>QLOH01000264.1:0-1329369 GCA_026901365.1 Sesbania bispinosa | reverse complement strand
GCATTGGGTGAATCCTTTAGCCTCTTTTTGTCATAGGTGGATCCTTTAGCTTTTTATTTTGTCAAAGATGATAATTTCATTAAGCCCAAATGACAGCCATACGTCATTTACAACCAAACAACACAAATGAACGAAACAATATTACAATGTTAAATAAATTGGTGCTTCTAGGGTGTGTCACCCACATGCGTGATACACCAGTGTGTCACTTTTTTTTCCAGGTTATAGCAGGTTAGTTTACCTGTTAGAATAAAATAATAAACAACGATACTGTGTTGCTGGACAAAAATAATAACACCGTTAATGAATACTTCAAACCAAAAATCGATAAACACTGGTACTGTCTTGTTGGACGATCTTCTTCACACCATTTGTCCATTTCGTTCACTCGGTTGCTAGACCACTAATGAAGGTTGCCAACAGATAGCAGTTTAAAATTTCACAAGAGGGGCACCTGAGCAATTTTTGCACAAATCGGTTTACCAAGTAGCAGGTAACACATCAGGGACGTTCATTAAAAAATAAATAAATCTATCAGCTCAGAGAAGGTGGAACACCGCCCTAGACGTTGCCTAAATAAATAAACCTTATAATACAAAACATGCTCGCTCATATACCAGCTCAACCAAATCAACAAAGCAAGTAAAGGATAAGAAATTTTCATCTCGGGCCAACTACTCTTTTAAAATAAAAACTTTTGGGCCGGGCCTCTGAACCCAACCAAATCAAATAAAAAAGCCCAATTTATTTGCCTTGAAAATAAAAAAAAAAAACTCCTAGGTATACCTAGCTATATATATGTATATATATATTGATTGATGATTGATACTCCTTCTCTCCCTCCCTCCCTCCAAACTACAACTACGTGGAAGTTGAGGAAGTTGAGATGAAGATGAAGAGATCAAGGAAGAAAAGGAAGAAGAGGGTGGCTTCGCACGACTTGCGTCATTCGTGTGCGAATCCGAGCCTTTCTCAGAAGAACAACTTCAAGCCATTGATGCCACCATTCAATCCTCTCTTCCCAACAACAACAAATGTCCCTTAAACGATGACTCTCACTCTCCCCGCCGCCGCCGCCGCCGCCGCCGATTGCCCACATCGCTTATCGCTCTTCAACACCCAAATGCCTCTTCTCCCTCACCTCCTCAAGGTACATACTATTTCCTTTCCCCATTGATTCTACTCTACCATTTAAAAAAATACAACTTGTCTTCGGTTTCGCCTTAGGGTTCCCATCCATTCATTTTCAATACTATTCCTTTTTGTCTTTTGCTAGCTAGGTACAGTTAATTAGTCGACGCTGGTTTTTGTATACGATACATTGGCACATAATTTGATATTTTTGTGATTTGGTACAATGACTCTATAAAAACCCAGCTTCCGGGATTATTGTCTGCTTGTCTTTATTTTCTCCTGTTTCTATTTATCTATTTCATTATGTCTTCTGAGAAATTTTCATCTCTTACTCTAATGTCTTGTAATGTATGTATATTCTAAGCCTTCATTTGGAATCTACAATGTCAAACCCTACATTAATTAAGTCATGGATTCCAACAAGGCAACGGCCAGCTTATTCCTTTCTGCTATTGTTGAATAGAATGTGTTGATTTTCCTCATATTCAATGGAAATAGGAACTTTTCAAACTCATTCTCTTAGGAAGCTAGTGAACATTTAGTTCTTTTTTGGATTAATGCCACTTTTGACTTTTATATTTTAGGTAACAATTCCAATCTAGATGTCATTCGTACATATCCTGACATATTGGCTGGCAGTATAGTACAATGATGTTGATGATGATCGAGTGCATGCTCTCTTTTTGCAACTTAATTATGGTTTCTCACTTTCTCCCCTTTTAAGAAAGGGAAATGACACAGGGCAAAGAGTCTAGATAGAGTTTTACCAAGGAGTAGGGTGCATTACTAAACCACAACTTACTAGAGTGCAATTTACATGAAACAACTCCCATCCCAAAATGATTTTTTTTTACTTACTGCAGATCCATTCCCATTCCATTATGAATCCCTGGACCTTACAAATAAAACTCTTGAACACGTAACATAAATCTAAACTAAAATAATACTACTACCCAAAACAAAGGGAATGGAATTTAACTAGAACATCTTGTAATTATATTGATAACTCTACTTTTAATATTTTGTTTCCTTCTCCACTGCTCCTGCATTCTGTTGATGCATGTCTGAACAGGATTTGATATTTATGACTCTGTTAACTTATATTGCTCAATATAATGATTCTTGAAAGGAATCCCATTTGATTATGAGGAGGCAATGATTTGTTACTGCTTATTGGCTTGGAAACTATCAAATAGTTTTAGGCTACTACAAGGGAGCCTGAATCTCCAAATATGGTTCAATTCAATGGAAACCTGGAAGATCTATCTTCTCCTTTTCTCTGCTTAATAGAATTTTAGATGAATCTACATTTAATTTTTCTAACCAAACTTGTGATATTTCACAGACTCTTCAAAGATGAGATTGCCTGAATTGAAGTTTAGTGGTCAAATTATGTATAGCAGGACTTTTGATGATGTGCAGAGTGCCATAACAAGGCTCTTAAAATTTCTGGAAGAAAAGAAAAGAGAGATGGTGCAAATTGCAATTGGATTGGACGTGGAGTGGAGACCCACCTTCCAAAAGGTTGGTTCAGCTTCTTCTTCTTCTTCTTGGGTCTATTGCAATTTCAATAGCTGATTGTGATATTTACCTGATTGTATTGGGTCTATTGCAATTGCTGCATTTAGGTGATGATAATGGTGATGTTTCTGATATTAGGATGTTTTTGTTGGTTTAATATTATCATATAGAATGTTTTACTTCTAGATCCTTGCTCAAGTTTCTTGAACTTGGTGATGGATAATCATGATGAGGAAGAGGAAGTTGAAATGGGTAGTCTAGATCTTTGCTGAAGTCTCTATTTTATGTTGCAATGTGGATGATGGTAAAGACTTATGAGTTAATTACTTCAGGGACTCAACTTCCTCATTCTAGTCAATTGTTTGGCTCTGTACTCCATAACATAGTTTATGAATTATCTTTCCTGAAATAGCTTTTGTCCAATGCCACCTATGATGAGAGGGGCATTTCTTACCATTTCTGTAAGAGGTGCATTTCGCTTTTGTCCCATAAAACCATAATTCTTTAAGCAAAGATCGCCTTACTGAACCGTTATTATTGTATAAAATTTTTATAGGTGCTCCACCAAACAAAGTAGCAGTGATGCAGATATGTGGTGATGCTAGTCACTGTCATGTTCTACATCTAATTCATTCTGGAATCCCACAAAATCTACAGCTTTTGCTTGAAGATTCCTCAGTTTTGAAGGTTTTTATTTCTATTGAGCTGGATTTTACGTTTCTTTTCTTTTTTTTCCCTTTTCTCTCTGTTAAAGTTATAGGGTTTTACATAAGGAAGGATTGGAGGGAAAAAAATAAAGACTTTGAATTGTAATCATGGTTTGGTAGGATGTGATACAAAAGCCCGAGACACAGAGGCACTAACCCTTATTTTACTAATAACTAGACTCCTAACTATCTATATTTAAATAAGGAAACAAATCATGATAATTACTAAGAAATGTGAAAACTAATCCTAAGATAATCTAAGGTACTTTACGATAAAATCAAGATGTTTTAAGATAATTTTCTTATTATCTAACACTATCTATAGGAACTAATCAATTATCATAAGTGTTTTATTAATACAATGTTTGATGTGTACAAGGTTGGAGTTGGGATTGGTGAGGATGTTGCTAAGGTTTTTAGAGACTATAACATCTCTATCAAAGGTGTGGAAGATCTTTCTTTTCATGCTAATCAAAAGCTAGGCAGAGGTCCTCATCAGTGGGGTCTTGGATCGTTGACAGAAAAAGTTTTGTCAAAACAGGTATGTTTTAAGTTCACTTCTTTTAAAAACAGACTAGACAGTAGACACAGCGTTTCTACTGGTCCAGTATTCCTCGAACACATGATGGCACAAAGAAACAGTTTTACACCCTTCCAAACTGGCTGGTTAACGGGTAAGCTGTTGCCAGTTGAATGTGCCAGACCTGCTCACCTTCCCATGTTTTTATATGGTAGATTCCTTTGAAAAATGGAAGCTTTCTTGGGCCTCAAATTAAGCCATAGTTCATTTCTAAATAAACCATTGATTCATTCTCTTTCAATCTTAGTTGGGTTTTCATAATGCAGTTTAAGTTCTCAAAGGGAAAAATGATCTGTCAGACCAACAGAATATGTAGATATCTTGGTCACTTTCAATTTTCAAATGACAAAAATGAATGCCATAAGTAATAACATTTTTTCTTGATCATTTTCTTCTCACTTGATTGTCTGAATTCCTGTTCTAACTCAAAATAGAGATAACAATAAGTATTTAACTCCCATATGAATGCTTAATCATTTTCCTTTTTTGATAATCTGTTTCACTCTTACAGCAGCATAACATCGATTATTTAAGAAGTGAAATGAAATCACTTCCATTAAACGTCCATCATTTTCAGCTATTGATTTTAAGTCAATTTTATCTAACTGTAAACTAAATGGGCACTTATTTTCTTTGGCTTTGGAGAGAGAAAACAAATGTCAAGGGGCAGGGGAATGTTTAACTTTCAACTGTTTCCTTGGAAAAGGTGAAGAAATATGTTGAGAGGATATTTACCAAGCTTTTATATTTGCAGCTTAGAAAGCCCAAAAAAATAAGAATGGGAAATTGGGAGTCTTTCCTTTTGTCAAGGGGGCAGCTACAATATGCTGCCACAGATGCTTATGCTTCTTGGTATCTCTATCAGGTAAATCCTAAAATAGTAAATACCATCCACCGCTCAATGATTATTAGCTTCATCTTGTTTTCAAACCAGTAAGTAATGTTCTAAGTCTTTCCAGCTTATCAGTCACTTTGTACAATATTTCTTTTATTCTTTTGCAGGCGATTAAAAATCTCCCGGAGGGCCAGGAAGTACCTGACAGTAGTGGCCAAGTTGATGGTGTACCGCAACAATGACTATATCTCTTTTTGGGTTTTCACCATAGGTATATCCCCTATTAATTGGGGTAATCCTATTTGGGGCTTAATCACGGTTAAGATTCCTAACACCTCTCTAAAAATGTGTTTAGTTGGGATTGAATCCGGGAGCACTAAATTAGTGTGGTATCGAATTTCATTTCTTGTTAATTACATTTAATTATTATTTATATGTATTAAATGTCTGTTGTAACCTCTTTGAGAATGTCCCAAGAAACCAAACCGTCTGGATTTAGTCCCGGTTGTTCTGGCCAGCATTTTTTTTTTGTTTGATGGTGGATGTGTCACTAACTCTAAGGAAAAGTAATCAAGCGAAATGATCTTTCTTAGGAAATACTCCCTATGTTGGTCCCATGTTTCATATGTCGACATTAAAATACTGAAATCTTATGGTGTAAGGATATCATCACCTTTCATAATACCATACTCTGTCCCACTTCTTTGAGCTCATTTCTTGCTGGAAAGTTCATCCATAATTAAGGGAACTTTGATTTAGCCCCAATAAAGTTGAGAGATTGCTTGAAAATATTAATGCTTTAATTAACTTGTACAGCTTTATCAAATATTTTTTGTAGTTATGATTGGATATTTAATGGTGAGTATTGTGAAATAGAATGAGATAATAGGGTGACATTAAGCTATCGTTCTACTGTTTTAATATATTTTTTTTGGGTGAAATGGAGGGAGGGCCAAAAGGCCCAAAGGAGAACAAAAAACCTACAAAAGCAATCTGGCCCTTACTTTTTCCACCACCCATTTTTTCTATTCCCACCACTACCATTTTTTTATTAATGCTTTAATTAACTTGTACAGCTTTATCAAATATTTTTTGTAGTTATGATTGGATATTTAATGGTGAGTATAGTGAAATAGAATGAGATAATAGGGTGACATTAAGCTATCGTTCTACTGTTTTAATATATATTTTTTTGGTTGAAATGGAGGGAGGGCCAAAAGGCCCAAAGGAGAACAAAAAACCTACAAAGGCAATCTGGTCCTTACTTTTTTCACCACCAATTTTTTCTATTCCCACCACTACCATTTTTTTCCTAGTCTACCCCATCCTCTTCTCCCTTCCCCCTTCGATTTTCACTCTCCCTTCCCTCACCCCTTCTTCCTCTCCCCCATCCCATAACCACCCCTACCTCCACTGCCCATCCTGACCCCATAACCACCCGCCCACCATCACCTCCGATCCACCCCACCCCTCATGTACTGTCCACCAACACCTCGTAACCACCCACCCACCGCCTATGATTTGCGTTCTGTGACCTGTAGCCATCATTCCCCTCTCCCTCTTCTTCTGTTCTGCTCTGAGTTTATTTCTTTCTTTTTTTGCATTGTGTGTATGTGAAGCTGTGTGCAAACATGGGCAGGATCTATGAACTAAGATCCTCAAGTTGGCTTACGGACAAGTGTTCGGAACCAATTTTAGACACATGTCCGTAAGTTGTCCTTTTTTCTTAAAATTCGCTTCTAGACATTTATCTAGAAGCCAATTATTTTTTTGAAATTGGATTACGCATGTCCAGGAATGGTTCCCATATAGAAGTGTGTGTAAGTTAATTTTATTCTCTTTTGGACATTTGTGTCTAGAAGAGATAAGGATAGGTAGGGAAAATATTTTTTAAAAAAATTAGAAGGGGGTGACAATAACAAACAGGGGTGGGAAAAGCAAGGGCAACCACTCTTATGTGGTCCTGAAATAATAGCTCTGTAGAACCAGGAGGAGGGGAATTAAAAACATGTAGGCCTAGATGTATCATGTGTTCTCCCCCCTTGAGGGCCTCCCTCCCCATGTGTGGGGGTTCCTCCACCCACTTTAGGTGGGTTGTCCTCTCTCCAAAATGAGTTTTTTTTTTCTCCTCCTTCCTCCATTTTCCCTTTCACCTTCCACCGCCATTTTTGGCTTCTCTTCACCATCTCTACCTTTCATCTCTCTACCAGAACCTCCCTTTATGCCTTCTTACACCTCAAAGTTTTACCCTTTTTCATCTTTTCCTCCCTTCTTGTCATTTTTGTCTCCCCTTCTATCTTCCCTTATTTTCTTTTCACATTCCGCCCATTTCCCATTTTTCTCCAAGAGGTGTGATCAACCATGTTTGGAGCCTTAGTTTGCATCTGTTAAAATTATTTCTCTGGTATTTATGGTAGAGCCAGTTGAACAGAGGAAAAAACTTAAGAGAGGAGGAGGAAATTGTTGGCAAACTACTGCATGGACGATCAATGTAGGAGTTCTATTTTTTTTGGTTGCTGTTTTGGGGATTTTGTTTGGGTAGTTTCTTTTGGTGATTTTGTTAAACTTATTTGCAAGCGAGCATGCTTTGTATTGTGAGGTTTATTTGTTTAGTATTGCAATATCGCTTTGTTCGAATTGCTGTAGATGTCGTATGACTGCTTGAGGCTTAATGAAATACTCATTTTCGATAAAAAAAGCTATCGTTCTATTGTTTTAATATTTGAATTAATGGAATGGAATGTATTTTATTATGTTTCAATCCATTTTATCTTATTCCAAATAATAAATCTAACATTGTTCTATTCCATATCACACTATTCGATCCCCTTTTACCAATTTAAAAAATTCATTTGATTTGCATTTTTTGCAAAAGTGAGTTTATACTTACAATGTTATTTATTACTATCTTATTTCCCAGTTTGTTTACAATAATTGTATAACAATAACTGTATATATAATAATTAAATTATCTTCTAAAAATTAAAATAGACAATATTTGAATAAATTTACTTACAAGATTATGAAGCATTATCAAATGGAGAATTTATCATTGCAACTTTGTTAAATACTAATAGGAAGAAGATTATTGTTAATAGATCTTATTTGACTCAAATAGAATTGTTTTTTATTTTTTTAATCGAATAAAATTGTCTTTTACAGAGATAGTTGTAGTCCAGATAAAAAAATGAGAAATTTATCTAAACAATGTTATCCTAGATATGATGACATGATATTAATGGCCCGTTTGTTTTAAATTTTCACTTTACAAAACCATGGTTTTGGAGAATTGATTTTAAATCACTTTCGTCCAATGTATTTCGTAAAACGTGCATCATCCATCTCAACCATTCATTTCTAGAATCAATTCTACTCAACTGTAAACCAAACGGACCAACTTGTCATTATACTCAACACAAAAAGAAATGCTCAGAGTGTACAAATGAACACGATAAAAGAAATGGTTTCCTCTTGATAACTAAAATCTTGTTCCTACTTGCAACCCATCCTCAAAATACATATAACCCATTCTATGATATTCTATGGGATCCTTCCTTACCATTCCCAATGTGATACTTGAAAGTTGAAACTTGAAAGGCATGCATAATTGAAGGTGATGGGTGAGCCCCTACGCGTCCCCACCACCCAGAATCCCCATTGGTGAATGAACCTCATTCAATTCCCCTCTACTCGATCTCTAAGTGATGTTAATAGCTCTCACTTTCAGATCGAGAGAGACCCCTTAATAATTATATATGGAATACCTTAAAGGCTTTTACAATTGGACAATGTTTAAAAGTTAACAACCACCAAGTTAGAGAAGCCCTTTTTTCATGGAAACAAAGTGAAAGAACCAGAATAAATCCAGTTACATGGAAAAAAAAAGATCATCTAATTAAAAATTTTGTTATACATTAGTAAATCAGTGATAGATATATCTTATCAAAATTTATGAGTATTTTTATGAAGAAAATATTTAGGTAATGCAATATTGCAAAAAAAAAAAAAAAAACTACTATAGTGCTAAAATCTTTTGTTAGGTGCATGATGAATAACACACACACGTAGGTTGCGGAGGGAAAGCACATCATTAATTCTGCTTTTCACCATCCGTATGCATGTGTTGCGGACATAACGCAATATGGTTCAGTGTAGAATGTTATTGTCTACTTGTCTATCTCTAGCTTTGCATATTTAATTTGGTATATATATAATTATAATCTGAATTTTATAATTAATTAATAAATAATAATATGTATTGAAACAGTAATTAGTAGATTTTGAATATCCCCAATAAGGGAAATTCTAGGGTACCCTCTCGTGAGAGAGGGTTTTGGTACCTTCTTTGATCATTTAATCAATATTCTTCTTTGAATATCCCCATTGGATTCCGAAAGGACCAAAAGTATATGTTTCATTGCTAAAAGATATGCAAGTCAGAGATAGAATTCTATTATATATATGGGTATGTATATATCTATGAGCAAGCTGGTAGCTGCTAGCTAGGTTGCTGATGAGAACCATGTCTTCGATATTGTGTCTTATCTCAAATGGTTAATAAAGTCAAGAGACACTTGGCTCCACCGAGCAATAAGCATCTTCCTCAATCTTGGCTTTTTACAAAAGCAATGCCAATAGCATTTGTATAATAATTAAACTGTAACAAAGTTAATTATATATGTTTTTTTTTTTCAGTTTTTTTTATGGTGACTGAAATTCGATCACCACTCATCCAAGTTCATTTTTCCTTGGAAACACTTACATAATTAAACGTACGTACTCTTTTCTTAATTCCCTATACATTCCATGTTGCATTCTATATATGAAGTACATGTGACGGAAATAAATATTCGTGCTCGATGTTTACATTCGCATTAATTTGAATCTGATTTTGCGTACTTTACCTTTCAGAAATAGTGTTTGTCCTTTTTGTTGAAAGAGAAGAAATGAGAGAGATAAATTGAAATAAATCTTTGCCTCTTTGGATGACTGGAATCCAAAATTATGTTTGATTGGTGTTAATTTGAGTGTTATAAGTTAAAAACTTAAAATTGACTTTGTGCTAAACTTCCATTGTTTTTTTATTTATATGGAATGCAATGAGATTTGAATCTAAGACACTAAATTACACAAAACCTTTATTATTAGGCCAATCCTAGTGCTCTAAACTCCCATTTAGGTTGATGTAATATAAATTATAATTTTTATATTGAGTCAAAAAATTTATATTGAATTTTATTTTACTTTCAATAAAAAATTTTAAAAAATTAATTATATAATTTTAAATTTATTTTTAAATAAAATCAATTTTATAAATTAAGTACATTTTTTGTGAAGAAATTTACATACATTTAAAATCAAATTTCCAAACACTCACCCTAATACATATACATAGTATTTTTTTTTAATAGTTTTAAGGGATTTTTTTTTTCAAGAGGCTTTTTAATACTCCTTGATCCGTTTTTTAATATGTGGTTTTCGTTTAAAAATTTTAGACAAGTAGTAAGGAATACAATAATTATATATTCCATTTTTTTAGAGTATTGTTATTTGTACAAAAATACATTTTACAACATAGAGAGATAAAGATAGGAAAGAAAGAGAAGAGAAAGAAATATGGGATATGATGAGTGATATATGATGGAGAGAGGTAGAGGAAAAAATATGTTATATGAGTTGTTGTATGAATCATTTTATCTTTTTTTTAATACAATTTTTCTAACATGTGCAATGTTGTACATGTTAATAAATCAATAGTGGAAAAGTTTTATTGAAAATTACAACTATCACAACATTTAATGCATTGATAATATGAAATGTTACATTTTCTAATAAAATCTTCCCACTTTTGATTTATTATCATGTACAATATTACACATGTTAGAAAAACCGTTTTTTAATATGTATATTCTTTTTCATTAATACATTTAATATCTCTATTTTTTCAATGAAATAAATTTCCCCCATCATTTTAGTCTAAACCATATGTTTATATTCACATTGTTTTACCTTTTACCATAATTTTTTATCGGAAACATAAAAAATACATTTATTAAAATTTTGAACTTTTAAAATATTTATGATATAGCTTCATAATAAATATTTAAAATTAAAAATAATTAGATTACAACAGGGATAAAATTGAAATTAAATAGCATTTATTATTATCTTAATATCTAAAAATTTTACATGTATTTTAAAACAAATTTGAGACTATAAAATGACGAATAAAAAAGGAGGGAGTGATATTTAAGTTATAAACTATTTTAAATATAAATAAGGGTTAAGTATATTTTCATTCTTATATAAAATTGACATTTTTTATTTTAATCCCTAATTAAATTTTATTTACCCTAAAAAATTTAAAAAATTAAGAACTAAAATTAAAATTTATCAGTTTTATATAAACGACAAATATATTTAACTTATTAAATTAACTAATCTAATCACACACTCCATGCATGTGTTTCACAAATAAAATTTAATTTTATGATATTGTTCGACGAAAAACTACATTTTTCTATCATATTGTTTTTGAGTATATAGCTAGATATAATTTTCTTCCATTTTTCTTTTTATGATGTCAAAAAGATAAGAGCTCCTTTGGATAAATATCTATATTGCAATCAATATTTATCAAATATTTCTGCTAATTAACGAGTAACCGATTAGTACCCATGTGATAGAGAGACTAAATTAATGTGAATGTGAGGGAATAAAGGGACAGATCACATACCTAAACCACAAAGAAGGTACCCTATGCCAATGCCAATGGCTAGCTTATGATCCTTCTCGTGCGTTTCCCTTCATGGCAATGGCATCTTCATTCTTCAACTATTGGAAAATGACACAACATGACATATATGTCCTGTGGTTTGGTTGGGTCCATCAATGAAAGTCCCACTTTTACATCATCCCCTCCCTTCCCCTTCTTGGTTGTACGTTTATCAATTATAAGATCCTCATCCAAATTGAAACTTTTGCTCAATAGAGTTCTTCCAATGAGGTTGGTCCAAAAGACAAGTCACTCAAGAAAAATAAATATATAAAAAAATGATAATTGTTTTTAAGAGATTTGTAAAAAAAAAAAAATACTGTATTTTTCAATTTGAAATATTGGAAGTCAATTCGATGTAGTTGCAGCAGCACATTAATCTAAACGTTTTCCACTTGAGCATCATATCATATGTATTTGGCTGGAAAAAATTATGATGAACAAAATTAATTCTAAGTAGTTGCAGAATAAGAGAAGTAAATTTTTTTATTGAAAAAATAATTTTAACTGTAAAGTTTATAAAGTTTTAAAAAATTTATATTTATTACATTTTAATTAAGTATCAACGGGGTTGGTTCAAGTGGTAAATATTTGATTCCCCACTAGGGAGAGCTAGGTTGTCCCACATGATGTGGATGTTATCGGCTTGAGCACGATTGCTTCACGTGGATGATACATGATTTATCCAAAACAATAGATTTTAAGTATTTGATTATTTAAATTAAATAAATTTTTATAAATTAAGTTTAAAATATTATTCTAAAAAATAAATTAATTTCTTTCAAACTATTTTTTAAAGAATAAAAACTTTTAATAAACAATTCTATTAAATTTTAAAGTTTTTAACGGGTCTAATTAAAGATTATTTTATAATTAGGTACTCCGTGCATATTATTAAATTAGCTTATTAATTTTAGAAAAATAATTATTTTCATTTGAAAGCTTTAGAAAGAGTTTTTTTTTTTCAAAAATAATTTTTCATAATTTAAGAATCCTCCCAAACTTCTTCAAAAAAAAAAAAATCTCCCAATCAAAAACTTAATTTTGGTCAGCAAATTATGGCAATTTTGCATTCTATATATCACTTATTATTGCATCTTAAAACTTTGATGAATTTTCGCTTAGATTAGTTAAAAGGACAATTCTACTAAAATTCCTGAAGATTAGGCCTCAAACTTTGTTAATCACTTATAGTGTGTTAATGTAGGTGTTCAAAATATATGTCATAGTTTTTTTTTTTATTAACCATATGTATCCCATATTCATATTATCAGGGGCAATATTATATGTTTGAGGCTTAATCACAATTTAAGACTCTCCACTCCTCCCTAAGAGTGTGTTTAGTGGGGATCGAATTTAAAAACTCTTTCCCACAATTTTATTTTGCATTGAGCCATGCATAGCCCTTTGGTATATGTGTGTGTGATAGCTACCTAACACAAAACCAGACATATTATTAATTGATCTGGTTTTACCCGTTTTTTATAAAAACTATTACAATATTTGGTAAAGATTTTTTTATATTATATATAGGGTTTATCTAGCATGAGTCATGATCTACGTGATCAAGAATGTAAAATATAATAATTTAAATTCTCGATCATTAGATTCTTTATTCATTTTATTAATAATTAATATTAAATTAGTTTACAGTTACTTTTATGAAATATTAGTTAAAAAGAATAAAATTCTATATCGATAATACCATGTAATATAAAAATTTTTCCTTTCAATTTTAAATTGATAGATCCTCAATGAAACTAGTATATAAATTGTATTGTAAATTCATATTTTTCCTTAAATCAAACTAAAGTAGTCATATAATTAGGATTGTAAATGAGTCGAGCAAAACTTAAACGAACAAAACTTAAAATTTTAAAATATTATATTTTTGAAATTCAAAATATAATTTCTTGACTAATATAAGAATTTTCAATATTTATTTTCATATATATAGAGTACTTCTTTTCCTTTATTATTTTTGTTAAAAATAAACTTATAACTTTATGTTTTCTTTTTCTAATTTTTACTAATTTTACTTTACTTTCATTATTTATATTTATTAATTATTATATATGTAATAACTAAGCTATTTACAAGCCTTTAATGTCAAGCTTATCAAACTTGAGTTTGACTCATTTGAATAATCGAGCTCAAGTACTTTAAGTTTGAGTTTGTTTGTTTAATAAAACAAACAAGCTTGATTAAGCATTTGATGAACCGAACTCAAATAATTCACGAATAATTCAACTCATTTACAATCCTATATATATATATGGATCATTTAATAAAAATAAAATTATTCATTCACATTTTAATAACAAGTAAAATGTTGGTGAAACTAGATGAACAAAATTTTATTTTGTCCACTATAATGGTCCATTATATATACAGGAGATTTTTATGGAATCTTTTTGTTTAAAAAAAGTTAGGAAAATGATAAATTGCTTTATTATTTGGAAGTCAATAAAATGAACAAATCTAAATAGAAATGACATATTAATGAATGATCACAAACAATAGTCAAATCCAAAACATTTTCGCTGATACCCACAAGACTGAATTAGAATCAGCCTAGTGGTGGGGGTTTGAGTAATTTAGTATTGGATATTCCTCATTGTATTTCATGTAAAAAAACCATTTTTTATCCTATACCAAACAACTACCTATAAATATAACTAATTTTAAATGAAATTGAAACTATATATAATCTCTTTATAGATAGACATAAAAGGCGTATATGATCAAGACAATACACTCACTAGAAACAAGTTTTTATAAATGAGACAAGTTGTTATTTATATCTGACTAGGATTTAATGGATATATACTGGCAGTGTAAAGAATTTTACATACTCATCCAATAATCTGTTGCCATATTATTTAATGAATTCAGTAATACATAAGGTGTCACACTCACTAAAGGAAGTGACATTGTTTATTGGATGACACAGTAAAACTCTTTTACAATGTCAATGTATACTAATTAACCACATATAACTAATCCTAAAACAAAGAGGGACAGTCATGATAGAAATAAGTTTTTTTTAAAATAAATAACATGAGTTCACCATGAGGACGATTCTAGGTTGGACAAAAAAAAAATTTGGTCCACCTAGACCAGCTCACATTTTATTGGTTATAAAAGATGAATAAATATTTTTATTTTTTATTAAATAGTCCTTATATGACTATGTAGGTTTAGTTTAAGGGAAAATATGAATTTACAATACAACTTATGCTAGTTTCGTTGAGAATATATCATTTTAAAGTTGAAGGGGGAAACTCTTACATTACACGGTATTATCGATTTGAATTTTTATTCTTTTCAACCAATATTTCACAAAACTAACTGGAAATCGATTTAATATCGATCATTAATAAAATGAGCATTGAATTTGATGATTAAGAATTTAAATTACTGTATTTTTACATTTTTGATCACGTGGACCACCGTAGATAGGCCCTCACCGTGATAATAAATAACACTTTAATATCATTAAGTTTAGCTGAAGAGACAAACTCGTAAAAGCTTTCTATATATGTATGTTAAGTGTTTATTCACTAGGCATGTATGTATTTACATTGAAAGTCATGGAACCATGAAGTCATTTCTAGCTTGGGATAGTTTATATAACACACGTACAAACATTGCCTGACATCATATCATAGATCAGAGGGCTGGGTTTTAGGTACGAAACAAAGTTCTCAATAAGCTAGCTTTCATGCCATGTTTGTAGTTTATTGCACGTCACTCATCTTAATTTATGATCCTAACAGTAAAACATTATACAAAAATGTTATTCAAAAAATTAAATGTAAATGCACAATATGACAATTATTACAAATTGTTCTTTAGAAATTACTCGCAACAATTCAAGCAATCGCCGCCGACATCAGGACAAGACTTAAGAAAAATCTTCACTTTTATATTTATATATATTTTTTTGTTGTTGTAAGGACAAATTTTCCATCTTAAATTAAGGTCATTTTAATTTTTTTTGGTTACAATATGAAAATAAAAAGCAACTACATCCTGACAAAAGAGACATCAACTCTATCAACATGTCAGCTGCTAAGAGCATGAAGAGGATGTAGTGCAAAATTTATCTGGTGAAGCTACTTCTTTCTTAACTAAAACATCAACACATAAATTGTCTTCTCTAAGAGTGTGGTTCAATGATAGACAAAAAAATCTTGTATTTTGCTAACAATAGAAACATATTGATGAAGATTTTCCTCAAAATTAGAAATTAAGTAAATAACTTTTAAACAATCAATCCAACAAGTAAATGATCTAAAACCTTCATTCCAAGTCAATTCTAACCTATACATCAAGGCCAATAATTCTGTAAAAATTTTATCACAGTGATTGGTATGACCATGAAAATCACATATTTAATTTCCATAATAGTCTCTAAGTAGACCCCAAAAATCTCCAACTCGATCTAGATTTATTATGGACATTTCCATCAACATTAAGAGCTACTCCTGCATAATTGGTGGCCTCTAGTGAACCGCTGTAGGTGATTTTTGAAGATTAAATGAATCATGCATTTGAAGATGAACTCATTCAATATTCCTTCTTGCAATTATATATATGAAGAGAAGCTTGAGTAGGCATCACTGTAGACGAGAAAACTAAATTTTTTCTATAACCAAGCCCGCCACATAGTAGAAAAGAAATCAATGTCAACTAGAGAACCGAAATGGTTGATCACATCCTTAGGATTAATATCATCAAGAAAACCAACTAGCTGAGAAGGTAATCCAATGTCATTCCAGAGATTCAAAGATGCAGGACATGAAATCACGCAAAAAATGCATGATATCCTCTTCACTATTGTTAATAAGAACAAATAGGAGAGGAAGCAAGATGCCTGCGAAATCTAAGAGAATTAGTGGGTAAAGAATTAATTATGATAAATCAACCAAATGAAAAACTTGTTTATTTATTATTCTATTAATAAATACCTATATTGTATTAAATATTAACATTTCTTTATTTATTATTTCATATTGAGAAATGTTTTTAAAACCAGGTCGAAATAAAAATCAGTAAAGGCAATGATTCACAGTTCATGAATTTAATCGTGGTTGAACAAATATTAATTAAAAATTTTACTAGCAAATTAGCCCCTGAGAAATTTCTGATTCTGCAGTTTAGTCCCTAAGAGATTCAAAATTCCAAAATGGTCCCTGAGAGATTGCTCTGTCATGCAAAATGGTCCCTGTAATGCATATTATCCCTTGAAAAACAAGCAAATTAATCACTCAGACATTAAAAATCATGCAAATTTGTCCTTGAAAAATAACATTTTAGAACATTTTGCATGGCAGAGCAATCTCTCAGGGACCATTTTGGGATTTTGAATCTCTCAGGGACTAACCTGCACGATCAGGAATCTCTCAGGGACTAATTTGCTAGTATAGTCATTAATTAAATATATATTTTTAATATATAACATTTTAATTATAAAATAATACAAAAGTTTAAGAAAGTAAGATATATAAAGTTGTAAGTCAGTATAAATAACCTTATTTAAAGTTTTATGAGATTAATAATTTGTAAAATAATAGATACTATGTGTAATCCTTAAATATATGTCTTATAAATCTAAATGAAATTTTAAATTTAATAAAAATTTAAAAAATAAAAAATAAAATTTTTAGAAAATGATTAATTCAATTGATTTTCTGATATCGATTTTTTTTATTGATTTTTCATTGATTTTCACTGATTCTGAAATGCTTTGTGTTGAATAATGATAAAGTATCTTGAATGTTTTAATATAAAATTTGATGAAGGAATTTTCCTTGGTCATTCTTTTACAAGTAAAGAATTTAGAGTATATAATAAAAAAAGTTGACAATTGATGAATCTTGTTGTTATAGTTTTAATTTTGATGAATCTAACTCCCAAAAAGAGGGAAATGTTTTTTTTTTATGTTGTTGCAGAAATTTTGACAAATTCCTACATGGATCAAAGCAATAAATATCACAACAAAATCAATAAATAAACAAAGGAATATGTACAATAATGTGAAAGGGAGTGGAAAGTTCACAAAGATGATCCACTTAATATATAAGGTCGTTGGTGGTCTAACAAAAGGAGTATCTATTAGAGTCTCTCTTAGAAATTCTTGTAACTATATGACTTTTGTATCTCAAATTGAACCTAAGTCCGTTGAATAAGTTTTGATGATATATGATTGATTGCATGGCAAATTCTCGCTAATTATAAAAAGGGGTATGCAATTCATGAGCATAAAATTGAGTTTGATGCATGAAATGGTCATAATGTTTGTAACCATTAATGGTTTAACTGATTTATAGGCAAAATAATTCAATTACAAACTCTCTAGAAGGCTTTGTAATCAGTTATCTTGCTTTGTAATTCAAATATTTTGTTGTAGTATGTTATGTAATCGATTAAAACTTTAATTAATAGCAACATAAACTTTTGTAATTTGTTACAAGTGATATCTATGTATTTGGTTTGGATTTTGGATATATATTTGATTGTGACTTGAATAATTTGATGTCCGTGAACAATGAATACATCATAATTAAAATTGACATCAAGATTAAATATGTATTTTGTTGTTTTTGGTTTGTAATGTAAATTCCACTCAGTTATGAGCTTGTTTCTAATTTTGCTGAATAATTACTAGTTTGGACTTGATAGAATAAGTTAATGGTCTGTAGTATGGATGTTTTCAATTGTAATATAACTTTGTTTATTATGGATGCTTTAATCATAACATGTTTGCAATATTTACTATATGCACATGCTTTCTTAAAATCTCTATTCTTATGTACCTCTATTTTTTTTATCTATTCTTTTGGTGCCCATGACTACCGTCACTCTCATTCCCCTATAATATAATTCATGTCATACCTAGAAACTACCTTCATAATTATTGGGTTAGGTGTGTGATCTTTAATGAGCTAAATCAATGCTAAAAAACTCGAATCAGTCATTGACTTGGTCAAGATACTAAGTGTTGGGATTCGAATTTCTAGTATTTCGAATTCCACAAGTGTAACGCCGTAATTTCTAAATTCAAGACTTAGTCTGTTGGAGACTAAACCCTAATTTTTCGAAATTTAAATCACGCCATTTCGAATATCATACATCACAATTCGATAAGAAACCAACGATAACTTATACAATTTGTGAAGAACTCAAACTTATATACATATACACACTTCTGTAAAAGTGCACAAAAGGCCCGAAGGCTACAAACTAAACATCTCTAACATAAAACCAAAATATACAAAAGTACTCCTACACAATCTAAGAGATACTAAATCCAACATATATCAGACTCCTGCCTTCAAATCACTGATCCTTGCCAGGAGATACCTGCACACCTAGATTGTGTCCACAAAACGCGTGGTGAGACTAATGTCTCAGTGAAGTATAACCATGCAAACATGTCGTGTAGGAAAAATAGAAAATGAAATGCATCAATCATCACCAAGTAAGATATACATACTAACAAACATCTTAAACATAAAGGCACATAATCGGCATAACCCAGCCGACGGGTTGTGGCGCATACGCCCTCAACTGATCTTGGCGCACACGCCCTCAACTGAACTTGGCGCACACGCCCTCGACTGAACTTGGCGCACACGCCCTCGACTGAACTTGGCGCACATGCCCTCAACTGAACTTGGCGCACATGCCCTCAACTGAACTTGATTCTTAACTCATAATTGGACTAGCACACATGAATCGATAACAAGAACTAAGATTTCAAACATTTCGAAAGCTTCGTACTTATCGTAACTTCATAACTTCGACATTCAAAGATTTTCCAAGCAAACCTAACATCATTTACTCAACTCAAGCACAAACATCATAAATCCAATCAATTTAATCAAATAGAAAGGGAATCGAAGAGGTAGGGTTCATACATTGGGCATTTCGTTAATTTCGTAATCTCGCTACTTTCGTAAATCTCGCTACCCTAAGGTTTTCAATGAAAATACTAATCAAACTACTCAATCTCAAGCATACATTAATAATATAACTACAATAATCATATAGAAGAGGAATTAAGGAATGAGATTCATACATTAGGGAGAAATCAAAATCAAAGGGGAAAGTGGGTGTGTGAGTTATACTCACCAATTCTATGAAATCAAGAGTGAAATGAAGGATTGAAGTGATCCCCTTGATTAATCTAGCTTCAATCTCCTTCCTAGGCCTCCAATTGAGTGTTTTTCTCTTAGACTTACTCTCTCTCTAGGGTTCGAATGGGAGAAGAGAGCAAAATGAATGTTCTAACTTTTGCATGCCTCGGGTATAAATACTGGACAGTTGGTAATCGATTACAGTAATGCTGTAATCGATTACCAGAGGTAAAAATTACACTAGAAAACGTTTCTGGAAATCTGGTAGTCGATTACAACCCTTAGTAATCGATTACCAAAAACTCAGCCCTCAGGTAATCGATTATGTAATCGATTACCAAAAACTCAGCTCTCGGGTAATCGATTACAACCTGTTAGTAATCAATTACCTAAAAACCAGCTCTCGGGTAATCGATTACGGACTCACTGTAATCGATTACCAGAACTCAAATTCCCTAAGTTCACTTAAGTTAAAGCTAAAAACTTGATTTTATACCTGAGTTTGAATTTGTAGCTCCTCAATTAACCTTAATCCCTCAACTTATTCTCAGCCTACTAAGTTATTAAAATTCTCAATTTTGCGGGATGTTACAACAAGTCTGTAAGTTCTTTACACTTTTCGAATTCACAAAAGACAATAAAGTTAACTTTTCGAGTTTGCCAATGAATTTGGTAACTTAGACATTTTTGAAGTTAAGTTAATTTGAAGAGAACTTCAGTAATTCGAAAAGAAGACAAAGGTGAATTCGAGAATATGGTATTTTTGTTACTCAGAGAAGTAAAAGATAGTTCTTTTATTTATAATCCAAATTCGAATTACATAAGTTCGAATACATTGGGAATACATTTTAGAAAGGAAACTATCCTAAGTACTCTTTACATTAGAAATGAAACTATCCTAAACTACAATGAGTACTTGACTCATGCCTACCAGACCTCTTCCTCTTCTTCCTCCCCCACCAGCTTTGATTGAGCCAAGGCAAATGTCTTATGATGACGTGATTGCGCAGCCTTTGGTGCATGGGGTGATAAGAAAGATAGCCTGGGAAAGTAATAAAAAAGATTCATTTATTACATAAATGAACCTTTAATTGGCTACTACGTTCAACCCAAAAAGAAACCTTCAAAAAAGAAAGGTTCAAAAAGCCTATAGCTTTGGCCACTTCGTTAACCCCATCAAAAATGAAATCTTTCCAGATTGGGTTGTATGCAGTAGCCAAAGAAATAAACTTCTTCATATTCTTCGAAGGATTTAGAAAAGAAGGAGGAGGAGAATGAGAAGGTTTAAAGGATAAATCCAAATGGAACTCCTATTTATAGGAGTTAAAAAGGGTGAAGGATTATAAATACACCTCTCCAAGTGCCCAATGACAAACGCCTTCATTATTGAGGTTGAATGGACGGTGGTCGGTGGTCTTCATGACCTTTGATTCAGCCAAACAGGGTTTGACACGTGGCATACAAAGGAATGCATTCAAATCTCGAAATCAGGAAATACTTAGTGAAGTCAAATATCAGTAGAAAAGGCTAAGTGTCAGAGATGAAGGAATTTTCGAGTAAATGAAGTCAGAATTCCAGAAAGAAGATTTCGAGAAATCAAAGAGCAAGATTTCGAGTTTACATAAAGCAGAAACTCGAAAACAAGATGCCTGAAGACTTAGAAGATTTCTGAATCAAGAAGTGATCTGTTCGAGCAAACAGAAGAGAAAATAAAACAATTAATGGAAGTTACAGAAGTTTGTTGATCAAGGACAGATGGCAACTTCCCAGTGGAAGTACTTTGAAAAGTGCAAGGATAAAGAGCAGTTTTCTGGTTAGCAGAAAACGTGGCAAGCATGCATGCTGCCAACACATTATGATAGATGGTGTGTCAATTGTACAATAGTTAGCTGTTAGGACTAGAAATCTATAAATAGGTGAACTTTCTATGTAATAAGGGTTGGCAAATCATTATACTTAAAACTCTGAAACACCTAAAATGTCCAATCTGCAGCGACTACACAGGTTACAAGGAGCAACAGTATGTGATGAACCCATCCACATTTTCATTAATGCAATTGTTCTTAAAAATTCTTTTTTACTTTCTGTTCTTTTACTTCATTCTGCAATTTACTTTCTGCGCAGTTTTTCTTTCTTTTAAATTTTCTGTTCTTATTTCTTTTAAACTTTGATTCTTCTTTGATTTCAAAACTTTAACTTAGAACTTTGATTGATGAAATTCTGAATCAACTTGTTCTACACTTTTGAGAGATAAGTTCTTTTGTTCAAACAAGAGTTTAATTGATGAAATTCTGAATCAATTTGTTCAAATTCTGGAAAAATCAAGTCTTTCACAAATTCTGTAAATTAGAACTCTATAAACCTACTTTTTAAAAGAGTCTCGTAAGAGGATCTGATTCTAATCCCCAGATTGTTCTTAGAATCAAAAGTGATAAAAGTAATTTTTCGAGATTAGATTTTATCATCACAAACAAATTGGCACGCCCGGTAGGACAAAATTGCCAAAAGTAGTCTGTGTTATAATTTTCTGAATATTGATCTTGCATGCGTTTGAGAAGTGGTAGAACAATATCTGCTCAAATGGCTAATAATGCAAGGCAAGTTGGAAATGGAAACAATACTAGGGATACAACTACCAATTCTGGAAGCCCACCACCCCAAGAAAATTAGTCTGTGAATAATAATGATAATAATGGGGGTAATGGAAATAGTAGTGTTAATAGAGATCAAGTTGCCTCTACAACTTTACCAGAAAATTCGGTTGTAAGTCAAATTATACCTACTATCCCTGTTTCTAATAATGTTTCTACATCCCAAAATGGCAATCCAATGTATGGATTACCTTATGGTTTCATCCCAAGTACTGGGATGGCCCAACCAACAATGTCAACAATTGGTCCAACAACGGTTCCTCTTGCAAACCGTGGACCAATTTTTAATCCTTTTGTAGGAAGTTCATCTTCATCCTTTACTAACTCTACTTTGCAAACTTTAAGGCAACAAATGGATGAAAGCAATCATGAAATGATGAATATGTTGACACAACAAATGGCCACAGTGTTTAATCCATTAATACAAACAACAAATACAAACTATAATTTGTTGGGTAGGCAAATGGAAAGGATTGCGGATGTGTTTGGGGCACCTGCAGACCCTATTGTAAGACAAGTGGCTAATTATATTCCTCCAATAAATCAAGGGGATCAAAATAATCAAGTACCAAATCCTATTGCTCCAGTCGAAAATAGGGAAGAAAATGATCCTAGAGTTGTTTTAAATAGAAATCAGAATGCTGATGAAATTCTAGAAAGGATAAGAGTAAATAACTTAGGAGGGCAACAAAATGTTGTTGGAATTGTCGAACAAGTCCTAAATAGACATGGATTTAATGTAGGATTTGCAAATCATCCCTATGTAGTATCTCCTTTTACCCAAATGGTATTACAAACTGACTTACCTAGGGGATGGAAAGTTCCTAAATTCACTAAGTTTTCTGGTGAAGTAGGAGAATCCACTGTCGAACACATTGCTCGATACCAAATCGAAGCAGGTGATTTGGCCAATAATGAGGAATTGAAAATGAAGTATTTTCCTAGTTCCTTAACCAAGAATGCTTTCACTTGGTTCACAACACTTTCCCCTAATTCGATCCACACGTGGAATCAATTAGAAAGAAGTTTTCATGAACAATTCTTTAGAGGAGAAACTAAGGTTACTCTAATGGATTTGGTTAATATTAAAAGATTATCAAATGAGTCCATAGATGACTATTTGAATAGGTTTAGACAAATGAAAGTAAGATGTTTTACTCAAATTCCCGAATATGAATTAGTTCAATTGGCCGCAGGTAGTTTAGATTATTCAATTCGTAAGAAGTTGATCAATCAACAACTTAGGGATATGGCCCAATTGGCCGATAAAGTGAGGCAAATCGAACATCTTAAGAAAGAAAAAGAAAGATTTAGGAAACCTGAAAAAGTTTTCAGAAAAGATAAAATAATATACCTAGAAGTTTCTGATGATAGTGACTTCGAATGTGGTTTAGAGAATAATGATGTTCATGTGGCAGAACTTTAGCCAGGGCCTCCTTATGTTTGTCAATCTTTGAAACCATATGGAAATACTAATAATGATACAAAGGATAAATTTCCTAAGAAAACTTATGGTTTTGATATTTCGAAAGCTGACCAAATTTTTGATATATTAGTTAAAGACAAACAAATAATTCTAAGTGATGATCATAAGATTCCTTCTCAAGAACAGAGAAGAGGTCGAAAGTACTGTAAGTATCATCACACTTATGGACATTGGACTAATAGCTGTGTTCGTTTGAGGGATATTATTCAAGAAGCTATTAAACAAGGCAAATTGAAGTTTGAAGAGAAAACTCCAATGGCAATAAAGATCGATTCTGACCCACTTCAGGTGAATGCTAATTACGCAGAACCTGCAAGCATTAACATGGTCGAAGTGGAAGATTCGAATTCTATCAAGGAAGCCACTGAAACGGCTGTTGATGAAGTTCAGAAGCTTCGAGATGTTTTTCCAAAAGGGGCAGAATCACTCATCGAGTTTCTGAATAGGAAGAAGTTCGAAGATGCTTCAATCGAACTATGCCCAAGTTGTCATGCAGTGTTTGATAAACCTGCTGCTAAGGCATTTCGGGATTCTGAAATGAAAAGACATTATCAAGCAGTGGCTATGAAAAGCCAAAAGAATGAAAATAAACAAACTAAGGTTAATCCTGCTTATGGAGGATGGATCTCGAAATCTAGTTCGATTTCAGAAGAGAAAGTACCTCGAAAAGTGAATATGATGAACAAAAGAAAGCAACCTATGCACTCAAATTTCCAAGTTACAGGGAAACCTCGAACTTTTGTGCCACCCTCTACTATTCGTCCAAATAAATGGATTCGTCTTGGATATCCTAAACCTCAATACAACTACCAAGGGTTCCAGCAAAGGCCTTCTTATGGTAGTAGGCCACAAATGACGAAAAGCCAATGGAGAAGGGCACAAAGAATGAGAAAGGCTGCTTTCGAGGAGCAGGAAAAATAAAACATGATGACTGAAAAGAGTAATATACAACCCAAGCCAATTCAAGCAAAGAATGCACAAGTGATTCAGGTTCAGGCAAATTCGAATCATCCTTCATATGCGCAAGTAGTGAAGAAGAAACCATCTTTCCAAGTTACTGGAGGTTTCGAGGAAAATGAAGATGATTTGTTAACAGAAAATTTTGAATCAAGCTTCGCAGATGGTCTGGATGATATCTGTGCAATAGTTTTTGTTTTGCCTGCGGAATACGCAGTAGAACGTGAAAAGGGTTTGGAAGATGAAGATTATGAAGAGGACCATATAGGTAATGAACCTATATGCTATTCATACATTGGCAAACAAATTTGCCAAAATGGTTCTGCTGTATTTGAAAGACCTACAGAAGAAATGCAATTGCATATGAAGCCTATGTTTATCAGAGCTTTGATTAACGAGGTAAGTATTGGAAATGTGTTGGTCGATTCTGGAGCAGCAGTAAATTTGATGCACAAATTCATGATGAATAATTTGATGAAGACCAAAGTAGATTTGATGCCACATCAAATGATAATTACTGATTTCAATGGAAAAACATCGAAATCTGAGGGATTTCTATGTTTGGAACTGACTTTGGGAACTATTATGAGGCCCACGATGTTTGTTGTGGTGGATTCGAAAGCAAATTATAATCTTCTGCTTGGTAGAGAATGGATTCATGGAGTTGGTGCTGTTCCATCTTCGATGCATCAGAAGCTTTGTTTGTGGACTAAGGAAGGAGTGCCTATCTATGTTGATGGGGATAAAAATTATTTCAATGTTGAAGAAGATGCTGTTGATGTAAGGAGTATGGAAAAGAAAGTGATGAAGGTAAGACCATATGAAGTAATTGATAAATACATGTTGATGCCTACCAAAGTACCTTATTCATTAAGGTTGAATCCAGATTGCGGGTTCATGTTGCAATGTGATGTTGGCCCATTCGAGGCCACAGAAATTTCAGAATGGTCAGACCCAGAATGAATTCGAGCTTTTGGGCTCGAATTTCGGCCTACATGGCCGAAAAGAAAGTAGAAGCGACTCTCGAGGCCGAATCAGAAAAATCAAATTTGATGATGAAACAACGACCACTAAGGCCGAATGGCATGAAGGAAGAATACTTATTGAGGAAATAACTGAAGAGGAAACATCATCAGAATCGGGAAGTAAAAACTTTGAAGAAATTTCTGAAGGATGTGAAAGCTCTGAAAAGAAATATCTTAAGAATATGATTAAGAAGGTTGAAACATACGTTCAAGAAATGCAAGGGGTTGAATTCGAGAGATTGGATTGTATTTATGATGATTCCCCTTTGGGTTTCGAAGGAACTCTATCTCAAGGTATTAAGAAAATGGAAGCCCAAGATCCTTTGGAAGAAGTGAACTTAGGAACCGATGATGAGAAAAGACCTACTTTTGTAAGTCAGAATCTCGAAGGAGAATTGAAGAAGAAAATGATTGACTTGTTGAAAGAGTACAAGGATTGTTTTGCACGGGATTACCATGAAATGCCTGGTTTGAGTCGAGAATTGGTTGAGCATAAACTTCCAACTTTTCCAGAAAAATGACCAGTAAAACAAGCTCTTAGAAGATTTGCTCCAGAAATAGTTTCAAAGATCAAAGAAGAAATTGAGCGTCTTCTAAAAGCTAAGTTTATTCGAACTGCCAGGTATGTAGATTGGATTTCTAATATTGTACTTGTTATTAAGAAAAATGGAACTTTAAGAGTATGTATTGATTTTCTAGATCTTAATAATGCAACCCCAAAAGATGAATATCCAATGTCGGTTGTTGATATGCTAATAGATTCGGCAGCAGGAAATGAACTTTTAAGTATGTTAGATGGATATTCTGGGTATAATCAAATTCTTATTGCTGAAGAGGATATATCGAAAACAACTTTTCGATGTCCTGGTGCAACAGCTACTTATGAATGGGTAATGATGCCCTTTGGCCTTAAAAATGCTGGTGCAACATACCAAAGAGCCATGAATTCGATTTTTCATGATTTAATAGGAAAATTTATGCAAGTCTATATAGACGATGTTGTGGTAAAGTCTGAATCAAAAGACTTCCATTTAGATCATTTGAGACAAGCTTTCGAAAGAATGAGAAAACATGGTTCAAAAATGAATCCTATTAAATGTGCTTTTGGGGTATTTGCAGGTAATTTATGGGATTACTTGTACACAAAAAGGTGTTGAGATTGATAAGAATACTGCTAAGGCAATTCTGGAAGCATCTCCACCTACTACAAAGAAGCAATTGCAGTTTTTCTGGGAAAAGTAAACTTTCTTCGAAGGTTTATTTCTAATCTATTAGGAAAGACAAAAGTATTTCCCCTTTACTGAAATTGAAGAAAGAAGAAAATTTCAAGTGGGAAAACGAACATGAACAAGTCTTCGAGGAGATCAAGAGATATCTGACAATGCCTCCGATTATGACTCCTCCTTTGCCAGGAAAATCATTGAAGTTATATATTTCTGCTTCATAAGCCACAATTGGAAGTATGTTGGCTCAAGTGGACGAAAATGGTGTAGAAAGAGTTGTTTATTATTTAAGTAGGGTCCTTAATGATGCAGAAACTAGATATTGTGCAATAGATAAATTATGTTTATGTTTGTACTTTTCTTGTACTAAACTCAAGTACTATGTCAAACCTCATGATGTATTTGTAATTTCTCATTTCGATGTAATAAAACATATGTTGTTGAAACCTATATTGCACAGTAGAGTTGGAAAATGGGCGTTAGCATTAACTGAGTTTTTGTTAAAATTTGTCCCATTGAAATCAATGAAAGGACAAGTGGTTGCTGATTTCTTGGTTGATCATCCCCCAATTCCAATCGAAGAGTGAACATATGTAGGCTTAGAGCCATAGAGGTTATATTTCGATGGATCCAAACATAAGAATGGGTCGGGAATTGGAATCTTAATAATTTCTCCTACGGGATTTCCTACTCGAATAATGTTTGAAATAAAATATCACTGTTCTAATAATGCAGTAGAATATGAGGCTCTTATTGCTGACCTCGAAGTATTAGTTTCTATGAATGCAAAGAATGTACATATTTGAGGAGATTCCCAATTGGTTATCAAACAGATAACTAAAAAGTACAAATGTTTAGATCCAAAATTGGCTAAGTATTTGATTCAAGCCAATAGACTTCTGGAAATGTTTGATGAAGTTAAGATTGAATACATTCCAAGAGGTCAGAATTTTGAAGCTAATGAATTGGCTCAGATAGCTTTAGGATATAGAATTTCGATTGGAACTTTGAGAAAAATCAGTGATATTAAAAAAAGATTTCCAATGAAAGAATTTGATATCCATAATATAAATCTTCTAGATCAAAATGATTGGAGAAGAGAAATTGTGAACCTTATACAAAATCATTCCTTTCCTAATAATAAACACTTGAAATATAAAATTCTTAATTATTGTATTTTGGGTGAAAAACTTTATAAAAAAGCTATTGATGGGAATTTACTTCGATGTTTGGGAGAAACTGAAGCATATTTAGCTTTAGTTGAAGTGCATAAAGGATCTTGTGGAGCCCATCAAGTAGAAAAGAAAATGGAATGAATTATGAAAAGGAAATTATTCTATTGGCCTTCGATGGCCAAAGATTGTCATAATTTTGCTAAGTCTTGTGAGGAATGTCAAAAGCATGGAAATGTGCAACAAGTTCCAGCAAGTGAGCTACATTCGATAATAAAACCTTGGCCTTTTAGAGGATGGGCTTTGGATTTAATTGGAATGATACATCCAGCTTCTTCGAAAAACCATAAATTTATTTTGGTTGGAGTTGATTATTTTACCAAATGGGTAGAAGCAATTCTTTTAAAAGAAGTTTCTCAAGAAGATATCATTCTTTTTATCGAAGAAAATATTATATTTCGATTTGGCTTGCCAGAAACTATTATTGCTTTGATCAAAAGACATATTGGACAACGTCCAAGAAATTGGCATGAAACATTAAATCAAATTCTTTGGGCTTACAGAAATTCACCAAGGGAAGCTACTCGAACAACTCCTTATAAATTGGTATATGGTCATGATGCTATATTACCAGTAGAAGTTAATTTGCAATCAATAAGGGTTCAAAGACAGTTCGAGTTACCTTCTCAGGATTATTGGAATTTAATGTTTGATGAATTAAATGAACTTGATGAAGAAAGATTGGTTTCTCTTGAAAATATTATTAGACAAAAAGATCAAATTACCCGCTATTACAATCGAAGGGTTAAGAAAAAAGATTTTCAAATAGGTGATTATGTTTGAAAATTAATTTTACCAATTGACAAAAAACCTAAGAGATTTGGTAAATGGTCACCTAATTGGGAGGGACCCTTCGAGATTGAGAAAGTATTTTCTAATAATTCTTATTTAATTCGAGAATTAGTTGGTGATTTACGCATAATGTCAATAAATGGAAAGTATTTAAAAGAATATAAACCAAACTTGCAAGAAATAGAAATTGTGCATAAAGGAAAAAAAAATTGTTCAGAAAAGAAGTGAATTCGAGCCCCTGCTCGAAATTCAGAATTCGAAATTACATCCAAGTTTAAAAAACGAATTAAATCAGAAAGGAGGATCATTCTTCATTTTGGCAAAGTCATGCATGAGGTCTTCATACTGGATCTTCAGGCTGTAATTAGATTTCACTAAGTTACTGATATCCTTTGAAACCTCAACAACATCCCTCGAAATACCTCTTACAGAATTGAGGATTTCGATTCGAGAAGACTTATGCATTGAGATAGTAGCTTCGAGTTCACTTTTCTGTAACTTTACTTTTGCAGCATCCTCCTGAAGCTTTTTGATAATTTACTCAAGTCAAAGGTTCTCTTTTTTCTAGCTCCTCAACCTTTGTTGAATTCTGTTTGATGGACTGCTCATACTTGGACACTTTAACTTTTCTATCTTGAAGTTTGTCCATCAAATCAGCCTTTTCACTCTTCTGGATGCCCAACCTCGAAGTGGTTTGTTCGATTTGATCAAGGGTGTTGACAACATTTTGATACAATTCCGAGAAACCTTTAAACCATTATTGCTAAGATTCAGAAAACTCATTATGCCTTTTCTCGAAAAGGGCCAGGTAACATTGGATCTCTTCCTTGTAGTGAGTATCTTTTGGGATTGTCTTCAGCATGGATTTCTCGAAAACCAACTCCTTAAAATTCTGAAGAACTACTGCTATTGAATCTTCTTCATTTAAAGGGTTTTGGACAGTTGCTTCAGAATGGGCTGAGGATAAAGAAATCTCACCAGATAGGACTTCTAAAACCAGAAAAGGGTTTTCATCTAAACCTTTGAGGCAATCATCTAAGTTTGTTGGAGTATATACAAGAGTAGACCTAGATGATTCCCTCGAAAAACCTGGTGCTTTTTCTGAAGTCCCTGATTCGGTTTGGGCAGTCTCAATTTCTTTAATGGGAGATTTCTCATCTTTTTGAGGGATAGGTTGAGGAGAAGGAGTTGATTGGTCTTCTTGAATTGGAGAATCTTCTTTAGCTGGATCAGAAGGAGATTGAACCTCATCTTCTTCTTGTTCTTCTTCACTCTCTTCGATATCGTCCATAAGTTTTTCTTTTGAAATAGATTTTTTCGAGGAGGTGGCCTGGAGTGGACTTTCAATAGTCTTATCTTCTTAGTGCCGCTCTCAGTTTGAGAACTCGAAGAGATATTTATTTGGAACCAAAAGAAATTGTTGTAGATAAACATGAACATAAAGTTGTTATTTTTCCTTAAGAAAAAGAGAGTAAAAAATCTACTTGTTCCAAGATTCCACTTGGGATTTGTTTTTTATAGGCCTTGACTTTAAATCTTTGGCCAACTCTCTGAGTTTTGCATAAAGAAAACAAGTTTCGAATTAGAAAAAATGATAAAGTTTGGAAAGAATAGTAAAAAGAAGAGAATAAAATCTTACAGCTCCAATAGTTTTGCCTAGTGGAATTACAGAAAGAATCTTCTTTTCTTTTGGAGCTTTCTTTTCTTTTTGAATATCTTTTGCTCTCGAAGGTTTAAATTGTTTTTCAAGAGAAGCTTCCTGTTAAGAAAGAATAGATAATCATTAACAGAAATTCTAAGTTCATAAAATTTCAAATTCAAAAGAGAATTCGAATTTACCTTCGAGAGAGATTCTTCATTGGATCCAGCTGATTGAATCTTCTTTTGACCTTTTGCTGCTTGCTTCTTTGAAGTACTCGAATCATCTACTTCATTCTTCTTACCAACAGAAGCAGATGGACTCTTGTCAGAAGGTTCGTCATTCTTTTCGACCTTACATGACGTAGTTCTCTTTCGAGATTTAGAGGTAGTAGCCTATAAGAGACAAAAGGAAGGTTATGAGATTTCGAAATAAAATCTCAAGAACTTCAAAATATAAAATCCAACTTACAGAAGGTTTCTGAGAAGATGCTGGAGCATTTCTTTTCTTGGATTTCTTTTCTTTTTCTTCTTCTCCACTATCCCAATCTTCTTTAGCTTCTTCTGAGAGTTTAGACTCTTAGGCTGAAAAGAAAGTTAAGAATGCTAAGTATAAATTTGGGATGAATAAGAGAAATAAGAAAAATGATGTATTTTTACCTTGGACAATAAAGTTCTTAAAAATTATTCTCACATGTTCTATATCCACATGAGGTATGAAAGGATAATTATCCAAGGTATATTTTGTTAAAGTAACTCTTTTCAAAAGTGGTTTGGCATCATTGCAAAGAATTTCAAAAGTCACAGGTCTAGTCCACTCAGGACCATATAAATTTTTTGCTAAGCCAAATTTTGCAGTTGGTAAAGGTGGAAACTTAGGGCAATACTTTTCGAAAATAGATTTACCTTTAGAATAAATAACTTTGCAATTTTGCAAGTTAACAGAAACATTTTCTTTTAAAGAAATAGCAGCTTCAGAAATTGTTCTAGAAATTTTGTTTGGATTATAGAACACATGAAAATATTTCTCGAAAGCTTCAATTTCTTTGACATGCGTACCTTTTGGTTTCTTGGCTGATTTTTGCGCATAAGGAATGTCTTTGGTTAGTCTCGAAAAGCAAGTAGTTTCATCAACTTGAACAGTATTATAGTATTTAGACCACCATTCCTCAAAAGACAAAGTGCAGTAGTAAGAAGGCTTGAAAGGGGCTGGGCAGATAGTAAAGGCCTTTGAGCCTTCATAAGTTGAATTTCATAGAAGCCTTTTTCACCATTTACTATGTCTTCAACCAAGATTTGTACTTTAGATGTGCAGAAAGGTGTTAGGCGAAGTTGACTTAGCCCAAAATTGACGAGCTAACAATTATGGTTGGTAGTGGAAAACTCTAAAGTCTTTAATTTAGAAACCACAATATATAAGATCATAAGAAAAGAACTGTTTCCAAATTTCCAAACTCTCAGCTTGTGCACCTGGTGTTGTTAGAACCACAGGAAACACTAGAAGGGGGGTTGAATAGTGTTTCAAAACTTTACGCTAATTTTGGAAACCCCTTTTTAAAATCCATCTTCTTAATCAAATAACCTATGCAGGTTATTATGAAAAACTCTTCCTTCCAAATTGTAAATAATATCAGAGTTACGCGAGGGTTATTGAAAGAGAGTTTTTCAGAGACTTGCTAAACTTAGATAAATACAAATGTACTTTCGGAGATCACTTCAGATGTTTTAATGAAAACATTTTAGAAACTTGTTTAAACTCATTTTGATAGGTAAAGACTTCAAAATAGAAAACACGTTGTTTCAAAAATGATTTTCACTAATGTTTTAAACGTTTCAGAAACTTGCTGAAAACTGTTTTGTTAAATAACCTGCTGAACCTACTTCAGAAGGTTCAATAAGTACTCTTGTGTAAAATGATTTTACTTTTTAGATTCTTTGTTAGTTAGAAATAATAAGATAATAGCGGAGAGTGAATAGTTAAGCTTCTGAAAGAATTCAGGCGATGAGTTTCAGTCTGAAGTTTTAATTACTTTCTGAACTGGGTTCAGACTCAAGGTAGTTTGAAAATAGGTTTAATTCAGAGGAAAAGTTCTTACTTAAATACTTTTAGATTCCCTTTGTTAGATGAAAACTAAATTAAAATAGCTTAAGAGATAGAGAAGATTCAGACAAGAATTTATCCTTGTTCACCCACTAATCCAGTGAGCTACATCCAGTCCCAGGGCAAACCACCACTGGATTTTCCACTATCTGAACACAGATACAAGAATTCTTTTATCATCAAACCTCTTCAGGCTCTCAACCGAGTATTCTTTCTTGAACAAGCCTCTCCAGGCTTTAACCGAGTATTCTTTCTTAACCAAGCCTCTCCAGGCTTAAACCGAGTATTCTTTCTGAACCAAGCCTCTCCAGGCTCTCAGACACTTCATAGTGTTTATAATGAAAAGTTTAAGTTTCCTAGAAACTTAAACTGAGGTTCATCTTGTACTGTAGGTTAACTGAGTACTACTCAGGATACATGGAGTAAATCTAAGTACAAGGTGTAACAGAGAAACAAGTGTTTAATTCTAAGCTTTAATACATCTCTGTAGGATCAGAAGGTTGGCTTTAAAATCTGTATTGAGCTTGGCCAATTTCTTCTGTGAAGGTTGATGACAATCCATGACTAGGAATAGATTTCAGGAATGCATGGCTATCTTCTTCTGTTTTTAGTTGACACGTTTTAGAGATTCATCATGCAAGCCTGGCCAACATCTATTCTCTCATCTTCTCTCCCTCTATATTTTTATAGACCTTTTTGAGGCTATTTATATGTTCTGGAAATATAGCCGTTTGAACATCGTTGATTTTTTTTCGTTGAGAAGAAATGATTTGTCTCATATAGCCGTTGTGAAATAGCTTCTCATTCGATTGCTTCTTCTTAAGCAAATTAGGTGTGCAGATGACTTGGTTCTGACACACTGTAGATAAGCTCTTAATCATGAGAGATTTTCTTTGTCTTCAGCAGGTTTATATTTCTTCTTTCTCATTTCTTTCTTCATTCTTCTTCTTCTTCTTCAGAGTGTAAGGAGATAGGATATAGAGATCCGTTAGCCTACTCCTTTTGACCATTGTGAGTTCTGCTTCTCTTTGTTTGGCTTGCTTCTTTCTTTCTTTCTTCTTCTCATTTCTTGATAAAGGAAGTCTTTAGGAAATGACAACGTTATACTTCACTTTTGTCCTGTTGTGCTTTCGGCTTTTCTTTTCACTCGAGGTACATGCCTCTGATAGCGTGTTGCAGAGAAGATACAAAAGTAGGTGTATAGCAGCGCTGACTTATCTCTGACATCTATTTGCTTTTCTAAAGTAGGCTTCCTTTTTTTTATGTTAGGTTCTGAAGCTGAGCCCGAAAGCCTTTGTTTTTTCTTTGCATCAATTTAGCTTCACCACTTATGTTTGCTGAGATTCGAGTCTCTTAATAAGTGGTTCTGATTGACTCATTAATCTTCAGAAAATATGTGTTTAGCAGATTTAACTTTAGTATATACACACTTTCAGCGAGTTCCTTCCTTCAACAGGTTTCTTCTTTGGATGTTTGCTTCTTTCTTCTTCATTCTTCAGGAACATGTAGTTTATCTTCATTTCAGCTTTCTCCAAATGTACTCTTTCTTTTCTTCTAGACTCTTTCTTTAGTTCAGAAGATTGAGCTTGTTTATTGTCTATTTGACTGAATTGGATCATCTGAAGTATGCTTGCCTAAGACAAAGTGATGTTTTTCTGATTGACAGACTTTCATGGATTTTAAGCTTGTCTTTATTTTTGATTCCATAGATATACTTCTTCTTTTCACATTTTCTTCAGATGATTGGTCACGTTCAGATAGTTTCTTCAATGCTCTTGTTGCTTTGTTCTTCTTGTTCAGATTTTTATCTTTCTTCGGATTTCTTTTTCCTGTCTTTTGCTTGTCTTCAGATGGATACTTCATCTTGTAACCCGAAACACAATGCACAGAATAATACCTTTCTCAGTAGAACCTGTTCTTATATGATCTAATTTGTTAATCATTAAAACCTGAGGCTAATGAGTCTTAATTCTAATATTTAAATTAATTCTGAAACTCAATAGGTGTGTCACAAGGGAACTTTCGAGTAAACTACTCAGGTCTTCGAGTTCGAGAAGAGAAGGGTGCAAGATTGGGAGTGTGCTTTTTGATGTTAAGAAAAGAAGAGAGATAAGACTTGAATGATTCAGGACAGTTCTTTTTCAAGGAGGGAGTAGGAAAAGACAATCTATAACCCTCAATAGAAGAAGGAAGTTTCGAATTTGGAGGTTCAGAACTTTCAATTTTGTCCTCGAAAATGGAATTCAACCAGAGTTGAAGAAACCAGAAAGGACCACAAAGATTTCGAACAGGTTCTTTGAGTTTAAGAGTAAAAACGACCTCAGAAAGCATGTCATAGACAATGGCCAATAGATACCTGTTTAGATCCATTCGAATGCCCTTAGCCAACATTTGGGCTAAAGGAAGATAAGATTTTGGAACTTGTATGGATCGAGAACATAATACAAAAGCAAATAACCAAACCATTAGAAAAGCAATGTGCTCTTCTTCTGTAACTTTGCCAGATTTGGAATTGGTTTGGATAAACTGGGAATAAGCTAACCTATCCCAACAAGGTTCAACATGAGGTTTCGGAACCTTCATAATAGGAAGAATAAGTTGACCTTCAGGTCGAAGGCTAGTTATGGCAGCAACATCAAACAAGGTTGGTGTAAGCATGCCATAAGGTAAATGAAAAGAATTCAAAGACCTTTCCCAGAAAAGGAAGGGAGAAAGAATTAAAGCAGGGTCGAAACTCAGATCAAACTTACTCAGTTGAATAAGATCGAAAATACCCAATTGTTTCCACAAAGGACCCATGGTACCTTCGATCCTATTCAACCACATAACATAAGAGTCTTTTTGAGAAGGAGGAGTTGCTCGAAAAATATCAGAAGTATTTTCGAGATGATCTGTTCGAATAATGGATCTAAAAGCACGAATCTTTTCCTCTTTAGAACTTGGGAAAAAGTCATTATATTGATCAAGAGAGGAAGGAAGTGTGTAAGGACCTAAGAAAGAATTAGGGGTGATCATGGGTTGGGTCAACCTGACCAACCCGTCGGGTTTGACCGACCCACACCCATCAAGTCGGGTTGTTTGGCTAGACCCAACCCGAAACATTGAAAAATTGGTCCTGATAGGTCGGATAGCGGGTTGGGTGTTTGTAGACCCGAACAAACCGACCCGACCCGACCCCTTTATATATATATTTCATGCTTTATTAAATTATTTTAACAACTATGAATGTATGGCCCAACAGGAAAAAAATGAATGTATCGCCCAACAGGAAAAAAAATGATTGTAATGGCCCAACAAGAACTTTTTTTCTTCATTTTTCTGTGACAGCCCAACAGACCCAAACCAAAGAGTCCAACCCGACAACCCACCGAACAGACCCACGGGTTCTCGGGTTGGGTCGGGTCGAGTTTATACCCATCGTTTGCTATCACCCGAACCGACCCACAACCCATGTAAGTTCTCGGGTCGGGTCCAAAAAATTGGCGAACCCGACCCGACCCAGGATCAACCCTAGAAAGAATATTATTTTTTCCTAATGGAAAAGGGAATCAATACCTGGGATTTCCAGATAGCCATTTTCTCTTCTGCATTTTCAGGTTCAGGGACGTAAACTATGTCGTCCCGAGCAAGGAGGTCACCCTTGGTAATGGCAAGAGGAACGAAGTCAAGAGCTTCGGAAGCCATTAATGGAAGTTTCAAGGTTCTTGAGAGAGAAAAGAGAATGAAACAACAGTGACAGAGTTTGAAATTATCAAGAAAAGTAAAATCAGAACCTTTTAAGCAATTAATCGGCGAAAATCAAATAAAAACCAAGAAAGAACCATAAAAAGGTGAAAGATTATACCTTGAGTCATGATCTATGTGGTTAAGAATGTAAAATATAATAGGTTAAATTATGTTTTTGGTCCCCCAAAATATCCCGATTTTCCCATTTGGTCCCCCAATTTTTTTTTTTCATTCCCATTTGGTCCCCCTGTTAGTGCACCGTTTATTATCTCCGTTAAATGCTTGCGTGGCAGCTTAGGTGGACAAAATAAGCATACATGCCATGCATATGTGTCATCTTATGCATCCTACATGACTTATATCACCACCTTTCATGAGAAAAACAATTATAGAGTTCATCAATGTGACTCATAAAAAGACGATGATTCACCACCTATAGGCTTATTTTATTATGTGGGACACATAAGAAGACACATATGCATGTCATGTATGATTATTTTTTCCAGCTAAGCTGTCACGCAAGCATTTAACGGAGATAATTAACGGTGCACTAACAGAGGGACCAAATGGGAATGAAAAAAAAATTTGGGGGACCAGATGGGAAAAAAAAATTAGGGGACTAAATGGAAAAATCGGGATATTTTGGGGTACCAATAACATATTTTAGCCAATATAATAATTTAAATTTTCGATCATTAGATTCTTTATTCATTTTATTAATAATTGATATTAAATTAGTTTGCAGTTACTTTTATGAAATATTAGTTAAAAAGAATAAAATTCTAAACCGATAATAACATGTAATATAAAAATTTCCCCTTTCAATTTTAAATTGATAGATCCTCAATGAAACTAGTATGAATTGTATTGTAAATCCATATTTTTCCTTAAATCAAACTCAAATAGTCGTATAATTAGGGTTGTAAATGAGCCGAGCCGAGCACTTCAATCTCAGGGTTGACTTGTGAAAAAAATGTTTGGTTCTAGCTTGGCTAGCTCATTTACTTAAACGAACCAAACTTAAAGTTTGGGTTTGACTTGTTAAAGAAAACAATTTAAATTTGACTTTTTAGCTCACTTGTAACTTCATTTACTTTGATGAAAATTTCTTTAAATAATTTTTATGAATTTAATATTTAATAAATATTTTAATATTAAATGATAATCTAAAAATTGAAATGTAGTTAAAAAATTTTAAAATATTATATTTTGAGATTCAAAATATAATTTCTTGACTAATATAAGAATTTTCAATATTTATTTTCATATATAGAGTATTTCTTTTCCTTTATTATTTTTGTTAAAAATAAACTTATAACTTTATGTTTTCTTTTTCTAATTTTTACTAATTTTACTTTACTTTTATTATTTATATTTATTAATTATTATATATGTAATAAGTAAGCTATTTACAAGCCCTTAATGTCAAGCTTATCAAACTTGAGTTTAGCTCATTTGAATAATCGAGCTCAAGTACTTTAAGTTTGAGTTTGTTTGTTTAATTAAACAAACGAGCTTGATTAAGCATTTGATGAACCGAGCTCAAATAATTGACGAATAATTCAACTCATTTATAATCCTATATATATATATGGATCATTTAATAAAAAATAAAGGTTAAATTATGTTTTTGGTCCCCCAAAATATCCCGATTTTCCCATTTGGTCCCCCCAATTTTGTTTTTTCCCAAGTGGACCCCCCAATTTTTTTTTCATTCCTATTTGGTCCCTCTATTAGTGCACCGTTTATTATCTCCGTTAAATGCTTGCGTTGCAGCTTAGGTGGACAAAATAAGCATACATGGCATGTATATGTGTCATCTTATGTGTCCTACATGACTTATATCACCATTTTTAATGAAAAACAATTATAGAGTTTATCAATGTGACTCACAGAAAGGCGTTGATTCACCACCTATAGGCTTATTTTATCATGTAGGACACATAAGAAGACACATATGCATGCCATGTATGATTATTTTGTCCAGCTAAACTCATTTAACGGAGATAATAAACGGTGCACTAACAGAGAGACCAAACGGGAATGAAAAAAAATTTTGGGGGACCACTTGGGAAAAAAAAATTTTGGGGGGACCAAATGGGAAAATTGAGATATTTTGGGGGACCAATAACATATTTTAGCCAATATAATAATTTAAATTCTCGATCATTAGATTTTTTATTCATTTTATTAATAATTGATATTAAATTAATTTGCAGTTACTTTTATGAAATATACAACAGATTTTTATGCAATCTTTTTGTTTAAAAAAAGTTAGGAAAATGATAAATTGTTTTATTATTTGGAAGTCAAAAAAATGAACAAATCTAAATAGAAATGACATATTAATGAATGTTCACTGACAAGAGTCAAATCCAAAACATTTTTGTTGATACACTAGACTGAACTAGAGTCAACCTAGTGGTGGGGGTTTGACTAGTTTAATATTAGATATTACTCATTGTATTCCATGTAAAAAAACCATTTTTCGTTGATATATTTTTATTCTCATAACTGATATTGATGAGCCAACCGTTATTTATATATATATATATATATATATATATATATATAAATAATTTGATCCTATACCAAACAACTACCAGTAAATATAACTAATTTTAAATGAAATTGAAACTATATATAATCTCTTTTATAGCTAGACATAAAAGGCGTATATGCTCAAGACAGTACACTCACTAGAAACACGTTTTTATAAATGAGACAAGTTGTTATTTATATCTGACTAGGATTTAATGGATATATATTAGCTGTGTAAAGAATTTTACACACTCATCCAATGATCTGTTGTCACATTATTTAATAAATTCAGTAACACATAAGATGTCACACTCATTAAAGGAAGTGACATCATTTATTGGATGACACAGTAAAACTCTTTTACAATGTCAATGTATACTAATTAAACCCATATAACTAATCCTAAAACAAAGAGGGACAGCCATGATAGAAATAAGTTTTTTTTTTAAAATAAATAACATGGGTTCACCATGAGGACGATTCTAGGTTGGACAAAAAAAAAAATTGATCCACCTAGACCAGCTGACTTTTTATTGGTTATAAAAGATGAATAAATAATTTTATTTTTTATTAAATAGTCCTTATATGACTATGTGGGTTTAGTTTAAGGGAAAATATGAATTTACAATACAACTTATACTAGTTTCGTTGAGAATATATTATTTTAAAGTTGAAGGGGGAAACTCTTACATTACACGGTACTATCGATTTGAATTTTTATTCTTTTCAACCAATATTTCACAAAACTAATTGGAAATCGATTTAATATCGATCATTAATAAAATGAGCGTTGAATTTGATGATTAAGAATTTAAATTAATGTATTTTTACATTTTGGATCACGTGGACCATGGTCCACCGTAGATAGACCCTCACCGTAATATCACTTTAATATCATTAAGTTTATCTGAAGAGACAAACTCGTAAAAGCTTTCAATATATGTATGTTCAATGTTTATTCACCAGGCATATATGTATTTACATTGAAAGTCATGGAAGCATGAAGTCATTTCTAGCTTGGGATAGTTTATATAACACACGTACAAACATTGCCTGACATCATATCATAGATCAGAGGGTTGGGTTTTAGGTACGAAACAAAGTTCTCAATAAGCTAGCTTTCATGCCATGTTTGTAGTTTATTGCACGTCACTCATCTTAATTTATGATCCTAACACTAAAACATTATACAAAAATGTTATTCAAAAAATTAAATGTAAATGCACAATATGACAATCATTACAAATTGTTCTTTAGAAATTACTCGCAACAATTCAAGCAATCGCCGCCGACATCAGGACAAGACTTAAGAAAAATCTTCACTTTTATATTTATATATTTTTTGTGTGTTGTAAGGACAAATATTCCATCTTAAATTAAGGCCATTTTAATTTTTTTTTTACAATATGAAAATAAAGAGCAACTACATCCTAACAAAAGAGACATCAGCTCTATCAACATGTCAGCTGCTAAGAGCATGAAGAGGATGTAGTGCAAAATTTATCGGGTGAAGCTACTTCTTTCTTAGCTAAAGCATCAACACATAAATTGTCTTCCTAAGAGTGTGGTTTAAGGATAGATAAAAAATCTTGTATTTTGCTAACAATAGAAACATATTGATGAAGATTTTCCTCAAAATTAGAAATTAAGTAAATAACTTTTCAATAATCAATCCAACAAGTAAATGATCTAAAACCTTCATTCTAAGTCAATTCTAACCTATGCATCAAGGCCAATAATTCTGTAAAAATTTTATCACAGTGATTGGTATGACCATGAAAACCACATATTTAATTTCCGTAATAGTCGCTAAGTAGACCCCAAAAATCTCAACCTCGATCTAGATTTATTATGGACATTTCCATCAACCAAATGAAAAACTTGTTTATTTATTATTCTTTTAATAGATACCTATATTGTATTAAATATTAACATTTCTTTATTTATTATTTCATATTGAGAAATGTTTTTAAAACTAGGCCGAAATAAAAATCAGTAAAAGCAATGATTCACAGTTCATGAATTCAATCGTGGTTGAACAAATATTAATTAAAGACTATACTAGCAAATTAGTCCCTGAGAAATTCCTGATTGTGCAGTTTAGTCCCTAAGAGATTCAAAATTCCAAAATGGTCCCTGAGAGAATGTTCTGTCATGCAAAATGGTCCCTGTAATGCACATTAGCCCTTGAAAAGCAAGCAAATTAATCACTCAGATATTAAAAATCATGCAAATTAGTCCTTGAAAAATAATATTTTAGAACATTTTGCATGACAGAGCAATCTCTCAGGGACCATTTTGGGATTTTGAATCTCTCAGGGACTAAATTGCACGATCAGGAATCTCTCAGGGACTAATTTGCTAGTATAGTCATTAATTAAATATATATTTTTAATATATAACATTTTAATTATAAAATAACACAAAATTTTAAGAAAGTAAGATATATAAAGTTGTAAGTCAGTATAAATAACCTTATTTAAAGTTTTATAAGATTAATAATTTGTAAAATAATAGATACTATGTGTAATCCTTAAATATATGTCTTACTTATCTAAATGAAATTTTAAATTTAATAAAAATTTTAAAAATAAAAAATAAAATTTTCAAAAAATGATTAATTCAATTGATTTTCTGATATCGATTTTTTTTTATTGATTTTTCATCGATTTTCACTGATTTTGAAATGCTTTGTGTTGAATAATGACAAAGTATCTTGAATGTTTTAATATAAAATTTGATGAAGGAATTTTCCTTGGTCATTCTTTTTCAAGTAAAGAATTTAGAGTATATAATAAAAAAAGTTGACAATTGATGAATCTTGTTCTTATAGTTTTAATTTTGATGAATCTAACTTCCAAAAAGAGGGAAATGTGGTTTTTTTTTATGTTGTTGCAGAAATTTTGACAAATTCCTACATGGATCAAAGCAATAAATATCACAACAAAATCAATAAATAAACAAAGGAATATGTACAATAATGTGAAAGGCAGTGAAAAGTTCACAAAGATGATCCACTTAATATATAAAGTCGTTGGTGATCTAACAAAAGGAGTATCTATTAGAGTTTCTCTTAGAAATTCTTGTAACCATATGACTTTTGTATCTCAAATTGAACCTAAGTCTGTTGAATAAGTTTTGATGATATATGATTGATTGCATGGCAAATTTTCGCTAATTATAAAAAGGGGTATGCAATTCATGAGCATAAAATTGAGTTTGATGCATGAAATGGTCATAATGTTTGTAACTATTACTGGTTTAACTGATTTATAAGCAAAATAATTCAATTACAAACTTTCTAGAAGGCTTTGTAATCGGTTATCTTGCTTTGTAATTCAAATATTTTGTTGTAGTATGTTATGTAATCTATTAAAACTTTAATTAATAGCAACATAAACTTTTGTAATTTGTTACGAATGATATCTATGTATTTGATTTGGATTTTGGATATATATTTGATTGTGACTTGAATAATTTGATGTCCATAACAATGAATACATCATAATTAAAATTGACATCAAGATTAAATTTGTATTTGGTTGTTTTTGGTTTGTAATGTAAATTCTACTCAGTTATGAGCTTGTTTCTAATTTTGCTGAATAATTACTAGTTTGGACTTGATAGAATAAGTTAATGGTATGTAGTATGGATGTTTTCAATTGTAATATAACTTTGTTTATTATGGATGCTTTAATCATAACATGTTTGCAATATTTACTATATGCATATGCTTTCTTAAAATCTCTATTCTTATGTACCTCTATTTTTTTATCTATTCTTTTGGTGCCCATGACTCCCGTCACTCTCATCCCTCTATAATATGATTCATGTCATACCTAGAAACTACCTTCATAATCCTTGGGTTAGGTGTGTGATCTTTAATGAGCCAAATCAATGCTAAAAAACTCGAATCAGTCATTGACTTGGTCAGGATACCAAGTGTTGGGATTCAAATTTCTAGTATTTCGAATTCCACAAGTCTGTAAGTTCTTTACACTTTCCGAATTCGCAGAAGACAATAAAGTTAACTTTTTGAGTTTTCCAATGAATTTGGTAACTTAGACGTTTTTGAAGTTAAGTTAATTTGAAGAGAACTTCAGAAATTCGAAAAGAAGACAAAGGTGAATTCGAGAATATGGTATTTCTGGTACTCAGAGAAGTAAAAGATAGTTCTTTTATTTATAATCCAAATTCGAATTACATAAGTTCGAATACATTAGTAATACATTTTAGAAAGCAAACTATCCTAAGTACTCTTTACATTAGAAAGGAAACTATCCTAAACTACAATGAGTACTTGACTCATGCCTACCAGACCTCTTCCTCTTCTTCCTCCCCCACAAGCTTTGATTGAGCCAAGGAAAAAGTCTTATGATGATGTGATTGCGCAGCCTTTGGTGCATGGGGTGATAAGAAAGATAGCCTGGGAAAGTAATAAAAAAGATTCATTTATTATATAAATGAACCTTTAATTGGCTACTACGTTCAACCCAAAAAGAAACCTTAAAAAAAGAAAGGTTGAAAAAGCCTATAGCTTTGGCCACTTCGTCAACCCCATCAAAAATGAAATCATTCCAGATTGGGTTGTACGCAGTAGCCAAAAGAATAAACTTCTTCATATTTTTCGAAGGATTTAGAAAAGAGGGAGAATGAAAAGGTTTGAAGGATAAATCCAAATGGAACTCCTATGTATAGGAGTTAAAAAGGGTGAAGGATTATAAATGCACCTCTCCAAGTGCCCAATGACAAACACCTTCATCATTGAGGTTGAATGGACGGTGGCCGGTGGTCTTCATGACCTTTGATTCAGCCAAACAGGGTTTGACACATGGCATACAAAGGAATGCATTCAAATCTCGAAATCAGTAAATACTTAGTGAAGTCAAATATCAATAGAAAAAGCTAAGTGACAGAGATGAAGGAATTTTCGAGTACATGAAGTTAGAATTCCAGAAAGAAGATTTCGAGAAATCGAAGAGCAAGATTTCGAGTTTACAGAAAGCAGAAACTCGAAAACAAGATGCCTAAAGACTTAGAGGATTTCTGAATCAAGAAGTGATCTGTTCGAGCAAACAGAAGAGAGAAGAAAACAGTTAATGGAAGTTACAGAAGTTTGCTGATCAAGGACAAATGGAAACATCCCAGTGGAAGTACTTTGAAAAGTGCAAGGATAAAGAGCAGTTTTCTGGTTAGCAGAAAATGTGGCAAGCATGCATGCTGCCAACACATTATGATAGATGATGTGTCAATTGTACAATAGTTAGCCGTTAGGACTAGAAATCTATAAATAGGTGAACTTTCTATGTAATAAGGGTTGGCAAATCATTATACTTAAAACTCTGAAACACCTAAAACGTCCAATCTGCAGCGACTACACAAGTTACAAGGAGCAACAGTATGTGATGAACCCATCCACATTTTCATTAATGCAATTATTCTTACAAATTCTTCTTTACTTCCTGTTCTTTTACTTCATTCTGCAATTTACTTTCAACGCATTTTTTCTTTCTTTCTTTTAAATTTTCTGTTCTTATTTCTTTTAAACTTTGATTCTTCTTTGATTTCAAAACTTTAACTTAGAACTTTGATTGATGAAATTCTGAATCAACTTGTTCTACACTTTTGAGATATAAGTTCTTTTGTTCAAACAAGATTTTAATTGATGAAATTCTGAATCAATTTGTTAAAATTCTAGAAAAATCAAGTCTTTCACAAATTCTGTAAATTAGAACACTATAAACCTACTTTTTAAAAGAGTCCCGTAAGAGGATCTGATTCTAATCCCCAGATTGTTCTTAGAATCTAAAGTGATAAAAGTAATTTTTCGAGATTAGATTTTATCACCACAAACACTAAGTCAATGAGTCACTAGCAACCAGTGAGTCGGTGCTGGAACCGGGTAAACCAGAAATATAGTAAAATATATTAATAAAAAATATATGTATTTATGAAATATAAATTTTTAACATAAAATTAAGTGCTCACATTAATTATTAATTGTAGTGTAGTGATTTACTTTAACCTTGTATGGATTAGGAATTAAATTGAATCTCATACAAGTATATTCTTTACATTTATTATATGTATTATTTATATATATACATATTAAAATTAGCATACAAAATATGAGAAACACAATTGGTCTAATGGTGCAACGTTGTGCCCATGATGAAAAGAAACAAGGATTGATCCACATTGTTCGCTGTCCTCATATGTTTTTATTTTAGTAGAGAGAACATGTCGGCGGTTGCAACGTTGACTCGAACAAGCCAATCCACGCTAATTCTGCCAATTTTTGACCGATTTGACTAGTCCTGGTGCGTAACCAATATGCACCAGTGGTCGAACTGATCATGGGTCTAGTTTCTGATCGAATCGGCTAGTCCAGTCCGAGTTTAATAACAATGCACCAAATCATACAATCTTCATGTTGGAAACTATAGTGATATAAGATCAAAAAACCACATGCATTATTGTTGCTAAAAGAATTATTTATAACACTTACTTTATTTAGCATTCTCATGGAAGGTAAGTTCAATACACCATTAAATCCCTGTAATATGTAGCTATATGAAAGACTTGATATGAAATAGTTATGACCAATGAGGCTTATCCACCAGTTTACTCACGTACTAGTTTCATTGTGTTAGACAAATGACTTCAACTTAAAAGGGAGTGGATTAAATTGAGGGTTAAGAAAATAGAATTTGTAAAACATTTTGAAAAAAAATTGTATTAAAACCTTTTAAGATTCAGAGATAGATTTGTGTATGAGTGAGAGGAGTTGAGTTGAAAATGATAAATGTAGAAACTAACAAATTTCATAAATTATATGGATCAATATCACACAATATTCAATAATAGTACAAATGTTTAAAAGAGACATGGGTAAGTGAAAATGCATACCACTAATTTATATTGGTCCACTCTTCACCACAAAGAGATACATCTAGTTCTCAAATAACAACTTGAGATTTCCACTATTTTTTAAAACTATAGTTGCAATAAAAGCATTCAACCATCAAAATACCCTAAGCATGATCACAACAAGCTCAAGATACCTCACTTAAGATCTAAAAAACTTATAGTATCACACTCTTTCAATATCAAAATATACAAGATTATAAAACTCTAATGTGAAAATTGAACAAACTAAGGCACACCATTCTTACTATAGGAAAAAAAAATACAAAGAAGGCTATTGATCTCAAAGGATTTTTCTTAGCGTAATTCAAATTTTAATCTCTCTTTTTGAACATTAAAAACCCAAGAATATATAGGAGAATATGTGATACATTCGTTACAAACATATAAATTCATTTAATGAGTTAGTTGTGAGGTTATAACAATTAAAAAAATATGTTAAGTCATTTAATCTACTGTTTCAAGTTATAATAAATTATTTCAAGCATATTTAATTGACTATAGGATTCTACTAATTGATTAAATTGTTCTTTTTAGAGATGAGTTTCAATCAAAATAATTGATTGTGACTAGGTTGTAATTGATTAAATTATAAGTCGAAGGCCATCTTAAGATTTTATAATCGATTATACACATTGGTGATAAGTTTAACTAACCTTTCATCACTTTAAACTCCTTCCAAGAACATATTAACCTATTATATTGAGCTAGTTATTGCCTAAACTAATTTTAAACTCAAAATTATCTTATTTTTTAGCTCAAATTCCAAATTCTTTTGAATCTATCCTCACTCAATTTTACCTAACTTTTAAATCCCCATTTTGGCTAACTTCCAAGATGTTTTGACTCTTTAAGCTAATGATTAGTCTTATAAGTTTATTTGTGAGATCTTAAGCAATCTTTCCATAATTCTCTCTTGAATCCTAAATCGCATGCAAACAAAATATTAAATGTAATATAAGTAGAAGTCCACAAAAGATGGTTGTCTTCATCAAGAGTTTCTTGTTTCATCTCTATGAGATAATTTTCTTCCAATTGTATTATTATTGTCCTTATTCACAATAATTGGTTAAAGACATTTAAGAACAATGATCTAAATATGCCACATGTGTTAGAACCACAGGAAACACTAGAAGGGGGGTTGAATAGTGTTTTATAATTCTTTACAGATTTTTTGAAAACCTTTTAAAAAAGCAAAGAGTTTATGAAGAGATTTGAGCAACCTTCCGAAGAAGGAGTTTTCAGCAACTTGCTGATACGACTCAGCAGGTTGAGTAAAATGCTTTTGAAATATTTTTATGTGAAGAACAAGATTGTTTAGCTGCGTGGATTTATAAAATTGCTTTTCAGAACCCTCCTTTGTTAGTTAAAACTGAAAGAAAAGAGATAAGGGTTAAGAAAACTTAGCCAAAGAATTTATCCTGGTTCACCCACTAACACAATGAGTTACGTCCAGTCCCAGGGCAAACACACCACTTGATTTTCTACTAACTGATCAGATATAAGTATTATTTGCCCACCTAGCCTCTTTAGGATCAACACCAAGTATTCTTTGGACACAACCTCTCCAGGCTAAAACACAAGTATTCTTTGGACACAGCCTCTTCAGGCTAACAACAACAAGTATTCTTTGTTTCTCTAAACCTCTTCAGGCTCTCAGACACTTTATAGTGTTTACAATGAAAATAAGTTTAAGTTTCTGAGAAACTTAAACACAAGATTTCTTGTACAAAGGTTAACTGAGTATAACTCATGATACAAAAGAAAATTTCTAAGTACAAGGAAATTCAGAGAAATTTCATCAGAGTGTTGACTTGATAAATTGTTCATGTATGAGCTTGGCCGACATCTTCAAAGTCTTTAGAGAAGATATTTATAGAGTCCAGAAATGTAACCGTTGAAGATAGCTTGAATACTGTTGAGAGATAGCATATAGTCCTTGATATCTTTTGACTTGAAGACAGTGGACGTGCAGAGATAGTATGATTTTGACACATAGCAGGTACATAGGTTCTTTTTCATGTACAATGTTTCAGGAGACGCAGAAAGAACTCTGTAAACTTCCTTTTTGTAGACGTTGGCAGAAGACGTTTAGAGACCTTTAAGTCTTTGCGCAGAAAACCTTCTAATTTTGACAGATGCTACGTTGAACGTTTTCAGTAAGACTTCTCAGTATTTCAGATGGTACATCAATTCAGGAGGTTGGATGATCTTAGCAGATCCCAACTCTTCAGAGAGTTCCTTATTTCAGCAGGTTGATCAACTTCAGAGAGTTGCTTTAGTTTGGAGAAGTTTTCCTTTCAGAGTTGCTGAAATAAAAAGACAAACTACCTTTCTCAGTAGAATCTATTTTTATGCAATCAAATTTGTTAAACATTAAAACCAAGGATAATAAGTCTTGAATCCAATTTGAATACATAAATTGATTTTGAGATTCAACATTCTCCCCCTTTTTAATGATGACAAATTTGATATGACTAACAAATATCTGAAAGAATTGAAATTAAGTTTAAAGAGAAATATTCTCCCCCCTTTTCAGATATATGAGTAGAATGTGATACTCCCCCTGAATTTGATATGACTAAAAATAGGACGTGGTTGGAAGATAACCAGTCCATACTAAGAATAATATCAAACTGACTTAGAGCAAAACAAATCAAATCAACTAAGAAATTTGTTACCATTGATATGAACAGGACAATTCAAGCATACATCAGAAGTAGAAATTGACCCACTAGTTGGTGTTTCCACACATAACACAAAAGGAAATGAAGAGACAGGAAATTTTAATTTGGACACACAAGCATGTGATATAAAGGAATGAGTCGCACCCGAATCAAACAAAACATTTAAAGGAATTCCCGCAATGAAACCCGTACCTTGGATCAAATCTTCGGATTGAGCAACTTCAGTACCACTCAAGGCAAATACTCTTCCAGTAGCTTTCGGTTTGCTGACACTCCCACTAGCACTTCCACTTGCCGCCGCAGACCCCTGTTTCTTTTGAGGACAATCGCGAGGAAAATGGCCTCGTTCTTGGAAATTGTATCAAGTAACTTCGCTATCTTCACACTGATATGAACGATGTCCCGATTTTCCACACCTATAGCACTTAACAGGAGTAGTAGAGTCCACGCTTCTGCCCTTAGATGCCTGACTAGCAGCCGGAGCCTGACTCCTCTTCTGAATCGAACCTTCGCTACCTCCTCCAAATTTAGAGCTTCCAGCTGAACGAGAATATGACTCACCCTTGCCAGCAGATTCAGACTTGCTTTGGTTTCTCATAGGTCCTCCACTCTTGTAATGAGCAGCTCTAGCTCGGTTGTCTTCATCGTACACCCTACATTTATTCACCAGCTCGTGAAATCGCACAATACCTTGATAGTTGAAGACCTGCTTGATTTCAGAACGAAGACCACTGATGAACTTCACACATTTCGCCTCTTCATTATTGGCTCCCTCGTAGGTAGGACAAAACCGAACTAGTGCTTCAAACTTAGCTACCTAGTCCTCCACCGTGCCATCTCCTTGCTTCAGTTCAAGAAATTTTATCTGCTTCCTGTTACGGATGTCGTGAGGAAAATATTTCTCCAGAAACAGCCTCTTGAAGTTCTCCCAGTTCATTGTGGTGCCTTCCTCAATCATTCTCTGGTAGGTACTCTGCCACCAAAATCCAGCATCTCCAGACAACATGAAAGCAGCCAACATCACTTTCTGCACCAACGAGCATTCCATAGCTCTAAAAATCTTCTCGATCTCGAAGATCCAATCAGCAGCACCATCGGGGTCATAACCGCCACGGAAGGTAGGTGGATGGTTCCTCTGGAACCGAGCAAGCCAGTCCACCTCCTGATGTTGGTTCAGGTTGCCAACTGCCAGAGCCATAGCCATTAAGGCTTCAGCAATAGCGCGATTGTTTCTACCCCCTCCAGCCATCACTTTTCTGATTCACAGAAAAGTAGAATACCAAACAAAATAGTCAGATCAAAACAATGTATTTCACTCAATCAACAACATAAGTCAGCACCACGAAAACATAACAAACACATAACTCAAGGCCGGTAAACCGACCTGCTCTTATACCACTAAATGTGACACCCTTCTACCCCAAATACTAATACAATCATCGAATTAAATTATAGAGAAAATTAAAGTCAACACCGAGGTAAAAAGGTAACTCCTCTTTTAAAATAAACACTTGATTTAAATCAAACTAATTTTCCATAAAAAGGTAAAATCAAGGTTTTCAAAACTGAATCATCAACAAAATAAAAACATAACTTGGTCATGTAAGACCCTTAAAAATAATCTTTCTAAATCTCTACATAACAAAATAAAAAATAAAGTTCCTAAACGCTAATCCCCGATGTCACACCTATCAGAGCGAGACCCTGTCCCTTTAAAATTCGGTACATTGAGTGTCATCTTCATCACCTATAGAAACCACAAAAGAGTACGGTGAGGAAAGGAATACATACATATACATGCAATACAGAAGGCTACCCTCATTCCCACCCATCACCATACATATCATCATTTAATTCAAATACTATTCATTTCACATATCTAGTTCATACACATATAATCTCACACTTTCACAATGTACATTCACACTTCTCAAACAATCATCATTACCAATGATGGCCCTATTGTAAACACCACACAGTAGGTTGAACCCCCTCGATGGGCCCGTGCAAAGACACCCGCTCCCTCCCACTGTTACCCACATCTTATGGGCTAGGTGAGTCGCATTCTAAAACACTCCCTCTTGGAGTGATGCATCGGATGTCTCCCATCATGGTCTCATTTCACACACTAGGTTCATACAAACATAAGTTCACACCATGCACATGTACAACGTCTATCCCAAGAGTCATGATTTGGAACTCCGCACAAAGGGCGCACCTCATCAATCCTCTTATTTGTTACCAATGATGGCCCTACCGTTAACACAGACAGTAGGTTGCACACCCTCGATGGGCTAGTGCAAAGACATCCGCCGCAATGATTGCCCTACCGTTAACACCACCGGTAGGTTGCACCCCCTCGATGGGTCCTTGCATAGAATGTCCCCCATCATGGTCACCACACCCCCTCGATGGGTCAGTGCATCTCATGAATCACACCTCATATGCTAATGCTCAATGCATCATCATCATTTCACATATATCTCATACAATCTCTATGCTCAATGCATCATCATCATTTCACATATATCTCATACAACATTCTCTACTCTAATCATTCCACATCACATTTCAAATAAAAGGGCATATAGAACATCAATAAAAAATAGTCACATAACACTACCTCATGCCGCAGACAATATACACTGTACATCCACTTTAATCTAATCAATTCCACAAAACAATTCACATATTAAGTAAACATCCATCTCAATTTCACGTTTTAAGAGAAACTATCTGAAATTTGGAAGGAATCTGTTGAAATTATAATTAAAAAGCTTAATTCGCGTGTTGCGCTTCACTTTGCGCTCAGCGCAGGTTCCAGAAAGCTACGCTCCACCCTGCGCTCAACGCAGGTCCCAGATAGCTACGCTCCATCCTGCTCTCAGCGCAGGTGAAGCGTAAGTGTCGCAGAACGCGACTGCACCTGCGTTTTTACCCCTTTTTAACCCTCTTCTTCAATGTCTACTCAAATCTTTAAGTCTCTAACTCAATTAGACTCGTTTTTACCGATTAAACTCAACAATTCCATCAATTATTTCAAAAGATTATAGTTAAATCAACAATCAAATGAATTTATGAAATCTCTCTCCCAAATCCTAATTTGACCCCCTTTCGACAATCTCGCTTCCTACTTTCAATTCCAACAAGAACATGACAGTAATCATCACAACAATCACGAATTTCATTATATTACAGACAATTCATCACTCATAATTTAAATTTTAAGAATCCTAGAGGGACTTATGCTTGCCCTCACTACCCAAGCACTCCGGCATACACATATAGCAACACCCCTTCCCCCCGTACCTTAGGAATGACGATCAAGAACGGTTGGCAGAACTCCCTTTATGATCTACTCTATGGCACCTTCTCCTTGTGGAGTCGCTTCTCTCTTCCCTAAGGTTTGGTTATCTGACGTTTGAAGAAAGGATAAAGTTAAATAGATAACCCTTCCCCTATTTAAACATCTAATTGGGTTGGGCCTACTCCAACCCACCCATCCCCCTTTTTAATTAATTAATATTAATCATAATAAAAGATAATAATAATACTATTATTTCTTCCTTTTACTTTATTTTATTTATTTCTAGAAATTTTAGGATGTTACAATTCTCCCCTCCTAAAAGAAAATTCGTTCTCGAATTTTCCTGAGATGAACAACTCTGGAAAAGACTCCACTCAACAGGTTGACCAAAGACAATTGCTTTATCAGCACAATTCAATAGGACGTGGTTGGAAGATAACCGGTCCATACCAAGAATAATATCTAACTAACTCGGAGGCAAACAAATCAAATCAACTAAGAAATTTTTTACCATTGATATGAACAGGACAATTCAAGCATCCATCGGAAGTAGAAATTGACCCACTAGCTGGCGTTTCCACACTTAACACAAAAGGCAATGAAGAGACAGGCAATTTCAATTTGGACACACAAGCATGTGATATAAAGGAATGAGTCGCACCCGAATCAAACAAAACATTTAAAGGAATTCCCGTAATGAAACTCGTACCTTGGATCAAATCTTCGGATTGAGCAACTTTAGTACCACTCAAGGCAAATACTCATCAAGTAGCTTTCGGTTTGCTGACACTCCCACTAGCACTTCCACTTGCCGTCGTAGACCCCTGTTTCTTTTGAGGACAATCGCGAGAAAAATGGCCCAGTTCTTGGAAATTGTAGCAAGTAACTTCGCTATCTTCACACTGAAATGACCGATGTCCCGGTTTTCCACACCTATAGCACTTAACAGGAGTAGTAGAGTCCACGCTTCCGCCTTTAGATGCCTGACTAGCAGCCGGAGCCTGACTCCTCTTCTGAATCGAACCTTCGCTACCTCCTCCAAACTTAGAGCTTCCAGCTGAACGAGAATACGGCTCACCCTTGCCAGCAGATTCAGACTTGCTTTGGTTTCTCATAGGTCCTCCACTCTTGTAATGAGCAGCTCTAGCTCGGTTGTCTTCATTGTACACCCTACATTTATTCACCAGCTCGTGAAATCGCACAATACCTTGATAGTTGAAGACCTGCTTGATTTCAGAACGAAGACCACTGATGAACTTCACACATTTCGCCTCTTCATTATTGGCTCCCTCGTAGGTAGGACAAAATCGAACCAGTGCTTCAAACTTAGCTACATGGTCCGCGACCGTGCCATCTCCTTGCTTCAATTCAAGAAATTATATCTTCTTCCTGTTACGGATGTCGTGAGGAAAATATTTCTCCAGAAACAGCCTCTTGAAGTTCTCCCAGTTCATTGTCGTGCCTTCCTCAATCATTCTCTGGTAGGTACTCTGCCACCAAAATCCAACATCTCCAAACAACATGAAAGCAACCAACGTCACTTTCTGCACCAACGGGCATTCCATAGCTCTAAAAATCTTCTCGATCTTGAAGATCCAATTAGAAGCACCATCAGGGTCATAACCCCCACGGAAGGTAGGTGGATGGTTCCTCTAGAACCGAGCAAGCCAGTCCACCTCCTGATGTTGGTTCAGGTTGCCAACTGCCTGAGCCATAGCCATTGAGGCTTCAGCAAAAGCACGATCATTTCTACCCCCTCCAACCATCACTTTTTTGATTCACAGAAAAGTAGAATACCAAACAAAATAGTCAATCAAAATAATGTATTTCACTCAATCAACAACACAAGTCAGCACCACGAAAACATAGCAAACACATAACTCAAGGCCGGTGAACCGACCTGCTCTGATACCACTAAATGTGACACCCTTCTACCCCAAATACTAATACAATCATCAAATTGAATTATAGAGAAAATTAAAGTCAACACCGAGGTAAAAAGGTTCACAACTCCTCTTTTAAAATAAACACTTAATTTAAATCAAACTAATTTTCCATAAAAAGGTAAAATCAAGGATTTCAAAACTGAATCATCAACAGAATAAAAACATAACTTAGTCATGTAAGACTCTTAAAAATAATCTTTCTAAATCTCTACATAACAAAATAAAAAATAAAGTTCCTAAACACTAATCCCCAATGTCACACACATCTTATGGGCTAGGTGAGTCGCATTCTAAAACACTCCCTCTTGGAGTCATGCATCGGATGTCTCCCATCATGGTCTCATTTCACACACTAGGTTCATACAAACATAAGTTCACACCATGCACATGTACAACGTCTATCCCAAGAGTCATGATTTGGAACTCCGCACAATGGGCGCACCTCATCAATCCTCTTAGTTGTTACCAATGATGGCCCTACCGTTAACACACACAGTAGGTTGCACACCCTCGATGGATCAGTGCAAAGACATCTGCCTCGCAATGATGGCCCTATTGTTAACACCACACAGTAGGTTGCACCCCCTCGATGGGTCCGTGCATAGAATGTCCCCCATCATGGTCACCATACCCCCTCGATGGGTCAGTGCATCTCATGAATCACACCTCATATGCTCATGCTCAATGCATCATCATCATTTCACATATATCTCATACAATCTCTATGCTCAATGCATCATCATCATTTCACATATATCTCATACAATCTCTTTGCTCAATGCATCATCATCGTCATTTCGCATATATCTCATACAACATTCTCTACTCTAATCATTCCACATCACATCTCAAATAAAAGGGCATATAGAACATCAATATAAAATAGTCACATAACACTACCTCATGCCACAGACAATATACACTGTACGTCCACTTTAAACTCATCAATTCTACAAAACAATTCATATATTAAGTAAACATCCATCTCAATTTCACGTTTTAAGAGAAACTATCTGAAATTTGGAAGGAATCTGTTGAAATTATAATTAAAAAGCTTAATCTGCATGTTGCGCTTCACTCTACGCTCAGCGCAAGTGAAGCGCAGGTTCCAGAAAGGTACGCTCCACCCTGCGCTCAGCGCACGTCCCAGAGAGGTACGCTCCATCCTTCGCTCAGCGCAGGTGAAGCGTAAGTTTCGTAGAACGCGACTGCACCTACGTTTTTTCCCCTTTTCAACCCTCTTCTTCAATCTCTACTCAGATCTTTAAGTCCCTAACTCAATTAGACTCGTTTTTACCGATTAAACTCAATAATTCCATCAATTATTTCAAAAGATTATAGTTAAATCAACAATCAAATCAATTTATGAAATCTCTCTCCCAAATCCTAATTTGACTCCCTTTCGACAATCTCGCTTCCTACTTTCAATTCCAACAAGAACATGACAGTAATCATCACAACAATCACGAATTTCATCATATTACAGACAATTCATCATTCATAATTTAAAAATTAAGAAACCTAGAGGGACTTATGGTTGCCCTCACTACCCAAGCACTCCAGCATACACATATAGCAACACCCCTTCCCCCCCGTACCTTAGGAATGTCGATCAAGAATGGTTGGCAGAACTCCCTTGATGATCTACTCTGCGGCACCTTCTCCTTGTGGAGTCGCTTATCTCTTCCCTAAGGTTTGGTTATCTGACATTTGAAGAAAGGATAGGGTGAAATAGATAACCCTTCCCCTATTTAAACATCTAATTGGGTTGGGCCTACTCCAACTAACTCATCCCCCTTTTTAATTAATTAATATTAATCATAATAAAAGATAATAATAAGAATACTATTATTTCTTCCTTTTATTTTATTTTATTTATTTCTAAAAATTTTAGGATGTTACAAAGTACAAGTTGCTCAGAAAAAGTGAAGCCTGCACTGTTGACTCTACTACTTGCTACTGTAGAGGTTTCAGGCTATGTGTCACAACGGGAGCATTTGCATTAAATCCTATCTCTCAACGGGAAATCGAATGGAGTTCAACGGGCTAAAGTTTCTCACTCTATAAATACCAAGACTCCATGAACAAAAAAAAAGAACGCAGAGAAAACAACTTGCTGAAACGCTGCTGAAATTTATATTCAACTGTTTCATTGTTTCATCTTTGTACAACACTTCTATATCCTGAGTCTTACTCAGTTATTTGTTCAAGTTTCCCAGTTCGAGCTCTAAACTTGTATAGTTTCAGAGTTTGAGCAATCTTCCATTTAATCAGTTTTTCTGGTTTAGCCTGAAGAGGCCGTTTTCAAGCAATACATGGGTTTGAGCCTGGAGAGGCTAGGTGTGCAAACAATACTTGGGTTTGAGTCTGGAGAGGCTAGGTGTGCAAACAATACTTGGGTTTGAACCTGGAGAGGCTAGGTGTGCAAATAATACTTGGGTTTGAGCTTGGAGAGGCTAGGTGTGCAAAGAATACTTGTAATCTTACGGGATTAGTGAAAATCCAGTGGTGGTTTGCCCTGGGACTGGACGTAGCTCACTGTGTTAGTGGGTGAACCATGATAAATTTTTGTGGTCAAGTTCTCTTTACCCTTAACTCTTTTACTTTCCGCTTTTATCTGTTTTAACTAACCAAGAATGGTTAAGAAAAGTGATTTTTTTAATCTGCGTTGCAAGACAAACTCTTTATCACACGAAAATATTTTAAACTTGTTTTTAATCAACCTTCTGAGTTGCATCAGCAAGTTGCTGAACTTCCCAGTTTCGGAAGGTTGCTCAAATATTTTCAAATCAGCTTGCTTGTTTGAAAAGGTTTTCAAAAATCTGCAAAGGTTTATAAAACACTATTCAACCCCCTTCTAGTGTTTCCTGTGGTCCTAACATTCTCTTGTGCTCCAGCTTCTTCTATCATCTGCTCAAAGTTTGCAGGAGTGAAGAAGGAAGGAGGTTCCTGATTACAGAGTCCTTCAATGGGAAAACCCTTGAGATGCAGAATTTTCATGATTAATGTGTTGTGAGGAAATTCTTCAGCAGAGTCCATTGATCTTCTGATCATGTGATAGAGAATGATCCTCGGAAGGTTCAATTTCTCCTTCATCAAGAGATAAATCAACACAAATCTTTCAATTTCCGTGATGTGGACCTTATCACTTTCCTTGGGAAGGATACAACAGTGAAGAATGGCAAGCAAAACTCTGGGGGTCTCCAAGAGTTGTGAGTGTTTTGGAAGGTCATAAACTCTGACACCAAAGAGCATTTGATCATACTTCCATATGCCTCCATTGTTGATTTCCCAGTTAGGGATGAACTGTGTTCCTCCAGCGTGAACACCAGTTATTTCTTCCAGCACTTTACAATCCACAAACAGTGGTCTACCCATCTGTTTCACCACAATGGTCTACCCTATCTGGATCCCTCTCCTCCATGCAACGAAACAACCATTGTAACACCAACCAACAACTGTAGAACGATGGCGTATAGGAACACACAAGAAAACACTCAAAAGGGGGGGGGGTTGAATAGTGTTTTTATAAACTAAGCATTTTTATGGAAACCTTTTGGCAAAATAAGTTTTGAAAGCTTTCAGACAGTGATTCAGATGATGTCTGAAGATTTGTTCTTTGTTTGAAGAATTTCAGACAGAGATTTGAAAGATATTTTCGTAATTATTTTTCAAAAGATAGCTTATAAAATCTTAGTTCAAGTTCCCTCTTCTTTGTTAGAATAAACAGAATTAAATAAGTTAAGGGATAGAAGAGTACTCAACCAATTTATTCTGGTTCACCCACTCCTCCTATGAGCTACCTCTAGTGCCATTGCCAACAAGCTACTGGATTTTCTCTTAATCTCAATAGATTACAAGTATTCTTTTGTTCACTAAGCCTCTTCGGGCTCTACACCACAAGTATTCTTTTATCAACCAAGCCACTCTTGGCTTTTACAACATACGTATTCTTTCTAACAACAAGCCTCTTCAGGCTCTATAAACAACTAAGTGTTTACAAGTAAAGAATGAACTTAGAACACAAGTTCTTCGTTCTGGATGTAATAGATACAACAAAGATCTAACTCTGGATATGAAAGTTGATTGTACAAGGTTTTTACAAAGATTAAATCCTAGAAGAATTTCAGCAGAGTTTCGCGAAGCGTAGGCTTACGAGTTCTTTTTTTCTTGTTCGCAGCAACAACAACTCTTCGCTTTAGGAGATGTCGGGTATTTATAGGCTTCATTCAGACATAATACGTTATTGAGAAGTTCGTTGTGAGATTGCATTTAATGCATCTCATCCCATTAAGACATAACTACTGTCACCATACCAGGTTGCAGTGCTGTTTTGAATCTCAGCCAAAAAGTTATCTTTTTTCTTGCCTTTCTGTTGTTCTAAGGTTGTGTGAGGTTCTGGTACAAGCTTTGATTGCCACGTCAGGTGCCTTTGTACTTCAGACAGACTTCGTCTTCACATGAGAACCAACGTCTGAACCATTCACTACTTCAGACAGTTCCTTGATCTTCAGAACTTTGACAAACTTCAGATCATGGCATGGCTTCCGACAGACTTCCTTCAGACAGTCTCTTAATCTGAAATATCAGAACTTCAAGTGAAAGTACCAAGTTAAGCATAAAGTTCTGAGTTTAATTAAGTTTATAATCATCAAAACTAAGTGTTACGAGTGTCTTAGACATTTAAGGTATAAAGACTCAACATGGCGTCCCAAAACGTAGAGCAATCTTGTGTGTGCCTTTAAAGAGACAACCAATCTCTCACCCTTTGAAAGAGAGCAATCTGCTTTATGGAGGAAAATAACAATGTGGTTGAAGGACTAATTGCTGACTTGGATAACACTTTGCCACGTATTCTGAATATGTCCATTGTGGCACATGTTGACGTGGGGTTCGTTAGCCACGTTAGCAATTAACAGAGCTCAATTAGAGTCACGGACTAAAAGAACATACATTTAAAACAAGTAGGGATGAAAACAAAAAAAAGTTGGCAGGGACTAAATAAAAAAAAAGTGAAAAAGTGTAGGGACCAAAATCATATTTAAGCCTAATTAAAAAGGTTATTTATCATAACTTTTAAAAAATGTACTAAAATCATACAAATTTATAATAAAAATTAAAAATTATATTCCATTTTGATCATAAAAAGTAGTCTAACATTGCTATAAGTTGTGGTAGCAGTAGCTATTATCCTATGGACACACAATTAACCTCACATTCACAAGATTTCATTCGAGGAAGGGTTAGCATAAGTTCCACGTGATCATTGTTCTATTATGATAACCAAATTAACTATTTATTTAACCATTATTATACTCACAATTAACCTCAAGATCACATAATTCCTTGAACGGTTAGCATAAGTTCCATGTGATCATTGTTCTATTCAGATGCAATTAACCAAATATCCTATTTTGTTAACCATCAATGGACACACCATTAACCTCATTTAAAAATAAGTTCATTGAAGGAGCAAAATTGCCTCCCGTGAAGGATACATATGGGTGGAGACAGATATTATACTACCCATCTCACGGGTACCTGCATAATTATTAAAATATATTTTTTATTAAATATATTAAAATAATAGGATTTTTTAATTATTTTATGATGAGATAAAATATATTTTATAACGATATTTTTAATATACTAATTTGTAATGATATTAGAGTATATTATACGATATTTTCTACTTTCTTTTAATTTTAATAGGTATGGATACGGGTAGTGCACTACTCGCTCTCGTCTGCCCCCGCCTCGTTAACTTACCTAATATCAAGCGACAATAATAATATTATTAATAATAATAAATTTAATGTAAATCAATATATTGTATTTCGTAATCTAAATTTCTATCTAATGAGACAGATAAATAAAAATGAAGATAATAATAAAAGTAAAAAAATAAATAAAAATGTAAAAATAAGTTACTATCATAAAAGAGAAAAAATAAAAAATAAATTAAAAAAAAAAGTCATGCCACAAATTTTTTAAATTGATGGATCAAAGTGATATTATATATCATAAATAGACAAATAAAAATAAAAGTGAAAATAAATACAAAATATAAAAAAATTAGAAAAAACAAAAAAAAAAGAAAAAAGAAAGAGGAAGAGGTAGTGTACCAGTAGTTTACACTTTTTGGTGTACATCAATCATTATTGTTTTACTAATATCAACATGAGTATCACATAACAATCTCACCTTCTGGGGGCGCTGTAGTGAATGGACAGATGCTTGCCGTCGGTGTGAATACGAACAAGGTTATGCATCTAATCTAATCACATACTCACATGGTGTGTTAGTGCTGCTGCTGTAACTCTAGCTAAACCTTATAATCATCATAGGCGAAGAACTACATATTCACTAAAGGTGTGTTTGTGAGTTATAAGAGGAGGGTAAGGAAATGATTGGAAGGGAAATGGAGGAGGAGTAAAGGAGAAAAAGACTTTGTAAAATGTATTTGTGAGAATCAAACTCCCAAACATAAAGGGGGAAAGACTTCTAATAAACCATCTCCTTCTCTCCCTTTCATTCCAAAACTCTAACTCACAAACATACCTTAAAGCACATATCATATCACTGAATATCGAGTACGGTAGAAAAAAATAAAATTATATATGAGGATCTACATGAGACGAATATATATACTTTAATAAAATTATTTATGTATGAAATTTAAAATATTATTTTATCTCTACATGCAATATAATTGCATGTGCTAGCTAGAATTGACAATATAGATATGGAAACGGTGCTCTAAATTAAAATTGACAAAATTGTTGGATCTCTATAATTTTTGTTAGGTTTGGAAGGATGCCTCCGTATTATGATAAAGATTTTGAACGAAAAATGTGTACAATATTCAGTAAAACCTGTAACATGAACCAGGCCTGTCCAAACATATTATTGTCAAGTAAGAGTCATAAAATTTTATTGTTTGATTACATTTAGTTATCCAATCCAATATATATATATATATATATATATATATATATATATATCAGATCATTGTATTAAATAATCCACCGTTGAATTGAAAGTTACTATCATATAGATTATACATATAAATTTTTATATTAATCCGAAATTATTTGATATGTCATTGAGATGTCTCAAGATTAACGTTATATATACATTTGAAATATATGAAAAATCCAACAATTTGATTATCAAGTTATTAGTGTCAAAATTTTATGAAATTTGGCACATATAATCATGATGATTAATAAACATAATTTAACGGTTGGATTACTAAAAACATATTCGATTTGTAGTTATCAACGGTGTAACACTTGGTGTAACTTACACCGGTGTAATTTGAACCCTCCTCATATATATATATATATAGACACACACATTGTGTGTCTGTTAAGATAATTAAATTAGTCATGTATATATATTTTTCCTCTTCTATTGCTATTTCAATTTAACTTTTTCTACCTCTCACTATAATAACTATATGTACATTAATACTAGTTGGTCACAGTGGAACTGTATCCCAGGTGGCAGGCGCACTTTATCTATAAGGTTATGTGTTCGTGTTAGATTAATTTAATTAATGTGACCTATGTAATTTAATAGTCTGACTTTAATAAAAGTGGGCCCAATGTGATAGTTGTTGACCCAATGTGAGTAGAGACAGATATTGTACTAACCTCTCCCTTTCCTTATAAATAAAGAAGTTGCAGAAAAAGAAAGTAAGTTAACTGTGTCAAAGAAACCTCCTAATCAAGAAATTAGAAAGGCAAAGGAAAATGGGAGAGAAAATTGGTCCTCAATTTTTCACAGAGAATTCAAACAAGAAAAGCAATTATGGATTCAGGTAAATGTCCTTATTACTCTCATTGTTGTATGGGTACGTGAGAACCATAAAATTCAAGATCATGTATAGTTTCCATAATATGAATCTTAGGAAACTATCATAATAAAAAATTTACAGTTGGTATCAAAGTACTGTATTATGATTTTATGATTCTCCATAAAAGATTAAAAGGATATTATTTCCCAATTTAGGAATTACAGCGCAACATAGCGGAACATAGTTCCGATTCTTGCAGTATTTATGTTATTGAATTGCGTGCGTGTAAAAACAAAATGCTTTATGAAATTGAATTGAAAGCATTTCATATTTTAATTGAAAGGATTTCACGGTTTCCAATGCAAGCTATATATATTGGAAAAGTTTCCACTTTACACAATCATCTGCATGGTATTACACGATTTTAGTTTTTTTTCAAAACCACAGGGGACGAAAAACAATCATGTTATGTGTTTTGGCTCCTGTGCTTATACTGTACCGAGGAAATATAGATTTGCAAATTTTATGATAAAATAAAGCATTTGCAAATGGAATGACGTTGAACAACAGTACATTTGTTTGTTTCCTTCGAGATTCAATATTTAGATTGGAAAAAGTGTTACAGAATTAAAGCAGAGATAGCAGGGCCGTATCTAGGAATTTTGGGGCTTTAGGCAAAAATTAAGACAGAGACTCATGTTAATATAGACTAATAATTTTTATGTTTTTTTTTTGGCTTTTTGAGCTGCAAAATTATTTATTAAAGTTTTATAATCAAGTAATTCTAACATCTCACTCTCAATAGATAATATAGCTAACTCATTCAATCTATCTTATAGCATAGTTGATCTTAAATATGATTTAATCAATTTTAATTTTGAAAAGCTTCTTTCAGCGGTCGTGACAGTTACAAGTAATGTTAATAATATTATATAAGCAATGTATGTATTTGGAAAAGAACCTAATTTTTTTATATAGTTCAATATTTTTAATGGTGTGTTAATTTCATTTGTTAGAATTTCTTTCAATAACTTTAATTCTGAAAACAAATCAAGACCATCAATATCATAATGGTCCTCAAAACTCAAAAACTTTTCAAGATTGATACAATATTTTTTCAATTCATCTTCCCCTAAAGTTTTAAATTTATTTTAATCAAATAAAAAACCAAACATGTTTTCATATTCTAAAAATTGTTCAAATCGACTCTCAATAGAAGAAATAGACTGATCTAATATATGCAAAAAAATAATCAATGCGAAAAGAATCTTCAGCAGAATGAGTTATCTCATCACTAACAATGTCATCAAAATGTTTTTTTCCTATAAATCTTACATTTTTCATTGAACTTTGGCTCTATATCGATCCCAATAGTTATTTCTTTAGTGGATTCTAATGCAGATGCAAAACCATTTTCCCTATAATTTTTTAAATAAGTTATAAGGCCTCTTAAGTGATCTATAGCATCATCTATATGCATATCTTTAGATTGCATGATCTTACTTACAGAATTAACCACAAAAAGTATATCATACCAAATATTCATTCCCAATAAAAAAATGAGATTTAAAAATTGTAATTTGTACATGTTCATTCAATTTCAATTCAATCAATTACTTTATAAAAAGCAAAGAAAATGAGTGAAATGATCAAACCTGCTGAGATGCTATCAACGTGTGTGGGTGTCTACTTGATGTCACTTGGAGTTGGTCACTTGATGTAGGGGTATAACAATTCACAAATTAGAATATGATTATATGAAAGCTGAAAAGTCAAATAATTGCTTGAATATAGTAGTAGAGAATTGAGAACAAAGAGAATGAGAAAGAGAGAGACTGAGAGGAAACAAAAAGGTTGAAGATCCGTAAAAAAACAAAAGTAAATAGTGATTTTTTTTATTTTTTTGTCAAAGAAAAGTAAATTGCATTAATGTGGTAACTGTACAAGTAGCCAATAGATCATAGGCTCAACAATACTACCGATACAAGGAAACTCACTGTTGAGTATTGAGTGCCTTTTCATTTGCAAAAACTAATAAATAGGTTGTGGACTAGTAGTTTAAATGTTAAGAAAAAAGAGATATAAAAAAATATAAGATATGGGCCTTATAAAATATTGGGCCCTGTCTCAAACGTTATTAATTTTTAAAAAAATAATTTATATGAATAATACTACTATTAAAAAAAATTTGGGGGCCTTATAAATTTGGAGGCTCTAGGCAATAGCCTTAATTGCCTTATTGAATATCTGGCCCTGAGAGATAGAAAACATAGAGTCATTATACGGTGGACCCCTAAGTTTGGGTCCACCATGGACCCATTTATTTTTACTGCTGTTAAAATTTTATATCATATTTGCCATATTGCTTTTCATAACCTTATCAAACTTTCTATTTTTACTCTATGCCCCCTAAGTAATTTTTCCTCCCTCTAATAACTATTGTCCAAATCAGACAAAACCCCAAATTGAAACCCTTCAACGAGTCTCTAAATTTGAACCCACTTTGACATTGATGAGGGTTGGCTGCTGAGGACAACTTCGACAATGCTCTGAGTCTCTGTTTCCTTCTCCTCTGTGTGCAACTTCTTCATCGCGTGGATCCTACCTAGGTGGCTTGAGCTATTTGACTCCGCTTTTGAGTTATGGGCTACGACATAGGAAGTAAGGACACGATCTGACTAAATGTTTTCTAAAAGTTTTCCACACATCAAGCAAAGACTATGACCTCTGTAACCGAACAAGAAACCTACTCCACAAAGTGATTTGATTCCAATGAAGGGTGACGAAAAATTAGTGTTGGAACTTCACAAACATTCACCTTCACCCTCACAGAAGGCCAAACGTGTGACACCCTTCTACCCCATACTCTTATATATTAAAGAAATTGCAGTTTAGAAAAGGAAAGTCCCACGTTAGGTAAAAAGGTTCACAATCATTCTTATGATAAATCTCATAGTTTGAAAACGACTTTATTAAATCAACTCAAACTCCAAATATAAATCAATTATAAACAGCGGAAATCTCCTTAGAAATAAAAACAATTAATAATCTCCTGCCATACAAGGCATCCGGAAGTTCATAAAAATACTCCTAATCTAGGAACATGGTAAAACCCCCAAGCACACCTTGATGTCACATCTATCAGAGCATACCTTTTTATTCATAATCGACACCAGTTGTGTCCCCATCAACACCTGTAAAATATATCCACAGAATACGGTGAGGAAAAGGAATACTACCCATACATACACATAGAGAATACCCATCATCACCCACAACATCATTACATCATACCATCAATACATTAAAATCACCAATCAATAACATTCATCTAAAACTCAACATATAATCAATCATCTATATCAACATATACATGTCATGCCATCATTCTTATTCACAACACATAAATCTATCCATTATACATTAACCAAGCTCATCATCATCTTAATCTCATTCATATATCATCATACTCATTATCGTCGTAACATCATTCATATATCATCATAACATCATTTATATATCATCATACTCATTATCATCATACATCATTCATATATTATCATACTCATTATCATTATACATCATTCATATATCATCATACTCATTATCATCAAACATCAATACTCCTCTCATCATTTACCCAAAGATCATGACTTGGAACTCCACACAATGGGCGCACCTCGTCAATCACTCTAGTTAGTACCAAGATAGTCTACCGGTGTTACCACACACTATCCGATAGGTTGTACCCCCTCTATGGGCCCGCACAACGACATTCGACCCTAGGTTGTACCCCCTCTATGGGCCCGTACAATCACTCCTAGGTTGCACCCCCTCTATGGGCCCGTGCATCGAACGCCCCATCTTGATCCCCTGAGTTGTACCCCCTTTATGGGCCCGCACAACTCAGTTCACCTCCCGAATTGTACCCCTCTATGGGCCCGCACAATTCAGGTCTCATCACATATGCTCAAGGCATCTCTCCTAAGTTGTACCCCCTTTATGGGCCCGCACAACTTAGATAACATCATCATCAAAAGGTGATATACACCATCATCATAAATCATCATTATCATTCCTAAGTTGTACCCCCTCTATGGGCCCGCACAACTTAGATAACATCATCATCAAATGTGACATACACCATCATCAAAAATCATCATTATCATGCATTAACATGCTCATCATCAAACATCATCATTATAAAGTGATATACACTTATCATCATCATCATTCACCAATATGCTCATCATCAAACATCATCATAATAAAGTGATATACACTTATCATCATCATCATACACCAATATGCTCATCATCAAACATCATCATAATAAAGTGATCTACACTTATCATCATTCACATCATCATCATGAGTGACATGCACTATCATCAATAACATCATCATCATAAGTGATACACACTATCATCATTTACATCATCATCATCATAAGTGATACACACTATCATCATTTACATCATCATCATAAGTGATACACACTATCATCATTTACATCATCATCATAAGTGATACACATTATCATCATTTACATCATCATCATAGTCATCATAAACAACATCAAACATCGTCAATCATCATCATTATACATCATCACACTCATCATCAAATATCATCATAATACATCATCACACTCATCATCAAATATCATCATTATTCATCATCATAAGCATCGCAATCCTCATCAAACATCATTAATCATCAACACAAAACTCATTATAAAATACTCTCAAACACATCAATCATCATCAAACAGTTAGGATCTCAAAATCCACTCTGGTAATCGATTACCAAACTTATGTAATTGATTACCCGCAAACAAGGTCTCTGGTAATCGATTACCTGGGAGCAAACAGCCCTCCTGGTTGCCCAGAACCCTCTGGTAATCGCTTACCACTCCTGGTAATCGATTACCCGCGACGCAGATCATAGAGTTCACGATTTCAAACCTTTTTAAACTCATCCAATCAATCCCTAATCAATCTTTTACGTCTAATCGTCATACATAATCATTATTAGCATCCAATACTCCGTAAATCAACAATCAATTACAGATTATACCATCAATTCATTAAAATCCCCAATTTCTCAATCCCTAATCACCCCTTTTTCCATTATTCTCAATATCATCATTAATCTCATCCAATACTCGTCAATTTACATACAATCAATCATCAACCAACAGATTATATCTTCATTCTAAGTTATAAATTCATCAATTCAAAATTATACTCTTAGATTACTACCCAAACATCCCCTACATGCATATACAGGCAATACCCTCTCCCCCACCGTACCTGGAAGTGAAGATCGAACAGCAAGGAAGACTCTTTCTTGGTTCTTGACGATCACTCTGCAGCAATCCCCTCTTGAGACTTGGTTTCTCCCCTCCTTAGCGTTTCGCTCTCTGACGATTTGACGAATAAGGATTAGGGTGACTGATAACCCCTCCTTACTAGAATGCCTAATTGGGCTTGGGCCCACTCTCAACCCCCTTCTCCTCTTTTTAAATTTAAGCTAACTTTATGGATAAAACTAATAATAATATTAATCCTATTATTTATTCATCTATTTAATTAATTATTTCCTCTACTTATTTATTTAATTTAATTAATATTTTACCTAATAAAATTTAGGATGTTACAAAACGAATCATTACAAAAGCACCAAACATTCAACCACGGGTAAGTTAAAACCACATATAAAAATGGAGGTGACCATGAGAGCAAAAGACTAACAATAATGAGCTACATATAAAAATCTAATGGGTAAGTTAAAACCACAAGTAACAGTGGTAAATATCGTGGCCGTTGAATATTTATATGTTATATCAACGGTTGTCATTACTTAGTCCATGATGGACCCAAACATAAGGGTTCCATGGTATAATGACCCAGAAAACATAACAGTAAGGAGAAGAACCCGTGGGAATAATTGGAGGAAGTCTACAATTTTTCATTAACTGGAAAGCCTAATAAATAGGCAATGTACATATGATTGGATAAGCATCATTTTCAAACGTGCACCTGCAGTAGGATAAAAACTAACTTTGCAAACTACCCACTACTACCAACTCCCCTACTTACTCGGTCAATTTTAGAAACTGACTAACAAAGACTCAAAAATAACCAACTAGAACAATAATAGATAAACACATAAATGTTTTATTTTTAACACTCTCCCTTAAACTGAAAGTTTACAAACTATCAGTTTAATGAGATTCAACAATAATGCAGACTCCAAGCAAATTTCTTATCTTCTGAAATGCAGGCAGCTTCAATGGTTTAGTCATGATATCAGCAATTTGGTCTTCACTCTTGCAGTAGAGAAGATCAATAATTCCTTCATTTGATAGGTCCCTTAGAAAATGAAATCTCACATCTATGTGTTTGCTTCTTCCATGCATGACAGGATTTTTAGACAGTTTTATAGTCGAGCTATTATCACAATAGATGAGAGTTGGATCTTGTTGCTTGAAATGAACTTCTTCAAGAATATTCCTTAGCCAAATTGCTTGGCAAGCACATGCTGAAGCTGCTACAAACTCCGCTTCTGTTGTGGACAAAGTAACGATGGGCTGCTTTCGTGATGACCAAGAGATAGTTGCTGACCCCATCATAAAAACATAACCATATGTGTTTTTTCTGTCATCTGGATCCCCTGCATAGTCACTATCAGTGAATCCCAATAAGCTCATCTTTTTCCCATTCTCATAAAATAATCCGAAATCTTTCATTCCTTGCAAGTAACGAAGGATTCTCTTAGCAACTAGCAAATGCATCTCTTTTGGCTTTTCCATGTATCTGCTAATGAGACTCACAAAATACATTATGTCTGGTCTTGTAGCAGTTAGATACATCAAACTGCCCACAATTTGCATGAAGAATGTGCTACCCACCTGCTTTCCTTCATGGTCTTTATTGAGTTTCATTCCAATCTCAGTTGGAGTGCTAACAGGATTGCAATCCTTCATATGAAACCTGTCAAGAATTACTCGCACATATTTCTTTTGTGAAACAAAAATTCCATTAACTGATTGCACTATTTCTAAGCCAAGAAAATAATGCAATTTACCCAGATCAAACATATCAAATTCTTTCATCATAGACTTCTTGAATTTTTCAAACATGGCATTATCATTTCCAGTATATATAAGATCATTCACATATAAGCATACAATGAGCATTTTTCCATCATCACCAAATTTAACAAATAAAGTATGCTCATATGGACATTTCTTAAAACCTTCCTTTAAAAAATATGCATCTATACGACTATACCAATCTCGTGGTGCTTGTTTTAGTCCATATAGTGCCTTTTTTTAATTTATACACCTTATGTTCATTCCCTTGTTTCACATAACCAGGGGGTTGATCAATAAATACATGTTCTTCCAGATCACCATGCAAAAATGCTGATTTCACATCTAGTTGAAAGATAGGCCATGAGTTTTGAGCTGCCAATGCAATCACCATCCTTATTGTGTCATGCCGTGCAACAGGAGCAACGACTTCTTTGTAGTCCACGCCAAACTCTTGATTATAGCCTTTAGCAACTAGGCGTGCTTTGTACTTGTCGACCTTCCCATTTGCATTCAGCTTGGTCTTATATACCCACTTGACACCAATTGTCTTATGCCCTTTTTGAAGATCACTAAGCTCCCAAGTATTGTTCTTTTCAATTGATGCAATTTCTACATCCATAGCTTCTCTCCACTTTGAGTCTTGGACAGTATCCTTAAAAAACACGGGATCACAATCTGCAAAAAGAGCAAAATGCACCAATTGATCCTCATTTTGATCAATTCCTGGGAACATGATAATCACCCATCCAAGCAGGTCTCCTTCTACTTCCTGGTGATCTCAACTCTCTAGTAGGAACATCCAAGTCTTGAGCTGCAATATGCTCATCTTGAGTAATAGCTGGTGGTTGTTGTTCTGCTTCATCCTTATCATAAAAATCTGGAAAAATAAGTTGCTAGCCTGCATCTTCATTACAATTCCAAAAACTTTCTTCATCAAGTACAACATCTCGGCTTATGGCAATTTTCTTAGTGTTAGGATTATACAATTTATAAGCTTTTGAAATATCACTAACACCAAGAAAAATACACTTATCTCCTTTGTTGTCCAACTTGCTCCTCTGCTGATCTGGAATGTGAGCATATGCAATGCACCCAAAAATTTTAAAGTGGCTAACATCTGGTCTCCTACCACTCCATGCTTCTTCCGGTGTCTTATTTTTTACTGCCAATGTTGGACTTCTATTTATAATGTGAGTACTCCAATTGACTGCTTCAGGATAAAAACTTTTAGAGATGTTGCTTATTGTCAAAATACTCCTCACCATGTTGAGAATGGTCCTGTTTTTCTTTTCTGATACACCATTCTGTTGTGGTGTATATGCTGCTGTCAACTCCCTTTGAATTCCATGCTCTTCACAAAAAACTTCAAACTCATTAGAGCAATATTCTCCACCACGATCTGTGCGAAGGGTCTTAATAAGCTTTCCTTATTCATTTTCCACTCGAGCCTTGAAGCTTTTAAATGTAGAATAAGCTTATGTTTTTTCCTGTAAAAAATAGACCCAAACTTTTCTAGAAAAATCTTCAGTGAAAGTAATTATATATCTTTTACCTCCATTGGATGTAGGTTTGATTTGCCCACATAAATCTGAATGTACTAGCTCCAAAACATCCTTTGCTCTCCATGATTTGCCACTGGGAAATGGAGAACGATGTTGTTTGCTAACAACACATTCTTCACAAACTTGAGAAGGAGCAGTAATTTATGGAAGGCCTGTCACCATGTTTTTTTGTTGGAGGGTCTTCAATCCTCCAAAGTTCAAGTGACCAAAACGGTAATGCCATAGCCATGAATGATCCTTCACTTTAGCCATCAAACTGGATTGAATGCTTTCAATCTTGAGTGGAAATAACCTATTTGAACTCATTTGTACAACAGCAATAACACCTCTAACAGGATCATAAATTTCACAAGCACCTTTACTAATGGTGATAACATAGCCTTTCTCTTGTAACTGTCCAGCACTTAACAAGTTACTTTTCAAATTAGGGACATACAGCACATTAAAGATTGTTTCAACAAAACCATTTTTGGTTCTTATATTAATATCTCCCTTTCCCATCACTTGCACACTAGAGCAATCACCAAAGCTTACACTAGAGTGAAAATTTTCATTTAAATAAGAAAAAGAAGACTTGTTACCCGTCATGTGGATACTGCAGCCTGTATCCACATACCAAATATTTGGCTCAATATTCTTTGCTTCTTGAACAACCATCAACAAAGTCTCCTCTTCCTTTATCTCCACAAGATTCGAACTTTCCCCCTTTTCCTTGTTGTCACGAGGCAACTTGGTATAACATTCAGAAGCGTAATGCCCAAAGTTATGACATCTAAAACATTCTACCTTGGACTTATCGTTTTCCTTTCCTCTGCCTTTGTCTTGAAATTGATCATTATTGCCTCTGTAATTCTTGTTGGAATCTCTGTTTCCTCGACCTCCTCGTCCTCTGCCTCTACCTCTACCTCTTCCTCTAAAGCTATTGGAATGAGTATTGGTAGAAGCCCTCAAAGCTTGCTCCTCAGCATCTGGTTGTTTGAACTTCTGTTCATGCACCACCAATGAGCTTTGCAATTCATCAAGGGAAAGCTTATCAATATCTTTAGACTCCTCTATGGCACATACAACATAGTTGAATTTTGGTGACAAAGACTGAAGTATTTTTTCAATGACAGAGATTTCTTTGGTTTTGTCTCCATGTCTGCGCATCTGGTTGACAATTGCCATCACACGAGAGAAGTAATCTGAAATTGATTCTCCGGACTTCATTCGGGTTGTTTCAAACTCTGCACGTAGAGCTTGTAGTTGCTGCCTCTTTGCTCTTGCAAATCCTTCATACTTCTTCTTCATTGAGTCCCAAATATCCTTGGAGGTTTCTTTGTTCAAAATGGTTTCCAGGATATTTCGGTCAATGGCTTGAAATAAGTAGTTCTTAGCTTTCAGGTCCTTCAACTTCATTGCCTCCAATTCGATCCTTTGTGCATCGGTAACTGCTATACCATGTGCTATTTTTGTTATTCCTGCTGAAACAACTTGCCAATACTCCTTAAACCTTAGGAAATTCTCCATTAGCATGCTCCAATGATCATAATGACCATCAAAGCGAGGAATTGCAGGCTGAACAAAATTATCAGAAGCCATTGCAAGTAATGTGGTGTTGGAGAAATTAAAAAGTTTCGGCTTTTATTTTTAGGAAAACCAGGCTCTGATACCACTGCTACAGAATTAAAGCAGAGATAGAAAACATAACAGTAAGGAGAAGAACCCGTGGGAATAATTGGAGGAAGTCTACAATTTTTCATTAATTGGAAAGCCTAATAAATAGGCAATATACACATGATTGGATAAGCATCATTTTCAAACGTGCACCTGCAGTAGGATAAAAACTGACTTTGCAAACTACCCACTACTACCAACTCCCCTACTAACTCGGTCAATTTTAGAATCTGACTAACAAAGACTCAAAAATAACCAACTAGAACAATAATATATAAACACATAAATGTTTTATTTTTAAAAAAAAGAACTTTCATGAAGCGTTTCACGTATGCACATGAACTTTAAGAATTGGAAATTTCGTTTCAGTTCTTGTACCGATATAATTTCATTTTGAATATGAAATTTGACATGGGAAATAATTTATTTGTATCATGTTTCCGTTTTGAGAATTTAGATTTATTTGCAATGAAATTCATTGGAAATGCCAATATTATTTTATTGTTTGATTGGCAATTAGTGAATGTTTATATAGTGATGATAAATAATTTATTTATCCTATATGAGAAAAGCTATGAAATGATATATGTTTAATTTGGAATTAAATGTAGAGTGAATTTGTTAATCACCAAAGTGGTCAAATTCTTTAATTTGTTTAATTCCAAATTATGATAATTGTACTTTATTGCAATGAAATGATTTTGGTGTTATGTTAAGGATGCAATGTTTATTGGTTTATAAATGATTGTTGCTCATTAAGGAATATTTGTGTCACCCAAAGGTGGACCATTGCTTATTATTAATGACATTAAAGAGACCTTTTGACATACTTAGTAAATGTGTTTGTATATCCAAAGATAGCATATGCATGTATACTTAAGTATGATTAATTGTCTATTAAAGTATGTTTATTTTCGCATCATGATTTAGTTGAAATTGTCAGTTTAAGTATCACCCAAAGGCGAACTTAAATGCATGACTAGTATAGTTGTTTTTGTTTGAATCCATTAATTGTTTTTCAAAGCATTAATGGATGAGCTTGTATATTGTTTGCAGCTTCCATGAATTTATTTGGTTTGGGCAATGATGTGGTTAAGTTTACCGGGCTAAACTATGATGATTGGTCTGAGCAGATTTAGTTTCAACTGGGTGTGTTTGACCAGGATCTAGTAATAGTTATGGTTGAAATGCCCCCAGCCATTACTGAGATCAGTACGGATGATAACAAGTCTCTTTATGAGGCTTGGCAAAGGTCTAACAAGCTATCACTGAACTTGATGCGCATGACCATGATTGAAAATATTAAGCCATTTATGCCCAAAATAGAAAATGCAAGGGAACTCATGAAAATGATTAGGGAGTACTCACAATTAGATATAACTGACAAGTCTATTGTGGGAACTTTTATGAGTGAGCTGACGAATAAAAAGTCTGATTAGTCACAACCCATTCGTGATCATTTGACCGGAATGGCTAATTTAGCAGTAAAGTTGAAGTCAATGGGAATGGAAGTGAATGAGTTCTTTCTAGTACAGTTTATCATGAACTCTCTCCCTCCTGAATTTTTCCAGTTCTAGGTGAATTATAACACCCTTAAGGATAAATGGAACTTTCAAGAAATCAAGGCCATGTTGGTTCAAGAGGAAGGGAGGCTGAAGAAAGTGAAGGATGATTCTATCCATCTCATGACTCATGATGGTTCTAGCGGTAGCAAGACCAAACCAGGAAAGAAGAACAAGAAGGACAAATCCCCAATGAAAGTGAATGAGGGCAAAATCTAGAAAGATCATAAATGCTTCTTCTGCAAGAAGGCTAGTCACTTCAAGAAAGATTGTCCAAAAAGAAAATCTCCGTTCGAAAAGAAAGGTACATTTTATGTTTTTGTAAGTTTTGAATCAAATCTTATTAAAGTACCTAAAAATACCTGGTGGTTGGATTCTAGTGCTACCACTCATGTTTCTAATATTATGCAGGGATTCCTTTCAATCCAACCCATAAAAGGAACTGAAAAATATTTGTATATGGGGAACAGAATGAAGGCACAGATAGAAGGAATTGGGACTTACAGATTGATTCTAAACGCTCGTTTTTGTCTAGATCTTGAAAAATGTCTTTATGTTCCAGGTTGTGCTAGGAATTTAGTTTCTGTTGCAAAGTTGGATTGTTTAGGTTTTAATTTTAGGATTGGAAACAATGTTTTTCATTTGTATAAACTTGTGTATTGTTATGGTTCTGGTACCTTATCGGATGGTTTATATCATTGCAATCTTGATGTTAATTTTTCTGAATCTGTTTAATGTTGAGCATATTGTTGGTAGTAAACATAGTGCACATAATGAATGTTCTGTTTTCTTATGGCATCAAAGATTGGGTCATATATCCAAAGAAAGGATGTTGAGGTTAGTGAAAAATGAAATCTTACCTCAATTGGATTTTGATGACTGGGATATGTGTATGGATTGCATTAAGGGTAAGCAAACTAAACACATATTAAAGAATCCTGCCACAAGAAGCAGTCAACTTCTTGAGTTAATACACACTGATATCTGTGGTCCTTTTGACCTTTCATCTTGGGGTGGTGAAAAATATTTTATCACTTTTATTGACAACTTCTCATGTTATTGTTATATATATTTACTGCATGAAAAATCTCAATCAGTGGACGTCCTTAAGGTGTTCATTAATGAGGTGGAAAGTCAGTTAGATAGAAAAGTAAAAGTGGTGAGGTCCGATAGAGGTGGTGAATATTATGGCAAAACCGATGAGAGTGGACAATTTCCAGGTCCATTTTCAAAGTTTCTCGAAAGTTGGGGCATATGTGCACAGTATACAATGCCCGGTACACCACAACAAAATGGTGTAGCAGAAAGGAGCAATCATACTCTTATGGACATGGTTAGGAGTATGTTAAGTCATAGCAATGTTCCTTTATCTTTGTGGATGCATTCATTAAAGACTGTTGTATATTTGCTTAACAAGGTTCCTAGTAAAGCAGTTCCTAAGACTCCTTATGAATTGTGGACTGGAAGGAAACCTAGTTTAAGACATCTTCATGTTTTGGGTTTCCCAGCAAAAGTAAGGATATACAATCCACATGAAAAGAAGCTCGATGCAAGAACCATTAGTGGTTACTTCATCGGCTATCCTAAAAAGTCAAAGGAATACAGGTTCTGTTGCCCTAACCATAGTATGAGAATAGTTGAATCTAGTAATGTTCGGTGCATTAAGAATGGTCAGTTTAGTGGGAGTGAGGAATCACGAAAAGTGGATATTCAAGAGACTACTAGTAATGTTTCTACACCTAGTGTCTCTTCTCAAGTTGTTATCCCACTTGTTGTATCACAGTCACACAACATGCAGAGACAACATGTTAATGTTCCAAACCCACAAAATGAACATATTGATGATGAACCAGTTGACAATGTGCAAGTCACAAATGAGCAAGTAGTAGAGGAACCACAAGAAGTAGCATTAAGAAGGTCTGTAAGGCAGAAGAGACCTGCTATTTCGAATGACTATGTGGTTTACTCTATTGAACATGAATTTGACTTAAGCATTGGTGAGGATCCAGTCTCATTCAGACAAGCCATGGAAAGTAACAATTCTGAAAAATGGTTCAATGCTATGAAAGAAGAGTTGAAATCAATGGATGACAATAAAGTTTGGGATCTAGTCGAGTTGCCTAAAGGTTCTAAATGAGTCGGTTGTAAATAGGTCTTTAAGACCAAACAAGACTCAAAAGGAAATATCGAAAGGTATAAGGCTAGACTTGTCGCCAAAGGTTACACTCAAAAGGATGGCATTGACTATAAAGAGACCTTCTCACTGGTTTCAAAGAAGGACTCTTTAAGGATTGTTTTGGCTTTGGTGGCTCATTATGATTTAGAGCTTCACCAAATGGATGTAAAGACCACCTTTCTGAATGGTGACTTAAAAGACGAAGTTTATATGGACCAACTAGAAGGTTTCTCAATTATAGGAAAAGGAAGGTTGGTGTGTAAATTAAAGAAGTCAATATATGGACTGAAACAAGCTTTCTGACAATGGTACCTAAAGTTTAATGATACCATAACTTCATATGGTTTTGTAGAGAACATTGTTGATCGGTGTATCTACATGAAGATCAGTGGGAGCAAGTTCATTATTTTGGTTCTATATGTTGACGATTCTTCTTGCTGCTAAAGATATTGGTTTGTTCATGATGTAAAGAAGTTTCTCTCTAACAACTTTGAAATGAAAGATATGGGTCAATCATCCTATGTGATAGGAATAGAAATATTTCGTGATAGATTACAAGGACTGTTAGGTTTGTCTCAAAAAGACTATATTAATAAAGTGTTAGAGAGATTCAGAATGGAAAAATGCTCTGTTGGAGTAGTTCCAATTCAGAAGGGGGTTTGATGTATGCTCAAACTTGCACTCGGCCGGATATCAATTTTGCTGTTGGAATGTCAGACCGATATCAAAGTAATCCCGGAATGGACCACTGGAAAGCTGCAAAGAAAGTTCTTAGGTACTTACAAGGCACCAAGGACTACATGCTCACCTACAGAAGGTCAGGTCATCTTGAAATGATTGGCTACTTGGATTCAGACTATGTTGGATGTGTGGATTCAAGAAAATCCACATATGGTTATGTTTATCCGTTGATTGGAGGAGGAATTTCATGGAAGAGTGCAAAACAATTTGTCATTGCTACTTCTACCATGGAGGCTAGATTTGTAGCATGCTTTGAGACCACTGTTCATGCATTGTGGTTGCGGAACTTTGTCTCAGGGCTTGGTATTGTAGACAGTATAGCTAGGCCGCTGGGGATTTACTGTGTATGCATATGTATAGTTATTTTGCTTGTACTGTTATGACACTTGTGAATTCAATTAAAGTTGTGTTTCTGTTTATTTCATTGTTATTCATATTATGTTATATACATGTATTACTGAGTGTGGTGACAAGTTATATCTTTTAAAGACATGAAAGTTAAAAGTTGATTAAAGTTATGTTGAGTTGTTTTGATTATGTGATACATGGATGGAATTATGTCATTGAAGACTTGTGCCCCCCATGATCCGATCATTTCAATTCATTTAAGGATGATGACTTGATTGTTCATTGAATAGTGCACACATATAGTTTATTATTGAATCTTCAAGTCGTCACATGGGCTAAGTGGGAGATTGTTAGATTAATTTAATTAATGTGGCTCATGTAATTTAATAGTCTGGCTTTAATAAAAGTGGGCCCAATGTGATGGTTGTTGACCCAGTAAAGAAAATAGAGTCTGAAGGGTTTTTTTTTTTTAAAATCCCTTTCCCTTTCCTTATAAATAGAGAAGTTACAGAAAAAGAAAGTAAGTTAACTATGTCAAAGAAACCTCTTAACCATCAAGGAGTTAGAAAGGCAAAGGAAAAGGGGAGAGAAAATTGGTCCTCAATTTTTCACAGAGAATTCAAACAAGAAGAGCAATTATGGATCCAGGTAAGTGTCCTTGTTACTCTTATTATTGTATGGGTATGTGAGAACCATGAAATTCAAGATCCTGTATAGTTTCCATAATATGAATCCTAGGAAACTATCATAATAGAAAATTTACAATTCGAATTTTGGAGTCACCATTTTGTGAAGGCTTTACCTAACCACCCATCTCGAGAGTTAAACACACAACTATAATGTGGGTACGTAGAGCTGGAAAAATGAGCTAGTCTGACCAATTTGGCCCGTAAAAAGCCCACAAAAATGTAGGACTCGGACACTTATTTTAGAAGTCTGAATAACTACTAGGCTTTTTAGCTCAAATAACTACTAGGCTTTTTAGCCCAACCTGATAAAGTCTGCTACCCGCAACACTAGCAAAAAAGATCGTGTAGCCCGCAAAAACCGTAAAAAAAGAATTACGTACCCGCAAAAAGTCTGCAAAAATATAGGGCTCAAATATTTATTTTAAAAGCCCGAATAATTGTCGGGATTTTTGGCCCAATCCGATAAAGTCTGTTACCCACATTAGGTCATACCGGATAGCCGAAATTGTCAGCTCTACCTATAAGGGATTCTCGGTCAAAGACAAAAAAAAAAACTATGCAAAGTTTAATACAACAAATCATCAAAAGATTATACACGGTCTCTTTGAATTGGAGTTTTAATGTTGTTTAATTTCTTTCCTCTCTCACTATTTTCGTTGGATCCGGATGCTCTCCAGCCTCTCCAGCTAACTTTAGCTACGGAATAACTAGGGAATCTAAATCCGTAGTTGTTCCATAGTTATTCTGTAGTTAAACTTGGCTGGAGAAGCTAGAGAGACAGGAGAGGATCCTTACACATTTTCGTTGGAGTATGTCCTTCTCTTTCACACCTCACTTACAAATATTTTAAATATTTCCTCAAAACTCTCACAATTTTTTTAAAATTGATATTTTAAGATCTAAATATTTCTTATTCTAATCATTATTTTTTTCCTATTCTAAATCTTTTCTTAATTCAAACTTGATTTCTTGTCATTATCTTTTAATAATGTATAATCCCGAATTAATAATTATAATAGAAATATAAAATTTTAAATAATATAAAAATTTATTAATATTTTAAAATTTAAAATACCTAAAATTAAAGGATATGATAATTTTAAAATTATATATAAAATATTACTAATTAAATAATCTGATTCAAATAATTAATTTTTATAAATAAATATTTCAACTCCATGACAATTACCCTTTAATATATATACATTCAAAGTTAATCCTTAATTCAAACTAATAATATCTTAATATTTATATATTAAATTCAAATTATATTCATAATTTAAATGAATTATATTATAATATTTTCATATTATATTTAAATTAATCATTTTGAATCTAATATGTATTTGATATTTTAATATACATATATATTTATTAAAAAGAGGTATATGTATTTAAAATATTAATTATATGAAAATATATATTTTTTGTGTATTGAACGAGATAAAAATATTAATTTACTATGCTTTTAAATTACTTTCTTCTTGAGTGTGATGATCTTCTTTTTTTTCTCTCTTTTTTATTTCATAGAAATGTTACGTTACAAATCAAAATTATATTTTCTAAAGAATTTTAATTCTGTTCTCATGAGATTTTCTTATATTATTTAGATGTGAAATTAATTATCGTGACTAGAACTATTTTCTTGTTTTAAGTATTTCTCACATGTTTTAATTCTTAAAATTGCAAAGAACCCTTAATTGGTAAACTGGAGCCTAGTTAATGCTTTACTCACTTTTATTTTTAGACTCTTTCTAAATAAATTGTGCGTGATACATTTAAACACCATTTTCTAACTAACACACACACACACATAAATATATATATATATATATATATATATTTATATCAGTAGATTCAGTAAACGAACTGATAAAGGAAGAATAATTGAGGACAGAGCCCAAAAAAAGAAATATCCCTACTGTCGATCACGATCACTGTATAATCAATCAAGATAAATTTTACAATAATCCATTTTAATGCAGAAATTTTTCATTCAAGGGAAAAAGAACATGATATTTTTTAATAGGTGACATGATAGAAAAATTTGTTTAAATCTTGACATTTCATGTTGAGTTATTTGTTTTGACATTTAATGCTGAGTTATTTGTTTAAACTCTTTTTTTTTTTTACAATCTTATATAACATTTCTAATTTTTCAATTGCTAAAATATTTTTATTCCGTTTCCATTATTAGTCATTTTAGTAATTGTATTTAGAGAAGATATTTTATTTTATTTATCAATTAAATAATATTTTAATTTTATCTATTTCTACTGAGCACAATGAAATAAAATATTAATTAAGTAGAGGGATAATCTAGTCAAATACAATTAAAATTCTTTAAAATTTAAAATTTAAAATTTAAAATTTTAATAAGTGTTATAAAAGTTAATAAATATCTTTAGGCACTTGTTAAAAGTTTAAAATTAAAATTATGAAATAAAAAATTGTAAGTTTTTTATGGAAAAAATTGTAATTATTTATATTAAATATTATAAAAAAAAAAAAAATTGATATTGTGTGTGGTATGCAACCGTTTGGACACTATGACTTCATGGATATAATATTGTTTTTAATCACAAATTAACATGCTTGAATAATATTGTGGATTTGATTAAACTTATATAGGTTTTGGCCTCGCTTAGAACTAATTTGAATGGTTTTTATTTTTTTGTTATGGATTGGGACAGAGAGTTGTTGATTTGTTTGGGATCCCAGTAACGTATGATTTTTTTTTTTTCAATTTGTATTCAGGTTTAGCCCTTGTATCCTTTGAATAAATTAGTTTTGTTGTTAAAAAATAGTTATATAGACCCAAGTAATTAATGACCACATTATAAATTATGGCTAGCATGGTTTTCTCTGCTTAGATAGAGGTAAACCCTACACCCCCAAATTAAACCGCTAGACGGGGGTTGAGGAACGACTAATTAATGGTGGGAACGTATCCAAAGTTTCTTTCAGAGATAAGGTAATAGCAGAGAAGAATATGCCTCCTAAAAATGAAGTCAGAGATTTAATTGCGGAAAAGTTATTCCATATATATCGAGTTTTAGGATGGTAATAGGCTTTTGCCTAAATGCCATATGGATTATTCAAGTGTGCTAAGTTACTTGTGTAGATCATGGGAAGATGCCCTAGCTTATTGTTACGCTGTTGGGCAAAGTTGTCGGATACATGGTGATGAAAGACAGACTAGGTGTTATATGAACCAGTTTATAATTTTGTTATAAACTTTTGTTAACTTTGTTAAAAATTGATCTTAAAGAATTTATGAATCAGTTTATAATTTTGTTATAAATAGAATATTAACAAGTTATAAACCTTACTTTACTTTCTTATATATAAAGTAAACCTTGATAAGTTATAAACTTGTTATTAATTATAAACTTAGTGACAAAATAAGACTGAAGAAGCATTCACATGAAGCACGATAACGATAAGATACACACATATACACAAATACATTATTTCCAGTGTTCCTTTACATACAATTTAATCAATCAGTAATTTGTTAACCCTCTTTCTCTTGCCAACATTTGACAACAAACAAAGTCCTACAAGTACTCAATTTATCAATAATATGTCACTAAATCATAAATCTAACCAAATTAAATCAAAACAGTATATATGTTGGAAGTGCGTATAGTCCTACAAGTTCATTCATATTCTTGTTGATGAAATTGATTTTGGTGCCATTACAATATTTGAAACTCAAGTAGTGTATTGTACCTACTTTTCTATTCCATTGCAAGTAAACTAATAGTGAACATTCCTTTCTAATCTCCATATTCATAATAAGCAAGCTAAAACACAATAAGACATTAGGACACTTTGCAGAATCAAAAAGAAGCATAAGACATTTGAAACCAATTTCAAAAGGCCAAGGACCAAAGACAAAATAGTGCACAACACTTAACCCATCCAGAAAAACTCCAACATGATAGCAATTTCAAAACTATACAGAAAAACAAGAAAAAAAAAGTCATTTTGATCCATTCAATAGTTTTTAAAAAAACACCACATAAGCATCCTCAAAGACTTGAAAAATACTAAAAATAATTATTCAAAGTTTGTAGGACTTGGAAATTTTTCGGTAATAGAATGGTGAGTTTTAGCAGGCACCAGATACTTTAATTAATATTAATCACAAAAAGAAAACTATTAATCAATATTCTTAAAAATTCCAGATGATTCTTATAAGGTTTTGATCCATATTGAACATTATAAATGAACAAACGTACACATCATGCATCTTCTCTGACAAACCAAGGCAACAACGTGACACAAAGACATGAAAAACCAAAATAACAAGAAAAGAGAAATGTAATGCCTACTCTGCTACTGCATGGTATAGAGAAAATTCAAGTTAGGGTTTTCACCTTATGGAAGACTTCAACATGGGTGCCACAACAACAATAACAATGATGGACTTTAACTGTCAAAGCCACGACCAGAGACCTTCTCCATCATCATTTTGGGTTCTTCCGGGTTCTAAATCCTAGCTCCATGTCCTTGAAAAAGAGAAGAAACAAAGAGATGAATGTGCAGAATGAAGGATGCAATATATAGGACAAAAGGGGGGTACTATGAAACTGGGGAAAGTGGGAGCGAGAAGAACAGAGGAAAAAATAAGGAAAGTTATGCACCAGTTGTCATACACAGAAGAAAGTGAGGAAACTAGAACAATTAAAAAATTCAAATGAGTTTTTATTTTTTTTATTTTGTTACTTTTAGTTTGTTACTTTTATTTATTTTTTTTAATTAAGATGTAACTTTTTTATGACATATGAAAAGTGATGTGGCAGGTTTCCGAGGGAAAGTGACCTAATAAATTCCTTTTTTTAAAAAAACAAAACAAGGAAGATACGAATATTGTATAATGCTATAAGTTTGTATATTGTACAAATAGAATAACTAAAAATTATTCATGTAATTTAGCAATTTTTTTATCTCATAATATATTTTCTAAATAGGGAAAAAAATACAAATTAAGATATAAGCGTTAGATATTTATCTAATATGTGGGCCTACATATATCATTATTATGTGTTATAAGTTATCTAAAGAATAATCCCATTTGGAGTGATCTTATAAGGATTAATTTTTGGGATTAATGACATTTCACTAAGTATGAGCTTTGTAGTGTGTAGATACCAAAAGTCTTATTTCTATTTTTATGATGGGCCAAAATAGAAATAAGAAAACTAAAGGATGCAACTCTTCATGAAAGGGTATGTTCCTATTTATATAAGATTATGGTCCCCAAGTTATATGTACAGTTTTCTTTTCCAATATCCCATCATTAGAGAAGAGGAACTCTTTATTCTAGAGAGTAAATATACATATAAGGCTTGGAAGATCAAACCTACAAGTATATACATCAAGTTTGCTAATAGATCCTAGTACGCTTCCGTCATTCATTTATCTTATTTATTCTCTTGGTGATTTGATATAAAAGTTCTCTAATTATGATGGTTATCATCTTAAGTTCCTCCATTAAATTTCTAACAAGTGGTATTAGAGTCTCTTTTATGTTAAATCATTGGGAGATGAATTTCCTTGATTCATTACACTTGTGTTTACAATCATGATAGTTTCATGTTGATTCCATTTAGAAGTTTCATGTTGAAATTGGAATCTTCTTCTTCCAAGTATTAAAAATTTAAATTTCGTTCATATTTTTCTGGAACAATTCGAGTCATGTTTTCTTCTCTAGTTTGCTAGGCATGGATTGTTATTCTTTTTGTTTCAAATATGAAACATTGTATTGTTTGGTTTAAATAATTTTTAACGGTTACATATAACAAAACCGTACATTTGGTGTAATGGTTAAGGTGGTTATTTATTTATCTTGATGTGTTAGGTTCGAATCCTTTGTGCAACATTTTTTTTTTCATTTTTCGTTTTATTTTAGAATAATAAAATCAAATTTCAAAATGTCAAAACGTGGGGATTGAACTCGTGTCCTGAGAGTAACGGACACGTGCTTTAACCATTACACCATTTTAGTGTTGAGTCTCAAATATATCATAAAAGAAAATATGATGTTTAAGACAACTCAATTCCCAAGTTTTAATGCTTAACAAATTTGAGTTAAAATATTTATCATAGATACATATATGCTTTAATGATTTATCTATGATTTCAGCAAGAGTCACTATGAGCCTACATAAAAAGACTAAGTGTTGAAGCTGTCTGAAGAAGCAGAACTCGTCTGAAGAGTTGAAGCTGTCTGAAGTAGCTCAACCCGTCTGAAGTATCAGTGCCGTCTGAAGTCTCACTTATGACGTGGCACTCTCTGTTGAAGCTTGTGAAGACTTTTCTGAACCTCTGCTGCACGTACCTTTCCTGGTGATTTTGAATTTCATACACCACTGAGGAAATCTCTGCAACGCAGCCTCTGCAACAACATTTGTAGCAGCCTTAATGCAAGAGAAACCTTGTTTCATGTCAGAAATATCAAAACTCTCAGAAGCATGTCTCACAACGGATTAAATAGCATTTAATGCTATCTCTAAACGGTGGTTTTTCAACGGATTAAAATTTGGGTATAAATACCCCTCTATGAAGACCATCAAGAACAACAAGAAAAACGAAAAGAAAAAAGTGAGAAAATCAACATACAAGAAAGCCAAGAGAAACATCACGCTACAAGTTTTTACTCTGTAAAAACTCTCTGATAAAATTCGCTGTACACATTTGTATATCCTGAGCATACCTCAGAATTTTTATTGTACATTGTATTCGTTTGAGCTTCAAACTCGTATAGTTTAAAAGCTTAAACTCCTTTCTCTGTAAACTCTGTTTAGAGCCTGGAGAGGCTTGGTTGATAAAAGAATACTTGATTGTAGAGCCTGAAGAGGCTTGACTCTAAAAGAATACTTGATTGTAGAGCCTGGAGAGGCTTGGTTGATAAAAGAATACTTGATTGTAGAGCCTGAAGAGGCTTGACTGTAAAAGAATACTTGATTGTAGAGCCTGAAGAGGCTTGACTGTAAAAGAATACTTGATTATAGAGCCTGAAGAGGCTTGACTGTAAAAGAATACTTGTAATCTTGAAAGATTAAAAGAAAATCCAAGTGCTAGTTGGCATTGGGACTGGACGTAGCTCACAGTGGTAGTGAGTGAACCAGGATAAATTCCTTGGCTAAGTTTTCTTACCCTTATCTCTTGTTAATTCTTTTTATACTAATCAAGGGGTTAGAGTAATCAATCTGATATTCTATAAAGGCACAAAAACATCTTTTAACATCAGTATTTTTGGCCGTCTGAAAACTTCAGACAGTCCTTGAAGAGCCTGTCTGAAATTGTGTTTTTAACACCTGTTTGCGAAAAGCTTTCTAAAATATTCAGAAACACTATTCAACCCCCCTTTTAGTGTTTCCCTGTGTTCCTACAGTTGGTACCAGAGCTCTACTCAGGGTTTGAAGCACCTAACAAGTGACTGAGGACTGAAAGATCCAAATGGAAGCTTCTAACAGCAACAGGCAATACATCACAGAAGGAGCCTCTATCACAAGACCCCCAGCATTCAATGGAGTGGATTACCACTACTGGAGAGATCGTATGAAGTTGTTCATTGAGAGCAACAACATTGATGTTTGGGATGTGGTCACTGATGGAGACTATGTGCCTATGCAAAATGGTCTGCCTATACCTAAGACTGAATGGACCTTGGAGCAGAAGACTAGAGTCCAGATGAACGCTAAAGCCAAACTCTATCTGATATGTTCCTTGAATAAATCAGAATATGAGAAGGTCCATGGATGCACTTCTGCCAAGGAGATTTGGGATACTCTTGCAGCAGCCCATGAAGGGACTGAAACTATCAAGCAATCCAAAATCAGCATGCTTATACACCAGTATGAGATATTTAAAATGGAAGAAACTGAAAATATTGACCAAATGTTTGGGAGGTTTCAGACCATAACCAATGGACTCAGGTCCTTAGGAAGAACCTATGAAATCGGAGACAACAACAGGAAGATTCTAAGAAGTCTACCTAAGTCCTGGAGACCCAAAGTCACTGCCATTCAAGAGGCAAGAGATTTGAACATCTGAGAATGGAAGAACTGTTGGGATCTCTCAAAGTCCATGAACTTGAGCTTGGAGAAGATGACAACAAAAAGAAGTCTCTAGCTCTAAACTCCAAGGCCAAACAGTCTAGGCATAGCAACATGAAGGCTATTCAAGCTGAGGAAACTTCAGAAGCAGATGAAGATTCTGAAGACAGCTCAAAAGATGAAAACGATCTTGCTCTTTTAAGCAGAAAGATCAAGAGAATGTTGCAGAACAGAGGAAAGTTCAGAAAGAACCAACCTTCATCATCCAAATCAGGTAAGACAGGTAAAGAGTCTAACTCTGATAAAATTATTTGCTTTGAATGTAAGCAACCAGGACATATGAAGACTGATTTCCCAAGACTTAAGAAAAACAACTTCAAGAAGAAAAAGTTTTTCAAAAAGAAGAAAGGTCTCATGGCAACATGGGAAGACCTTGATGAATCAACCTCAGAAGAAGAAGAAGACACTTCAGAAGAGGCAAATCTGTGTCTCATGGCTAGTCTACCATCTTCAGACAGCTCTGAAGCTGAGGTATTTCCTCTTACTCTACAAGAGATGTATGATGATCTGGTGGAAAGTTCACAAGAACTTTTTCAAGAGTATAAGAATCTATCCAAAGCCCACACAGAAATGTGTAACAAATATGAGGCACTTGAGATAGAACATATTATGCTCAAAGAAAAAGTTCTTGAGACTAAAAACTGCAGTTCACAAGCTGTGTCTGAAGAAAATGAGAAACTTCAGGAGCAGATTGTGGAACTGACAAAAGATCTGGCCAAATTTGTCAAAGGAACTAAAAATCTGAATATAATGCTTGGAAATCAAAGACATTCCCTTGACAAAACTGGACTAGGCTTTTGTGATCATAACTTGTCTGAACCTCCTACTGTCTTAAATTTTTCTAAAAAAAAAGGTTACTGGGTGTTCTCACTATGGTAAGCCTGGACACAATATGGCTCAGTGCAAACACAAGAGAAAGACAAGGTCTAAAGCTAACAAGAAAGGACCCAAAAGAATATGGGTACCTAAAAACTTAATTATTCCTGTTGCAGATGTGTTTAACAGGACAAAGGAGACCCCACAAATGGTACCTGGACAGTGGGTGCTCATGACACATGACAGGAGAAAGGTCTTTGTTCCAAAACCTTAGACCTAGAGCTGGTGGAATGGTCACCTTTGGTGGAAATCAGCAAGGGAAGATCATTGGAATAGGGACTGTAGGTATATCTCCTTCATCCCTTATTAAAAATGTACTCCTTGTGGAAGGACTACAACATAATTTACTGAGCATAAGTCAATTATGTGACAGTGGTTATGTGGTATCCTTTACTAAGGAAGGATGCATAGTCAAAGACTCCTCTGAGCAAATCCTCTTTACTGCTAAGAGACACAGCAATGTGTACAAAATTGATCTAGAGGATCTAGCAAGTCAAAATGTAAAGTGTTTTATTTCTGTTGAAGATGAAAAACAGATTTGACATCAAATACTTGGGCATGCCAGCTTGAGATTAATCTCAAAATTAGCAAAACACAATCTTGTTAAAGGATTGCCCAAGCTTTCATACAAATCTGACATTTTATGTGAAAGCTGTCTAAAAGGGAAACAAACAAGACACTCTTTTAAGAGTAAAGATGTTGTTTCAACTAGCAGACCACTAGAACTTTTACACATTGACTTGTTTGGTCCTATTAGAACAGAAAGTCTTAGTGGTAAGAAATATGGTTTGGTTATTGTTGATGACTATTCTAGATTTACTTGGGTGTTATTCCTAAGAAGCAAGGATGAGACTTTTAGGAATTTCACAGTATTCTGCAAGAAGGTACAGAATGAGAAAGGATTTTGTATTTCTGTTATTAGAAGTGATCATGGTGGAGAGTTTGAGAATGCAAACTTTCAAATGTTCTGTGATGAGAATGGGATCTCACACAATTTCTCTGTGGCTAGAACATCTCAGCAGAATGGGGTTGTTGAAAGAAAGAACAGAAGTTTGCAAGAGATGGCAAGGACCATGCTCAACTCATGCAGCTTACCAAGAACCTTCTGGGCAGAAGCTGTTAGCACAGCATGTTACCTTCAAAACAGAATACTGATAAGACCAATTCTGAAAAAGACTGCCTATGAACTGTGGAAAGGAAGAAAACCCAATATATCATATTTCCACACCTTTGGATGTGAATGTTTTATACTCAACACCAAGGATGATCTTGGAAAATTTGATGCAAAGTCTGATAAAGGATTTTTCATTGAAAATTCTGAAACATCTAAAGCCTATAGAGTGTATAACTCTAGAACTTTAACTGTTGAAGAAACTATTCATGTTAAATTCAATGATAACAAAGAGACTGATAGGGAACTATCAGATCTAGAGGATGATTTTGCAGGAATGGAGCTGAATGAACACAACAACTCGAAGGATGAGCAGCTGTCTGAAGTACCTACTGTTACTAAACCTCTTCAGACAAATGTTGAGTCTCAAACAGAACAAACAAATGTAATACCTCTTCAGAAACCTGACTGGAAATACAAATCACATCATCCTAAAGAGCAAACCATTGGCAGCACTTCAGAAGGAGTTAAGACAAGATCAAAATTCAAGATTCTGAATACTATTGCTCTCCTATCTGAAATAGAGCCAAGGAACATTGATGAAGCTCTGCATGATGAAGGGTGGATCCTAGCCATGCAAGAAGAGCTAAATCAGTTTGCTAGGAGTGATGTCTGGACCCTTGTTCCGAAACCCCATGGGAAAACTATTATTGGAACCAAATGGGTGTTCAGAAACAAGCTGTCTGAAGAAGGCAAGGTAGTCAGAAACAAGGCAAGATTAGTTGCTCAAGGATACAACCAGCAAGAAGGTATTGATTTCACTGAAACCTTTGCCCCAGTGGCCAGGTTAGAAGCAATTAGAATTCTTTTATCTTATGCTGTAAATAATGGCATCAAGCTATATCAAATGGATGTTAAAAGTGCCTTCCTCAATGGTCTCATTGAAGAAGAAGTCTTTGTTAGACAACCCCCTGGTTTTGAAGATATTGCTTTTCCTGAACATGTTTTCAAACTCAAAAAGGCTCTCTATGGTCTGAAACAAGCCCCAAGAGCTTGGTATGACAGATTGAGCAGTTTTCTAATCTCAAATGGTTTTGAAAGAGGAAAAGTGGATACAACTCTTTTTAGAAAACAGTCAAACAAAGATCTTATACTTGTTCAGATATATGTTGATGACATTATCTTTGGTTCAACTAACTCTTCATTATGCAAGGAGTTTTCAGAGTTAATGCAATCAGAATTTGAAATGAGTTTAATGGGTGAACTAAAATTTTTCTTAGGACTTCAGATTAAGCAAAATTCTGATTGTATATGGATCCATCAAGAAAAATATACAAAGGAAATGCTTAAGAAGTTTAACTTACATGATTGCAGACCCATGCCAACTCCTATGCATCCCTCTACATCTTTAAATAAAGATGAGAAGGAAGAACCAGTGAATCAGACTTTGTATAGAGGAATGATTGGATCATTACTATATCTAACAGCAAGCAGACCTGACATAATGTTCAGTGTATGTCTGTGTGCTAGATTTCAATCTGATCCAAGGAGTACTCACTACAAAGCTGTAAAAAGAATTTTCAGATATCTTAAAGGTACTACTAATCTTGGTCTGTGCTATAAGAAAAGTAAGGATTGCAGGTTAATAGGTTACTGTGATGCTGATTTTGCTGGAGATAGAATTGAAAGAAAAAGCACTAGTGGTGGATGTCATTTCTTTGGAGAAAATATGATTAGCTGGTCAAGTAAAAGGCAAAGCACAATTGCCTTATCAACAGCTGAAGCAGAATACATCTCAGCAGCCAGTTGTTGCTCACAGTTGTTATGGGTGAAGTATCAGTTAGAAGATTTTAACATTACTATATTTGCTATACCTGTTTTGTGTGATAATACAAGTGCTATTAATCTGTCTAAAAATCCCATTCAACATTCTAGGGCTAAACATATAGAAATAAAACATCATTTCATTAGAGACTATGTTCAGAAAGGTGTTTTTGATATTCAGTTTATTGATACAGAGCATCAATGGGCTGATATATTCACAAAACCTCTGACTGAAGATAGATTTAAGTTCATTAGAAATAATCTGAACATACATGCTTTTTGAGTGTGTGTGATCTGATTGTATCTGAAATTTCAGCTTGTCTGAAACAAGTGACTTGTCTGAAACTTTGAGGTGTCTGAAATCTGTCACTTGTCTGAAGTAAACAAATGACGTGGCTTTATGAAACGGTTTTAATTCCATTTACTTTGTCTTTTCCACTTCGCACGTTTTCCTATGTCTGCGCACCCAGTAAATGCCATCATTGCTTTATGGATCTATAAATACGGAAGCTAGTGGATCACAGAACTTCACTGTTCACGAATCAGTAGTCATCCCTTGAGAATCCTTCTTCTACAAGCAATTTTTTTTCTCTCAAGTTCTTCAGAAAAACTCTCTAATGGCCCCTAAGAAATCTGCTGGAAGCAATATCGTGAAAACTAAAGGCGTAGCCCTGGAGGATCTTCAATCTCTGGGAATGGACTTGTTTGCTGAGTTCGATGCAGCTGGGTGGACTCAGTATTTCAATCACAACTTGACACAGTGGCATGAGCAAAGTGTGCTGAATTTCTGGGCTACTGCCAGAGGAATACCCAATCCTCAGGGTATCTACACTAGCATCAAGGCCACAGTACGTGGTATTCCTGTCTTCGTTGATGAAGATATCATTGCTCACATCTGTGAAGTCAGAACTGAAGGAGCTGTATTCACTCCTGGTTGGGAAGATCAGAGAAGATGCTGGATCTTCTTCTGGATCAACTGGTCCTGATGCTGATTCTGGTGTTGGAGTTGGAAAGGCAACCACTGTCAAATATCATTATATGAGAGATCACTTTCCCCCACCTGCTGACTCTTTCAATGAAGATTGGGTTCTGCTGAATCCTATTGGCACCTTCTTCTGCCCTGTGTTCAGCCCATCTGACTACAGCTTACAGCCAGGATTTGGAGTGCTTAGATTTGTTTGCCCCTACATCCAGCTCATCTTTTATGAATCTGAGCAAGACTTGGCTGAGGAGAATCTAAAGTTGAAGTCCAAAGTGCAGAAACTTGAAAAGAAGTGTGCTGATCAAGAACAGAAGACTAAGCATCTGATTGCTCAACAAGAACAGATTCTTCAAGAACAGCAGCTTATCAGATCTGGTCAGCAAGACTTGAAAACCTCAGTGGAAGCTGCAATAACAAAGGCCAAGGACGACTTGATTTCCTTTCTCACTGAGGCCTTGCTGAAGAAGAAAGATTAGACTGTTCATCTTAGCCATTGTCTTTTGTTTATGCTTATGACAAGTGTCTGATTGTTTGTTTCTTTATCTGAACATTCCCATCTATATACAATCAGTGGTTTTTCTCATCTTTTTATGAGTGCATTGTTATCATTATGCTATATGTTCTATATGAATTTATTGCTCTGTTCCTGTTTAGCTCTGCTATTCCCTTTTGATTGATGACAAAAGGGGGAGTATTAAAATCTAACAAAATCTGAATCTGAAGTAATTACAGGACTCAGGGGGAGTATATAAGAAATTGATTTTTGATCAAATCAGTTTAAGAGATCACCATCTGAGGGGGAGCTATCTATAAGCTATCTATACTTTTATCTTTAAAACTCCTTTCAGATTTATGTATTTTAAACAAATTTGTCATCATTAAAAAGGGGGAGAATGTTGAGTCTCAAAAATATCATAAAAGAAAATATGATGTTTAAGACAACTCAATTCCCAAGTTTTAATGCTTAACAAATTTGAGTTAAAATATTTATCACTAGATACATATATGCTTTAATGATTTATCTATGATTTCAGCAAGAGTCACTATGAGCCTACATAAAAAGACTAAGTGTTGAAGCTGTCTGAAGAAGCAGAACTCGTCTGAAGAGTTGAAGCTGTCTGAAGTAGCTCAACCCGTCTGAAGTATCAGTGTCGTCTGAAGTCTCACTTATGACGTGGCACTCTCTGCTGAAGCTTGTGAAGACTTTTCTGAACCTCTGCTGCACGTACCTTTTCAAACACGATTATAGCAAGGAACACAGAGACCTTTCCTGGTGATTTTGAATTTCATACACCACTGAGGAAATCTCTGCAACGCAGCCTCTGCAACAACATTTGTAGCAGCCTTAATGCAAGAGAAACCTTGTTTCATGTCAGAAATATCAAAACTCTCAGAAGCATGTCTCACAACGGATTAAATAGCATTTAATGCTATCTCTAAACGGTGGTTTTTCAACGGATTAAAATTTGGGTATAAATACCCCTCTATGAAGACCATCAAGAACAACAAGAAAAACGAAAAGAAAAAAGTGAGAAAATCAACATACAAGAAAGCCAAGAGAAACATCACGCTACAAGTTTTTACTCTGTAAAAACTCTCTGATAAAATTCGCTGTACACATTTGTATATCCTGAGCATACCTCAGAATTTTTATTGTACATTGTATTCGTTTGAGCTTCAAACTCGTATAGTTTAAAAGCTTAAACTCCTTTCTCTGTAAACTCTGTTTAGAGCCTGGAGAGGCTTGGTTGATAAAAGAATACTTGATTGTAGAGCCTGAAGAGGCTTGACTGTAAAAGAATACTTGATTGTAGAGCCTGGAGAGGCTTGGTTGATAAAAGAATACTTGATTGTAGAGCCTGAAGAGGCTTGACTGTAAAAGAATACTTGATTGTAGAGCCTGAAGAGGCTTGACTGTAAAAGAATACTTGATTATAGAGCCTGAAGAGGCTTGACTGTAAAAGAATACTTGTAATCTTGAAAGAATAAAAGAAAATCTAAGTGCTAGTTGGCATTGGGACTGGACGTAGCTCACAGTGGTAGTGAGTGAACCAGGATAAATTCCTTGGCTAAGTTTTCTTACCCTTATCTCTTGTTAATTCTTTTATACTAATCAAGGGGTTAGAGTAATCAATCTGATATTCTATAAAGGCACAAAACATCTTTTAACATCAGTATTTTTGGCCGTCTGAAAACTTCAGACAGTCCTTGAAGAGCCTGTCTGAAATTGTGTTTTTAACACCTGTTTGCGAAAAGCTTTCTAAAATATTCAGAAACACTATTCAACCCCCCCTTTTAGTGTTTCCCTGTGTTCCTACATTTAGTAACTGAAACAATGTTTGATTTTTAAAAGTCTATACTTGTTCAGTTATGAATTTTTTAAAATTCAAATTTTTAAATTACATTTTCAGTTATGCATTAGAAAGTAGAATTTTGGTGTTAATTTTTCCTTAATTTCTGATATTCTGAATAATTTAATTGAAACATTATGTTACCAATGTGTAGATTAATTTATTTGGAATATCAAGAAAATTGTATGTTTGTTATTTATGCAATTAATGATCGGCCCAAAGGAAGGTTATTATTTGGCCAAATTTCAAACATACCTTTGGTAATGAATATATGATAATTATCAAGTTTTATATGTGAATAATATGTCGGTCCAAAGAAAAGCTATTGTTTGACATGATTAATTATTATTATTATTATTTGACTACCGCATTAAGAGTACCACTAATAAATTAATATTTCTATCCAAAGATTGAGTATTAATGTTGTGCTTGGTATCTTGTGATGGGCCCCACCATTATTTGAATTTATTGCATGAATTTAGTATTGAATGTGAGATTAATTATTATTTATTCTTTGTTTAGTTAATTTCTCTGCTTCTACAATATCTGTCAATATCAATTCCATACCCTTACTAAATGGCACAAACTTCAAGAATTGGAAAGAGAATATTATGATTGTTCTCGGTTGCATGGATATCTAGATCATGCACTTCGGGAGGAACGACCCATTGATGTAACGGTTGAAAGTTCTATTGAGGATAAAAGGAACTTTGAGAAATGGAAACGTTCTAATCGCATGAGTCTTATGATCATAAAGCGTGCAATTCCAGAAACATTTAGAGATGTTATGTCTCAAGAAACTAATGCCAAGTTGTTCCCTGAGGAAATTGAAAAGGCTTTTGCCAAAAATGATAAGGCTGAAACAAGTACATTATTGTCTAGTCTTGTTTCAATGAAGTATAGTGGACAAGGGAACATAAGAGAGTACATCGTGGAGATGTCTCATCTTGTTTCAAAATTAAAAGCATTAAAGTTAGAGCTATCTGAGGATTTGCTCGTGCATTTAATTTTGATATCTCATCCTGCACAATTTAACCAATTTAAGGTCAGTTACAACTGCCAAAAGGATAAATGGACTCTTAATGAGCTTATTTCACATTGTGTACAATAAGGAAAGATTGAAACAAGAGAGGACTGAAAGTGCTCACTTAGAAACTAGATCTAAAGACAAGAACAAGAAAAGGAAAAGGGATACAGAAGCTGCAGGTGGTCCATCGTATAAGAAACAAATCACTTGTTTCTTTTGCAAGAGTAAGGATCACATAAAGAAAAGTTGCCCCACGTATCATGATTGGCGTGCAAAGAAAGGTATGCTTCTCAATTTTGTTTGTTCAGAGGTTAATTTAACTTCTGTTCCCAGACAAACTTGGTGGATAGATTCCGGTGCTACTACTCACATAAGTGTGTCTATGTAAGGTTGCCTGAGTTGTTGAAACCCAACTGATGCAGAAAAGTATATTTATGTTGGTGATGGAAAATCAGTTGAAATTGAAGCAATAGGAACTTTTAGGTTATTGTTAAAGACTGGTTATTGTTTAGATTTGAAAGAGACATATATTGTACTGTCATTTAGACGGAATTTGTTTTCTATTTCTTTATTGGACAAATTTGGTTATTCTTGTTCATTTGGAAATGGTAAATTTAGTTTATGTCAAAATTCAAATCTTGTCAGCATTGGTTCTTTATCTTTATATGATAACCTATACTTACTTGATACTGTTGTTTCATTTAATGAGACCTTGCATTTAAGTTCATGTGGCACAAAGCGAAAATTAGCAAATGAAAATTCTGCTACGTTATGGCACAAACGTTTGGGTCATATATCTAAACAAAGAATTGAAAGACTTGTGTCAGACGGAATTCTTGATCCCCTTGATTTAACAAACTTTGAAGTTTGTATTGAGTGTATAAAGGGGAAATAGACAAACTTTAAAAGATTAAGTGCCAACAGGAGTACAAATGTCATATAACTTATTCATACTGGTATTAGTGGGCCATTCCCTACGACCTCATGGAATGGACAACAATATTTCATTTCGTTCATAGATGACTACTCTCGTTATGGCCACTTATATTTAATTCATGAGAAGTCTCAGTCGCTGGATGTGTTCAAAAGGTTTAAAGTTGAAGTTGAAAATCAACTCAATAAAAGAATTAAAGCTGTCAGATCTGACCGTGGTGATGAATACTATGGTAGATTTGATGGATCAGGTGAACATTATCGAGGACCTTTTGTTGAATTGCTTGAAGAGTGTAGTATCGTCCCTCAATACACTATGTTGGGTAACCCTAACATGAATGGTGTTGCTGAGAGACGAAATAGAACATTTAAAGATATGGTGAGGAGTATGATTAGTCATTCTACCTTTCCAAAATAACTCTGGGGAAAAGCACTAAAGACTGCATCTTACATATTTGATCGAGGTCGTACTCAACCAAATATTAATATTCATAATATGTAGTTAATGGAAAATTAACCAAAGTCGTCTCTCAAGGAATTCAATAGCAAATCCGAAATTACTCACAAGAATTGTCAACACAACAGCAAGCAAAGGGGTTTTGTTTGGTTGTTTTCTAGAATTCAAGAACATAAAATTAAATTTCGAAATTCAGAAATATGCATGAAAATGGATTAATTCTCAAGGTCATTCACATAGGATCTTTCATTGATTTATAGAAAATTATCAATTCCTACACAAATTTGAATTAACCAATTAAGCATCAATCAATTCATCAATTGTCTCATACCAGGATTAAGCAAACTTGTGTGAGAATCTAATCCCTAACCTACTGAATTAAGCAAACAATAGATTCATCTTAGAATTAAGCAAACTAAAATTCGAATTTAGGATTAAGAGAAGAAGAAGAACCATGAAACATGCATTCCAATTCAAGATTCAAAATCCTAGATTTCTAGAGATTAGGAGAAGAGAAAATGTGCAGAAAATTGAAAAATGAAATTGCATAGATAAAATCTCAAGATCCAATGCTAAGAACACTTGAGAATCAACCTTGAATGTTCAGCCTTCCCTGGATGTTGAAGAGGAGAAACGAAAATGGAAGAAGAAGAAGAAGAGAGAAAATAAAGAGATTTCAAATATGATTTTTTAGAAAATGAGAAATAGTTCCCTCCAAAAGAGTAATTGCCCCTATTTGTAGATCTACTCATAATTAATCAGATCTAAATGATGTTTGGGCCTTGATTAACAAGTATCAAGCCCAATACACTAATACAAGTCTTAAAACAATGTTGCTCATGTGTCAGTTTCCGTAGCCCAACTTCAAAATTAAACTGCTCCTAATTCCCTCGTGGGAATACACTCATATAACATATCAAATTAAAGCCCTGGATGTTAGCTTTCCAACGCAAATGGAATCACCCAAATCATCAACCTCTAGCTCCAAATATCATCAAAACAAGACAGGTAGGTCAATAGGCTTTAAATCCGAAATTGAACAACATTTATAGTTAGAGCCCAAATAAGCCCAATTAGGTAAATTCCAATTAAAACAGTGGATTTAATCACAATTACACTCCAATAAAGCTAAGATTAAAGGTGCTAAGTGTGAATAAAAATGTGCTCATCAAATTCCCCCACACTTGCCCTTTTGCACTCCGGGCAAAATACCACTTGAAGCCAAAAATATACTAGGGAGCATAATGCAAATACAAATGGAATAATTATCAAGAGATCCAAAGATTGCATAGGAGTAGGCAAAATACAACATCCAAGGAATCAAGAAAAATGTGAATGGAATTCCCTATAATTTAGCAAACAAGAGGGTAAATCAAATCAAAGGGGTGAATCAAGAGTGATAGAATCCTCACAAGACAAACTCTCCAACTCTCAAGTGTTTAATCTTGTGTATATACACTCAAAACAATAGTTAACAACAAATTTCCTACAGAAAATAATAAAACAACAGCTTTTTTTTTCAAACAATAAAAAAAGCAAACAATATTTTTTATTTTTATTTATACAATCCTAAAAATTACTAAAAATCTTAATCAATATAATCCTAACCACATACTAATTTCTAAAATCAATTCCTAAAGTCTTAAACTACAAATCTCCTTCCCCACACTTAAATCACACATTGTTCTCAATGTAAAAATAATCAAATTATGGATCAACAGACATAGTGAAATGAAAATGTGAGAAAAGAGAAACTCCCTCTTCATCCAACTCCCGTCCTGGGAATGCTTGAATCATTCGGTACCAACTGTACCAGGTTCATCCAAGTGCTGCCTGAAATAGAATATAAAATGCTGGTGTGTAGCAACTTGGTGAGCTCCCTTATTACTTGCAGGAGCAGAGAGTTCTCATTTTGTTCATCCTCCACGCCCGCATGCTCGAAGTGGCTAGGCAATGGCTTCTCCAAAAATGGTGGTTGCACAACAGATGGGAGAAATGTGGTACTAGGAGGTGGTTCTGCAACCTACACATCAACAAAGTCAGATTTACATTTAATTGCTGTAATCAAGCATGTGCATTCTGACTCTGCTGAATCAGCAGCTATTGTATCAACTCCAAAACCTACAAAATCACAATCAATATTCACAAACTTGTCAATTTCAGCACACACACATTACATGTAAAATAATCAGTACATGAATCACAAGTATAACCATTGCTGAAATCAGAAAGAATGGAAAATCAAATTCTCCTACAAACTCAGATAAATTTTTATCAACAACAGGTTCAATATGCAAATCATTATGAAATACAGAATTATCCTCAATAGGATCTAAACTCATAGCATTTGAACTCATGGCATCTGAACTCTGTGATTGCATTTGATGTAAAGTAGTAGCCATCTGCTCAATCTAAATTTCCAGATTTTGAAATTTTGTTTCTGTTTGTTGCTGGAAATTCAGGTTGTCAACTGCCATTTTCCTTATCAACTCTTCCAGAGAAGGCTCACTCTTGGAAGGTGCAACAACTTGTGGTGGATACTGTTGTTACTACAATGATTGGGGCTGGTATGGCCAGCTTAGCCCAACAACCTGAAAATGAAACTGATTAGGCACATAAAGCTATTGCTGAGGTGGCATATAATTATCATAAATATCTGCAGCATATGCTTGAGGAGAGAAATAATCTTCAGAATCATGCAAAGTAGGACAGGAATCTGTTGGGCGCTCAGGTGATGTACAAATCCCACACAACTTCACAGGTATCTGAGGTACTGCTAACTGATTGCTCAAAGAAGCTAAATCATCCTTATTGTTCTCTACTTTTCTATGATCAATAGCATATGATGTCTCCTTCTCATGAACTCCTATAGGAACAAATCATTGAGCTTCTTCTGAAACTAAATTCTTGATTATTTGAAGCCATGCACTCAATGAGTTCTCTTAAAGTCAATTTAGCCATAATATTAGAATTAAATCAATAAAATAAGAATGAAAATAAAAGGAAGAAACACAATTAGAAACAGAAACACAAACACAAACAGACTCACAATCCCTGAACTAGACATTATCAAACAAGGACTCACTGCCTAACTAACCTATGATATGTATGGCCAGTTTTTGGATAAAATGGATATAGGTCACCTGGATTTGCTCTAGTCATACACCAAATGCACACAAAAATGCACAAAATAAGGCATACAACAGCATGTTAGCATATAAAGGCGGCCTATATCAAATGAGCAGAAACCAATGAAATGGATACATGGAAAACACTATATTATCATAGGAAACAACCACAAAAAATTTCAAAACAAAATTCAAAGCCTAAGTATCAAAAGTCCCTAAGGTAAGAAAGCTAAAATACACCAAAAAAATTAAAAATTCCTTTAAAAATAGAAAACGACTTTTTTTGGATTTTGAGGGTCCCCTTCTTAGACTAGCAGGGATAGGCGTCCTAACTAGCTCGTTCTACCCCAAAAGCATATAAAATATGTCAAATTCTAACTTTCCTAGCTCAAGTTATGTCCAATTGAAGTCAACGGGTTAAAATAAGTCAGTACAAAGTGTAATCTCACAATTTGGACCTATCTAAGTGCATCCGGGGTATCTAAAATTCATAATTAATTAAAAGAAGTATGGACAAAAAAATTGTTCAAAAATTCTACCTCTAACTATATTAACCAAATAACTCAGATTCAATACTACATATGCAATTCAATCCAATTCTTACCAAATCAATTCTAACTTAGTTATAATGATATTAGAACATTAATATATGACTAAATAAACCACTTACAAATATTCAAACACATATTACAAATCAAGGCTCATAAACTCAGTTTCAGCAGCACAATTGGTAACCGAATTCTTACCAGAGAACTGAATTATGGAACCTTTCTCAAATCTGTACAAACTAAATGTTAGTTGAACAAAAACACAATATGAGAAAAAAATGACTCTAAACTCAGAAACACAATACAGATTCGAATTACAAAATAAAATGAACACAAACTCAGAAATTAAAAAAGCTCACTCTACACTCTCTACTTCCTATTTCACTAACAGAATCACGTCCTAACAGATTTCCTATATTGGATTTGTCTAACTACACACAGAATACAAAACATATGATATGTCTCAATTACCTAACATTACACAAAAATAGAACACAACACAATTTCTAACACAAAAAACACAAAGTAAATATTTACAAGAAACATAATTAACAACACTATGTGAGTGAATTCGAAATTGAATTGAATTCCCCGGCAACGGTGCCAAATTTGATCGAGGCCATACTCAACCAAATATTAATATTTAGAATAAGTAGTTAATGGAAAATTAACCAAAGTCGTCTCTCAAGGAATTCAATAGCAAATCCGAAATTGCTCACAAGAATTGTTAACACAACAGCAAGTAAAGTGGTTTTGTTTGGTTGTTTTCTAGAATTCAAGAACATAAAAGTAAAATTCAAAATTCAGAAACATGCATGAAAATGGATTAATTCTCAAGGTCATTCACATAGGATGTTTCATTGATTTACATCAAATTATCAATTCCTACACAAATTCGAATTAATTAACCAATTAAGCATCAATCAATTCATCAATTGTCTCATACAAGGATTAAGCAAACTTGTGTGAGAATCTAATCCCTAACCTACTGAATTAAGTAAACAGTAGATTCATCTTAGAATTAAGCAAACTAAAATACAAATTTAGGATTAAGAGAAGAAGAAGAACCATGAAGCATGCATTCCAATTCAAGATTCAAAATCCTAAAATTCTAGAGATTAGGAGAAGAGAAAATGTGCAGAAAATTGAAAAACAAAATTGCATAGATGAAATCTCAAGATCCAATGCTAAGAACACTTGAGAATCAACCTTGAATGTTCAGCCTTCCCTGGAGGTTGAAGAGGAGAAACGAAAATGGAAGAAGAAGGAGGAAGAAGAGAGAAAATGAAGAGACTTCAAATCTGAATTTTCAGAAAATGAGAAAGAGTTCCGTCCAAAAGAGTAACTGCCCCTATTTGTAGATCTACTCCTAATTAATCAGATCTAAGTGATGTTTGGGCCTTGATTAACAAGTATCAAGCCCAATACACTAATACAAGTCTTAAAACAATGTTGCTCCTATGTCAGTTTCTGTAGCCCAACTTCAGAATTAAACTGCTCCTAATTCCCTCGTGGGAATACCCTCATATATCATATCAAATTAAAGCCCCGAATTTTACCTTTCCAACGCAACTGGAATCACCCAAATCGTCCACCTACAGCTCCAGATATCATCAAAACAAGGCAGGTATGTCATAGGCTTAAAATCCGAAATTAAACAACATTTACAGTTAAAGCCCAAATAAGCCCAATTAGGTAAACTCCAATTAAAACAGTGAATTTAATCACAATTACACTCCAATAAAGCTAAGATTAAAGGTGCTAAGTGTGAATAAAAATGTGCTCATCAATACTAAACAGAGTACAAACTAAAGCAGTGACTAAAACCCCTTATGATTTATGGTTAGGTAAAAAGCCTAACATAAAGTATTTTCACATTTGGGGTTGTCCAGCTGAGGCGAGACCATTTAGGCCATATGAAAAGAAACTGGACTCAAGAACAATTAGCTATTATTTTGTTGGATATTCTGAAAGGTCAAGGGGTTACAAGTTTTACGATCCCACGTCTAGATCCTTTTTTGAGACAGGGAATGCTCGATTCTTTAAGGATGTTGAGTTTGAGAGGGGAGATAAGGTTAGAGACATTGTCTTTAAATAGAAATTTGTTTCTCTTCCTGCATTTGTTATTAAAGTGATCAAGTTTCTATTCCTGACATTGCTCAAATAACAAATCCAAAACAAGACAATGTCAATGAACTCCCTATTCAAAATCAAGATATTACTCCTGAAGAACAAACTCAACAACCTCAAGAACAATTGCCATTAAGGAGATCCACTAGAGAGAGGAGAAATGCAATTCCAGATGACTATATTGTTTTTCTCCAAGAACATGAAGCTGAAAGTGGAATGATGGAAGATGACCCAGTCAACTTCTATCAAGCCATGCAAAGTTCTAATTCTCAAAAGTGGATTGATGCCATGAATGAAGAAATAAAGTCCATGAAAGACCATGATGTTTGGGATCTTGTCACTTTACTTGAAGGTGTGAAGCCCATTGGTTGTAAATGGATATTTAAAACCAAAAGGGATTCCATGGGTAATGTGGAAAGATATAAGGCTTGTCTTGTTGCCAAGGGATTTACTCAAAAGGAGGGCATTGATTATAAAGAGACTTTCTCTCCAGTTTCTTCGAAAGACTCTTTCAGGATTATAATGGCACTTGTGGCTCATTTTGATCTTGAGCTACATCAGATGGATGTAAGGACTGCGCTTCTCAATGGAGACATTGATGAAACAATATATATGGTACAACCAGAAAACTTTGTGTTAGGAGATGCAAAGAAAATGGTTTGCAAATTAAAGAAATTCATCTATGGGCTCAAGCAGGCTTCCCATCAATGGTATCATAAGTTTCATCAAGTTATCACCTCGTTTGGTTTTGAGGTTAATTTGGCCGATGATTGTGTGTACCATAAATTTAGTGGGAGTAAATACATTTTCCTGGTTTTATATGTGGATGATATACTTCTTGTCAGTAATGATATAGGATTCTTGCATGAAACCAAGAGATTTCTATCAAAGAAATTTGAGATGAAAGATCTTGGAAATGCATCTTTTGTATTAGGGATTCAAATACACTGAGATCGTTCTCGGGGTATTCTTGGATTATCTCAAAAGTGTTATATAGAAAGAATTCTAAAGAGATTTGGCATGAAAGGTTGTAAACCAGGTGACACCCCTGTAGCTAAAGGAGACAAATTTAGTCTCAATCAGTGCCCTAAGAATGAGTTTGAAGTAAAAGAGATGCAAAAGATTCCTTATGCATCGGCTGTAGGGAGTCTAATGTATGTTCAAGTATGTACGCCTCCGGACATTGCATACATTGTTGGAATGTTAGGCAGATATTTAAGTAACTCGGGAATGGATCATTGGAAAGCAGCCAAACGGGTTTTGAGGTACTTACAGAGAACAAAGGATTATATGCTCACATACAGAAAATCGAATAAGTTAGAGATCATTGGGTATTCCGATTCAGATTTTGTTGGATGTCAAGATAGTTGGAGATACACTTCTGGCTATATATATTTACTTACTGGAGAAGCTATTTCATGGAAGAATGCTAAGCAGACACTCATAGCTTCTTCCACTATGGCAGCAGAGTATATAGCTTGTTATGAGGCATCTAATCAAGCAACATGGTTGCGGAATTTTATCACTAGGTTGCAAATTTTAGATGGTATTAAAAGACCAATAAAGTTATTTTGTGATAATAAGTCTACAGTATTATTTTCGAACAACAATAGAAGTTCATCTAAATCTAAGCATACAGACATTAATTAAGTTCCTTGTTGTTAAGGAAAGAGTTCAGAGTGGTCAAATATCTATAGAGTATATTGGTACAGACTCCATGGTTGCGGATCCGCTCACTAAGGGTTTACCACCCAAGGTCTTTCATGAGCACACTGCTCATATGGGTGTTGTGTCATCAGATGATGTATTTTTCTAGTGGGAGTTTGTATTTGGATGCTTGTTTATTAAAGATATACTTAATAAGTATTTTCTCTGTAGAATAAAGTTTTCTTTTGGTTAAAGTTTTCATTTTGAATTCATTTGTTATGATCTCACTAAAGAATAAAGTTGGACCAGTTGGAAATAGGCATGTTTAGATTATATTGCATGTAATTTCCATGCTACACATTCATACTTGATCTATGTTGTTGGTTATCTTGATATACGTGACCATTGATGGGTCTAGTTACGATGAATGTAACGAAGATCGCTTTGATCCTATGTTGATATGATTAATGGACCAGATTGTTAGAGATGTTATTTAGTAAAGATAATATTTTAGAGCTCATAAGGTTATCTTATAGTACATGATTGATTTAATGATATATGTGGCCCAAGTGGGAGATTGTTAGATATTTATCTAATATGTGGGCCTACATATATAATTATTATGTGTTATAAGTTATCTAAAGAATAATCCCATTTGGAGTGATCTTATAAGGATTAATTTTTGGGATTAATGACATCTCACTAAGTATGGGCTTTGTAATGTGTAGATACCAAAAGTCTTATTTCTATTTTTATGATGGGCCAAAATAGAAATAAGAAAACTACAAATTAAAGGATGCAACTCTTCATGAAAGGGTATGTTCATATTATATAAGGTTATGGTCCCCAAGTTATATGTGTAGTTTTCTTTTCTGGCATCCCATCATTAGAGAAGAGGAACTCTTTATTCTAGAGAGTAATCGTACATATAAGGTTTGGAAGATCAAACCTACAAGTATATACATCAAGTTTGCTAATGGATCATGGTAAGCTTCCGTCATTCATTTATCTTATTTATTCTCTTGGTGATTTGACATAAAAGTTCTCTAATTATGATGATTATCATCTTAAATTCCTCCATTAAATTTCTAACAATAAGAAAATATCAACACTCTAATTTATCAATTCTTTCTCCCCAAAGAAAAAAATTTCAAATGATTTATAACTTGAGATCTATTATTCATATAACATATTGGTAGACCCTTAATTTTATTACTATAAAAAGTAAAATTATTTTTATAATATATATTATTAATTGTTTTAATATTAAATTTATACTATTTATAGTAAAGGTTTGCCATAGACCAATTTTTTGTAATCTACCCTAAAATTCCCCTAACATATTTATATAACATCTCATACAACACTTTTTTTTATCTCTTTTCTATCATGCTAACTACACTTTCTTATCTATTTATAGCTATCTCATTTCATATTGTCTCTCTTATCTATTTATAGCTGTCTCATTTCATATTGTAAGATGTTATTGTACAAAGATATTATACATTTATAATTTCTCATTGAACTTTATAGGAGGTAAATCGAGCTAAATATCATAGGCATTAATTTATCCGTTAATATTTATAATATATATTGACATTAATTTTTGTCTCTCATTTGATGAGTTTCTTTTTTATTTTTTTACTTTTTTTTTCCAATAATCAAATTTAATACCGGGTGAACGCTACGCTATGGAATGGAACAACCGAACACTCAAAAGAAATTCGTGAAACAATAAAAAATTCTAGGTTAAAGCTGTTAAAAGTTTTAAACATACGTATATATAGGCTTACAAGAATTGCTATGAAAGTAAACATAAAACCTCTAGCGTTCTGTAGTTCTTCCTTACATATATATCTCGAGTCTCTTCCACCGTCATGTAATTATATCTAATAAGGACCTAGCTAGCTGTAAAGGATAAGAATTAGCATTATATGTCTTGAGAATAACCAAAAGTATGTGTTGTTGTTATGATCATTTATCCCCTTAATTTATATATGTGTCGAAGTATCTTTAGTTTAAGTTGTGAATAGTTGCACCAAAATAAGTTCAATTTGTGAACAAATTAAAGCTATATATATTTTAAGGATTTAATTGATAATACTTGACATTTAATTGTGTGTCACCGTATTATTTAATGAATATGATATCTTATATATTATTAAATTTAATAAATGATGCGATAACACATCATATTAGATATTTATGTAAAACTTCTTTACATTGATAGTGCATATATTTAATAAATATGATATCTTATATATTATTAAATTTAATAAATGATGTGATAACCCATTATATTAGATATATATTAAACTCATATTTTAATTAATAACGACATTGTATTAATTATTTTGTAAAAGATAAAGTATCCAAAGCTTCATTAAATAAGATAGTATTTATACCATAAGTAATTTTCTATATCTTTAATAAAACATAACTGCTGTATTAGTTGAATTAATGTATTTAATACAAGTGGGGCTCAATAATAGATAATTTATTAGACATGATTTATGACTACCTCATGCATCGAATCAGAATCCATTGCAATTTTCAGCTATTGGAGGGAGTAAATTTTGGATAAAAGGATCGAAAGAAGTCATCGGATTCACACGGAATTATTAAAATTTTCATTTTATTGTACTCTGGTACAAGTACAAAGAAAAAAAAAGTGTAGCAATGAATGAATACAAAAGTTTTGGTACAAATTTGATTCTAGGCAAGTTTCGGGTCATTCCAGAAACGATGATTTAGAATGCCGACTAAGTCCTTTCTCATATCTTTATTTACATCAAATTCCGAGTCAGACGAGTATAAGAACATAATTAAATTAACTAAGGTTTCTCATATAGCATCGATTGGATTGCTGAGATTAAGTTAAGCCAGCAAATTATCAAATTTGGCTTTGATTCCATCCTTTAACGTGACCACTGCAAAATGTTAAAACAACATTAAAGATGCTAACAATTATAATAATATATATTAAATCATTAATAATGACAAATATGAAAACGATCTATTCTTTAGCATTGTCGGTGGCATTGGTCACGCTCACACAAACTTAAAAAATATATAACCAATTAATTTTGGTCGAAAATGAGGTTGCCAAGACTTGAGGCACATTCAGACTTTGAACCCATTGACTTTTAAGTAAATCTCATCATCCTCCAAAGACCAAATGGTTTTCTATAATCCACTTCGATCCACGCCCTTCCTATATTCTTTAATTTGGTTATTGGCCAAACCTCTCCCTTTTATAATGCTCTTACAACAAACATTTTACCAAAACCAAGAACTTACATATAAAATAAACTAAATGTAAAAAAAATAAAAAAAAAAAGAATCAAATTAAGTCACTTGTGTTTTTGTTGTTTGTCACCCTACCCACAAGTTAATGAATGGCAATGGTGATGTCCTATGGTTTATGTAAATATAGACCAAAATGTTGACATAAGAGCACGTGTAGAGCACATGGTGCAAGTTTTTCCCCATCCATAGCTGGCATTGGCAATGACACGTAGGACAATATAATACTTACTTAATACAACAATACAAAAAAGGGAATTAATATTTCGACTTGGATAACTACATTAAATTACATTATTAATTATTTACTTACATTAATTACATTTCTATACAGATAATATTACTAGCACTTTCCATCAGTGTGATGGTGAGAAGAGTTAAGAAGAAAAAGAAAGTGGTCTCCAACCAACACCAACCCATCTCTGTTTTTTTCTCTCTCTCACTCCCTCTTCCCTTTATATTAATCTTTTCACACACCTTGAAACCTCAGGGCTCTACCTCAAAATCAGCTCTCACAATTCACAAACACAGAAACTCACACTCACTCACATTTTCAGAGGCAGCCCTTTGTTCTGATCATCATCGGTCATCATTCACTGACAGAGCAATAGCAATAGTAATAGAAAAATCCTAAACAGATCAATTTCCCCCAATGGCTTCTCCACCAGACACGAGCAAAACCATAAAGCTAGAACGTTACAACAGTTACATCCGCAGAGTCAACAGCACAAAGCTCTTAAACGCTTCCTCAAAACTCCTCTTCCGCGCCACACTCCTCATAGCACTCGTCCTTGTCTTCCTCTTCACCTTCAACTACCCTCCACTCTCTGACACCACCACCTCCCACCACCACCTCCACACCACCAATTTCCTCTCCTCCGCATTCGGCGGCGGCGCCGCCTGGGAGAAGCAAGTCCGTCACTCCTCCACCCCTCGCCGACCAAACGGCATGTCGGTGCTGGTAACCGGCGCAGCCGGTTTCGTCGGTACTCACTGTTCCCTCGCTTTAAAGAAACGAGGCGACGGCGTTTTAGGTCTCGATAATTTCAACACCTATTACGACCCGTCGTTGAAGCGCGCGAGGCAAGCTTTACTTTCCAAACACCAAGTGTTCATTGTCGAGGGTGACTTAAACGACACGCCGTTGCTAACGAAACTCTTCGACGTCGTTCCGTTCACTCACGTCCTCCACCTCGCAGCACAAGCCGGTGTTCGTTACGCCATGCAGAATCCTCAATCGTACGTCAAGTCCAACATCGCCGGTTTCGTGAACCTTCTAGAAGTTTCGAAATCCGCAAACCCCCAACCTTCCATTGTTTGGGCCTCGTCAAGTTCCGTTTACGGTCTCAACACTGAGAATCCGTTCTCGGAGCTTCACCGGACAGATCAACCGGCGAGCCTCTACGCCGCGACGAAGAAAGCCGGCGAGGAAATCGCGCATACTTATAACCATATCTACGGTCTTTCCCTCACCGGATTGCGGTTCTTCACCGTGTACGGTCCTTGGGGAAGACCTGACATGGCTTACTTTTTCTTCACGAAGGACATCCTCCAGGGGAAGACGATTGATGTTTACCAGACGCAGGAAGGGAAAGAGGTGGCGCGTGATTTCACGTTCATTGACGATATCGTGAAAGGATGCGTAGGTGCGCTTGATACGGCGGAGAAGAGCACCGGAAGTGGCGGAAAGAAGAAAGGACCGGCTCAGTTGAGGATCTACAATCTCGGCAACACTTCGCCGGTGCCGGTGGGGAAGCTTGTGTCGATTTTGGAAGGGTTGTTGAACACGAAGGCGAAGAAACACATCATCAAGATGCCGCGAAACGGTGACGTACCGTATACGCACGCGAATGTGACATTGGCTTATAGGGATTTCGGGTACAAACCAACCACGGATCTTGCTACCGGGTTGAGGAAGTTCGTGAAGTGGTACGTTCGTTATTATGGGATTGAGTCGAGGGTAAAAAAGGAAAATCACCTTGATAATGAGCAACCCGAGGATTCCGCTTGATTGCTACTAGCTTCACATCATCACATGCCCATCTTTTTCTTCTTTAAAAAAAAAAAGAAGGAACCTTCTCATTTTTCTTGTTTTTCTTTTGTTGAATTATAATTATAATTATTTCTTCTTTTTTTTTAAATGTTGTGAATTATTATTGTGGTCCTCCATCTTTGATGGTGTAGCAATATAGATATATGAATATGGTATAGAAGAAGGACATAAATGTGAAGGAAATAGAAAGCAAAAGCAAGAAAGGGAGGGAAGTGTAGATCTGTGAGATGGGGAGGTGTAATAATGGTGGGTGGGGTCTGCTACAAAGGTAGTAGATCTCATCTTTTTTTATATATTTTCAAAAAAAAAAAAAAAGGAATATAATAGTTGTTACTTGTTATTGAACAAATTATATGTGACATAAGTAACTACTCTTTCCTTTTTTCACTTTACAAGCCTTTATTCGTTTATTATTTACTGTTTTTTTCATTTCTTTTCCCTTAGCTTAAGCTCATCATTGGGTTTTTACTTTTCTAGATTACTACTCATTGCTAAGATGCTTTCATGGTCATGAAACTTTATTGAGAAAATGTTACAAAACCGTGTCATGTGGATCTCACAAAAATTAATTGGTTTACGAATTTAGCTAGCTAGCATACCTATTTTGCTGCATATATATCGTGACTGACAGAATGTTTGGATTGTGCAAAATGACATTGGGGCAAAAATGAGTTACTTTGCTATGAAGAAGGAAACGACAGAAAGTGGTGGTTACTAAATGATCACATACCTAGAATGCAATATGCTTCATTGGCCTAAACATTAATAATCTATTACTGATGTTATGACTGATAAGTTTTACCAGCACTAGCTAGAACTACACACGTATACTAACTAGCACTACACAACACATTTGAGTGAGTGTTCTGCTTTTCATATCGTATTCCCTTCCAAAAGTTGATTATTTCTTAGACAATAAGCTTTTATGTTCGTATGTTGTTTTTCTTTTTATACATATAATGATAAACCGTTTTTCCTACGAGATAAATATGTCTAGACATAATACAGTTATGAAGTGTTTCGAGAAATACAAAACTAGTAGTAACTTTAATTTTGGTCACCCACGGGAGGTCAATTTATTTGAACTGAAAATATCTACAATATGGTATGGTTTTAATTTATAGTCTTTATACTTATTTGGGTTTTATTTTAACTAAATATCTACGTAAGATACCTGTTAGTTGAATATTATCAACTTCCATATTAAAATACTTAAGAAAGGATTTGAATTTTGAATCTTCTCTGTTCTTCAAATAATAAAATTTGGCATGTTGAAGAGGGAAAAAACATAATTTTTATCTGTAAAGATCTACATGATTGATTATAAAATCTATTAGTAATACTTTAAAAAACATATATCTTTCTATTTTCAACAAGATCATATCATGTGATTCAATGATGGAAATATCCAAATTCCTCAAAAAATAATAAATTTCTTTTCTAAATATATAACTTCACATCTCTAGATAATATTTATATACTTGTCACTCTCAAGTGCCTTATAAACTATTAAAAATCTTTATTCCCGATTGGTCCCAACCAATGAGGCATTGTGGTAGGAATTAGCAACAAGGACACTTCAATTCTTCCTTTAATTTTTTATTGTTTATATATAATAATTGCCAAACAAAGAAAAAACATAATGAGAAAATAAAATAAAATAAAAACAATATCATATATATATATATATACATGTAAGGAAATAATTATTTCGAGGATTATTTTGGCCCTTAATTATTAATCAGCAATATGAAAGGCAATTTTGTAGTGTAAAATTATGATTCATGCCACTAATTAATACTCATCACTATAAGAATTAACAGGGAAGGTTCAATTCAGCCGGTTAATGTAGTATAATACTACAAAAAGGCCTTGGAAGTTTCTGGTAAGAGACAGGGTTGAAGTTGAATACTTACGCGTACAAAAAGGAGCATTATTTATATGAGCTCTCAAGGCGTCTTAGTTGTCTCTACTCTGTGCACTAAGTCAGCATTTGGGGACTCTGTTTAATTAATTAGGACTCCAATCCTGTTTTTTTTTTATTATTATTATATTTTTACGCCATCTAGAACCCAATTAAAGTATAATAAGTAATATTGAGTGTGGCTTGGCTCATGGAATTAATTTATCACTGATTAATGGTATTCTCATTGGTTAAAATAAAGCTAAACCCATTCGAAGAATGTAATTACTCCATCGTTCCATTTTATTTGATATTAAAAGTTATGAGACATGTGAATTAAGAAATATCATTAACATTTTAATTTTAGGCTTAAATACATTTTTGGTCTCTATATTTTTGTTAATGGGTGATTTTGGTTCCCTAGTTTTAATTGCTAAAGTTTGGTCCTTATACTTCTCTAAATGAGTGATTTTGGTCCCCTAGTTTTAATTGTTCAATTTTGGTCTCTCTTCTTTAAAAATTGAACAAATCTAATTCTACCATTAGCCTCTCATTAAATATTTAGTAGAGTTTGCTGACATGGATTTAATTTTGTGACGTGTAAACTATCACATGATAAATATTATTATTTAATTTTGGGACTTGTATTTGCTTTATTGTTTTTGAGGAAATTGGAGTGTAGTATTGTGACTTTGTTTTTTTATTTTGTTTTCTCATTATATCAAAATTATGCAGAATCTGATTTTATTTTCGTTTAAAAAAAGTAAGAGATAAAATTAAATAATAATTTTTGTCATGTGATAGTTTACACGTCACAAAATTAAATACATATCAGCAAACTCTGCTAAATATTTAATGGGAGGCTAATGATATGATTAGATTTCAATTTTTAAAAAAGAGGGACCAAAATTGAGCAATTAAAATTAGGGGGACCAAAATCACCCATTTACAAAAGTATAGGGACCAAAATTGAGCAATTAAAACTAGGGGGACCAAAATAACCCATTTATAAAATATAGGGACTAAAAATATATTTAAATCTTAATTTTATAAAAATTGGTATTTACTAATTTATTATTATATTTCTTATTTCTCATATTAAAAAATACATCATTTAAAAAATACACATTAATTAATTAATAAGGATAGAATTAAAAAAATACATTTAATGATATATTGTTATTATAAAATGACAAATAAAATTAGATGAAAAATGAGAATGCTAGAGTGTATTTTATACGAAAACTTAAAAAAAATGAGAAAAAAAAATGCTAAAACATCAGATAAAAAAGGAATAAGAGAGTATTTTATAACCTTGTTATAAATATGGGAACGCTAGAGTGTTGGGCAGTACTGGTCAAGGAAAATAGAAAATTTGTATAAAATTGTGTAATATTTAATGTTATAAATGTAATTAATGTTGTGATTTTCAATAAAAATATTTATAAGTTTTGAAATCATTAAATTTGTATTTATTAGTTTTTTCTATTTTTACCCTTCATAATTAATGATATTGGTAGTTAGAGAAGACTTTTAAATAGGGGTAAAGTTGGTAGTTAGAGAAAACTTTTAAATATGGGGTAAATTTGGTAGTTAGAGAAGACTTTTAAAAATTATGCATTAAAACATGTTCTCTTAATATGCTTATTTGGATCTAAAAGGGGTCTTATAAATACGTAGTATTATACTCCTTTCGCTACTTTTTATAAGGTTCACTTAACCGAATTACATGTACCAATAAAAGTAGTTAAATTTTGTTAATTTTATTGTAGTTTTAAAAAAAATTAATTTTCTACTTTTATTCTTATTTAATACTCTCTCCGGTTCTTTTTATAAGACACACTTAACCAAATTACCTATACTAATAAAAGTGGTTAAAGTTAATTAATTTTATTGGATTTTAAAAAATAGTTTAACTTTCTAGTTTTACCCTTATTTAATATCACTAACTAACTCCACAAATAGTTGGAAAGACATCAAAGTTAATAAGGGTAAATAAGGAAAATGGTAATAAATGTTGCCTTAAAATCGTAAAGTGCCTTATAAAATGAACCACAAAAACTTGTAAGTATCTTATAAAAAGGATCGGAGGGAATCTCATTAATTAACTCCAATATCATTTGATAGTTGGAAAGACATTAAAGTTAAATAAGGGTAAATTAAACAAGAAAAATGATAACAAATGATTCATTGAAATTGTAAAGTACCTTATAAAAAGGACCACAAAATCTTGTAAGAAACGTCTTATAAAAAGGATCGAAGGGAGTATATGACAAACTTATATGTGTATTAATTATCCAACCAACTAAATTAATAATGTTTAAGGCTCATGAAAGTTGAGATTATCAATATCCTATAATTTGCTATGTGATGTAGGTGTTCAATTGTGACCACATAAATACATATATATCAAATGTTGTGGTTGAATTGGAAGCAAATATTGACATAGTTGGAAGAGCTCCCAAATTTAATTTCATTAAACACACTCTTAAGGAATGGTAGAGAATCTTAATTGTAACTAACTCGAGAACAAGATGGCCTTGATAATGGGAATACAGATATATAGTTAATACCGAAAAATATAAATACATATATACTAACATGTTACTCCCGATCTAGTCCTATTTATAAGACAATTCAGACAAAAACACACATATTAAGAAAAGTAATTAATGCGTTGATTCTCAAAAAATTATTCTATAAGATTACAAGTTTACCCTTATTTAAAATTAAACTCCACTACCATGATAAGTGTATCACTTTAAAACCTTTAATGATTAACAAGGATAAATATGAGAAAAAAAAATAAATGTTTCTAGATTTGTGCACTTTATCTTATAAATAGGACCATGAAAAATCTTGAAACATTGTCTTATAAATAGGATCAGATAGTATAAAATTATCAACATCTCAATCATTAATAGCTTATTTGGAACTACATTAAAATGGCACTGAATTCACATTTACAATAACATACTATTAATAGTAACTTTTACCTAAACACACCTTGAACTCTATATTTATCGTGTTACCCCAATTCGCTTAGTTTTTTTAACTAAAGATTATAATTTCTCACTTTTGTTTTCTAAAGTGAATCTCTCATTTCAATCCGGTTTATATATAGAAGTGAAGTTCATGTGGCTTTATCTCAAACCTGCACAAACTTTGCCACGATTAGCAAGTTGTGGGGCACTATGCCCCGGCTTATGCATGTGACAAAGCTTAATTAACTCTGTTTTTTCATGTAGCATAATTCATAGTCATTATTATCACTTGAGAAATGAAACACACAGTTCTATGATTCTATCATCTACATCAGCAATGAGAAGGATTTTAAGGAAGGGATCCATAAGTATATATTATTTATTACAAAAACAAAGGTTAGGTAACGTTTCAACTGGAAATTAAGAACTACAATATAAGAATGTATAAATATGTATAGGTAAAGTCAAGGGGATGGATCCTTTAATTTGTACAATGTCCGTGTGAGGAATGACGACCAAAGAGTGCATCATTGTCCAACTACACAACCAAAAGAATGCCGTATAAACCAAAACATGACCACTCCTTTCTATTCTATTTTTTGTAATAAGCTAGGCCCAAAATTTGACCAAATGGAAGAGAGATCTGAGCTGATATACATAGAGGAGACATAAGGTTTTGTCCATGACACAATTTGAATGCTAAGACGCGTGGACTCTGCAATATTCTAGCTAGTCACAACTTGCCTTTAACTTATTCACTGACTGGATCCAAATTCACAGCTAATGCGAGACAGGGTACTATTATATATTTAGATGGAAGACTCAATCAATTGTGACATGAAACATGAAGAAATTTGGCTACATATAAGTTAATTGACTCTGACATTTAGTCATCTATATATTCCATGGATGATGAGATAATAGTAAAAATAGTTATACATACATCTAGAAAATCAAATCGACTTTTCTTTGACGTGGAAGATAATTGAGACTACTGTTTAATTAGTTTCATAATAAATATTGTAAATTTGTGTAAATGTATGTGATTTGATCAAATTTTACCTTAGAACTGTTATGTGTGGCATGTGATATTATATTAATTAATAATGAAACAATATAGCTAAAGTAATTAATAGTGATTTTGTGCAATTCTTCTCACATGATCACATGCTTCGTTGATGGCCATATAAATGAATAGTGTGTGTAGCTAGTACGATATTTTCGCCAAATTATGAACTAATTAATGATCTTTGTGTGATCCAAGATTCAGCAAAAACTTGATTAGGTAACATATCAAGATGAGTTGTCTACTTCCCTCTATCGGTATGCATTTAAAGAATCAACAACAATTATATGAACTACTAATTTTTTTAATTTGTGCCAAAATCAATCCCTCCATCCATGTCATGTTTTGATGTTTTATATATATTCCTTTCGGTACTATTTATAAGAGTGGTTTTTTTAATATGTGCAACTTTGCACATGATAATAAATTAAAAGTGAAAATGTTTTATTGGAAATTACAACTTTTAATATTACCGATGCATTGAATGTTGTAATTGTTGTAATTTTTAACAAAAATTTTCAATTTTGATTTATTATCATGTGCAAGGTTGCACATATTAAAAAAATCGTTATAAGCTTGAAACTTTTACATAGTCCTAAGACAAAGTATACAAACCTAGTAACATTTTATATTTTTCTTATATTTGCCCTTATTGATCATTAAAGTTTTTAAATTGACACAGTAAAATTAAATTTTAAATAGAAGTAAACTTGTAATCTCATAGAATTTTTTTTTAAAAATCAATACATTAATAATTTTTTTTAATATATGTGATTTGGTTTGCATTGTCTTATAAATAGAATCAAAGAAAGCACTAATTAAGCATTGATATGCATTAAACTATTTATTGAATAAATAAGACTTAAATATCTTTTAGGAATTACAACATCACTCTTCTTTAAGATTGTTCCTTATCATATTTTCTCAAAAATTTTACACCCATTTATAGATTTAGCTCCTCTAAATTGAGATTGTCGCTCTTGTGAGTGCTTACTTTATCCTCAATGAAAAATGTAGCTATGATTTTTTATTGGATAAAAAAATTGGAAAATGGAAGCACACCTTATCATTATATTTATATATACAATGGACCAATACCTAAATTCAATTGGAATTTTGTCTCCATCATCGATTCTGATCTGTGACTTTGAAGACTAGATATATAGAATAAACCCGAAACCCAAGGAGTGCTGATCCATGGTAACCTTGTCCAATGAATCAAGCGAGTTGGGAATTAGGACGTCTTGTCTCTTATATTATATTTTTAAAACTAGTTGACTACCAAGGTCTTCAAATTCTTTTCAGTTGAATATCACATATCTTCAAGAAGAATATTGGTGATAATCATTAACAAATAGCTTAATTTTATTAAAGGAAAATTTTGTCAAAATAACTTAATTTCTATACGATATATAGAAAGTTCTGACTTCCCATAGTAGATATCAGCGTGCAGCTCGACCTTTTAGTCGGTGAGGGCTAGAAGCTAATTCATAATTTTTTAATTAAATTTAAGATGAGGGATGGTGCTAATTACAAAATAGAGAAAATCTCTCAACTCAAAAAGCACTTATAGAGATAAGTATTTTATTTACCTCACCCCAATAAAACGAGTGAGAGTTTAAACCTGCTATATATACAGATACGAGACTTTGTTACTCCACTCCACGGGGTTAAAAGCTAATTTATATGATCAGTACAGTGTGTGTCTATATATATATATATATAGGGAGCGTATCAAGTGAGAGGAGTTTTTATTATGAAAGATGAGAGGGTTAAAATATAGTCCTTAGATTAAATTGAATTAAATTAAATGGTTGAGATTAAATTAAGTAATAATGATTTGTTATCTCTAATCCATAGAATCATTTGATACAGGATCCATTGTTATCTCTGATTAATCCTCCATATCCGGTCCGTCCTTGATCTTCGAAGAAGCTGCCATCAACATTAATTTAGCGCTTTATCATAATTGTAAAGTGTTTTTTATTTAGTACTTTATCATATTTTAATTTGATATTATATTTTCATTCATATTATAATTTCATAAAATTTAATAAAATATATTTTTAAATAAATGCTATAAAATATTTTTAATATTTTTAATTTATTGAGTAAATTAAATTTTTTATTTTTATAAGATCAAGATTAGCAAAAGTGGTAGACTTCTTTTTTTCATAGATATATTTAATATTAAAAATATAAAAAGGGCTTTAATGTTGATATAATAACTATAACTAAATGATTACAATATGTAAAGTGTTTTTTGTTAAATACTTAAGAATATTTTAAATTTCATGTTATATTTTTATTCTTCTTATATATTTCATAAAATATGTTAAACAAAACTTGTACTATACACTTTAAAATATTTATTGTTTTTTGGTATTAATATCTATAATTTCATATTATATTTTTAAACACATAGCATCCTTTTTTAAGGATATATTTAATATTAAAAATTTTTTAAAATGGTCTAATATTGAAATAATAACTATAACTAAATTAATATAATTATTGTTAGTCTATTACCGTAGTTACAAAGTGTTTTTTCATGATTTAAATTTCATATTATATTATTAATCTTCTTATTTATTTCATAAAATATAAATGATTTAAAATATTTATTTTTTTAAGATAGAATATTTATTTAATTTTAGGTATTAATATTTTTAATTTCTTAAAAACTAAAATTATTAATTTTTATAAGATAAATATAAGCAAAAGTTGTAGGTTTTTCAGGTAAATTAGAGGACATTTTTTTTTATATTTCAGAATGGAAATAAAAATGAAAATTGATAAGTTCAAATCAAATAAAGAATTTTGGTCATTTGACTATAATTTATCAAAAATTATATGTTGTTTTTTGCTTGATAAATTAAATATTTAAAATGTAAAAAATGATTTAATATTGATATAATAACTATAATTACTATTATAGTAATTATAAAGTATTTTTTTAGTTAAGTTTATACTTTAGCATATTAAAATTTTCGTATTATATTAAATAGTTGAGATTAAATTAAATAATAAAGATTTAATGTTGATGGCAGCTTGTTCGAAAATCAAGGACTGACTAGATTTGGAGGATTAATCAGAGATAACAGTGGATCCTAGATCAAAGGATTTTATGGATCAAAGATATAACAAATCATTATTATTTAATTTAATCATTATTTTAATTTAATTTAGAGATAACAAATTATTATTACTTAATTTTATCTCAACCATTTAATTTAATTCAATTTAATCTAAGGGCTATATTTTAACTCTCTTATCTCTCACAATAAAACTCTTCTCACTTGATACGCTCCCTATATATATATATAAGTCAGGAATCCGTTAACACCAGGTATCAAACTCTAAGAGTTACACATCTTAATAACTTTTTTGTAAAATGAGAATTTGACCATCCAATCGTTGAATTGAAAGATCTTATAAAGTAGATCAAGCATATAAAATTTTTTAAAAATCGAAAACTAATTGATACTTCATCAAACTAACTTATTTCAACGTATAATATGTTTTTAAAATATAAGTAAAAATTCATTATTAAATAATATACATACGAATGCCCAAATTATCTTAAATTTGATATATTTGATCGTGACGATAATATAATGTGATTTGATGGTTGGATGGGTCAAATTCACATTTAACAAAAAAATTATTAAGTGTTGTAACTCATAAAGTTTGACACCTAGTGTCAAACTTATATATATATATATAATATATATATATATATATATATATATATATATATATATATAAGGCAATGTCAACGCAAATGTTTCTTCTTTTATTTTGTAGGTTCTTTTTCCTTCATATTTTAATGTGTGCAAGGGAACCACCTAGCATAGGATCACAGACCAGTTTACCTTAATAAAATACTTATAATTATATAATACGAAGCTTGAAAATTAGTTGCAATTATACCAAACTGTGCTGCTTTTCTGGTTCTAAACGCGTAAGATCTTGCTAGTAAATTTTCTATGAATAGTAGCACAATGAAAATGCCTCTCTTTTTACTTCACTCCTTGATCATTAGATAAAGCACGAAACTATTAACCAAAATAATTACTTATATATTTCAAAAATTATATATCGTAATAAATTTTAAATACAAGATAAGTCAATACAGTTATGTCGGTATAAATATCTTAATTAAAGTTTATCACATGTCAATTAAGAAGCTGATTGGTGACAGAAAGGTTATATTTTTTTCAAGTAAAGTAATACAAGGTTGATGTGATAGCAGACATGAAATTTTCGCTTGAAAGGTACATTAGTCCAGCTCAATAACACAACTGGGATGGAATCTGCTTGATTTCAGGATAAAAAGGTATACTAAATTATGAGATAATTCAATTGGACAGATAACAATGAACAAATGAATTAATGTTACATAAAATTTTACACCATAGTCGTGTCCACTTATCAGTGATTAGCAAGGTGTTGAGTTTGTATGGTTGTGTGGTGTGTTCAATAGAGAGGGACAAATTTGGGAATTGAGAGGGACAAAGACACCCCCAACAACCACGTTTTGCAAGTGCAATCTCGTTGAAACAAATTTGATGAAACAGTAGCTTTTGTTTTCACTAGGGTACATAAGCACATGCCCCACATTAGAGTGACATGCCACTTTCAAACTCTTACGCCATACTGTTTGACCTATTTTAGGAATTCATGACTGCTCACCGACAATGAGTAGGCCTTCATCTCACAAACACCACGAAATATTAACCCAAAAAACAAATAATGAAAGATTGAGGAAAAAAAGGGGTAGTGTTTAAAATATCCGTATTGGAATTTTCTTTTGAAATAAGAAAAGAGTGAAAACAAAAGAAATGGTCTTTTTCTTGGCAGTTGTGTGTTGATTAATGATTTCTCTTCTATTATTAACAGCACAGACCTTATGTTCAGAGATCCATTGCTTCCGGATAAAGATTAGTGCGATTTTTTATTCTTGATGGGTTTTTGGACTTTAATGGTTGGAGAATAAACCCAAAGTGAAAAATCATTGGGAAAATCATAATTCATCATGTATGTGTATGCCAATCTTTTTATATATTGATCAAAAAATAAGAAATATATCAATATAAAATTCTAAATTTTTTCACGCGTATATAGTGTACCAACTTTCTTTCCACTTTTATTATCTCATATTTATACGTCACTACACACCCTTACAAGCTTTGGAGTTCCGGAAAATGTAAATATAGATGCAAAATTGCAATACCACATATCTATAAATAGTTGAATACATCACACTGAACAGAAATTTGTCTTATTATTTGGCCGTGCAAAAATAATGATATTTTTTCTTTTTTTTTGGTCGAAATAGTGATATATTTTCCGAAACATGTGCCTACGAAGCTCATGATTCAGGCCCATGAAATTGAACTGAATATACAATTTTTTTTTATGGTTTAAGAATAGGGTCGCAATTTGGTACCCTCCAGCTAGAGAGGGTTTTGGTACCTTTTTGTCATTGTTTTTATTGAATAGGCCAAAACTACATAGGAGCAAGTCGTGTACTCCGTCCTAAATTAGTTCGAAGACATAAAATAGATTTTAATAAGTCACATGTGTATTGCAAATGAGAATGTGAAAAAATAGGGTAATACAATAAAAAATACATGATAATGGTTATAGGGGGTCAAAAAGTTTTTTTCAAAAATTAAAAATACAAATTCTAATAGTTAAATATTGTCCTATAACTATAAAAATACTAAGACCATTTAAAAAAATTGAAAGAAATTTGTTAAATGATCAAAGAAGGTACTAAAACTCTCTCTCACCTGAGGGTACCCTAGAATTTCCCTTAAGGGTATACAAGTTTAGAATCTCTCAAGAGGGTTTCAATGTTTTATAAGGCCCAAAAAAATAACAATAGTAGCAAACCCACGTCTAGAATTGAACTGAATGTACAAGTTTAGGCCCATGAAATTGTTAACCAAAAAAAAGGCCCATGAAATTGAACTTAATATACAAGGTTTTTTTGGTTTAGGAATGTACAAGTTTAGAATCTCTCATATTTCAAAAAAATAAGTTTAGAATCTCTCAAGTGGGTTTCAATATTTTACAAGGCTCTATTTTTGTCAACAATAAATTTTACAAGGCTTTTTTTTTGTCAAAATTTTACAAAGCTCAAAACATATACACTAACAAACCCACGTCTAGAATTACGACTGGGCCCAAAAAGAGTAGTACGGCAGACAAATGGGGAGTTGCTTTTAACACCCTAATTTTGCTATTCACACCCCCAATAATGTAAATTTCCCACCCTACCCCTCCCTATCCCCCCTCCTCCACCACCACCTTCACCTCCAATAACTCTATTAAATTTTTTTCCCTTTAAAAAACACTTCCTGAAATTAATTTCCGAAAAAAAAAAAAAACACTTCCGGAAATTAATTTCTGGTAATTTCCTAAAACCAACGATAAAAATAGCATCCCAACATATATTTACGGAAATTTCCAGAAAAAAAGTGGCTTTCGAATGTTTATTTCCAGAAATAGATGTTTTTTTTCACAAACTGTCACTTTTAGAGAAGGAACAGAATCCGTCTCTAAATCATAGACGGAATTTTTCCTGGCACATAGACAAGGAAAATTTCCGGAAATATACGTCCGGAAGCTATTTCCGGAAATACACATCCGAAAGCCACTTTTTTCCAGAAATTTCTGGAAATATAGTCCGGAATCTATTTTATCGTGGTTTTTGGAAATTTCCGGAAATTAATTTCCGAAAGTGTTTTTTTCCGGAAATTAATTTCCGAAAGTGTTTTTTAAAGGGAAAAAAATTAATAGAGTTATGGGGGGTGTTGGGAGGTGGAGGTGGAGGTGGTGGTGGTAGTGGTGGAGAGGGGATAGGGAGGGTAGGGTGGGAAATTTAATAGTTAGTAAAAAGGGGCGTTAAAAGCAACTCCCCAGACAAATTATTTCATCGCTAGTAAAAACTAAACCCAATCCATTTCTCAAAACATTAACTGAGAAGATGCAAACTCAGAAAGTGTAATTAATTGTAATTAAGAAACCACGTGAAAGCTGCTTTTTGGCCCAACATCTTTTTTTTCAGTAATGCAGTTCACCGTTGACCAAAAAAAAACCACGCAAAATAAAGTTAACTCCTACACAACTTTGGGCAGTAGCATCTCATGAATTGATAATGATGAAAATTGTATGAAATACAGTGGGAGATTTTACATCAAAGAAAATAGAGTTTGAAAAACGGGATAATGATCATTGGGCTATTGATTTTTATTTCTAATTCTAGGCAACTTGTACACATGAAAGTTACATATGGTAATTCACCCTCTTGGTTCCTTTCTGTTGTGTATGCTAGCCCTCGGGTTATTAATAGATCTTTCCTTAGGGACGAATTAAAAAACATTGCTAATTCTATGTACCAAGAATGGTGTGTTATTGGTGATTTCAACTCTATTAGTGGGCTTCATGAGAGGGTTGGTGGCTCTGGTCTACCCCTAACAGTAGTATTAAAAAAATTCAATGAAATGATAACTGCTTGTAATCTTGTTGATACTGGTTTTGTGGGCTTTCCTTTCACTTGAAAAAGGGGCAGTTTAAATGAAAGGTTGGATAGAAGTCTTATTAATATGGATTGGAGAATGAAATTCCCTAATGCATCCTCTTTATCATCTTCCTTTTTTTAAATCCGACCATTGTCCAATTATGATTAATTTTACTTATAGTAAACCAACAAATCAACATAGAAGGCCTTTTCGTTTTCTTGTTGCTTGGCTGTTTCATCCTACATTTTCTGAAGTTGTTTCAAATGTTTGGGATAATTTCAAAGATTGGGATCAGAATATTAACATGTTTAAGGATCAGATTAAGATTTGGAAATAAAGAAACCTTTGGGCACATTGCTTCTAAGAAAAAATCTCTTGTCCGTAGAATGGAAGGTATCACTAAGAAAAAAATTATATTCTATTACTAACCCTAGCCTGGACCACCTTCTATTTAAGCTATGGAAAGATTATGAGCGAGTAGCTTATCAGGAGGAGCTTTTGTCGTATCAAAAAGCCAAATGTAAATAGATATGTCATGGTGATAGAAACACAAAGTATTTCCATGGATCCACAATTGCTAGAAGAAAGAAAAATAAAGTTGAATGTTTAGAAGATGCCAATGGTATGATAATTACTGATTGTCAAACTTAGAATCAATGACATCAGATTTTTATAAGTCTTTATTTACTGATTCTGATTCTTATCATCCTTTCTGTTTAACTAACTATTTTCCTGAGCTGACCCAAGTTCAGTTGGAATCCCTGGCTGCTCCAGTTTTAGATGAGGAAATAAAAAAGACACTTTTCTCTATGGGTGGCCTAAAAGCTCCTGGTATGGATGGTCTTCATGCTATTTTATACCAATCTCAGTGGCATTTGGTGGGTAAGAGTATTTGTGACTTAATCAAGGAATTTTTTTCTGATCCTTCTAAAATTGAACCTCTTAATGATACTCTTATCACTCTCATCCCAAAAATAGATGGTGCTATTAATTTGAAACAGTTCAGACCTATTAGTTTTTGTAATGTTTCCTACAAAAATTGTTACTTAGGAATATTATGAACCAGGTTGTGGGGCCTAACCAGAGTAGTTTTATCCCTGGTCATAACCCAAGAAATTATTCACTCTATGAGGAATAAAAAGGGAAAAAAAGGCTGGATGGCAATTAAAATTGATTTGGAAAAAACCTATGATAGGCTAATTGGGATTTTATTTTGACACTCTAAAGGAGATTGGTATCCCAGAAGTCATCAGAGAGGTCTTAAAATTATGTATCTCTACCCCAAAAATGAGAGTTTTATTTAATGGAGAAGCCCTTAACCCTTTTAAAACCTACTAGAGGTATTAGACAAGGGGACCCCCTTAGTCCTTATCTGTTTGTTCTTTGTATAGAGAGGTTATTTCATTTAATTAATCTAGCTGTTTGAACATAAATTTTGGAATCCTTTTAAAGTTGGTAGAAAGGGACCTAGGATTTCTCACCTGGCTTTTGCAGATGACTTAATTCTCTTTGTTGAAGCAAAGCTTGATCAGGTGGAAATTATTAACACCATCCTTAACTTGTTTTGATCCAGTTCAGGACAAAAGGTAAGTAAGGAGAAAACCAAAATTTTCTTTTCTAACAATGTTGGTTTGCAGATTAAAGAGGAAATTTCAACCTGCTCTTGGGTTCCAAAGAACTACTGATCTAGGCAAGTACCTAGGTGTCCCTATTCTTAATGGCAGGGTCACAAGATCTACTTTTAATTCAACAATGTCTAGAGTCAAACAGCGTCTCTCAGGCTGGAAAGCTAGGACTCTTTCCTTTGCTGGGAGGCTCACTTTATCAAATCTGTGATGAATGTTATTCCTTCCTACCTTGTGCAAACTGCCTACCTACCTTCCTCCACTTGTGAAGCCTTGGACAAGTTGTGCAGGGTTTTTCTTTGGGGGGACACAGAGGATAGGAGAAAGATTCATCTAATAGGTTGGGATAAGATTTGTTCTCCTAAATGGAAGGTGGTCTTGGCCTACGGAAGAACATAGATATGAATAATTCCTATATGATGAAGATCTGTTGGGACTTAATTCAGAAACCAGAGGACCTTTGGGTTAAAGTTATTCGTGCTAAATTCAACTGTGGGGAATCAAGATTACCAATTATTAAAACCAGAAGTTTAGCTTCCAATCTTTGGCATGGTATTAATGTTGTTTGGAATGAATTTATATCTAATTGTTGCTGGAAAATTCAAGATGGTAATGATACCTATTTCTGGTCTGATGATTGGCTCCAACCTTTTGGCCCTTTAATTCAATATGCCACCAGAATTCCTATGGAGAAGAAGCAAAGCTTGTTGTGAAGAATTCCTTGGACAGGATGGTGACTGGGATATGATTTCTCTGGGGTCAGCTGCTCCCTGAAACATTTGCAACCAAATTAAAGGTTTTATGCCCACAAATTCTGAGAATGGTGCTGATATATTAGTTTGGAAAGGTTCTCAGGATGGGTGGTTTTCTATTAGTTCTGCCTATGAGAATTTTCATCTTACAGATCTCTGGGTCCTAATCCTTTAATGAAAAAGATTTGGGCTTGGCAAGGCCTCAAAGGATTCGAATTCTCCTTTGGAAACTAGTTTCTAAGGGGCTATTAACTAACAGTGAGAGATTCTACAGGAAGCTATCAACTGACAACCAAATGCCCTATATGCTTTAACTCACCTGAAACTGAAATCCACATTTTCAGAGATTGCTTCATTAGTAGTAGACTTTGGGATTCTTTCTTCAAGGGTGTCTTCAGAACTGGCTTTTTTACCCCTCAGAATGTCAATCAATGGTTGATGAAAGCTTTGAGCTCCAAACCTTCAGATGGTGATACTCTCCGTAGAGACCTTGTTTTCGGTTACACTATTGAAGAAATCTGGCGAACAAGGAATGAAGTTATTTTCATAAATGGAATTGCAAATTTTGACAATATGAAATTAAGGATTTATGCCCAAATCAACTCAATTATGCATGCTTTTAAAAAGGAAAAAACCCTAACCTTCAAGTGGTTCTAGTTTAGGCAGCATCCATTGGTCTCCGCCTCAGGTGGATGGATCAAGTTGAATTCGGACGGCGCTGTTTCTCCAGTGGCGGCCTTGCTACCGATCCTACAAGAGCTGCGTGTGGTGGTTCGCTTAGGGATTTCTAGGGGCGCTTTCTGCTTGGCTTCTCGGGTAGCTTGGGTGATTGCTCAGTCCTTCATACTGAACTTTGGGTATTCTCAGAGGTATGACCATTGCTGATCAAAGAGGGTTTCCCAAAACTCATCATCAAATCAAATTGATTTTGGCTATAACCTAATTGATAAAGGTTTCCCTCCAGTCACCTTGTTTTCTCCTTGGTAAACAGAATCAGAGTTCTCAGCAGGAATTTCGAGCATATTACTTGCAACATATCTATAGAGAAGCTAATTGTCTTGCTGAGACTTTGCTAAATTTGGGTCAGGGATTGATGATCAACTTAGGGTCTTTGAGGAGCTTCCTCGTTTTGCTTTGATGTCTTTCATTTTTATAGCTATGGAGTTGGCGTCCTGAGGGGTAGCATTTAGGCTGTTTTAGTTTTTTTGTTTGCTTGGCCTTTTTGGCCCACTCCACTCATAAAAAAAAAAATAGAGTATGAAATAACATTTATAATGATAAAATTTATAATTATAATTGTAATTGTAACAATGATAAGATGCTCACAGATCTGAGAATATAAAGGTGTTAAAACATTTGGGATAATGGACAGTTTAATTTTATTTTTAAAAAAATAAAATGAAATATTTACAACTAAGCTAAAAACCAAAATTATAGTTTAAAAAATAAAGCATTCTGAAAATAGTTTGAAAAAGACTTGTTTTGAAATTGAAATTTAAAAAAAAAAACTGAACCACCAAAACGAGGCTTTAATTATTAAGTTTTTTTTATCACCAATTATAATTCTAAACTTTATCCTTTACATCACTCACTATAAAACACAAATCTATATCCCTTGTAGTTATTGTAGCAGGGTGTAAGTTACTGGTTGCATGTATACATAAATATTGAACTCGTCTTTACTCAGACAAATTTATTATTTATTCTGTAACTAGCAAGACACTAGTTTTTTAAAATTTGATACCGAAAGCATTCAATAATCATTTACACTCACGGTCATAATAAAATTAAAAAGTGGTAGCGTCAAACCATTTTCTCATGCCATGCTCATTTTAGAATTACTTAAACCAATTAAGATCGTACCGTTTTATTTTAAGAGTTCTTTTTAAAATAAAATAATATTAGTGAACATTGAAAAGTAATTCGAAATCCAACCATCCTCCTTGGTTAACAAAAAAAAAAAACTAAAAGATAATTACGACATGCACATGACAATAATAGATCAAAACAAAAGCTCAAAGAATATTGCAGCATAACAACCAAGAAATGCTAAAATAATCTTTAACATGTCACTAATACTGATTTATCACTTGACCAGCAAGCTTCATTGAATTTTTAGTCATAACCAGGAGGAAATGGCTCCTCGTACTGGAGAGGAGCCAGATCCTAACCAGGAGAACTGAAACATAGGCAAAAAGGCACATGTAATTAAAAGATTGGATCACCAACCACCCCTACGAGAATCACCACCATAACCACCACCATAACCACCACCAGGAGATCGAGGTCCAGAAGGTCTATCATTTGCATAGGACACCCGAATGTTTCGCCCATTGAGATCCTAAGGAACCAGAGCATGTCAGTCAACTAAAAATGACTAACAACAAATAACAAGTTAAATACAAACAGAAAAGCTGTCAAACACTCCAACCTGTCCATCCATGGCAGATAGTGCTGAACTTGCTGACTCATCAGTGGAGAAGTTGACAAATCCAAATCCCCTTGATCTTCCAGTGTCTCTATCAGTGATAACCCTTGCTGTGAAACAGACACACAAGTATGAATGAGTATGCCAAAACCAAAAATGGGACCAGTCAGTTTTCTTTGAGGTGCAGGCATGAAATATCACCAGTCACCTCTTCTAATTCTTATTCCAGTTTTAAAACTAGTAAAACCAAGATATTTTTACTCGAATGCACCAGCTCCAAGAAAATTTACATAACTCTTTAACAATAAGACAAAGATGCCATGCCTGCTATGATTATAAGAATCATATCCAGGTGAAATTCCCAGAAAGAGAATGTCAGAATATTTTCTTTAATTCTGCATACAGCCAAGGAAGATCTAATAGTGCATCTAAATGTCAATTCAATGTTCTAACGATGCCAAAGGGAACTGGAAAACACATTGTGAAATGAAGATAACATGTGACTGAATTACTGAAATTAAACCATTTAACTGCAATAAAGCAAGCTGAACTCACCCTCAACCACATCTCCAAAGCTTGCAAACGCATCCCTAAGAGACTGGTCATCAACTCCATATGAAAGGCCTAAAACAGCAAACACCAAAATAATAAAACTTAAGAAAATCATTGCACCATTGTGGTTTGTATCCAAGACTACCTCATAAACAAAATCCAATACAATACCTCCGATGAAAAGCTTGGATGAAGACATGCAGCGAATGTAATTAAGCATGGATGCAACAGGTACTTGTCTGCTCTGAGGAGCACTCTGCCTCAAGAGGTTTCCAACCTTACTACAGAATGCCATTGTGATTGTTGTTTACAGAGTTCCTGATACCAACAAGACCAGTATGATCACAATCACAAGAATAAAAATACATCACCATGCTTTGCTTCCCATAACAAAAATGACATCAGATTCACTAAGGGACACACAAAAACTAAACAAATTTTGGCTATCTCCTTTTAGGCATTTTCAACTTCATTTGGAAGACATAAAAAAACACGAAAATAATGGCAAGTGAGAGATAACACAAATAAGCAAGAACAGTGATGGATATAGCAAAGAAATCAGCAACTTCAACAAAGGAACATTATCACCACAAAGCATTTTCTCCTGTCACTGGCTCAATAGCATAAAGCCCCGAAGCCAACTGAGAAAAAACCCTAATAGCTCATACAAACATCGATCGACCCACATTTCAATAAAACCCCAGTGAACCCAAAAAGAGCAGAGGAACCTTGAACGAATCAACAAAAAAGTTGGGAAACAGAAAAAGAAAACAAGAACTCACAGAAAATGCATCAAAATCAGATGTAATTTTGCTTTGGAACTCAAATTAGAGAATTGAGGAAGAGAATTACCAGACAGAAGAGTGAAGTGAAGCGGCTAGGGTTTTAGCTCAAATATCACACTCGTAGTCGTAGGCAGAGAAAATATCTTCGGTTTTTATAGAGGGAAGTGGTATTCAGGGGTAGAATCTGTACATGTAAGTCTATATTTTACATTTGCAACTGCCACTGTTGTGTGATGTCTATTGGTTAGTTTCTCTTTTCTTCATTGACTTTCAACACTCATGGGTGTATCATCGAGACCACGAATACGCTTATGTTATGTGCATGATCCACTCTCGCTTCTCATTTACTACTCTAGGCTTCTAGGCTATTGGCTAATAAATTCTTTAGATTCGGTATGATAAGGTTTGTTTAGTTTGTATTTTTATTTACTGTTTTTATTTTTTGTTTTCTGTTTTTAAAATTTTATAAAGTAAAAAATTGGAAATGTTAATAAAAATTTATTGTTTCCAGCATTTTCAGTTTTTTCTTTATAAAATTTCAGAAAATAGGAAACAAAATAAAAACAGGAAATGAAATATAAATCAAACAGACCCTAAAGTGTCCGTTTATAATTAAAATTGATTATAGAAATCAATAATTGAGATAAGTGATTTATGAAACACGTTGGATGGAAGTGATTTAATTCAATTTAACGAAATCATAATTTTATAGTGTGCCAACGCTAAAACAAACAGGTACAAAATTAGTCGGACCAACGAGCCACTTGCTTAGGAAATTTCTTTTCTCATTCCCCTTTATTTATCCACACTCCATCTTGTAACATCCTAGCCTTGACCTGCGGCCCAACTGCTGGGGCCCAGGAATTCACTAGGCATGTTAAATACTTAGCTTTTCCACCCCCTAAAGTGGATTATTCCCCCTCGGGGAACCTTCCGTGGTTCGAACCCAAGACCTCAGGGATATAGTCTTAGATTCACTAGAACCACTACCAATAGCAATTGGGCCGCAGGCCAAGGCTAGGATGTTACACATCTCATTTTTTAAGTGTTTTTAAACCCAATCTGGAAGTAAATTTAATAAAAAAAGTTCATTTTTCAAAAATTAATTTTTGAAAGTGTATTTTTTAAGAATATTTTCTAAAATTAATTTCTAAAAGTATTTTCGACATTAATTTACTTCTAGAAATTAGTTTATAGAAAATTCCATAAACTAATCTTCGGAAACCTCCAAATTTGTTAGTGATTTTTTTCATCTTTAACCTAACTTTGAAAAAAAAACCCCTCCTCTAAATGACACGGCTCTATCATTTTCATTCATCATACGGGTGGGGGAAAGGGGTGAAGGGGGATGGGTGGTGGGAGTGGGAGTGGGAGTGGGCTAGCGACTTATGTTTTAAAAATTGAACTTGAAACATCCCAAAATTAGGACCTAGAGAATATAGATGAAGCCTTAGGTTGTGAATCCCACAAAGTGAAGGAAGTTAGCATAGAAGTAAAATTTAGGAGTTTGGGGGGTAAAATAAGAGAGAAGATCGGGGATTTATTTAGAGTTTAGAGTGTTAGAGGAAATTGAAGGAAGGAATTAAAAGTTAAGCTCCAAATACCCACTTTAAAGAGACTTAAGGGAAACCAAGTTAAGATTCGAAATGTAAACTATAGAGGTGAATGAGATAAGAGGGATAGGCTTTGATTAAGGAAATTGAAGTGAATTGATGAATTATAACATGGTTCACGTGAAGTGTACCCCGTTGGACTTCAATCAAGGTTGTTGCTTAATTTTGGATTTTAAGCCTAATGACCTTTGTGCACTAATTCGATGACATCTAGAGTTGTAGGTGTCTGATTAGGTGATTCAACTTGCATTAGAAAGCTAAGATTTGGGGCTTCTGTTTGATATGCTACATGATAGTATTCCGGTCTCAATTTCACCTCCAAATAGGCTCATTCTCGCTCAAGCAAGAAATCTCTCGCTTGAATGAAAATATCAGTAAAACAGAGGATTTCGTTTCTGGTTTTCTCGCTGGACCGAGAATACTCTCGCTTGAGCGAGAAAACACTTGCTTGAGCGCAATTGGGGGAATTTCAGAGTTTGCTCCTTGACATGGTCTCGCTCAAGCGAGAATATCCTCACTTGAGCGAGAACGTGCAACCAGAGATGGTTTTAGAGGCTCGTTCGAGCGAGAACGTGCATATCCAGTTTTTAAAAACATATTCGTTAGGTTTTTGCCCTCATTCCTTTCCATTTTCTCTACTTTTAGAGAGAGGAACTAGAGGGAGAGAGGGAAATCGAAGGAGAGAAGCTTGGATTGAAGCCCCCACACCAATCAAGGATCTTGGATCATCATCTTCAACCCCCCATCTTCTCCATTTCTTGCTTTGAGGTGAGTGTGGTTCACCCACTCACTTTCATTCTTGTATGAGATCTTATGAATACCCCCTATTCTTACTTCCCTTGCTTATGTTGCTTGATTGTGGTTGATTAGAGATGAATCTAGGGTAGATGGCTGGATTGAATGTTTGAAATGCTTATGTTGTTCTTGTCCTAGGTTTGAAGGTTAGGGTTTCATGATAGTATTGATTATGAAGTTTTGAATGTCATGGAATTAGCATTGATCATATGTAACATGTATACATTCCATGAACTATGTTCTCACATTTTGAAAACCCTATTCATGTATAAATGTTTTCATGGGCCTTTGGCCAAGAGGAATTTCATGGGTCTTCGGACCAAAGAGAAATCTCATAGGTCTACGGACCAAAGAGGGGTTTTTGGACCAAAGAGGAATAAGAGGAAGGAGGTAATCACATTGACAAACTTAAGAGGGTGGCCCTGGACGACGATCTTTGGTCACATGATCGTGCGCTCAAAAGACGTAATAGTGATAAGACACCCTCGGTGTGGGTTAAACACTAGATTGATCCTTGTGGGAGGATTTGATTGATTTAATTGTTATGATACGCATGATTATATGATTAGACAATTACTTGTCGAGGTGTTGCATTTCCATTTGCCTGTAATCCCTACACTGTATGCATGATCACATTCACAGGGATGTAAGTCTCACCACACGTTGTGGATTTCATCTTAGTGTGCAGGAAGTTCTGTCAGAAGTAGAGTCAGACGGCTTGAAGGCTTAACAGCGGGACTGGCCCTCCGGATGGCCTATGCTCTCTTAGGGAGACCTATAGTATAATTGTATGATTTAATTGAAAATTCCATGTGGAATAGTGATGTTGTATTTGAAGCCACCAAGTGGCGTTTAAAATATACACTTGAGTTTTGTATGGTTGACTTCCGCTTATGTAAACGTTGGATTACTTAAGCATATTATGTGGTTGATTGTATATCGATATCAATAATGGCGCGAAATAATTTCATAAACTTGGAAATGTGTCTCCAACAGACATTATTTTTAGGTTCATGAAATTAGGACGTTACAGAACCGGTCGATTAGATCGGTTAAACCAGGAACAAAACACTAAATCAGTTCGGTTCGACCTTCATAACCGACAATCTGAAAATCGGAATGAAACTGTTTGAAGTTTTTGTTACAAATCGGTTGAGTTTTTTTGAAAAAAAAAATGATTAAATGGCTTTGTTGGGTGTTAAACACATGTCCTCCTACTCGTAACAACGCATTGACAACCACTTGTTCAAGAAGGTTCTTGTTATAGCACGTGCATAATATTCATATCAACACATTTTGAATGAAATTTAAATTAACAATTACTTACTTTTATATTATATTTATATATTTTATATTTATTTATGTTATCTTAAAATTGTATTTAACATATGTTTTATAATTTTGTGTTAATTTATTGTTTAATATATTATATAAAATTAATAAATATTTATTTATTTATTACCGGTTCGATTACGGTTCAACCACAGTTAGACAAACAAACCGTAGACCAATATCTTTACCGGTTTAATGACTAGCCCGATTTTAAAATATTGATTACGATAATGTTTTAAAACTCGAGTGGGTAATTAAACCGGTGAAGTCAGTGGTTCACGATTTATTGCTTCTATCGAGATTGACCCAAATATAATTAAATAAATCTTTTTAATATTATATAATAGGGTTAAATATGTTTTTGGTCCCTAAACTTTCACTTAAATTTGGGTTTGGTCCCTAATTTTTTTCATTGTTTTTTATCTATAACATTTTTAAATAATTGAAATTAGTCCTTGTCGTCACCCCTATATTTAACAGAGTTGACGACAATGGCTAATTTCAATGATTTGAAAACGTTAGGGACTAAAAATAATGAAAAACAAAGATTAGGGACCAAACCCAGATTCGGGTTTGGTCCCTAAACTTTCACCTGAATTTGGTTTTGGTCTCTAATCTATATTTTTCGTTGTTTTTGGTCCTCTAACGTTTCCAAATCATTGAAATTAGCCCTGCCAAATTATCCCTATATTTAACAGAGTTGACGGCAGGGACTGATTTCAATGATTTGAAAACGTTAGAGACCAAAAACAACAAAAAAAAATATGGACCAAAACCAAATTCGGGTGAAAGTTTATGGGTCAAAACATATTTAACCCTATATAATAACTCAAGTAATAAAATAATACAAAATCATAAAAAATAAAATAAATAAAATTGAAAGTTAATATAAGTGATTGGTAAAATGTTATATATCTATGTGTAATTCTTAAAATGTGTCTTTATCTATCTCAAAAATATTTTAGATTAAATAAAAAATAAAAAATTGGAACTTTTTGAAAAAGGATTGGTTCAAACTTGTTTTTAACACCATTTTTGGGGCGGTTCGACCGGTTTTTTACTAGTTTTCACCCGTTTTGAAAGATGAACCTTAATATTGAAAACTCTAAAATTGAACTTGAGATTCTAAATCACGAAAGTAGGTTTGATTCCTTTAGGGCTCACTGAATTATCATAGAACTTAAAGGGTTTGAGTTGATTCAATTACCACGAAAATAAGAGTTGGTCTAACCAAATACATTATTGAGATTCTGAAAAGAACCAAAATTACCTTAGGATAGTTCATCTTTAAAATAAAATAACTTAATAAAAGGGTCATCTTTACATATCTGTTGGAACTTATTGTAGTGAATTCTAATTTCTGGAAACTTTTTTATTTGATTTCATCTCATTTAGTAATTAGATTTCCTTTATATAATAATTAAATGTCCTTCTATTATTTGATTTAATAATTATATTTCTTTTATTTATTCTTTAACCAAATATTTTATCTTTCTTTATTTCAAATCTAATTGGGTGCGTTTAGATAACTTAATTGTGGATAATAGGTAGTCAACACTACAGTCCCTGTGGAGACTGTATTTTTTATATTACTTGACCAAATTGTGTACTTGCGATTGCTATTAGAAGGTTAAAGGTAGAGCAGGTTGACCCACTTTGTCACTCCTACTTTGGAATGAGTCATTTTTCTTTTTCTTTTATTGTATTTTCATTTCATGACATTTCCCCTACTCTTTAAAACTTATATATATATATAGGATGTATCTAGTGAGAATGACCATCTTATATGAAAATTAGAATGGTTAATTTTAGCCATTAGATTAAATTTAGTGTAAGTATATAAATTTTTATCAAGGGTCAAAAGCATCCCCAAGATATCTTCCATAAGCTTTTCCTGAAAGGAGCAATCATTCAAAGATGGAGAGTTGTCCTAAGTAGTGATAACACTATAAGAATAAAATAAAACAGAAGGATGTTTTAAAGAATCAAAAAGTCAAAAAATAACTTTCTTATCATCTAATCTCAAAGTGAGTTTTCCTCGTTGGACATCAATAATAGTCTTGTTAAGGGCTAAAAATGGTCTCCCCAAAATAATAATGACCACATCATCCTCTTCCATGTGCAACACAATAAAATTAGCAGGGAATATAAACTTGTCAACCTTGACAAGGACATCCTCCATTGTGCCTCTAGGATATGTGATTGATCAATCAACAAGCTAGCTACAAAGAAATAGTTGTAGGTTTGGGCTCTTACATACCTAACCTTTTAAAATAGAGAGAGGAATTAGATTAATACTAACACCCAAATCACACAAAGCTTTATCAAAATAAGAGTTACAATTAGAGAGAGGGCTAGTAAAACTCACAGGATCCTCACGCTTTGGTTGCAACTGAAGTAAATATAGCAATCACAAGAAGGAGGGTCGAATTGTGATCTCTTAAAAATTTCTGCACTTTCTTCTAATATTTATTTTTGCTCAAGTTAAATACTTGGCTAATATTAGAAGTTCAAGGTTTAATTCTCATAATATAAATTGTATTTATAGTATGCAGAAAATATGGTTCCTTTTGATTGGAACCTTCTTGAAGTAACACTTACTTTGGTATTAAATAGTTTTAAAACCTTTTTATGACAGCAGTAGTAAAAAAATTAAGGTAAAAAGAAGATTGCACACAGTATTTATACTGGTTCGCCTCTTAACCTTGAGGCTATGTCCAGTCCCTACTCCTAGTAGGATTTTCCACTATATTAACCTTGATACAATGACTTCTTGGGTGCTCCTCACCACCATTATTCTTCTGCAGCCTCTGCAGGCTCAACCAACATTCTTCTACAGCCTTTGCAAGCTCAATCGGTATTCTTCTGCAACTTCTGTAGGCTCAACCCAGTATTCTTCTGCAACCTCTGCATGCTCTTACAACATATTTTTGCAAATAGCAGGGCACACCTCACTCTTGCAGACTCAAACTAACTATCTCTCAAAAGATTCTACCTCCTTTGAGAGTTACAAAATTGTGTAATGAAAATACAAAAAGTAAAGGCTCACAGTTTACACTAAATGAGTACACAACTAAAATACTTGAGCCAACACACATTTTTCCTCACTTTCCTAACTATTTCAACTCAGAACAGAGAGATTTGTAGAAAGTGAAAATTTTGCATAAGGTATAATTGTAATTTCACAGACTTCTTGGTGCTTCTTCTGCTTGTTCTGATGTGTGTATAAAATGGAGGAGAAAGATTATTTTTATAGCCAAGTGGATGGAATATATGTAAGGTCCAAGACCCTTTGAGCAAAGGTTTTAATGACAACAAACTTTCACAACAATATTCTAAGTGTTCTGAATACTTTGGTACTAATGTTTGCACTTGAGAATGCTTGAAAGAATACAGGAAAAGTTTCAGAAGGAAGGTGCAAAGATCATACACATCATTTAACATCAGAATATGTGTCTAGAAGCATGTCACATAGAGCTTCATGTCAAAAGTGATGAAACAAGTTCAAGAAGTAGCTTCTCAGCTTCAAGAAGAAGATGCAGTTTGCTTCAGAAGAAGAAACAGAATTTCTGCAGACTTCCAGAAGATGCAGTTTGCTTCAGAAGAAGAAACAGAATTTCTGTAGAAGAAACAGAATTTATGCACACTGCAGAAGAAACAGTTACAACAAAGCTGCAGAAGATGCATTTCTATAGAAGAAACTTGATAGGAAATTCAAGAAGAAATCCAAAGAGCAAGAAAGGGAAGTCTGGACATAAAGATAATTGGAATAAATTTAATTTATCCCTTAGAACCAAAATTCCAGACTCAGATCAAGTTATGACATATTAGAAGGAAGATTCACTTTTGTGAAAAGTGAAGAAGAAGCTCTTTGCTGGAAAATCATGACTTCCTAAGCTTCCAAAAAGTGCAGTCAAGAGAAAACATACTCTAAAGTCTCCTAAAATGATCACATGTCATTGAAAAATCTCTGCAGAAGAAAAAGGGAAGTCTGTAGAAGAAATAAAGCTGTAAGGAATGCTCTAGAAGAAGCAGAATACAGTAAACTCAATTTTTCTCATTTCTGAGGATGCAGCTGAATCAAATACACTTGAAATAATTTATATCAATCCATTTAATGCCCTCAGTATGCATACAGAAAGAACTGCTGCAAAATCCACAAGATTTTCATTCTGCAGAAGAAGATATGTTGTCAGTCATGCTGCAGAAGAAGCAGAATTCACTAAATTATGTTTTTATCATTTTTAGAGATGTAGCTGGGTCAAATACATTTGGAATAGACTATTCTGAGTAAATCATAGCCTATGGTGTGATCCCAGAAAAAATAGCTACAGAAATCACAAGTTTTTCCATCTACAGAAGATAGGTCCTCAGAAGGTGCATTCAGTCAAACTTGACAGCTATAAACAGTAAGGGACGGGTCAAGGAACACATCTTGAGGTCTAAGCAACTTTCCAATAGCTAGTTGCTCTCCAATCTCCTATAAAAAGAGGATTTCCATTCATGTTTACACACACCTCTCTCCAGAAGAAGCATCCGGGCTTAGATTTACAAATCCATCTTCTGGAGACTTTCTCTTTCTTCACATTTTCTCAGATTTTGCACTAAAAATATTAGTAAGAGAGAGATGGCTCAACCTTTTGCTGATATGCTTAATTTGTAGTAGTTTTTAGCCTATTTTCTATATTCTCAGCAAATACATCTTCTGTAAACTCTCAAGAGTGCTTTGAGAGTGTTAGTGTCTCTTGAGAGAGTGTATAAGTGTTGTTGTGAGCTGCTGCACTGGTGCAGTGAGCTAAAAAGGTGTAACTCATGCAGAAGGAAATCTGCAAGGTATTTTGAGTCTGTACTTTCTGCAAAAGAAGCTGCAGTAGGTGTGAAGCCTTGAGAGATATTTAGTTTGGGTCTGCAATGGTGAGGTGTGCCCTGCTATTTGCAGAAATCAGTTGTTTGAGCCTGAAGAGGCTGCAGAATAATACTAGTGGTGAGGTGCACCCAAGAAGTCATTGTATCAAGGTTGATATAGTGGAAAATCCTACAGGTGTAGGTACTGGACGTAGCCCAAGGATTATGAGGGTGAACCAGTATAAAAATCATGTGTGCAATATCTCTTACCCTTACTCTCTTTAATTTTCTGCATTGCTTGGTTAGTTATTGTTCATACTTTAAACATTTAGCAAGCTATAAACCATATTTTGACAAACTTGTTTTTAAACTGATATTTTCACATAAATCACATCCATATTTGTTAAAATATTGATCTGGAAAGTTTCATTACATTATGAAACTATTTGGTACTCCAAAAGCACATTTCTTGAAAGATGTTCAATGTTCAACATTGAAACTTGGGGTTCAAACTACCAGATTTTGATAAACCTATTTTTGAACTAATATTTTCACATAAATTACATCCATATCAGTTAAAATACTGATCTGGAAAGTTTCATTAAATTATGAAACTGTTTGGTGCTTCAGAAGCACATTTCTTGAAATATGTCCATTGTTCAACATTGAACTTGAGGTTCAAACTACCATATCTTTACAAACTTGATTTTAATAAGATTTAACTTTATATTCTAGTTGTTTACTATTCAAATAACTAATCTGGAAAGTTTCAAGTTCATTTGACCCTTCAGAAGATTGGTTTAAAGTGACAGATTCAATGTTTTGCTTCTGCACAACTGCAGAAACTTTATACTATTCTTCTGAACAGTTTTTTTCACATAATATTATTAGTTATTGGTCAAATAACTATTCTGGAAAGTTTTATTAAAATACAAAATCATTTAACCCTTCAGAAGATTGGTTTAAAATGACAGATTCGTTGTTTTGCTTTTGCATAACTGCATAAACATTATATTATTCTTCTGAACCTTATTTTGAGTTGTGTCTACATTAAATACACTATATGGAAGAATAAAATTTGATGATATCAGTTCCTATAATATTGCTTACCTTTAAGAAGATAGTTTCAATCAACTCAATTGGCATTATACACTAACTACTATCTTCTAGAAGTAACTTCTGATAGCCAAGGTATTCCTTGAGCAAAGATCAGTAAGTTTTTCAAAGTACTTGTAGGTTGGGCCAAAAGTTTTTAAGGGTCACAATTCAACTCCCCTTCTTGTGACTCTTTGATTTACTTCAATATAGTCGTTGGAAATGCCTTTGAGAGTAACTCAATCAACCAGCTGGAAATGCAGCAGCTGTCACTGTCTTGTGCAGCCTTTTCTCTTTCCTTGGTTTCATTGGTCCTTTTTTCTGATGAGCATATCTTCTGAAGCTTGTATCTTCTCCAGCAAGAAACCTATTCTGTAGATTGTTTCCATATTGATTTGCATTTTGATTTTGTGAAGTAATTACTGGTTCTTTATGTAATTATTTTAAATGAGGAGCATACCCAATAAGAACTTAAATAATCTCCTTAACTCAGATTTTACTTCTTCTGATGTTGTTGTTGAAGGTTTTTTTTTCTGGAAGCATTAAATATAATGACAGCAACATTTTCTTCTTTCTTTTCAGAGAACTTTCTTCTTATGATTGAATATCTTTAGAGGTTAAAAGATGTTCTGAAGGTTTTGAGTTTTGCAGACTTGAGTGTATCTTCTGAGAATTTCCTGACAGATGTTTCTTCTGAAGTTATTCAGAGATATCTTCTACTGATCCTTCTCAACAACTTTCTTGCTTTCACCTTACTTAATTCTTTCTTTTCTTTATTGTAAGGTGATATTTATTTAATGACAATTTCTTCTTGCTTGATTTACTTGAAACAAAATATACATAATCCTTTGTTTCTTCTGATATGCTTCTGTAGTGGATCTTCTTATCCTTTTTACTTTTTCTTTTTTAACCAACTTAATTTGAAACATTAGTCCATATACTCAGAATTATAGTAAGTATATTCTGATAGTTTTTCATTTTGAAAACATCTCAAAGGGATTCTTGGACCTTACAGTAACTTCTTTAAAAGAATGGTTGAGCATTCTTCATTTGGATTAAAATCACATGCCCCTTATTCCTGTCTCATGTCTCTGTCCCCCCAATCATTGTTTGACATGTCAATTAAATTTCCATAATTTCCACCTCAGATTTCATTTAATTTTAACGGAGGCAATAACCTAATCCCTTCCCACATTAGCTAAATGATCCATTCTGCATATTCCCTTCCTTGCCTCCTTAGGCGTCTATGTTTTTTATCCTTAATTTCCCTTACCCCTTGTGTCTCTCTCTTTAAGCTTGTTCTTGAGCATTAAGTTGTAATGAGTATTTTAAATTGGACTTTTCAACACAGGGAAATGACTTTGGGTTCAAAACATCGAAATAATCCAATTCCAATCCTTATAGCATGGATGACAATAACAAAATAACCACCATGAGACAAAAACCCAAAGAAGAAAAATGGGATCGCGGAGATACTAACGAGCACATATACATTTTGGTGCTTTTGCATCTTGCCATTTGTGTAGAGGAGATGGTTGATTAAACATACAATGCTTATTGGATGAACTATTGGGTGAGGGGGACTAATTTGGACCATGGTGGAGTTTAAATGGGTCACAAGTTTGCGGTTCTGTGTTTGGCCACTGTAGAGAGCTTGGTGTTCAATGGATTTGCTGACATGGTGATTTATGTGAGGAAGGGGTCATTGAATAAGGAACACACGACGGACTGGTGAAGTGCCTCGCTGCCGAGAAGGACCCCGACGCAATGTGCAATGAGAGACAATGGATTTTGTACTTGGAGTCGGTGAAGGTGTTGAGGGTGATAGAAAATGAAGTAAGAAGTGCAAACGACGTTTAAGTGACTAATGAAAACGTGAGTTGATGGAAAATCGAGGTGCAATTGTTAAATGACATGGCACCATCTGATTGGAGGGACAGGAATTTTGACACACATATGCAACAGGTGATTTCGATCCTCTTCATTTAATGTCACTGTCCCTTATTCTTCCAATGTCCTCTTATTCCCTAAACTTTCTTTAAGGAATTTAGCATATTTGGACATTTGGGATATGGCTTCCACAAATGGGACATTAATCTCAAGTTGCTTCAAGATATTTAGGAACTTGGCAAGATGAAGATCTTACCTATTATCCTTTAGTCTTTGAGGGAGTGATATATTTGGCTTGTAAGGTTCCACATGAACCATTTTGGGAACTTCAACCTCATCATTTTTGCTAGATTCCTCTTTTTATTTAGAGTTCCCATTAGCTTACTCCCAATTACTATCTCATTTTTTTTCCTAAGTTCTTCGCTTCCTTATCACTTCTAAGTTTAATTGCCTTACCGTTTCTAAGTTTGATTGCTTTGGCTTCTTCTCTTGGATTGGCTTCAGGCTGGCTGGATAGTGTTCCAGGTCTTATAATTATGTATTTTTTTTTCATATTTTACAATTATCTAGGCTAGTTGTCATGATTTGGTACCTCATTCCTATTGGCTCCAAGGATCATGGAATCCTTTTTTCCTGCTGTCTTACTGTCCTTTTTCATTTTTCCATTAGGATAATTTGGCTGAATTGACAGGGACATTATCCTCATCCTTTGAGCCCCTTCTTGTATAAATACCTCTAATTATTCAATGAGAAAGCAAGACAAATTATTAACCTAATCCTAAAATGGTATCAGAGCTCTAGTCCCCAATCACTGATTTTTCCCTCTCCGTCTGATATGCTCATTTTTTTTATTCTTCTCTTCATGGCGGACCAGAGCATGATTACAAACTCTGACATTTCTAATCCTTATTATTACCTTCATCCAAATGAGAACCCATCATTGGTGTTTGTGTTTCCTCCATTAGACGGAAAGAATTATCATTCATGGGCTAGAGCCATGAAATTAGCCCTTTTATCAAAGAACAAGTTCAAGTTTGTGGATGGAAGCTTGAACCCACCAAGGATTCTTCACCCTCTCTATGGAGCATGGGAGAGATGCAACACCATGGTGTTAGGATGGCTGCACCATTCTATGACAGAAGCCATTCTACACTCTATTTTATGGATAGACCAAGCTGCTGCAGTTTGGAAGGATTTACAGGAATGATTTTCTCAAGGAGATTTGTTACGAGTTTATGATTTACAGGAAGATTTTTATAGACTTCACCAGGGTGACCTCACAATAAATGATTACTTTACCAAGCTTAAATCTTTATGGGATGGGTTAGAAAACTTTAGGCCTCTTCCTAGATGCACATGTGCTATTGCTTGCAGTTGTGGAGCAGTAGATCAAATTAAAAAATATAGAGATGGGGATTATGTAATTTGTTTCCTTAAAGGTTTGAATGAGCAGTACTCAGATTTTGATGCTTGACCCTCTACCACCTTTAAAAAAGTATTTCCACTGGTTGTTAAACAAGAATGACAGATGGATATAAAAATTATTGTTGATTCTGATTTGAAGTTGGCTCTAAATGTTGCTGCCAGTCAAGTTCATAAAATTGATAGAGGAAGAGGAACCTTTTCCAACAGAGGGAGAGGTCAAGGCACTATTAGAAGAGGTAGAGGACAACAAGGTTCAAAATTCTTCACCTGCTGCGGAAAGACTAATCATACAGTTCAATAGTGTTACTTTAAAGTTGGATTTCCATCGGGATATCGATCCAGAAACTCAAGAAACAATGATGGAAGTATCATCTCAGTTGAATGTTCAATGGGATTGTCTATTGATGCTGATCACAAGAACCCAAGTGGACAAATTACTCCTGAGCAATATCAAAACAACCTGGCACTAATCCAACAGTCTAACAAGTCTTCTACTTTAGGTGTACATGCTTCAAACATGGTTCAATCCTCAACCTATACTTCAATTCTTGAAAATCCTCATACAACTGATAAATACAAATTATACACATTAATCATCCCTCAAATTTAACCTTTTAATGCATTTTTTATACTTAATTAACAAGTCATAATCATATTATGCCAATTCAGGTTCATATTGGGCTCAATTACATTTTTTAGCATTAAACTATTTTCGTATTTCAAGAATAACTTGAGTTATAGACATCTAAAAATTATGTTCTTTACATTATAGGAAAGATAAAAGAAAGCACTACAACTTTGATGAAGAACCCAAAAGCTAAATCAGATGGCTAGTGAGTCGAAATGGGCTTGGAAGACCGAATAGTCAGCATCATATGAAAACCTGACCAGCACTCAATGATTGGGCCATAAATTGGGCTAGAAAACTCCTTTTGGGCTCAATCCAGCGGCATTTGAAAGCTAAGATCCAGAGCTTGATTTCATATGAAGACAACTCTCTTGGATTCTGCCAGATTGAGGATGATATGCTCGGTGCAAGTGGGAGACAAGTAGGTGAATGATAGCTAGAGTAGGTGAATAATTCAAAGTAATGGACAAATGCATTAGGTAATTGATCAATAAGTCCATTTGTGGACAAAACATGCTTAGTCATGGCTGAGTGATCATGTTTGGAATGACATCTTTTCTCCTCCTATAAATAGGAGGGCTTGCTAGGGAGAAGATCATCCAAGTTGTAGTAGAAATTACTAAGAGTTTCATTTACTTTTGTTCATCTTTTTGTAAAGTCTTCATGGAAGGCTAAGTTTTTATTCAATTCAAGGAGTCAAGCTTATTTTCATCTTGGTTTTGAGGTTTGATCTTCATCTACATGCTGATTGAATTACATCTACCATGCTTTTCTACTCCACTTGCTTCAATTCCATATTTCTTTGATCAAAGCATGATTGGTTAACATGTTTTGGTTATGAAATTTGTTATTGATATATGTTATACTCTTGATTGGTTAATCATCATACAATGATTGAAAAGCATAGAGTAAGCAATTAAATTGAAGGTGTTCATTTAATTATTTACTTCAATTGGGTTCCGTTTATAAAATTGATTTGGATCTAACATAAGATTTTATGGTTATTTGATCTTGTTAATCTTAATCAATTGAATTCTGGAAATTATTTCAGTAGTGAAGGGGTTCCATATGATTCTAAGTTGATAGATTTAATCTCTTGAATGCATGTTATTAATAACCAATGATTTACCATGAAAATAGCCTCTGAATTCCTTGGATTGATATTGTCTTGAATTGATTCAACCTTTGCTTTTAACTTGATCTTTTATTTTCTTCAGTTTTTTCCAATCAATCAACCCCCCCAAAGAAGGATTAATTTGAGTGGATCTTCAGGGTTCGACCCAGTTTATACCATTCTAGTACAAGTAGTTTGCAGATCGGAGAATTATAAGTATAATTTTGTACAGGATCGACAACTGTCAACAACACCAGCAAGTAGCGCATTTTGTCAGTGGCTGCTTAACACGAGAGCCACTGATCATATTACTTTTCATGTCCCATTTTTACAAAGAATATCACAAAATAAATTCTATCTCTATTTTGTTACCAAATGGTGACACTATTTATGCCTTGTTTGCAGGGACTATTGTTATTTCTCCTACCTTGTATGTACCAGATTTTAAGGTCAATCTTATATCTGTTACAAAATTGTTACAAACCATTCCTTTTCGTTTGACTTTCACTGATACAACATGTTTTATTATCCAGAAATTTACCAAGAAGATGATTGGTTTAGCTAAATTGAAGGGTGGGTTGTTTGTGGTGGAACCTGTAGAAAAACACCAACCTCATGGCAATAAATCGTCCATTAGATATCGCTGCAATAGTTCCAATAGTACTACCAGTACTAGTATCTTATGGCATTATAGACTCAGACATGTGTCCAATTTTCAATTTAAACTTTTGACTTTGCAATTTCCTTTTATCAAGTGTAGTGAAGTGTCACCATGTGATATCTACCTTAGTATTAAGCAAAGGAATATGCCTTATAAGTTAAGTGAATCACATTCCAATAAAATTTTTTATTTGCTACATGCAGATATTTGGGGACCCTATGCTATCCCTTCTTTATATGGTCACAAGTATTTTTTAACCTTAGTGGATGACTTTTCTAGACATACTTGGGTTATATTAATGAAAACTAAAGGTGAAACTAGAGAACACATTAAACGTTTCATTTCCTATGTTGAAACTCAGTTCCAAACAAAACTTAAGACTTTAAGGAGTGAAAATGGAGTTGGGTTTGTTATGCATGAGTTCTTTTCAAGTAAAGGGATCCTACATCAGACAAGTTGTGTGGAGACGCCACAACAAAATGAAGTGGTTGAAAGAAAACACCAACATATTTTAAACCGATAGTTGCTGCCTAAGGAAGCAGTTGGAGTCTAGAGAGCTTGGACCAGCAATACTGGAACTGGGGCGCATGAAGGCCCAAGCAAGGAGAGTTGACTTTCCTTAGTCAACATTGACCACATTATTCGTAGTTAACATTTTTGTTTTCATTATTTTTAATTTTTAAGTGTATTTTAATTCCCTAAAATAGAGTGTCTACTAGTCATGGCCTCTAAACCATAGTTTGATAGGATTTGAGTGTATTTCTTTTTAGTTGTATTTTTCCTCCCTACTCCTCCCATTTGGGCGCTAAATAGGTGGTTTAAGTGGCTAAGAGTTAGTCTTGATATTTAGCTTAGGAGGCTTGGGTTCAACACCCAAGTTAGTATAAATTAATTTGCTTTGTATTTTTTTAGCTAGCTTGGCCACCCCTTCTCTGTATATAAGGGGAGCCTCTCCTTTCTTTTAAGGTTAATTATCATCTCAATCAAATAGCTATATGATTTGTTTCTCCTCTTGAGAGTAGAGAAGGCTTAATGGTTCTTGCTCAAACCATAGTGATTCTTATCCAGCTCTGTGAGCCGGTGGCAAATCTACACTGAGGCTTATATGCTGAAGGGGGACTTCATCTGTGGCACCTAATTCCATCTCTTTCCTTTCCATTTTTATCTTTAATTTCTCTGAATTTTCTGCACTTTTCTTGCACTTCAGGCCACGACCTTGCTTGCCTTGTTTGGCGTCTAACTGCTTCCTTTGTTCAATTCGAGATCCGTACCTCAACTAGCTGCTATCAAATGGTCATTAGAGCTTCGTTGAATTGAGCAATTTTTGGGGCTGTTTTGCTGCACTTTTGGCGCGAATTGTAGGAACACACATGAAACACTAGAAGGGGGTTGAATAGTGTTTTTATAAACTTTAAAGTTTTTGGGAAACCTTTTCTAAGTTTGAGTTTTAAAACGATTCAGACAAGTTTGAAGGTTGTCTGAAATTTTGTTCCCTGTCTGAAAATGTTCAGATAGAGGTATCAAAATAGTTTTTGAAAATTGAGTTTTAATGACAGCTTATAAGAATCCAGTTCAAAAACCCTCTTCTTGTTAGTTAAAATCAAACATAAGGAGTTTAAGGGTGAGAGAAGCACTTAGCCAAATTATTCTGGTTCACCCACTTCAGTTGTGAGCTACATCTAGTCTTAGAGCCAACACACTACTAGATTTTCCACTAATCTTAATAGATTACAAGTATTCTTTTCCACCAAACCTCTCCAAGCTCTACACCAAGTATTCTTTCTTCAACCAAGCTTCTCCGGGCTCTACAGCAAGTATTCTTTCTTCAACCAAGCCTCTTCTGGCTCTCAACACTTTCAAAGTGTTTACAAAGAGATGTGAACTTAGAACCTACAGTTCTTCGTTTAGATTATACAAGGATAACAATGATTTAACACTGGATATAAAAGTTTATAGTATAAGAAATTTCTAAGAGAAATTCTACAGAGAATTTGGCAGCGTTTTTGCTTTAAGTGAACTTCTTACTTTCAGCAGATTTTGTCACAGAGTTTTTTTGCTAAACAATCATCAACAATCAATCCTTCAAAAAATCTTTTATCTTCAGTGAGATTTATTGTATTTATAGGCTTTTGGGGCACTAAGTGCTGAGAAGTCCATTGAGAGACAGCTTTAGGTGCAAATACTCTCGTTGTGAGACATCTCTGACGCAAGTACGACGTAGGCATTACTTTATCTAACTATAGGAGAAAGCTACTACACCTATCATCTTTTCGCGCCGGTTAATTCAAAAAGATATCCCAGAAAACTACTTTTTGTCACTACTAAACTGTGTAAAAAGATTGCGTGAAGGAATGGTGCAAACCGAGTCATCCCATGTCAGTAAGACCTTGACTTCAGACATCTTGGCTTCAGTTAGCACTTGAGTCTTCAAACATCACTTTAGTCTTTAATATTCAGACAACACTTCAATCTTTAATCTTCAGACAATGCTTTTAGTCTTCAGAATACACTTCATTCTTTAATCTTCATACATTACTTTTAGTCTTTGATCTTTTTACATCCTTCAGATTTTCTTCGTTTTTAAGAATATGAGAGGTTCTTCAGACATTCGTACTTCAGACAACGTTTTAGCTTATCTGAAATATAAGTACACTTATTAGAGTATTTTTCACATATTTAATCTAAGTTTGTAATCACCAAAACCTTATGATGGGAAAGTCTTTAACATTCTCCCAATCTAGTTTTAGGGGTTTCTTTAGTCTTTTAAAGTCTTGAAACTCAACATTCTCCCTCTTTATGATGACAAACTTAAACAACAACTTTGAACATAATAAGCTTATGTTTGACTTTTAAATTTGTTTTATATTTCATATTCAGAAAGTAGAAAAAATTTGAACAGATGTCAAGGATTATTAGTCAAGTTTCAAATAAAGCTTGTAAATAGACTTCAGGGCTCCCCCTGAGATGAGAATTTATGCTTTGAGCTTTGAGCTTTTTGTCCTTGCTTTTCCTTGCTATGTTTACTCCAGAAACTTGTTCAGATTTTCTCCCCTTAGAGTTGATTCAGATGCTTGCTGAACTTTTATTTCTTTAGCTCCCCCGGAACTGTACACTTTAGATTCAAATTTTGTTAGTATTATTACTCCCCCTTTTGTCATTTATCAAAAGGGTTCAATATGATGATAAGCATTATTACTCCCCTTTTAGGGTAAGTATTAACAATATTCCAAAATAAAGAATATCAGCGCAGAGGTGTATCAAAATAATCATTCAGAAAAGCAGTAGAGGATAAAGATTTTTAGAAAATATGCGCTTGTAAACAATTTTCAAAACAAGTCATTCAGGGATATGTAAATAACAACAATTAAGTATTGACCTGAACAAACATTTGATTAATAGTGAAGTGACAAAAGAACTATTCTTAAAATAGTCCCTGGTCAAGCATCTTCTTAGGACAAAAGAAGCATTTAGACTAGTATGTGAGTTCGTTGATGATAACATCTCACGGATCATGGATATGAGATATCATGTGCTCACATAAGTACATATTAAGAGTAATGGTGTACTGGACTGACCCACCTTAAAAACGTTGCATGGATTGTTACATAAGTGTCATGAACGCTTCTTATATTGATAAATGTTACATGAAGTCCTTTGACCTGAAATCACTATGATTCCTACATAAGGAATTATATGTTTTAAATATCATCAAACGTTGTCTATAACAAGGTGATCATAAAGTTGGTTTTTGGACATATAATAAATTATGTGGTGGAATGTGAGTGACCTAGATGGGATTTGTCCCTCCTATGTAATAGCAGTTATATCTATAGGCCTCTTGATAAAGTTAGACTACAAAATGCATGGCCATGCTCAGGAGGATAAACATGAGATGTTTATTTTCTGTATAGTCTACTTGGGCATCAAGAAAAACATAAATTGAACTGTACAAGGATGACACATTCCATGCCCTTGTGTTCAATTAGATATTTGGACAAAGGGACAGATTATATAAATTATTATCATAAAATAGGATTCGTCAAAGTTGTTGACAATCTCAATATTTGGGTAGTAGTGATGTATTGCTAGATACAGTTCACTATTTATGATATTAAATATAAAAGGGTTTTATTTTTAATATCATAACCAGATATTAAAAGCCTATTAGGTTACACACATACAACAATCCGCTAGGAAAGATAATAATTCTAATTTGATTAGAATTATAACATAATGGGCCAGACCCATATGTGTTAGGGTTAATTGAGTGATGGTAAAACCCTAGCCACCACTCTATAAATATAACATAAGATGCATTACCCTATACACATGAGCAATCGCTCTTACTCTCTAAACGCTACTAGTAGAGTTGATGAGGGTTTCCTAGTTCGGCTGTTGGCATGGACACCTCTAGAGACGTGGCTGCTATTGCCTCGTTTGCAATCCGAAAAAGGTATGTCATTATGTTTCATTCCTTTTATGCCTTAATTCGTGTTTTCGCATTAACGATCATAACAAGGGAGGGAATCCATTTATTCTGCTGCACCCTGACCACATGCTTGATTCCCTTCACTGCCTTCTTCAGCAGTTAGCTAGGGTTTGGACCTCCTAGAGCTAGGAGAAACAGGAAAAGTACAAAGTCATATTGCCAAACATGCCTTTGGAATATGCACATAGGGAGAGGTTTCATGGAGACAATACCAAAACCTGGTTCATACACTGTGCTTGCTGGGATCTCAATATTGAGAGAAAATCCCAGTACCCTCTCCTAAGGAAGAACACAAGGTTGAGTTATCCTTGCTAAAGATTGATTTTGCGTTCTTTTGGAACGTCAAAACTTCATCTTCTGGACAATCTCCAGGGTCCTTCACCCAGGCAATATTCCAGCATACAGTTTCGAACACATATAGGAAATACTCCTTTATTCCTGAGAAGGTAGTCTTCCATCGACACTCTTCTTGATGGCCCTGGCAGAAGAATAGAGGATAGAACATAGCGTGTGGGGGAAGGGCTTAGTTTTCACATGAGGTAGAAATGAGAACCCAATGCCCTGGCATACATCTCTATCCCTTATATGGGCAATGAGAAGACTTATCAGTCATCCCTAGGGTTTGAACATGCCTTGGAAACTGTGCAAGGTTCAAAGTTTTAATTTTTGAAAATTGTGAATTTCAACCGTCTCAGTTGCTATGTCACTTTTAAGTGAGATTTCATATCGTATTAAAAAGTTCAAACGCTTATGTTCAAACACATATATTACTTCAGACAAGCAAGCAAGTTCAGACAATCATTTTTCAGATAATGCATGAATGTTCATATTGCTTCTGATGAACTTAAATCTATCTTCAGTTAAGGGTTTTGTGAATATATCTACCCATTGATGCTCTGTGTCAATGAACTTAATATCAAAAACACCTTTCTGAAATAAATTTCTAATAAAATAGTATTTGATTTCTATATTCTTAGCTCTAAAATGTTGAATGGGGTTTTTAGACAGGTTTATTGCGCTGGTAATGGTACTATCACACATCACAGGGATATAGTGTTTAGAGATATTGAAATATTCTAATTGATATTTTACCCATAGCAGCTGTGAACAACAACTTGTAGCAGCAATGTATTCAGCTTCTGCAGTTGATAGTGCAATGGTGCTTTGCCTTTTGCTTAACCAACTGATCATGTTACTTCCAAAGAAGTGACATCCACCACTGGTGCTTTTCCTTTCAATTCTTTCTCCAGCAGAGTCAGCATCACAGTATCAAACTAACCTGCAATCCTTACTCTTCTTATAGAAAAGACCAAGATTAGTAGTACCATTTAGATATCTAAAAATTCTTTTTACAGCCTTGTAATGAGAGATTCTTGGATCATACTGAAATCTTGCGCACAAACAGACACTGAACATAATATCAGGTCTACTTGTTGTAAGATAAATTAATGAACCAATTATTCCTCTATACATTGTGTGGTCAACAAATTCTTCACCTTCATCTTTACTTAAGATGGCAGAAGGATGCATTGGAGTTGACATAGGCTTGCAATAATTCATGTTGTACTTCTTAAGCATTTCTTTTGTATACTTTTCCTAATGGGTCCATATACAATCAAATTCTTGCTTAATCCGAAGTCCTAGGAAGAATTTTAATTCTCCCATCATGCTCATTTCAAATTCAGATTGCATAAGCTTATAAAACTCATTGCATAAGGAAGAATTTGTTGAACCAAATATAATGTCATCAACATATATATGAACTAGAATGAAGTCTTTGTTGGCAGACTTTCTAAATAGAGTTGTGTCAACTTTTCCTCTTTCAAAACCATTTTTGATAAGAAAGCTGCTCAAATTGTCATACCAAGCTCTTGGAGCTTGTTTCAGGCCATAGAAAGCTTTTTTCAGTTTAAAAACATGATTTGGAAAAGCTTCATCTTCAAAACCAGGGGGTTGCCTAACAAATACTTCTTCCTCAATGATTCCATTTAGGAATGCACTTTTAACATCCATTTGATATAGTTTGATGCCATTAATTGCTGCATAAGATAGTAAAATCCTATGGATTCAAGCCTAGTTACTGGAGCAAAGGTTTCAGTGGAATCAATACCTTCTTGCTTATTGTAGCCTTGTTCAACGAGTTTGGCTTTGTTTTTGACAACCTTGCCAACTTCATCCAACTTGTTTTTAAACACCCATTTGGTTCCGATAATAGTTTTCTCACGGGGTTTAGGAACTAGAGTCTAGACATCATTCCTAGTGAACCGATTCAGCTCCTCTTGTATGCCTAGGATCCACCCTTCATCATTTAGAGCTTCATCAATATTTTTTGGTTCAATTTCAGACAGAAGTGCAAGATTATTGACTTCTCTAAATCTTGATCTTGTTCTCACTCCTTCTGAAACATCACCAAAGATTTGTTCCTTAGGATGATGAGTCTTATATCTCCAACTATTTCTAATTGAAGATGTGCCTTCAGTTTGAGACTCAACATTAGTTGTCTGAAGTGGTTGGGTTTCAGATGGTCCTTTAGACAGAGGTTCAGATGGATCTTCAGCTTTAGTCTGATCAGACTTCTTGTTCAGAGTTATACCTGCAAAATCATCTTCAAGATCGGATAGGTCACATCAATCTTTTTCTTATCATTGAATCTTACATGAATTTATTCTTCAACAGCTAAGGTTCTAGAGTTATAAACTCTGTATGCCTTTGAATTTTCAGAATATCCAATAAAAAATTCTTTATCAGACTTAGCATCAAATTTTTCAATATCATATTTTGTGTTGAGTATAAAACACACACATAAAAAGATATGGAAGTATGATATATTAGGTTTCTTCCTTTCCATAATTCATAGGGAGTCTTTTTTCAGAATTGGTCTTACCAATATTCTATTCTTAAGGCAACAAGTTGTGTGAACAGCTTCTGCTTAGAATGATTTAGGGAGTGAGCTTGAAATGAGTATGGTTCTACCCATCTCTTGTAAGCTTATGTTCTTTCTCTCAACAACCCCATTTTATTGAGGTGTTCTAGCCACAGAGAAATTGTGAGAGATCCCATTCTCCTCACAGAACAGCCTAAAGTTAGAATTTTCAAACTCCCCTCCATGATCACTTATGATGGCAGAAATATAGAATCCTTTTTCATTATGTGCCTTCTTGCAAAATATTGTGAAATTTTCAAAAGTTTCATCCTTGCTTCTGAGGAATATCACCCATGTGTATATCTTAAATAGTCATCAACTATGACCAAACCATATTTCTTTCCACTAAGACTTTATGTTCTAGTTGGTCCAAACAAATCAATGTGAAGTAGTTTAAGAGGTCTAGAGGTAGAAACAACATTCTTACTCTTGAAAGAGTTTCTTGTTTGTTTTCCCTTTAGACAACTCTCGCATAAAATATTAGATTTGATGAAAGCTTGGGTAATCCTTTAACAAGATTAAGTTTTGTTAGCTTTGAGATCACTCTTAAGCTAGCATGCCCAAGTCTTCGATGCCAAATCTGTTTTTCATCCTCAACTGAGAGAAATCATTTCCCATTTTGACTTCCAAGTTCCTCTAGATCAATCTTATACACATTGATGTCTCTTAGCAGTAAAGAGAATTTGATCATATGAGTTTTTGACTATGCACCCATCCTTGGTGAAGGATACTTCATAACAACTATCACACAATTGACTTATGCTCAATAGGTTGTGCTGAAGTCCTTCAACAAGTAAGACATTTTTAATAGAAGACAAAGGTGCCATACCCATTGTACCTATGCCAGTGATCTTCCCTCGTTAATTTCCACCAAAGGTGACCACTCCACCATCCTTGGGTCTAAGGTTTTGGAACAAAGACTTTTCTCCCGTCATGTGTGATAAGTGCTAGAAAGTAGTAAAATGACCATATAAAAATAGCACTAATTGAGTTTGAATTGTTAAATTTACAATAGAAATACACCATTTTAGCTTAAATTGCAGCAAGTGTAATTATTTTAATTGGTTATGAACTTGATGCTATTTTAATAGAAAATTTGTTAAATTTTGCAGGAAAAAGTACAACAAAAATAAAGCATCAAGAAAGAAGTGAGCAAGGACAGAAGCAACAAGGAACAAGCATTAGAAGCTGGAAAATTGATAAAGGAGCTTTCTGTTTTCTGCGCTCCACCTGTGCTGAGCGCAGGTGAAGCACAGAAATCCCTTGTTGCTCACCGTTTCCTGCACTTCACTCAAGCTGAGCGTAGGTGAAGCGCAGAACGCCTAACCTAACGTTATTGGGCTGCAATTAGGGATTCTACGGGCCTTCAGATGGTTATAAAAGGACGCCAAGAGCCACAATTCAACATATACCTGGAGTTAGGAGTGAAATACAAGGATTACACAGGTTATCACACGGAGAATACAATTCAGAGCCGCAATAGAAGAGTTCTTGATTGAGAATCCTTGAAAGCCAAGAGAGTGACAATCTCTAGGAAGCCATAGTGGAGAAGGAGGGAGATTGCAAAGAGGGTGACAGTCTCGTTTGTGTATTCCTCTCATCTATTTTGGTTTGTAATGGCTACCATGAGTAGCTAAACCTTTCTTTAGGATTGAATTATGGCGATTCAATCTCATATTGTATTTTGAATATTTGTTATTTGGGAATCCCTATTTTATAAAGTTGGTATTTTTATTTCTAAACTTAATGCTTAGCTTCTGCCTGTGTGCCGGAGTTATGAAGCGAGTCCTTGGATGCCTAGGAATAGGGTTCTTGGATTCTGATCTGTTTAAAAATACTCATTGGGTTGAAGGTCTAGGAATAGGGTTCAATCCTTTGATGACTTTAACAACCGTTCTTAATGCTAGGCAATTCGTTAAGCAGCCCAGGAATGGGTGTTTAGGGGGTTGTTCTAAGAATTCCAAGCTTGAGGAATCAGGGTGGATGGAATTTATTTGTGTCTCAAATTTATAAATCAAATTCCTAGATTTCAATGATTTCAAAATATGAGAAGGGTGCGATAGACGGATTTCAATCCTAGTTTTCTCATCGTTTACTTCTCCTTTGCACATTTATTTTGGATTATCCAATTTATCTTTATTTTATGCAATTTATTTTCAGTATTTTAATTTCAGCATCTTTAAACCCAAAATATCCAAAACAAATCCTCCTCAATTAGATCGTAACTAAGAATTTGAAATTGTACCGTTCCTCGTGGGTACGACAACCCCCCTTTACTTACTATTATACTGCTGTGAAATTGGTACGCTTGCCACGAACGCAACAATGTGTCGCGAGCATCCACTGTCCAGGTACCATTTGAGGGGTTTCCTTTGTCCTGTTAAACACATCTGCAAAAGGAACAATTAAAGATTTAGGTACCCATACCTTCTTGTTCAAGAGCTTCATTCTTGTTACACATTTCTATGTATGCTCTTGACAAGTCTTGTATTCTTCAAAGAGTTCTTTTGAACTTTCCAGTAAATCATCAAATTTCTCTTGAAGATCAGGGTCGGATTGAGATCTTACCTCAGAGTCTGAACTATTTGAAGATGGTAGACTTGCCATGAGACAGAGATTGGATTCTTCAGCTGACTCTTCTTCCTCTTCTGAAGTTGAGTCATCCAGGTCTTCCCATGTTGCCCTCAGTTCCTTTTTCTTTTTGAAGAACTTCTTCTTGAAGGGGGATTTCTTTAGCATGGGGCAATCAGCCTTTATATGACCCGACTGTCTACATTCATAACAAGTGATTTTGTCAGTAATGGGTTATTCCTTTCTAAACTTCCCCCTTTTCTGAAACATTCTTTTGATCTTCCTGCTCAGCAAGGGAAGATCATCTTCATCAGAGATATCTTCTGAATCTTCATCAGCTTCTGAACTTTCTTCAGCTTGCATGGCTTTTATGGCTCCATGCCTAATCTGTTTGGTTTTTATGCTCAATGCAAATGACTTTTTCGTGGACACATCCTCCCCAAGTTCTAACTCATGAACTTTAAGAGATCCCAACAGTTCCTCTATCTTCAGGATATTAAGGTCCTTTGCCTCCTGAATAGCGGTAACTTTAGGTCTCCAAGCCTTTGGTAAGCTCCTTAGAATCTTTCGATTATGATCTCTGGATTCATAGGTTCTACCCAGGGACTTTAGTCCATTTGTTATGGTCAGAAACCTACCAAACATTTGGTCAATGGTTTCTGACTCCAGCATCTTGAACATCACATACTGATGTAGAAGCATACTAATCTTTTATTGTTTGACATTTTCAGTTCCCTCATGGGCTGAAGCCAATGTGTCCCAGATTTCCTTGGCAGTGTTACATCCATGAGTTTTCTCATACTCTGGTTTATTCAATGAACAAACAAAGTATAGTTTAGCCTTGGCATTTAGCTATACTTTAGCTTTTTATTCACTTGTCCAATCAGACTTAGGTATAGGATGTACATTATGCATGGAATGTAATCACCATCAGTGACTATGTCCCAAAGATCAATGTTGTTGCTCTCAATGAACAGTTTCATACGATCTCTCTAGTAATGGTAATTAACACCATTAAATGTTGGAGGCCTTGTCACATATGCTCCTTCTGTGATATAGTGGTTTGTGCCTGTAGAGGTTTCCATCTGGATCTTCTTCCTCATCACGGTCAGGTGCTCAACCCGAGGCTGAGCTCTGATACCAACTGTAGGAACACACAGGAAACACTAGAAGGGGGGTCGAATAGTATTTTTATAAAATTTGAAGTTTTTGGGAAGTCTGAGTTTTAAAACAGTTCAGACAAGTTTAAAGGTTGTCTGAAATTTTATTCCCTGTCTGAAAATGTTCAGACAGAGGTATGAAAACAGTTTTTGCAAATTGAGTTATAATGACAACTTATAAGAACCTAGTTCAAAAACTCTATTCTTGTTAGTTAAAATGAAATGTAAGGAGTTTAAGGGTAAGAGAAGCACTCAGCCAAATTTATCCTGGTTCACCCACTTCACTTGTGAGCTACGTTCGGTCCCAGAGCGAACATGCTACTAGATTTTCTACTAATCTTAACAGATTACAAGTATTCTTTTCCACCAAGCCTCTCCAAGCTCTACACCAAGTATTCTTTCTCCAACCAATCCTCTCCAGGCTCTACACCGAGTATTCTTTCTTCAACCAAGCCTCTTCTGGCTCTCAGACAAGTATTCTTTCTTCCACCAAGCCTCTTCAGGCTCTCAGCACTTTCAAAGTGTTTACAAAGAGACGTGAGCTTAGAACCTACAGTTCTTCGTTTAGATTGTACAAGGATAACAGTGATCTAACAATGGATATGAAAGTTTATAGTACAAGTAATTTCTAAGAGAAATTCTATAGAGAATTTGGAAGCGTTTTTGCTTTGAGTGAGCTTCTTATTTTCAGCAGATTTTCTCACAGAGTTGTTTTGCTAAACGATCATCAACAATCAATCCTTCAAAAAATCTTCTATCTTCAGTGAGATTTCTGGTATTATAGGTTTCTGGGGCGCTAAGTGCTGAGAAGTCCGTTGAGAGATAGCTCTAGGTGCAAATACTGTTGTTGTGAGACATCTCTGACGCAAGTATGAGGTAGACAATACTTTATGTGACTCCAGCAGAAAGCTACTCCAAATATCCTCTTTTCGCGCTGGTTAATTCAAAAAGATATCCCAGAAAGCTACTTTTTGTCACACCTAAACTGTGTAAAAAGATTGCGTTAAGGAGTGGTGCAAACTGAGTCATCCCATGTTAGTCAAACCTTGACTTCAGGCATATTGGCTTCAGTTAGCACTTAAACTGGGTACCAAAGTCCAATAAATTGGGGACCTAAGTCCAATCTTACTTAATTAAAGGTGAACTGGGAAGCCAAACTCATTTTCTGATTGTTAACTGGGGCGAAGGGCCTTAATGCAATGCTCACACATACACTTTTCCCATGAATCATGTAGTAGATACCATTATACATAACATAAGAAAAGCCCTAACTTGGGGAGAAACCCCTACATATATCTCTAGTTCCATACAACTATACAAAACACAAATATGTAGAGAATCCACCATTAAACCAATCAAACACAAGTAAAAAGGAAAGAGAATAGGAGAATAGGGTTCATGAAAGGAGATTCACTCAAAATAAGTGAAGGTGTATGAGTTATACTCACCTCAAAAGAATTCTAAGAGAAGGGGGATGAGTTGAGGGAGGTTGGGGTGAAATCCTTGGCTTTCCTTTTCTTTATCCAAGCTCCAAGGTGCTTTCTCTCTCTAGAAAACCTCTCTCTAGAATAAAAGGAATGAAAGGGAAGAATGAGAAAAGAAACCATAACTTAATGTTTTTAAAACTGACACGCGTATTCTCGCTCAAGCGAGCCCTTCTCGCTTGAGCGAGAATGCTGAGGGGATTCTGAATTCCCGTTCTCACTCAAGCAAGAGGCTTCTCGCTCTCTCGCTTAAGCAAAAATCTTCCTAGAGTACTCCTTTCCTCCCTTTTTCTTGCTCAAGCGAGAAAATGACATTAAAAATTCTTCATTTTTACTGATATTCTCGCTTAAGCGAGCCCTTCTCGCTTGAGTGAGAACATCGGGACCTAAAATCCTGATTTCTCACTTTTAACCATTCTAACTCAATTTTTCCACTCATTTCCTAATTCCTTTCACAAAACCTATTATACTACTAATTTTCCTTTATAAAATTGGTTTTAAATTCTTGGGATGTTACATTTTATCTTTTGCTTGGGGAATGGAGTTATTGGTTCGACCGATTGTTGGCTATTATTTGTTTACCTTTCTAAACTTTATTTTCTGGAAGATTGTATCACGACGTACTCTTTACACTTCACTTTCGTATATATGTGATGTTTGTTTATGTTCTATGTGTTTTTAAAATGTGACACGGGTAGTGTGACCACGATTTTAAAACTTCGACAAAATATTTTCTGAACAAAAAAGAAATCTGCGATTTTCTGAAAATAATATATTAGTCTTAGGTTAGAAATAGGGTGTCACACATCAGATAGGGGCTCTCTTCTCACCACTCTCAAAGGTGTTTAAGGGTGTAGGAAAAACTCACTCAGCTTCTCTAAACAAAGTGTATTGTCATAAGCTTCATTATTAACAACGTCTCAACCATTATTTAATGCATCTAAAAATCAAAAGGTCTTTATGGGTTGTAACATGGTTATTGGAAAAATATAATAGGATAGATAAACAAGAAAAAGACAAACAATGGTTAATTAAACAAAACATTAACTTTTTAAACTTTAGACGAAGCCCAAACAAGTTGATTCAAATTAATTCCATTTTTCAAACATTATTCCCTTTACTTTTTTTTACCACATTCCTCACTTCTTCTTGAATTCCCTAAAATAGTTGTATTTTTCTAAAATGCTCCGTTCGAAGAGTACCACATAAAATGAAAATAATTCTTTTTTATAAGGGTATCAAGTAATGTATATAGAAAATAAGCTCAAAATGGATAATTAAATAATATAGATGTAAAGATCTCTAAAGAGACTATGAGTGTGTTTGGTAAGCCATTTCAGTTAGCTGAAAGCTGAAATTAGTAGCTGAAACTATTTCAGCTATGTTTGGTAAAGTAGCTTTTTTGGGTAGCTACTAGCTTTTCTTGAAAATGTACTTAAGGTAGCTTTTTAAAAAAGCTTCAATTTTCAGCTACCAGCTGAAAATTAATTACACGTTTATTCCTCAACCATCACACTTATCATTATTTAATAATTAATAATGTTTTTATATGTCATTTTACCATTTTCAGCTAGTTTTCTCAAACACATTCAATCAAATCAGCTAGTTTTTCAGCTTTCAGTTAACTTTAAGCTTTCAGCAACTTCTTCAGCTTTTAGCTAACTTTATCAAACACACTCTATGAATAAAAACATAGTGACTAAAATAAAAAATGTGCTAAATTTTTCACATAAAAAACTAAAAATTTATTTAAATCTATATAAAATCTCCTAATTAATTAGCAGTACTATTTTGTTTTGTATGGCTTTAAGCCAATTTATTATGTGTATAATTTCAATATACGAGTCTACTTTTTTGTGTTTTTAAATGTTTAATTAACACACGTGTTCTATAAAAAATATAATGATTATGTAATTTTTTTGGATTAAAAAGAAAAAAACTTAAAAAAGGTTATTTTAGTGTTTTTCCAAAGTTCAAAAATTGCTTTCGACAAAAAAATATCATACGATCATTTTTTTTAAAAAAAATAAAACAAGCAAACTCTAAAGTCTAAACTACACCATATTTACATTTCTTTTTAATTTATTTCATTTTTTGGAATTAAGGAATGACCGCCGCCATATTGTAAAACAAGTACACGGCACAGGTTGAAATAGTCTTTGAAGGTTCCAGTTGATAATGCTATAGTGGTAGAAGGGACCAATCTACACGTGCTTAAGCAAGTGGCTTCCTGCACTCCAATTTACACTAGCACCCTTAGTACATACATGCTGTCATTTTCTTTTAAAATGTTTTGAAGAATTAAAAACTGTTTCCCATCTAAATTGTCTAGTAGCCAATCAAGTTGTCCATAAGTCCCATGTGATAAAATATATAAAAAAAAATTAAATAATAAGTAAAGATTTTTCTCTAATGATTTCAATTCTTGATATTGTTTAAATTTAAAGAAATTACTTTGTATGTATAATTATGAAAGGGATGAAAATAAAAGAGAAAAAAATATAATGTGATGGATGATATAATTAAAAAAAAATATCTAAATTGTTATACATATATTTATCGTATGACTAAACATATTATTAAATATAAGTCTACAAAGTGATATATGGTTATATTAGATAATTTTCTACCATACGTCTCACTTTATTTTGTATATAAATCTTAATCATATACTTTTCTTCTTTATTTTGCATATAAATACCAATCATATACTTTTCTTCTACAAATATTTGACTATTCATGTGAAGCAAAATAACAAAGGTCATGATATTTATTTTAGGTCAAATATGTTATTGGTCCCTGAAATTTAGTCAAGATTTATTTTTAATCTTTATAGGATCATGCTAGCGTGAAGTATAGTATGGGTGTAACACCGGTATACACCCTTTTGACTTGTTATGACAGGTTTTATTACCTGATATTTTAAAATAAAGAAATTTATAAAATTGCAGAGATGGGTTTGACAAAAAAAAAATTAAACTAATTTCCATTGCTCACCTGTTAAAGTATTTTTTTTTCAGCTTTTTTTGTGAGAATGTCGTTGCATTTGTGAGTAAGCCATACTCCCTGGTAGTGACGATAAGCATCCTCCTTAACAATACAACTACCAAACAATACAACTACCAGGCCGTTGCTTTCACTGGGTATTAAGGATGATGAAGTGATGCAGTGACATTGAGTATTAAGGAGATTTATTGTAGTTTTATTTGGCTTATATATAAATCTGGGTGAGGTATCTAAGACACTTGTAGCTGTCAATTTGGGTTGAGCTCGGTGAGCCAACTCGGCTCAACGGTGAGTTGAGTTGGTAAAATATAAGCTCACATATTTTTACGGGTCAAAAGTGGGTCAACCCACTTAACATGCGAGCCAAGGTGGGTTCGAGCCGGGTTGGCTCACTTTTTAATTTTTATTTAATTTTTATACTTTTTAAATCATTTTTATAATTTTTTTATATTTTTTTCTAATTTTTTACCTTTTTTATTATTTTTATAATTTTTTAAATTAGGTGAGCCAACCCGCTTAACCCACCAACCCGCGGTGGGTCGAGCCGGGTTGGTATTTTTCCAGCTCACAAGAAAAGTGAGTCAACCCAGCTCGGCTCACTTTTAGCCTGTGGTGAGCCAATACGCATGAGCAGGGTTGGCTCACTTTGACAACTCTAAAAACACTGCACAAACAAGCTAAAACACACATACCAGCAAAACAGCATTAAGGAACCAGTAGTGATCGATGAAGGCGATTTACACAATGAGATATGGATGAAGTGAAAAAATCCCACCCAGGAGCCTTGCGGTCTGGAGCAAGATTTGTAGAACAAAAAATTGAAGAAGAAAGAAACAAAAGACAAGGCTTTGATACATTGCGCAAAAATCGGCAATAACCCGTATAATAAGTAACTTACGCACAAACACAAGCACAAACACAAGAAGTGCGTAAATTAACCTTGTACCTCCATTATTAGACACGGAAGGATGTTTTTGAAATTTTGATAAATTTAACTCAACCGGTATTCAGTTTAAAATCACAACCGTTCATTCTAAAAGTAAGGAATCCAATGAGTAAACCCTCAAAATGGTTCCCGAAAGATTGGTCATCGGTCAACTTGGTCCTTGAAAAAATGAAAATTGTAAAAACGTCCCTGAATGATGCTACATTCGATCAAAATAGTCCTTCCGTTAACCCAAGTCTGTTAAAGCTAACAGACTTGCTGATGTGGTATAAAAGATTGAAAGTCTTCATTTTGGTCCCGGCCCAGTCAGCCCAAAAGATTGGAAACTCATCAAATTGGTCCCCCTCCCTCTCTCTCTCTCTCTCTCCCTCTCCTCCCCCTCCTTCACAACTTCATCCCAATTCCCATATCAAATAAGCTCTATTTCATTTCTCAACTTTTCTACACGCTTAGATATATATAGCTAAACAAAATTATTAAGATCAAATATTAATGGCTGAGATTGAGGGATCTCCAAGAAGCTCCATGCATAGAGTAACAGGCAGAGAGCAAACCTTTATAGCCTTAGTTGCTTCCCCAATGGTCCCAACTGATACCACTGCCAAATTTGCTTTGCCTGTAGATTCTGAGCACAAAGCCAAGGTTTTTAAACTGTTCTCCATGGCCAATCCCCATATGAGAACTTTCCACTTATCTTGGATATCCTTCTTCACTTGCTTTGTCTCAACCTTTGCAGCAGCTCCTCTTGTCCCCATCATTCGTGACAACCTCAACCTCATTAAATGTGACATTGGCAATGCTGGTGTTGCCTCTGTTTCTGGCAGTATTTTCTCTAGGCTTGCAATGGGTGCAGTTTGTAACCTGTTAGGCCCACATTATGGCTGTGTCTAATTCCTTATCATGCTCTCTGCCCCAACTGTGTTCTGCATGTCATTTGTGAAAGATGCTGCAAGGTATATAGTTGTTCGGTTCATGATTGGGTTCTCCCTGGCCACTTTTGTCTCATGCCAATACTGGATGAGTACAATGTTCAACAGTAAGATAATAGGGCTTGTAAATGGGACAGCAGCTGGTTGGGGTAACATGGGTGGTGGAGCCACTCAGCTCATAATGCCATTGGTCTATGAATTGATCCGGCGAGCTGAGGCTACTCCCTTCACTGCATGGAGGATTGCCTTCTTCATCCCTGGCTGGTTGCATGTCCTCATGGGCATCCTGGTCTTAACCCTAGGCTAAGATTTACTTGATGGCAACCTTGGTGCCTTACAGAAGAAGGGTGATGTTGCTAAAGACAAGTTCTCCAAGGTTGGTCTCTGGTTCTTGGTTTTTTTATACAATACAATCAATATAGTAAATTTCTTACTTTGTTGCCCATCATCTGTAGGAAAAGAAAAATTCTTTCAAGTAATTAACTCATGATTTATCTAATTTGGTTTTAATTTTGTGTTCAGGTGTTATGGTATGCCATAACAAATTACAGGACATGGATTTTTGCCCTCCTCTATGGGTACTCTATGGGAGTTGAATTAACCACTGACAATGTCATTGCTGAGTATTTCTATGACAGGTTAGTTAAGCTCCTTGAGCGCAAGCCTCAAGGCCTAAAATTTTTGTTTTCTTACTAATCTCTAAGACTAACCATATAATTAATGAATGAATATAAAACAGGTTTAATCTCAAGCTGCATACTGCTGGAATCATTGCAGCTTCATTTGGAATGGCAAACCTTGTTGCTCGCCCCTTTGGTGGATATGCCTCTGATGTTGCAGCTCGATTATTTGGCATGAGAGGTAGACTTTGGAGGGAGGGAGGGAGAGAGAGAGAGAGATAGAGAGAGAGAGGGGGGACCAATTTGATGGGTTTCCAATCTTTTTGGGCTGACAGGGCAGGGACCAAAATGAAGACTTTCATTCTTTTATGCCACATCAGCAAGTCTGTTAGCTTTAACAGACTTGGTTTAACGGAAGGACTATTTTGACCGAAGGTAGCATCATTCAGGGACGTTTTTACAATTTTCATTCTTTCAGGGACCAAGTTGACCGATGGCCAATCTTTCAGGGACCATTTTGAGGGTTTACTCGAATCCAACAGTTACTAAGGGGTGAATCACCGGTGTTTCACCCACACGGTGATTCACCTTAGACGCTGCCATCTTTATAATTCAAAATTGGTGATTTTAGTCTCTCAAAAATTGAAAATACACCAATTTAGTCCTCATCATATAGTTTCCTGCAGATTTTCCTACGAATTTATATTGATAAGCACTAAAAATGAGTATTTTCACTTTTTTGATAAAAAAAGTCACGGGAAAATTTATAGGAAAATTATAAGATAAGGATCTAATTGGTGTATTTTAAATTTTTGAGAGATTAAGTGTGTGTTTGGTAAAATTAGCTGAAAAACTAGTTGAAAGTTGAAAAACTAGCTGATTTGACTGAAAGTGTTTGATAAAACTAGCTGAAAATTTAAAATGACATACAAGGATATAATTAATTATTAAATAATGATGAGTGGAGGTGGTTGAGAGATAAACTTGTAATAAATATTCAACTAGTAGTTTAAAATAAGAGTTTTTTTTTTAAAAAAAAACACTACCTTACCAAACACAACTAAATGGTTTCAACTATAATTTCAGCTTTCAGCTAGCTGAAATGACTTACCAAACACACTATAAAACCACTGATTTTGAATTATTTGGACTAAAAGCAAATCTTGTGGCTGTATTTCAGATTAAAAAACATATTAACCCTTTATTTTTAAGGGTGAGGATCAACTAGGCATGGCAACGGGACGGGTCGGGGGCGGGTTTTGCTCTCACCGCCCCCGCCCCCGTAAAAACAGGGCGGGTTCAGGTTTAAAGAGAGCGAGTTTGAAATTATGAAACCCAACCCCGTCCCCGCGGGTCCCCGTCGGGTTCGGGGAAACCCGCGGGGATTTCACCTTCTCTATTTTTCATTTTTTCTGTATTTTTATAACTTAAGTATATGTTTTTAAATTAGTTATATATATCTAATATATTCTAATTCAAATAACATGTAAATATAAACATTTATAATCCTAAAAAAATAAGAAACTTAAGAACTATATTATATTTTAAGGAAAATATATAAATTTACCTTTATTATTTAACTATTAATATATTAAAATTATTTAATTATTCTGTCGGGGCAGGTTCGGGTTCGGGGTCGGGGCGGGTTCTTAAACCCCTAAACCCTCCCCCGTCCCCGTTAAAGGCGGGGCGAGTTCGGGGTCGGTTTTTACTTAAACCCGGTCAAAGCGGGTTTTCCCCATCAAAGTCGGGGCGGGGACGGGTCGGTACCCGCGGGTTCGGGTTTGTTTGCCATGCCTAGGATCAACTTACTTCAGGAGTAACTCTAGCAAAGTTACTCCGCTTAATAACTCTTTGTAGAATGTGAATTTAAGAAATCTAACCGTTGAATAATGTGATATTAATATGATGATTATGCACACCAAATTTTAAATTCATTAGACATTCATAGGTATGTAATCTTAGATTTGATATTTACTTGTATTTTAAAAAATATATTATACGTTAAACTAAAATGATTTGATGAAACATCAAATAATTTTAAAATTTTATGAAATTTTGTAGGTTTGATCCACTTAATAAATTTTTTTTAATATGACGGTTGGATTGATGAAATTCACATTCTACAAAGAGTTATTAAGCGGAGTAACTTTATTAAGCGTTACTCTTGGAGTAAGTTGATCCACACCCTTATTTTAATATATATTATGTTATTTACAATCAAACACTCCCTATTTTTTTGCGGGTATTGTATAAAGCTGATAAAATGGGCTAACCTGCCCCACAAAATTATAGGGTTCATACACTTATTTTAGTAGCCCAAATAACTCTCAGAATTTTTAGCTCAATTCGATAAAGTCCGCTGCTGGTAAAAACCCGCAAAAGGCCTGTAGCTCGCAAAAACCTATAAAAAACAGGCTACCCCGCAAAAAGCCCGCAAAAATATAGGGCTCAGACACTTATTTTAGAAGTATGAATAAATTTCAACTTTTTTTACCTCAAGCCGATAAAAAGCTCGCTACCTGCATCAAGTCAGGTCGAGAAGGACCGAGTAGCTTGAATTACCAACTCTATTATTGTAACATTCATGTATGAAATACTCAAAATATAAAATGTTGGTCCTCTAGATAGTAGTTTAGGTATTGGTTAAGGTTAAAAAATAAAATAATTTTATTAAAAATATAATTTTTATTATATTTTAAATTATTCTGAATTAATCATGAGCATTGAACATTTTTATAATGTTAAATATTTTCTATTTGAATATATATATATATATTTCAAGATTTCGCATGAATTAATTATTCAATTTTAATAAATTTAAATAAATTTTTTAGTACAATTCATGACATATTTTCTAGTTATATATTGATAATAACTAGTATTTTAACCCAGACATTGCACAGGACAAGGAGAATACTGAAAAAAGATCAACTATAAAAAATAACGTGTTTCTTAAACTTTAAACTGAAAAAATTCAAAGGACAAAAACTATCATATATAAAATAATTTTGATTTTAATTAATTTATTTTAAAATTTAAATAAGAAAATTTAAAAGGATAAATTACTGTGATATGAAATTAATTAATATATTTCTTAATAAATATTAATATGTTTTATAATTAAATAAATAAATTGAAAGGAAGATAAATAGAAATTCAAACTTTTTCAGACAATAAAAAACTTTTTAATTTATTAATTACTTAATTTATTAAAATAAAATAAAAATAATCACATGGATTGATGTAGGAAAATGACCTATATCGGTGTCATTTATAGTGTTTGGTAACTTCAACTGCTAGCATGAAAATTTGGTCGATGAAGATAATACTATACATGCCTATACTAATATAGAGCTGAATCATGAAACTAAAATCTCCTGCTGTATTTGTAGTTAGCATATATGTTGTACCATTCAAAAGAAAAAAATTAATTTAACATATAATAATAAATAATTTAATTGTAAATAATTTATAGTAAGTGAATTGCGAGATTATAGGACTTAGAAGTGGATATATTAATAGAAGATGATTGTTATAATTTTTGAATTTGAATGAGAGAAAGAAGGAAAGAAGGGAAAAATGTGAAAAAGAAGATACATATGAATGAAGGAGGATGTTATGATTTTGGGTGACAAGAAGTTTAAAAACAACGCATGGGAGATATGTGGGTTTCACGACCAAAGAATTTAAGAGGAGAATATATTTTTGAGTGGCGTGGTTAATTGAGAAGGAGAGTAATTATCATTAACTACTCTCACTCTCTAAAGAGAGGACTTATAATTAAAAGAGTATAGTAATTGATTTAGAGATATCCCATTATATTAAATATTAATTAAAAAAAATTAAGCATTTATTGAAAAATAAAAAAAGTAAAATCTTTTGAATGAGTAACTAGAGGAAAAAACATGAATTTGATTGATATAGAAACACATAAAACACATGTAACCAAATGAAAAAGACATATAAAAAATTTCACCCATCAAATGAGCATGAGTTTAGGTGTGTATAGTTTATCTGATAAACGGTCTAGGTATTATAGTATAGTAGTATAATATTCATACTTGTATAATGTGTTTATTACATTTTTATAATTAGGTTTTATAAGTTTTTTTTTTTATATTTTTGAATTGGCAAGACATTATACTTTTACTCAATACTCTTTATTTTAATATTTTCATCATTAAAATCTACTAGTTTGTAAAAATTTAAAAAATATATATTTAATCAAATTGAAATGTGAGTGATATATATTTGAATGGTTTGAAATACCCTTAAACTCACTTTTTAATATTTTACCTAGAAAAAAAATGTGAGTGATATATATCTCTCTTTGTGTGTATTTGTGTGTGAAAAATGTATAACAAATTATGTAGAAAACATGAATTCAATTTTGTTGACTAGAGTGAATCTCTAAAACAAAATGAGAAGAAGTCTACATAGATAATCACTCTAAAACAGAATGAGAAGAAGTCTTTATAGATAATTGGACATTTCAAATTCAAAGGAGTCTACTCTATACAAAGTGAAAATATCGTTTTATACGTATTTTCATTTTTTCTGACCAAAACAAAATACATATTTTTATTTATATTATTATTGTTATATTTAATAGATATACACTTTTTTCCCCCTAATATCTATAGTACAGTGCTTGCGTAGAAAAACAGAATACATGGAAGAGCAAATAAACTTGGAAACGAAAGAAAAAAAAAAAAAAAAACTAAACACATAACACACAAGCAGTAAACACCACACCACAATAGATATATTAGGGACTCACAACACAAACCCACCAAAGAGAGAGAGGCAATACACACAGAACAACGCAACACAAGAAGCAGTGGGGGAAGAAAGAAAACCCAGAATCTAGAACCACCAAAACCAGCTTAAGCCTCTACCATAGACCTTACCATAACAACAACAACAACACGATTCTTGCTTCTTCTTCTTCTTTCATCCCTATTTTATTTTTGTTTTTTTTACCCTTATATTCATGTGAAAGAGAGATCTTGTCCTTCTACAATGCCCACTTTGTAGTGGACAAGCTAATCTCTTCCCACTAATTTCCCCTTACACTATCTTTCATCCTTCCAATCCCACGCTTTTCCCCTTCACGCTTCGAATCAGAGTTTCTTTTCCCTCTTTTGATCGATACCTATTATTGCTTAGGTACCCAAAAAAGTGTTTGATTCTTTTATTCCAATCAATTTCAGTGTTTTTTTTTTTTTGCAATAGAAATATTTACGATTGGAATTAGGGTTTTCTCTCTTTGTGGGTGTGTTCCCGATTCCCGCGTATTGTACTCAGCTTGTTTGTGTTGCTGGATTTTCTAGGGTTTCATTTGGATCGTAACTTGGTAGTTGCTGGAATTTGGGGATTTCGGACTGATAAAGGGTTTGATCAAAGCACGGTGAGGGGTTGCGTGAAATGAGCATGAGCTCCGATCTTTTCAGAGGTTCGAATTGTGGATTTGGAATTACGGTGCTTGAGCATTTTGTACTTGGACATTGCATATTCTTAAAATGGTCTTTAACATTGCTTATATGAGCATGGAAGAGGATTGTCTATATTAATTGTTTTAGACAGTGATCAACACCTTTGAGAGCCAATTTTAGACACAGTACAGAGTCACTGTCCTTCATTTTTTGGCCTTTTTGATCTTTGTTGGCGGATGATTGTGGTTTTGAGCCTTGACTCAGATGAAAAGCTGATGATTCTTTGTTGGCCCCAAAGAAAACATAGAGGATCTGATTGCAGTGGTCCATTTTTGTTTCTGAAGAAACCCTTTGGATTGACATAATCTGAGCTTAATATCTTACCATAGAGATCATAATCCTAAACATATATACTTATTGGGGTTGTGTTGAATCGTTTACCTTTGTACTACGACTTTAGTTAGTTAGTTAGATTGAGTGGTTGCGGTGCTCAACGTTGATTTTGAATCAAATTTCAGTAATATTAGTTTCGGCTATTTGCATATTTGGTGAAGAGAAGTAAACCTTGGTGGTTTCCATAATTTTGTGTTTGTAGTGAGTAAGATGCTTATGGAGGAAAAATAAAGCTGGAAATGAATGCAGTGACATGGTGCATGGACAGGAGCATAGTTTCTGGTTCGTTCCCTTTCCGGAACAGCGCTACTGGAAAGTAATTGAAGCATTCTCAATTTTGCAAAGAGGATACACTGGGCATAGCTGTATTTTGTGCAATGTCGCGCTGCTTTCCATTTCCACCACCAGGATATGAAAAGAAAGCTATAACAGATGATGTGGATTTATTGAAAAAGGTTAATATACTTTTCCTATATTTGCATTGTAGAAATTGCTTGACCTACCATTATTTGGGATGCAAAACTGGAATTTCTTGTGAGCTTACAGTTAAAAGTGCATTAGTAATTTTTTTTTTCTTTCTAAATGGACGGTTAAAGTGGTTTTTAAGAATGTCTGCTATCATGCACTCATGGTGTGATTTAAGTGCGTACTTGATTATTTTTCATCGGTTTCTTCTTATCGGTGGATAAATTCGACTCAGTTAGAGTTCTTTGTGAATAGATGACATGAAGCATTTGAAACGGTCTCTTTCGATATTTCACATACAAGACAAAAGTATAAAGTTATTGCTTGATGGGGTTTGGATTCAAATGCAATTAAAGATTTTTTTTGACAGAACAAATGTAATTAAAGATGATTGGAAGCATAAATGATGATTTATTTATTTTGGCCTTCTTTGATCAGTTGTGATTGTGCGCTCTTTGGTTGATGAAAGTTGGTTCTTGTGACATACAACTTTCCTTGTGTACACTTCTATTGTTGCCTTTTTCTATCCCGTAATGTTAAAACTTAAAAGATTAATGTTAGGTTTTTCTGTTTTATCTCTGAATTTTGTAGTTTGGGCTGTTGCATTGCCTAGTGCTGAACATATAAGTTCCAAGAAGATGACGGGGAGGGAAATAATTTGTTATGGAAGAGACAATGACTAAAAGTTTATATGCTCTTCTTGTTCTATTCACTTTCCTCTTCACACAAATTTCACTAAGATTCAAATAAGATTTTGGTCCCTAGAGTTTGCACCCAGTATTTAGGTATTGGTGCCGATGGTTCTTTTTTTGGATATCTGTTCCTATAAGATTCAAATATGATTTTCTCTGATTTTGTGGTGCTGTATGTGTTTGGTGTGGGGCAGGGGAAATGGTTAAAACATAAGCTATGGTTAGAATTGAATAAGGTATTATTTATCCTCAACTGATGAGTCCTTTCAATGGGAAAAGTAATAGTTGACAAAATGTGGGGGATGTTGGATATATGTAGTTGAGCTGAGATTGTGCAGAGATTTAAACATATGCGTTATTGGACATTGGAAAAACTGCTATTGGTGCACCATCTATTTATGGATGATAAACACACCTAGACAGTTGGACAAAACATGATTTTGAGAAAAAAAAACCTTTGGACTTGATACTGTGCTTTCATGTTTAGAATAAACTTTGAGGTCTTGACTCTTGAGAGTAAGATATTATACTTGTTGTATGCTGTACAGGACTAGGAGTCACTGTTAAGTGCTCTAGCACTATAAGGAATTATGTAACTATTATTGCAATGTTAATATAGGAAATGGTTAGTCTTATGCACATGAATCTTAGTGTTACTTTGCATTAAGAAATTGCTCCTAAAATATTTTGGTAATTCTGTCTTGGAATTAATGATCTGCTAAGTTATTACTTAGGATTATTTTAATGTTAGGTGGCGTTTGGTATGAGGAATCTTTCATTCTCAACTAAACCACATTCCAGAAATCTCATTTCCAGGAATGGGATTCCTGGGAAATTTTATAAAACATGTTTGTTTATCACTAATTTTTTTCAGGAAAAATTTGTTGTATTCATTCCTATTTCCTATGTTTGACTCAAATGAAATATTCCCAGGAATATAGTATACTGTTCCAAAACTACCCTTAATTGAAATAAAAATAGAAGTATTGGATAAGTGACTCATCAAATTAGGAATAAACACCTGGCACATAAAAAAATCAAATTAGGAGCTATACACTTTATTACCCAAACTCATACATAGAACCCTAGAAAAAGAAAACATCAAGGGAGAACACAAAGAGAATGGAGAGGGAAAATTCAGAGCAGAGTTGTGAATGCTAAAGGAAATCTTGTAGGATTTATTGAATTAAAAATGAGAGTAATTTAGTAACTTCATAGCTTATTTTCCCATTCCCATGGAAAAGTTTTATTCCAACCTACAAAGATGGGAATAAAACTTTTAACTTCTATTCACAAACTTACATGTTGTGAAACTTTTTGAATCTCTTCTATCAAACAGGGGGAACTTTTTTTTCTTATGTCACTTTCCCATGAATGTTAAAACACTCCTATACCCAATTCTGCCTTCATTTATAAGATGTTGGATGTTATTTACTTGTGTGTGAGTGCTACTTTGTTGTAAGCAATTTCACCTCATAAAACTGGTGGTCATTGTCATTGCGTTGAACTGGATACTGTATCTTATGTGAGTATGGATTTTATTTGTCACTAGTAAAATGATTGTGTGTTTACATGGACCTTTGTGTGTAATTGAAACATTTTGGCAATGTCTTTTTTCTGGGTCTTTTTTGTATGTTTGTTTGGTTATAAATGGCTAAATTAGCAACTAATTGCTGTATATTCTCTATATAGATAGAGTGAGCGTTTAATGGTCTTGAATTTGTTGTTATTTTTGCTAGATCTTCAAGTACCATGTTGTTATGGTTGTTGTTCTATGGATATTATTCTCTCAATTTCTTTTTTCAGGGGTTGATTGGGGATGTGAAGTCATTTTGTTTGTTTCCTTATTTGATTATTATTCTTGATGTCTATTTTCCACCATAAACCTGCAGGAAAAGCACAGAGAAAAGAAACATAAAAAAGAGAAGAGGGACAAAAAGAAGAGGGAAAACAAGGAAAAGAGGGAGAAGGAAGGAAAGGATGGGAAGCACAAGGAAAAAAAGGACAAAAAAGAAAAACACAAAGAAAAAAAGAAAGATAAGGACAAGGACAGGGATAAAGATAAAAGTAAAATCAGCACTGCAGACGACAAAGGATTTCCAGGACAAGCTCAGGTTCCCAATGCAGGTAAACTACATCAAAAGGAAATCAAGCAAAATGATAAGAAAAATGCCTTGTTTGAGGATAGACTTAACAAACAGTATGCCAGTAACAATGGAGAGAAGGCCAGAGAAAATAATCATCTGGCTGAGGAGAACAAAGATTCTAAATTCCTCCTGGAGTTGGACAGGAGGATTAGGGACAATGGAGGAGCGGGAAATCAATTGGTTCAAAACGTTACAATTGCAGACCATCATAGAAAGGATGAGGGGGCTGTTAGGTTTGTTGCCAAGAGTGGTGGAACCTGGCCTGATGGTAAGGAAAAGCTCCAGGATAAGGGTATTAATGCTGGGAAGATTGATGGGAGAGGAATCTGGGCTGAGGCGCGACCTATTGGAAATGCAGCAGTTCAGAATAATGTTGGAAATTGTCATCCCAGGATTGATGGAATGCCCAGACCTTTGGACAAGAATTTTAACAAAACTTTGGAAACAACAGTTGAAGGAACAGAAAAAGTTAACGAAAAAAAAGATGATAAACGGGGAGATAAAAGGAAAGATAAAGAGAAGGAGAAGAAAGGGCATGGGAAGGACAAAGACAGGGATAAAGAGAAGAAAAAGGAAGAGAAAGCGAAGGAGCATATTGAACATAAAAACAGAGAGCAGAATAAATTAAAAGAGATCAACAAAGTTGGCCCAATAGGTTCAAATTCTTCAACACAGGTTTCCAGGCACAGCCATGAGAATTCTATCATTGGGGAAAATCTGAAGAAACGGAAGGACATTGAATCAAATGGAGTTCTGCATGGTGAGTGCCATATATGATGAATGCTGTTCTCATTGCTGTTTAATGCTCCTATTAGGTTGTAGTTATACATGAATAGGACATTTTTCTTATTGGGTATAGAGTACTATTTACATCCTATGAGATAACGTCGGGTTTTTAATGATGTCACATAATTATTTTAATATTTTAATAATTAGTATTTTTTTTTCCAATTACAATGATCCGTTTTCTTTAGCTTTTATGCTCACTTTTTAGCAGTTGGCTGACATGTTACACTTAATTTCTGAACTTTCTTACAGCCAATGATAATTGGCCCAGTAAGTTGCCAAGACCTTCTCCCTCTCATCCTTTCACTGAAAATGGAAGGATATTGGAGCCTTGCCAAATTTCCCTTCCGAATGCTTCAGATAGGCTAGGAGCATCCACTAATGTTAAGGTGGAGAACAAAGAGCGCAAGATAAATGGAATCATTGAAGCTCTACCACCTGCAATTTCCTCAATCAAGACTCCTGCTGCTACTGTGCCAGCTGATCCTGTGGCTGAAGCACCTACAAAACCACCCCATCCAGCTGATCCAGTGATTGAAGCACCAACAAAACCACCCCATCCAGATACCAAGTACCTAAGTCAGGTATATTCTGTACCCAAAACAGATGAATGGTCTGGTTTTGACGACCAAGAGTGGTTGTTTGGCAGCAGTTCACAAGAAAAAAAACCTGTGGGGAAATCGTCAGAGGCTGGGGATACACTGCAGGTATGGGCAGAAGGTGTGCACATAGAGCCAGCAGATATTTTTGCTCTGCCATATGTCATTCCATACTGATTGATTATTTAAGTGGCACGCGGTACTTGAAAAATATCTGCACAAGGAACCCTCCACTGGCTCACCTATTTGGGAGGAACAGCAGCATCTGGGGCTAGAAATTGATTTCCAAACTGTCTGATGCATTCTTTTGTTATTTGCACTTCAGCAACAAGTAATGTGTGACTCTTTGGCTTGATCATGAGCTATTTAGATGGGCACTTCTGTCTGATTGACTGGCTTGATCTTGAACTGATTGGAAGGGAAACATCTGTCACAAGTGATTGCCATGCTTGGTGCATTGCTGCAGGTCTGGTTGGGGGATGCAGTTCTCACTTCACTCATCATAGTAATTCATTTACAGAGTAGACTTCATAAAGGCAGCTCCAGGTTGTGGAGAAAGGGATGTACAAGCTTATGCAACTTTTTTTTTTTCAAAAAAGAAAAAAAAGATTATTTTTGCCTAGAGCTGAGCCTGGGCAGCTAGCTTTTTCTAATTGAGAATGAGAATGTGAGAGACATTAGATATGGCCTTTGCAATTCCACCACAATTTTGATTTGTAACATAGAACTCCTATTTACAAGAATATGTAAGATAGAGAGGGCAAAAAGTAGTAGTCGGATTCATTTATTCAGTTTCCTGTAAATTTTCTTGGTTATTTCATCCTTTTGCACAAGTTCTTGATATCACATAAATCGTGGTCGACTTGTTTTTGCCAAGTCACTGTCAAAATTTACTTTCAAATGTGCACTGTAATTATTTAATCACTTCTCAGTTTGAAATATTCATTTTTTTATATATAAAAAAATGGTTTTTCTAACCTGTGAAATATTGCACGTAATAATAAAATAAAAGTAGAAAGGTTTTACTGGGAATTACAACTATCACAACACTTTAGCAATGTTAATGGTTGTAATTTCTAATAAAATTTTTTATTTTTACTTTATTATTCTATGCAATATTGTACATAGGGGTGTAAGCGGGTCCGACCCAACCCGTGAACCCGACGAATCTAACCCAACCCGAAGATATTTAACGGTTTGGTTCGGATATTCGGTTCGGTTTGAACATTTTCTTCCAAACCCGATCTGGTTCGGTTCGGGTCTCGGATTTGCCTATGTTGAACTCGATTGACCCAACCTGAACCAAACAAAAAAAAGGTCCTAATCTTATTTCATTTTCATGCAAGGAGAGAATAAAAATAGGTGCAGCGGCAGCACAAGCCGAGGTGGTTCCCCAAATCCTATTCCATCTACTCCTCTCAATTTATTTTTCTCTATTTCTTTTCTTTTTTTCATTTTATGTTTTAATTTAATTTCATCTTCCACATTTTAAAAAAAAAAGGAAAAATGTTAATGACCCGATGACCCAACCCAACCCAACCCGAACATATTCGGGTTGGTTCGGTTCGCGTTACTCACTCAAAGAATACAAAACCCAAACCAACCCAACCACCACTATTCTATCGGTTTGGACTTGATATCACCCCAAATTCGATCCAACCCAACCTAATTACACCCCTGATTATACAACTTAGAAAAACCGATAAAAAAAAGATTGATACTAAATTTTATCAAATAGGGTGTGGTGAAACAAACTTGGGTTGGTTCATATTTTCTATAATAAATGAAACTAAAATTTAACCTAACCTAATTAACATGACCTAAAAGGCTCATCATTAAGTTAGTTCAATTAAAACTTTTCTTAATGTGATGTCTTGAACAAAAATTATTTAGGCTTAAATATCATTTTGGTCCCTACATTTTTTCGTGTTTTTTGTTTTAGTCCCTGTCAACTTTTTTTTAAAAATTTAGTCTCCACTTTTTCAAATGTATGTTATTTTAGTCTCTGTCGTTAAAAGGGTTAACAAGATTGATGGCGTGACAAACGTTTAGTCCTGTATGGATGGTATTGAACTCGGATGATATCCTGCTCGGGTGTTGTTGAGCTCGGATTGTATCATGCTCGGATGGTATAGAGCTCAAATGATATTTTATTCGGGTGGTATTCTGCTCAAATGAAACTCAAAATGATCCGCCCAAGGTGAAGAGGTAGGCCAGATCATCCTAAGTTCCATCCGAGCAGGCTACAATCTGAGCTCAATGCCATCCAAGAAAGATATCATCCGAGTAGGAAAAACGGGGTTTAATGTCAACGCTAGTAAGAGAGAAGGATACCATCCGAGCAGGACTAAATGTTTGCCACGTTATCAATAATGTTAACCCTTTTAACGACAAAGACTAAAATAACATACGTTTGAAAAAGTGGGGACTAAATTTAAAAAAAAAGTTGACAGGGACTAAAAAAAAAACACGAAAAAATGTAGGGACCAAAATGATATTTAAGCCAATTATTTATTATGTATAAATCCTCTCTAACGCAAAGAGATTTATTTTGATCGCCGTTAAAATTATTTGGACAAATCAAATCAAACCAAAGTCTCTGAATGTGGGAGTTAATTGGCGTTAGAAGGAGTGCAAGAATAAAATGAGTGATCCGCAAGTGATTTGAGTTTTTGTCGTGACATGGTGCATAAGAGACAAATTGAAGAAGCGAATAGGATGAGCCATGCGTGTTCCACCATACCCTCTATATTTCCTTTCGGATAATCTACGAAGACGTTCCACAAAAATTTCTCAACAAAGTTTCTTTTTTCTTAAAATAAATAAATAACCATAACTTCATCAAATTACAAACAATAAATTAACCAAAAAAATTAAAATAAGGAGGAGACAAGCACACTCACTCCCGAAGAGTTAAGGTGAGTGCCTTTGTTAAACATTTAAATACATTATTAGATTAAGATGTCATTTAATTTGGAATTTGGATTGGAGATTAATTCACTTTTGCATGGCATTCTGAAAATCAAATTTGATAATGGCATTTTAGAACAAGTAATTTCTGCTTCTTTTTTCAGTAGTGATAGAATCAAGTAACTCAACTTTCAATTTTAAGCAGAATTACTCTTTGTTTTCAAAATTGTTCCTCAATTGAATGCATGTAATGATCTTAAGCAGAGGACGATATCTTTGATTGATGTGTTTAGTGATCATTCATTCTTCATCTTCGTCAACATGAGAATGTTGCCTGTTTGCTCAGCCACTCCGTGCTATTCCTCGTCTTCTCAGGTCTAATTCTATCCATTTCTTACACTATTCTGTGCTTCTGCTTTGTTTAGCATAGCCATCGATTCATGATTTGCTGAAAATGGAAAAACCAAATAGAAAAAATTACCTCTATGGGATCATACTCTGATTAAGGTCCAATTGTCATGAACTCAATTTGGGTATTTTTCCTTTTTATCTGGGTTTTCCAGTAATTATTGACTACTCACGGTGTCAAGTGTTAGCATACCTATCACTATTAGTTACTTCTTTTCGTTTGGTAAGACACTTATTCAGTTAGGTTTTGTTTACTTGAAACAATTAATCTTGTTCTTGTAGATTCCCTTATTTGGGGGGTTGCTACCCCTGTGCCCAGTTCGAAAGGATCTTGATAGCAGGTGTGTGGCAGAAGAAGGTGTGCATCTGGGTTTGCAATATGGAACACACACAACAAGAAATTCATTTACAGCACAAGCTACAAAGACTGTCTCGGGTAGTTTTTCCCTTTCAAGTGAACCAGGATACCTTACAAACACATGGGGTCATTCATTGAGTAATGGAGAACTCAGACACATAGAAAGATACAATTTGTCTACTGTGCCAGAGGAACTTGTAGACATTGCAAAAGAGTCAACTGAAGGATCTAATACATTAGTAGCACCAGCACAACCAGAAATATTATCTAGTACTGATATAACGCCAGAGAAGTTTGAATCAGTATCCAGTTCAATTGATGTGGATAATGAATCTTTAGCCAGTGCAAAAGCAAGTGTTGGTGACCTTTTTGCTGGAATCAATGAGTCATTCAATGACTCAATTAGTAAGGGAGAAATGCTTTACGAAGCTCACTGGATACAGCCACTTCTTTTATAGATTCTATTGTTGAAAATGCTAATAAATCTGCAGATAATGCATTTAGTAAGGCATTTTCTGCTGTTGATCAAACGGGGGAAACAGCAAATAAGAAATTAACTAGCTTTTCAAGTGAGCTAAGTGGAGTCGCAAATAAAGCACCTGCTTTGGCCATTGATGTGTTGCGCCGCACAATCATAGCAGTAGAGAGTTCTCTAGCAAGTGGAGCTTCCTATGTTGTCTACCTCTATGGCTCAGCCAAGGAGCTCCTTCCTGCAGAGATCAGGGATACAGTCAATGTATATGAAGATAAAGCAACAGAAATCTTGAGGCCTGTTGGGCCTGCAACTCAAAAGGTAATGTTTTACATATTAATAGAGTTTCAATAGGATTCTTTACTCACAACCTTTCCTGATTCTTTGTCTTAGCTTCCCTTGAAATTTCATATTTGTTAATGTTTGTTTGAAACTTGATTTGAATTATGAAATGAGCTATGAGTCAAATCATCTTCTACATGGCTGGTTCTTCATCAGCTCTAGCTTAGGAAGTTCTTTTCTTTAATTCATGATTGAAATCTTCTGTATTCTCATTCTTCTAAATTTGTTAGCACTTTTCTAGCCTGTTTACGTATTATGTTGTGATAATTTATGTCCTTTCAGCAGATATACATGACTTTCTATTCATTGGAGAAGAGTCTTGGATTGGATCCAAATGACCCAATTATTCCATTTCTTGTTTTTGTGGGCTCTTCAGCAACATTATGGTATGAATTTCTCTTTCCTCAAAAGTAAAATATGTTCTTTATATGTATGTTGAAGAATTAAATTTCCATCACAAATGCTATCTGTAACAGATGTCAGATATATGCAGGGCTGTTTATTGGTTGTGGACATATGGTGGTTATTCAGGAGATTTATCCCCTAAATCAGCTTTGGAGCTTTTGACTGGGGACAAAAATGCTGTACTTATAGATGTCCGCACTGAGGCAAGTTACAGTTAATTTTGCTGGCTTTTTTATTCAATGCAGGAGAAACAGTGATATCTCATTTATGAAAGTAACGTCAAGCTATCATTTTGCCTTTTCTTGGCTAACTATTTTGATATCAAAGTTGACCAATGAAGTTGCTGCTCCTTTCCTTTCTTCAGGATTTGCGAGAAAAAGATGGTATTCCTGATCTTCGACGGGCTGCTCGGTTTCGCTATGCAAGTGTAACTCCACTTGAGGTTAGTTTAAAACATGATACTGTTTAAAAGATGTGACTGGGATAATTGCCATACCTTTATTATGTTATGGAACAAGTCCAGAATCTTGGTTGCTTGTAAGATGGATTAATAATTAATTTGTTATCTGTCTACTGCTAAAATAACATTATACAATCATCAGGTTGATGGCTCTACACGTAAGTTGTTGAAGAGTGGTAGAGACCTGGATGACTCTTTGACTGCTACTATTATTCGAAATTTGAAGATTGTTAAGGTATTTAGCCTTGTATCTCAAAAGAGGGTCTAGTGTTCTGAATAAAGTTACTTGGAAGTGTATGGAATAACCCCAGAAACTTTTTTAGATTTTCTTCCATGTGACACTCTGAACTAGACAGTATTTTACATGTACTCTTCATTTTCTTTCCCTCTATTTTAATATTATGACATGAAACTATTGAACCTCAGGAGAGATATCAACTATTGCATGTTAAAGTTATGTGGTATTTATAAAATAAGCATTGCCTTTTGGCAGTTTCATCATTTTATTTTTTTGCTAAGGACATTAAATGGGGTTTTAAAGTGCCTATATATGTTATATGCTGCACGATAGGTAACACTCCATGGAAAGAGACAGTGATATATATTCAATGACTAAGTTTGTGTATCAATACTTTCTTTTTATATGTGATTAGAAATTTGCATTAGAAATGATGTCTCAGATCTCAGAATCTTATTTTCTCTGGCTATAGGACAGTTCCAAGGTTATAGTGTTGGATGCGGATGGTACTCGTTCTAAAGGCATTGCGAGATCCTTGAGGAATATTGGGGTCAAGGCAAGTCTGTCAATAACTGCTGAGATGTTTGCTGCAAAACTTTAATGTGATAGTGATATATAACATAAAATTACTGCTGTAAGACATTGTGTTAACTAACTAACCCACTCCCTGTGTTTATTCCTTCACATATACACCTTCCAAACCATATTTGAAGCCTGTGTATAACAGAATGTTTAGCTTTGTTTATTCCTTCACATATACACCTTCCAAACCATATTTGAAGCCTGTGTATAACAGAATGTTTAGCTTTGTACTAGGAGATTTGGGATCTAGATAACAAAGAAAAGTGTGTACTGCTTCTATATCTGATATAGAATCATTGAAGCTGGCATTTGTATTTAAAGCTTAGGGTTGAAGAGCTCTGGCATGGGGAAAAAGTTAAGATAATAACAGGGAATAATCCTGGCAAATGTAGTCCTACTATTCCACATTACTCAAGTCTTTTGTTAGTGTCTTCTTGATTTCTTCCTTAGAAGTATCTCTACCATTAATATCAAATAAATATTGCACATGTTCAGCTCAGCTCTCAGTGTCAATTTATTGAACTCATGGTGTAAAATTAAAATATGGTGATTTATGAGCAGTAGTTCTTGATACTCCAGCACTAGACAAGAGGCTTTGTTTGTTTGAATTTTAAAATTGTAAATGTAAAAAAGAAACTACAATGCCTTGACTCATATATGTTCAAAACACTTCCTTTAGTGTCAACACAAATGCCAATGGTCAGATTTGGGTGAGAGGCCGAGAGAGCTCTTTTAAATTCAAGTGTCTGTGCTTTAGTGGTGGTTTATATTGCCCAGGTTGACTTGTAGTATAGACACACTCTGCACAATTGACTAAATCATCACCCTTTGAAATCAAAACCACATATTGGAATGTCATAAAATTAACAACCTGTGTATGATATTACAGAATCCATACTTGGTTCAAGGTGGCTTTCAGTCATGGATGAAAGAAAGCCTCCGCGTCAAGGAACTCAAACCTGAGACAGCACTTTCCATACTCAATGAGGTATTTGTTAAACTTTTTCTGATTATCTGTATCTTATTCTTTACCAATATGAATCGTGCTAGCTTACATAACCAAAATTAATGGGACAAAAGCTCTACAGAATTAGGTATGGTGCTACTACTTGAGTGCTTGAACTACAACTTTTTAAGCATTTTGTTGTAAACTATCCATTCGGTAAAAGCCTGAAATCACTGAATTGCTTGCTTTAGTAAGTGATTGGCTGGCTACCTTTAGTTGTTAGTCTGTGGTTTCATTGTGTGTCATGAAATTTGAAAATTAATACTGAAGTTGCAACATATGTAACTTTACATTTCATTTTAGTAAATTTTAAGGTAGCCCTTGGCATTCCTTTTATGTGTGTAAAAGAATGCTTTTGTGATGATAGATTGAATGAGAAACTGAAAAAAGGGAGAAATTTCTCCTTCTAAGGGTTTCTGTTTCAACAATGTTTCCCCCTTCTACACCTGAGCTAGCACTCAGCTCTCCAATATTATCAATTCAAAATGAATCCTCTTATATGCTGGAAATTGAAGTAATTAAACTTGATTCATTGACTTAGTTCATGTATTTACTTGATTCATGTATTTTTGAGATTCGAAGTATTTTTCTATGCATGAACCTTGCATTTAATAATTTGTAGTTCCTAGGAGTTATAGTTTCAAGAAGAGAAAGTTAATTATATCACATGTATCTGTGAGGTAACCCCTTCTGTTGGTTATTTTAGTTGGCTATTAGAATAATTAGTTAGTTAGTTAGAGAGTTGGTTAGTTAGTTAATAAGGCATGTTGCCTATAAATAAGAGGAAGGATTGTGGGAAAGGTATCTGGTCATTTTGAGAGGGATTTAGGGCCTTTTAGGCATGGGGAGGTGCAGACCCTCGGAGTTCTGTAAATTTGTAGCTATATTCAGGGGAATTCTTCCCTATTCTTTCTAATAAAAGATCAATTCCTTACAACTGGTATCAAAGCTCTCGACTCTGGGAGTTTGTTCATGGTGCATACAAGAATGGAGGCCAGATTAGATAACCTGGAAAAGGGGTTCGATGCAAGAATAGATAATCTGGAGGTCAGATTCAACAATATGGAGAAGGGTTTCGAGGACAGGTTCTGCAATTTGGAGAGGGGCTTCGAGAATATCTTGGAGATGTTGCAGAATATTAATCAAAAGTTACAGCAAGGAGGGAACTCGTCTGGGGACAGTGGAAACAGCGTTGAAGGAAATCTTGAAGGACGAAACGGATCTAGGAGCGGAGCAGCGGAGGAACGGTGGAGGAAATTGGAGATTCCGCTCTTCTCGGGAGATGATGTGTATGTGTGGGTAAGCCGTGTAGAGAGGTATTTCAATTTGAAGGGCGTCTTGGAGCAAGAAAGGTTGCAAGCAGTGATGGTCGCACTGGAGGGAAAGGCCCTTTCTTGGTTTTGTTGGTGGAGGTTATGTGTTTCGAACCCATCATGGGAGGATTTCAAGGCAGCCATCATTAGAAGATTTCAGCCAGAATTTGATCTTGATATCTTGGTTCAAGAAGAGGGATCAGAATCTTGGGAGCAAGAAAACAAGAGAAAAGGAAGCTTTGAAAATAAAGAACCAGGTCAAAGAGAAGACTCAATTGATGAGGAGGAAGAACCAGTAGAAGAAACAAATATTAAGATAGTTGTGGCAGAAAAAGAAATAGAGACAGAAGTGGAACTGCATGCAGGGACAGTGGTGGAGATCCAAGAAGTTGATGTTGCAAACAAGATTGAAGGGCAAGAGAGTGATGCAGATTTGGGTGATATAAAGACAAAGAAGGAATGCTTCAAAGAAGATTTTCATTCTAAGGTGTCAGAGGCTGCCAAACGCCTTCATTTGAAGGAACATTTAGTCCTTGATGGATCTGGAAATGTTTTCAAATTAGCTGCACCAGTGGAATGCAAGGGCATTGTTGGTGGTGATGACCGGCACTATCTTCTTGATTTGTTGAGGGCCCAAGCAGCAGAGACATCAAAATCGAAGGAGAAGAATTCTGAAGGGGCAGATGACTTGGCCTCTGATTCTCAAAATGCCACTGATGCTGACAAGCCAGATATAACAAAGGAAGAAAAAACTGAGGATGTCAAAGAACTTACTTCTTCATCTACTGAAGCCTCTGGTTGTAAGGAGGATATTGTTTTTAATCCTAATGTCTTCACTGAATTCAAACTGGCTGGGAGTCCAGAAGAAATAGCAGCTGATGAAGATAATGTGAGAAAAATTAGTCTATATCTTATTGATGTCGTACTTCCAAAGTTTGTTCAAGACCTATGCACACTTGAAGTTTCACCTATGGATGGCCAGACATTTAAGCAGAAACTAGAAGCTGGTCTTGGGGAGGCTTTTAAGGGGAGCTGGCTGCAGGAGGGTCTAAGGGGCTTTTCATTTGATCCTGGTGGAACTTGGCTTTCAGCAGCTACTAGCTATTCACCTTGAGGACAAGGTGAATGTTTAGGGGGGAGTATTGTGAGGTAACCCCTTCTGTTGGTTATTTTAGTTGGCTATTAGAATAATTAGTTAGTTAGTTAGAGAGTTGGTTAGTTAGTTAATAAGGCATGTTGCCTATAAATAAGAGGAAGGGTTGTGGGAAAGGTATCTGGTCATTTTGAGAGGGATTTAGGGCCTTTTAGGCATGGGGAGGTGCAGACCCTCGAAGTTCTGTAAATTTGTAGCTATATTCAGGGGAATTCTTCCCTATTCTTTCTAATAAAAGATCAGTTCCTTACAGTATCATGAGGTGACTTGAACATCTATAAATACCCATTTACTAGTCCATTTGCAACCAAGCCAAGAAGCCAAGAAATATAAAACAAGTGACTTTTTAAGATTGTTTGAGTACTCTCCCTCCTCTATCTCCTTCATTATACCCCTCCTACTTATGTATTAGTTAATCACCTAATCAATTCTTTATATACTCATTAGAATATATAAAAAGTATCTCATAATATTTAAGTTGTATGTTAGAACATTTTAGAATATCTTAAATTATCTTCATGGTATCAAAGTGGTATCATCCTCCATGACCTGTCCTGTAACCATTCTGTTGTTCAGTTCCCTAAAATATGGAACTCTACCAAAATAATGTCATTATTTTCAGTTTTTCACAATTCATACTTCTCATCAGTTATGCACAAATTGTTGCGATTCTCTCTCTTAGGTTCTCTCTTTGTTAGTGGATTTTTCTTATTACTGATTTTGTAACCTGTCTCAGAAGCCTTAGATCAGTTCGTTTCATTGCAATGTCCTCCTTTCAGCTGCCTTTGACAATCCCAAATGCAGTTTAGCCCATGCTATCCTAGATGCAGCTTGGCTCTGACTATCCTAGATGAAGTTTGACCCATTTATCCCAATTGCATTTCACCCTTATTATCCCAGATGCAACTCCACCTCAATTGTCCTAGATAGAATCCATCCTCTTCTCTATCCTCAAACCATTTGGTCTTAGTCACGTACTTCTCTTTTCACTGACGATCTTCAATGATTTCTTACCAATGAGTTATACAGTGATTTATTAGTGATGAATTAGCTGTGGTTGGTTCATACCAGCCTCCCATTATGAGCCATACCAATAGTGATTTCTCCTATCTCATTGATGAGTCAGGTCAACAATGAATTCTCCATGACTATGATGCACACCAGCATTAGTTTCAATCTCAATTTTTTCTTGGGTATCCTAAATTTTCTTGTGGTTTAAAGTTTATAAATGTTATTCTTACCTTCTTGGTGGATTTGAAGAAGTTTTAGTTCTTGTTGTATATAATTACCAGCCAGGAAATTTCTGTTGATGATCATTCCAATGAGTCTCTTCTTCCTTGGTTATGCAACATTCCAACCAGCTCTTTAGGTTGATGATCATTCTAGCCATCTTTCTAGGTTGTCTTTCCAGCAGTGCCCATTCGTCCGATGTTGGACGATGTCTCCAACATCCCTGTATAATAACTATTCCAACCATATTTTGTGGATCCCTTATTATATTTTCCTTTTTAAGGGTTTATTTGTAACGTAATACTTGAGCTGCATCATAGAAAAAATGTAGAATATCTAAGATTGCCTCTAAAGATTGGTTTCCATATTCTTCATATTTAAAAAATACCATTATTACAATTAAAAGTCTTTATTCTTTCTCTTCTTCCTTTCTTATTTATAATACTATAACTGCAACAACTCTTAACTGCCTAACTAATTTTGTACCTACTTTGCCTCAATTTCTTCCATTCTTGTGTCCTGGATCCCATTTGGGTCTGTGCTTGTTCTTTTATTGTTAAGCATGTAAGAAAGACTAAAGAGAAAATTCTTGTGTCCTGGATCATTTTGTTTTTTTTAAAGAATAAAATCATTTTTTAATCAAAATATATTTCTTATAAAATTTATAATAATCGTGTAAGGTTTTATGAAAAGACAAATCTCAAAAAAGCTAATTTAATGCATTTCTTAGAAGTTCAAAATAGTAGCTTCTGAAAAAATCTTTTTAAAGTTGCATCGTAGAATTACCTTTCTTAAGGTTTAAACAAGCAGGCCTTATATATATTGATTTCTTTATTACATATTCATTTTGGTATGTTTACAGGAAGCTGAAGCAATTCTAGAGGATGTTAATCCTTCCCCTTTGCAACTTTTAGGTTATGGTACGGTAAGTGTCAAGTTACCTGTATGACATCTTCATGATTTTTCCAAATTTGTAATTGTCATTTTGGTTAGATTTTCCGTATGTTAGTTCTTGTATGTTAACTGCTAAATCAATTTTTAAGGTTCATTTTGTTTCACAACATGATAAGGAGAATACCACCATAGGGTAGAAAACAATTTTTTTTAGTGGAGGATCTTATTATGAGACATGTAAAAGAAAGAAGACTTGATAGCAGTCTCTAGTTATTTCATTTCTTCTGTTGTTCTATCATTTTAAGAAATTCACTTATTACTGCTTGAATATGTAAGTAACAGAGTATCATCAACAAAAATCTTACATTAATAATTCATCTAACTTGCTTGATAACGGCTTCTTTTCTTCTCAAACATTGATTTGATTTGGAAATGGTTACATGATTGTATTCAATTTTGTTATCTGCTCATAAATACAACTACTTTTGATTCAGGTACTTATTGCGGGGTTCTATGCATTGTTAGGTGCGTACATGTTCTTTCATAAACTATCAATATGATAAGAATTGAAAGTTTTGGGTTACATCTAAATCCTATGGAAGTTGGTAGGAGGAAGGGGGAGATTGTTTTTCCTTTTAATATGTTCATCTGCAAATTCTTACCTACTAACACAGATTTTTGTGAAGTTGACTACTTTACATATTCTCACATTATGTTTAAGAGGTTATGTCGTGTTTGCAAATTTATTTTTATTCAGTAGATTAAACTAAAGCTCTAATTCGATTAAACATCATGCACAAGTGACTCAATACACTTTTTTTTTATGAAAACCTAATGGCTTCCATCACTTTATTGTTCACCATTCTGGAATGGGATGAGGTTTTCTTGTTTGTTCTGATCTGACAAAGCTCAATTAATATTGTCTCAGAGTGGGAGAAGACATTACAGTTAATTGGTCTGTTTGGCCTCAGTTTGGTATGTGTATTTTCCTTTTCGCAAGTGCTTCAGTTAAATTGTTTCTTTACTTCAAAAGAATATGGTTGATATATCCACTTGTGTTGGGACTCACATGGTGGGTTCATAATATTTGTCTACTAGGAAATTCTCATATTCTGTCAAGTTTTGTAGTCTCTTGATCAATAACATCAGAGATTTTTCATTTCCTCATAACTGCTCCCATGTATATTCACCAGACCATCTATCTGCGGATTTCTTCGTATGAAAACTCAGAAGATTTGAAGCAAGATGTGAGGTAAGTATACTTTATGGTGGATATTTGGTCATAGAATCATGAGATTAGACAGTGTTTGAGTAATTTAATTATTAAAATTATGAGCTAGTTTGGATGAACTTTTCAACAAACACTTATAGAAGAAAATAAACCGAATCAATAAGATAAAATGAACTAAACTTCTTTCATAAGTTTAAATCAGTCTCTACATCTCAACTTTTTTGGAATCCCTCTCAATTAACTCTTCCATAAACACCTCTAAATTTATATGGTCTTTTCTTTATAAGTTTAGATTCAGGAACTTATCTCTATTGAAAAACTATTATAAGCTAGAGATTAAATCAAACTGGGCCTATCTCTTTATATGTTCACAAGTTATCTTAATATTGAAGTCATGGAAGATCTACACAAGCTTCTCATCTTTATGTTCAGAACTATGCCTATATATTATGAATTGTATTTACTTTCCATGGCAAAGACACAAAAGTCATAGTTTCAGACTTGTAAAAGGATCAGAAAACGTGTTTATATGCCCACATAGCAGATATAAGTGAACATTGACTGTGTAACACAAATCCACAAGCAGTTTCCATTTTGGATTTCATGTAGCTAAACCAAACCAACTATTTAGGCATAACATTTGTTATATTTTTATATTTTCTTCTTGAGAGTGACAAATATGATAACTTACAAATACCTAGACAAATAAAATTGTTGGAACTTAATTTGCATGATTGCTATTTTCATTGTGCACTAATAAATACGACTTCAAATGTGACTTTTTTGTGCATAAAATATGAACAATACATATTGAAACTTGTAAGTATAAGATTTATATTTTGGGTGGTACTTTTTCAACCTGCCTCTGAACAATCATTTGCCTATGTAGACTGTATCCTTTCTTGGCATTTTTTACTCTCTCATCTGTTATGAAATCTAACCTCAATGTCTTCTTTTCTCCTTTAAAGGTTGTTGCTTGCTCCTGTTAGACTTGGAGCTCAAGCATTTTCATGGGCTGCTGGAAAATTGGAATCAAATCGCATAGGGCTACCTACATCACCTTCATCATTAGATGTTCAGAACCGGGTGTTGCAGGCTGCTGCCAAACATGAATCTCAACCATCTGATAGTGAAGGCAACCAAGATCCAGTTCCTGAATCAACAGTTACCCTCAATCAGAATGTATGACATTATCACGTGCTAACATGAAAAGCAGAACAAAGGTATTAGTATGGTCACAACAAGTTAACTTACATGACTTAAAGTTTGCAAGTTGACATCATCCAACCTTTTCGAAACACCATGCTGCCACGAAAATTGACTCTGCACTGCTTCTAAGGACTTCAGAAAAAACACTTCCGAGGGTGTAATGAGAGTGTAAATTACACAAGTTAGTTGCATGAATGCCACAAGTGGTTAGTACAATTGGCACCATAAAAACAATAAGAGTGTAATTATTTAATAAATTATTATTTGCGTGATGCAAATTCTAACAATTTGTGGTGTTGCAACTTATAGTACTGTAAAATACTAGTACTGAGCAATGAAGGGTCGAAAAAAGTGATCATTACATTGCTTCTGATACAACGGATGTACGCTTATATGCACAAGTTCCAAAGATTCCATCTAAATAGGACTATCTCCGTTCTTATTTAACTGTCCATTTTGACTAAAAACACACATATTAAAGAATGCAATTATTAATCTTAATTTCATGGAAATAAATTGTAAGCTTTCTATTTTATCTTTTTATTTCTCTTACTACTATTGGCTCTCATTAATTTTCAATAGTGAGTCATTTATTAACATAAAGATAAAATGAAGAAAAGTGTATTTATTAGTGCATTGAGTTTATAAGTGGACAATTAAATAGACAATTTTTTTCTTTAAAAATGAACAGTTAAATAGGAACGGAAGTAGTAACTTGTAACAGCTCTGTTAAACAAACTAACTCAATTACCAAAACTAACTTGACTGAAAATAACTAAGTCAATTATAAAGATATCATGCCTAAATATATGTTTGTAGTTCCCAGATTGTAAATGAGAGGCTGAAATTAAGCCACGGGAAATGCCTTTGGTGAAAAGATCAGCTAACTAGTGTTTAGTTTTAACATGAATGAGCTTAATAGTGTTTTGGCTTGTGTACATCATCTTACTCCCTAAATTATTTTTTATCCGTCACATATATAGGTACATAGATTAGGAAAAAGAATTAAACTTCTCATTTTAGTTACAATTATCATTTAACTCTCATATCAATTAATTTTTTTAGGAGTAAAATAATTTAGAATCAAGTGAATGTAATTAATTATACAATCTGTAGAAAGTAATTAATATTATTTTACATTTTTAAAATAATAAATAAATAAAAAAATTAAAGGGAAAAATATGTTTTTTGTCCCTATAGTTTCAATCAATTTTAGTCTTCGCCCCTGTACTTTAAATCATTTGTTTTTTGTTCCTGAACTTTCTAAACCCCCAAACCATGGTCCCTGTCCATTAATGAGATCTATTAACCTGATGAGTTGGGTAACAAAAGTTACATGTTAACCTCAATAGTGGGCCCCGAATAGCTGACTCATATACTTAATCTTTTTTATTATTTTTTTAATTATTAAATTAACCGTAATTATGAAATTAGGTTTTTTATCGGATAAAATTGCTCAGGTGAAAATCATAATTTAGCAATTAGGATTATTTTCAATAATTAAAATTAATAAAAAAGTTAATTAGATGATCATTCAGTTATTTGAGACTCACTATTGAGGTTGGCATGTAACTTTTGTCAGTCAGCTCATCAGGTTAACAAATCTCACTGACGGGTGTGGAAAGTTTAGTGACAAAAAACACAGGATTTAAAGTACAAGGACGAAGACTAAAGTTGACCGAAACTATAGGGACGAAAAACATATTTTTCCCAAAATTAAAATATTCTCCAAATTATGATGGATAAAAAGGAATTAAGGGAGTATAAAAGTTCATATTAGCTAAGAAAATTGTCCTCTAATTAAATGTAATTGAGGATCATATAAGGATCCTTAATAATACCTAAAACAATGCCTTCAAGTAAAAAAAATGTTTTAGGGACATTATTTTGGCTAAAATTTATATGGTAAGTTGCAGCAAGATTGAAATCCTATGCTATGCCCAAATAAATTCTAGTTTTGGCGGGGTATAAAAACTGTGGGATAGACATGTTGTATTAATTGTTAAAATCAAAACAGACATAATGTACCAAAAAGAAAAAGGCAATATAAAAACTAGACGTTGTAAGGTCGGTCTTGTTCCTCGCGTAAATATAAAAGAGATATTATATTTGTACAGCAAATTTGTGTACAACACCATACAACATACACGCAGCAGACATGCATCCATTGTAATTAAAAAGAAAAAAAGGAAAGACTCAATTAGTCACATCCCATGAAAAAGCTGCAGCACCCATCACATAAACAGTAAGTTTTTTTTTTAAAAAAAAGAAATTCAACAAAATTTTTCAGTTGCCGATTTGTTTTTCTCAAAAAATAAAAAATAAAAAAAGATAATTGAAATATAAAAAAAGGAGTGAGAGACGCAGTGTAAAGAGAGTACCCGCGTCTTTGTCTGTGCCTCTCCCTCCATTCTCTTGTTTTTCTTCTTCCACAAGTTTCAAAGAAGCAAAAAGTCAGTAGAGAAGCAAAATGTGAGTAGAGCAAACATGTTCATCAGAAGTCAGTCCTAAACTTGTTCCTTGGTTGTCTGATTTTCCTGGGTTCCTAACATTTCTCTTACAGGTGTGTTACTATCATTTATCTCACTTTTGTGCCTCTGGTTTATTCCCCTATTTTTCCAAGTTCTGACCTTTTCTTTCATTGTTATTAGGAAAGAAGAATTTTTAAACGGGAAGTGGAAGGTTCATAAGTTTCTAGTGGGAAAGAAATCGCTAGGAAGGGATTCTCTTACAGGTGGGTCCCATCATTTATCTCACTTTTGTCCTTGTGGTAGATTCCCCTGTTTTTCCAAGTTCTGATCTTTTAAAGGTGTAGAGCAAAGTTGAAGAATTTATAAATCTTAGTCATAATTTAGTTACAAACTGCTAGTGAACTAGTTATGAACTGAATGTGAATAAGTTATAAAGTTAATTTCACTTAGATATGAACTGAATGTGAACAAGATATAAACAATTGGATATAAACTTGTATTCACTTGGTTAGAAACTGCATATTTATAAAGTATGAACTTCCTTTGATGATGAATCATTTGCATTCACTTCATCAATATTCAAGTGGGTGAAATTCATAATTTGTGTTTTAGTGTTGTAGTTTTGCTCATGATATGTTCGTTAGATAAAATGGGTCATAGTTTTTTTTCCCTCATAGTTTGTGTAATTTATTTTGTATACCTAAGCTAATCAAGGTGGTTTTCTTAAATAGGTCGATGGGTAAGGACGATGAAATAACATCAGAAAATAATAGTCTTGCATGCATACAAAGTGAACAACCTTATACCCCACATGATGTCGATAGTTCATTAACAGAATGTGATATAGTTTTTGAACCACAAGAGGGAATGTCATTCAAATCTATGGAGGAATTCAAAGACTTTTACAAAAAAATATGCCTTTCAACAAGGGTTTGGTTTTTTGATAAGAACCTCAAGAAAGAACTCTTCTGGCTGTGTTTGTAACCTTGTATAAGCATGTGCACGCCAAGGACACAACAGATCAACCGTGAAGAACTCTTTCAAAAGTGTGTCATCAATCAAAGCTGAATGTGGAGCACATGTTACTGCTTGCTTGAAGTCTGATGGGTTGTATTACATAACCAAGGTCATTCTTCATCATTCTCATGATCTGAGCCCAAGCAAAGCAAGATTGTTCAAGTCAAACAAAGACATGAGCATGCATGTAAGGAGAGTCTTGGATGTCAATGATCAGGCAGAGGTGAGATTGAACAAAAGCTTTCATTCCATTGTTACAGATGTGGGGGGCTATGAAAATTTGCCTTGTATTGAGAGAGTTGCGAGGAATTATATTATAAAGGAAAGGCGAGAAATTGGCAAAGGGGGTGATGGTGAGGCTTTCAAGGGCTATTTTGCTAGGATGCAAGAGCAAAATAGTGACTTTTTCTATGACATTGATTTGGATAATGATTTTCATATTAGAAATGTATTTTGGGCAGATGCAAGAAGTAGGGCAGCATATGTGTCATTTGGTGATGTGATTACATTTGATACAACTTATCTTACAAATAAGTATGATATGCCATTTGCTGCATTTGTTGGGGTTAATCATCATGGCCAATCGGTACTACTTGGATATGGGTTGCTATCTAGTGAAGACACTGCAGGATTTGTGTGGTTATTTAGATCATGGTTACGGTGCATGTCAGGCATTCCTCCCCAAGCAATCATAACTGATCAATGTTATGCTATGAAAAATGCAATTGAGATAGTGTTTCCCAGTACAGATCATAGATGGTGCTTATGGCATATACTGAAGAAACTACCCCAAAAGCTTTCAAGGCATAGTGAATACCTTGCAGTTATTTCTCAATTACAAGCTGCAATTTACGATACATTCACACTAGCTGAGTTTGAAGAACAGTGGGAAAAGGTGATTAATAAATATAATTTGCAAGAGAATGAATGGCTTAGGGGTTTGTATGCTGAACGTCATCGGTGGATACCTATATTCTTGAAACATCATTTTTGGGAAGGAATGTCAACTACACAACGTAGTGAGAGTATTCATGCTTTCTTTGATGGATATGTCCACCATTAAACTACCTTGGAGCAATTTGTTAACCGATATGACAATGCACTTCAAAATAGGGCAGAAAAGGAGTTCCAAGCTGATTTTCAATCTTTAAATAGCATAGTGTCTTCTAATACAAAGTCTCCAATTGAAAGACAATTTCAAGCAACTTATACTAAAAAAATTCAAAGAGGTCCAAGCCGAGTTCAGGGCTACAACTGATTGTCATGCATCATTAACACTACAAGGAGGTTGTGTCTGCACTTACAATGTAGTGGAGGACATGATTTTTGGGGATAAACCTAAAGAAGTTGAGTTTATTGTGGTGTTTAATAGAGAAAACCATGATATCAAGTGTAAGTGCCTGCTATTTGAATTTCGAGGCATTATGTGTAGGCATTCTCTTGCTATCCTTGGTATAGAAAGGGTGAAAGAAATGCCTTCTAAGTACGTTTTATCAAGGTGGAGCAAGAACATGAAAAGAAGACACATATATTAAGAGTAGCTATGATGTTAAGCAATTAAAGCCTCAAATGCAAATATTTGATGATTTATGTAAGAAATTTTATGAAGTTGGTGAAGTTGCTGTAGAATATGAAGACACGACTAATTTTTTTACAAGAGTTGTTACATGAAGCAATGGGCAAATTGAAGGTAATGATTGCATCTAATAAACAGAATCAAATATGCACTGTTCGTCCTACTTGCAATGTGAATGTAATTTGTGACACGCCTGTGAAGTCTATTAATCAGTTTGAGCATTCAAACTTGACTCAAAGACTTAATATCCTTTAGTTTTAATGATTAACAAATAAGAAAATATAAACAGATTCTACTGAGAAAGGTATTGGTTTGTTGATTGTGTTTCAGGATGAAATAGTAATCAGAATCAGAAGATTAGGATCAGAAGAACAAATGCAGGATCAATTATAAAGAAGCTGTCTGAAGAATGCAACTCGTCTGAAGTGCGCAAACTGTCTGAAGACGTGAAGACCATATGAAGACAACATAAAGCAGTCTGAAGAAAAGAAGCTGTCTGAAGCAAGGAAGCTTTCCGAAGCAAAGAAGCTGTCTGAAGCAACGAAGATGTCTGAAGAAGCAGAACTCTTCTGAAGAGTTGAAGCTGTCTGAAGTAGTTCAACCCGTTTGAAGTATCAGTGCTGTCTGAAGTCTCACTTATGACGTGGCACCCTCTGCTGAAGTTTGTGAAGACTTTTCTGAACCTCTGCTGCACGTACCTTTTCAAACACGTTTATGGCAAGGAACACAGAGACCTTTCCTGGTGATTTTGAATTTCATACACCACTGAGGAAATCTCTGCAACGCAGAAATTACAGCAACAACGATGGCAGCTTTATAGCAGCACCAACGTTGTACTCTGTCAGAAATGTGAAGACACCCAGAAGCGTGTCTCACGATGGATTGAATAGCATTCAATGCTTTCTCTAAAGGGTGGTATCACAACGGAAATATCATCATCACCAATCCAAAAGAAAGCATAAGAAAAGCTCAGGAGACTAAGCAGAAGCAACAAAGAGAAATGTTTGAATAACTTATTTTAATTCAAACATATTTTATCATCTGCAAGAAACAGCCATTGAAAAAGACACCTCACTCAAAGAAGAAAGGAGAAATGGTGTCTGGAAGCAAACAGAGAAGAAGCATATACAAAATAAGCAAGAGGACAAATCCAACGGATACCTCCTCATATACACTCCTAAGAAAAGCAGAGAAAATCAGAAGTCAGCTGAAGAAAAGTAAAAGGATATCAAGAGAGAGAACATGCAAAATAATATCAAGAAAATCTCTCTAAAAGAGCTCATCTACAGAAGTGTCAGAACAAGACTGTCTGAACACATAACTGCTAAAGAAGAAGCAACCGTTTGAGACACTATTACATAACGGCTATATGAGCCACATCATCAACATCTCAACGGTATCATGAATCATCTTCAAATGGCTATATTCCAACAGAACATATAAATAGCCTCAAGGAAGAATTTGAAGATGTTGAACTCATTCACTTGGTTCAATCAGTTGATCAAGATGCATCAGAAAAATCCTATCGGTGTTGACCACACTTACTTGAATCAACTATGCTAGTCAAAATAGCAGTTGTTCAGTTGAACAACCTACCAGGCTGTGCTTAATCTCATATGAACCAAGAATGGTTTGAAGCTGCAAGTATGCCTTGGTTTTTCCAATGATACGGGTGAGAATGTAACCCATGGAAACCAATGGCTAGAGAACAAGGCTGGAGCTTAAAGTCAGTAACTACCTAGCCAATTCTCAGAGGATGTTATGCCTCATATCATAGACAAGGATTGTACTTAAACATATATGCTTGTATCACTGTCTTATCCTTGTACTTAGATTTATCCATTGTATTCTGAGTAGTACTCAGTTAACCTCTAGTACAGGAAAGGATTAAGTTTATGTTTCGTGGAAACTTAAACTTAGTTTAATTTGAAAACACTCTATGTGTCTGAGAGCCTGGAGAGGCTTGGTGAAAAAAAGAATACTCGTTGTAGAGCCTGGAGAGGCTTGATAGAAAAGAATACTCGTTGTAGAGCCTGGAGAGGCTTGATAGAAAAGAATACTCGTTGTAGAGCCTGGAGAGGCTTGATAGAAAAGAATACTCGTTGTAGAGCCTGGAGAGGCTTGATAGAAAAGAATACTTGTTGTAGATCCTGGAGAGGCTTGATAGAAAAGAATACTCGTTGTAGAGCCTGGAGAGGCTTGATAGAAAAGAATACTCGTTGTAGAGCCTGGAGAGGCTTGATAGAAAAGAATACTCGTTGTAGAGCCTGGAGAGGCTTGTTAGAAAAGAATACTCGTTGTAGAGCCTGGAGAGGCTTGATAGAAAAGAATACTCGTTGTAGAGCCTGGAGAGGCTTGATAGAAAAGAATACTTGTTGTAGAGCCTAGAGAGGCTTGATAGAAAATAATACTGCAATGAGTTGCCTGGAGAGGCAGTTGAAAACAAAGTAATACTTGTGTAGGCCTGAAGAGGCTGTGAATAATACTTGTATCTGTGGATTCAGATAATGAAAAATCCAGTGGTGATTTGCTTCTGGGACTGGATGTAGCTCACGGGTTTGTGGGTGAACCAGGATAAATTCCTTGTCTAAGTTTTCTTACCCTTATCTCTTATCAATTATGTTTATACAATCAAAGGGTCAGAATAATTAATCTGATATTTTAAAAGGGGCACAAAACATCTTTTAAAATTAGTTTTTACCAGCCGTCTGAAAACTTCAGACAGCCTCTTTAAAAGCCTGTCTGAAATCTCTATGCCCAAGTTTTTCTTCAATCTCTTTATCTCCAGTTTTCATATTTAAGTTGGAACTTGAAAAGTATTTTCTATTATAAACTTAACACAACTATTTCAATAAAATAATTTTTCATATGAACAAAACATGAGATATCTCTTATATCATTTGAAGCTTTACAAAGAATGTTCCTTAAAGAACTTCTGAAATAAAATCTCAGAAGTAAGTCTGAAAGAGATCAGTTCAAAAATCTGGAACAGACTTCAGACAACCTCTAGTAGTCTGAAGTATTTCAGAAACTACGCTGAAAATAATCTTTGTAATAATCTTCAGAAGATACGTTGAGAAGTCTCTGTTTAAAAAAATCTTAAGACTTATTTTAACGGTGCCCATATTCATGTTTTAACCAAAAGATTTCCAAAAACTATCAAAAAGTTTAAAACACTATTCAACCCCCCCTTTTAGTGTTTCCTGTGGTTCTAACAATTGGTATCAGAGCTCACCTTCAGGTTGAGCATCTAACAAATGCAGAAGGAGTAGATCCTCAGAAGATGGAAATCACACCAAGCTGAAGCAACTCTGAAGAATGATAATGAGAAAATAAAATCACTTTCTTAAACTCATTATTAATACAAGGCATTTCTCAGAAGGATATAGCTGGAAAAGGAAAGTGTATCTATCTCTAGATCACAACCGGGTAACACCTTTCCTATCTTTGTCTAAATCTAAGTTTAAATATAATTGTTTATTTGCTGAATGTTTTGTTTTATCGAAATTACTATTACCTAAGAGTACTTGTGTGAAAATAAATTATTGCATAATAAATGTCCTATATATATACGTATTACTTGTTTTGTGTGTAAATTATCTGCATTATATGCGTGAATATATGTGTATATTTATTTTAGTAAATGAAGAGTCATGTATGTGTATCATGATTATCATTAAATGTGATATGGCGCAACGAGGATCAATGTATCATCAACCGGTTTCTCATAATTGGCACGATGCACAACTCTCAATAATTGCTTGGTGCATGTAACCGTTATTCTTCATTAAACGAAGCAATGCTTGATTTCCTATTTAAGAATTGGAAGATCATCATAGGAACTACACTTCAATCAACTTATCCTCAAAAGCCAGAACTCTTCAAGCACCCTAATCTCCTTAGATCAATCGTACTCAATGGCCAACATGTCTGCATCATCAAATAACCCAAACCATCCTATGTTTGATGAGAGAATCATACCTTCTAAGTTGGTCAATCTCTCTGACTTTGATGAGGCAGATTATAAAATCTCAGAGTATTTTGACTCCGTAGGGTGGACTCCCTTCTTCAGCAACATTTCCTCACCATGGCATGAGAAAAGTGTAATGGAGTTCTGGGAAAACATCAAAGTCATATCTGAACCTAACAGAACTGGGATTGAAACGAAAGTAATGGGAAGGTCACTGTTTGTGAATACCAAACTTATTGCTGAAGTCATAGGTGTTCCAAACAGAGGAGAACTCTATTTCCAAAAATGGGAATCTATGCATGGTGGAACTCCTGTCCTTGATCAATATCTGTTTGGAAAAGCAAGGCTCGGTCCCTTCAGACCTTCTCAACTCCTTAGCACACCCAGAGCCCTTCTTGCTATGCTATACTGTTGTATTCTTCCCAAAGGAAGAAACAACTTAATAATAACCATGATGGAGAGGTTTGTTTTGGGACTCCTGCTGTCAAAGAAGAAAGTCAATCTCCCTTGGATACTGATGTATCAGATGATGTTCAGAGATGAGATGGGAAATGAGAAGTTCTATCTCCACAATACCCTAATTATGAAAATTCTCCTGCACAAGAGCTTTCCTATGGAAAGTCTCTATGACCAGCCATCTCCCGACTTCTTCACTTCGGTTGAATATGCTGAGTTAGACCGGACTTTTATGGAAAGAGAAGAAGCTCCTGAAAATCAAGTGGTCATTCCTCCTCTCTTTGCCCCACACACTGAATATGGAACTGAAGATGCTCATATGAAGTTTCATAAAAGGAAAAGGATGACGTCTGGTACACTCTATGAGAAATGATAAGGTGATTAGGTTTGCAGAGAGGCTAAAAGCAGCAAAGAAAGAGATTCAAAAGCTGAAGGCTGAAAGGGTTAATAGTAAAACGAGTATAGATGATAGCCTACTTAATGTTCAATGAGAAACTTGTGAATCATTGTGTCTATGTCTTTTAAAAATTCCGTTTTTATGACTCTTATAATATAAATTTTTTTACTTTGCTTGATTTCTTTACCCTCTAATTGTTTATATGTGTTTCTATTTGTGCATAGTTAGTCATACTCTTAACATAAGATAGTTGATTACTGGAATATAATAAAATTAAAACCATAAACCTAAACCATTTGTTTTAATGAATAATTAATCCTTAAATTATAATCAGGAATTTAAGACAATTGGTATAATGATTAAACATCAGATGCTACTGAAAAGGTATCTTTAGTGGCTCTTATTTCAGGAAACAGGCTTTAACAAGATTGTCAATTAACACCTTCTAATAAGAACACTTTCTATGGACCTGCTGAAACTTTGAGACAAGAATGCTGAAGGGATAGTCACTTAAATCCAACCCAATCGTAGAGAGCATCAAGAAAACTCAGAAGAAGAAAGTTTTCAGAAAAGGAAATGCATTTTTCAAATCACAAAACAATAAAAGTTGTGAGTAATATCTCTCCCCTTTACAATTTTTTCTTTTCTCACTTAATTACTAAATTCTTTGATAAATGGGTCATTTAAAACGGGGAGGGTTTCATGCATCTGTACCGTCACAAATCTTGAGAAAGCAAAGGTCACGTCATTTCACTTGTCTGTCAATCAACGCACTCTTCCCCAAAGAGACGTTGTCAGTGTCATCATTAATATCTCTTAAGTGCCTTTTGAGTATATAAATACCCCCACTAAATCTCTATCTTCAGAATATCTGCTCGCTTCATCTCGATCTTCAAAGTCTCTCTAAGAAACCATCAAAAGTGTTCTCTTTTTCATTTCTAGAAATGTCCTCCTCTCAGTCCATTTTTCAAACCCAAACTGTAGACTTTCCCTATCTCTCTAAAGATGGTCCTAATGTAACTGCCTATTTCGAAGCCGCCGGATGGTTGCCCTTCTTTGAAGCCATTGATAGTCAATGGCATGAAGAAAGTGTGTACCAATTCTGGAACACATTATCTCTGGAAAACTCAGCAGAAGAGACTTGCCTCAAAGCCCAAGTAATGAATCAAAAGGTGAGTGTGACTACAGATATTCTTGAAAGAGCTCTAGGAGTAAAAGCAGAAGGGGAACTGTTCTCAATAGGCTGGAATGACCTACATCATTGTACTGAAGAATCTAACCATCTGATCTACAACAGGCGAGGAATGAAAGTTATCCCCAAAGTTCTCTTAAACATTCTAAAATATTGTGTGATCCCACGAATTGAGGATAACCACAACCTTGAGATGGAAAGGTTCTGTGTTATCAATCTTCTGCAAAGAAGAAGATTAATCTTCCATGGATCATTCTATTCGATATGGCAGGAAGAAAACTGGGAGACTCTACTATTCTACCTCACAATACTGTGATCATGAAGATTCTTATGGTAAACAATGTGGTCATTGATCATCTGTATAATCACAGAAACCCAGGTCCTCTTAAGGTCAATCATCGGAACACAGAGGAAACTAATGACATCTCTGAGGTTCAAAGACTAAGGATGGAGAACGCTCAACTTCGGCGCAAGTTAAAGGAGATAAGGAGGACTGTGTTCAACCTTACAGGCGGTCTGGGAGTTTAAAGAAGTCAGAAGGAGAAAAGATCCTTTGATATCTTTGCTTATCAACCTCTGTCAATATTTTTCTCTTGTCTGCCTTTATGTCTTTGCCTATCTGTTGCTAATCTTAGATGTCATTTCTCTTTAGATGCTGTAACCATGGTTGATTTTTCTTCAGTCGCTATATATTATGTTTATCTTTTTAAATCAGCTTTAAGACTTTACCCTGTCTAATACAAGATACACAGGAAAGTTAATTATAAATAGGGAGAGAAATATATGAAAAATAAGAAAAATAACAAAAGGAGGAGAAATATTAAAATGAAACTCAACTCTATGAAACCATGAACCTTTTTAATTAATGACAAAAGGGGGAGAAATATTAAACTCACAAAATGATTTAATAGGGATGACTAACAATCAGTATCTGTGATAAGTAAATAAAATATGGTAATATATGGTAATAACAATTGGTATATGTAATTATATAACAATCAGTATCTGTGATAAGTAAATAAAATATGGTAATATTAGTTTTCAATAACAAACAATAATAATTGGTGTCTAAAAAGACTAACACAATTGGTATCTGAAAGATTAACATCTAGTTTCCAAAGGATAAGTTAACAAAATCTAATCTTGTTAACGATTAGAATAGTAATAACAATTTGCAACATTTAACAATTGACAACATTTAACAAACTAAAAGAATAAATGTTCTTCTCAGGGGGAGTATTATAGATAGGGGGAGTCTTTTATATACTTACCCATCTTTCCTTAAAACATTTTGTAAGTTGTACATATCTTATTTGTCACCATTAAAAAGGGGGAGATTGTGAAGTCTATTAATCAGTTTGAGCATTCAAACTTGACTCAAAGACTTAATATCCTTTAGTTTTAATGATTAACAAATAAGATTATATAAACAGATTCTACTGAGAAAGGTATTGGTTTGTTGATTGTGTTTCAAGATGAAATAGTAATCAGAATCAGAAGAACAAATGCAGGATCAATTATAAAGAAGCTGTCTGAAGAATGCAACTCGTCTGAAGTGCGCAAACTGTCTGAAGACGTGAAGACCATATGAAGACAACATAAAGCAGTTTGAAGAAAAGAAGCTGTCTGAAGCAAGGAAGCTTTCCGAAGCAAAGAAGCTATCTGAAGCAACGAAGATGTCTGAAGAAGCAGAACTCGTCTGAAGAGTTGAAGCTATCTGAAGTAGTTCAACCCGTCTGAAGTATCAGTGCTGTCTGAAGTCTCACTTATGACGTGGCACCCTCTGCTGAAGTTTGTGAAGACTTTTCTGAACCTCTGCTGCACGTACCTTTTCAAACACGTTTATGGCAAGGAACACAGAGACCTTTCCTGGTGATTTTGAATTTCATACACCACTGAGGAAATCTCTGCAACGCAGAAATTGCAGCAACAACGATGGCAGCTTTATAGCAGCACCAACGTTGTACTCTATCAGAATTGTGAAGACACCCAGAAGCGTGTCTCACGATGGATTGAATAGCATTCAATGCTTTCTCTAAAGGGTGGTATCACAACGGAAATATCATCATCACCAATCCAAAAGAAAGCATAAGAAAAGCTCAGGAGACTAAGCAGAAGCAACAAAGAGAAATGTTTGAATAACTTATTTTAATTCAAACATATTTTATCATCTGCAAGAAACAGCCATTGAAAAAGACACCTCACTCAAAGAAGAAAGGAGAAATGGTGTCTGGAAGCAAACAGAGAAGGAGCATATACAAAATAAGCAAGAGGACAAATCCAACGGATACCTCCTCATATACACTCCTAAGAAAAGCAGAGAAAATCAGAAGTCGGCTGAAGAAAAGTAAAAGGATATCAAGAGAGAGAACATGCAAAATAATATCAAGAAAATCTCTCTAAAAGAGCTCATCTACAGAAGTGTCAGAACAAGACTGTCTGAACACATAACTGCTAAAGAAGAAGCAACCGTTTGAGACACTATCACATAACGGCTATATGAGCCACATCATCAACATCTCAACGGTATCATGAATCATCTTCAAACGGCTATATTCCAACAGAACATATAAATAGCCTCAAGGAAGAATTTGAAGATGTTGAACTCATTCACTTGGTTCAATCAGTTGATCAAGATGCATCAGAAAAATCCTATCGGTGTTGACCACACTTACTTGAATCAACTATGCTAGTCAAAATAGCAGTTGTTCAGTTGAACAACCTACCAGGCTGTGCTTAATCTCATATGAACCAAGAATGGTTTGAAGCTGCAAGTATGCCTTGGTTTTTCCAATGATACGGGTGAGAATGTAACCCATGGAAACCAATGGCTAGAGAACAAGGCTGGAGCTTAAAGTCAGTAACTACCTAGCCAATTCTCAGAGGATGTTATGCATCATATCAGAGACAGGGATTGTACTTAAACATATATGCTTGTATCACTGTCTTATCCTTGTACTTAGATTTATCCATTGTATTCTGAGTAGTACTCAGTTAACCTCTAGTACAGGAAAAGATTAAGTTTATGTTTCGTGGAAACTTAAACTTAGTTTAATTTGAAAACACTCTATGTGTCTGAGAGCCTGGAGAGGCTTGGTGAAAAAAAGAATACTCGTTGTAGAGCCTGGAGAGGCTTGATAGAAAAGAATACTCGTTGTAGAGCCTGGAGAGGCTTGATAGAAAAGAATACTCGTTGTAGAGCCTGGAGAGGCTTGATAGAAAAGAATACTTGTTGTAGAGCCTGGAGAGGCTTGATAAAAAAGAATACTCGTTGTAGAGCCTGGAGAGGCTTGATAGAAAAGAATACTCGTTGTAGAGCCTGGAGAGGCTTGATAGAAAAGAATACTTGTTGTAGAGCCTGGAGAGGCTTGATAGAAAAGAATACTGCAATGAGTTGCCTGGAGAGGCAGTTGAAAACAAAGTAATACTTGTGTAGGCCTGAAGAGGCTGTGAATAATACTTGTATCTGTGGATTCAGATAATGAAAAATCCAGTGGTGATTTGCTTCTGGGACTGGATGTAGCTCACGGGTTTGTGGGTGAACCAGGATAAATTCCTTGTCTAAGTTTTCTTACCCTTATCTCTTATCAATTATGTTTATACAATCAAAGGGTCAGAATAATTAATCTGATATTTTAAAAGGGGCACAAAACATCTTTTAAAATTAGTTTTTACCAGCCGTCTGAAAACTTCAGACAGCCTCTTTAAAAGCCTGTCTGAAATCTCTATGCCCAAGTTTTTCTTCAATCTCTTTATCTCCAGTTTTCATATTTAAGTTGGAACTTGAAAAGTATTTTCTATTATAAACTTAACACAACTATTTCAATAAAATAATTTTTCATATGAACAAAACATGAGATATCTCTTATATCATTTGAAGCTTTACAAAGAATGTTCCTTAAAGAACTTCTGAAATAAAATCTCAGAAGTAAGTCTGAAAGAGATCAGTTCAAAAATCTGGAACAGACTTCAGACAACCTCTAGTAGTCTGAAGTATTTCAGAAACTACGCTGAAAATAATCTTTGTAATAATCTTCAGAAGATACGTTGAGAAGTCTCTGTTTAAAACAATCTTAAGACTTATTTTAACGGTGCCCATATTCATGTTTTAACCAAAAGATTTCCAAAAACTATCAAAAAGTTTAAAACACTATTCAACCCCCCCTTTTAGTGTTTCTTGTGGTTCTAACAACGCCAATGGTGAGTGAAACCATTCATAGTCCAAAGGCAGTACGTCGTGTAGGTCGCCCTGCTTCAAAAAGGAAAGTCTCAATACTTGAGAAAGCTATCAAAAGTTCGAAGAATAGAAGGAAGACGATGAAATCCAATCAAATGTAACAGCAAATGGTATTTTTTTATTAGATGATAAAATTATACCTTGATTATTTCGAGAGTTTCATATATTTTGATTTGGAAGGTCTGAAAATATGTTCCATGTTCATTTTATGCAGGGTGTAAATGTTGGTGAGGAATGCCAATGGTCAAATTGTCTTTACAGATGGTTTGTTTCATTATTGTCAAGCTTCCAAGGGAGTGGACTTGGAGCTTTAACAAATTACTTTCCTGAGCCATAGATAGTTATAATGCATGTATATATTATGAATTAAGTAATTTTTTTGTTAGCTGCATGCGAATTGCAGGTTTAGAAAAGGTCACACTGATGGGTAATATTTTGGTTTAGTAACTGTAAATGGGAAGGTTTAGAGGTTGGGAATGTGTACAAGGTTTGTTCAAGGTTTGTACAAGCAATTCTAAATTAGATAAATATTTTGTTACCTACAATAGAAATGTAGAATTACAAGTTAGTTTGCTTAGTTATAAACCGCTTGTCACAAGGTTACAAACCTTTAGTTAATTGGTTACAAACTGCATGTTTTTAGGTTATCAACTCTGCAGCACTTTAATGCAACACTTTTTTACTTGTTTAAAAAGTGAATATGAACAAGTTATGATGATTATCTCAGTTGGTTTACAAGTGTGAAGAAATTAGGTATAAATTTAACAGAGTTATAAATTGGTTGTCAATAAGTTATAAACCCTAAGTGTATTTGTTACAAACTTCATGTTTATAGGTTATAAAATGTGCTACACTTGTATCAAAACTGGTCCTGAGGAGTTTATGAATCACATTTTTAAAGTGTAGAGAAATTATATACCTTTTTCAACGAGTTATAAACTGATTGTCAATAAGTTATAAACCTTCTGTGAATGTGTTACAAACATGTTTATAGGTTATAAACACAGCTACAAATGTTTCTAAATATGTCATGAGGAATTTATGTCACTTCTTTACTTGTTTATAAATTGAATATGAACAAGTTATGATGATTATCTCAGTCGGTTTAAAAGTGTGAAGAAATTATTTGTCAATTTAACCCAGTTATAAATTGGTTGTCAATAAGTTATAAACCTTTTGTGAAATTGTTACAAACTTCATGTTAATAGGTTATAAAATCTGATGCACTTGTATCAAAACTGGTCCTGAGGAATTTATGAACCACTTTTTTAAAGTGTGAAGAAATTATATACCTTTCTAAACGAGTTATAAACTGAATGTCAATAAGTTATAAACCTTATGTGAATGTGTTACAAACAATAAGTTTATAGGTTATAAACTCTGCTGCACTTGTTTCTAAACATGTCATGAGGAATTTAGGAATCACTTCTTTACTTGTTTATAAAGTGAATACATACAACATGTTTATAGGTTATAAACCTGTTAAACACTAAACACTACTTCTAAGCTTCACTACACATTGTATCAAATCCTCGAGTATGTTATCTCAACTTGCCCCATACTTTTACACCCTTTAACACTGTCTCTCTAACTTCATTTTCAGGATGTCTAACCCAATCACAGATATATTCTTGACGAAACTTCAGAATTTGTTCCTGAAAGGATAAAGAATTCAATTGTTAGATATGCTCTCATACCTTCCTATGAATAATAAAATTAAAGAAGTACTGACATATTTAAAGTATGACATCTCTTTCTTGGGTTCCCATAATTCCATGAACTTCAAGACATACACTCCACACTCATATCTTAAAAACAAACACTAATGGTTAGAATGTTGGAAATGTGAAGAAACAATTTGTTGTAAACAATTTCTAGGTTAGGTTTAATACTCACAGGTTAAGTTGTTCTGGAACTTCAGCATAAATAATTTCTAAGTTGACATCATCCTTTGTCAACGTACCATCAAGTGACAACAAAACCATTTCCATTTTTTATTTCTGTGGAATAAATGGTAAATGCATATTACATTATTGGCTTTTGTTAATATTAATAATACATGAAACTCATAAGAAACTATTGACAAGTACAAAGTAAAAAGAAACGAGGATAATACCGTTACTTCATCCAAGCATTTCTTTGCAAATGAATAAACACGAGCTAGGGAGTCTAACACATACAACTTCTTCTCCCGTAGTCCAACACATAACATGACCATTGATTTTCAAATAAGGTTAGAGCAAATATCTAAATAAATAGAAAAACTTGTTATCAATATATGCATTGTTATAACACTGAAAAACATGTTTCATAATGAATATTACCAATTCACAATGAAGAATGTTGTATCCTAGTACACTGGGATGAACATATTGTCTCATGTCTCCAGGGCTCCATTCTTCCACCATCTTTTCTCTTAGGTGATTTACCACTATTTGTTGTATTTCATTTAAAATCATTATAAACAATTTCCAAGTAATATAAAAAAATGTAATTCATGTCAAAGTATTGACCGTGAATTCGGTTTGCAACATATGACGAGTAACAGTACCATGTACTCGTCGTTGTTCCTCTATCATGAACTTTCCGGCAAATGAGATAACCTATCAATTTCCCCCATAAGCATATTGTAAAGCATTATATTCATAACATTTAAAATAAATAGTTATTACTCGTTTACGCTTACTATATTAGACACCCATTCAGTTGGTGCCATTGTGTGACAATCCAATCTAGTCAGGTATAGGCCGAACATACTAATCATGATGCTGCAATAAAAATAAAAAGTAATTTTAATTTACATAAATACATAAAGTAGTCACCCTAAACCTAATGATATGTAATATTGACATACCTCTGATGGCTAAACTTTCCATCCGGCCTATGTGTGCAATACTGATATAAACTCTTAAGTGCACAAGAAATTGACTTCTTTGAAAGGCCTTGTGTAATGTACACTGGATTTTGAGATGCAACTATCTTTGCAGTATGAATAGGAAGACACCTTTTATTGTGCGTGATTTGCCTGATCTCCTCCCAATTTCTATCATCAACTACTTCATGGTGTAAAACAATAGCCATCGTGTCTTTGTTTTCGTTACCATCATCATCTTCATTTTTTACCCCGCCATCTCTTTCTTCTACTTCTTCGTCTCCTCCTCATCCTCCTTCCTCATCTTCTTCTTCTTCTTCCTCCTCCTCCTCCTCCTCCTCCTCAAACTCCCCCTCCTCATCCTCCTCGTCCTCGTCCTCATCTTCTTTTTTTGCATATGAAGAAGATGAGGCACCACGGGTTGAAATATTCAACAATTTAGCATCAAGTGGTAAAAGAATTTTCTACATCACTTCCTTAAATACAAACTTGGTTATCTACACAACAAAACCATAATAATATATCATATTTTAAGAGTGGAAAGTAGAGAACCATATTGTATATTCATGTTAATAAAATGAGATCAAAAGTGAACCTCATGCTTGAAGACATTTTTCACCCATATAGGATCAATTTCTGTCTTTGCAATAGCAAGCAAACCCTACAAATTCAATAACCAAACAATAGTCTAAGCCCATCATTATATCATATCTATGTCCAAATCTATACTATAAATCAACAATGTTACTTACATGGTCATTTTTTCGCTCAAATAAAATCCTTTGTTGAATGTTCTCATTTCTCCAATGCTTTATCAAAGGAGCCTCATTAGTTACAACTATAGATAGGATTGGACACTTGTAGAAATAAAACATCTACACCAAAGTAAATCAATATTATTAGAATTTGCATTTGTTAAATCAATAATATACACCAAATTAATAATTTTTTGCATGTTTTACTTGCAAAAAGTACATACAACCACCAATGCTTCTTTTGCTCACATCTTTCTTGAAGACAATGATTTCTTCAATAAGCCAATCCAACACAAGTTGGCCCCAATTAAATTTACTAGGATTCTTCACATCTATAATGGTGGGGAGAAGCTTCGAACTAGGAGTGTCCTTTGATGTAGGACACAAAAATGTCGCAAGAACAAACAAAATAAAGGCTATTCTAAAGTGAGAGGAGCCACTTTTCATCCCTAACATTGCTCTTAGATCAGCTGACTTTTTTCCCTCTAAACAGATTTACATCATTACTATAATCTATCACATCTTCTAGATTAAATAATGTACCCTCACATGGTATGCCTAATACATAACCCACATCATGTGTTGTTATGTCAAACCTTCTTCCCGCCACATGTAAACATTTCTCATTTATATCAAATCTCTTCACCAATTCTAAGCAAATGTCTAACCCCATTAACTTACAATCTACATGAAGTAAATTCCCAAATCCCATTTTTGTTATTTCACTCTTTTGCTTTTTTCCCAAAGTCTCAATTGTTGATTTCAACATCGATGGAGAACACCTTGATAAGAATGTAGGCTACAAAAAAATATATTACAATATTTCCCATTAGTATGTTGACAATGCCTATTCATTTAACATGTGCAATTAAATAACAAAATCATACAATTACAATACAATTGTTTTGCTTTACAATCGAACTAAAGACTTACTCTTTTGACAATATTTGTTTTGCTTTCCTTGTATGCTTCTTCTCCATCAAAAGTATTCCTACGTTTCCGTGCCATCCTTCTCAATCCAAGCTGAATCATGAACAAGTTATAAACCTTATTCTACTAAGTTACAAACATTATGTTTATAAGTGATGTAAACTATGGTTAACTTAATTAAAAATTTAACTTCACGATTAATTTGACCAACTTTACAATTTGGTTATATACAGAACATTAAGAGGTTATAAACCTTAGTTTACATGGTTATAAACTCAACCTTAATAAGTTACAAACCTATTATAAATCATACATCAAATGAAATTAAATCACTATTAATTATGCTGTCTTTATAATATTTGAAACTCAAGTAGTGTATTCTACCTACTTTTCTATTCGATTGCAACAAAATTAATAGTGAACACCCCTTTTCATCACAGAGTTCATAGTGTATGATAAACAATTTTGCCTCAAAAAATACTTTTTTCTCAACAATTCAAAGTCAATATTAGATTATGCATCTATCTTCAATCAAATGAGGTCATTGAAGCATCAATCTAGGAGCCAAATGAAGCAAGGAACAGAAGTCCCCATATATTGAATTAAGCAATGCATTTAGAAAAAAACATTGCAACACCTTCAAATCATAAGCCAACCCACCAACAAAAAAATTCCTTTTGAAATTTCTTCCTGGCAGAATTTTTGTTCGGGTTCTGGTCAACAACAAACATATTCCCCACTAATCAAACATCTGTCACAGTGTATTTATTCTCTATATTGAGAAATCAATTTTTCAACAGCAAAGTTTTCGTGTGGCTGTTATAAACATCTTATTTAATTAAAAAATGTGAATATGATATCTAACTTCATTTTTTGTGAATATGATATCTATATTCCCCACAAGTTAGCGCAGTGCCAGTTTGAGATATTCCCCACAAGCAAGACAACAAAAACAAATCAATATCAAAATCTAGAAACAAAAAGGGATGAATGAAAACAATCACCTCATGGAAACTACGCACAGGGATCTTCTCTATGCCAGTCTTCCCAGGGGACCAATCAATGTCTACAAGCGTGGAGAGGACCGCGAGCACTCACCGGAGAACGTCTACAAGCGTCAACACGAAGAACAGTGAAAACAGAGGAATATGTGAAACAAGAACGGAGCATAAATGAGGAAAGGTGTGTGTCGATATTCTTACGAAATCAAAACGGAGGAGACAATCGAAGACAAAGAACACGAGCGTGAATAATGGGGAAAATGGAGGGAAGAAGAGGAAAGGTTGTGGACGGTTTGTAAAAAGAAACGGTGAAAATTGAATTTTAAAATTTTCCCACTTTTTAAGTTTTTTACTTTCTTTGTTTTATTTATTAATCTTTAACCGAGAAACAACTTTATTTGACCTTTCACGTGCTGCAGCTTTTTCATGGGACGTGACTAAGCCTTTCCTTTTTTCTTTTTAAATTACAATTCACCAATGGATGCATGTCTGCCGTGTGTATGTTGTATGGTGTTGTACACAAATTTACTGTACAAATATAATATCTCATATAAAAAGGGTAAGTTAGCAAGTCGCATTGTTTTGTTCAAAACTGAATTCAATCCTTTCATTCTCTCTATTTGTGTTGTCACTTTCATTCTTAAAGCTTTTGTTAAACTCCAGTTCTACTCTTTCTCTCCAGGTCTCTTTCTCCCCTCAATTCTTCTGTTGCATTATTTGTCTGTTGAGACAGAGGCCCTGATAATAACATTCCCTATTGTCTAAGTTTTGGATTTTTTCGCTCTGTGATTTGTGTGATCTCTGATCACTGCATGGTTTCTCATCTCCAAATTTGATTCTGAATCGAGAAACCATTTGGAAGGTGAAGAAGATATAGCGGGAAACCATTTTCTTGTGGGTATGCGTGTTCTTGCTGTTGACAGCGACGGAACTAGTCTAAAAGTGTTGGAGAACCTGCTTCACAAACGCTAGTATTATTCTAATTCTTTCAATTCTATTATACTTTGATTTGGCTCATAATCTTGGATGAATTCTTGCATGTTTTCCCTTGCTTTTCTCCTCCCATTTTATGGACTGAGCATGTTCATTGATACTTAGTTGCGGTCTCTTATATATCTTCATTTATAATTAAAGATTTTTTTCTTTGCAAGACTGCCTGTGTTCTTTATTATTCTCCTAAACTGGGATTTTTTTCTTTGAAATTTTGAACTCTTTTATGATGGTTTTCTTGGGTTGCAGCCTGCCTTACTATAAAAACTATAAATAGATCCCACCTTTAACTAAAGCACTATGTTATTTGGTGAAATGATCTTTGATAATGAATGAGGCTTTTTTTCCTTACTGGGTTTTGATTAGGTAACTTTTGATTTATGGTTGTTGCAGTTACTACAACTACTCACACAATTAAGGCGCTAGAAATATTGAGGAAAAACAAAAATGAGTTTGAGCTTGTTATTAGTGATGTAAACATGACAAATATGGATGGTTTTAAATTTTTTGAACAAGTGGTTGATAAGTGTTAGAATTACGTAAAATTTCTATATAATCAAACCACTTATTGAGGACAAATTGCTGAAATTATAACCCAATTCAACCCTTTTTAGCTTAAATTGCAGCTCTTGTGCTTATTTGAATCAAATTTGAATTTGATGCTATTTTGATAAAGAATTTGTTGATTTTTACAGATAAAAAGCAAAGTCCAGAAGAAGCATCAAGGGAGTAAGGAGCAAGGACAGAAACAACACAAAACAAGCTTAAAAAGAGGAAAATTCAGGAAAGAAAGTTGTTGTTTCCTGCGCTCCACCTGCGCAGAGCACAGGCAGAGCGTAGGAATGTTAATTCATCACTGTTTCCTGCGCTTCACTTGCACTGAGCGCAGGTTGAGCGCAGGAAACATAACCTAATTTTTAATGGGCTGCAATCAGAGTCTCAAAAGCCCATCAGAACAGTTTATAAGGAGACTTTTAGGGATTGAGAATTCATTCAAAGAGTACGGAGCCGTTGAGCAACTACAGAGTTAGGAGAAAAGTGTGACAGTTTCTCTATAAAGTAATGGCTACCATGAGTAGCTAAATCCCTCTTTAGGATTGAACGTAGTCGGTTCAATCCCCGATTATATTTTGGTTTGTATTTGTTATTTAGGAATCTCTATTTTTATAATATTGGTGTTTTTATTCTATTCCTAATGCTTAGCTTCCGTCTTTGTACCAGAGTTATGATGCGATTTCTTAAATACGCTAGGAATAGGGTTTTTGAAATCTGATTGGTTAAAACACTCAATTTGTGATTGTGGGAACCAGCGTGAATTGATAACTTTAACAACTGATCTTCAAGCGGGGCAATTTATGACAGTGGGAACCTGGGTAAACTGTTCTGAGTATTTCATATTTGTGGGAACCTTTTATGAAATAATATTTATTTTTGCTTCAATATTTATAATTATATGTTCTTAAATATCATTGATTTTCAAAATACAAGAGGGGTGCGATAGATGAAGTTCAATCCTAGTTTCTCTTTATTGCTCAATATCTTTATCTCTTTGTTTTTGTTTTATTTTCTATTATTCACAAACAACCATTAAAAAATCTTCTTCTCAATAAGTGTGAGCACTAAGAATTTATTTTATACCGTTCCTCGTGGGTACGACAACCCTTTCTCTTACTATTATACTGCTGCGATATTGGTATGCTTGCCAAGATCTTAACAGTGGTACTTGAAATGGACTTACCAGTGATTAGTAAGTTCAAACACTTTTGTCTTACTTTGAGATTTATTTCTTTCAATTTCTTTCTATTTTGTAGTGGCGGAGGATTGTAGTAGTGGGGGGAGCCATGCCCCCCCCCAAGGAATTCTTTTTAACTACTATATATATAAAATTTATTTTTGCCCCCCCCCCCCCAAAAAAATTATATCACAATATATTGTGTGTGTTAATAATAAAACTAATTTTAAAAATTAAACTCATTATATATTGTATCTTTCATCATCTATAATTCTAAGCCCAAACCCAATTATCAATTTAAAAGTAAATTACTGCACCTTAAAACCTAAAAAGGTTGTTCAATTATCAATTAAAAATTAAATTACCTGCTGTAAAATTGAAATTTGATCAGCTGTCTCTTCACTTTTGCTCTTTCGTACTGAGAAAGAAAGCTCTTCATTCTAAGAGACATGAATTTTGCTTTTATTTTCACCGTTTACAAGATTATTCCGGTATGTATTTTTCAGAAATTTCTCTTTTTTCCCCCACTTTTTATCTTGCTATTGAATCCTTAATACTAGTAATGTTCTCACTTTTTTTATTTTGGTCTGGAAATTGTGTGCTCATTTATATGTTTGATTGTCGATTGCGATATTGTATATATAATATATTATCGATTTAATACTCATTGTTTGGCAAAAATAACAGTAGGTAAGATAGAGATATTTGTTTATCGATTATTTTGTTTAATAGTCAAATTGTTTCCAAAAGGCAACAATAGGTGTAGGTACTAGGTAGAGATATTAGTTTTTGTTTTACAAGAATCAAGTAAATCGATTGCAAAACCAACAGTAGGTAGAGTTGTAGTTGTAGAGATATTTGTTTTAGTTTTATGTTAATCAAGTATGTAATTTTAATTCCTAAAGTTTTAATAATTAGTAAGTAGTAAAACTTTTTACTTTTTAGGAGAAGATTGTAGTTTCTTATTTATTAAAATTAATCTCACTAAAATTTGAATTTTTTTTGGTGAAGAAAATGGGCCTAACAGGCCCACCAGAAAACAAAAACTATGAACCCTCTCTGGATCAGGGATCCATCACAATTAGAAATAAACATCAAGGTTGCAAAATTAGGGATAGTCACATAGGTTCTAAATTCTCCTTTCATCTCCAACCCCTTTTTTGCAAAACAATCTGCTAACATATTCCCTTCACGAAATGTATGCAACCAAATCAAGCTATCAAAACTTCGCATAGACTCTTGAATGCGACGGACAATAGGGCAAGCAGGGTGAGTGCTCGGGCAATTATTTTCAACAAATTTAAGAGCGACCACTAAATCAGCTTCAACGATGGCGAACTTGCTCCCCAACTGAGCAACAACATCCAGACCACACAAAATGCCCCAAAGCTCCGCCTCCAGAATCGAATAAGTCCCCAGAAAGTTTGAGTAACCAGAGAGAAAATGGCCCCAATGATCTCGAATAACGCCGCCGCACGCAGCGAGTTTGAAGCTGGAGAATACGATCCGTCAGAATTGATTTTCACCCAGCCAAATGGCGGAGGGTTCCAACGAACAAGGGTATGGTCGAGGTAAACATTCTGGGTCACAATATTGCTACTTTTAAAAGCTTTCATAGCTGCATGCACTTGATTACAGACTTGAGCTTTTAGGGTTCCAACTGAAAGTCGGATATTATTAAAAATAACATTGTTGCCCTGTCTCCAGATAGTTTCCAATGTGAAGCCAACAAACAGATGTTAGGAATATGCACTAGATACTTATATGTTTATGAACATCCATCACTTGTATCATGTTATTTTATAAAGGCAACTTATTCTTTTAGAATATAATTAATGTCCTTAGAATAGTAAGCTCAAATTTCATAAGAAATCAAGTAGATGACTTGATCGTGAGATCTTATGAAGAACTATTCTTAAATAGTCCCTAGTCAAGTATCATCTTAGGACAAAGATGCATTTAGACTAGTATGTGAATTCATTGATGATCACATCTCACAGATCATGGATATGAGATATCATGTGCTCACATAGGTACACATTAAGAGTAATGGTGTACTGGACAGACCCACCTTAAGAACGTTGCATGGATTGTTACATAAGTGTCATGAACGTTTCTTAAATTGATAAGTGTTATATGAAGTCCTTCGACCTAAAATCACTACGATTCCTACATAAGGAATTATATGTTTTAATTATCATCAAACGTTACCTATAATAGGGTAATCATAAAGTTGGTTTTTGGACATATAATAAATTATGTGGTGGAATGTGAGTGCCCTAAATGGGATTTGTCCCTCCTATGTAACAGGAGTTATATCTGTAGGCCTCTTGATAAAGTGAGACCGCAAAATGCATGGCCATGCTCAGGAGGATAAACATGAGATGTTTATTTTCTGTACAGTCTAGTTGGGGATCAAGAAAACATAAATTGAAACTATACAAGGTTGACACAATCCATGCCCTTGTGTTCAATTAGATATTTGGACAAAGGGACAGATCATATAAATTATTATCATAAAATAGGATTTATCAAAATTGTTGATAACCTCAATATTTGGATAGTGATGTATTGCTAGATACTGCTCACTATTTATGATATTAAATATAAGAGGACTTTTATTTAATATCATAACCAAATATTAAAAGCCTATTGGGTCACATGCATACAACATGCCACTAGGAAAGGATAATAATTCTAATTTAATTTAATTAGAATTATAACATAATGGGCCAGTCCCATAAGTGTGAGGGTTAAGTGAGTGAGGGGGTAAAACCCTAACCACCACTTTATAAATAGAGCATGAGATGCACTACCCTATACAAATGAGCAATCACTTTTTACTCACTAAGACACAATAGGATAAAAGTAATATCCGATTGTTAACCGTTGGTCTTTGATTTGGTATATTCAATAGGATTGAAAAACCCAAAGGCACTAATATTAAGTCATGTTTTGCCTTCCAATGTATGGCACTCGTCTAGACTCGAATCGATTAAATGTGGGTCTGCCAAAGCAGGGTACATTTATCTATTTTAGTGAGGCGCGATAGGATAAAAGTAATATCCGACTGTGATGCCATTGGGTTTTGACTTAACTAGGTATATTCAATAGGATTGAAGAACCGAGAGGCACTAAGTTAGGCATTAATTCATAAGATGAATTAGAATAAGAGTTATTCACCTAACTATCCAAGAGTTGTATGAAATACAATTCTAAAGCGTGTTCCTACCTAAATAACCTTTTCTTAAGCGATCTGCCAAAGCTGACATAAAATTAGGTAAAATATGGATCTTGGCCCACTAGAAAATCTAGTGATGGGATTTTCTGATTCTTTATATTGAGGGTACTTGTTTTGAATCAAAATAGTGGGAGACATATTTATTTAAAGACCTTATTAAATATGTTTGTTATATAATACTTACGTGCATAATTACCTTGGCAACGAATACAACAATTAACTTTTATTGCGATCTGTCCTTGAAAAGGACAAACTGTCTGGAATTAATTTTCTAGACTGGTATAAGACCTAAGGATTGTCCTTAGGAAAGGCTGTATGTCCTGGAAGAGTATGTTCCTGAAACACCCGCTGTAAATGCTTCGAAAGCTGACAAGGATGCTTTTAGAAAGCATTTGGATGATACTCTCGATGTAGGTTTCCTTATGCTTGCTACCATGAATGCTGAAATAGCATGAGAACATGGAGGCGTACAATATGATCGTACATTTAAGGAGACCTTATCAAGGCCAAGCTAGGCATGAACGATCTGAAGTCTAAAAGGCATTTTATAAATGTAGACTGGCAGAGGGAAGCCCTGTAGGTGCTCATGTACTCAAGATGATTGGGTACATTGAAAACCTAGAAAGGATTGGATTCCCATTAGGCCAAGAGTTGGCCACTGATCTTGTCCTGCAATCGTTGCAGGACATTTATAGTCAATTCGTCATGAACTACAACATGAATGAATTTGACAAACCACTGCCAGAATTGCTAAGCATGTTAAGAACAGCTGAGAAAAGCATTAATAAAGGTAAAGGGAAGGCCATATTGATGGTCCAACCTAGAAAAAGCAAGGGCAAGAAGAAGTTCGAGAAGCCCTATTTCAAACCAAAGGACAAAGGCAAGAATAAGCCTAGTACCTCTGTTTTGAAGCCTATAGGCATGATAGCTAAGGAAGGAAAGTGTTTCCACTGTGGCCAATAAGGACATTGGAAACTGTGTAAAGTACCTGGAGGAGATCAAGAAGAAGGGAAGTGAGACTTCCGCTTCAAGTATCTATGTTATAGAAGTCAATTTACCTACTTCTGCATCTTGGGTATTGGATATCGGATGTGGATCTCACATTTGTGTGAATGTGTATGATCTATAAGGAGTAGGTCATTGGCTAAAGGAGAAGTCGACCTACGTGTGGGAAATGGAGCAAGAGTTGCTGCCTTAGCCGTAGGAACATATTATTTAACTTTGCCAACTGGACTAGTTATTGGACTAAATAATTGTTATTTTGTGTCTGCCATTAGTGGGAATATTATTTCCGTTTCTTGTTTAGACAAGAGTGGTTTTTCATTCATAATAAAGAACAATAGTTGTTCAATTTATTTGAATGATATATTTTATGGTTGTGCAAAGTTGAACAATATGAAGTGTCTATCTATAACATAAGTGCTAAGAGGGTCCAAACAAATGATTTGAACCCGACTTATCTTTGGCATTGTTTCTTAGGCCACATAAATGAGAAATACATATCCAAACTCCACCAAGATGGTTATTTGGACTCATTTGATTTAGAATCAATTGAGATATGTGAATCTTGTTTATTGGGAAGATGACCAAAAACCCATTCATCAGAAAAAAGGTAAAGGGCGGTGATTTTCTTGGTCTCATACATAGTGATGTATGTGGGCCCATGGGCACAATGGCTAAAGGAGGTTTTCAATACTTCATCACTTCTACTGATGATTTCAGTAGATATGGATTTGTGATCTGATGAAACAAATATTTGAGTCATTTGAAGAGTTCAAGGAATTTAAGAATGGAGTATAAAACCAACTTGGCAAAGACTATTAAAAGACTTCGATAAGATCGAGGTGGAGAATAATTAAGCCAACAATTTGATGACTATCTAAGAGACTGTGGGATAACATCTCAATTCACTCCTCCTGAAACACCTCAATGGAATGGAGTTTCAAAAAGGAGAAATCGAACTCTATTAGATATGGTTCAATCTATGATGAGTCATACTGATCTCCCCGACTCCCTTTTTGGGGTCATGCTTTGTTAACAGCATCCTTCACACTAAACCGTGTTCCATCTAAGGCTGTCATAAAGACACCATATGAGATATGGACTGGGAAACGACCTAGTATGTCTTTTATGAAGATTTGGGGTTGTGAAGCTTATGTGAAACTCCAAGTTTAAGATAAACTAGGACCCAAATCAGATAAATGCTCATTTTGTGGGATACCTAAAAGAAACTAAGGGTTACTACTTCTATAATCCTAGCGAAGGCAAAATGTTTGTTGCTAGGACTGCTGTATTCTTAGGGAAGGAATCTGTCTCTAAGAAAATGAGTGGGAGGAAAGTAGAAATTGAAGAAATTCAAGTACCACAGAGTGGCAATGAGCCAATAATGGAACAAGAGCAGATACCACAAAGTGTTGTGGAGCCACCTGCTCAAGTAGCGCAAGACTTGCGTAGGTCAGATAGGGTACATCACCAACCTGAGAGATATGGTTTCCTTGTGTCTCAGGAAGGGGATGTATTGCTAATGGATCAAGATGAACCAGTGACTTACCAAGAAGCTCTTTTGAGTCCAGAATATGAGAAATGGCTTTATGCCATGAGATCTGAAATGGATTCCATGTACACTAACAAGGTATGGACCTTGATTGAGCCACCCGAAGGGATAAAAACCCATAGGTGCAAGTGGGTTTTCGAAAGGAAACTGACATGGATGGTAATGTAAGTACCTTTAAAGCACGATTGGTGGCTACAGGTTTCACGCAAATTCATGGTGTAGACTATGATGAAACCTTTTCCCGAGTTGCCATGCTCAAATCTGTTCGAATCTTGCTTGCTATTTGCAACTTACCATGATTATGAAATCTGGCAAGTAGATGTCAAGACAGCCTTCCTGAATGGAAGCCTTCTTGAAGATGTGTATGTGATACAACCTGAAGGTTTTGTTATACCTAAAGATATGTAAGTTGCAACGATCCATTTATGGATTAAAGCAAGCTTCTAGAAGCTGGAATCTTTGTTTTGATGAAGCTGTTAAGCAGTTTGGTTTTATTAAAAATGAAGATGAGCCTTGTGTCTACAAGATGGTTAGTGACAGCATAGTGGTTTTTCTGGTTTTGTATGTAGATGACATACTCTTCATAGGAAATGACATTCCTACCCTTCAGTCTGTAAAGATTTGGTTAGGAAGTTGTTTTACTATGAAAGATTTGGGCGAAGCAACCTATGTGTTAGGTATTAAGATCTATAGAGATAAATCTGAAAGATTACTTGGCCTAAATCGAAGTACATGCATAGACAAGGTGTTAAAATGGTTATAACACGCAAGATTCTGATAAAAGGAATTTTGCCTATGTCACATGGTATAAGCCTATCTAAGGCTCAATCTCCTTCCAGTAAAGGAGAGAGAGATCGTATGAGTAAGATTCCTTATGCATTTGCTATAGGGTCTATCATGTATTCCATGTTATGTACTCGACCAGACATATCATATGCTCTAAGCATGACTAGCAGATACCAATCTGATCTTGGTGAAGGTCACTAGACAACAATCAAGAACATCCTTAAGTACTTGAGAAGAACTAAGGATTTATTCTTGATATATATATATATATGGAAGTGAGGAAGAGCTACTTGTAAAGGGTTACACTGATGCTAGCTTCCAAACCGACAAAGATGATTAAAGATCGCAATCATGTTATGTGTTTTGTTTCAATGGTGGTGCTGTGAGCTGGAAAAGTTCCAAGCAGGAAAACAGTCGCTGATTCTACCACACTAACAAAAACCCTTGTGCAGCAGAAGCATGAAGGGCATACTAGATCATTAGGCATAAGAGTTATGCCTGAATGTCTCTAGCGCAAGTGGGAGATTGTTAGGAATATGCATTAGAGACTTATATGTTTATGAACATCCATCACTTGTATCATGTTATTTTATAAAGGCAACTTATTCTTTTAGAATATAATTAATGTCCTTAGAATAGTAAGCTCAAATTTCATAAGAAATCAAGTAGATGACTTGATCGTGAGATCTTATGAAGAACTATTCTTAAATAGTCCCTAGTCAAGTATTATCTTAGGACAAAGATGCATTTAGACTAGTATGTGATTTCGTTGATGATCACATCTAACAGATCATGGATATGAGATATCATGTGCTTACATAGGTACACATTAAGAGTAATGGTGTACTGGATAGACCCACCTTAAGAACGTTGCATGGATTGTTACATAAGTGTCATGAACGTTTCTTAAATTGATAAGTGTTATATGAAGTCCTTCGACCTGAAATCACTACGATTCCTACATAAGGAATTATATGTTTTAATTATCATCAAATGTTACCTGTAATAGGGTAATCATAAAGTTGGTTTTTGGACATATAATAAATTATGTGGTGAAATGTGAGTGCCCTAAATGAGATTTGTCCCTTCTATGTAACAGGAGTTATATCTGTAGGCCTCTTGATAAAGTGAGACTGCAAAATGCATGGCCATGCTCAGGAGGATAAATTCGTTGATGATCACATCTAACAGATCATGGATATGAGATATCATGTGCTCACATAGGTACACATTAAGAGTAATGGTGTACTGGATAGATCCACCTTAAGAACGTTGCATGGATTGTTACATAAGTGTCATGAACGTTTCTTAAATTGATAAGTGTTATATGAAGTCCTTCGACCTGAAATCACTACGATTCCTACATAAGGAATTATATGTTTTAATTATCATCAAATGTTACATGTAATAGGGTAATCATAAAGTTGGTTTTTGGACATATAATAAATTATGTGGTGGAATGTGAGTGCCCTAAATGAGATTTGTCCCTTCTATGTAACAGGAGTTATATCTGTAGGCCTCTTGATAAAGTGAGACTGCAAAATGCATGGCCATGCTCAGGAGGATAAACATGAGATGTTTATTTTCTGTACAGTGTAGTTGGGGATCAAGAAAACATAAATTGAAACTATACAAGGTTGACACAATCCATGCCCTTGTGTTCAATTAGATATTTGGACAAAGGGACAGATCATATAAATTATTATCATAAAATAGGATTTATCAAAATTGTTGATAACCTCAATATTTGGATAGTGATGTATTGCTAGATACTGCTCACTATTTATGATATTAAATATAAGAGGACTTTTATTTAATATCATAACCAAATATTAAAAGCCTATTGGGTCACATGCATACAACATGCCACTAGGAAAAGATAATAATTCTAATTTAATTTAATTAGAATTATAACATAATGGGCCAGTCCCATAAGTGTGAGGGTTAAGTGAATGAGGGGGTAAAACCCTAGCCACCACTTTATAAATAGAGCATGAGATGCACTACCCTATACACATGGGCAATCGCTTTTTACTCTCTAAGGCTACTAGCAGAGCTGAGGAGGGTTTTCTAGTTCGGCTGTTGGCGTGGACACCACTAGAGACGTGGCTGCTATTTCCTCGTTCATAATCCTAATAAGGTACGACCTTTCATTTTAATACCTTTTATGCCTTGATTCATGTTTTCTCAAAACGATTATAACAAGGGAGGGAATCCATTTATTTCCGCTGCACCTTGACCAAATGCTTGATTCCCTTTCAACAGATCCCTGCGAAGCAAGTCATCATTAGCTGGAGGGCTAGAGAGAATTGCTAGTAACCAGGTACGCACTGTTTGCTTTTCAGATAAGGTTGCAATTAAATCTGCTGAGAAAAATTGCTCCATAGGGCTTTAGAATCATCACAGTCCCTAAAAATATGAAGGATAGTTTATGCTTCATTAAGACACATAGGACATAGATCATCATTGGTTAAATGCCTTTGTTTCCTACTAACATTTGTTAAAATGACTTGTGATGCAATTTTCCAGAGAAGGATACACAGCCTTTGAGGCCCTTGCCATTTCCAGATTAATTTTATTAATATGTCACGACCAGGAGTTCTAACAAAGGTGATAAAATCATAAGCATACCCCACAGAGAACCAGCCACCTGAAGCTCCCTTCCAAGCCAAAGTATCTCTAATATAAGTAGATGAAGGAGAAGGGGTACTCATAATCTGTTGACAAATGGGTTCAGGTAAATAATTCCTGATTTTAACCAAATCCCAATTACCACTTAAATCAACAAAATCCCTGACTTTAGCATTGATGTCTGATTCAGTAATAGGTATGCAATCATTCGAAATGAGGGGGCCAAAACCTTGAAGCCAATCATTAGTCCATAAGTGAGCAAGTTGTCCATCATGAATTCTCCAGGTACAATTCTTTAAAAAATCTTCCCACACAGCACATACTCCTTGCCAAAGGTTTGAAGCAAAATTCTTTTTCTTAACTGTAGGAATAAACTGTGATCCATACTTGTATTTAGCTCTTATTACCTGAACCCAAAGATTATTTGGGTTATGAATAAGACCCCAACAAATTTTCATCACATATGCCTTATTAATATCTTTTGACCCCCTTAGACCTAGACCACCCATATTCTTAGGTTTACAAACTCTATCCCAACCAATTAGGTGGATTTTTATTTGATTGTCAGTGTCTCCCCATAGAAAATCCCTACACAGTTTATCAATCTCTTCACAAGTAATAATGGCAAAAAAGCAGATTGCATAATGTAAGTAGGAATAACATTCAAAACTGATTGAGAGAGAGTTAGTCTTCCAGCAAAAGATAAAGTCCTAGCTTTCCAAGAAGACATCCTTTGTTTAGTCCAAGAAATTCTAGATCTGAATGTAGATTTGGAAACCCTTCCATGAGTAATAGGGACACCCAGGTATTTACCAAGGTCATCAGTTCTCTGAAACCCCAGGGCTTCAGATATTTCCTTCCTTACCTACAAACAGATATTGTTTGAGAAAAAAATTCTAGTCTTGTTAACACTAACCTTTTGACCAGAGCTAGAACAAAATAGATCCAGGATAGTAGAAATAATTTCAACCCGATCAAGTCTAGCTTCAGCAAAAAGAATAAGGTCATCAGCAAAAACTAGGTGTGAAATTTTAGGCCCATTTCTACTAATTTTTATTAGCCTCCAAAATTTACGCTCAACTGCTAAATTTATAAGATGAAATAATATTTCTATATAAAGAACAAAAATGTAAGGAAAAATAGGATCCCCTTGTCTAATACCTCTAGAGGGACTAAAAGTGTCAAGGGCTTCACCATTGAATAAAATTTTCATTTTAGGGGTAGTAATGCAAATGTTTATAACATTTCTAAGATAATCAGGAATCCTAGCTTCCTCTAAAGTATCAGAGATAAAATTCCAATTTAATTTGTCATAGGCTTTTTCTAAGTCTATTTTAATTTCCATCCAACCATGGTTTCCCTTTTTATGCCTCATAGAGTGAATAATCTCTTGTGTAATTACAATGTTATCTCTACTTTGCCTACTAGGAATAAAGTGGCTCTTATTTGGACCAATTATATGGTTAATAACAAACCTAAGTCTATAAGAAATGAGCTTAGTAATAATTTTTTAAGAAACATTACAAAGACTTATAGGTTTAAATTGAATTAGTTTATTAGCCCCATCAACCTTAGGAATGAGAGTAATGAGAGTATCATTAATCAAAGAAACAGACTGAGGATTAATAAAAATATTGTAAACCAAAGAACACACACATCCTTTCTTATTTTTTCCCATTGAGTTCGATAAAAAAAAATAGCATGCAACCCATCAAGTCCTGGGGCTTTAAAACCTCCCATGGAAAAGACAATTCTTTTAATTTCTTCATCAGAAATAGGTTTAATCAGAGTGTCCTTATGTTGAGGTAAAAGATCAGGAAAACAACCAGTCAAGCAAAAAGGAACATACTCATCATTATTGTGGAATAAAGATTTATAAAATCAGTAGTCATTGATTCTAATTGATTAGGGTCATAGATTAAATTGCCCTGATTAGATTCGAGACATTCAATTCTGATTTTTTTTCCTCTTAGCAATAGTGGATCCATGAAAATAATTAGTATTTTTATCTCCAAACTGAATTCATTTACATCTTAATTTTTGGAACCACAAGAGCTCTTTTTGAAAAGCCACCTCCTCATATTCTTCCCACAGTTTATTATGCAAATGATCTAGACTAGGATCAAAAGATGTTAATTTTTTCCTAGCAATCCCATCTAATCTTCTAAGTAGAACTTTTTTCTTATGGCCAATGTTTCTAAAAATATCCTTATTCCAGCTCTTAACTTGATCCTTGAAATTATTAACAGTGACACAACAATCCCTATTATTCTGCCAATTATTAGAAACAAATTCATTGAAATTATGGTGGGTGAGCCAAGCAGCAACGAACCTAAAAGGTCTTCTATGACGATTAGTATTCTGAGTATCCTCAAATTTCATTAATATGGGGCACTGATCAGATTTGTAAAAAGGAAGGTGGACAAGAGTAGCACTAGGAAACTTAACTCTCCAATCCATATTTATAAGGCTTCTATCCAACCTTTCACATAAATTACCCCTTTTCCAGGTAAAAGGATTACCCACAAAACCAACATCAATAAGATCACAATCGGTTATCATATTTTGGAAATTAATCATACATTGAGTTGAAGGATCAGAAGCTCCACCTCTTCTTTCAGATACACTATTTATAGAATTAAAATCACCAATAAGACACCATGCACTTACCATAGAAGAAGCCAAACCTCTTAAGTCATCCCAAAGTTGAGATCCGTTAATAAGATGGGGGCTAGTATAATCAGTAGTAAAAAACCACTGATTATTAAGCCCGGACTTTACCTGCAAATGAATAAATTGTCTAGCAAATTTTATAAAATCCATAAGAATAATAAGATGGGCATGAATCTGCCTAAGATCTTTAACTAGGCTAACAAAACTCTTACCATAAATCCCTCTGCAAGTCCAAGCTAGAAAATTCATATTAAGGATTATGTGGGGATTGAGTTTTAAATTCAGGATTAACTTGCATATCCATGCATTCTTTCATTTCAGTATCTGAACAATTAGAAATTAGTTTTTTACTGTCCATAACAAGTTTATCAGGGGGTTTAGGTTCAAAACATTTAGAACCAAGAGCAAGTAAGTAATCCTTTTGTAATTGTAAAAAGTTACCTCTACCTCCCCCTTCTTTTTCCATAATTCTCATAATCTGAAGAATTTCTTGTTCCTGTTTTCTTTTTGTCTCGAGATCATGATGAGTAAAATTAGAACTAGAGGTAGATTTAAGATTTGTAAAACCTGGATTAGATGAAACTACCAAACTTTTCTGCTTAGGAACATAACCATCATCAATCTTAACAGTATTAGCTGCCACAACTGATTTAGTGGTAGCTACTAAATTCTTCTGGGTCTGGTTTGTAGAACTTCCAGGATTTGATTTGATGTTAGTAATTTTTGGGGCTGCTTTAGCCTGAAGTTTCCTTTTATCTTGAAAATTCTGAGGATTCTTCCCAGCTTTTGGATCACGTATTCTGGTTGCTTTAGTTTGAGCAGCACCATCAGGATTCTCCCCTGAGTTTAGACCCTTCTGATTTTGGTCAGATTCTTGATCATCATTATTTTGTAAAATTGCAAATCTAGTCCCCAATTCAGTGTTGTTAATCTGAGAATTTCTTTTTTGTGTAGAGGCAGGTATGATTTTCCCCTGTGTTTTTTTTTCGGTACCTTCTTGACCAACATCCAAGGACCATACACCCCAACATCCCCAGTAGATTTTCCTTGAGAAACAGAGCTAATAGTAGTCATTATATATTTTTTGGCAAGATCTACTCCCTCCTTGTTAGATTGTATAGTTTCTTGATTTTCTTAGTTTTCCTTTGGAACAACATCTTCATCATTAGGGTTCTCCTTTATTGGGAATTCAGAACACGTATCTTGTCTGTGACCATATTTGCCACACTTGAAGCAAACTTGATGAAGCCCTTCATACTCAATTCTAAGAATAGTTCCTACTAGAATCTCAATTTCAGGAATAAGCCATTTGGAAAAATCAATTTCGACACACAGTCTTGCAAACCTACCTCGAGAGTGAATTGATGTAAGTCTGTCCACCTTCATCATGGTACCAAGAATATTACCAACCCTTGTTAGAAAATCCAGATTATACAACTCAATAGGTAGGTTAGGTATTCGACACCAAATAGCCACTTTCCTGACTGTCCTAGCTTCTTCCAAGAAAAAGGGTCTCCATCGTTGAATAATAAGATAGTGATCGACAACCATCCAAGGGTCATCATAGAGAACGTGTAGATAATCCTCTTTTTCAGTAAAGTAAACTAGGTGATAATCTTGATCCATATCAATGAACTTAATAGGATTTTTACAAGCCCAGAGCCTTCTAAGTCTGTTGTGTAAAAACTGCATATTGAATTTTTTGCCAAGAACCTTTACCACTAGAGTATTTTGCCACGGTGCACACCAACCATTATACTCTTCTTCAGAGATAGGTACATAAGGCCTACCTGATCTTGATGTATTAACTTGATTATTTTCCTCTTCCATTGCAGATTTTTCATCATCTGTTGGATCCTCTGGAAAAACTACACCATCTACTTCAAAGAGGGGACGATCTTGAAAACCAATTTGGTTGAGCAAAGATTCTTAGTAAGAAATTTGTTGTTGTTGAATGCGAGAAGCATTCCCATCACCTTCTTCTTCCACCATATTGTCTTGATTGGCTGCACAATCTTCTTCTTCTCCCATCTTAACTTTTTTGCTGCTGCAAAGAAAAAGATCTGATTCTTGGAGAGAGAGCTCATAATTTTCTTCCATTATTCTTAGAGCCCACTAGAATTTGAAATTGTTAATATTAAAATTCTTTTGTTGGATGTTAATCAAGTATGTAACTTTAATTCCTAAAATTTTAATAATTAGTAAGTAGTAAAGCTTTTAACTTTTTAGGAGAAGATTGTAGTTTCTTATTTATTAAAATTAATCTCATTAAAATTTGAAATTGTTAATATTAAAATTTTTTGTTGGATGTTAATCAGGTATGTAACTTTAATTCCTAAAATTTTAATAATTAGTAAGTAGTAAAACTTTTTACTTTTTAGGAAAAGATTGTAGTTTCTTATTTATTAAAATTAATCTCATTAAAACTTGAAATTGTTAATATTAAAATTCTTTTGTTGGATCAAGTTGATTGGATCGTTTATAGAAATTATCAAATACTTTTTTTGTCATATTTTTTTTAGAGATTTTGGTTAATTAATATTATTAAAAAAACATGATTAATTCTAAACTAAATATTTGGATTGTTGAAAGATATGATTTATATAAAAGATTCATAAAAATTGTATCTTTTATGGTAAGGGAATAAGTTTTATTCTAATAAAAATAATTAATAGTGATAAATTTATAATAGTTTTTTTTTTTTTGCAAACTTGCAATTTTAATTTCTCTTAGAATATTGGATCACTTACCTTATAAAAAAAATAATTTGGTATTTTTTATAATTCCTTCTGGCAGCTTAGTTCTATAAATTTTTTATTACTTATTTATTATTATGTCTTTTTGACTTATGTAAATATTTTCATATTAATTTGAACGTGGTATTTTTAAAAGGTACAATGATCAAGCATAAAAGAATAGACACACTTTTTAAGAGGAAAGCACACGAGGAGAATGAAAATAATACAACCTCTTCCACATCTTCGCCTCTTCAAGGTCATAATTCTAATGATTTATGTATTCAGCAAGAGGATCTCCCTTCGAAGATACAAAAAGTTATAGCTGATGAGTTTTATAACATGTCGAAATTAGGGCCTAGAAAATATAGTGAAAGGCTGAGGCTGTGAATCCGGCCAAGAGAGGAAGATTAGAGGTAGGAAGAGAAATTGGGGGTTAGAATGTGAATTTAGACAAGAATTAGGTAAGTAAACAAGAGTCTCGAGTTTTAAGAAATTTCGGGAGAATAACCAAGTGTTAAGTCAAGCAACTGTAGGCTGAATTTAGAAGAAATCACACCCTAAGACAGAGGGAGTTATAATGGTAAAAGAACGAGAAAAGGAGGGTAGATGAAGAATAGCCAAGTTGGGAAGGTAGGTTATCAAAAGGATTAGGGAGAGGTTAACATCCCAAGTTTAATCATTATATGTGTTAAAATAACAATGAAATAGGTTTTGAGAGGAAAGAAATGATCTGGTAATGTTTGGGTGTTAAGGGGCTGGTTTATGCAGCAAACCAGAAAATGGCATTTTGCTATGCTGGCTCAAGCGAGCAAGGAAGTGAAATTTAGAGGTTTTGACAGAGAGTTTGCTCTCTCAAGCGAGCGAACGCGTTTTCAGTTTTTAAAAATAGGGACCTAGGGCTTTTGCCCTCATTTTCTTCCTTTTTCTCTCTTTCTAGAGAAAGAAGTTAGAGAGAAGGAGGAGATTGAAGCGAGAATCAAGGGTTGGAGCCACCCACACCGTTCAAGGAGCTTGGATCTTCATCCCCATCCCCATCCCCATCCCTCCATTCTTCCTATTTCTCCATTAAAGGTGAGTGTGGTTCACTCACACACAGGGATTCATTTTGAACGAATCCCCATGTATGCTCCCTATTCTCACTTCCCTTGCTTACATTGCTTGTTATGGTTGATTATAACTGATTCTAGGGTTATTGATTGTATTGGTTGTTGAGATTGTTATTTTTATCCAAATCCTAGGTTAGGAAAGTTGTGGATGTTGTGATTTTCTTGAATGTTGATGAGGAGATTTTGGGAAAAGTATGTGATCATGTGATTATTCATTTTATGAGGTTATAATGGATTTTCATGCTATTGAAACACTCATATGTTTGGAAGAAAATGATTTGGGTCTTTTCGACCTCATGTTAAACCTAATGACTTTTGAATCCTTGGACTTCATGTTTAAAGGAATTATTTGGGTCCTTGGATTTCATGTTTAAAATGATTTGGGTCTTTAGACCTCATGTTAAATAATAAGATTTGGGTCCTTGGACTTCATGTTTAAAGATAACCTTTAGGTCCTTGGACTTCATGTTTAAAGATAACCTTTGGGTCCATGGACTTCATGTTAAAGATAATCTTCGGGTCCTTGGACTTCATGTTTAAAAGAGGACTTTAATGTTTGAATCTATCAGAGTTAAGGGTAAGGTCTTTATGGCCTTCAGGAACGACGATTCCTGTTAGTCTGAGCTCAACCTAGCCTCATGTATAGTGGAAAGTGTTAGCGCAAAAACCCTCTGAGATTTGGTTTTAATGACAACAAACCTGTTGATCAAAATTAATGTTTTCTGTTCTTGAAGTTACTGATGTTTTGTATGTGAGATCTTAAGAAAGACAGGATTCTCATGAAGAACTCAGAAAGATCAACCACATCCAAGCTCAGACTGAGATTGAGAGGTAACCACAGATTGAGGTTGGTAGTAATCCTCAGACTTAAGATGAAGATAAAAGATCAGCCTGAGTTTGAGCAATCAATGCAAGTCTTTCCTAAGATTCAGAATAATCAGAATCCAAATGATAAGAAACATCAGACTTCAGAATTGTCTTTGAAGAATAGGCAGAGAGGTCATTTCAGAAGAAAGCCTCAAGACATATCATTTATCAGAAAGTCTTCAAGAAGCTTAGAATGGTTTAATATGAAGTTAGCCTAAGTTGAGAGAGGTGCACATCAAAGTGAAGTCTCAACTACAATCAGAAAGGATCTCTACTAGAAATGCCAATCATCAAGTCAAGTCAAGATGAGCTCAAGCAATGAATTAAGTTGCATCAAGAAGACCAATATTTGAAACTCAAGATGAGACGCAGACTCAAGCATAAGATGCTATCTCATGTTCAGATGCAAGCTCAGTCTAAGAATCAGCTTAAGTCCAATGCTCAAAGAAGAGACTCATCTACAAACTTAAAAGGAAGGATCAACAGTCAGATGCAAGATCTGCCAAGAGATGAGACTCTAGCTTAGCTTCAGAAATCAAGAGATAAGATCAGAATAGAAGATGCCAAACCAAGAAGAGATTCAAAGTCATCTTGAGACAAGCTCAAACTGTAAAGTCAGATTGAGACAAGCCCAAATTCATTGTAAGATCATATTCAGTCCAAGCATGACAAAGAAGCACTTTGAAATATGAAGCTGAGCAAAGATGAGATTCAAAGTCAGACTTGAGATGCAGACTCAACAGAGATGCAAAATCAGACTTGAGATGTAGACTCAACTTGAGATGCAGAATCAGACATGAGACGGTCTCAGATCAGATGTAGTCTCAAGATCAGACACAATCTCAAGTTCAGATGCGGAGATGCAGATACAGACATGAGACAGTCTCAGATCAGATGCAGTCTCAAGATCAGACGCAGAGATGCAGATGCAGACATGAGACAGTCTCAGATCAGATGCAGTCTCAAGATTAGACGCAGAGATCAGATGCAGGCTTGAGACTCAGACTTGAGACGCAGACATGAGATTCAGTCTCATCAGAGACTCAGCAGCAAAAGCTAGTCAACGCAAGTACACTGTCACAGCAGAGACTGCACCGGAAAAGTACTGAGCACATGACAGAAAAGTGAAAGACAACCTCTCTCTCTTCCAATGGCTAGTATAATGGCTAGTTAACGGCTAGTTTTCTGAAGACTATAGAAGGAAGTCTCATTATGGTGAGACGGGTGAGAGACACAGTGAGACTCAGCCGAGATGCTGCTGCACAACCAGAAAAATCTAAGTCTCAAGTGAATCTTCACCTACCTACCTATACTATCTTAGCTAATATCTTGTAGTAGGTTTTGCTCTTGTTTTGTACTGATTTGTATACACTCTTTGAGTGATTTAGAGAGCTACCATCTAGCTGAGATCATGGTTTATCCATACTTTGTATGTGGACTAAGCTAGATCAATCACATCTCATCTCATACCACCAAGTCTCAACTAAGTCAGGAGGTGCCTAAGCTTAGTGTGAGCGTTTGTAAGGCCTGGAGAGGCACTGTAAGAAGAATACTCACTGAGTTGCCTGGAGAGGCAGTCAAAGACAAAGAATACTGCATGCGTTGCCTGGAGAGGCAGTTGAAAACAAAGAATACCGCATGAGTTGCCTGAAGAGGCAGTTGAGAACAAAGAATACTTGTGGCTCAACCAAGGTAGGAGTGCCTATGCTTGGTGTGAGGGACGTCCTGAAGAGGCTGTAAGAATACTTGTATTGACGGGTTTGTCAATAGTGGAAATCTCACGAGTTGTGAGGACTAGACGTAGCCCAAGGTTGTGGGTGAACCAGTATAAATCTCAGTGTGCATCTCTTCTCCCTATCTCTTTATTTATATTGCACATCTCATATCTAAAATCTGTTTGTGAATATAAATTAAATCAGTTCAGAGAAAACCAAGTTGTAATTACTAAAATCTGTCCATGCATCTCATCTTACATCTCATCTCAGACCCATCTTGTCTCAGATCCTATCTCAACCTGAGAATCAGTCAATAGTCTCACTCATCCTCTTTTAAGGTCTTAACATTTGCTAAGCTAATTAATCTTACATCTAAGTTCTGTTTGCTAAACTAAATCAGATCTATTAAGAGATAATCAAGTTTCATAAATTAACAAATCATCTCTACTTGATTATAAAATTATTGTTGAGACAACATCTCATCTAACCTATTTGAGACTCCAAGTGTCAAACTTGAAATCATGTCTCAATGTGAATTTAAGTGTCAATTTTCAGGTACAATATTTTCAAGTCTCTATTCAACCCCCCCTTCTAGAGACGTTAAGCCAACTTCAGAAGACCCCTTGCGTGTTAGGTAAAACACTTCATGGCTAACATCGTCTGATTGTCATTATGAATGTCTTATGATCTGATTGAGTTAAGCTATACTTCTTGCATATCATGTGCTCGTTTCCCTACACTGCATGTTTTTCCATACTCACTGGGACACTAGTCTCACCCCACCTTGTGGGAAATATATTCAGATGTGCAGGTTGCCGTTCTGATACTTGATTGGAGAGTTAAAGGCTCATTTGGATGGACTGCTTATGGTCTTGTCAATGTATTCATATTTTTGGAATTGTAGTTTAGTGGATAGGATGAGAATTGGTAGCGTTGTTGTTAAGCCACCAAGTGGCATTTTAATTGTAATCATCGAGTTGTATTTGGATAATTTATGCTTAAGTAACAATTGGATTACCTAAACATTGCAATGTATTGTTTATCGATATCGATAATACGCAAAATAATTTCAATGATTTGGAAATGGTGCTCCCAACAGGAATTGTTTCTGAATTCAGGAATTGGGACGTTAAATTATGGTGTCAGAGCAGTTCAATAAAATTGGACTGTGGTTAGGTAAGTTGCCTGTGACTTTCTATAATCCTATAGTACAATGTACGCCTTATAGGGACTGATCACCCCTATATTGTGTATGTTGTATGCAAGATTATGGTTAGTTACTTGAGTAGGATGCCTTGGTTAGAGAGAGTTTAGGGTGTCTTCTCTAACAAGGTTAGTACCAACCACCTGCAAGTGAGGAAGAATGATATAGACCTACTCCCAAGCACAGTGTAACGTCGTAATTTCTAAATTCAAGAATAATGCCCGTTGGAGACACTATTCCCAAATTCCTGAAATTATTTCGCACCATTACCGATATCTTTACATACACAAAACAACGACTCTCAGGCAATCCAACGTTGCTTAGGCATAACGCATAAACATAAACAAAAGCTAAAAGAATATTTACCATCAAGGGCTCAATAAACCCTTGAAAAGTACCGCCTTAAACTATAATATTACATAACAACATAATAGGGGTATTCTAGTACATTCTAATCACTACAATAAATTTCCTCAAGCTCCTAATCCATAACTAGGAGTCTCAAGCTAAAAAGGACCCTACAAAACTAAAAGTGGTTCCACAAACATGTGGTGAGACTAACGTCCCAATGAATGCAACCAAACATGCAGTGTAGGGACAACAGGCAAATGTCATGCAAGCATTAAACACTTCAACCATAACAATGCAACATCTGAACATGGAATAGACAAGGCTTTCATGCATGATGATTCTTCCAATTTAAACATAAACTGAATATAATAAACCTTGTTTTTCCTGGAGTGCTAGCACCATGGGGTCTTATCACTTTCCTGAAGCTAGACCTAAGCTCAAACTACAAGGGATATCTCCCTTGGGGACATAAAGTCGTCGCCATTACCTAAAGGCCGAAGCCACGTTTTAAAACAATTAACATGATAGTCCAAAAAGACGCCTATGTGTATAACGCCCCAGCCTAACTACGACCCTTAACTCTTGGCTCATGACTGGGACTGGCGCGTTAACCACTTGGACTTCTCCACCCCCCTAAGGTGGATTATTCCCCAAAGGAAACCTTCTGCGGCCCTAACCCAAGACCTAGGGACTCGGTCCTGTATTCTTATGAGACAAGATGATCTCAGACCCGTGGTGGCCGGAGCCAATCTTAATTACTTGAACATGATGGTTCGAATGTAACACCCTCATTCCGTGACGGGTATTACTCGACTAACTCGGTTGAGATTTGTTAATTACTCTTTTAAGGAAGTGAGGAAAATTGGTGATATATTTTTTTAGCATTATCTTTGATTAGTAAATTATAATTGGGATAAAACAAGAAGAAACATATTAGTGCTAGAAATATCATTTCATTACTATTCAAAATTACAACGGAAATAGCATACAACTAAGTTGGGGTTTTCGCATAATACATTACAAAAAGAAAGTGGACTTTCTATCCGGCTATGACCTATCTTTACTGTATATTGCTACTTATATATACCCCTAAACACTATCACTTGACTCATCAAGATTCGGTTTAACCTGAATGTCACATCCATCTTCACCACAGCATGCATCCTTCCAGAGTTCATGTCCACTTAGGTGACATAAGGGTGATATACAGCGACAAGAAAAAACAAGGAGGGTGAGAACACTTTACATGAACTCACTGAACACAAGATATGATGACTAAAGTAAATAGATACGGGAATTCACACAATTCATACAACAACACACCCAATCATTCACATAAGGATCACAACGTCAAATAATTGTGCGAATATGCTCATGCAATGTAAGCATCCATGTCATCCTCCAGGGTTTCTCATAACTACCATGTATCATGCAATGCATGAGGGCCCGGGGAAAATCACCACCACAGTGCACACAGAAACTGCAAGATTATATGGAAATAATCAGGGGTTAGAGTCTGTACTAGTCCCGGTACTAAGAGCCTTCCTCATATTTTTTATACTGATCTTTCTTTTGTGATACTTCCAGACAATCTCCACTAATCCTAAAACCTTGAGAGTGATAGGTATAGTCAGGTGTTACCCCCCTGAACTCGATAGTAGGTAGCTAGCCTACGTTCCCTGATATTCAGTTCGGAACTCGACTATCCTCAAGGATGGCGTTCTTTTCAAGACCCGATGGCGTCCTTTGCAAGACCCAGTGCACTAGTCCCAATCAGTTTCACACCCGTACCGAGGTGTCACTTCCATTTATGGTCATAAGGTACACGACCTTAGACATCACCATGTACATGATGCATGTCATACACTTGTACACCAAAGAGTAATACCTTCTGCCACACCGACAGAGTATATTTTTTAATGTTACTCACAGCCACCCGCTGTAGTATCACAACAATTTCAGTCTTTGTTCCCTCCTTGAACTTGCCCATACACTGGGTCAAACCATACTCTCTTTCCAGGCGTCACAAGTCTTATGCAGTCTTAGAGTGTCGTTCATAGGCTTTTAGGGTATGTTACATTCCATTGTTTTCACACTTATGATTTAGCTCCACTTTTACCCTAGGAATTACTAAGTCTTATGCATGTTTCTTATGTACCTCATTTCACTGTTAGAACCACAGGAAACACTAGAAGGGGGGTTGAATAGTGTTTTGAACTTTTTAACTAATTTTGGAAATCTTGAAATAAATAACTCATGCATTAAAACAAGTTATTAATAAAAACTTAAAATCAGAGTTAATAAAACGTGTGGAAGATAATAAAGATAAATTTGACAAACTTTCTAACAATACTTAAAAAGGTTTTAAATAAACATTCAATTAACTTAGTTTCTTGTTTCAAACAAAGTTATTTAGAAACATCTCAAGGTACCTTCTGAAGATTATTACAGAGGATCTCTTTAGAACTATTTCTGAACAACTTCAGATGATTCGTGATCGTCTGAAGTCTGTTTCTAACTTCTGAACTGAGTTCTTTTCAGACTCACTTCAGAGGATTATTTCAGAGATTCTTCAAAGTACATTTTCTGCAATACTTCAAATGATATGAGATAATTTAAAGTTAGTTTTTCTTTGAAAACTATTTTATTGAAATTGTTGAATTAGAGTTTGATATGAAAATTACTTTTCAATCCCCTTAGAAAATATAAGGCTGAAAATAAATGAGTTTAAGGGAAAGAAGACTTAGCCAAGAATTTATCCTGGTTCACTCACTAACCCAGTGAGCTACATCCAGTCCCAGGGAAAACCACCACTAGATTTTCCACTATCTGAACTCAGATAGAAGTATTCTTTTACCAAAGCCTCTTCAGGCTTAACAACAAGTATTCTTTTATTTTCAACTGCCTCTCCAGGCAACATATGCAGTATTATTTTACAAACAAGCCTCTCCAGGCTCAACAACAAGTATTCTTTCTTCCACCAAGCCTCTCCAGGCTCTCAGACACATGTAGTGTATACAACATAAACTAAGTTTAAGTTTCTAAGAAACATAAACTCAGATTCTTCTTGTACAGAGGGATACTGAGTCTAACTCATGATATATAAAATGAATTCTAAGTACAGGGAATCAACGGAGATACAAGTGTTTGATTTACAATAGGCTTAAATTCATCTCTATATGATGGATAACTTCTTTTGAAAGATGGCTTGATAGGATATTGGATTTGTTATATAGCCGATTCTTTCTTGGGTATATTTTTAGCCTTGAGCTTCAATACAACCCTTTTTGGTCGACATCTTGTGGATGTATTGCTAAGAAATTTTTGGTCGACTTCCCGACATCTTCAAACTCTTTCTTGAGGCTATTTATATGTTTTGATAAAATATAGCCATTTGAAGATTGCTTGGTTACCATTGAGAAGAAGTGATTTGGATCAAATAGCCATTTTGAAATAACTTCTTAAACGGTTGCTTCTTTTTAAGCAGAATAGGTGTGCAGATAGCTTAGCTCTGACACATTTAGATGAGCTCCTTTACCTTGAGAGATTTTCCTTTAGCAGGTAGATATTCCCTTTCTCTCTTTTCTGCTTCTTCTTTTCTTTCACCTTTCTTCTCCGTGAGCGTGAGGAGGTATACGTTAGATTTGTCTTTTAGCTTGTTTTGTGCTAGCTTCTTTTCTGCTTAGCTTCTGACATTTTCTCCTTTTTCTCTTTTGGACAGAGTTCCTTAACAGATATGTTTGAGCAATATTCTAGCTTTTGAACCCATGGTCTTTGCCTTTGTTGAGACTTCTCGTAGTTTGAGATTAGTCCACGTAGTCAGAGTTGAGAGTCTTTATATCTTCAGATAGTCTGAAGTGTCTTATTGTTTTGTTTAGAGAGTATGTGTTTAGAAGGTTGAATTCTTTGATCTTCGCATTCTTTCATACAATCAGTGAGCTTGCAGATGGTTGCATTGTTTCAGCTTGATGTCATCAGCTTCAACATATGCTTATCTCAGATGATTGTTTCAAGCATTTCTTAGTTCTTCACACTAAGAACCCTTTTAGCAAGTTCCTCTCTTTTAGCAAAAGAAATTACTTCTTCTTTTCTTCAGACGATCACAACTCTGTTCTTCTTTGTTTCTTCCTATTGGAGATGATTACTTGAAATGAGTATACTTGGTCCAGATATCTTTTGTCAATTTTCTTGTTCAGTCTTCTGATACGTTCTAGGCAGCAATGGATGCAGTAGGTCTGCACATGCAGTGCTTTTCGTTGCAGATGCAGCAGTATTTGCAGAGTTTCCTTATTTGTGCAAAACTTTTTGACGAGGAAAGAAAGTAGTTATGACTCTTATGCTGAAATAAGTAATTCATTGGGTAAAGTGTTCTTCACACTTAGCAACGTCTTCAAGAGATCAATCCTTGATTCTGACACGTTCAGCCTTCAGATACACAGAGTGCTTCAGATCAACTTTAATTCTTCAGATGATAGTTATTCTTCAGATACACAGAGTGCTTCAGATCAACTTTAATTCTTCAGATGATAGTTATTCTTCAGATACACAAAGTGCTTCAGATCAACTTTAATTCTTTAGATGACAGTTATTCTTCAGATACACAGAGTGCTTTAGATCAACTTCAATTCTTCAGATGATAGTCACTCTTTAGACCAAGTCAAGTCTTCAGTTTGTCTTCAAGTTTTCAGATCGTCTTTAGGTCTTCACATGATGAATATACTTCAGATAGGATCAAGTCTTTAGTTTGTCTTCAAGTCTTCAAATTGTCTTTAGATCTTCAGTTTGTCTTCAAGTCTTCAAATTGTCTTCAGATCTTCAAATTCGTCTTCAAGTCTTCAGATGATGAGAAGATGCTTCAGATGATCAAGTCTTTACTTCTCTTCAGATTCAGTACTTCGCTTCATTTTCTGATTCACATTTGTTCTTCTTCTTCTGATTCTGCATTTGTTCTTCTACACTTCAGATGAATACTTCAACCTGAGACACAATCTACAAAACAATACCTTTCTTAGTAGCACCTGATTTAATACGATCTTATTTGTTAATCATTAAAACCTAAGGATACTGAGTCTTAAGTTAAGTTTGAATGCTCAGAGTAATTCTCAGACTCAACATTCACCATCACTCAAGTATTGTATTATGGTTTTACAAGCTTAGAAAGGTTTGTTATCTAATAGGGTAACACTAGATAACCCCTAACTAGAGTCATAACGTATTAGGGTTAAGTGTATATTGCATCTCCATATGTTAGGCTTTCCTTCTTTAGGTATAACTTACCTTATCTTTAACTTAATCTTCCTTGATTAAGTCTTGTCTTAGGTAATTAAGGCTTAATAAGTATTAATCCATTTAGTAATCTTAGGTTTGGTCCTTAATTAAGTGTAATCCATCCTTAATTAAGTGTTAATTAAACCTTAATCACATTCTCGATTCTTGATTAAGTCTTAATCTTACTTGATTAGGGTTAATTATGATTACTTAATCCTTAACCAATTCTTAATTAACTTTTAATCTTTCATTAAGCCTTAATCGTTCTTGATTAGGGTTAATTATGATTACTTAATCCTTAGTCATCTCTTAGTTATCTTGTTAATCTCAATTAAGATTGATTAGGGTTGACCATAATTACTTAAATCTTAATCTCCTTTAAGTCTTAATCTTTTTACCAATCATCATTAGTCTAGGTAATTGATGATAATCTTAATTAAATCAACCCTAGTTGATTAACTTGCATGATTAGCTTAGTGGACTTCTTATCTTAATTTGAGTCTTAACTTTCCATGGGTAGGATTAGGGTTGAGGCCCAACTTTAATCCAAGCCCAAATGTAGCTCATTAATTATTTATTTTATTTTATCACTATTGGGTGTTTTATGAGTGTATGGTGAGTATTAGGGCCCAAACTAGTGACCCAAAGGTTATATGACCCGTGGGGGTCCATTTCATCAAGTTACCTTCATGAAATGTGGGTTTTAGGTTGACTTTTTAGTGAGATTAGGGTTTTACCCGAATTCCATATTCAACTTTTCACTTACTCTCTTCTTTTACTTTTTACCCTTTTACCTTTATTGTTTTTACTTTTACATATTGGGCTACTTAAGCCCATTAAAACTCCAACACAATCCTCACCATCTCTCTATGAATCAAAAACATTCATACTCATGAATTTCATATGAACATCACCAAGAACACTCATGAACATTCCAAAACACCTTGAATGTCATGAAAAATCAATAAAATTCCAAAAAAAAAATGTAAAATCAAGTATGATGCTCTAAACATGTCAAATATCCATTTTATCATATCAAATCATCAAACAACACATTTACACATATAAAATTTCATACTTTTAAATATGACCACAACACTTTATTTTCAAGATTTAATCATACAACAATTTGTTTAATTCAAAGTGATGATTTATACAAGCTTATATTCATCATACCAACACATTCCAATCATCAAACGAAATTAAAATCAAGCATAGCCATACATACTAAGAAAATCGAATTATATATGCATAGGAACAAGTTCATGCATTCAAAATTTCAAAGAAGAAAAATGAAAAGGGAAGAGGGTCAAGGATCACCCTCACTCTAGTCACCAATCCTACTAGAGTTTCATGGGTTCTCCCCCCTTACCTAAAGTGTATAAACCATGGGTATGAATGTGGAGAGCTCCAAGCTTGACAAGAAGACCTAAACACCACAAAAGAGGGGGTTCTAGGGCTAGAATGATAAGAAAATGGTTGAGGGAGCTCTTGGAGGTTTGAGAATGTGTAGGAGAGAAAATGAGACCTCCAATGAACACTTATTTCCTCTGGTTGAGTAGAGGGTATAGAGTGGATGAAGTTCCCTTTATGATTCTAGCTTTTAAAATGAGTGAAAATGGTAGAAAATGAAGGTAGAAAGTTAGGTTTTTGTGTAACTATGGATGTATGGCTATGGAGGAATGGAGGAGAGGAAGAGGAAGAGTTTGATGGAGAGTTGAGAGAGCACCAGCTGATGCTGGACGTGCAAATGAGGGAGTTTTTTAGGGTTTTTTTCTTTTGGTGAGGAAAGTAGGAAAGTGGAAAGGTAAGGTGAAAGTGACATTTGTAGACAAGGGGACAAACCTACTTTTCCTTTTGCTTTATTGCCCAAATTCGAATTTCATGGAGGGAATGTGAATAATTGATCCTAATTTATGTATAACAGTGGGGAAATAAGACAGTGCCAGTCTGGTAACTGCACACTGCACCTAGGGGCAAAATGGTCATTCCACCATGAAAAAATCCAGAAAAATTACCAAAAATTCTACAAAAATTACTATAATTATTCAAACCTATTTTAAGCCTAAAATATGATTGGAAGTCACTTCTCATTTAAACTCACTTATTTCCCAGTTATTCCCAGTTTTCACACAAACAATCAAATTTCAACAAGAGTAAGCAAAAATAAAAATTGTGGTGTTATACACAAAAATTCTATAAAATTATAAATATGGTTAATAATCTAACTTTAAGGTCCAAATTACATTTTTCCTATTATTTCACGAATTTTAATATACTGGCTAGGGTTACATGATAACCAGGGGTATTTTGGTCTTTTTGCCCAAAAGTGCCAGAAAAATTCTAAATTAATTTCTAAAATTTGTTATTAATTATAATAAGACCATTTTGACTAAAAATATAGATCCCCTTAAGTTCTAGATATATTTCATAATTAGATTTATATTTTCTTTAATTGTATAATTACTAAAAGTATTTAGGTCATTTTCCCAAACTCCTCTTTAGGAAAATTATTTAAAATTATGGTTGGATAGTTCCAAAAATCTAAATTTGATTGTTTATCAATAGTTACTAAATACCTCATAATTTTTATTTCTACATTTTCTATATCTTATTTATATATACTAGTAGGGGAAATTGTGGGTGTTACACCAAAGACTCCTGACGGCCAAAGCCGAACATGAATAATTATTACATGATTACATGAATTCTGTGCAACAGGAGATATAGATGAACATGATTAGTTAATACATGATTACTTGGATATCGTGCAACATGAAGTGCATGTGAATACGAAAGTTTATTAGTGACATGATACATTAATTTATACTTAAAATATGAACCTTTCCTACAACATACAATGTTTCACATGAAGGCTAATCTAATTCTAGGGCAAAAACTAGGTTATCATGGTTAATGCACATGTTCATCATACATAGGGGAAATGCTTAACTCTATCATGCTCTACATTACATAAACCAACTCCTAATTCCAAAAGCCCCAAACCCTAACCCTAGGGTAAAAATCATTTTCCACACAATCCAAGACAATCACAACACCTAAGGTTAGGGTAAACTTGAAACATGATCATACATCTATCATAAGGCAATATAGAAAGGGAAAAATACAAAGAAGGGGTCATACATGAGCTTTTACCTAAATGAGAGTGAGTGTGTGGGTTAACACTCACATAAGGTCGAGCAAATGGAAGGGAAAGAGTCCTGGAGGGCGAAAGTTGAGCTCCCATCTCCTCCTCCTCCTTAAAGCCCAAGCCCTAGCACAGCCTCTCTCTAACTTCTCTCTCTACAAGAAGAAAAATAAGAGAAGAATGAGGGCAAAGCCCTCAACACTTCGTTTCAAAAAAAATAGATCTGTGCATTCTCGCTCAAGCGAGACCTTCTCGCTTGAGCGAGACGGGATATTCCCTGGAAGATTCCGGTTCTCGCTAAAGCGAGGACGTGCTCGCTTGAGCGCAATTCTTCCAATAAAACCCCTAAACCTCTCTGACTTCGTCTCGTTCAAGCGAGAGTCCTCTCGCTTGAGCGAGAGTAAGTCAGAGAGCAAAATTTCTATTTCTTGCTTAATTGTACTTGAGCGAGAGGCTCTCGCTCAAGCGACCATATTAGCAACCAGAATTGCTGATTTTTACTGATATGCTCGCCCAGGCGAGGCACTCTCGCCTGAGCGAGGATCTCCCCCTTGCTCAAGCGAGACTTTTCTCGCTTGAGTGAGCGTGCTGCAAAATGGGAATTCCAAATTCCCATTCCCAACCTTTTCCATTTATTGCTACCCTCTTTCCTTAGTTCCTTTTCATAAAAATACTTTTCTAATTTAATTCTTTTAATCTAAAACTCCTCCCATCATCTTCCGATCTTGAAATCCTCCCGTCTTAGGGTATGATTCTCCTAAGTTCAGTCTGCGGTTGTTTTTGGCTTAACACTTGGTTTCCTTCTAAATTCTCTCAAAACTAACATCTCTTAAAACACTCCCCAATTCTTTTTCTTAACTCACACTCATACCCCTAAATCAACACTTTATTTCCAACTCTCTTCTCTCGATAGAATTTACAGTCTTGGGATGTTACACACAGAACCCTTACCTAAGGAACTTGCTAGAATGTCTTCCCTAAATCCTAGCGAACATAATACTCACATAAAGAGCCAACTGAGGTATACTACCCATTAGGTGAGGAGAGTGTTTGTTTGACTATACTTGATTTTCTTCTATGTATTGAGTAACATGGTCAGTGATGTAAGCGCATGATTGATTATGAGTTCTTGGGCCTTAATGGGATTGGTTGTGAATCTTATTAGGATTTTATAGGATTAGCAACTTCATGGTTTGGAAAGATGACAATGGGGCAATAATCCCAATTGGCATGAGATTTGAACTTCATGATCTAGACAACATACTTGACCCTTTCAAACTAATCATTGTGTGATAAGTTGTGAGGACTACTGAATTGATACTTGGTTTAAATTTGAGTACAAGGTATGATACTATTAGAGGGGGAATGGTTCAAGTAAGATTGATATTTGGATTAGTAAGAAAATGATTCTTTTTAGCATGTTCGAATTTAAAAAAAATGACTTACTTGTGGCATGAATTCTAGGATATAGGCTTTGAGGTTTGATCATGATTTAATTGGCTGCATGATAATGTTTCTATTGTTTGTTTGTGTGTTTGTTTAGTTGTTTGTCTGTGATTGAATGGATGTAATCTAGCTGCAACCCAAAAATTCTTGGGTTACGGCCTTGAATCTATCTTTCCATTTTCATTTTTCTCTCTCTCCCTGATTTGGATATATCTTAGATATAACTATTTTTTCTAATACTTTAAAATGTCACTAGGATTTTGAAAATGGTTGGGAAAAACTTATTGTGGACGTCTCTCTCATTCTGACAAAATGATTTGAACCGTTAAGAGATGGATTTTATTTTGATTTATGGCCTTTTAATCTTGTTTGAGATTTGGTCTTAGTGAGTTGAACCTTGGCATCATTTTAAACATTGAGTTTGCAGCCCTCGCGGCGGGCTTGATTTAACTGGATGATTTACTTTCTAAACTTTGTTTATGTACCTCCGTCAATTTGTCTTCCCAAGCTTATTACCACATATATACTAAGATAACTATTTAATCTTTCTTTAGGCAACATTATGCTTTCTTCTAGCCAATGATTTTAACATTTGAGGTTCGATTTTCATAGAATGTTCAAGGGGTTCATGTGATTGGCTTTTCAAGGAGGGGACTTTAGATTTGAAAAATGAATTTGAAACTTTAAAGGATCATACTAGTTAATTTGGTTTTCTATATGCCTATTATAAGGATAATATACTTTCTTAATCTTATGTTTCCTTACAGTTATCGAGTGACTGTTTGGTTTTTCCCTATTTTGAATTAAATGATTTTGGTTTATTAATGAGTGCCTTCTTTTGGTTTTGAAGTTTCTCACCATGTCAATTCCTCTATAGGTTACTTACACCAATTCAGTTTCTTGCACCATAGGTGGTTTACCTGGATGCTCATCATTTAATCACTCCACCCTTCCTTTTTCCTTGTTGGCGCTCTTCTGGTTCTTCCAAGAAGGGTCCATGGTGTCGACATGAGTTGTTCCCTTTCTTGTAACCTAAGTTTTCTCCAGGAAAGTTTGATGAGGTCACGGACCTCACTAAGCATACTGATCCCAATCAGCTAATCTTCTTCGTTCCTCACTTTCAGTCAATAAAGGGGACCTTCTTATTCAAGCCCTTTCATGCCTTTATCATATAGTTGTAGCTTTGGGAAGTAAGCGGGAAATAGAGTACAGTTCAGGATCAACTTGTGGTTAGAAACCGGGAAGTCGTTATTAAATGGATTAGAGGAACCCGTGAGTGGACAAGGCAGAATTCAGAAAGCCAAGGATAGGGTAGCAAACCCTTCCTATTAGATTAAGAAATTTTGTAGGGCCAAATTAGGAAGATTTCGGGGTTCCATAGGATGTTAAGAAGAAGTACCCCATAGGACTAGGAGGCAGAGGGTATAGGGAGAGGTACCACTGGAGACCTGAGTTTGGGGAGAAATAGATGAGGGGAAAACTAGATAGGATACACCCAGGAGTTGAGGCATCACCGAGGGAGAGTGAAGGCGAGGAGACCCTAGTTGTGTCTAGACATCGATAGAGGGCCAAAAGGAAGAAAAAAGGGTACTAAACCATTAGGGGTTAACTACCACAAAGTTAGGAGGATCAGAGTGTGCAGCAGAAACCTCAACCAGTTTCCAATAGGTTTAGAAATCTCGGAAGAGGCAGGGTAGCCGAGGAAAGGTTGGAGTTATTGAGAAGGGTAAGAGTGGGCCTTTAGGACCCTTATGCGAGGGCTTAATGGAGTACCTCATCGTTTGTCAAGTCCGTTACTCACTAGAGAGGAGGGTTCCCTTTGCTTCTCCACTTTTAGCTAGGCACAGTTTCTGTAAGCACCAATACGATGTAAGACTGCCACTACCTTTATTCTGGTGGTGGTTTTTTTTTTTCAACCCGACCACAATCCCTTCAGCGTGCAGATTCCACCATAGTCAACATATTGAAGAGCAGGAGCCAGAGTTCGGGGTGCATGTCCTTTCAGTCCCCAAGTGGGTTGACAAGGATAGTGACCCCTATGAGGGGTCGCTCTAGATAACAGTCAGGTAGAACCCTTGGGTGTTACCATTAAGGGTACCATCTGGGGTGTCGGAGCTAATCTGACAACCTTGATAGAGATCGACGTGTATTTCAAAAGGTAGAGGATGACAATAGGCCGCTAAGTCCCTAGCGGTGTGAGGGAATTTCCACTTAAGTAGAACTAGGTAGTCGTGCTACAGGCCCACTTAAGTCTTATCACTAGGTCAGTATAGCAGAATTACGGTCGTATGCTATAGAAGGAATGATCGGATCAGGTCGGGGACCTTATGGCACGATTCAGCCGGTTAGAGACTACATGGTACATGTGTCATCGATTAGGTGGTGTTCCACGCAAGAACCTAGGTTTAAGACCCTCAGGGAGACTACAGCAGGTTGAGGGTAATGGTAAAAGAACGAGAAAAGGAGGATGGATAAAGAATAGCTGAGTTGGGAAGGTAGGATATCAAAAGGATTAGGGAGAGGTTAACATCCCAAGTTTTAAATCATTATATGTGTTAAAATAGCAATCAAATAGGTTTTGAGAGGAAAGGAATTGATCCGGTAATGTTTGGGTGTTAAGGGGCCGGTTTATGCAACAAACCAGAAAATGGCGCTCGCTCAAGTGAGCAAGGAAGTGAAATTAAGAGGTTTTGACATAGAGCTTGCTCGCTCCAGCGAGCGAACACGTTTTCAGTTTTTAAAAACAAGGACCTAGGGATTTTGCCCTCATTTTCTTCCTTTTTCTCTCTTTCTAGAGAGAGAAGTCAGAGAGAGAAGAAGGAGATTGAAGGGAGAATCAAGGATTGGAGACACCCACACCGTTCAAGGAGCTTGGATCTTCATCCCCATCCCTGCATTCTTCCTATTTCTCCATTAGAGGTGAGTGTGGTTCACCCACTCACTTTCATTTTGAATGAATCCCAATGTAAGCTCCCTATTCTCACTTCCCCTGCTTACATTGCTTGTTGTGGTTGATTATAGCTGATTCTAGGGTATTGATTGGATTGCTTGTTGAGATTGTTACTTTTACCCAAACCCTAGGTTAGGAGAATTGTGGATGTTGTGATTTTCTTGAATGTTGATGAGGAGATTTGGGGAAAAGTATGTGATCATGTGATTATTCATTTTTATGAGGTTATAATGGATTTTCATGCTATTGAAACACTCATGCTTTTGGAAGAAAATGATTTGGGTTCTTTAGCCCTCATGTTAAGCCTAATGACTTTTGAATCCTTGGACATCATGTTTAAAGGAATTATTTGGGTCCTTGGATTTCATGTTTTAAATAATTTGGGCCTTTAGACCTCATGTTAAATAATAAGATTTGGGTCCTTGGACTTCATGTTTAAAGATAATTTTTGGGTCCTTGGACTTCATGTTTAAAGATAATCTTTGGGTCCTTGGACTTCATGTTTAAAGATAACCTTTAGGTCCATGGACTTCATGTTAAAGATAATCTTCGGGTCCTTGGACTTCATGTTTAAAACAGGAATTCCATGTTTGAATCTATCACAGTTAAGGGTAAGGTCTTTATGGACTTCAGCCCCTACACTGCGTGTTTTGCCATACTCACTGGGACGCTAGTCTCACCCCATGTTGTGGGAAATATATTCAGATGTGCAAGTTGTCGCCCGGATACTGGATAGAAGAGTTGAGGGCTCATTTGGATGGGTTGTTTGTGGTCTTGTCAATGTAATCACATTTTTGGAATTGTAGTTTAGTGGATAGGATGAGAATTGGTAGCGTTGTAGTTAAGCCACTAAATGGCATTTTAATTGTAATCATTGAGTTATCTTTGGATAATTATGCTTAAGTAATGGTTGGATTACCTAAACATTGCGATGTATTGTTTATCGATATCGATAATACGCAAAATAATTTCAATGATTTTGAAATGGTGCTCCCAACATGATATGAATCCAAGGGGGGGTGGTTCAGGATTCTGAATTAGGACCTCTAGGAATTCATGCTTGCTGCTTTGGTAAATTAGACAAAGAAAAAGAAGATTGTGCGCACCAATATACTCAGAATTTTAAACAAGGAATTAAAACAAGAATTATGATAAAAGGAGACAAACTCAGCATAAGAAAATTGGGAGCAAAAAGGTGCAGATTGAATGAACAATGTCAGCGTCCAATTAGATTCATATGGCGCAGAATTGAATTGAAAAAAATTAGCATACATACACTATGAATTCAGTGCAATTAAAAAGGTGCAGATTGAAGAATAATTTGACAATTCATTGTGGGACTATTTGAAGCAAGATGGTGCAGACTATGTGATCAAATTCAGCACCAATGAAATTGAAGAAACATTTGAGCAGTATGGTTATGATAATTCAACGTCCAAGATGGGACCCAAGGTGCAACCAGCTTGCTAATAATTAACGTACAAAAGTATGAGACAATCATAAATTAACGTGCAGAATTTGCTAATGAACTCAACGCTCAAATGTAGTAAAATCTGGACAGAATTTACGTGTATGGTAAGAGAAAGAAAATGGAATGGAAAAATGATAGACGTCACACTTCCAAGGATGGAAGATATGTCCCAGAGATTACACACACAAAGGGGTGGAAATCCTTTGATAAATCTCAATTGTTGGATTCACAAGAACCCAAGAGAAATCTCTTCTCCAAAACTGAGTTTTTTTTTCACAAAATCATAATCTACCATCCCTTGCCTTGGCTGGGCGCTACATATAGCCCCTTGGCATTCAGAAACATTACAAGGTAAATAACTCAATTAACCAACATAAAAACTACTAATTGGCTGCTTAAAATTAAAAGCATAACTGCCTAGACAATTAACATGCAGCCTACTAATTTAATCAAGTCTAGCCGTCCTTTTTATAACGAAAAAGTAACAACCATTTATCCTTAAATTTGAGCATGACTGCAACATTTAAGCCCAAATGTAACAACCACATACATTTATTTGAATCAATAACTCAACAAATTTCTTCTAATTTTGGCCGCAAATAATTAAGCTCCAATTAGTACTCCAACAACCACATTTTCTTCAATTCTTTATGCAATTGATCAAATTGTGTTTTGCATCTTCAAGGCTTTTCTTGTTCTCATCATTCCCCGTCTCTTGAAGAGGATTTGTCCTGAAATCAGAAGCATTAACATCTGAATCAAAAAGATTTCAATTCAGCCACAATAACAGTTATATATATGTTTCCCATATGTCATCACATATTTGAAACCAATCCATCCTTCTGGATCAAACACAACTTGAACAAATTCGGATTTTGTCTTTTCTTCCTTATGCATTAAGGAAACCTTCTCTTTGAGTGTCCAACCCAAACGCTAGGGTCGAAGACAATTCTCTTGTATTCCTCTTTGGCTTTATCCTTGTGCATGTTAGTAACAGTCGACAAATCAAATAAAACCAAATGGAGATAACCATGAATATTTTCAATAAGCAACAAATCAAGAGTATTCAAATGATTATTCCGAAAATAATTTTAATCACATAACAAGTTAGCCTCAATATGCTTATGATTTTCCTTTATGATTTTAACCACACAATTATTATAACATGTAACATTATATGACAAACCATAAGACTCCATGTGTTCTAAATTTTGTCATGAGTTTGGCTTCCAAAAGTGGGTAGAACGTACAATGGAGCACTAGGAATGATATCAACATACTCCTTTCTCATACATGGCACCTTGTGGTGTGCTTCATTAGAAATTACACCATTTTTCCCCTGTAAGATAACATCACAATCAAGAGAAAAATTAACATCAGAATTTAAAATTTCCTTGCTCATTTTCTCTCTTTCTTTTTCTATTTCTATTTCTTCTCTCCTCTTTCTTTTTCTATTTCTATTTCCTTGCCAATTAGTAGTTTTTTATGTTGGTTAATTGAGTTATTTACCTTGTAATGTTTTTGAATGCCAATGGGCTATATGTAGCGCCCAGCCAAGGCAAGGGAGTGGATTCGTTTTACAAATTTATCTAGGTTGGAATGCTCATAACTAAGAAATTTGGGAAATGGTTTAAAACGAAAAAATGGGAAAAAAGGTAAGAAGATGGAATGGAATTTGATAGACGTCACACTTTCAAGGATGAAAGACAAGCCTAAGAGTTATACACACAAAGGGATGAAGGACCTTTGATAAAACTCAATTCTTGATAAACAAGAGAATAAGAGAAACACTCTCCAATTTCTTAAAATTTCTGAATTAAACTTGTCTTGAAAATTTTGCATGCATGATGCGCCCCTTTTAAAGGTGCCTACAATCCTTGCATGACTTTTCACATTCAGCCACTTAATTCTCCTAATAATTCTATTAAAATTTAGAAACATAACTACCAACAAGAAATTAAACTAATCAGCTTATAACTACCTATGTAGCCGCCCCCATTTACACCCTTGTAGCTATTCATCAAAGCCTTAATAAAATTTAGCCAAATATAACATCTATTGGTCGTCCAAAATTAAAAGTGATTCAGCCAAATAATGCTCCAAATGAATGGAAATAATGATATATTCAGCATATGTTGGCCGCCCATTTAGTAGCTTCAATCAACCAATTTAATAGCTTCCTTCAATATGTGTTGGCCGCCCTTTTTATTAGCTTTATTCTGCAAATTTAATCACTTGCTGGCTGCACATTGGAACGGTCATAATTCAGCCAATTTATGCACATGTTGGCCGCACTTCAATGCCCAAGAGTAACCACCCAACAAGCTCTTCAATTTGTAACATCTATGCACATAAAGTATTGTCTCCTTGTAACGGTTCAGCCTTGATTTCTTTTCAATATTCTTTTGTAACAATTAGCCACATTATTGTAGATTGTAACATCCACATGATTTTATTGAAAGACATAAAACAAAGAAAACAATTCAGCAACTCCTCCTTGGCCGCCCCATTTCCCTCTAGGTTGGTCTTCAATTGGAGTTTGGAATTAATGACAGTTGGACTTCATTAAAAGCCATGTCACCATCTTCTTTTTTTTTAAACCCGGTGGAATTCACATCATACCCTCGTTCTTCGAGAAGATTCGTCCCGAATCTTAAGGCTTTATTCACTTGAAATTGGAACGAACAAACCCAACCTCCAGGATCAAACACAACCTTTGAAAATTCAGATTTGGACGTTCTCTCTTTATGCATCAAGGAAGTCTTCATTATTAATTTCCAAACCAAAACACCACGATCAAGGGCAATTCTTCTTGTCAAACAAACCTGCAGAGTTTCTTTGTTAAACAAATGTAATTCAGCTTCAAAATCAAAAGACTACATGTGTTTGTCTTCAATATCCTCATGAGTTTGGCTCTCAATAGTGGGTTGAACGTATAATGGAGCACTAGGAACAATATCAACAAGCTTCCTCTTCAAACATGGGAGTTGGTGTATTTTATTCATATGTCCATCCTATTGTTCCTGTAAATTAACATCACAAACAGTAGAAGAAAAATCATTAACAAATAAATTTTCTTCAGCTCTTTTTCTCCTTTTCTTTTTCTTCTTTCTCTCTCTTTTCTTCTTTTTCTTTTTCTTTCTCTTCTCTTTCTTTTTCTATTTCTTCTCTTCTCTTTTCTTCTTTTTCTCTCATTTTTTCTTCACTCTCTCTTGCTTCTTTTTCTCTCCTTTCTTTTTCTATTTTCTCCTTCAACTTACATTGATACTCATTGGCTCGGCTTGGTGTTAGAAATTTGAACTTAATCTTACATCCCTCATGCCTCAAAGAAAGCGAGCGTTCATCAAGATTGAGTGTTTTATAACGAAGCCATGACCATCCTAAAAGAAGATGACAAGAGTCCATGGGAGCGATATCACATAATTCTTCTTTCTCACACTGCCCCATAGTGAATGTGATCCATGCTTGATTCAGATGAAAGCTCGTTGGTAGGTGGAATTTCTCCACCAATCTTTGACTCACAACATTATTGTCGCTTCCATAATCGTATGCAACTATACATGGGTGGCCTTCGATTAAACACCTTGTATAGTAAATTTCCATCGCCATTCCAAACCCAGAGCCGAAGCTCTGATACCAAATGATATGAATCCAAGGGGGTGGTTCAGGATTCTGAATTAGGACCTCTAGGAATTCATGTTTGCTGCCTTGGTAAATTAGACAAAGAAAAAGAAGATTGTGTGCACCAAATACTCAGAATTTTAAACAAGGAATTAAAACAAGAATTATGATAAAAGGAGACAAACTCAGCATAAGAAAATTGGGAGCAAAAAGGTGCAGATTGAATGAACAATGTCAGCGTCCAATTAGATTCATATGGCGCAGAATTGAATTGGAAAAAATTAGCGTGCATACACTATGAATTCAGCGCAATTAAAAAGGTGCAGATTGAAGAATAGTTTGACAATTCATTGTGGGACTATTTGAAACAAGATGGTGCAGACTATGTGATCAAATTCAGCACCAATGAAATTGAAGATACATTTGAGCAGTATGGTTATGATAATTCAGCGTCCAAGATGGGACCCAAGGTGCAGCCAGCTTGCTAATAATTAACGTACAGAAGTATGAGACAATCATAAATTAACATGCAGAATTTGCTAATGAACTCAGCGCTCAAATGTAGTAAAATCTGGACAGAATTTGCGTGTATGGTAAGAGAAAGAAAATGGAATGGAAAAATGATAGACGTCACACTTCCAAGGATGAAAGATATGTCCCAGAGATTACACACTCAAAGGCGTGGAAATCCTGTGATAAATCTCAATTGTTGGATTCACAAGAACCCAAGAGAAATCTCTTCTCCAAAACTGAGTTTTTTTTCTTCACAAAATCATAATCTACCCTCCCTTGCCTTGGCTGGGCGCTACATATAGCCCCTTGGCATTCAGAAACATTACAAGGTAAATAACTCAATTAACCAACATAAAAACTACTAATTGGCTACTTAAAAATAAAAGCATAACTGCCTAGACAATTAACATGCAGCCCACTAATTTAATCAAGTCTAGCCGCCCCTTTTATAATGAAAAAGTAACAGCCATTTATCCATAAATTTGAGCATGAATCAATAACTCAGCAAATTTCTTCTAATTTTGGCCGCAAATAATTAAGCTCCAATTAGCACTCCAATAACCACATTTTCTTCAATTCTTTATGCAATTAATAAAATTGTGTTTTTTGCATCTTCAAGGCTTTTCTTGTTCTCATCACAACAGACATTGTTTATGAATTCAGGAATTAGGACGTTACAAGTTTGATGTTAATTCTTTAGAACATGATCCAGGAAAACGCCCTCAAATATGGGAATACCCGGTGAATCAAAGAGATGCAATTCGAAGAGCATATTTAAAATGGGGTCCATATCAAATGCAACTTGAAAATTTTCCTCTCTCTAAAGAGAAACATCCAAGTTGGTTTCAGTCTACTTGGTTTAAAATGTTCCCTTTTTCCTAGAGTATTCCCTAACTAGTGATGCAACTTTTTGTTTGCCTTGCTACCTCTTCAGTCAAAAGCCAAGTGGTCTTCCTGGGTCAGATGTATTTACTAGACAAGGATTTAAAAATGGAAAAAGGTTAATGCAGGAAAAATTGTGCATTTCTTAACCACATTGGAGATAGCCATTGCTCACCACATAACTATGCAGTGAAAGCTTGTGAAGATTTATTGAATTAGTCCAAGCATACCAGGAACATTATTAATGTGCAGAGTTCAGAGCAAATTTCTAAGAATTGTTGACGTTTCAAGACCTCTACTGATACAGTTCGTTGGCTAACATTCCAAGCTTGTGCACTTAGAGGCCATGATTGTTGTTCCCAGAGGGAATCTAGAAGGGGGGTTGAATAGATTCACAAACTTTTTAACTTTTTCACAAAACACAATTTTATAAACCCCTTTCTTGCTTTGCCTCAAGATTCTAACAAATTGCGTTTTCCAAAATAATTTTCAGAGTTTAAAGAGGTAATGTGCAGCGGATCAAAGTTTAAAAGAATGAGTAATTGATTACCAAGATTGATTCCTCAAGTTCCACTTATCAATATATGAATAACCCAGTTTATAATATTATTTAGTATCAACTAAAAATTTGCAATTCAAGATTAATATTCAGATTGATATGCCAAGAAACTTAATTCACATGTGAGTAAGGGATCAAGAAGAGTACATAGTTATTTATATTGGTTCAGCCATAACAGGCCTACATCCAGTTTAGATTTAGCACCCCACTAAATCTGCTTTTCACTATTAGAATTTGAATACAAACACTATGCACACACAATTCTAAAGAAAAGACTTTCAAACAATACAAAAAGGTTTAACTCTTGAACCATACAAGACTTTGTTCATCAATGACACCCTGTCATAAGAACAACAACCTTACTCATGACACCCCGTCATAAGATTTCACAAACAATCTCAATGAACACCATGTTCTTGAGATATCACACAATACAGAAGTTAAGAAAGATAGTAGTTTAGAAATATAGTACCTGATTTTTGTGCGGATAAACCATATCAAAATCTTTCAAACAATTTCTTCCATAATGCAACCTTCTTGAGCTAGAGTTCTCGGAACTGCAAAAATTCTGGGTTTTCTATTCAATTCATGGAGAAAAACTTTTGAGAGAGATGTTGCTAATTCATTGTAAATCTGATATCCTTATTTAATTTTCGCAAAGAACAGTTATATTTCGGTTATTAGGTAGTTAAAACTGTTTTAATCTATTACCTGTCAGTTACCAACTATTCTGAAAATGTTCCAGAATTATGCAGCTTCTGTGGTAATCAATTACTAGCTTTGGTAATCGATTAAACTAGAGAGCACCAAGTTTGAACTCTTCTCAGGAAAAAGAGGTAATCAATTACTGCTTGTGGTAATCGATTAAACCAGAGAGCACCTATCTTGAGCTTTTTCTCAGGTGCAGTGGTAATCGATTTATCCATATCAGGTAATCGATTATTTCGATCCTGAACCTTGAATTCATGCAGTTTTGAGTTCTGATTCAACTTGGGGTTCATTACCAACTTATGTAATCGATTAAACCAGAGGTAAATCAATACAAAGTTGAGTAATTGAGCTACCAAGCTTGTCAAACTTGAAAACTTAACAATGAACTCAATTTGCTCATAGAAGATTAACATGGACATAAATAATCAAGCACATACAAATTGCCTAAAGTTAAAAAAAAATACAAGTGCCACATTTGTAGAAACGTGTTTGGCATTACAAAATTGATTGAAATTAAAGCATCTAATTCTTACAACAAAAGTAAAACTATTAATGCATCAATGACTTGAGGAGAACTTGTATTTCATCAGTGGTAGTTTAAGTCCAACAAGCCATGATGAGACCCCAGAGTAAAAAAATAGAGGTAATTCAAAATATGTTGAGATGATTAAACTTTTAGCATCATACAATGACAAAGTGCACAAGTTGTGTTAAAAAATGCTCCACATAATTCAAAATATACTTATTATCAAATTCAAGAAGAAATCCTGCATATTTTTTCTAGAAAGGTGAGAAGCCACATTCGTGAAGAAATTGGGGATTCTAAATTTTGCATATTTGTTGAGGAAGCACTTTGATGAATCAAAAAGAGAGCAAATGTCTACTGTTTTGAGATTTGTAGATAAATATGGTCATATAAAAGAATGATTTTTTGATCTTGTGCTTGTTAAGGACATTATGGCTGCCACTCTTAAAAGAAATTTATGTGGTGTTCTTTCTTGACATGATCTTGATGTTTCCAATATCCGCAGTCAAGGGTATGATGTTGCTAGTAATATGAGAGGGGAATGGAATGGATTACAAGCATTATTTCTTAATGACAGTCCTTATGCTTATTATGTACATTGTTTTGCTCATAGATTGCAACTTGCTTTGATTGCTGCTTGAAGAGAAGTTATTCCAGTTCATCAATTTTTTTCAAATTTGACTTTCATTGTCAATATTATGTGTTCCTCTAGTAAACGTCATGATCAATTACAAGATGCTAAATTAGATGAAATAGCATAATTGTTGGAGATTGGTGAACTTGAGACTGGAAAATGGAAAAATCAAATTGGCACTTTAAAAAGAGTTGGAGATACTCATTGGAGCTCATATTTTCATTCTATTTGTAGTATGATGAGAATATATAATGCCACTTGTTCTGTTCTTCAAAAAATTATAGTTGATGAATCAACTTATTCTCAAAGGGGGGGATGTTGATTCTGCTTATAACTTTTTGTCTTCATTTTTGTTCATATTGATTTTACATATGATGAAAGAGATCATGGGAATTACCGATTGTTTTTTTCAAGCTTTTCAACAAAAATCTCAAGATATACGTAATGCTATCCAGCTAATTCACACTTGTTGAGTTGAAACTCAAAATTTTACTAAGTTATGATAGGTTAATATCTTCGAATTCAAAGAAATATAAAAAGAGATTCGAAAAAGCTATTATTGATCGAGATTCAAGTTAACTTAGTAAAATTTGAAGAGTATATATTATTTCGAGTTCGAAGATAGAGATGTTCATCTCTGAATATGCATCAAATTATAAAGTAGCGTTTATATTAGATACGTATTCGAACTCGAAATGTTTTTTGATAGCAAGAAGAGAGAATTCTAGATGAATTCGTTCATTTGTTGAATATAAATCAATTCTGAAGGCATGAGACATAAGATAAATACAAGTCTTTTATTCATATGTGAATGCAATTCGAATTACATGAGAAATTCGAATGAAATACATAACGAAAAATACAGCATGTGGAAATAAGGAAGATAAATTATTACAAAGATTTGATCAAGTTTCAAAGTGTGATTCGAAGTCTAAATGAAGATCGAAGACTAGCTCAAGAAAAGAAAGACGTTCCAGATAACTTATAAGAATTTATGTAGTCAGAAGCTTGGAAAGAAATTCGAAGACCCATCAGATATTGAAAGGCAATTCGAAGACCCATCAGATTTCAAATGGAGCAGTTATCGAAAGTTACCATCTGGAGGAGACAAATGTCAAGATCTCAAGCAAGCAGTTATCCGAAGTTATAATCCGGAGACAAATGTCAAAATCTCAAGCAAGTAGTTATTGACAGTTAGATGACCATTGCTATCTTTGTATACATGTCATACTTAGAAAATTGACACTTCAAATAGGCTTGTAGACGTGTCAAAATCTTGTTAGTTAGTCGTTAGAATAGAAGTCTATATATAGGCAGAATTTTGATGTAATAAAGGTTGAATTTCATTATACTGAAAATCTCTGAAAACACCAAACGTCCAAACTTGTAAGCAACTAAAAGGTTACTAAGGAGATCATCAAGTTGTGTATCCATCCACATTTCAATTAATGCAATATAAGTTTTTGTACTTTTCTTTTCTCTTTGTTTATTTTTGCATTTAAGTTTTTTGCATTTTGTTTTCAGTTTTCTTTGTTGCATTTACCTTAACTTCTTTCCCAGTTTAAATCTTTACATTCATTTTTCTTTCTTCTTCAGAATTCTGTTTTATTCTACATTTTACTCTTAGAATTCATTTCTACGAACACTGAATAATTCGATTTTCTACTACCTTTTGAATGCAATTTCTGTGTAATCCTATTTCTTAAAAAGAACCTTTAAGAGGATTCAGATTCTAGTCCCAAATCGTACTTCAAAATCAGGAGAATTTTCGAAAACCATATTGAAAATTTTCACAACAAACAACACTACAAAAATGTTGATCAATAAGCTAAAAGAATATGGTTTGTAGATTTATTAATAGATGTAACATTGTTTTGTGAGAAACAAGGTATATTGATCTTCCTAATATTTAGTGCTACTTATATAGCGTGTCATGGCGCTTTCAACATAAAAAAGATTCTGTCACAACAAAACATCATTTTTAGAGTGAACATTTTTTTAATTACATTAGATAAGCAGTTGCAAGAATTAAATGTCAGGTTTAGTGATGAAACAATGGAGCTTTTAACTTTAAGCTCTGCTTTGGTTCCTAAGGATGCTTATATTGCTTTTAATATTGGTGATATATGCACTCTTTTGAATAGATTCTATCCTTTATATTTCAATGAACGAGGAGAAGATAATCTGAGATTTCAACTTTAGCATTTTATTCTTGATGCTCCTAACCATCCAGATCTAAAGAATTTATCTACCATGCCTGAATTGTGTCAATATTTAACAAAACAGGAAGGCAACAACATTTTACTTGATTGATCGATTAATAGCCTTATTTTGACTCTTCCAGTTTCTACAGCTACAATAGAGAGATCATTTTCAGCAATGAAGATAATCACAACAAGATTGTGTAATAGGATGGAAGATGAATTTCTTGCCAGATAATATGGTCATTTATATTGAGAAGAAATAGCTGAAACATCACTTTTGATTCAATTATTGATGACTTCATGAATTTGAAGGAACGCAGAGCTATTCTTTGAGCAAAGGTCAATTTTATATATTCAATTTGGATTTGCTTCTATATCAATGACAACAACTTTAAGCTTTTTATATTCCATTTTAGTATTTTACACTTGCTTTTATGTAAATGAGTTTGATTATTTGACTTTAAATTTTGAGTGTATCACATTAATATCTTGCCCCCCCAAAAAAAATTAGCCAAGCTCTGCCACTGTCCATATGTAACATCTCTATTGGTCTAAAGGTGGAAACAACATTCTTTGATTGGAAAGAACTTTTTGTTTGTTTCCTTCTCTGACAAGTTTCACAAATAAAATCCTTTTTGAAAGATACTTTGGACAATCCTTTGACAAGATTGTGTTTATTTAATTTTGAAAATAATTGAAAGCTTGCATGCCCTACTTTTATGTGCCAAATAAGTCTTTCATCTTTTGCATAGAAAAAACATGTTATATTTTGATCTTTCAGATCTTCCAAATCAATCTTATAAAGATTGTGTTGTCTCTTAGTAGAAAAATAGGTCTTTCCATTTGGATCAGCAATCTTTGTTGAATAAAACACTATATCCATTGTCACACAATCGACTTATGCTAAGAAGATTGTGTTTCAGATAGGTAGAGGCTTCTTACCAACCTTCCATACCCTATCATTTTGCCCTTCTGGTTTCATCCATAAGTGACATACCCATCATGTTTTAAGTGCAACTCTAGGAACCATGACCTTTCTCCCGTCATGTGTCATGATCAGCCACTGTCCAGGTAACCACTTGAGGGGTTTCTTTTGTCCTATTAAGGATGTTTTTCCGTAGGAAAACTTAAGATTTTAGGTACTCAAATGTTTTTGGATTCTTTCTTGTTAGTGTTTGGTAACTTCCAGTGGTCTGAGACATTATGTCCCTTCATTCCACATCTTTTACATGTAACATTGAAGTAGAACAAAGGATGTTGATACTTGTGGTGACTCCTCTTCAATATAACCAAGACCAGTCCTTTTCTTGGACCTCCTTTGAACAACTAAAAGCTTTTCCAGGTTGGCACATCATTGAACAAAGTACCCAAGTCTTTAGTGAGTTCTTCAACTTTGGTATGAAGGTGGGAGATTTCAGAATGTGTTGAGTTGTGACTTTTGACTTCAGACTAAAGTTTTATGGTCAAAAGAATATTGTCTTCCTTCAGTCTATTGACTTCTTTTTCAAGTGCAAAGAGACTCACAAGTTCCTTGTACTTGTAAATAAAAGTGAGAGAGTCTTAAAGAAGTTCATCATAAGATTCTTTGAAATTTACCTTATTTTGAGACTCCTCTTGTTCTATATCAGCCATGAGGCATATATTTGTTTCTCTCTTGTGACACGATCTCGTCTGACCTCAACCAGATGCCTCGAATCCATTGCAAGGGATTGAAGGTCCAATGACTAGGGCCAGATGTGAGCAGATGAAGAGAGTTTTGCAAACTCTTGATCACTGAAGTCAAAGGAAAGAAGATCACCGAGTAGAAGAAGATCAAAAGAAGTGGTTTAACTTAATTCGAGAAAGTGTATCTAATCATATTGTAACTGATTTATTTAGGATAAGATCTGTTAGGAATCAATATCAGATCAGTTAGGATTATATTTTATCTTATCTAGGATTAAATCTTTTAGGATTATATTTTATCTTATCTACGATTAAATCTATTTAATTTAGGACTGTATCTTTTAGATAGTTTATTTTAGGGAATTCCTTTGATATATATTGGCATTGAGAATCAAATTGTAAACACACATTTTAATCAATAAAATTCTAAGTTTTCACTTTGTGAGGATTTATCCTTTGTTCTTGGATTAAAGAACTACTTGATAACTTAGGTTCTACCAGCAGGTCTTGGTTACGGTCTAGTTGCTTATAGCCTGATAACTTTGGTGCTTCCGGCAGGTCACTAATTGTGTCAAAGTTCCTATCTTGATAACTTTGGTGCTTCTAGCAAGTCACGGATTGTGTCAAGTTCCTATATTTGATAATTTTGGTGCTTATGGCAGGTCACGGATTGTGTCAAGTTCCTATCTTTGATAGCTTTGGTGCTTCCACCAGGTCTTGGATTGTGTCAAGCTCCTTACCGTTAATTGATCTTCAAGACGTTCCTATCTTATACGCTTTTGGTTCGTATGATCTTGGCTTTCTTATTCTTTTGAAGATGTCAAATCCAGAATCTTCCACATAGCCATGAGTCCCTTCTTCTTGAAGAACTTTCTTACAACCTTCTTCTTCGGCACGGGACAATCAACTTTCCTATGTACTAGTTTCTTGCATTCAAAGCAGATTATCTACTTTTCATGAGAAAAGCTTTCTTTACCCTTGAATTTGTTGGCCTTGAAAGGTTGATCATGTTTGAACTTCGCTTTCTTCCTCCACATATTCTTGATTTTTCTACATATGAAGGATACTTCATCCTCAACATATTCATCCTCACTTGATGTGCTTTCTTCCTCAGATTCTTCAGCTTTCGGGGCTTTGGAGTGACTCTTATTTTCTTCAAAGAAATGGATTTTGGTTTTCCATTGTCTTCATTAAGGTCTTGTTCATGAACTTTGAGAGAGCCTAATAGTTCTTCCATTTCTAAGACTGTTAAGTCTTTAGCTTCTATGATGGTAGTAACTTTTGGTCTCCATTCCTTTGTTAGATTTCTCAAGATCTTTTGATATGATCATGATTATCAAAGGTTCTTACCAAAGATCTAAAACCATTGGTAATAGTTTGAAATCTTCCAAACATTTGATCAATGGTTTCTCCATCATGCATCTTGGACATCTCATACTGATGAACAAGCATGCTGATTTTTGCAAGTCTAACAGGATCTGTTCCTTCATGGGCAACTCCAAGAGTGTCCCTTATTCACTTTGCAGAGGTACATCCATGCACTTTATCATATTCTAATATGCTTAGTGCACATAGAAGAAATTTTTTTACCTTTGAACTGAGTTGTACTCTTGCTTTGTGTTATTTTGTCCATCTTTCTCTAGGAATCTCCTTGTCGTTTTCAGCCATTGGAATGTAATCTCCTTTTCTATGACATCCCATAGTTCAACATGATTAGATTCAATGAATAACTTCATTTTATCTTTCCAGTAATGATAATCTTCTCCATTGAAGGCTGGGGGGCCTTGTCACATAGGCTCATTAAGTGAGATTGTTCTTGCTTGAGCTTGCTTATGCCATTAATGTTGCTAGGATCTTTCCTAATGCACTGCCAGATGCTCAACCCTTAAGGTTGAGCTCTGATAACCAACTGAAATAAATAAGTAAAACAAAAGAAGAGGGGTTGAATTGTATTTTCTTTAAAAGCTTTAAAGTTTTTCACAACACAAGTTCACAAGTAGTTTTGAGCAAATCTTCAGACTGAGTTTGAAGTAGTTTATCATAGTTTGAAATTTTTAGACTCACAGAAAATGATTTCAGAAGCAGATATTTAACAGAAGATTATAAGATAACACAGTTTTTACCCTTGCTAGATAAAATATGTAAAGCAAGAGTAAGGAATCAGAAGATCACACAAAAGGTTTATACTGGTTCACACCAACCACGGGTGCCACGTCTAGTTCTTAACACTGTTAGGATTTTCACTATGTCAAGGTACCTTTAATTTACAAGTATTCTACACTACCTCTTCGGGCTTTACAAGATATTCTTCAACAACCTTCCCAGGCCTTACAAGGAATTCTTTTCACCGAAAAGCCTTCTTAGGCTCAAAATCAAGAAATGATAGAAAGGAAGATAAAAAAATTGTTTTTGAACACACAGAGTGTGAATACAATATGATGAAGTGCAGAGAATTTATCAGAGAAGATTTAAATCAAGACTTGTTTGAAATGAACAAATCAAAAATAGAATAGAAAGAATGGAAGAATCGGAGTAAAATAAAAAGCGATGTGAAGGCTCTTTTTTCAAAGTTTTCTATATCTATTCTTTCAGTCTTCATTCTCCTATTTATAGGATCCCAGACACGTGGCTGTTGTAAAAAGGCAAGTTAACGTTGTCTCTTGGCATTTAAGGCATTGAGTCATTGGTTGTCTTTCTACAGTTGTAGCAATGTAGAGTGGGCAGATCAATTAGCTTTTGTGTAGAGCAACTTGTCCTTTTTCTAACATTCTTTCTGATTTTGTGTTTTGTGTTTTATGCTCTAAAAAAATTTCTACTTTAAATCCTTCAAACAGAAAGTTTTGTAGTCCGAGTCAAAGATAATTTTGAATTTTTAAATTTGATGCAGACTTAGGTAGCATAGAAAAGTCTTCAGAATACTCGTCATTGTTGTCTTCATGTAGAGTATCAACTTCTGGTTGTAGAGTCTAATGGAGAGTTAAATCTTCAGACTTGAAATTGCTTTAGACTCATGATACTTTAGATTGAGAATGCCTTCAAACTAAGATAACTTTAGACCGTCAGAGTAGTTTTATCTTGACCTCACACTTCTTAGGATCTGCTATTATGCACTTCAAAATTTGTTAGATCTTAAGACTTATAAAAATTCTCCAGGTTCAAAACTTAGAGATTTTATACTATAATTTAGTCTTTTTTCCAACAAATTTCCCATGCTCAAATCAATGTATAGTAGTACACATGACACATGTATGACTATGGGTAATGAAATAAATTATTTATACAACAAAATCATACAACTCAAATACTTTTTCTTTCTAACTCTCTCTATCATATCACCCATCATATCTCACACTTCTCTTTCTTCAATTTCTATCTCTTTCATAGTTGTACAAGATTTTTTTACATAGATTTTGTTTTATTATTCTATTTTCTCATGAGCAATTGAATACAAGAATTGTGCAAATATTACATCTTACAAAGATCATGAATTTTGTGTTAAATTTGATAGATTGACATAAATCGATTACTACAAAATTTTTATATATTAATTATGGAAATAGTTATCTTAATTATCGCACTTTGATACATGATGGATATTTATATTGGCGATGGATCAAATTAGTGGACTGCATACTACATTATGACCCAAAATATTAAGACATTGAATATATGGGTTTTTACAAGTTATGACTATATGTTCTTACTTAATTATTATTAGGCTTAAATGCATTTTTTTTCTATATTTTGTAAATGGGTGATTTTAATTTCCTAGTTTTAATTGCTCAATTTTGGTCCCTCTACTTTAAAAATTGAACTAATCTAATCCTATCGTTAGCCTTCCATTAAATATTTAGCAGAGTTTACTGACATGGATTTAATTTTGTGATGTGTAAACTATCACATGACAGAGATTATTATTTAATTTTATCCCTTAATTTTTTTAAACGAAAAATCAGAGCTTGCACATTTAAACTCGCTTTCGATTTCATTTTAAATTCCATTTCATGCCCGAATGAGATTTCAGATTGCTTGGTTGATGGCTTGAAGCAGACCTCCAATTGTTTTAATTTTTGGACTTGTATTTGCTTTATTGTTTTTGAGGAGATTGGAGTGTAGTAGTGGGATTTTATTTTTTTTATTTTGTTTTCTCATTGTATTAAATTATGCAGAATCTGATTTTATTTTCTGATTTTTTGTTTAAAAAATTAAGAGATAAAATTAAATAATAATATTTGTCATGTGATAGTTCACACGTCACAAAATTAAATCTATGTCAGCAAACTCTGCTAAATATTTAATAGGAGGCTAACAGTAGGATTAGATTTGTTCAATTTTTAAAAAAGAGGGACCAAAATTGAGCAATTAAAACTAGGGGACCAAAATCACCCATTTAAGTATATGGATAAAAATGTATTTAAGTCTTATTATTAATCAACGTGGGACTTTATTCATACTTAAATTTTTAATATTTTACAATTCAAATAAAGGCCATTATGAATTTTATAATATACTATATGAGTTTTATTATGATTTATTTTTATTTTAACTTTTTTCACATTATTATCTAATGGTAAATTATTATAAAATTTGATTTTAAGAATAGTTATATCAGAAGTTTCATATTTTAATAATATATCAACATACATTATTAAATAATATTATAAAATAAACTTAAATATCAACGTATATTTGAGTTCTAATCTTATTCGGCAGATCTTTATAAGCAAACAAAAAAATATGATGTGAAATAACACTTATAATATTAACTAGTGTCTGACCCATGCCGTATGGGTATTATTATTCAAATAGATTGTTTATATTGGATACTATAATATATTTAATTTAATTAATATAAATATGTAAATTTTAAAAAATATAATGATTAGTGATTTTTTTATATTAAAATTTATACTTGTTTATATAAAAAGAATTAAATAAATTAAAACATAGAAAATTTATTTGCAACAAACTTCAAACATTAATATTATAAATGTAAAATATATCATATCATATCATTTATATTTTTTGAAATATCCCTTTATACACTATATTTTTCATCAAATTATAACGTTTAAAAATATAATCACATATAAAATTTTAAGTCCTTGTCGAGACTTCACCCTAGATATATATATATATATATATAGCAACATATAATTGACCAGAGAAAACAATTTTTGGTAAATAAACACAAACGTGTGACAATGTCTAGCTTTGACTTTTATTAATAGTCACAACAAAAACAAAGAAAAATGAAAATTATCTTAGTTGAAACTTTAATGGAGTGGCATGATCAAATAGAGAATTAAATTCATTCAAGATGTCCCCAAATGTGTTCCGTATTCCTTATTATTTTTTTTTTTGGAAAAATGAAAATCTAGTTTATATACATTTAAATGTAAATAAATATAATATACTCCCTCTGTTCCTTTTTATAAGGCACACTATATTGAATCACAAAGATCAATAAAAATAATTAAAGGTAGTTAATTATTTTATTTGAGTTTAAAAAAATAGTTTAACTTTCTAGTTTTGCCCTTAATTATTTAATATTATTAACTAACTCCACTATCATTTGATAGTTGGAAAGACATTAAATTTAATAAGAGCAAATAAGAAAAATTATAATAAATGTTTTCTTCAAATTTTAAAGTGACTTATAAAATAGAACACAAAAAATTCTAAAATGTGCCGTATAAAAAGGAATTAAGGAAGTATGTATTTAGGTTATTTCAATTTCTATTGGTATTAATTTCAAAATATTTAGTGTTGTCTTGTCTTTTGTGTTTACTTAAATTCCTATTATTTATATATATATATTTTATTGCAACATGTAATGTATTTATGTATTTAATAGTTTAATTTTAAAATATATAAGATTTTTTCACACTTAATTTTTTTATCTCTCTTTCTTCATATCACATCAATTGTCATTTATTTCACACTCTCTCTTGATTTGTTTCTCTTTATCTCTTTTTGTTCTACTTTCAACACCCAAAAGTTAACTATCAAGTTTTAATACTTTTTAAAAAAGAATAATAATTTTTTCACATTTTATTGTTTTACATTTCCTTTGACACTTTAATTTTCTTTTCATTTTTCTCTTCATTTTATATCACATTTTTCACATTCTTTCTTTTTATTATTTTTCTTTCTATTTTTCTCCTCCCTAAACTTTCCATATTTATCTACCTACTATCTATGTATCTTATAGGTTAGGCTAGATTTAGAACTCTTAAATTTACTACTTATAGGAATTAAAAAATTAACTCCCAATAAATAATGACAAAAAATCTAGCCAATTGCACCATCATCAAATTTGATGTGCACTGGAGAACAAAATGATTCTATTAATCTCCTTACACTGGATAAGCAATTACAGAGAGAATATGCTATTTGTCTAAAAGAGAAGAGATTTTCTGGTTTCAAAAATCTAGAGAAAAGTGGGTGAAATTTGGTGACCGTAATACTAAGTTTTTCCATGCCCAGACAGCTGTGCGTAGAAAAAGGAATTGTATTCAGGGTCTACATCTTGAGGATGGATCATGGTGCCCCGATGATGACTTACTGAAATTGGAGGCTTTAAATTTTACAAGAAGTTGTTTAGTCCAACCTCTTCTGTTAATCCTTCTTCTCTCAGCTCTCATGGGGCACCTCGACTTAGTATGACTGGGCGTGAGGCTCTTCTACATACTGTTAGCAAAGAGGAGGTCTTGAAGGCGTTAAGGAGTATGGGCTCTTATAAGGCGCCCGGGGTTGATGGGTTCCAACCAATCTTTTTTAAGAGGTTTTGGCACATTGTTGGAGAGGATATCCACCAGCTCATTTTTCAAGCATTTCAAGAGGGTCAGTTCCATGAATTTTAGCAGAAACTGTTATCGTCCTTATTCCCAAAATTGATCAACCCATAGCTTTGAAGGATTTTCGTCTGATAAGCTTATGTAATGTTGTCTACAAGTTTATTACTAAAGTATTGGTGATTAGATTGTGGCCCTTTTTGGATGAGTTGATTGGCCCTCTTCAAAGTAGCTTTATTCCTGGGCATAGTACGTCAGATAATTTTATTTTAGCTCAGGAGATCATCCACCACATGCATACCTCTAAGGCCAAGAAAGGGTTGGTTGCTTTCAAAATTGACCTTGAGAAAGCTTATGACCGACTCAGCTGGGAGTTTTTGGAGGAGACTCTATTAATCTTTGGTTTTCCTCAGATAATGGTGAATTTAATTATGTGGTGTGTTAAGTCCTCCAGATTAACTATTCTTTGGAATGGGGACAAACTTGATGGTTTTTGCCCCTTCTAGAGGCCTCCGTTAAGGGGATCCCATGTCTCCCTACCTGTTTGTTCTTTGCATGGAGAGGTTGGCCTTGACTATTCAGCATCAAGTGAATTTAAATAGGTGGAAGCCAATTCATCTGTCTAGAGGTGGACCGGGTATATCTCACCTTTTTTTTGTTGATGATGTCTTACTTTTCTGTAAGGCTAAAAAGAGTCAAGTGAAGTTGGTGGTGGATATTCTAAATGACTTTTACAATGCTTCTGGATTAAAAGTTAATCTAGAGAAATAAAATATGATGTGTTCTAAACGTGTCCCTAATCCCAAAAAGGTTAGATTGGATACTACATCTTCTATTCCTTGTGTATCTGACCTTGCCAAGTACCTAGGATTTCAATTGATTAGTGGGAGAGTGAAACGCATCGTCTTTAATCTCGTCTTAGATAAAATTCATAAAAGACTGGCTGGTTGGAAAGAGTCACTCTTAAATAGGGCTGGAAAATCTTGTTTGGCTTCCTCCGTTTTGACGGCTATTCCAGTTCATTCCATGCAATGTCTTTGGCTTCCCACTAGCGTGTGTGATGACGTTAACAAGGCTATTCGGTCATTCATGTTAGGAATATGCACTAGAGACTAATATGTTTATGAACATCCATTACTTGTATCATGTTATTTTATAAAGACAACTTATTCTTTAGAATATAATTAATGTCCTTAGAATAGTAAGCTCAAATTTCATAAGAAATCAAGTAGATGACTTGATCGTGAGATCTTATGAAGAACTATTCTTAAATAGTCCCTAGTCAAGTATCATATCAGGACAAAGATGCATTTAGACTAGTATGTGAGTTCATTGATGATTACATCTCACGGATCATGGATATGAGATATCATGTGCTCACATAGGTACACATTAAGAGTAATGGTGTACTAGACAGACCCACCTTAAGAACGTTGCATGGATTGTTACATAAGTGTCATGAACGTTTCTTAAATTGATAAGTGTTATATGAAGTCCTTCGACCTGAAATCACTACGATTCCTACATAAAGAATTATGTTTTAATTATCATCAAACGTTACCTGTAACAAGGTAATCATAAAGTTGGTTTTTGGACATATAATAAATTATGTGGTGGAATGTGAGTGCCTTAGATGGAATTTGTCCCTCCTATGTAATAGGAGTTATATCTGTAGGCCTCTTGATAAAGTGAGACTGAAAAATGCATGACCATGCTCAGGAGGATAAACATGAGATGTTTATTTTCTGAACAGTCTACTTGGGGATCAAGAAAACATAAATTGAACTATACAAGGTTGACACAATCCATGCCCTTGTGTTCAATTAGATATTTGGACAAAGGGACATATCGTATAAATTATTATCATAAAATAGGATTTATCAAAGTTATTGATAATCTCAATATTTGGATAGTGAGGTATTGCTAGATATCGCTCACTATTTATGATATTAAATATAAAAGGATTTTTATTTAATATCATAACCAAATATTAAAAGTCTATTGGGACACACGCATACAACATGCCACTAGGAAAGGATAATAATTCTAATTTAATTTAATTAGAATTATAACATAATGGGCCAGGTGATAAGTGCAAATTATATGATAAATTCTTGTATTTTTACTGCACTTATCAAGGTTAAAATAGTAATTTATGCCCAAAATAATCCCTTTTTAGTAATAATTGTAATTGTGATTATTTGATTTGAATTTGATGCTATTTTAATAGAAAATCTGTTAATATTGCAGATTTATGGGAAGATTTGAATGAGGAAAGAAGATAGCATTATTTGAGGAGAGGATCTGCTAATTTGAAGTTTAAATTAGAGCAAATAAAGATAAGATCAGCTGCCATTTAAACAAGGATTCTGCAGATAACTTCCCAATTTAAATTCAAAGACAGAATAAATACAGAATCAGATCAAAAAGAGGGAAACAAGGAAAGCCAAGCAAACAAGGATAAGATCAGGAAGAGATCAAGCTGTTAAAAGAAGAAACAGAGCAATCAGTTATGCGTTCCATGCTTCATTCGCGCTTAGCACAAGTGAAGCGCAGATTCAGAATTTTCTTACTGTTTCTTGCGCTGAGCGCAGATGAAGCGCAGCTGCACGAAATTAGTTTTAGATTTGTTTTCAGATCTATTTTCAAATCAGATTTCTTCCAGATTTAAAATAGATTTCCTTAGTCTATAAATAGGACCTTTTGTACAGATCATAAGGAGGCTTATATACAATCCACAGAGGTTAGCAAAGGAGCATTTAGGAAGGAGATTAGAGAGATGACAAGGCAGAGCTAGGATTGGAGCAAGGTGAAAACTTCTCCATTGGGTTGTAATGGCTATCATGCGTAGCAAAACGTCTCAATAGGATTGAATGTAGTTGATTCAATCCCCAAAGTGTATGTGGATTCTCGTATTTATTTATAAATCCCTATTTTATAATATCGGTATTTTTATCTTTGCTTAATGCATAGCTTTCGCCTGTGTGCCGGAGTTATAGGTTAATTTTAGGATTCAGGTGACAGATGTTTCTATAAAATTAACAGCGAGTTTGGGAAAACCTAGACATAGGACACCTAAAATTCTGATTGGTAAAAGTACTCATAGTAGTTACTATAGGGGTCATAGGAGAAAGTGATCATTGAAAAAGAAGTAGGCAATCTCTTCATAGCTGACACTATGGGTCTATAGGGCGAATTGATAGTGTTAACGAACGAAAAGATAGAGCAATCAAGCCAGGGTAATTTATCGCTTGGGAGAACCCGCATGAATTACTTTTGAGTATCTCGTGATATGGGACACCGGCAGGGGATAACATAGTTTGGCTAAGGTATTATAAAAATATATTCATAAATAATATTGGGATTCACATGCATAAAGGGGTGCGATGATACGAAGTTCAATCCTGATCCAAGTAAAGTATTTTATCTTCTGTCAATCGTCTCTTTCTTTTATGCAAATTTACTTTCCTCACCATAAAATCTCAAATACCATTTTCTACTTGATAATCTGATCATGAGTAAATACGAAGCGAACTGTTCCCTGTGGATACGATAAACTCATACTTACTATTATACTGCTGAAATTTTGGTATGCTTGCCAGAATCTCATCAAGTATTTTTGGCGCCGTTGCCGGGGGAACGGGTGTATCAATTCGTATAGACTTGAGAGGTCTAATTATCAAGTTGTATATACTCTATCTTAGGATTAGATTTTTATTTTAGGAAATTTTAGGAATTTTTCTTTTTGTTTTTATTTCTAATTTTTATTTTTAAAATTCTCTTCCACACTTACCCGTTTTCAAGTTTTCCTGTTTATGCTTTTGAGAGGCCAGGTGTCCCCAAATGAGTTACAATTTGATCCAGAAATAGAAAGGACATCAAGGAAGAACAGAAGTAGAAACAAGAGAAGGAGAAGAAGGATACTTAAGGAAGAACTCAAAAATATGGCAAAAGAACAACAACCAAGAAGAAGAACCTTGGGAGAATATGTCATGCATCAAGGACCTCGCCATTATTCAAGCATTGTTCTACCAACAACAGCAAAGTCCTTGGAATTAAAGGTTGCTCACCTCAATCTTATCAGTGCTCATCAATTCGCAGGATTGGATCATGAGGATCCAAATACACATCTTTCAAACTTTTATGAATTAATAGGCACTATGGGTTTTGAGGAAGGTGATTTAGAATCTGTATACTTACGCTTGTTTCTTTTTCATTGATAGGAAAAGCTAAGGAGTGGTTGAAGTCGCATCCAAACCAAAGTTTAAACAACTGGGATGTGGTTGAAGAAAAATTTCTAACAAGATTTTTCCCACCAGGGAAACACATACAAGCCAAACCAGATATCTCCACATTCAGACAAGGATCAGATGAACCATTATGTGAAGCTTGGGAGAGATACAAATCTATGTTGCGCAAATGTCCCAATCATGGCTATGATGACATTGCCCAACTCAACATTTTTTGCAATGGACTCAGATCTGATTCCAAATCTTTCATAGATGCTGCAACAGGAGGAACTATCTTATCCGTGGATGCAGAGCGAGCAATTTCAATCATTGACAAATTTGCTCAGAATGATCAGCAAGCTTAGTGTGGATGACAACCAACTCAAATACAGAAGAAAGGAGTGTTGGAACTCAACAATAATGATGTTATGCTAGCAGAAAATAAGCTTATCAAGAGACAGATAGAAGCACTCACAGAACAGTTGAAAGTACTCCCTCAACAGTTAAAAGTTGTCCAATCCCAACCTATTCAAGCCCAACCTTTGATCTGTGACTTTTGCGGAAGCGACCATCCCAATGGTCAATGCTCTTACCAAGAAAACCAAGCCGAACAAGTCAACTTTATGGGTAACCAGGGGAGGCAAGGAAATTTCTCCAACAATAACAACCAGTACTCACAAGAATGGAGGAATAACCAAAACAACTCTGGATGGGGGCAGAATGGAGGGAACAGACAGACACCATACCAGCAGCAACCATCAACGTATGACAGATTGAACAGGTTGGAAGAGAAGATTGATGCATTCATACAAGGATTTGATGGATTCAAGAAGAACACAGAAGCATCAATCAAAGCATTAGAAAATCAAGTGGGCCAACTAGAAACAGAGATGGCAGAACACAAGAATGGCCACTTTACAGCAAACACTCAGACAAATCCAAAAGAGCACTGAAATTTGATTGCTACTAATGGCAACATTACAGAAGAAAGTGATGTAGAAGAAAGCATCGCATTTGAAGAACAAGTGCCCAAAGAGGAGTTCGTCAAGGAGAGTGTTCAATTAGAGGAGAAGCCAGAAGAGATTTTGCAAAAAGAAGAAGGAGAACCAGAAGAGGTCTACACCACAGGCAAGTCACTTGACCCAGGTAAGTTCATTGTACCTCTTTCTATAGGTAATCAACCAGCTACGTATGCTTTATTGGATCTTGGAACGAGCATCAACTTGATGTCGCTATCGTATTTTAACAAGCTGGGAATTTTGAAGGTCAAGCCTGCCAACGTAAAGTTACAACTTGCAAATAAGTCCACTCAAAGCCCATATGGGAAGGTTGAAGATTTACCAGTTAAAGTGGACAAGTTTGTGTATTTTGTTGACTTTTACATTGCAAAGACAGAAGAGGAGGATACTGATGTCCCCTTAATTTTGGGAAGACCCTTTATGAAAGCTGCCAAGGCAATAGTGGATGTTGATCGGGGAAAATACCAATTGAGCTCTAAAGTTGAGAGCATTATGTTTCACATTGACAGAGGAATCCCCCAAGTACAAAAGACTCCAGAAAAATTAAAAATGGATCCTACTGATGGGATCTATAAATTTAAATCTAAATCTAAGCTGCCAAAGGTGAGAAAGAAAGAAGCTCTAGATATTGTGAATCAAAAGAAGAAAAAGGTTTCTGGATTTCTGAGGAAACCAAGAATAAGAGTAAAGCAGCAAAAGTCAATCATGGAGTTCAGATCTAAAAAGAGAAAAAGATCAACATCAGACACAGAGGAAGACAGTGATGATAACAAAATAAAGAATTGGCATGGAGGATGGGAACTAAAAGGAAGAACTGGAACAGAATCAACCATCATCCTCCAATTGAGGCCACCATAAATTTCTAAGTAACCAGGCGTCGAGCTCTCGGACATTAAACAAGCGCTTCCTGGGAGGCAACCCTGCATTTTTTGTTTTTAATTTTTTTTCTTTGATTTTGTTTTTGTTTAGAGTCAATACCTGTGTATATTAAGAAATTGTTAGAAATTGGATTGATTTCAATAAGTAAAGGATGAAAAATAATTGGAGTTAGGAAGCAGTAGAAAATAGAAAATAGAATTTTAACTCTGTTTTCTGCGCTTCACCCTCGCCTAGCGCAGGTGAAGCACAGATTTGAAAAATAGTCTCTGTTTTCTGCACTTTACTCTCGCTAAGCGAAGGTAAAGCGCATAAATATCAAATTGCTCTCTGTTTTCTACGCTTCACCTGCGCTAAGCGTAGGTGAAGCACAGCAGCACGCTTCATATTCTTATGAAGTACGCGCTGCACTCTCGCTGAGCGAGAGTGTAGCGCAAGCACGCGTTGCACCATAAATTTGAAATTTGAAAAGAGGAAAGGTCATTTCAATCTTTCCTCAACTCCTGAACTCCCATTTTCTCTGAAAACTCATCCTTATCTTTGACCTTTTCACTTCCATTTCCACTTCCTTCCAATTTCTGAGGCTACACCAGGTATGTTTTTATAGTTTTAATTAATTTGCACCGATTGAAATTTTCAGTTTTTCATTTATTTAAGCAAAACCTTAGGGTAGAAAACTTAGGCTCTTAGGACCTTTTTAAAAATTAAGAAATGTGTCAATAGAGTCTTTTTTAGTATGTTTGTTGCTTTGGTATGTTTATTGGTATATGTTGGTGTGCTTAGGTGGTAGTTTTTTAAGTGCTCAATGAATTTTTTCAAGTTGATCTATTTGGTGCTTGTAAGCTTAGATTGTTTCATATTTTTGCATGCCCATGCATGAATAACTGTGCCTTATTGCATGTTATTGATAACATGATTTTGAGCTTAATTTTTGTTACCAATCTGTTATGCCATGTTCTTTAAAATTAATTAGGACTGCTTTAATTGATCACTTTAGCATGCTCTTAATAAATTAATTAATTGGAATATTGGTAAGTTAAAAATCAAGATTGTGTGCACAAGTGCTTGATTGAATGATTGCTCTGATTTTTGAATTAATTTGGCCACTTATTTCATTAATTATGAGCAATCTATAATTTGCATAGAAATAATCTTAGTTTAAAATTGTTGCAGATGGCTCACACCAAAGTTAGTAAGGGAGCAGGCACCTCCAGTAGAGTAAAGGGGGGTTCCAAGAGAGCTAGGCAAGAACCCCAAGAGGACCCTGAATTCGACGCTCAACGTTTCAAGAACGTTGAAGCCTTTGAAGCTTACAGTTCACTGATGAACTGTAACTTTATTAAGGAGAGGCCGGTAGTTTTGGAGCCTGATGAATAGGAGGACTTCAGAGCGGAGATGGTCAGAAGGAATTGGGTCCGCCTCAGCCGCCCAGATGATTACTTTGACCCTAACATTGTTAGGGAATTTTATGTGAATGCTATTAAGGCCAATGGCATTCATACTAGGCGGGAGTCTTATGTTCGAGGGCAGGTGATTTCTTATGGTCGCAATGCGATCAATGCTCTGTTACAGTTCCCATGGCCCGAGGATAGAGGGCTTAGGGTATGCCAGCACCGTGAGAGGATGAGAGCAGTGGGGATCCATGGCAATGATCCCCTGGATATTCAGACCGCAGAGTGTCTATGCCTGCGAGGTCGTTCCTTTGAGAGGAATGCATATAGAGAGGTTTCTCGAATCCTTAGATGAGACATGACAGCAATCACACGGATGTGGACAGTATTGGTACTAGCCAACATCACCCCTACAAGACATGTTTCAGATGTCATCATGCCAGTAGCACACCTCCTCTACAACATCTTTACTGGCGCAGACATTGACATTGCCAGTGTCATTTCACAGAAGATAATAAATTTTATATCTTCTGTAGAGCAGCGCAATGAGACTTCCAGGATCAGTCTAGGATTCCCATCACTCATCACTTCCCTCTGTGAGTCTAGGGATATTGAGGTAGTCCGTTCGGTACGCATCTTGAGACCCATGACTAGAGGATATATAGAGGCCCACTGCATCCCTATGGAGGATGAGGAGCAGGATGAGCAGCAGCAGCCAGAGGCACCACTACCACCACCAGTAGCAGACATGTAGACCCCAGTCTGGGCTTAGCAGCTCCTTGCCCAGAACACACATATGCAGGCCATGTTGTCCAGTCTCCACCGAGCAGCAGTCCATTTTCAGGATCTACATTATCAGACTCGCTCGGATCCATACCCAGGCATGCACCCTGATCAGTTTGGAGCTTATTTGCAGTGGCCTGGGGACAGGCCTATTCTTCCAGGGAAGGATGGAGCAGCTGGAGATGGAGCAGCTGACATGGAGGACTGATTTTATTTTGATTTGGTGTTTTTCTTTTCTTTTTCTTTTATTTTATTTTCTTTTATTTTTCTTTTCTTTTCTTTTATTTCTCTTTTATTCTGATATATATTGTATATATATGCCCCACTGAGACATCATTTTGTTATGCAGTGCATCTTCAACATTTTCTTTGTTTTTCTTTTTATTTTTAGGATTTTTAAAATTTTTAGGAATTAGGATTTAAAGGAAATTTTTCAAAAATCTCTAAAATTAGGCAGTTTAACTAACCAGATTAGGAAAGAAGAAAGGGTTTGTGATTAATTCCATAATTAGTTAGGATTAGGATACTTCATAGGAGAACCTATCAGGGTAGTTAATTAAAACCAATAAGTGCTTTATCAAGGAGCCAAAAAGCCGGTGAGTTGAGAGCCCAAACACTTGAATTGAGAGTTTTTCACCGCTGCTTGTCAATTTTTATTGATTGAGTTTTTGGATTTTATTCTGCTTGTGGAAAATATGGAAGTGATAAAGGAAAATTTTGTTAATTATATTATTTGCTCAGTGCCAAAAAGCCAACCCTTGATAAAAATTTTCCAATTTTGTTGGTAACCCATTTGAGCTTTAATGTTTCTTCTTATGCACCCCAGCTATAATTGATGAGTATATCCTGTCCCTTACACACTTGGGATAGAGAGCAAGGTGTAACTTGAAATAATGGGAGGAAAAGGTTGGTGAATTGAAAGTCAAGAAATATAAAGAGCTGGCACAAGAAAGCAAAAAGAAGATCACTCCCTCAAAAATCAAAAAGAAAAAGTGAATTAATTAAATAAGTTGGGGAGAGTGCATCTTCAAACAAAGAAAGAGGTCAGCTGAATATGACAAATCAAGAATGAGATGGAGAATGGAGAGAAGTTTCAAATTCAAGAAAAATCAAAAGATGCTCTCTATTCTAAGTGTTCTTTGATTATCCAGAAAAACCATGATTTCTTGATAGCCCAGCCTCATTACAACCATGAAAAGACCTTTTGATCCATATTGAACATGAGCATGTTTAGGAACTAGAAACGACTATCAATTTTAGTTGTTCAACTGTGGTGGAAAAATTGAGGGAAACAGTTACCCGTGAACATGAGAGAAATTCCTTGGTTTATCATCTATTGCTTTAATTGCTACTTTTGAGAAAGTTTAATTGTTGATTGTGTTCTGTTCTGATTGAGGATTGGTAACATCTCTTAATTCTGATTTTTTCTGATATTTGGAAAGTGACTTCTGCCTAGTGAAGAGATGATGGAAATTTGTCCTTATATCTGTTAATGAGAATTGTACAGGGGGTTTGATTGCAAAAGATTTTCTTGCTTGAGGACAAGCAAGAAGTTAAGTTGGGGGGTATTTGATAAGTGCAAATTATATGATAAATTCTTGTATTTTTACTGCACTTATCAAGGTTAAAATAGTAATTTATGCCCCAAAATAATCCCTTTTAGTAATAATTGTAAAAATTGTGATTATTTGATTTGAATATGAATTTGATGCTATTTTAATAGAAAATCTGATAATATTACAGATTTATAGGAAGATTTGAATGAGGCAAGAAGATAGCATTATTTGAGGAGAAGATCTGCTAATTTAAAGTTTAAATCAGAGCAAATAAAAATAAGATCAGTTGCCATTTAAACAAGGATTCTGCAGATAACTTCCCAATTTAAATTCAAAGACAGAATAAACACAGAATCAGATCAAAAATGTTGAGTCTAAGAATTAGTCTGAGCATTCAAACTTAACTTAAGACTCAGTATCCTTAGGTTTTAATGATTAACAAATTAGACTAGATTAAAAGAAAATAGGTGCTACTAAGAAATGTATTGTTTTGTAGACTGTGTCTCAGGTTGAAGTACTCATCTGAAGTGTAGAAGAACAAATGCGAATCAGAAGATGAAGCGAAGCACTGAATCTGAAGAAAAGTAAAGACTTGATCATCTGAAGACAATCTGAAGACTTGAAGACGAACTGAAGATCTGAAGACAATTTGAAGACTTGAAGACGAACTGAAGATCTGAAGATAATTTGAAGACTTGAAGACGAACTGAAGATCTGAAGATAATTTGAAAACTTGAAGAAGCACTGAAGATCTGAAGACAATTTGAAGACCTGAAAAAGACTTGATCATCTGAAGACAAGCTTGCATCAGAAGGATAACAGAGGAGAAGAAAAGAAGATCTAAATCATATTCATCGTCTGAAGACTTGAAGACAATAGAAGAACTTGATTTCTTCTGGAGAGTGACTATCATCTGAAGATTCGAAGATCATCTGAAGCACCCTATGCATCTGAAGGCGGAAAGTATCAGATTCGAGGTTTGACCTTTTGAAGACGTTGCTAAGGATGAAGAACGGTCTTTCAAATGGACTAACCTTATCCAGCTCAAGAATCAAAATCAATTTTCTACCTCGTTCAAATAATTTGCACAAATAAGGAAACTTTGCAACTGCTACTGCACCTGCAACAAAAAGCAATTACGTGTGCAGACCTACTGCATCTACTGCTGATCAGAACGAATCAGACTGAACAAGCAAAATAAACAAAAAGCTATTTGAACTAAGTCTATTCAATTCAACATCATTTATCTATCTGGATCATAGAAGAAAAGAAAGAGACAAAGAAGAACAAGAGCTGCATTCATCTAAAGAAAAGAAGAAGAAATTTTGCTAAGAGAAAGGAACTTGCTGAAAGTGTTCTCAATCCGAAGAACCAAAATAGGCTTGAAGCAATCATTTGAAAGAAGTATTTGTTGAATCTGCTAATATCAAGCTGAGTCAAAGCAATCATCTGAAAGCTCATGAATCATCTGAAAGTATGAATTCAATCTTCTGAACACACATACTTTCTGATCAAGATGATGAGATATATCAGACTATCTGAAGATATGAGGACTCTCAACTCTCTGACTACGTGGACAAATCTTAAACGACGAGAAGTCTTAACAAAAGCAGAGACCACGTGATCAACAACTGGAAGATTTGCTCAAATATTTAAGGAACTCTGCTCAAGAAAGAGAAAAGAGAAAATAGCAGAAGCTAAGCAAAAAAAAGAGTTTTCACAAAACGGGGAAAAGGACAAGTTTAACGGATTCTTATACAATATCTCCTCACACTCACAGAGAAGAAAGAAGAAAGAAATGAGGAAGCAGAAAGAGAAAGAAGATATCAACCTGCTAAAGGAAAATCTCTCAAAAAGAGCTTATCTAAAGTGTGTCAAAGCTAAACTATCTGTACACCTATTCTGCTCAAGAAGAAGCAACCGTTTAAGAAGCTATTTCACAACGACTATATGAGCCAAATCATTTCTTCTCAATGGTATTATCAACAACCTTCAACGGCTATATTTTCTCAGAATATAAATAGCCTCAAGAAAGACTTTGAAAGTGGCGACATTAAAAAAGCCAAGGCAGAGATTATGCTAAGAGTGAACCGGCTGAATATCAAATTCAACATCCTATCAAGCCAATTCACTGAGGAAGTTATCCCTCAAACAGAGATTAGTTTAAGCCTATTCAAATCAAACACTTCTATCTCTGTTGTATCCCTGTACTTAGAATCCATCTCATGTATCCTGAGTTGTACTCAGTTAAACTGTAAGTATAGGATGAAATTAAGTTTATGTTTCTCAAAAACTTAAACTTAGTTTATGTTGTAAACACTTTATGTGTCTGAGAGCCTGGAGAGGCTTGGTGGAAGAAAGAATACTCGTGTGCCTGGAGAGGCCTTGTGTACTCGTGAGCCTGGAGAGGCTTGTCTGTAAAATAATACTGTATAAATTGCCTGGAGAGGCGGTTGAAAACAAAAGAATACTTGTTGTTAAGCCTGAAGAGGCTATGGTAAAAGAATACTTGTTGTTGAGCCTAGAGAGGCTTGTCTATAAAAGAATACTGCATGAGTTGCCTGGAGAGACAGTTGAAAACAAAGGAATACTTGTGTTTACGCCTGAAGAGGTTGTGGCAAAAGAATACTTGTATCTGAGTTTAGATAGTGGAAAATCCAATGGTGGTTTGCCCTGGGACTGGATGTAGCTCACTAGGTTGGTGGGTGAACCAGGATAAATTCTTGACTAAGTTTTCGGAAGAAAAACTAACTTTTAATTTATCTCATATCATTTGAAGTATTGTAGAAAATGTACTTTGAAGAACCTCTGAAATAACTGTCTGATATGAGTCTGAAAAGAACTCAGTTCAGACGTTAGAAACAGACTTCAGACGATCATTTATCATCTGAAGTAGTTCAGAGACAGTTCTGAAAAGATTTTCTGAAATAATTTTCAGAAGGTACCTTGAGATGTTTTTCAGATAACTCAATTTCTAAATAAGAAACTAAGTTAATTGAAAGATTAATAAAAATATTTCTGAAGTATTTTAGAAAGCTGAACAACTTCAGCATGCTTACTAAAACCTCAAAAAACTTATTTTCTAAGCTTCCGCACAACACAAATACTCTGAGTATTTATAAATCAAGTTTTTCAATACAACTTGTCATGATTCATTTAATATTTATCAAAAGGTTTTCAAAATTGGTTTAAAGTTCTGAAAGACTATTCAACCCCCCTTCTAGTGTTTCCTGTGGTTCTAACAATTGGTATCAGAGCTCACCTTCGGGTTGAGCATCTAACAAATGCAGAAGGAGTAGATCCTCATGATGGGTTTCTGGCAAGCGAAACCAAAATCCAGTAGTATAATAGTAAGAAAAGTATCGTATCCACAGGGGACGGTCAATTCGCGTATAGTCGTGATCTATTTATCAAGGGAAAACAATGGATTTATAAGAGTATTGTTGCGTAAATTGTAAATAGCAAATAAATAATCAATTAAATTAGAAAGGAAGAGTTAGAGACACTTTACTTGGATTAGGATTGGACTTCATATCATCACACCCTTCGTGCATGTAAAAACTATCTATTATTTTAGGTTTACTCTATAATACTATAGACAAACTATATTGCTAAGACCCCGAGTTACCATCGGCCTCACACACTCAAAGGTAATCTATGCGGGCTCTCCCGGGCGACAGACTTACCCTCGACTTATTTTGCTTTCTTTTATTCCGTTTGTAAAAGAACTAATTGATAATCGACGCCTACTCCTCTGGACGCACCTTCGCTAGAGTACTGTCACTACCCATCACTCATTAGAATACATCCACATTATCGCTTCCTGGATTGACAATCAATTAATTCTTTGCTATCGGTAATTTAATAACCATGCCTATCCTTTAGACGCCCTTCATTAGAGTACTCACACTACCCATCAATCACTAGCAACGCCCATGTTTCGGTTCACTAGCTACCGAGTCCTCTTATTCACTCAGAGAATGAGTTTCTTCAGAATCTGCTCCCCCATCCTCAATCCTAGTCAAAACTAGCCTATAACTCCGGCGCAAGCGCGGAAGTTAGGAATTAAGCATAGAAAAGATTACCAATATTATAGACAGAGAGCTCATGAAATAATAAAATAAAGTTTACATACATTTGGGGATAAAATCAATTACATCCAATCCTAATGGAGAGTTAACTACACAAGGTAGCCATACAAACCACCGAAGATGTTGTATCCATTTTCAATCCTTGTGAAGCGCTCGTCCTCTCCTACTCTAAAATTAGCTCTGGTGAATTATCACTGAAATAAGACTGAATTACAATAATTGTGCACACTTTGATCTGGTTGATCGAGGCCGTACCCAATCAAATAATATGAATTAAGTGTAGTGAGGGTTAGATAACCCAAAATCGTCTCTCAAGGAATTCAATAGCAATTCAGAATATCAGATTTCAGACCAAAAATTTAGAACCAGAACTTCAGATCGAACTTAAGACAAATGACTTAAGACAATCTTAAGTCAAAACTTCAGATGGTCTTAAGACTTTAGACTGTCTTAAGACTTCAGACGATCTTAAGACTTCAGACTGTCTTAAGGATTCAGACCGTCTTAAGACAGGGATTGTCTTAACAGTGCAGAATTTCAGAACGTAACAGAAACAGGGGGTTTTGGTTGTTTGTTCAGAAACAGGTTTTGTAAACAAGGAAGTAAGATGTAAAACGATATAAGAAAACAGATTGATTCTCTTGCTCATTTACAATTGGATTCTTCATCAGTTAAAAATACATCGATCTCAATTTCCAGAACAGATTCGAATTAACCGAACAAGCGTCAATCAATTCAATAATAATCTCACTCAAGAACTAAGCGAACTTGCGAGACCAGACTAAGCGCACTGGTTATGAGATTTCTAATCCTTTACCTCATGAATTAAGCAAACAGTTGGTTGTTCAGAATTAAGCAAACTAAACCATAATTCTTAGTGAAGAACAGAATTGAATCATCAACAAGCGCTCAAATCCAATTCAAGAAACTAAACCAGAATTCTAAAGGAGAAGATGAAATTGAATCTACTGCAGAAATTGAAATACGAATTTGAGTTAAAATGAACCTCGAAATCCAATGTAAAATCACTCAAGAATCAATCCTCAAGAGTTTAGCAATCCATAAGAGGAAGAACAGCAAAATGAAAATGCAGAAAAAGAAGAAGAAGAAAACCTAGAAAAACAGAGAGAATGGAGAGCAAGCGTCTCCTTAACTTCAATCTGTGTAAAAATGAGTAAAGCCCCTAACAGAATTGTAGCTGCATCTATTTATACAATTCTCCTAAACCACAAGATTAATATAATGACAGAGGTAAAATGGGCCCAGACTTAACAGGTTTCAAGCCCAAAATACCAAAACTATATCAGAAACTACTTAAGAGGTTTGTTGTTTCCCGCTCAGCTTCAGACAGCTTCTGAACGTCAACTTCAAATTGAAAACTGCACCTCGTCGCTCAGTGGAATATAGTTATATGACCTATCAAATTAAATCCCAGGACGTTAGCTTGCCAATGCCACTAGAATCACTGAAATCGGACACCTATAGCTCCAGATATCATCAAAACAAGACAGGTAGGTCAGTAGGCTTAAAAATCCGAATTTAAACAACATTTCTAGTTAAAGCCCAATTAAGTCCAATTTGGTAAATCCCAATTATAACAATGAATTTGATTACAATTATACTCTAAGAAAGCTGCAATTGAAGGTGCAAAATATGTGTGAAATTATACTCATCAAATACCCCCACACTTAATCTTTTGCACTCCGGGCAAAATACCATATGACCAAAAATCAACTAAGGATCAAGATGTAGATACAGATGGCATAATTATCAAGAGATCCAAGGAATGCATAGGAGTAGGCAACATACAACATCCAAGGAATCATGGATTGAAGAAATATATGAATGGAATTCCCAATAATTTAGCAAACAAGAGGGTAGATCAAATCAAATGGGTGAATCAAGAATGATAGAATCCTCACAAGACAAACTCTCTAACTCTCAAGTGTTTAGGCTTGTGTATATACACTCCAAGCACTCATGTAAGCAAACACTACCATAGGCTTGACAAGACTCTAATATCCACAACAATTGAAGCACAAGCAAGCAAAGATCAAGAGGACTTCAAATAGGATGAAATGGGGTCAAGGTAAAGGTAGGGAAAATGAAGGATAAGAAGCTATAAACCAAAGAGAATAGAGGAGCAATGGGGAATAAACTCATGAATTCAAGTAGCATATATCTCAAGATTATAATTAAACTCCTCTTTTTCACCTTTTGACCCAATTTTTTTTTATTTATTTCAAGCATACTTTATTTCTTTGCTTTTTTTTATATACTTTTCTTTTGAGCTTTTCTTTTCTTTTTTTTCTTTTCTTTTTTTTTTTTCTTTTCTGTTTTTTTTTTAATTTTCCATCATTCCTTTTCTAATTTTTTTAAACTAGCCAAGGTCACAATATGATATCCACTTGAGGAGATAAGATAAGAGATTTAAGTACACCCCCACACTGATTCTAGAACTTATTCCCAAAACAATTTCAAAGCTCCTTTATCCTCTAAGGCAAGGACAATCATGGTTTTTTCACTTTCAAGGCTTGTAATGAGCTTTTAATAACAAGAAATGGAATCCATAGGCTCAAAGGGGTTAACAAGTGGAAAATCATCAAGGTAGGCTAATATGGCTAGTAGCTCAATTATCAACAAAAATGCCTCAATCATCTCAATTCATGCATGTGAACAAAGTTGCAAAATAAAGAGTCAAGCCAAGTTCTAGAGCACAAGCAAACATGAGTGAAATCACACAAGAAAAAGAGAGAATGGCATAGAATGGTCCATCCATCCATAAGGCTCAAAATCTCACCAAGGACAACTCCATCACAAAATATTCAACCCAATAATTATCAAAACCAACTTATTCACCAAATTACAAGGAATTCAATCAATATAAATCAAGAAACCAATTATCCAAGAATGATGAAAATGCAAACTACCAACACAAATCCTAAAAATCCAATGAAAAACATGCCAAATGTATTTTTCTACTGTCCAAAATTTGTTTTTGTTGTCACAAAACGAACTGTCTGAAATTTTGCTGTAAACAGCAGCAGAAAAATGCACAAACAGCAAACAGTAATAGTAAACAGCAATTTCAGACAGTAAACAGTAAAATTCAGACAGTAGTAGCTACATAATAGCTAAGCAACAGCTAACAGCTTCAGCAAACAGCAAATTTCAGCAAGTAGTTTCAGACAGTAAACAATAATTTTCAGCAAACAGCAAACAGTAAAAACACAGTAAACAACAATTTTTATTTAGAAACAATAAAAACAGCAAACAAATTTTTTTTTATACAATCCTAAAAATTACTAACACAAATCAATATAATCCTAACCACATACTAATTCCTAAAAACAATTCCTAAAGTCCTAAAACTATAATTCTCCTCCCCCACACTTAAATCACACATTGTCCTCAATGTAAAAATAATCAAATTAGAGAACAAGAGACATAGTGCAATGAAAATGTGAGAAAATAGAAACTCCCCTTCATCCAACTCCTATCCTGGGAATTCTTGAATCCTTTGGCATCACCTGTATTATGCTCATCCAAGTGCTGTCTGAAATAGAATATAAAATTGCAGTGTTCAGCAACTTGGTGAGGTCCCTTATCACTTGCAGCAGAGAATACTCATTATGTGTATCCTCCACTTCTGCATGCTCAAAGTAGCTAGGCAATGGCTTCTCCAAAAATGGTGGCTGCACAACAGATGGGAGAAACATGGTAGTAGGAGGTGATTCTGTAACCTGCACATCAACAAAGTCAGATTTATATGTAATTGCTGTAATCAAGCCTATACATTCTGACTCTCTTGAATTAGTAACTACGGAATCAACTCCAAGACCTGCAGAATCACAATCATTATTCACAAACTTGTCAATTTCAGCACATGCACTACACATAAAAGAATCAGTACATGAATCACGAGTGTAACCATTGCTAAAATCAGACAAGAATGGAGAATCAAGTTCTCCTGCAAACTCAGACAAATTTTTATCAACAACAGGTTCAGCATGCAAATCATTATGAAATACAGAATGGTCCTATATAGGATCTGAACACATAGAACTGAACACATATTATCTGAAATCATAACATTTGGACTCATGGGATTTGAACTCATAGAATCTGAATCCATAACATATGAATCCTGTGATTGCATTTGATGCAAGGTAGTGGCCATTTGCCCAAGCTGAATTTCCATATTTTGAAATGTTGCTTCTATTTTCTGCTGGGAATTCAAGTTGTCAGCTGCCATTTGCCTTATCAATTCTTCTAGAGAAGGTTCACTCGTGGGAGGTGCAACAACTTGCTGCAATGGTGGGGGCTGGTATCGCCATCTTGGCTCAGCAACCTGAAAATGAAATTGATCAGGCATATAAAACTGTTGCTGAGGAGGTCCATAATTATCATAAAAATCAACAGCATAAGATTGAGGAGAGAAATAATCTTCAGACTCATGCAAAGTAGGGCAGGAATCTGTGGGATGCCCAGGTGATGTGCAAATCCCACACAACTCCACATGTGTCTGAGGTACTGTCAACTGATTGATCAAAGAAGCTAAATCATCCATCATGTTCTCTACTTGTCTGTGATCAACAACAAATGATATATCCTCCTCATGAACTCCCATAGGAAAAATCATTGAGTTTCTTATGGAACTATATTCTTGATTATGTGAAGCCATGCACTCAATGAGTTCTCTCAAAGTCAATTCATCCATAATGTTAGAATCAGAATCAAAGAAATCAGAATGAAAAGAAAATGAAGAAACAAAAAAAAGAAACAAAAACAAAAAAAGAAACAAACTCAAACAATCAATCAACAAACTACACACTAACCAACAAAGACTCAAAGACAGATACAGATCAAGGCTCTTAAACTCAGTTTCAGCAATAAAATTGGTAAACAGAATTCTTACCAAAGAAATGAATTATGAAACCTTTCTCAAATATGCACAAACTGAATGTTAGTTGAACAAAAAGACAATATGAAAATTGACTCTAAACTTCCACACACCAAACAGACATGGATTACACAAAACAGGATAGAAAAATTCAAAACCAGAAGTTCAGAAAGTCACAAACAGAACTGAAAACTTTAATCTGAAATTGAATTGAATTCCCCGGCAACGGCGCCAAATTTGATCAAGGTCGTACCCAATCAAATAATATGAATTAAGTGTAGTGAGGGTTAGATAACCCAAAGTCGTCTCTCAAGGAATTAAATAGCAATTCAGAATATCAGATTTCAGACCAAAAATTTAGAACCAGAACTTCAGATCGAACTTAAGACAAATGACTTAAGACAGTCTTAAGTCAAAACTTCAGACGGTCTTAAGACTTCAGACTGTCTTAAGACTTAAGACAATCTTAAGACTTCAGACTGTCTTAAGGATTCAGACCGTCTTAAGATAAGGATTGTCTTAACAGTGCAGAATTTCAGAACGTAACAGAAATAGGGGTTTTTGGTTGTTTGTTCAGAAACAGGTTTTGTAAACAAGGAAGTAAAATATAAAACGATATAAGAAAACAGATTGATTCTCTTGCTCATTTACAATTGGATTCTTCATCAGTTAAAAATACATCGATCTCCATTTCCAGAACAGATTCGAATTAACCGAACAAGCGTCAATCAATTCAATAATAATCTCACTCAAGAACTAAGCGAACTTGCGAAAACATACTATATAAGAACAGGTTCTACTGAGAAAGGTATTCTTCTGTGTATTGTGTTTCAGGTAATATGTTGAAGCATCCATTTGAAGATGACGACTTACTGAAGGAAGAAGAAAGCTAAGCAAGCATACAACTAAGGAAGAAATCCAAAGAAAGATGAAGCAAATGTGAGCAAGAGGAAATAAAGAATGGAACTGCAAAGAAGCAACTCACTAAAGAAATCAGAAGAAAGAAGAAGAACAGAAAGATGAAGAAACAAGATAATACAAAAAGGAACAGCATGTCAAGAAAAGGAGCAAAGCATTGAAGCAACTTTCTGAAGATGATCAACTTACTACACCAGAGGAAAATTCTAAAAGAAATCAAGAAGCAGAGGAAGAAGCAACAGGCTAAAAAGAAGAATAATACAGCAAGCTATCTGAAGATGATAAGCACAAGAAGAATGAAGAGGAACGAAGAACTAATTTCTGTTTAAACAACCTACTGAAGAAAGAGTTCGACTAAGAAGTGTTGAAATGAAGACAAACTTTATGTTCATGGTAGATCACAAAGATCGAGAGAGAAAATGCAGAAATCATCTGAAGAAAATCGAAGAACAACTAATTTATGCTGGAACTATCCAACCTTCTGAAAGTATGTGCGTAATAAAGATTGAACCTGCTGAACACATACTCTCTGAACGTGCTGACAAGGCAATTCAAACCCTCTAAAGAAGAAGAAGCCAGACACGTCATGCAACTCTCTAAAGACTTATGAGTCAATCTGGATAATTTAATTAAAAGACTCAAGTCTCAGCAAACATGAGTGGTGAAGTTGAATTGATGCAAAGAAAAACAAAATCTTTAGGGCTCAGCTTCAGCTCCCAACATGAAAGAGGAAGGCTACTGAAGAAAAGCAAACAGAGGTCAGAGATAGGTCAGCGCTGCTGCACACCTACTTATGTACCTTCTCTACAATACGCTATCAGAAGCGTGTACCTCAAATGAGAAGAAAAGCAAAAAGCACAACGGGACAAAAATGAAGTCTAACATTATCATTTCTATAGACTTCCTGTTGTAAAGGAATAAGAAGAAGAAGAAGAAGAAGAAGAACTCATTTTCAATAGCCTACGCTTAACTCTGATATTCTTTACTATTTTCAAAAAGAGTTTTCCATAAAAACCTGCAAAGGTTTATTTGGAATTATAAGTTGGTTGTAAAAGGGTTTCCGAAAAATTGCGTAAACTTTTAAAACACCATTCAACCCCCCTTCTAGTGTTTCCTGTGGCTCCAACAAGTGGTATCAGAGCTCACCTTCGGGTTGAGCATCTAACAATGCTGAAGGAGTATATCCTTAGAAGATGGAAACCTCATCTAGCTGAAGCAACTCTATGAATAAATGAATAGATGAATGAGAAAAGAATATATTCTTTTGAAACTCATTATTCAAGCTGTTGAAGCGTTTTTCAGAAGGGCATGATGAGAAAAGGGAAGCACGTTCAATTCAAATTCCCTCATTGGTAACATCTTTCCTATCTCAATCTATATGCAATTATGTGATATATATTTATGAGAATCATCTGAAAATTGCATATAGTCTCTGATATATGAGAAATGGACTTGCTGATATATGTTTATCTAAAATGTGCTTACTTGCTGAAAATCATTTATCAGATTATCTTTTTGGTTTCAAAAATTATGTTAAATCATTATTTTTAGGATGTTGAAAGATCTTTAAAATTTAAACATTTTGTCAAAACTATGATCTGGCTCTATGTGAATTAATGGATTATCAACCATCTCCTCAAAGTGGCACGATGCACGTCTCTCCAGAACTGATCAGTTCATGTAACCATCATCATCAATGCTTCAAGCATGCCTATTTATAAGGATTGAAGGATCGTCATGAGAACTACGCTCCAATCAGTAAATCCTCAAGAACAGAAATCAATCTCTCCAAGAACCTTAAATCTGCTCAAATGGTTGCTGAATCTGCTACTTCATGTGACTCAAATCCATCAAGTATTAATGAGAGAATCATTCCTTCAAGGATGATTCATCTATCTGATTTTAAAGAAGCGGGATTCAATATTACTAAGTACTTTGATGCTGCTAGATGGACCTCATTTTTCAACAACATTTCCTCTGCATGGCATGAGGAAAGTGTTTTGGAATTCTGGAACAACTCAGAAGTTGTTTTTGAACCAGAACACATTGGGATAAACACGACTGTGATGGGGAGATCTCTATTTGTGGACTGTAAACTGCTTGCTGAAGTGATTGGTGTTCCTTCAAGGGGAGAAAATTTCTGTCAGTATTGGGAAGTACACCATGGAGGCTTCCTGGTGTATGATCTGTTGCTGTTCGGTGGAAGACGCCTTGGTCCCACCAAGCACTCTCAACTTCTGGATATCCCCAGAGTTCTCCTTGTTGTTCTCAATTGTTGTATCCTTCCGAAAGGAAGTAATAACTCTTTTATCAAGGACATTGAAAGGTTTATGGTGGAAAACTTACTGATGAAGAAGAGGATCAACCTTCCGTGGATTCTTCTATACCAAATGATATTCAGAGAAGAATTTGATGTTAAGGATCTCTTTCCCCACAACACCTTAATCATGAAAATCTTGATTCACAAGGGCTTTCTAATGAACAGTCTCTTTGATCAAGCACCTCCTTCCTTCTTCACCCTGGTTATGTTTGTAATGTTAGACCGGACTATATCTGAAAGAGAAGAAGCCCTAGGGAACAGGGTGGCTGAAGTTCCTCTTGTGGCATCCCATGTCAAAGATAAAAGGACAAGAGCCTCTGATCATCTGGGTGCTCATGGAAGGATTCGAAAGGTGTTTGCTGCTTACAATGTGAAAAGACTTCATATCCGCGTGAATCGGTTAGCAAAGAAGCTGAAGGAAACTTAAAAGGAGATACTGAAGCTGAAGACAGAAAAGGAGAGTGCCAATACTGCTGAAAACTTACCTGCTGATAGTCTTTAATTAATTCAAAGAGTCTTGTCATTCTTTTTTTAAAATTCATTTTAAACTTTATTTTAAAATTATATATTTTAATAAAATTCATATTTTCTGCATAACTAAATTCTCTATTATAATTTTCTCATAATTATTTCATATTCTCTGTTTATGTTGTATATTTCCTTGTCATTAATAACGCTATTCTTAAAACGTAAGAAGTACTTTAAAGATAAAAATCCTTAACTTACTGAAGCACGTTTGTACACTCTGATGACAAAAGAAGGAAAAGATTTTCTTTAATAACAAAACCCTTAAACCAAGTGGTTTTTCATAAAGTAATATCAAATTTAGGGGGAGCCCCCTTTCAAAGAAAAATAAATTAACAATTTTTTTTGGGTATCAGATTTAAAGGGAGAATGTTATCTATGAAACTTAATGTTTATTTCAATAAGATATTCCTCGATTATTAACAAATTCTATTGAGTTAATTTAGATGTTGCTGAAAGGTATTTTAGTTTGTGTATGTTTCAGCAAACAGATTGTAAAGAGAACTTATAAAGCTGATCACCATAAGGCAACACCATCTAAAAAGGTGGCAGATGTGGCATCACTCCTAGTTTCTGAACCTGTTCAGAAGGTTCTCAATGAACCTGCTGAAATTGTGGGTCAGGATTGTTGAGGTGGTTGCTAATTAAGTCACTGAGCCTACCTCAATTCTTGAGGGACAGGGCATGATGATTGTTGTTCCTGATAGAAAGGAAGTCAGAAAGGCTATAGAGCACGAAGATCAAGATGATGCCTTTGATGCACAACAAGCAATTTCAGAGAATAAAAGCAACAAGACTGTATTTGAAGAAAAGTTGAGTCTCAGTAGATATGTCTCTTTAACCTATGCTCTATAAGTATCTTTTCTAGTAACATTGGTTGATATTTTGGCATTAATTGTGTTTTGTTAAAAATAATGTTATATATAACTAGTGTTTCAAAAAGTCTTTGAAAACCGTGAACTTTAATGACGTAGGTAATTAAAGGAGATGGCTTTTCACTTGTCTGCTACACGACGCACATTCTCATAAGTCTGCGCTGCAAGTGCTATATCATTAAAGACTATCTAAGTCCATATGAGCCTATAAATACATGGTGTGAGAAGCAAATTCAAACTTCATCTCAATCCCTCTACAACTTCTCATCTGTCTCACTCAAGCTCTTAACTCTTCTCAAAATCTCCAGAAGATTCATCCCTTCCTATTCCTTTAATGGCATCCTCTACAACCATCTTTCAACACAAGTTGTGAATTTCAAAAGTCTTTCTGAGGAAGGCTATGATTTTGCTAATCTCTTTGTAAGTGTTGGGTGGCTACCCTTCTTCGAAGCCACTGACTACAGGTGGTATGAAGATAGTGTTCGGGAGTTTTGGAACACTGCGAGGAAGGTGGAGGAAAACAATAGAACTTTCATGAAGGCCCAGGTGCAGGGTCAAGAAATTACTATTAACACTGCTATTCTGGAGGAAGTGTTGGGAGTCAAAGCTCAAGGTGCTCTATTCTCTGATATCTGGGAGACTCATAATGGTGGTGCTAGAAGATTCAACAAGCTAATCTACTGTGAGACTGGGATGAAGGATATTCCAAAAGTTCTCTTTGATATACTGCAATTATGTGTGATCCCTAGTGTGGGAGATAACCACATCTCTAAGATGGAGAGATTTTGTATTATCAATCTTCTGATGAGGAAGAAGATAAATCTTCCTTGGATCATTCTCTTTGAGATGATAAGAAGAAGGGACCTTTCGGAAATCCTCCCCTACAACACCATTATCATGAAGCTTCTCCAATATCACAGGGTTCACATCGAACACCTCTACGACCACGGGCATCCTAGCATCTTCAAGGTCAATGGTCAAATTTAGTAGTAATTGATGCACTTAAAAAAAAGACCAGCCTTGGAAGACTCTGAGGTCAAGAGGCTAAAGATAGAGAACACCTTGCTACGCCAGGAGTTAGAGAAGACATAGAGGAGTCTACTGATGTTGAGAGAGGAAGTGGGGATTGAAGAAAAAGAAGAAGATGAGGCCAGTGGAAGCCTGTCTCCCAATTAATCCTTGTCAAAAATGTTTACAATGTCTTCTTTTTCTCATAATGTTCTTAAAATTTTAATAGAATATACATAAAGAATTTCCTTTTATTACTATGATGTGCATCTTAAAATCAGCTGTTTTGGTCTGAAGTGATATTCTTCTTAAAATCCGATCATATTTGGTAATGCTTTAATCTTGTTGAAATCTGTTAAACATTGTTCTACTTAATCTACCCTTTTTGAATAATGAAAAAAGGGGGAGAAGAAATATAACTAACAAATATCTGAAAAAGAAAACATTTTCATTAAAAAGAATTTAAAAGATCATCTCTGAAAAGGAATTAACAGTTTAAATAAGAAGCAAAACGTTTTTCTCAGGGGGAGTAACATAGATAGGGGGAGTTATCTGGAAAATAAAAAGAATAATGTTCAACTTTAATCTTTCATAACGAATAACTCAACTTTAAATTCTTTCATATATTTTTTAGATATATCTAATTTGTCATCATTAAAAAGGGGGAGAATGTTGAGTCTCAGAATTAATTTAAGTATTCAAATTAAGTTTAAAACTCATTATCCTTAGCTTTTAATGATTAACAAATTAGACTATATAAGAACAGGTTCTACTGAGAAAGGTATTCTTCTGTGTATTGTGTTTCAGGTAATATGTTGAAGCATCCATTTGAAGATGAAGACTTGCTGAAGGAAGAAGAAAGTTAAGCAAGCAGACAACTAAGGAAGAAATCCAAAGAAAGATGAAGCAAATCTGAGCAAGAGGAAATGAAGAATGGAACTGCAAAGAAGCAACTCACTAAAGAAATCAGAAGAAAGAAGAAGAACAGAAAGATGAAGAAACAAGATAATACAAAAAGGAACAGCATGTCAAGAAAAGGAGCAAAGCATTGAAGCAACTTTCTGAAGATGATCAACTTACTACACCAGAGGAAAAGTCTAAAAGAAATCAAGAAGCAGAGGAAAGCAACAGGCTGAAAAGAAGAATAATACAGCAAGCTATCTGAATAAGATAAGCACAAGAAGAATGAAGAGGAACGAAGAACTAATTTCTATTTAAACAACCTACTGAAGAAAGAGTTCAACTAAGAAGTGTTGAAATGAAGACAAACTTTATGTTCATGGAAGATCACAAAGATCGAGAGAGAACAATGCAGAAATCATCTGAAGAAAATCGAAGAAGAACTAATTTATGCTGGAACTATCCAACCTTCTAAAAGTATGTACGTAATAAAGATTGAACCTGCTGAACACATACTCTCTGAACGTGCTGACGTGGCAATTCAAACCCTCTGAAGAAGAAGAAGAAGCCATACACGTCATGCAACTCTCTGAAGACTTATGAGTCAATCTGAATAATTTAATTAAAAGACTCAAGTCTCAGCAAACATGAGTGGTGAAGCTGAATTGATGCAAAGAAAAATAGAAGCCTTAGGGCTCAGCTTCAGCTCCCGACATGAAAGAGGAAGCCTACTGAAGAAAAGCAAATAGAGGTCAGAGATAATTCAGCGTTGTTGCAACACCTACTTCTATACCTTCTCTACACTATGCTATCAAAAGCATGTACCTCAAGTGAGAGAAAAGCAAAAAGCACAACAGGAAAAAAATGAATTCTAACGTTATCATTTCTAAAGACTTCCTGTTGTAAAGGAATGAGAAGAAGAAGAAGAAGAAGAAGAAGAAGAAGAATAAGAAAGAAGAAGAAGAAGAAGAAGAAGAGAAGAAGAAGAAGAAGAAGAAGAAGAAGAAGAAGAAGAAGAAGAAGAAGAGAAGAACTAAGCAAACGGGCAAAAGGAGAAGTCTAACAGATGTTGTATATCCTACCTCCTTACACTCACAAGGAAGAAAGAAGATGAAGAAAGAATAAGAGAGAGAAATATCAACCTACTGAAGATCAAAGAAAATCTCTCAGACAAAAGCAAGATTATTGTCCTATCTGTAGTGTGTCAAAACTAATTCATCACACACCTAATCTGCTTAAAGTCATAAGCTAACCGAATGATAAATTACTGTCACAACAGCTCTAAGAGCTTCAATCATATTTTCTCAATGGTAAAACTCAAAACATTCTTCAACGGCTATATTTCCAGAACATATAAATAGCCTCAAGAAAGTCTTAGAAGATGTTGATGGGTCGGACAAATTCCTAAGGATTCATTCACTAGGAACTGACCAAAATGGGCAGCCATGAATTCCCAAACATCTATCTTAGAACCATGGCATATATTAAGCCCACAGAAGCGAATGGCCATGTTCAACACAGATAATATCCAGCCAACCTTCTGATCCTACAGAGATGAATTCGAGCTTAGAATTATACACTTATATCTCTGTTATTCCTTGTACTTCAAAGCTTTATCTTTGTATTCTGAGTTGTACTCAGTAATCTCTTTGTACAAGAAAACTGAAGTTTAAGTTTCCCTGAAACTTAAACCCATTCATCATTGTAAACACAATATGTGTCTGAGAGCCTGGAGAGGTGATGAGATTCTGGCAAGCGTGCCAAAATTCCAGCAGTATAATAGTAAGTAAGAGTATCGTATCCACAGGGAACGGTTCAATTTATAAAGATTAGTGGTCACAACTATCAAGTGAGAATACTGTTGTTGGTTGTTGAATTGCGAAAGTAAATAAAAACAGAAAATAAATTGAGATAGGTAGAGACAGTTGCTTGGACTAGGATTGAACTTCGTTTCATCGCACCCTTTTTCATATGTGAATTCCTTCATTAATTATGAATTTGTTCTTATGATACCTTAGCCAACTCTATTGTTTTACCCCGAGTTACCAGTAGTTAACCACTCGACGGTAGCCCATGCGGGTTCTCCCAGGCGACAAACTACTACGGCTTGATTGTTCTATTTGTCAGTTGTTAAAACTATTAATTCACTGCATATTCCTATAGGGACTTGTAAGGTCCAAGAATCCCTTCAAAGTGGTTTTTATTATGACAACCAAATCAAATGCAACTTAGCATAATTCTGATTCCAAAAGAACTAACCATTTCATTTGAGAATGTGTCCAGAAGCAACAGGTTTCATCTTGCAGAAGGACAACTATGAGAAGCTTCATTTTAATGGATAATAGAAGCAATAAGTTGAAAGAATGACAAATCTGTGAAGGAAAACTTAAAATAAAAATGAGTAAATTGAAAGTAACTCATTCAAGCATTCAGAAGCTGACAAACACACTTCACAGACTCCAGAAGCATGAGGAAGCAATCTAAAAGCCCTTAATGAAATTGTTTTAGAAGAGAGATTCACTTTTTTAAAGAAACTCTCAGAAGATATCAAATACAGAACATGGAACATGTCACAGAAGCATAAGGATCATTTGCAGTTGACCAGAAACAATCCTGCAGAAGGAATATGTAAAAATGAGTTCTGCAGAAGCAGCAAATCTCTCAATGATCCTTAAATAAATTCCTTACTAAATTGGCTGAGTAACACAAGTTGAAATACACTTGGATTTATCCAGAAATCATCCTCAGATCATTCACAAAAGGAAGGGTAAGGAAATGAGCCAGTTTTGCTGTCTGCAGAAGCTGGTTCTGCAGAAGCGAGAAACCAGTCAAACAGACAGTTGTACCTGTCAGCTTTTGCAGCTGTACCTGAAAGGGACTTGTCAAAGCATCACAGCTGAATCATTTTGACTGCATTCCAACAGCTACAAGGCTCCTCAACTATAAAAGGAGGTGTTCTCTTCACCATGGAACACACCTCTCTTTCCATAAGCATAAAATAATCTTTGCTCTTTCACTGCCAGCTTCTGGAAAAGATCAAGGGGATGGCAAACCATGGAGCTGCAATGTTCATTCCAGAAGGATCATCCACAAACAGACCACCAACTTTCAAAGGAAAAGACTATTACTATTGGAAGGATAGAATGAATTTGTTCCTGGAATCTCAAGATATTGATCTATGGGATATTATAGAAAATGGGAATTACATTCCCACTACAAGAAAAACCAGAGTTCTGGCTCCTTCCACAAAAGGTGAGTCTGAAATTGTTAAAGAAGCACCAAAACCTAAACCTAGAGAAGAATGGACATAAGATGACAAACAAAGGTATCTTCTAAATTCTAAAGCTAAATTTTTTCTTCTTTGTGCATTAAGTAGAGGTGAATATGATAAAGTTGTTAGCTGCAACACAGCAAAAGAAATATGGGATACCTTAAGAATTGCTCATGAAGGTACAGACCAAGTAAAAGAATCTAAAATCAACATTTTAATTCACCAATATGAAATGTTTAACATGGTTGAACATGAAACTATAGATGAAATGTTCAGTAGGTTTACTATTATTATAATGATTTAAAATCACTTGGTAAAAGCTATTCAAATCAAGAACAAGTAAGAAAAATACTTAGAAGTCTCCCAAGGATATGGAGACCAAAAGTTACAGCAATTCAAGAAGCAAAGGATCTAGTTGTACTCAAACTGGATGAGCTTCTTGGCTCCTTAAAAGTCCATGAACAAGAGCTCATGGATGAATTGCCAAGGAAGGACAAGTCAATAGCTCTGAAAGCAAGCACATCCAGAAGAAAGTGCTTTTGCAGAAGATAAGCTTCAGAAGGAGAATCATTCTCTTCTGAAAATGATGATGAGCTAGCCTTTATATCAAAAACATACAAAGGCTAATCGGAAGAAAAGGCAAAGGAAAGAAATTTTTCAATTTCAAGAAGGAAGGACCAAAAGGTGAAAAGAGCAAAGGTCCTATCATATGCTACGAATGCAACAAACCAGGACACATCAAGGCAGAGTGTCCAACAGCTGAAAGAATCAAGACCATTCCAGAAGAAGAAGGCCATGATGGCTACAGGGATGATTCTGACAGCTCTGCAGAAGGAGAAGATGAAGCTGAAACTGCACAGTTGTGCTTCATGGCTGGAGAAGATGAAGAAGATGAGGTAATTACCTATACTCCTTCTGCTTATAAAGAACTTGAAGATGCTTTTGAAAATTTATTATCTGACTCACACACACTTGCACAAAAACGTGCTCTTCTTAAAGAAACAATTAGTTAAATCTAAAGAAGAAAATGACATACTTAGAGAAGATAATAATAAGTTAACTAAAACCAATCACTGTCTCCAACAATCTCATTTTAAGTTATTTGAACAAGTCAAAACTATAAAAAACAATTCTGCAGAAGCAGAAAAAACTGCAAGTCTGCAAAAGGAAAATTTGCTTCTGCAGAAGAAAATTGATGAACTTCAAAATGATTTGTGTAAATTTGTAAACAGCACTCACAACTTGAATAAATTAATAGGAAACGGTAGAGAAACTTCAGACAAAAGAGGTTTAGGATTTAATCAAGACAAGTTTTCAGAATCACACAAATAGTTTTTGTTCCAGCCAAAAGGAAACCTCCTCATTGTTCTTTGTGTGACAAGCTTGGACACCATGACCAAAACTGTTACAAAAGAAAAAGGAGTACCAGAAGGAAGGTATCTAACCTCACAGGACCCAAGAAAATTTGGGTACCTAAAGCCTTGTTATCTTCTGTTGTAGGAACAAACAAAAGGGTCCAAGAAGAAAAGGAGCTATGGTTCTTGGACAGTGGATGCTCCAGACATATGACTGGAAACAGAAGCAATTCACTCAGCTACAAATGATGGAAGGTGGAACAGTAGCATTTGGAGACAACAACAAGGCTTCAAATCAAAGGTATTGGAAAGATAGGTATGCAAGGTTCTACCCAAATTAATAATGTATATTATGTGAAAGGGTTAAAACATAATCTTCTTAGCATTAGTCAGTTATGTGATAGTGGCTATGAAGTTATGTTCCAACCTACATTCTGTGAAATTAGAGAATCATCTACTAAAAAGGTATTATTCTCAGGTATCAGAAACAAGAATCTATATAGCATAAATCTAGAAGAACTTCCACAACAAACCTGTCTTGCATCTTTTGAAAATGAAAAATGGATTTTGCATAGAAAAGTTGGCCATGTAAACATGAAAACTATTTCTAAACTTTCCAAACTAGAACTTGTAAAAGGATTGCCAAAGCTGAAATTTGATAAAGATAAAATTTGTGAAGCATGTGTAAAAGGAAAACACACTAATTCAAGTGTTCATCCCAAAAATGTAATAACTACAAAAAGGACTTTAGAACTACTTCACATTAATCTTTTTGGTCCAACTAAAACACCTAGTTTGGGAGGAAAAAGTATGGGATTGTGAAAGTAGATGATTACTCTAGATTCACATGGGTTTTGTTGTTAGCTACTAAGGATGAATCTTTTGAATCTTTCAGAATCTTCTCAAGAAAGTGAAAATGAAAGAAACCAAAAGGTAGCTTCTGTAAGAAGTGACCATGGAGGGGAATTTCAAAACTAATTTTTTCAAAAACTACTTTGATGAAATGGAATTTCTCACAACTTCTCTTATCCTAGGACTCCACAACAAAATGGAGTTGTAGAAAGGAAGAATAGAACCCTTCAAGAAATGGCAAGAACTATGTTAAGTGACAGTGGAATTCAAAAATATTTTTGGGGAGAGGCTGTTTCCACTACATGTTACATACTTAACAGAGTTTCTATCAGAAGCATCCTTAATAAAACTCCATATGAACTATGGAAAGGAAGAAAACCCAACATTTCCTATTTTCACATATTTGGAAGTGAATGCTTCATATTAAACAATAAGGATAACCTTGAGAAATTTGATGCTAAACCTGAAAAAGGAATATTTCTTGGTTACTCCATCACCTCTAAAGCATATAGAATTTATAATCTTAAAAATCAAACAATAGAAGAAAGCATGCATATTATTTTCAATGATGCTAACTCTCCTTCTCAAGCATGTGATAAGCAAAATTCTGATGATGAAAGTCAGTCAAAGAAAGTGCCTTCTGAAAATCATACTTCTGCAGAAAAGGCTGCAGAACCTGCAGAAGTTGTAGGTGCTTCTGGAGAAGATTCTGACTGTCAAAAGCAGAATCTGCCCAGAAGCTGGAAATATGTGACTTACCATCCTCATGACCAAGTAATTGGAAATGTTGAGGAAGGTGTAAAAACCAGAAGACAACTAAGGAATGACACAGCTCTTCTTTCTCAAGTTGAACCAAAGAGTGTCCAAGAAGCACTTGATGAAGAATCATGGGTTGAAGCTATGAAAGAAGAACTAGACCAGTTTGAGAAAAACAAGGTCTGGACTCTTGTACCTCAACCAAATAATCACACCATAATTGGCACAAAATGGGTATTCAGAAACAAAATGAATGAAGAAGGTAAAGTTATCAGAAACAAAGCAAGGTTAGTGGCTCAAGGATATAACCAACAAGAAGGTATTGATTTTGATGAAACTTTTGTTCCAGTAGCTAGATTAGAAGCTATTAGAATCCTTCTTGCTTTTGTTGCATTTAAAAACTTTAATCTTTATCAAATGGATGTGAAAAGTGCTTTTCTAAATGGTTTCATAAGTGAAGAAGTTTATGTACACCAACCTCCTGATTTTGAAAACAAAAAACATCCTAATCATGTTTTCAAATTAACAAAAGCTTTGTATGGTTTAAAACAAGCTCCTAGAGTTTGGTATGAAAGAACTCAGCAAACCTTTCTCTTACAAAATCAATTTCAAGAGGTAAAATTGACACTACCCTTTTCAGAAAAACTTCCAATAATGATCTTCTCATTGTTCAAATTTATGTTGATGATATAATATTTGGATCTACTAATTTGAAAAATGTGTGAAGAGTTTTCTGAAACTTATGAAAGGTGAATTTGAAATGAGTCTCATGGGTGAATTGAAGTTCTTCCTAGGACTTCAAATCAGACAAGGAGAAGCATGGAATCTTTATAAACCAAGAAAAATACACTAAAGATCTCTTAAAGAAATATAAAATGGAAGGTTCAAATCCATGGGGACTCCTATGCATCCCTCTGCAGTTTTAAATATGGATGAAAATGGTAAACCTGTTTCTGAAAAGGAATATAGAGGAATGATAGGATCTCTATTATACTTAACTACTAGTAGACCTGACATTTTAACACTCTGTAAGTCTATGTGCAAGATTTCAATCTTCTCCCAAAGAATCACATGTTGCAGCTGTAAAAAGAATTTTTAGATATCTTGCTGGAACTACAAATCTTGGATTATGGTACAAGAAAGGCACAGATTTTGAGCTCACAGGTTATTGTGATGCTGACTATGCTGGAGATAAGTTGGACAGAAAAAGTACTAGTGGAAGCTGCCAATTTCTTGGAGAATCATTAATCTCTTGGTTTTGCAAGAAGCAGCCCACAATAGCTTTGTTCACCACAGAAGCAGAATATATTTCAGCAGCAAGTTGTTGTGATCAAATGCTTTGGATTAACATCAAATGGAGGACTACTGCTTGAGGTACACTAATATTCCTATCTTCTATAATAATACCAGTGCAATTAACTTGTCCAAGAATCCAATCCAGCATTCTAGATCTAAGCATATTGATATTAAACATCATTTCATTAGAGATCATGTCCAGAAGCATGACATTGAACTGAAATTCATTGAAACTAAACTTCAAATTGCTGATATTTTTACAAAACCTCTTGTTGAAGATAGATTTGTGTTTCTTAAAAATAAAATTAACTTGAAATGCTTGATTTCTTGAATTATCAATGAAATCTTTCTGCTTCTGGAACTAGAAAGTTCCACAAAAACATGTGGAGAAGCTTAAAATAGCATGTTTCTCTGTACAAACATAAAACTGTAATAATTACAGTAGCATGTTTAGCTTCTGGAATAAAAAACATACTCCTCACCTTCTGCAGAATCTGATGTATGTAAAAATCCATCTTCTGCAGATATCCATCTGCAAAAGATAATTCCTCAGTTGTTTTTGTCCACCTGCTAATCAAGTGAGACAGTTGTACAGTGATTGTTGACCAACAATCATATGTTGTCACATCTCTTATCCTAGGAAAGGTCTCTATCCATCACGAGCTTCAATAAACTTCAAGCCTTTCTTGGTAAGTCAACTGTGTAGGGTCAGCAACCTTTTCATGTTATCAAGGATACAAAAGGAACAAAGAAAAGCTAACTTTTGTCCCTAGCTAAAAAGGTGCAGGGTGGTTGTTACATAATTAGGGAAATTTAAAGCTTATAACTGTTGGATATATATAACCAAGGTTATAAAAAACTGTGCGCATGTCCTGAACTCTCTCTCTCCCTCCCTCCTTCTCAAATAAGGCAACGGCTAGTTGGGTTCTGCTATTTAGGATAGTCTCTCAGCTGAAGAAACATCACATTGCCCTCTCCAACTCAAACTCTTCACACTTTGTTTCATCATCTCATCCTTCTCTGTCTCAGCTTCACATTCTTCTCTCATCATGAGAATTAAGCAAATCGCATTGGAGAAAAAAGACTCCTCCTCCACAGAATCTGATGATTTTTATAATGGGCAATGAAATAGTGCCTTACATTGATCCTCTACATGCTCAGCCTCTTGCAACTCAGCCCTCTGTTTCTAGCTACTCAACAGGGCAAGATTCTGCTCCTACTGAACCCACAACCTTTGAACCTCAACCTGATCAAACACCCTCTCAACCCTCTACCACACCAAAACCTTCAGCTGAAAATCCATCCAAGAAACAAACTGATTATGTATTATATGTAAGAAGGTCTCAGAGGCATCGTGCAGTTTCAACGTTCAAAACAATAGGAAGTGATCCCAAAAAACCAATAAGTATAGACTCTCCCTCTCCCTCACACGCTGATAGCCATGAGGACACCAAGTCTGCTGAAAAGAAAGAGGAGAACTCAAGTCTAAGGGAAGAAGAAAGTGATCCCTCAGAAGGATCACAAGATTCCAACTATGACCTTTTTCCTGACAAGGAATTACTAAAAATCTTCTATGAAAAATGGGAGTGGAAGACAGTCATCCCTGGTAAGATATTTCTCCTCAGAGAAATCAAAGAATGTGGATGGGAGATTGGACATTTTGTCCAGAAGCAAGAATGGGGAGACTATCTCCTCATAAGGGAACCAGTCTATGAGAGGCTTGTAAAGGCATTTTATGCTTCTGCAAGCCAGTGTAGAAGTGATGGAAATTCCTTAATGGTGGAAATTAAGGGTTCAACAATTGTAGTCACTCCATAGACTATTGATGAAGCCCTAGGATGTAACGCTGTCCAAAACAAACTATTTTATGACTGGTATGCCTCAGCTGGTGTGACAAAACAGGAAGTTACAAAGAAAGTCCTTTACCATTCTAATTCACAACTTCAATCCAGCAAACTGATTCCCATTTGTAGGTTGTTCCTCAAACTCTGCTGCTATTCACTCTTACCTAGAGCTAGTACTCTAGAAAGAGTCACTGATCAAGATCTTATGGTAATCTATCGTCTTCTTTTTGGGAAAACCTTTCTCCTTATCTTACCTAATTCTGAGAAGCATGATTTCCTCAGCTAACCCCCAAAGAGCATATGCTAGTTTACTTATGGCATGCTACTCACAAGGATTTTAGACTCAATAACATCTCCTTAGAAGATGAAGCTTCTAGTGATACTTGCAGTTTCTTTGGGAAGATAAATTTGCAGAGGATGCTGATTAAAAAGCCTGAGCCATCTCATGACTACTCCAGTCCAAGTGAAAATGAAGAAGAGGAGAATACAGCACCAAGAACAAAGAAAAAGAAGATTCAAACCTTCTCCAGAAAGAGGAAAGGTTATTCTGCTGGTGCTTCTGGAAAACCTTCAACCAAGAATCTGAAGGTTTCCTCTCCTTCTTTTGAACCAGATGTGTCTTCTAAATCCACATCCTCTACATCACTATCTCTTGACTCCACTTCTGGAGAAGAAGCTATTTCTCAGCCCAAGTCACCACCTACAGAAGCACCCCAGCATGCAGAATCTCAAAAAACTATCAGTGCTTCTGCAGAGGGTCTGGCAGCTGATACATTGACCAATTTGGCTCAAGCTCTTCCTGATTCTCCTCAGATTGATTCTCCTGTACAAATTCCATTCCCTACACAATCAATTCCAACTGCTGATGCTCCTAAAATAGAGAAGAAAGAGAAAGAAGCAGTGCAGAAGGAGGCTACTATTTCAGCTCCTTTTGTAGGGACATTTGGAACTGATATGGTCAATCAGTTCCTTGCTTCTCCAATAATGGATTTTGTGTTCCCTGCTGCTGCACCAATTAGGGATACCTTACCTGCTATATCCTCACATCTTTCCTCAATGAACACTTTTACACAGCAATTGAGCAATGAGAAATCAGCTAAGGAGCCTGCTCCAAAACCTGATGCTGCTGCTTCTGAAGCACCACCAAAGACTGCTTCTCCTTCCAAATCCATGGAGAAGAATATCCAGAAGCTCAAGTCTGACATGAAGAAACCGTTTTCCAATGTGAACACTCTCCAAAACACAGTAAATGAAATGATTGAGAGGTTCACACAGCATCAGTTTTGGTTTAACAATTTTGTGCTTCCAGTAATTGCACCTCAAGCCCCAACTATGCCCTTCACACAATTTCAGCCACCCCAGAACTTGCTCCAGCCTTCTACCTCCTCATCATCTGACCACTCCTCTCCATCCAAGTGATAGATGATGATTCTGCTTCTTTCCATACAATTCCTTTGGGCCTTTTGATTGATGACAAAGGGGGAGAAGTAGTACTAGGTAGTTTAGGCTGATATGATATTTTAGGGTTTAGGGCTGATATTTGCTGATATCTTTTGACTGTGACTGTTTATGATTATGACTTTTTGGTATAATCCTTTTGATTAATGATGATGTTTGCTGCATATTGTTTGTTGCATATTGTTTGCTGCATATTTCTAAATTTACTAAATGATCAATTTAAAAATTGAATCAGTCTTGAAATCATATAATCTGCAACAATCATTATTCCCCAAATAAATGCTAAAATTCAAGGGGAGCTTGGTATTAAAAATCAGAATTATCTAAGTGATCCTTGATAAGGTTGTCATCATCAAAAAGGGGGAGATTGTAAGGTCCAAAAATCCCTTCAAAGTGGTTTTAATTATGACAACCAAATCAAATGCAACTTAGTATAATTCTGATTCCAAAAGAACTAACCATTTCATTTGAGAATGTGTCCAGAAGCAACAGGTTTCATCTTGCAGAAGGACGACTATGAGAAGCTTCATTTTAATGGATAATAGAAGCAATAAGTTGAAAGAATGACAAATCTGTGAAGGAAAACTTAAAATAAAAATGAGTAAATTGAAAGTAACTCATTCAAGCATTCAGAAGCTGACAAACACACTTCACAAACTCCAGAAGCATGAGGAAGCAATCTAAAAGCTCTTAATGAAATTGTTTTAGAAGAGAGATTCACTTTTTTAAAGAAACTCTCAGAAGATATCAAATACAGAACATGGAACATGTCACAGAAGCATAAGGATCATTTGCAGTTGACCGAAAACAATCCTGCAGAAGGAATATGTAAAAATGAGTTCTACAGAAGCAGCAAATCTCTCAATGATCCTTAAATAAATTCCTTACTAAATTGGCTGAGTAACACAAGTTGAAATACACTTGGATTTATCCAGAAATCATCCTCAGATCATTCACAGAAGGAAGGGTGAAGAAATGAGCCAATTTTGCAGTCTGCAGAAGCTGGTTCTGCAGAAGCGAGAAACCAGTCAAATAGACAGTTGTACCTGTCAGCTTTTGTAGTTGTACCTGAAAGGGACTTGTCAAAGCATCACAGCTGGATCATTTTGACTGCATTCCAACGGCTACAAGGCTCGTCAACTATAAAAGGAGGTGCTCTCTTCACCATGGAACACACCTCTCTCTCCAGAAGCATAAAATAATCTCTGCTCTTTCACTGCCAACTTCTGGAACCTTTTCTCTCTCCTCAAATTCTTTCTAATCTGCTTATACAAGTTGTTGAGGGGGAGTTTTATTCACTAGTAAATTCTGATGTTGCTCTGATTGTAAAATAGTGAGCTGTTTGTACTTTACCTTGCTGTTTTTGTGCTTCTGTAAGGTCAAAGAGATTGGTTTGTTGTAAAATCTCTTGTGACACATTAGGTGAAGTATTTGGAAAGGTTGTAAAGGCTCTGGTGTGAGCCTGTAATTGTTTGGAGTCTGCGGAAAGAAGTTCTGCAGATTTCTGGACCTGTGCTTCTGTAGAAAGACCTACAGTAAGTTAGGGTCTATTTTTGTGAGTTTGGTAATTCTGTAGAAAGCCTGAAGAGGCTGTGGAAAAAGAATACTAGTGGTAGTGTGTACCCAAAGGTTGTAACTGATTTGTTAGTGAGAAAAATCCTACAGAAGGTAGGGACTGGACGTAGCCTCAGGTTGGAAGAGGTGAACCAGTATAAAAACCTTTTTGTTTTCTTCTTTCCCTTACTTTGTTAATTTCTGCATGTGCACAAAAATCTTTCAAAACTAATAATACCTAAGTAAGTGGAAACTAAATTGATTCCACCAAGGAATCCTATTTTCAGCATAATAAGCATTAATACTTACAATTCTACTTGTGGAGATCCATCTTCTAATAAACAGCCAAGAACTTATCTTGAGCAAAATTTTATTAGAAGATAAAATTGCAGAATTTTAAAAGAATCACAATTCAACACCCCTTCTTGTGATTCAACCATATACTTCAGGACTACTATAAAGAGGTTGTCACATTCCATCTTTAATCATTGATTCCCCCTATATTCCTATAACAATTACTATGAGTACTTTTACCAATCAGAGTTCAAGTTTCCTATGTCTAGGCTCCCCCAAACTCGCTGTTAATCCGGAAATCTCTATCACATACTATCCTAAAATTAACCTATAACTCCGGCACACAGGCGGAAGCTACGCATTAAGCAAAGTATAAAAATACCGATATCATAAAAATAGGGATTCATAAATAGTAAAGAGAATTCACATACAATCGGGGATTGAATCAACTACATTCAATCCTATTGAAGAGTTTAGCTACGCATGGTAGCCATTACAAACCAACGGAGAAACTGTCACTTTCTCCAGCCCTTGCTCTACTATACCGTATCTCCAAAAGCTCCGGTCTCCAAAAGCTCCCTATGATCTGTACAAAGGGTCCTATTTATAGATGAAGGAAAGCTATCTTAAATCTGGAAGGAATCTATTTAGAAAACAGATCTAGAAACAAATCCACGCAGCTGCACTTCACCTGCGCTCAGCGCAAGTGAAGCGCAGGTTACAGAATCATGTGTTCCAACCTACGCTCAGCGTAGATGAAGTGTGGAGCGCGTTACAGATTATTCTGTTTCCTCTTTTAATAGTTTGATTTCTTCATGATCTTATCCTTATCTGCTTGGCTTCCCTTGTTTCCCTCTTTATGAATTGATTTTGTGTTTATCTTGTCTTTGAATTTAAATTGAGGAAGTTATCCGCAGAATCCTTGTTTAAATGGTTGTTGATCTTATCTTTATTTGCTCTTATTCAAACTTCAAATCTGCAGATCCTATCCTCAAATGATGCTATCTTCTTTTCTCATTTAAATCTCTCTCATAAATCTGCAAAATCAACAGATTTTATATTAAAATAGCATCAAATTCATATTCAAATTAAATAAACACAATTATTGCAATTATTAATAAAAAGGGATTATTTTGGGGCATAAATTACTATTTTACCCTTGATAAGTGCAGTAAAAATACAAGAATATATCAATAATTGGCACTTATCAAATACCCCCCAACTTAACTTCTTGTTTGTCCTCAAGCAAGAGACCTTCTTGCAATCAAAAATGGATTCATTCCCTTTGTTAAAATTCTCAGGAATAAGGACAAATTTTCATCATCCCTTCACTAGGCAGCAGTCACTTTCCAAATATAAAAAAAAATTAGAATTAAGTGATGTTACCAAAACTCAATCAGAACAAGATACAAAAAATCAGTTAAACCTTCTCAAAAATAGCAATCAAAATAGTAAATGATAAATCAAGGAATTCTCTCATGCTCACGGGTAAGTGTTTCCCTTAATTTTTCCACTACAATTGAACAACTAAAATTAATAGTTGTTTCTAGTTTCTAAACATGCACATAGTCAATATGGATCAAAAGGTATTTTCTTGGTTGTAATGAGGCTGGGTTATCAAGAAATCATGGTTTTTCTGGATAAGCAAAGAACACTTAGAATAGAGAGCATATTTTGATTTTTTTTGAGCTTGGAACTTCTCTCCATTCTCCATCTCATTCTTGATTTGTCTTATTTTAGCTGGCCTCTTTCTTTGTTTGAAGATGCACTCCCCCCAACTTATTCAATTGATTCACTTTTTTCTTTTTGATTTTTGAGGGAGTGATCTTCTTTTGCTTTCTTGTGCCTGCTCTTTGTATTTCTTCTTTTCAAGTAACCAACCATCTCTTCCCATTTCATCAAGTTGCATCTTTGCTCTCTATCACAAATGTGTAAGGGACAGGATAGAACAGTTATTTGGGTTGGGGTGCATAAGAAGAAACATTTAAGGCTCAAATGGATTACCAAAAATTGGAAAAAAAAATTTAAGGGTTGGCTTTTTGGCACTGAGCAAATGATTTAAAAACAAAAATTGCCTTTATCACTTCCATATTTTCCATGAGTAGAGTAAAATCTAAAAACTCAATCAATAGTAGTTGACAAGCAGCGGTGAAAACTCTCAATTCAAGTGTTTGGTCTCACAACTCACCGGCTTTTTGGCTAATTTCCTTTGTAAAGCACTTACTGAAATTAATTAACTATCCTAATAGGTTCTCCTGTGAAATATCCTAGTCCTAACTGATTATGGAATTAATCACAAAACCCTTTCTTCTTTCTAATCTGGTTAGTTAAACTGCCCAAATTTAGAGACTTTTAAAAATTAATTCCTTAAATCCCTATTCCTAATTCCTTAAATCCTAAAAAATGAAATGCGAAAAATCCTAATTAACTAAAAAAAATATAATCCTATAAAATAAAAGAAAATAGAAAATAAAAGAAAAACATCAGTATCATTCTTCATCCTCTGTATCCTTTAAGTCCTTGTCCTGCTCTCCTGCTGCTGCTCCACCTCCCCCTTGATGAATAGGCCTGTCCCCAAGTCACTACTAGAATATCCGGATCTCTTCAAACAGCATGTCGGGTATGGGTCTGGTAACTCGTGATTGGTTTGAGGTCAACTAGTCTTTTCAACTTTATACTTTGCAGTAGCCTGTGCATTCTTGAATCTCATGGGATCATATTCTCTGATCCTCTTCCCATGCCTTCTCCTCGTGAGCTAAAGCCACGAGAAAGACCAACGATTTAATCCTAGGCATCTGAAAAGTCAAATAACAACAGTTAGTTGCTAAAAACACATTCATTTCAATGATGCCTTATTGCAAAAACCAATTCATGAAGAACATGGAAGCCAAATGCTTTCAAAAGAATTAATCTCTTCTCAACAAAATTTCATTGCACTTGGTAATGACTTCCAAAAAACAAATCATACTCATTTGTTTTGCAAGCATTCAATCAATCCATGGAAAGTGAAAGTTCAAATTTTTGAAAGAAACAGAGCACAACACTTTCAAATTCAATAACTCACAAAACAAAGAGCATTCCAATCAAACAAATTGTTCTTCATGTTCCTCACAGCCAAAATCACATTCAAGATAGAAATAATCAACAATATTAACAATCCTAAGGTTGCTATCCTAAAGTGAAAATCATAAAAATAGAATGAAGATTTCAATTGGTAAAATTTAAAGAAAACATACATGAAACTTGAAAGTTTCAAAATTGATGGAGGTTTGTGGGTGGAAAAAGTGAAAGAAGAGCTTAGGAAGTAGAGAAACAGTACATGAGAAAACAGAAGATTTTTAAAATTTTGTACTGCTGCGCTTCACTTGCACTCAAGCACAGAAAACAGTGACTAAAATTGCAATTCTGCGCAGAAAATAGAATAAGATTTTGCAATTTTCAGTCACATTTTCTGCTACTTCTTATTGTTTAAAAACTTTTTATTTTCCACAAACTTATTCCAATCAATTTTGAAAATTTCCTAAATCCTAAAAAAAATGAAAAATCATAATTAACAGACAAAACAAAAGAAAACAAAACTGAAAACAATTAAAAACTTAAAAATCTCTGGGTTGCCTCCCTAGAAGCGCTCGTTTAACGTCATATAGCTTGACGCCTGTTCTTTCAAGGTGGGTGATACTGAAATCCTTTAGTCAGCCTCTGTGTTGTACCCTTGACTCCTTTTGGCAGTGATCCTACCCATATTCTTGCCTCGGACCAGTTGTGAATGAGATTTGTATCTAACCATTTGGTCTTGAATATGGAGTTAGACCATGTTGTTGACTCCTTTGGTTTGACTTTCCTTTTCTTTGGAGTCTTGCTCAGATATGCATGGGTCTTCTTCCGTTGAGGCTTGAAGGATTCATGGTTGTCTGCTTTGAATTCTTTTTCTTCACAGGGGTCTTTGATATGAAATATGCCTGACCACTTTGTCCTCAATCAAAACTTAGGCTTTGATTGTGATGTTAGCTTGACTTTTCTTCTCTTTGTCTTGTTCTGGTCAGTGTGTTTGCAGGCCTTTCTTTTGTGAGGTTTGGAAGGTTTAACACTTGCACCATGCCTTTCTTGATCTTCCTTTGAGAGTTGGTTGGATAAGGCAAGGTATTTGGTCTTGGTACCACTTCCCCTCCTTCCTCGGGCTTTGACTCACTATCTCCCTGTTCACTCTTTTTCTCATTTTCTTGATCTTTTTCATCATGTACACCCTCATGTGTTTTGTTCTCTACCTCTCTTTCATGGTCAATCTCTTCTTTAAGCACAATCTTTTCTGTTTCATCCTCTCCTTTTTCTTCTTCTACTTCTGCTTTACCTTCTTCTTTTTCTTCTTCTTTTGCTTCTTCTGCTTCCTCTTCTTCAGTTTTTTCTTCTTCATCAGCCAGATTGTCATTGGTTTCCTCCCTTATCAGTTGAACACTTATGGTGGTCATGTCATCATACTGTTCTTCAGGGTTAGGCTGTGCATTTGCTGAAATTTGTTTTGACTGACATTTGGTCATATTTTCTACTATTTCAGCTAGTATGGGGTCAGCAGGTAGTCCTGTTTCTTCACAAGCCTTCTGAAATCGTACCAATTCTTGCAACTTTTTTTAATAAGATTGTCCCCATCTGAATGCCTTGGTTGAATTGAAGAGTAGCTTTGCTGCTGTTGGGAAGGAGGTTGCACATGGATGAAACATTATCTTGCTGCCACCTACAATCTTGATTCTGGCTATTTCTCCATCCTTGTGAATTGCTTGCAAAGTTGTTGCTGTTGGAGAAGTTGCCTGGTCTTTCTTGGTTGCCCATGTAAATAACTTGCTCTTCTTGAGTGCATGGGTAAGAGCAGTAACCATTGAGATGGTTACCTCTGCAAAAGTCACAAATTAATTGTGGTGACTGGCCAGGATAAGAGTGAACTTTCTGCGGTGGCTGAGAAAGGTTAGCTAGCTCTTTTTGAGTGCTTCCATTGACTGCATCAAACTCTTATTATCTGCCTTGAGTTCATCTTCAAAAGTTTGCTTATGCGACGAAACAGCATCTTGTTGCCACTCAAAATTTTGATTCTGGTAACTTCCCCAATCCTGCAAAAATTTGTCAGAATAATTATTGTAGGTAGAGAAGTTACCATAAATCGGTCTGTTGGAAAAGTATTCATATTCTCCAAGTTTTTTTCTTTTCCATTCAGTAGTCATGATTGATGCAGCTTTTACTTCATCCGGGGTGGTTGAATAGAGAGTGTTGAGTTTGTCTCCTTATTTTTGGATTCTTCCTCGCTTCTCCTTCGTCTCCTTCTCTTGTTTCTACTTCTGTTCTTCCTTGATGTCCTTTCTATTTCTGGATCAAATTGTAGATGATTTGGGGACACCTAGCCTCTCAAAAGCATAAACAAGAAAACTTGAAAAGGGTAAGTGTGGAAGAGAATTTTTTAAAAAAAAAGTTTTAAAAAAATTAAAATTTAAATTTAAAAAATAAAATTTAAAAATTAAAAATAAAAAAAATTCCTAAAAATTCAAAAAATAAAAAATAAAAAAAAGGTAAAAAAATCCTAAGATAGAATATATACAACTTAATAGTATAGACCTCCCAAGTCTTTACAAATTGATACACCGTTCCCCGGCAACGGCGCCAAAAATACTTGATAGGATTCTGGCAAGCGTACCAAAATTCCAGCAGTATAATAGTAAGTAAGAGTATCGTATCCACAGGGAACGGTTCAATTTATAAAGATTAGTGGTCACAACTATCAAGTGAGAATACAGTTGTTGGTTGTTGAATTGCGAAAGTAAATAAAAACAGAAAATAAATTGAGATAGGTAGAGACAGTTACTTGGACTAGGATTGAACTTCGTTTCATCGCACCCCTTTCATATGTGAATTCCTTCATTAATTATGAATTTATTCTTATGATACCTTAGCCAACTCTATTGTTTTACCCCGAGTTACCAGTAGTAAACCACTCGACGGTAGCCCATGCGGGTTCTCCCATGCGACAAACTACCACGGCTTGATTGTTCTATTTGTCAGTTGTTAAAACTATCAATTCATTGCATATTCCTATAGGGACTAATATAAAGAGGTTGTCACATTCCATCTTTAATCATCGATTCCCCCTATATTCCTATAACAATTACTACGAGTACTTTTACCAATCAGAGTTCAAGTTTCCTATGTCTAGGCTCCCCCAAACTCGTTGTTAATCCGGAAATCTCTATCACATACTATCCTAGAATTAACCTATAACTTTGGCACACAGGCGGAAGCTACGCATTAAGCAAAGTATAAAAATACCAATATCATAAAAATAGGGATTCATAAATAGTAAAGAGAATTCACATACAATCGGGGATTGAATCAACTACATTCAATCCCATTGGAGAGTTTAGCTACGCATGGTAGCCATTACAAACCAACGGAGAAACTGTCACTTTCTCCAGCCCTTGCTCTGCTATACCGTATCTCCTCGGCCTCTAGTCTCCAAAAGCTCCCTATGATCTGTACAAAGGGTCCTATTTATAGATGAAGAAAAGCTAACTTAAATCTGGAAGGAATCTATTTTGAAAACAGGTCTAAAAACAAACCCGCGCAACTGCGCTTCACCTGCGCTCAGCGTAAGTGAAGCGCAGGTTACAGAATGATGCGCTCCAATTTGCGCTCAGCGTAGATGAAGCGTGGAATGCGTAACAGATTATTATGTTTCCTCTTTTAACAGTTTGATTTCTTCCTAATCTTATCCTTATCTGCTTGGCTTCCCTTGTTTCCCTCTTTTCGAATTGATTCTGTGTTTATCTTGTCTTTGAATTTAAATTGAGGAAGTTATCGCAGAATCCTTGTTTAAATGGTTGTTGATCTTATCTTTATTTGCTCTTATTCAAACTTCAAATCTGCAGATCCTATCCTCAAATGATGCTATCTTCTTTTCTCATTTAAATCTCTCTCATAAATCTGCAAAATCAACAAATTTTATATTAAAATAGCATCAAATTCATATTCAAATTAAATAAACACAATTATTGCAATTATTAATAAAAAGGGATTATTTTGGGGCATAAATTACTATTTTACCCTTGATAAGTGTAGTAAAAATACAAGATTATTTTGTGTGTAAAAGAATACTGCATGAGTTGCCTGGAGGGGCAGTTGAAAACAAAGAATACTCGGTGTTAAGCCTGGAGAGGCTGGTATAAAGAATACTTGTAATCTTGCGGGATTAGTGGAAAATCCAGTGGTGGTTTGCCCTGGGACTGGATGTAGCTCACTGGGTTAGTGGGTGAACCAGGATAAATCCTTTGTGTAAATTTCTCTTTACCCTTAACTCTTTACATTCTGTTATTATCTGTTTATCTCTAACCAATAAAGGGTTTGAAAAATGAGTTTAAAATTAACTTAGTAAAACTTCATTTATTAACCAAATCATTTTGAAAAGAAGTACTTACTGAACCTTCTGGAGTGGGTTCAGGAAGTTATCAAATAACTCAATTTTCAGCAAGTTACTGAATCATTTGGATATTAGTGTAAAACATTTTTTGAACAACTTGTTTTATGTTTTTGAAGTTATTATTTATCAAAATCAGTTTTAAACAAGTTTCTGAAAATGATTTTATTGAACCCTCTAAAGTGATTTCACAAAACCCATTTGTTTTCATCAAAGTTCAGCCAATCTCTGAAAAACTCATTTTCAATAGCCTACGTTTAACTCTGATATTCTTTACTATTTGCAAAAGAAGTTTTTCATAAAAACCTACAAATGTTTATTTGAAATTATAAGTTGGTTGTAAAAGGGTTTCCGAAAATTTGCGTAAATTTTTAAAACGCTATTCAACTCCCCTTCTAGTGTTTACCGTGGCTCCAACACTAAAGCCTATCCCTGACTTCTGTGGTTTGGAGAAGCATAATTAAAGCTAAGGACGCATTGCGTGATGGTTTCCGGATGGACTTAGGAGATGGGGAGTCTTCTGTTTGGTATGCCGATTGGACTGGGCTGGGTCCTTTGTGCAACCAAATTCCCTTTGTTCACATATCAGACACTCATCTTCAGGTGAAGCAACTTTGGCATAATGGAGTTTGGGATTTCACCTCGCTAGCAACCCACCTGCCAGAACAATTAATTGATACTATGCGATCAATTACTATTCCTCCTCCCGGGGCAAATGGCACACTGCTACTTGGAAATGGGATAGTGGCACTAACGATGCTTATTCTTCTCGAGAAGGATATCTTTGGCTCCAGGAGAGGGACCGCCCTGCTTATTCTAATAACTCTTGGCGTTGGGTGTGGAAAACCAAGGCACCTGAAAAGATCCGTTTCACACTTTGGCTAATTCTCCACAGTGCTCTTGCTACGAGGGAGTTCCTTCATAGGCGTCATGTTTGCGAGATTGCCACTCCTCTGCCCAAGTATGGTGCAGATTGGGTTTCAATGTTAAACATGATTTCCAATCATCTGAATTGTAGAGGTCCGGATACATCTCTTTTTCTTGCTGCTGTGTGGTGGCTTTGGCTTTGGAGGAATAATTCTGTTTTTAGCCCGGAAGAATGGGATCTAGAGTATGTCATGCGTAATATTTTTCTCATGAATGATGTTATGCTCCGTTCTACTGATCTTCTTGAGGATTCACATGTAACGAATCTCTGGTGGAGTGCCCCTGCACTTGGTTATACTAAACTGAACGTTGACGGCAGCGTGCTTCCTAGAGACAGAACGCTTTTACTGGTGGCGTCTTGAGGGATGATAACGGCCAATGGATTGCGGGCTTCTCTTGTAGGGAAGGTGTGGGATCCATTCTCTTTACTGAGCTTAGAGCTGTGCTTCGAGGCATCCAGCTGGCGTGGCATAAGCTTATTTGCGAGTCTGATTCTGTGGAGGTGGTTCGCCTTCTTCACTTGAGCACTGTTCCGGATGGTCTTCCTTGCAAAGAATTGTTGTTGACTATCAGAGGTTGGATGAATAAATTCACAGAGCTCCAGGTCACCCATGTGCTTCGGGAGGCAAATATGGTGGCTCACTCTCTAGCAAAGTCTATTTTGCTGGGTAATGAAGATTTCAGATTGTGGCATTCTCCTCCATCTGAGTTATGCGACCTGCTGGCTAAGGATTTTCCTCCTTAGTTGGTCTCTGTCTTAATCTCCTTTGTTTCTTATTTTTTTCCCTGTCACCAAAAAAAATTTGATGTGCACTACTTTGAAGGGAGTAGTAACTTTTTAGTTATGGTCCAACAGGTCTATTTATTTAAGGCTAAGCTGGCATAATATGTCTCATTGGTCAAATTCCCACAAAAAAACAATGTGTGCTTTAATCATCTCCCCATGTGAACCTATTAATATTTGAAGTTCTAATAGCCATAGTAAACCCCTCATTCTCATTGTTTTAATTTGTAATAAGTCAATTATATACAGAACAGGTCCAAGTGATTCTATTATGCAATCAAAATAGACTTATAATCACATTTACTCGGACTATACTTTATACAATAGAAATTTGTTAATAAAAATATAGAGTTCAAGATTTATACAGAAAAATAAAAATTATTTTTACAATACACCACCTATATTGCTATTTCACTGACTTATAACATATACTCACTTGGGGACAATAGTATTCAGAAAGAAAAATTAACATACAAACAAAAGAAGCCATTTAATATTAAATAATACATATACTAAAAAGACAAAAACACATTCGAATGATGAATTTAATCCCTGAAGAGAATATTGAAGACTAAATAAAATTTCACTTTTAATATCTAATATTACACCACTGAAAATAATTAACAATTTATAATGAAAACTCATTCCGCTACAGAAACTATTAAGGAGTAAATTATTAAAATAAAATAACCAATATTGATCTCATGAAATTTCAGGCAGTTTCTCAACAAAAAGCCAAGAGTTTCGAGAATCTGACAAAAAAAATTAAACATTTCATTAAAATATGCACATTTCCTAAAAGTATCTACCAATTCAAAGAGTGATAACAGGATAACAAAAGACTATAAGTGTTATTCCAGCTAATGATTATGATATTAATAGACAATGGTACCCTCCTACTCTGCTGAGCTTAAAAAAAAATAACGCATTAGAAAAAGGTATACATATCTATATTACAGTATAATTTATAATATTTGTATTAGTATAGCAAAAGGAATTATCAAAATTGGATGTTAAAAGATTAAATCATCACACTTAACAAATACCAACTTTCTTACATATTTGCATGTTAAATTCTAAATTAGATCAATAAATCCCTTATGATAATAGAAGGGGATATATAATTGTTGCTGTGATAATTTCTATCAATAGTTGAACATTTACCTTTTTCTATTTTTGTCTTAATATTCAAAATTTGCATCAGTATATTTGTGCAACCTCACTTAAATGTAGGTCGTAGTTGGATTGGTGGAATGGAGTTTCAAATAGACTGAATGAAAAGAATTTAAAATCAAGAAACAGGGACAATCAACTATTTGTCATTAATTTGTCAGTGTTTTTTCCCGGGGCATGGAACTGTCAGATGAGGGTACATTTATCTTTCGAAAAACATTGAAAGATAAAAGAATTAATATATAAAATGTTAATATCATAAAATCAAATTAATCAATTAATAAAATAATTAATGTAAGACAAAAAAATTTGACCAGCTGATGATCTCTAAATATTGGTTGTCAAATCCTGAACGAAAGCCATTTTCTCCAAATATTGGGCCCAATATGCTAAACGTAAAGGCCCAAAGTGGTAACAAAAAATTTGACTTGAATGAACAGTACTAAAACATATTCTATTATGTAATAGTATAAATTGGCCGAGAGGTATTTTCAAAAAAAAAAAAAATGGAAGAAAAAAAGAAAATACATTATGGTCATAATTTATTTGCTAATCCATCCATCTGCTGACGCATTCGAGCTGCCCAAGACATATTCCCTTCCTTACACTTACTTCTTCTCTTCAGCTCCCACAGTTGAGATTGCCATTGAGTTTTCCATTCATTTTTTTGTTCAATCACCTGATTGTAAAATGTAAAGCAATAAAAGTTAGCATTAAACAACAAACACCTTCACCCTTGCATTCAAATGAAATGGGACAAGTGAACAAGCACAAATAATAGATAAAATAAAGAATAAAGAAAGATTTGAATGGAATGTATATATGTATAGATCCCCTTATAAATAAAAAAACCAAGGAAGATTTGTACGAGTGAATATATAATAGCATAAAAAAATAACTAGAAGTTCACAAGTGCCTCTCACCAAAAGATAACTAAGTGGCCGTTCAGCGAATCTTCGGTTTTTTATTTTCAAAAAATTTCAACCAATTTTTTATAACTCAAAATTGAAATTTAAAATTTATTTTTTATGGCTTTTAAAATGTCCGTTTTGAAAACCATAAAAAGTGATTTTTAGTTTATTGTAAAAACTTGATTGAAATCGTTTGAAAACTAACAACTGAAAATTCACAACCACACCGAACAAGTCTAAAATAGTTTTTTTTTGTTTATAGCAGTGATATTATTCTCTCCGCTATTTTTGTTTGTTCTACCTTAAATAAAATTCCTATTTTTTTACTGGTCCACTTTAAAAGTTTAAAAAAGTACTTATTAGTTATTACTCCTTTTTGAATATACTACTATATTATATATACCCTTCCGTAATTAATAAAAAAGTTAGAAAAAGATAAATGATATAACAGAAAAAAATAAAAATATTAATTATCTTTTTTTAATCTGTATGCTCTCCTAATCAAAATGACAAATAAATATAAAAACTGAAAATTACACAAGTGCTGAAAAAATCAAGCTAATGGCTTTACCCAAAATTTTAAGGGTAATTATAGGGTGGACCCTTTGAATTTGGGTCCATCATAGACCATTAAGTTTTTTTACTATAAAAGGTAATTTTAATTTTATAATATGTATTAATAAATATTTTAATTTTATGAGTTAAATATGTTTTAGTCCCTGAAAAATAGTCGAAATTTAGTTTTAGTCCCTGTAATTTAAAACTGGTGGTTTTGATCCTTCAAAAATTGAAAATATACCAATTTAGTCCTTGTTGCCTCATTTTGCTACAGATTTTACTACGAATTAGTTACAAATTTTTATCAATAAGGACTAAATTAGTGCATTTTCAATTTTTGGAGGATCAAAACCACCTTTTTTAAATTGTAGGGACTAAAATCAAATCTCAACTATTTTTCAGGGACTAAAAACATATTTAACTCTAATTTTATAATATGTATTAATAAATATTTTAATATTAAATTTATACTATTTATGGTAAAGGTCTACCATGGACCCAAACTCAAAGGTTCCACCGTATAATTACCCAAATTTTAAAGCCTTTATCTGGGTAATTATAGGGTGGACCCTTTAAGTTTGGGTCCACCATAAACATTTACTATAAATAGTATAAATTTAATATTAAAAAAATTATTAATCAATATTATAAAATTAAAATTATCTTTTATAGTAAAAAAGTTAGTGTTCTATAGTGGACCCAAACTCAAAGGGTCCACCCTATAATTACCCCATCATCTAGAAAATCTTTGTCCATGTACTATGTGTTTACTATTTCTATACTCTTTCAAGTGACGACTGTCGACAGCCCGACACAGTTAAAGAATGAAAAAGGAACAAAAGTCAAAATAGAATTCATAACACAATTTATTGGTACAGCATAGATATTTAGCACAAAGATATTTTAAGTTGAGCTTCCTTATGATGTGAAGAAATAAAAAAATTGTATTTATATTTTTATAAATCAAGGTATTCTAAATTAAATTAAAAAATAGATATTCTCACTTATTAATAATAAGCTTATTTTAGAAAAAAAATTAAATTGAACTTCTTTCTAAAATAAAATAAAGAATGTAGTTATGCTAAAATTTTAATGTTAAAATTATAATACATTTAAACTAAATTAAAATTAAATATATCTTTAATTGCTGGCTTTAAAAATAAGTTCTCTTTAAAATAGTTATATTAAGATATTTTATATATATTCATGACATGATGCCAACGAAAAGAAAGACAACTTTTTGTTGGCTTAAAAGAGAGTAGAATAAGCTTATTGTGAAGGGGGAAAACACCATCAAAAGGTTCAACAGAAGCTACCAAAAAATAATAAGCATAAACAAATGCTAGAAATAAACAGATGGGTAGGAAAACAATTTTAGATTCAATCATAATTCACAAAGAGATAACATTTTCATACAACTAATAACATACAATAACTTATACAGCACATTTTTTTATATCTCTCCATCACATCTCACATTTCTCTATTTTTTTTTCTTCATTTATTTTTATATCTGTCTATATACAATATGTTGTTGTATAAACGACTACCATAGTTTCACCAGTTTAAGAAAGCTCAAACAAATTATAAAAATTCTGCTGCTGCATAATAATAAGCTTAGGGGGAAATGTGAAGAAAAACTCAAAGCAAAACTTAAATCCAACCAAGGGAAATTATGCCAAGAACACGTAACAACCAGGGAAAAGGGAATAATAGTTAAAGACCAAAATTTGAAACTTGTGAGTGACCGATCCGAGAATCAATAGAACAATGACCCAATTAAACATCATTAACAATTAAGCTCAGAACAAAGTAGACAACCTCAATCAGAACCATGTCAGCAATCCACTTCAAAAACAACTACCCACAAATTCAAAACAGAAATCAAGCACACCCCAAATAAAAAAATAACAACTTTCATATAAAAAGTAAAAAAAAATCATAATACCTGATCATCAACACTACGGTAGTTATAGCGTCTGCAAGAGGAGAAGGCAAGGTGAATCCCATTACCATTAGCCATGTCTCTATCATACATAGCTCTCCTTGCTGGATCAGACAAAGTCTCGTAGGCCTCCTGCACCATAATAAACCTCTTCGTGTACTCCTCGACCCGACCCGGTGGCGACACATCCGGGTGGTACTTCCGGGCCAACTGCTTGTACGCGTGTTTCACCTCCACCGATGACCCGGATTCGGGTACACCCAGAAGCTCGTAGAAGCTCAATTGGCACCGGGAAGTTACAAAAACGTCATCACTAACCGAAGCTCTCACCCTGAGTGAACCCGCACGGTTTCGGGTCAGAAGTTTTACGGGTTCGGATCTGTTACCGGAAAAAGGTATGGGATTTGCGGCGTGGAGACAGAAGCAAAAACGACAATCACTTACCATTGGTGGGAATGGGATTGTTACAGTTGTTAATCCATATCCATAGCAATGCATCTCTCTCACTAATTTTTCTTGTGTGATCTTTCTTTCTCACTTACTTTTTGCTATGTGTTTGTGCGTTGATTTACAATAAGGTTCAATTGGGATTGGTTGGATTTGTAGGTACAAGTTTGTTTTTTTTTTTTTTTTTTGGTCAATGTACAAGTTTGTCTGTTTGGTTACTTTTTTTCCAGTTAGGATTAAGGCAATAGACAGGACATAGTACAAGTATCTATCAAATATCAATGGAATGGATAAACATCTTTCAAGAGATTTTTTTGCCCTTTTAAAAACTGCATGTATCACGTTCTTTAATTTTTTTAAATACCATTTTAAGAGTAAATATTTGAAATTACAGCCGCTGGATTAGTGACTGGTGGTATTCGAATCCAAATATGTTATCGTTTACCAAATCCGATGCCCGACAACAGAAAATAGTTACAACGCGGTTCCTCCGCACACCATTTTCCTTCTTTCCAAATCTTGATTGAATCAGTTGGCAGTTGGCAGTCAAAGTGCTGGAATTTTAAGTAGTATATACTATGATACTATGACGTGTATGGTAACCTCATATCATCACTTTACATATATACTGTGATTTTTGTTAATCTTAAATAATTTTTTTGTCCTTATAAAATATGTGATTTTTATTTTTGGACCTTATAAAATTATTTTTATTTTTTTATCCTTATAAAATTTAAAAATTTTAAAAAAGATCCTTATTATCATTTTTTGATGATGTGTCATATATCTAGACACGCTACATCATGTGTCACCTCAGTATGATTACTTATGTGGCATGGTTGGATGCATGACAGGTGACAATAAGAACCTTATTCAAAATTTCTGAATTTTATGAGGATCAAAAGAATAAAAATAATTTTATAATGACCAAAAGCAAAAATCACATATTTTTCAGGGACCAAAAAGCTATTTAAGCCTTTTTGTTATCTATTGGTTGAATTACAAGGGTTGATTATCTTAATTATGTATATTAAATCACATAATCCCTATACCCTATCAATTAAATCCTATATAAAATTAATTTTGATATACTAAATAAATCTAAATTAATGTAAATGTTTATTAATAATATTTATATGGTAGAAATATTCAATCTAATTGTAGATTATTGAATATAATTATCTATTAAAAAATATTTAATAGTGTGAGTGTGTGTAAAAATTTTACACTTGTATTATTTAATAACTTTTAAAAAATTTAAACTTATATTATTTATTAACTTTTTGTGGATAGTAAAATTAAAAATTCAACCATAATATTAAAAAAAAATTATGAATATATTACAATCTATCTATTACTACCGGTAAAATTGAGTCCTCCTACGACACCTGCCACATTCTCACACAATCCTTTTCAATTTTTCAATTATAAAAACGTTGTTTTTCAATTTTTCAATTATAAAAAACACAATTGCTTTTCAATTTTTTAATTTTTTTTATTTCATCCTATCCTGTAACCGCTTTTCAATTTTTTAATTTTTTCTTTTATTTCATCCTATCCTATAACTACTTTTCAATTTTTCAATTTTTTTTATTTCATCCTATCTTGTAACCGATAGTAAATTTTATGCTAATAATTCTCAAATATTCTTTTATTTAATTTAATATTTTAATATAAAATCCGCACTTAGCTTAAAAGGTAGTGCTCTTTATTAAATTCTACGTATTTTTTTTTAGATTTCTATTTAATAATCATACTAATTGTTATGATTATTTTTTAATATTTGTTATAGGGTGGTAAAATTCAAGCTACTGTGAAAGATAATGATATTGATAAATGAAAAATTATACTTGAAGAGGGCAATACATATGTTTTCCAAAATTTTACATTGTTGATTTAGTTATTGTGTACGTACTTTTATTCATCTTAATATTTTATGTCGTCTTTCCACTTTTTCGTTTGATACTGTCAATATTTGAAGGATTACAATGAGTAATAATTCTTTAGGATTTCGATGTATAATCCAAAACTACTAACGCTTTCTTCCGGAAGAACCTAATACTATCTCTATTTTTCACGTTTTCTTATTTGAGAAGAAAGTTAAACATATACATTTAACAATTTAAAATTAAATATTTATAAATTATCTTTATGAATTAAAAGAGGATAAATGAAGAAAAAAAATTAAATATAATGTCTATAAATATTCGTAAAAAACTACTTGACATTAATCTATTTATCAAATTAAAGTGTATATCAATATAATTTTATGTATTTTTAAGAGAGGCAATCCAATTTAATTTTAAATATTATTTGATGAAAATAAACATAAATTTTATAATTGAAATAGAATAACAACATTAAGTTATTTGAAATTTGAATTTTATTCTAAACTAACTTTATCATTATTTTTTAATTAATTTCAAATGACTAATTTCAACATCTATTTCCTACTATTAATACTGTTTACATTGACAACACGTGTCCTGTCCTGATAAATTTACTTTCCCGCATAAAGATCTAAATTTGCTTTCACTATTTTCACTGCTTATTATTTTTCCTTTCTTTCCTTTGCACTCTTTGCAAATCTCAATCAAAAAGTGTGATTCTAACAGTCTAACAAAAAAAATGGATGTCTTCAAAAAGAAGGAAAGCTTCTCCCTGAAACTCTTAAGCCGCTGAATATGCGTGCAGCAGAGTGAAAAACTTTTGACAAAACAACTTTTTCATCTTTTCCTATCTCATCATCAGATTGTGGGTGAAGGCTAGGGTGAGTTTCCCAAAGAGTGTACCACATGTGGTGCAATACTTTTAACCTGTATTAGAGGGTTATTACCCGGTTTTTTGAAATAAAAAAATTATAAAATGAAATTGAAATTAAGTTCTGATTATTGCAAAAAAGTATCTGGGTTTCAATCTCGGTGCCTTCAATCTCATTCTCTCATTTCCTTTCTTCAAACTATCTGGGGTGAATCCTTTTCATCCTCTGTTTTGCTCTCATATTGTTCTCCCATTTCTTTCTCCCATTACAATGTTCCATATCAAGGAGCGGGTATAGTTTTTTGTTAGTGGTAGCTTCGCCTTCGCCGTTACCGATAGGGTTCAATAAGATTCCCAACTCCTTCCATGGAGTTTTATTTCCTCGTCGAACAAGAAAGGGCTTAGATCCAGTTGATTTGTGGGGCTTATTTCGTTGTCGAACAAGAAAGGGTGTCGAGTGAAGCTTAGATCGAGATCAGTTTTGGGGCAAATCATTGACCGTGAAAGTTTTCTTTCAATACACAGGTAACTACTCATGAATGTTTTACTTAAGGTAGAATGTTTAATAATTGCTTAGTACTATATTTGATTTTTTGTGAGTGTGACATGCGTTTTTTTTTCTGATGCTTTTTTTTTATTTTTCATTATGTAGTAGTTGATTGGAACACATGTCTGGAAGTATGAGCAATGCGGACACAGGGGGATTGGTAAGGATGATTTTGTGGAAAGTTTCTCTAATATGCATTTTTTTTATTTTATTCTTCACAAATCAATGGATTGTTATGTGTGTTTTTCTTTTTTTTATTTTATTATTGAACTAGGGAATGGGTGATTTGAATTTGGGTTCTGATAATAATGTGGTAGTTAATGAAACAGAATCAATTGAGAATAGTAGTTGTCCTTATTATTTGGAGGATGATGACGAAGGTGTTTGTAGTAGATGAGAATTGGGGAAACAATAGTGATGGTTATGGTGATGAAGATAGTGATGGAAGTCCTTCGTCGAAGAATAATGATTGTTTGGGAGGTGCTTTCTTTTGTGGTGATGAGAATGGGGGTGCTTTCTTGGTGGGAGAAGATTGGGAAGATAGTAATGATAACGGTCAGGGTGATAATTGTAGTGATGATAAAATTGTAATTGAAACAAATGATGATGTTATTAACATGGGAGATTTGGCTTTGTTCAGTCCACATGAGATTGAGAGTTATGAATTTGGTAGTATTGAGGTAGCATACAAGTTCTATCGTGAATATGGGTTTGCTAATGGTTTTGGAATAAGAAGGGGGAGAACTTTAAAGAGCAAAAAAACATTGGAGGCGTATCAAAAAGAGTTTATGTGTTGTAGAGCTGGAAAGCGTGAAGATCGTGGTCAATAAAAGGAAGAGAGGGTCCGTGAGCAGAAGGCAGAAACTAGGTGTGAATGTAAGGTGATATTTCATATTCGCGTGAATAAGTTATCTGGTAGGTGGTATTGTGTTTGCTTTGAAGATGAACACAACCATGGTCGGTTAGGTGAAGTGCATTGTAGTATGTTACCAAGTTATAGAAGAATGTCTGACAGTGACATTGTACAAATGAATAACATGATGAAGGTTGGGATTAGGCCACCTAATATATTCAACACATTTGCTAGTCAGTCGGGTGGTTATGAGAAGATAAGTTTTAGAAAGAAAGACATGTATAACAAGATAGGTGAGCAGAGGCGAAATTTATGTTCTAATGTTAAAGGAGCCATTGAATACCTTGGTTTGCTTGGTCTGAATGATCGTATGATGTATTATGAGCACACTGTTGATGAACATGGTAGGTTGCAACATCTTTATTGGAGTGATGGATATAGCCAAGTGGATTACAACATTTTTGGGGAAGTGCTAGCATTTGATGCAACATATGGCAAGAATAAGTATTTAATGCCGCTAGTTGTATTCTCTGGTGTTAATAGTCATAATCGTTCCACTATATTTGTAGCTGCTATTATTGCCAATGAGACCGAGGAGACATATGTTTGGCTTTTGGAGCAGTTTTCAAAATGTATGAAGGGTAAGTTGCCTAGTGCTGTAATCACTGATGGTGATGTAGCTATGAAAAATGCTATTGAAAGGGTATTTCCAAATGCTTATCACAGGTTGTGTGCATGGCACCTCATGAGGAATGCCACTTCTAATATAAAAAATGCATATTTCACAAAAGGATTTGAGGATTGTATGCTTGGCTATTATGACGTGGGGACATTTAGAAATAAATGGTTAGAATTGGTTGCAAAATTTGGGCTTGAAGAGAACCCATGGGTGGCTGCTTTATATGAGAAGAGGAGTATGTGGGCAACAGCTTATTTGCGGGGTAAATTTTTTGTTGGCTTTAGAACCACCTCTAGGTGTGAGGGATTGTATTCTGAGCTGGGAAAGTTTGTAAATTCACGATATAATTTGAGTGACTTCTTGCAACATTTTCAGTGTTGCCTCAATCATATGCGTTTCAAAGAGAAGGAGGATGACTATACTTCAATTCATGGGGAGCCAGTGATACAAACTCAGTTTGAAGCACTTGAAAGATCAGCTGGTAAAGTGTATACAAGGAGGGTTTTCTTCCTATTTAGGCGAGTGCTGTTTAGGGCTTCCAAGTTTATAGTTACTGATATAGCAAAGGCAGTTCGATGTGTTATTTTCCAAGTGATCAACCAGACGGGAATGAATTGGGAATGTCGTGTTTCGTTGTATGACTCCACCAATGAATTAAAATGTGCCTGCCTTAGAATAGAGTAGAGGGCTACCTTGTGAGCATATAGTTACTGTGTTGAATCATTTAGGGATTGATGAGCTGCCAGAAAGTTTTGTCCTTAAAAGGTGGAGCAAGGCTGCGAAGGATGGTTTGGGTTGTACAAAGTTTGAGACTAATCATAGTTTGGATGCTGGTTTCAGTGCTCGTAGGGCAGCACTGAATGGTTTCTACAATCATATTAGTGAGTACAAAGGCTGCTACCATACCAAAATACAATGCTGAGCGAATGGGGCACATCCCCTTTTTTCTTGAATTTTTGGAGCCTCTTTACTATTTCCCCCTTTTTTAAAGCCTTTTTTTGTATTTAATTCACCATAAATACATAATAACTCAAAAAATCACCAAAATTCACCGCTGGGGTCCCCATGCAGCATCCTACATGCATGCAAAATCTCGTAGCAAGATTCCAAAGTCAAGGTTGGGTGCATGTGTCCTCCCTCCAAAGAGTGCCCTAGGGTTTAAGGCACTTAACTCTCCCACCACCCCAACATGCAACCCATTCCCCAAACTTTTCCGGAACACCACCAAAACTCACCACCAACTTCCCAGCATCAAATGGGGCACAGCCTCTTTTTTCTTGAATTTTTGGAGCCTCTTTACTATTTTCCCCTTTTTTAAAGCCTTTTTATGTATTTAATTCACCATAAATACATAATAATTCAAAAAATCACCAATCATTATCTTCCAACTATCCTCTTGCCTATATCAACTTCCATCTGGCGTCTTACAGAATTTAATATCAATTTTAACTACTTTTACCTTCTTTTCAACAAAGTATTTATTGGAACATAATATTTATAATTTCTTAGTTTTTTTCCTACTTTATTTTACTATTTACGATTGTAAAACAAAACTATACGGTTAAAAAATTTTAAAAGGGCATCCACCAACTTTACTCTCTTCATCTTCTCTCCCCCAAAACCCTTATACATCTATTCCAACAAAATTAAAAGAAAATCCCGTCTTCATCAGCCATTTCGTGTCGTCTCTTCCGGTATCTTCTTTTATGAATCTTCAGCCTTATACTCATCTGCAGTGCTCGAGGACAACAAAACCAGGTACTGCATTTCACTTCAAAATACTCATGCGGTTATTCTACGGTTTAAATTTTTTTAAATCAATCAACTCTATTAATTAACAATAATATGAACAGTCACAACCTTTTTAAAATCCTAATTAAAGACAAGAAGTTAACTTATATCCGTTTAATTTAATCCTTCAGTTATCAACAAAAACTACCCATAAACTGCTACCCCACCACAACCGGCTCTCTGTTCTATTCATTCAGAGCATCACCGCCTCTTGCCTCTACAGGGTTAGTTTTGCACCATCAGTCCATAGCAATGTATATAATTGCTCTTCCAAACGGGCGGTTTATTTTAAACATTATAATATAATGTGATGCTACTTTGCCTTTAACTTTGTGGTGTGTTGAGATGGGCTTTTTGTCCTTTACAATGGGTGTGCTTTTACTTCTAAATTTAGGAAATAATATTTTTTCGGGTTGTGTACTATACCTGGTAAAAGTTGTTTCTTGACTACTTGTCCTTTTATGCTAAAAAAAGTCTGATATTCTCTGTTTAATTTTCATTCAGGTTGTACTTATTGGAAGACTTTTTTGAAATCTTTTTTAGAATATAGATATGGAAGCCACTACATCAAACAAGAAACATAAAAAACTTTCAGGTATTTTTTTAATATGTAATGATATAGGGAGTTGTTTCAGTAATTAATACTCTACAGTATTCGAACATAATTTTCTTAGCCCGCTATTGTTTTTGTTCTTATTAGTGGATGCAGTGCAGCCCAGAGAGGTACAAAAATATTGCGGGGTTAAATTACACTGGAAGGTTAGAGAAAAGCTACAAGGATCAGGTTTTGAATACATGTTTGACTTGGCTCACAAGGTTAACACTTGTAAGCCATTACTAGTAGCCCTAACTAGAACTTACCAACCACAATCAGGGTTGTTTTTGTTTGGTGAACAACAAGAACTAGAGTTATTTTTTAGTCTACAAGACATTTTTCGCATAACTGGCTTACCAATTGATGGTGAGCCGGTTTCCATTGAAGATGTGAAATTAAAGGTGGGTGAGTTTTGTAGTCTCACAGGACTAGAATGTGATAAACCTGTTATTTCATTGCAAACGCTGGTTGATGCAATCAATATGTCATACGATGATGTAAATGATATGGATGAGGTCAGGCTCAATCAAATATGTAGAATAGTTGCCCTCCTAGGCATAGGTTGTATGATTATGCAGGAAACAAAATCAACAATTAAAATCAAATACATTTGTCTTCTTCGAAAAGTTGAGTGCATAAAAGATTATGCTTGGGGAGCAGCAGCATGGGCAAATCTACACTCCAGTTTGATTGAAATAAAAAAAGGTTATGGAACACAACTCTACGGCTCTGTGGTGTCATTGATGGTAAATTCTAATCTTTTTTAATTAACATGCTTTCTATTTCGAGCCTGCATAAATTAAGTCTCACTCACTTAAACTAATTTTTTACTCCAAGTTTTCGCCTTGGTACGAATTCCAAGGTTAATTCCTTATGTTTATAAGGATAGAGGCACCCAATCACTCTACAATTTATCCTTTCCAATGATGATAGAGTTCTCTAACATTATTGGGAGGGATGAAATGGTCAACAATTACAATCAAACTCAAACGAGTGAGTTTGAAGCTGTCCTAATGACCTTGACTAAAAATGATGTAAGTTTCTTAATTTATTTTATGTCATAGCATGTTCATTAATACACCGACCATTATAATTCTCGTTTTCATTTCACTTAGATTATATGGACTTACGAGGATCTTCCACCTACATCTCACAATAACTATTATGACCAAGAGGAATTAGGGTCTTCAGTGACCACAGCCATTGCAGATAGTTTCGCGGTGAAGCACCAACCACATCTAGCACCTAGACAATTCCCTTTATTCAACCCCAGGAATAAGATTCTACAACGGTGGGTAGAGGAATTACCAACTATGAATGTTGGTCGAAAAAAAAAGAAAGGGAGTTTAGAGTTACATAAAAACTTATGGGAACAAAGATGGAGCCGACTAATTTCTCTGCACGATGAAGGTATTGCTAAATAACTAGTAATTATTTTATATTTTATTACTTTGCTAAGCAAATTTAAAGACACATTATTTAACGAAGCAGATGAACAAGATTCACCAAATCCTTCTCAGCATGGAGCTGAGGTACAAGTTTTGATGAAAAAACTACTTGTACTTGACATAAATGGATTGTTAGCACATATTGTCTATGCTAATCCTAATCAATATCAAAGACGTCCAGATGCAATTCGTGGAAAAAATGCAAGTAAGGATAGTCTTTTTATTGAATTAAGCGCAACTTCATCTTTCTATCACTAACTACTTGCAATTCGTAAATTATTACAGTTTTCATGCGACCATTCGTTACTGAATTTTTGGAATTTTGCTTTGACAAATTTGAAGTTGGCATATGGTCTTCAAGGATGATGTACTCCTCAGCTTTTATCTCTCTTCTTAATTTTTTCATGCTCTTCTATTAATAATGTCTACTTTAGAAATTATGATATTGATTATTACAATCGTAGGATGGATTTAGTACCAACTTTTTCATATATTTCATTTTCATAGGTGGAATCTTGATCCAATCATAGATGCTATCATGGGAGACCTAAAAAACAAGTTGGTTTTCTGCTGGGTAAGCATTTTTTAATTTTAAATATGGCTACTAAACCATATCTCTAATTGTCTTACCCTGAACCCCTTGACATACAATTTGTTTTATTTATTTTCTTAATTTTAAACTTTTCTTCTTTTACCAATCACATATCATTTCTCATTCATGCTTGCAGGACGGATCTCATTGTACCAATACAAATCACTATCCCCTCCATGGAAATAAACATAAGAAAATTGTCTTTAAGGAATTAAAGAAAATTTGGGAAGACACTAATTCTGATTTTCCTTGGGAGAAAGGAACCTACAATGAATCCAATACATTACTATTGGATGATTCCCCTTATAAGGGATTGTGTAAACATTTGATTCAATAAACATTTGATTCAATAAAAAAAAGCAATAAATTAATTTTGTTGCTAACGTTACTTCATTGATTATTATAGCCCTTCACCTCGGTCTTCCCTCATTCATTCACTTCTAGCGACAAAAATGACTACTCTTTAGGTAATTTGTTCATTACTTCAAATTCATTTTTTTCATATACCAATTAAAATTATTCATCAATACGATAACTCTCACTTATGACAGGTGACGGAGGGGGCCTCAGAACATTTCTAGAAGGTTTGGCAAATGCTGAAAATATGCGTAACTACATTCAGGAAAATGCATTTGGCCAACCTCCAATTACCGAAACAAGTCAAGAATGGCAATACTATCAAAAAGTCCTCAATAGTCTTTCTACAGGCCAAGCATGATTGAAATTTATTACTTAGCATTCATTCCTGTATTTGATCTCCAAAGTATGGATTTATACACTTATTGACAAATTTCTAAATTTTACGTCCAACGGTTGTTATCTGGATTCAACTATTTAAATCATAATTTGTATATTACTACATTTACGGTCATAACCAATTTCACATGCCAAGAAAGAAGTAAAATTTTCACCATGTCAAAACCAGGCCTATAACATAAATACAATTTTAACATATACTTATCAAAACATAATTCACAATAAATTCACCATACTAACGTTAATTTTAAAAAATCACCAACATATTGGGCTAACTAGTTTGTCCTGCATCACAAAATTCCCTTTCAATGGTACAATTTTAGGTACTCGCTCCTTTGAAATTTTTGCACCTACCCATGTATGTTAACTTATTTGTAATTTAACAATTTATTATACACAAATAAAAATTTAATCAAACATTTGCTAACCAAAATCAGACTTTTCATAATAGTACTGTAATGGAAAGGCAATAGCCTTTTTGACATTCAAAACCATAAAAAATAATGGACAAAAAAGCAATATCCCTTCAAAAACTCGCATGGGGATTTTCTTGTACCATAAATCCGCATTCGGTTTATTCACCCATTTATAGTCGAATGCGGGTTTTGAAACATCAAGTAAACACATAGAAATATTTTTTTTGGTATAAACCATAGGTATCCCCTATTACCAGGGGCAATCCTATTCGGGGCTTAGTCACAGTTAAGGCTCTTCACCCCTCCCGAAGAGTGTGTTTAGTGGGGATCGAACCCGGGAGCTCTTCCCACAATCTCAGCCTGCGTTTGACACATAGAAATATATTAGTATAGGGTTAATTTTTTTTAAAAAAAAGGGAACCAACAACTTAACTCTTCATAAACCCGCATTCGGGTTTTGTTGAGCCACAAATCCTCATGCGGGTTTGTTTGGTCTTAATATTCGCATGCGGGGGTTTTTAAACATCATGTAGACACAAAGCAATGATGTTTCCTTTATTTTAGGCCTTAACGTATTTCCATTATAATGATGGTGGTTATAAATTCCATTAGAAAAATTCTTCTTCAAATATATCTAAATTTCCATCCTTATTTTACAAATAATATTTTATAGAAAAGTTTTTTAGCCCATTTAACATCCATTAATTATATATAAATATATATTTCAATTTTTCTCATATTACTTATCCTACCAAATTTTACTAGAAATAATAAAAATTACAGTATTTAACTCATTTAAAATCCATACTAAATAATACATACTCAATTATATTCATTTATTTATTAAATCATATAGCATTGCTAATATTACAGAACAAGAGTTTGCAATAATTTTATCGTTTACCTTCATCATTTGGACCCAAGTATTTTCTCTTGCTAGCCTTTTAATTGTTTACCACAAAAAACCACCGCACTAATATAAAGACAATTTAAAATAACCCCTACTCACTCAGAGAAAACCAAAAGACAAAGCATCTCACTCCCACTCAAAACACCTTCATCCTCGTTCGTCCTCCTTCCTCCATGGACAATGAGCACAAGCAACCACCGACGAATGGGACCTTCAGCGAGCAACTTCCGTCACGATCCACCGCTACGCCCTGCCCAGAGGTATACTTTTCGACACAACTACAATATTTACTTAACTCTCCTCTCATTAAACCCTCGTCATTCCCTCATTCCTATGGATATGTTTCTCTGCATCTGATGCAACATGCATTCATCATTTACAGAAATAGGGTATAGAATGCTTCTACACATTGATTAATTCCCTGAGAACAGAAACATTATTTAGGGTTTTGTTCAAAACCATCGCTCACGTATAATAGGGTTTTTAAGAAAGATTACTCATTACCAGACCAATATTTAGCAAATAGACCCCACACCTGTTTGATGTCTGTTAAAAGAATGTTTTTGTCGTACAACAATACACCATCAAAATTACCTAATTAGGCAAACCCCTTTTTCTTTTAGTACTTCAATGGGACCACTTTGGAAGATTTTAGTATCTCTCCGTGACCACTTTCACGAACATGGTAAAAAAAACTCTTTTAAAATTATGCCCTGTGAGCGTTATACCCCTAAATTGCATAACAGATTCACTTCCAACTAAACAAATATTAACCCCAAAACGAACAACCTTCAACCATCTTATTTAACATTCTCGTGAATCTTACCCATTAATATAATATTATCCACATGCATGCCAAACATATTTCATTTTCCACAATTGCATAATACTAGGGCTATATTGTCTACCTTTCACTACCACTAACACTTGCATGATTGGTAAAATATTAATAATATTTCCTACCATTCAGTGCCCTTATGTAACACAAAGACTTCCATGTTTTATTTTATTTCTACAAAAACTACAAACTTGTCACACTATTACACTCAAGTTGATTTTATCAAACTTGTTATTCATAACTAAACTATATTATACTCTCAAATTATAATAGGCCACACACATCACTCATTGGTTCCAAATTGGAAATCAACTACTAACTTCCTCTGTCCCTTATAGGGACCAATTCCACCTATTTTAATTTGTCATCATTCATGCTTTTTTTTAATGATATACACCTTCCTTCCTAGGAGCACTATCCGCAATTTACATTGTAAGACAAATAACACATTGGGCCCTGTCATACTTTCAGTTCATAATAGGACTCCATTCCTATTAAGTTTTGTCAGTATTCAACTTAGTTTTATTAAATCTCCACCACTTACAATGCATATGGTTTGTCACCACAATATGACACACACCTTTAATGTCCATTTATTTCAGGACTCACAGATTTGTTACAGGGTGTACTTACAAGGCAAAGTGGAAGCCTAATCAGGTAATAATTTCTTCTTGTATCATAATTTCAAAAATTTAATTTCTGTCCCTACAAATTGATTACCTCATCTAGTATGGCCATGCAGACTAGGATAAGGGTTGCCAAACATTTAAATGACTGCTTGCTACCGAGATTGGATGAAGTCGTTAAGTTCAAAGACCCTGCAGGAAATATTCACCACATAGAAGTCAACATACATGATGACAAGCAATGGTTTGAGGATGGGTTGCTACAAATGATGCAGTTCTACAACCTACAACAAGAAGTTTAGATACACTACACTTACACACTCAATGACGAGTTTCAACTTAGAATTTGGCGCCCACATGGATTGGGTGAAATTCAGTACCCTCAGCGTAGACAAGTGCACCGAGAAATTCAAAGAGGAACCACATGAAGTGATAGATATCGAAGATGACATAGAAGTTATTGACATCCCAGATGACCTCCAACAATTTCCAAGGGATGTTGCTGCTAATGTCCTATGGACAACTAAACTCACTAAAGCACAAGAAGGAGGCAGACAAGGCTTGGTAAATAATTTCAATCACTACTTTTTCCTTTGCATTACATTTGGTGCCTATAATTATTTCTTTCATTACAAAGCCCCAATTAAGTTCATAATACCAAAACAATTATGTAGGTCCTCCCTGTTAGAATAGTAACAGAATTGCTAGATGAGGACCAACAAGTATTACTTGTTTACGTGCCTAATCAAGGGATTCAGCCATGGAAGGTGTTGTGGAACACCAAGATAGCAAAACACTGTCGTCTTGGGCAAGGTTGGTACCGGTACTGCAGGGAAAAGGGACTTAAGGTAGGTGATGAAATTTGTTTCTGGAAAGTGGATGCTGCACAAGACCTATGTTTCCAAGTACAACGTCACAGGGAATAGGACCAAATTTACATGACTTTCGTGGAAAATGTTTTGTAATGAGGACCTTCATGTCCTCTTTTGGCAAGTTCAAAACTGTAGTTTGTATTAGTGTTCGTAGTTGGTTATTTACATTTCAGTTGCTAGTTATGAACATGGTGGGCCTATGAACATTTCCCTTACTGTTATTTAGTCTTGTAAACATTATAAGCAGAACTTTATGTTACGACCTATGTATATTAAGACATCCTTTTGCAATACAGTCGAAGCTCATAGATTTAGCCAAGTTCATATCCAAAAGGTTCAGGTTTTTCCAGGAATTGTTGTTGGAATTTAATTGCCTTAATATTTCCTGTTGGGAGATTTTTTTTGGGTGTGTTGGAGTGCTAATTACCTCCTTTTATCATGCTTTAAACATTGCTAATGTGCGTTTTTTTCTCAGCTTTAATAGATGTTAAGTATGGATAGGTTAATTATTTTTAATCAAACATTAAACAGACGTTAACAGCGGCCATGTCATTTACACTTTAATTATCCTTAAATATAATTTACGAATGAATAGGTTCTCTATTCAAAAAAGGACTAAATGTTAAATAACACAACTTAAATGAAAAGGACTACTCGGCAAATAACATAACTTACTGCTAAAAAAAATAGCAGGTTACCGGTAAACATTCTGAGTCATCCACACAAATTTTTAACAATCCAGCGGTTAATATCGAGTGTGCCACTAGTGGTACACTATTTGGGAAACTCACGCTAGACGTGGCCCAGGTTGTGAGGAAAACAAATGAAAAAGACAAAACCGAGACTCTGTCTCTGGAAGAGTCCTCATTCTTCATTTTCCAGGTAAGTTGTTTAAAGAAGAGGTTGTTTGAAAAGAAAGGGAAATCGACTATGATGAAATCGAGTGAGGAGATCTCCATAACCGACTCTACCTTGCTGATTTTCTCCTCCCTTATTCTGTTTTTTTGTTCTTTCTATAGCATCAATCCCATCACGTTTCTTTTCCTTTATTTTTTCTTTTTTCCCCCCTCAAAACCTCCATAGCTATGTTGTTGTTTTGAACCCGCAAAATCTTCCGTTGTTCCGAAGTTGTGTTTTTCATAACCTGAGGTAGGTAAAAAAAAGATCACACCTTTCTTTTCTTTTTCTTTTTTCCCCTCCAAACCTCCATAGTTATGCTTTTGTTTTGATTCTGCAGGATTGATCTTCTGAAGTTGAAACTTATTTGCTGAAGGTTATCTCTGGCGAGGTAAGTTTTGAGTGAGAGTAATGTGTTTTATATGTTCATTCTCTGTTTTCCATCTTATATATGTATCATTGAATTCATGATCTGTTTGCATATTACATCTTCATCATTGAAATCATTCTCTGTCTGCGACTATTTCAAGCCATGGCATTTATACATTTTTTACTTTCTTTTTGTGCGCAATTGAAAGTGGTTTTCTACTAGATGCTCTTTCTCTCATTTTGTCATGTGTCATATATTAGCCTCTTTTCTCAATTTGCTGGAGTATATTTTTTCCTTTTTTCTTTGGGGGAGAAAAAACGCTATTAACACAAACACTAGAGTTTCAAAGAATCACGATGATGCAGAAAGAAAATGATTATAAACTCTAAATTCTACTGGAAATAGTTCATTGACCAGCTAAGGAGATGGTATTGACCTTCCTGAAAGTTGAGATCGATCATGAACTCTGAATTCTGGTGGAAATTGGGTTATTTTTTTATTTCTTCCATTTGTTATTGGTTCATTGCATATCCTCTACATGTGTTGCAGAACACACAGATATAGTTCCCTTTTCGTGATTGTGTTATATATTTTTAAAAGAATAGTTTGCAAATTATTGATAGGGCGATTTGAATTTGAAAAAAATTAGGATAAGCTCTAATATGTGAACTTCAACAAATTATTGATAGTCCAATTTCAATTAAAATGCTTTCATATTTTCTTTAATAAGTTAGTGGAGTGATAAATTGGATTACTAATGTTAGCAACTAATTTTTACTCTGCCTTTTTCAACAATCATTTCAATGGTTAATGGTTCATGTTGCGTTGTTAATTTGTTAAGACCGAGTAGTTAGAGTCTCTCATTTCTGTATTGGATTACAAATGACACTTATAGACCTTATTTGTACTCTTATTTTCCCTTGAGGTGTTTAGAATTTGAAAATACAGAGGAAGAACTAAATCTCAAGGTAATTTGTACAAAGTAGTAATGTTTGGTTGATTAATTTGTATTTCCCGTTGCCTTATTCATATAGAACAACTTTTGTACTTTACATTGTTGTTCATTAACTCTCTATGTCCATTGCTGTTGATGAAGGATTTTATTTGACAATATTAATTGGTTGTATGTGGAACCAGGAGCATCAATTAAGTTTTTTCCTTGTGCTTTTTCTTTTGCTTCCTTCAATAATTGATAACAAATGTATCAAGAGTAACTTGCAAGCAATCATATTTTTTGGTTGCTGACTTTTATTACTTGCCTTCATGTATTTCTTTTTTATGCTCAGAAACTTGCAACGGCCAACAGGAGTTGTTGTTCCTTCAGGAAAAAAAACTCATGCTAAAAATGGCACTCTAAATACCTTTGCAAAGATAGGTAAGTCAACATCCAGGTATTGAATCCTTGAATAGTGACTAAATTATACATGTGGACAATCATTCATTTAGTTTCGGACAGATGAACTTGGTGACTTCAACTTTAAGCTCAGGCTATCTTTTTTCTAACTTGGAATCAATGCTAAAATAATGGTGTTCATTATTATACAAGTATACCTCTTTCATTTATTGATTTTGTTAGACAAATATTTATTGCAAAATTTGCTTTCCAATACTTTGAAGGCCAAAGGAATCTTTTTGTTTGAGCTTTAAGCATCATCATAAAGTAGGTGATGCTATTAAATATGAATATAGTGTTTTTCTTTGTAAAATGAAGTAGATCATTGAAAAAGTTGCTCTCGGTACTTTTGATTATAAATGGAGAGAGGTAGAAGGCAATCTCTCTTAACTATACTTAATCCTGTGGAAAAAGACTTCTTAAATTAACTTCACTTTAGCTTTTAGTGCTCATTGATACCCTGCAAAGGCGGGACAGTTTAATGTAACTATTGGCAATAGGAGTTTAGTTGGAGTAACATTTAAATGGGACCGATTTAGTTAGGAAACTTTTTCTCACTAAAATGGACTCTTCTATTCTAACTGGGAGTTCCCCCCGCATTTTTTGAAACTTGAATCTTTTCAATAGATGTTAAAACTTGAGTGAACATATATTTTTATTTGTTAGAACCAGATGGAGAATTAACACATCGGAATTGCTGGATGAATTTGTAACAGAACCTTTCCTTTGAGCATGGTAATGAATGTGAAACCTTAGCTTGGTTTTTTAACAATCATCAATCAGCAAATGCCTGTTGGTGGCAGATAGCTTATTGTCTAATGATCTGATAAGCATCAAGAGCAACTGTCAATTTAGACCTTAGCCTTAGTATTCTTGGTGGAAGGGTTTGCATTATGATGTGTATAATATCTTTTAGTTGCAGACTTTCATGTCATTTTTAGAGGGATTACAAGATTTATTCTATTCTGAATAGTAAACTTTTTATAGTTGTAACATCCCACAAATTTGAAACTTTAAACAACTTATTAGGCTGAAAATAAGAGGGTTAAGTAATAGTAATTAAAGGAAAATGAGTTAAGAGATTAAGGTTAATTGATGAGCTATGATTTAAAACTCAAGTATAAGACCAAGTGTTAGCCTTAACCAGAAGTTTCAATAACTCATTAGGTTAAAAATAAGATTATTGTGTTTGGTAATTAGAGGTTGAGTGGGGATTATAGGAATTAACTTAGAATTCTATTTCAGGTTAAAATGTAGAGTGTTGGGTTCTGGTAATCGATTACAGGGAGTTTGTAATCAATTACCCGAGAGCTAGTTTTTAGGTAATCGATTACTCACAGGCTGTAATCGATTACCTGAGAGTCGAGTTTTTGGTAATCGATTACAGGTATTTTGTAATCGATTACCCGAGAGCTGGTTTTTGTGTAATCAATTACTCACAGGGTGGTAATCGATTACCTGAGAGCTGAGTTTTGGTAATCGATTACCAAGGGTTGTAATCGATTACCAGATTCTCGGAAACGTTTTCTAGTGTAATTTTTACCTCTGGTAATCGATTACAGCAATATGGTAATCGATTACCAGCTGTCCAGTATAAATACACGGACATGCAAAATCAGAACTTCACTTGCTCTTTCTTCTCCCCTTCGAACCCTAGAGAGAGAGTGTGCTTTTAGAGAGAGAAAGTGGAATTTCGAGGTGGTTAAGGAGAATCAAAGCTAGGATTCATCAAAGGAACTTCCAATCCATCAATTCCTCTTGAGATTTTCAAGAAATTGGTGAGTATAACTCACACCCACTTTTCTCTTTGAGTTTGATTTCTCCCCAATGTATGAACCCTACTCTTTAATCCCTCTTTTATATGGTAATTGTGGTTAGATTAGTAATGTATGCATGAATTTGAGTAGTTTGGTTGGTTGTTTCGTTGAAAACCTTAGGGTAGCGAGATTTACGAAAGTAGCGAGATTACGAAATGCTTAATGTATGAACCCTACCTCTTCGATTCCCTTTCTAATTAGTTAATATGATTGAATTGATGAAGTTATGCTGGAATTGAATAATTCATACTAGGAATTGATTATAAATCCCTTGGATTTCGAAGTTACGAAAGTTACGAAAGTTTTCAAAACACTCGAAATACTCGAAATTCTAGTTTTGGGTTATCAATTCATGTTTAACGGTTTCGACCGTGAGTTAATTAAGTCGGCCTTGTGTTGTGAGTTAAGAAATTGATTGATTATGTAAAGATATTGACTTCGGTCCAGTTTTGGGTGGGATACGTCCCCGGGAAAGACGTTTCCCGTAGTCTAAGCTCAGGTCTAACTCCAGTTTCAGTAATAAGTTCATGCCTGCTGGGCACAACAGTAAGTTGCATTATTATTGCATTGTAATGACTTGAGTAGTAAGTTTATGAATATGTTAGGTTAGTTATCTTTAATTGATATGAATTTGAGTATGATATTTAGCTTTATATTAGTTAGTTAAGTTGATCTTCCCCACACTTTATGCATGTTTAGTTATACTCGCTGAGATTATTATCTCACCCCACGTTTCGGGGATTTATTTTAGTTGTGCAGGAAATTCCAAGTGATATGACGGATAAAGGTGTTGAAGGAGCTGAGTTTTATTCCGCAATGGAAGTTCTTTGTAATAGAAATTAGTTTAATTGTATTTGTGGTTAATCGACCTAATGATGTATAAACGCATGAGCATGTTTTTAGCCATGAAGGCTTAATTATGAGTTTTAAAGTATTCATGTTATCAGATTGTACTGGTTTTGCTGAGTTTCAGGTTAACCTTGGATTTGGTAACATCCGGTTTTTAGGGGAAACTCTGCCGGATTTTCGGTATGAGTTCATTGAACCACACTTCTTCAAGTGTGGATTCTTCCCTAACATTAAGTAAGATTTACTATTATTTAGAGATATTGATGTTGTAATGTAATTGCTTAAACTAATCGTTGGTTAGTTTTAAGCGAATGTTTGACGATATTGAAAATTAACGTAATGATTTCAAGAACTTTGGGAATAATGTCTCCAACGGGCATTAATTCTGAGTTCAGAAATTAGGGCGTTACAATAGTAGCAGTTCATTACAATATTTTTGTACCTTTATTCCTCATCATAATCTGTCTTTAATCTAATATTAGCCTTTCATTTAGGAATTTAGGTAACCGTTCAAAGATGGCAAGGTTGTATTCTATTTTGGTTTGCTCTAAACTGAGTTAAGCTTAAGTTCTAATAACTTGACTTTGGGCCCCCGAATTTCTACTCAATCTGACCACTTAGTCAAGCCCAGCTAGACTTTCATGATCTTAATCTGAAGGCAGTGTAGTGTGACTCTCATACTGTCCAACAGTGTCCTTGCTATACATGTATGCATAAAGAGATACAAGAATGTCAGTAAGCTAATCAGTAAATAAAATTAGGCCTGTGCAAAATAACTAATTTCTTAAACCAAGCCACTACCAAACTGGTACCACATTTAAAAAAACCCACTTTATTAGAACTAATTTTTGAACCAGCCCACTTCAATTTAAAAAAACCCAACTCAGTTTTTAACTAATTAAATAAATTCAGGTATTGTTTTTGACCCGGTTTTTATGTTGTCGAATTCAGAAATAGCGTTCCAGACTATTTGCCTTTTCCGTTCCAGCTTTGAGTCTTCAACTGTTCAACTCTTCCTTTTTTAGATTCCTTGTTTACATTTTGCGTTCTAACTTTTTCGTTTTATTGCTCATATAATCCTCAAAACCAAAAAAAAAATTGTTTCAGTTTTGAGTCTTCAACTATTCAGAATTCATATCTGTCTTTTTAGATATCCCTTGTTTCTATTCCTCTTTATAATTTGCTGTTGTTCAGTTCATTTGATCCCGAAAATCCGAAAACAAAGACCAAAAAAATGTTAATTGTGTATCTTTTAGTTTGAGTCCTCATTTGTTTCAGTTTAATTTGAGTCTTTAACTCTTCAGATTTATCTTTTTAATTCTTTGTTTCTATTCTGCTTTAAACTTTTTTGTTTTTCTACTCATCCAACCCTGTAAACCCAAAAGAAAAGGAAAAGAAAAATAAATTATCGATTGTTTTTTGTCTTTCAATTTGAGTCTTCAATTGTTAGTCCTTTTTTGGTTTCTGTTTCGAGTGTTCAACTCTTCATATTTGTCTTTTAGATTTCTTGTTTCAATTCGCTTTCTAGTTTCTTATCTCATCCTCAAAATATAAAAAACGTGGGAAAAAAAAGTTTTCAAAATTGTCTCCTTGTTTCACTACGGTGGTGAAATAATTTTGAAAACTATAAATTTTGAATTTTGAAAACTATAAATTTCTATTCAAAATATCATAAATAGTTTTTTTAAATTTTAAAACTAGACAGAATTTTTAAAAAGTTTAAAACCGGTTTTTTTCATCAAACTGGAAAAAAAACTATTTTTTCATTAAACTGGTTTAAAACTATTTGTTTCCATAAAATTGGTTTAAAATCGGTTTTCAAAATCGGTTTTTATCCACAAACCGGTTTTAAACTGGTTTTTATTCATAAATCGGTTTTAAAACGGGTTTAAAACTAGTTCGGTTTAAAACTGGTTTAAAACCGGTTCAAAATCGGTTCAGTTAAAACCCAAACTGGTTTAACATTAAACATTTGACCCATATAACTGGTTTATATTTGGAAGTGGTTTGGGTTTTAAAAAAACTGCCCCATGCACACCCCTAAATAAAATTGAGCAACTGAACAATACAAAGTGAATAATAAAGGGATAGGTCACCTAAGCCAATGTCTTGGAGGGTACTGGTGATGTTTGAAATCAGTGTGGCTCATTGCAAAGTAACTGTAATTTTGCCGGACTTTCCAACTGAATAATCTAATAGTCATATTCTGAGTATTCTGAACGTGTTTTTCTAGCTTGGTCTAATGTATTTCATTAACGATTTCTAGCCACTGGTCAATTGGAAATGTGGAAATATTTTTCTTTTTAATTTGCCATTGCTGCATTCCCTTCCAACGTTTAATTGGACAGGAGGACTTTTGTTCAAATAATAATAGGTAATAAAAGATACATTGATTGAAAAATGAAAACAGTAAAAAAAAGTTTATTATGACACAAATTTTAATGTAAGTCATGAAGATTGTTTACAACCAAAAATATAAAGTCATGAAGATTTTCTCTATGTATTCTATCTATCTATTACTACTAAAAAAAGTAAATACAACTTTTTTCATAATCCATTATTGATTTTTCATTATATAAAAACACATTAAGAAATATAATATATGTTTGATTCACATTAAATTTAATATGATTTTCTAATACATCATTTATCTCTCAATTTTAAACATTAATGTTTTAACTTAATTATATCTCTTATTTATTCGATTTATTTATTCTATTTACTCTATATTAAAATTTAAAATTGTTTCTACAATATATGTATCGTGTTTTTAAACTTCCATTTTTCTTTATTAGTTTCTCTAGTTTCACTTTAGTAGAGTGATTTTTTTAATCACAGGTATCCTCCACGGGAAACGGTCTTACTCATGTTGTTTTCTTTTCTCTTTTTATTTTTTTGTCACACTTTCATTTTCTTTTTTATTATGATATTAAAAAAATTTCTCCCAGTATTCGTTTCTATTAATTTGTTTCATTATAAAAGAAACTTTTTTATGAAAGGATATCCTCCATGGGAGACAGTCCTACTCCTCCTACCGCTTTCTTCTTTTCTCACGCATTAATTTCCTTTTTTTATTATTATATTAAAATAATTTTTGTCATAATCCATTTCCAATTTTTTATTACATAAAAACACACATTAAGAAATATAATAAATGTGTTGATTTGTATTGAATTTAATGTGATTTTTTTAATATATCATTTATCTCTCTATTTTATACATTAATGTTTTAACTTATTATCTCTCTTATCTATTCGATTTATTTATTCTATGTACTCTATATTAAAATTATCCCACGATACAAGTGTCGTGTTTTCAAACTTCCATTTTTTTTTCTTTATTTTCACTTTAGTAAAGTGGTTTTTTATGTAATGAATCACAAGTATCCTCCACATGTTGTAGTTTTGCTTTTATCGTTTTCTTTTTTCTTTTATTTTTTATCACACTTTCCTTTTCTTTTATTATTATATTAAAATATTTTCTCTAATTATTCATTTCTATTAATTTATTTCATTACAAAAGTAATTTTTATGAACCACGAGAGTCAGTCTTAATCATATCATTTTTCTTTTTCTTTTTTCTTATACATTAATTATTTTTATTTTTATTATTATTATTATTATATTAAACCAGTTTCTCTTATCATACATTCCTAATTTTTCATTACATAAAAACAAAAATTAAAAGAGAAATATGTAGTTTGCACACATAAATCTTCATTATGCATATCGTAATTAAGAACAATTATAAAAATTTAGAACTAAGCCGTACAATCTCTTTTACCCCATGCATTGGGTGAACTTGAAGGGAAAAGAGAGTCTGGACATGACTAACATCGTTGCTAACTTGGAGAGGATATTGACTTTTGTTAAGGATTAGCGCAGTCAATATCTCTATATTAGCATCATGAAATGAATTCTATAAAGATCTTGATTTACTTTAATTTATAAGTATTTATAGTAGCTAATATTTTATCCCGTACGAAGCACGGGCAACATAAGTTGTACCATTAATTTACCCGTGCGAATGCACGGGTCACATACTAGTATAGTATTAAATCCGAGTTCTGATTTTTAAATATCAACTCTCTATATTATAATTTCAAGACCCCATCTTAGAGAGTGGGGCAGTCACTCACCCTACTCTCCCTCTCAATGATTTTAGACATTCTCTCTTTTTCTCTCGTTGGATGGTGAATTTCACTCACACGTATGAGAGTGAGATTCTCCCTCTCAATCATTAATACTAATTTTCTATCCTTTTATATTTTTTAAATACTAATAAATGTTAATTTTAAATTTTGAAATTTATTAAAATTCAAAATCGTATTCTATTATTTTCTATTTCAATCTTTTTTCAATATATAAATCTTTATCCTTATCTTTATGATTTTATTTTTATTATATCTTATTATCAAATAATAATGTAAATTAGATTTTAATAGTAAAATATAATATACTATTAGAATTTAAAATTAAAAAATTATCCAAAATTATTTTTTATTTTAAAAAAATATTAATTTATTATATATTTAATTTTAATTAAATAAAAATATACATTTATCCACGTATTATGCTAGTTAATATACTAGTTATGAAATCACATTACGCTTTTTTCTCACAAAAATCATGTATCGTCTTATATCGTGACACATGTCTAGATCTTGAGCATCCATTTTAATTAAAGAGCAATCCTATTTCTTATTAAAAAAAACCGAAAATATAATGAAAGTGGTGCAAACAATGAATTTTTTTATAATACATACAACATGTGGTCCTTTGTATAAGACCAGTTTGCTTCTTCCTTTCTATAAGACCATTTGCAAAGTTTGTTCTAGAAGTATTTATTAATTTTTTTTTCATCCTTACCCTTTACAATTAATAAACTTTTGTAGTTTTCAAGATTTGGTTAATATGGAGAATTAAATAGAGTTTGACTTTAAATATGGGTAAATTTGGGAGTTGGATTTTTTTAAAAAATTAATGTATTAAAATAATATTTTCATAATACACATGCTTGAGTGAAAAGAGTCTTATAAATAGGACCTGATGACAAGTTCCTAAAGGAAAGGAGACTACCCCTCAAGTCAACAAGTCAGCATAAGATCAATGTCAACAAAATCCAAGGAGAGGGTCATTGCGTGCATTTTAAGGGGTTGTGACCTCAAACCCATGCTTGATTGACTTCTTTCTTAGCTTGACTTTCTTTCATGAGAGTCATGGGCATGTCATGGCCTCATATTACTCATTTGATAACTTTTAGGATTTACTAGTTTATTTTAGTATTTTTCCTAAAAGGCCTAAGTGTCTTGGCCTCAAAACTCTAGTTTGATTGTTTTCTTTTCTTTTATTCCTACCATGTGAGGCGCTATTTTAGCTTGGGGACTTGGCCTCACATCACCCATAGGATAATTTTTAATTTCCCCTTTATTTTCCCTACATGGAGTCACTCTTATCTCTGTTGGGTTTTGGAATATCAAACACAACGGAAGAATTGGACTTCAAATTTTAAATATTCAAAACCCTCCAAGGATCCATGCAAAAATCATAAATCGTGTTATAGAGTTTACCTTTCAGTACTTGATAAGACAAGTGACCATATCTTTATGCCAAATCACGGGCACGTAAGATTAGTTATGCCTCCATCGGTATCTAGACAAACATGATACTAGGACTCCCTTTTTCGCAGTGCTAGCGGCGGCGAAGGGTGATTGCCTTTTCTCTCACTATGAGGGGTGATGATATGATTTAGAGAAAACCTTGTATCTTTAGGGTTTGAAGTATTAGAGTAATCTCTTATTAGCTACCACCCATATATTCTATATATTGCAGTGGTTAACCCTCATAGTAAGCATTAGGCTTTAATGATACATATCCATGTGTAGCCCCAAATTAATGCATTGACCCATTTAGTCTTACTAAATGAGTTTCACATCACGTGGACCTTTAATCCAATTAAAATCTCAATTAAAACCATATTTGCTTCAATGTCCAAGTCAGTCTGTTCTAAGTGTGTAAGTTCCCATTATGTTGGCAATATCATTAAAATCTTATTCTGATATTACAAGCAATGAATGATATCTAGCAAAACACCACTACTACCCAAATAACAGGAATGCCAATGTGATTTGACATATAACCAGTCTGTGACCAATGTTACCATGTATGTATAATCCCTTTGTCCATATATCTAGATTTAACACAAGGTATGGAACATGTCATCCTTGTAGACTTATAACAAATAATAATATCCTATACTGATATTATTTGGGCACGACCATGCACTTTGTAGTCTCACTCAATCAAGGGGCCCGAGATATAACTCTAATTGTGTGGGAGGAACAAATCCCATCTAGTCACTCCCATTCCTCCACATGATTTCTGACATACTTGGTAACCATGCATATTTATAATCATCGGGTTAGACATGACGTTTGATGACACCAAAGCATACGACTCCTGATGTTGGGAATTTGGGCCTCATCAGAAGGGTCCCAAGTATCTTTGCTCTGAAAAAAATCAATAGGGTAAGTCAATACAAAATTACATAACTTAAGAAAAAATATAAAGTGAAGACTTTTTATTTACCGTAAACTCAGCCCACCACTTGTCTCTTACATCCTGCGGTGTGACCTCCCACAGGTAATAATGAGGACCCCAGAACTGCGATTGAATCGCATGACCAATGGCTGAGATGGGTGGGTTGTTAGGCACCCAACTACAAAATAAACAAATTCAATATTAACTGTTAAAACAAATGAAGAGCAAATATTATCAATTCAAAAGAAGTAAAAATAAATAAACAAACTCACCCTCTGCCAAAAGGTCGGATAATAACCCTATCATGAGGGTCTATCTCATAAGGTTTACTGGAGCTGGCACCCTGGAACCGAACAGGCTCCTCGTCAGACTCAGGGTTAGCCTCCTGATCAATCGCAGTCCGAGCGTCCTGAGCGTCCACCTCGGGCTCAGATATATGTGGAAGCTCCTGCTGCACCTCAGAAGGGATGTCATGATATCCCGGTGTAGGGATGAACCGCATTCCGTCGAATGGCTGGTCAGATGCAGGAGCTTTGTCAGCAGGTGGAGGAGAGGAAGAAGAAGATTGGACATATGTTGCCGGTGGCGCTGAAGCAGATGGTTGTGCAACAAGCTCGCACTGAGGGAGGTTGGTTCTCTCCCGAGCTGCACGTAAGAGAGTTGCCTATGTAGCAAACTCGCCCTGAAGGATGACCCTCCCTTTAATAGGTGGGACCTTCTGTCCACCTTTGCCACGCATACGAAGCATATTTACCTAAATTTAATTGTGTTAAATTAAATATTAAACAACAAACCTATAAATTACTAATTAATTAATATTAATAATTACTAATTAATTACTACTAATAATTACTACTAAATAACTACCTATATAATTAAATACCTATATATAAATAATTAAAATTAATTATAACTAATGATATTACAATTAAAACTAATTATAACTAATCATAAAAACATTTAAAACTAATTAAAACTAATTATAACTAATCATATAACCAATTAAATACCATTATAACTAATTAAAACTATAAAACTTACTTGTAGATGACAAAAGAGAGGACGCCGGAGGAGGAAGAACGAAGGAAGTGCACAGGGAGCTAGGGGCAACTGTTTCAGATTCTGATCGATTCAAATGAACCTATAAAGGAGGGCTAGTGTTTAATCGGTGAGATTTTGAAAATGAAAGAGAGAGAGGGACGGAAAGAAGGGTGGTCGGAAAGGAGGAAAGGAGGAAGGAGGAGAAAGAAGAAGACGAGGGGAGGGGGAAGGTTTTGTGAGCGTGCGTTTTTAACGTAGCGACGACCTATTCGTCGCTAAGGTCGTCTCTACGTTAAAAACTTTGGCGCGTGAAGCCAAATTAAAAACGTAGCGACGGCCAGGCCCTCACAGAGTATTAATTGCACAGCTGCGCGTTGAGCTGCACATTTAATGTTGTAGCGACGCCTTAGCGACGACTAGGCCGTCGCTACCCTTTCGCGTCTAAATGCGCGGATTCTTGTAATGGCTTTTCTAACTTATCCCTTTCACAACCCATTTTCATATGAAGAGATTGGCATTAAAGTAATACTCATTCCTTTATGTTTGAAAGAAAATTGATTAGAGAAGCCATCATGGATAGCCCTCTTATCAAATTGCCAAGGCCTTCCCAACAAAACATGAGTAGCTTCCATTGGTATAACATCACAAATAATTTCATCTTGGTAAGAACCAATTGAAAGAGCTACGAGGACTTGTTTGTTTACTACTTTTTCCCATTCATCATTTATCGAAGTTAATCTATAGGGTTTAGGGCGTGGGGTGGTCCTTAAGCCTAATTTTTCTACCATTCTCACACTAGCAATATTAGTGAAACTCCCACTATCAATGATAAGAGAGCACAATTTTCCCTCAACTATACACCTAGTATATATGAAATATGGTTTATGTTTAACTATCTTCCAGTTGAATTATTTGGTTTCCTAAGACCCTCCTAAGCATAAAAGCATTTCCTTTAGGCCTATAGTTAACCATTTTATTCTCTTCTTGCTCCTCACTTTCTCCTTTACTTGTGTGTGGTGTTTCTTATTTAGAGCTTTTACTAGTATACTCCCCATTCTCCTTAATTAACATTGTCTTTTTATTAGGACATTGAGAAGCTATATGACCCTTATCTAAGCATTTGAAAGATTTAAGTTCGTGATATTTTGAAGAAGAGACATTAACATTAGCATTAGAATCAACATTAGAGATGGGTTTAGGGTTTACCTTTGGCCCCTTGGACACTTCCCTCTCTTGATATTTACCTTCCTCTCTTCTTACCACTTCCTTTGTGCTTTTGGTGGGGTAGCTTGAAGTGCTTTTCCTATAGCTTTCCTTCCTTTTGAGTTGGATTTCTACTTTGATTACATGGTGAACCAAGGCCCCCATTTAAACATAAGGATGCAATTCCACTATGTCTCATATGTCAAAATTGAGTCCATTGATAAACCTAGCCATGGTAGCCTTAGATTCCTCTATGATGTTGGCTCTCATCACGGAAAGCTCCATTTCTTTGTAATACTCATCCACACTTCTACTTCCTCGTTTTAGTGCTTGGAGTTTAGTGTGTAACTCCTTAGTGGAATGTTGAGGTATGAACCTCTTTCTCATGATGACCTTCATTTCTTCCCAAGTAGAAACTAAAGGCACTCCACACCTTCTTCTATTTATTTAGAGTTGATGCCACCATACCAAGTCATAGTTTTTAAAATCCAAAGAGGCTATTTTTACCTTTTCTTCCTCACTGTACCTATGGAAACCAAATATTTGTTCAATCTTCAACTCCCATTCTAAGTATTGTTCCACATTGTTTCTACCTTGGAAAGTTGGCACTTCAACTTTCACTCCCTTCAATCCTTCCTCCTGCCTAGGTTCTTCTTCATATCTTTCCCTCCTAAGTTCTCTTCTTCTCATATCCCCTCTTCTTCTAGTCTCCCTTCGATACCCATTATTGTAGTATTCTTCTCTTCTTAGCTCCCTCTCCTCATATCTCATCATTTCATCCCTCTCTTCCTCACGCCTCCTATTTCTCCTTCCTTCATCCCTCCTAAGTCTTCTAGTAAACTTTGTAGAAACCACAGGAAACACTAGAAGAGAGGTTGGATAGTGTTTTATAATTTCAAACTGATTTTAGGAAAGCCTTTCACAAGCAGAACTTTTTCACAAGTGTTTTTGGCAACTTGCCGAAACTGGAAGTTAAGGTACTTTCTGAAATAACTTCAGCAGGTCCAATAAAACAGTTTTAGAAACTTGTTTTTAAAAGCGTTTGAATTCTTTTTTAGTTTCAACTTATAAAACCTTATACTCAGAACCCTCCAAGTTAGTTTAAAACAAATATAAGGAGATAAAGGTTGAGAAGACTTAGCCAAGGAATTTATCCTGGTTCACTCACATCCATCGTGAGCTACGTCTAGTCCCAATGCCAAACCAGCAAAGGATTTTCCACTAACTGATCAATTACAAGTATTCTTTTATAGACAAGCCTCTCCAGGCTCAAAACCAAGTATTGTTTTACAGACAAGCCTCTCCAGGCTCAAACCTAAGTATTCTTTGTTTCTCCAAGCCTCTCCAGGCTCTCAGACACTTAAGAGTGTTTACAAATGAAATGTTGAAGTTACAGAACCAGACTAGTTCCTAACTCAAACTGAAAGTGAACTTGTACAAAGTAACTGAGTAAAACTCAGGATATATGAAATTTGAGTACAATATATCAAAGAGTAAGCAGCACGGAATTTTGCAGCGTTTTTGGCTTAATATTATGTCTTCTCTCCTTCTGTTGAAGTCCTTTACAAAGCTTTATATAGAATCAGGATTGAGTCCGTTGAAGATTGCTTGATATCACCGTTGTGAAATAGCATTAAATACTGTTAGAACCATTGTGAAACAATCTCCAAAAAGCTTCTGACTTTTAGCAGTGCAGGTGTGCAGACTTTGACACAGTTCTGACACGTTGCAGGTACTATGTTACAACAGTTTCCCTTTCTAGGTAAGTTGATTTGAAAAGCTCAAAAGGATTATGTAAACTTCCTTAAATGAAACAAACTTGCAGAAGACGTTGATGATGCATTTAAGTCTTGTTCAGAAAGCCTTCTGATTAGAGACAAATGCCACGTAAAGAGTCTTCAGCAGGTTTTCTTAATTCACATAGAATATCTCTTCAGAGAGTTGAGTAGCTTCAGCAGGTTCTTCTCCTTCAGAGGGTTGCACCACTTCAAAGGGTTGCTCCTTCAGAGAGTTGCTGAAACATATGAAATACCCTTAAGAGAATTTTGTACTTTTTATCAGCATATATTAACCAAATTTGTTATTCATTAAAACTTAGGGTTATGAGACTAAAACATTATTAATCACTTAATAATATTTTGAGACTCAACAAACTCGTTTCCTTATCTTCACTCTCATAATGATGTGTATCGTCCTCCTTCACTCTACTAAAATGTCCATCACTTTCTTCATCCTGAGAAGAATGTCCTCTCTCACCTCTTCTACTCCCACTTAATTCCCTCATGAGTTCTCCCCTTACTTCAACTAGTTCCTCTCCCGTTAACCTAGTAAGGTTACGAGATAACTCCTCCATTTCAGCCCTTTGCCTTAGAGTTCAGGGCGTAGGGGGTATACCATTCCTAGTAGCCATGAATTTTAGATTAATTTTTATGACCTTTCCACTCAGCTAAGTGTATCACTCAAGGAATGAACACTCATTTGGCTTGTTCTATAACGTTTCGCTCCTGCCTCTTACCACTCGGTTGAGTTTGATTAGTGCTTGCAAAGACAAAATAAAACTCAAACGGGCAATCAAAAGCTAGCTACATCATTCAAACAAGCATACCAAAAGAATACCAAGAAAAGAAAACTACAAAGACAAAACTAAATAGAATCAACAAGACAAAGCAAACAAGGATGGTTTAAAAGAAAGCCACCACAAAAGAGACAAAAAAACTAAGAAGACAAAGACACAAAATAACGAAGCAAAAAGATTGGATGTGATAGTTTAATTCAAGATGGTCAAAACCTAAAGTTGCCAAAAGTTTAGAAAACAACTATTACAATTGAAATGAGGAATACAAAACAAAATTGCAATTACAATTCAAAGGACAATGAGTTGGACATTTTCTTACTCAATTTGTTTTTTTAACTATTAAGGATTTCTTTTTCACCACACATACCTTATTATGAAGAGTCATATCTTTTTATGAAGAGTGACTATTTCAAATCTTACCATTTCAATAAAAATGACAATTCCACATTTGTTACATGATTGAAGTGCACTTATCATATGATTTCTACTATTGATTGATCACAATATAAATAAAATATTTACATTACATAGATATTTTGTGAAATATAAAAAAATAAATTACAAAATATTTTAAAGATGAATTGAATTGATAAAATTATTTTAATGAATTATAATAAAATAAATTAAAACATACTACCCTCATCTCGAATATAAGCAAAAGTTAACTAATTCATGTTAATTAAGAATATTAGTTAAGCTCATTAAATTTTCTCAAACTCACATAAAAAGTAAATAACATTTATTAAATTATCCTTCTTAATATTTATTGCAAAATGAATCATTGAAAAAAAATATAAATTAAATAAGGGTATTATGAGGATAATAACATTTAAACTGTGGGAAATAGCAGTAGGGAATTTAGATAGGTTAATAATTAATAACATGAGATTTTATTTCAAATTTCATTGCCATCTTGTAAACTTGTACAGAAAAAAAAATCAAAACTTAATATTGCCCCTTGACATATTTATTTGATGATTATCAAATATCAACAGTGTTATTCACCAAAAAAAAAAAAATATCAATAGTGTTTTATTTTTAGTAAACATGTCATAAGGCATCGAACAGAGGTTAAGTTGCCGCCTCTGTGACATTCCCTTCTTCTCTTGAAGAAAGAAAACCTACTCTCTAGAGCTAGTCTCTGCGGCAACTCCTCTGCTGCTGCGTGCGTCGAACCAGGTGAAGTTGCCATTCCTTTTTCTTGTTGAAGAAAGAAAACCTATTCACTCTGCAACAACTCCTTCGAATATGGCGACGCCGTCACATGCCCAAGCTGTCAAGTCTCTCAACAAAGGCTCTGGTCGCCGCCGCTTTGTCGTAAGCTTTCCCCTCTCTTCACAAACACATGTTCTGAATGCCTCACCACATGCAACAACATTGTGTTTCTTTCTTTTTTTCTTTTAAACATTTTTATTTTGTCTTTGATTTATGCTTGTGGCAGCACTACTAAAACCCTAAACCCTGCGTTGATGTGCAATTTTTTTATTGTCCTCTTGAATTGATGAAAACTGTGCATTACTATGATCTCTTAGCAGTTCACTGTTCTTTAAAACATTCTCTCACAGTCTTGTATTAATTGCTTGCTCTTTTTTTTTTTTTTGTATTAATGTGTAGTTTAAGACATTCTCCGATAGAGTAAATGAGATCGATATCAACGTGTATCGAAGTCTTGAGAAGGTCAAAGCTGAGCCGTCGGAGGGTTCCTCTTTTTTCAGAGACTGTCTTATAGAATGGAGGGTATGTTCTAATTCTAATTCTAATAATATACGATTATGTATGGAATATAATATAATTCTGTGTTTATTTGCGGTGTGCTATCATTATATATTTGTACATGATGTGAAGGGTCGTTATGTTATTGTTGTGTTTTATGTTATAGTTATGTTTTATTGCCAATTTGTTTTCCCTGTGGAAAATGGTGCTGCTCTTTTGAGCAGGTACTGCATACTAGCCCAAAGTGTTTCTCATCGGATAAAAATTGTATACCACTCCATGTGCAATAAAGAATAAAATATGTGGACTATAACTATTAGCTTGGTCTTCTACTTCATCTCCATCATTCCAGGTATTAATTATTTGCTTTATTTGTCAAAATTCAGGAATTGAACACCGCAGAGGATTTCATCTCATTGTATGAAGAAATTATGCCTTATACACAAACATTGCCCCTGGTGCTGTTGCACAAGGAATCTTTAATGTCAAAACTTCTTTCTAGGTTGCACATAAAAGCAAGGCTATCCCTTGAACCGATTCTCAGGTATGCTAGTCAATTTAAGGATTACTTCATTTTGCTTGATTAGGGATGTTGGTGTCACCATGGTAACAAACAAATCAATGTTTTGAAAAAGTTGGGCATGGTAGCTTTTAATGCGAACAAATTAAGTATTTTGCCCATTTGACCATTTTGATACATTCCCGGTGTTTTTGTTAGGGTCAATTAGTTTTTGGAGCCTTGTATGTGGATAGATTAATTTGGGATTCTTTTTGAGTGATTAAATACAGTTGTGAATGGAATCTAGCGATATAAGTATGCTGTTCTAATTAGGATTTCTAAATATTTGATTAAATATTTATTAGTTTTATATTTGTTGTATTCTATTTTGTACTGACTATCAACAACCGAGTGGCCTTGGATTTGGTTAATTGATGGCAAGTTGTTTCTTTCTTTCTTAGAGTGTTCATTTTTGGCGTTTTATTAGTTTGCAGCAGTTGTGAACAAAATTCAATGCTTTGTTTTTACAGGTTAATTGCAGCTCTGTCTAGAGATCTCCTAGAGGAATTTATTCCGTAAGTTGCTGATCACTTTGACTAGATGTTGGCTCTACTTGGTTTTCCTTTATTTCATTTGTCAAATTTCTGCCTAGTTAAGTTGATGGTTTCCCTATGGGCATGGTTTCTGCTCACATTGTCTTCATATTCATTTTTTGTATATGGGTTTTAGGCTATTTCCTAGAATTGTTGATTCTGTAGTAGCTCTTCTTGAAAGTGGTGCTGATAGGGAGCCAGATATCATTGAGCAGGTATGATCTATCATCTTGGCAATTTTCTTATAGTGAGATGTTCTTCTCCACTATTCTCATTTGGTAGTTTACTCTGTTCAGCGTGAATTATGAAAATGTTTATTTTTTATGCAGATCTTCACGTCGTGGTCATATATTATGATGTATCTGCAGAAATATCTAATACACAACCCATCAGAGGTGCTCAAGTGAGTCATGGAGTCTGGTTTTTGTTTTTACTTTCCATATAAAGTTAACTATTGTGCATACTCTGAAATACTCTGGGATGTGTATGCCTTTACCTTTACCACTTTGTTAAATTCCAAGTATTTATTTGCATCAGCTCAGATATGGACAAGGACTGACCACTTACACTAAACTTTACTCTGTCTCATTTGTTTGGTGAACTAGGTGATTGGATGCTTATGATTTATTGTTGTAATAAAATGTATACTTCTCTATACAAGCACTGTTGTAATGAGGCAGAAAGTAGGTTGGGGTGAAAAGTCTAGAAACCATAATTTCTTTAAAGCAAAAGTTAGACTTCAATGTAAGTTTTTGTCATAGCAAAGTAGTAAAATCTTATTGTAGTCCAAATTAGATACGGGAAAACATGAAATGACACCAAATTTAAAATGACAACGGAGTCTGAGAATTGAATGAAAAACAAAATTAAAATGACATAGATGGGTGATGGTATTGTAAAATGTTGCTAGCCTACCAAGATAATGTGTGTATAAACCATATATGACTTGGAACTTGAAATATAATATAAGTAATTGTTAAAAGAAGTTTAAAATGCTGATTGTGGCCTAGCAGTGTGTTATGACTTGAGAAGATAGAAGAGAAATAGGACAGCGTGAACAAAGGAACGAGGAAGGGGAATAGGAAAGGGATGATCCATCAAGGGATGTTGAACCCCTTACCAGGAACTCGCTTGCAAAGCGCCCTAATTAATTGAGCTAGGCTCACAAGATAACTGAGCATATTGTGTATTTTAGCCAACTACATTGCACTGGATTGCAAGTCTGATTCGTCTAATTTTGAAGTTGTTTTTATTGACTTTGATACTTCAAGGGTCACGTCAAAATTGAGGTATTATCCAAAGGAATATGTTCAACATTTCATGGCAGAGGCAATGTCATTTGTTTTGAGAAATGCCCCAGATGAGCAGCTCAAAAGAGGTATTGATGTCATTATTTGTTTTTCATTGTGGCTATATTTTTTCTAATCAATTTCACTAAATTTTTAGAACTTGTAGAGTAAATTGCTTCCCTGGTTTAATATTGTTTCTCTCCCTTCCTCTCTCTCTCTCTCTCTAATAATGCTTTTACTGATTTGTTTGGGTGGTTGCAAAACTTCTAATATGGTTTGATTGGACAGGAATTAGAAGAGTCATCGCTGAAGCAGTGAAGAAGCCGTCTCCATCCAGAGAATTTGGCGTTGAAATGTTGCTTTATAATATTATGGAAGGTTACTCATCAAAGTTCCATTCAAAAGCAGAGCGAGTGTTACAATTATTGACAAGTGAATCAATTTATCCTATTGGTGATAAAGCTGACCAAGGCAAGCTTGTTCTCTAGTTGAAAGATAAATTCTATTTTGATTCTTTTTTTTTTTTTTTCACAAGATTTTGATCATAGGCTGAAATGTTCATTTTGTGATTGTTGCCCAAGCTACTATGCTACTTGCTATTAGTAACATACAGAGATCATCAGTATGTGATTGATCTTCTGTTCATCAGAGAATATATTTTTATTGATAAATTTCTACATTTGGCTCTAAAAGCCTGTGTGTTACTGTTATGCAAACAAAATTAAATTTGTTAACCTTCTGTACAAAGAAGGCATCACTGTGAATTTCAAGAACTGGTTTAATAAGTTAGAGGTTTCAAACTAGAGAGAAGCATTAGTAAAAAAATTCAGGTTAATATCTTCAGAAATTAGACATGGTTTAGACTTTAGATATTGTTCTTCTTTGGCAATGATATTACTTGATGATTCACTTCAATAGTATAGTGGTAAAAACTTGGAGCCCAAGTCAACACTAAGAACTTAAATGAAAGCCCAGTCAGCATCAACTTAAGGAATGAAAACTGGTAAAATTTGTCTCTTTAGGCAACCTCAAATTTGAGTTTGCTTTGTCCTTTCTAACATAAAATCTTCCAGATCTCCATCACATTTAGTTTTTATGAAATTTTGAGCTGTGAGAATAAAAGATATTTGAAATTGGTGAGATATGAAATTTGCTTTCATGAGATAGATACTTTGTCTATGCATTGAATGCAGTGAACATTTTGAAAGTTTATTAATAACACTAGATTCATTGTAGTAGAACTATGAATAAGCATATGAGCATCAAACACAAACACACACCATTTAGATGATCTAGCCTTCAGCTATCAGCAGGCTAATTTATAAAAACTCAAGCATTCTTAACTCTGTAAGCTAACCAGATAATTGATTGTTTCCTACGATTTTCTTTTACTCATTATATATCCCTTGTATGATACTCTTCAATCGTTATTCAAATAATTGGCATTTTGTAACAGGTCATTTATCCCCTAGGCTTCTGATCTTTCCTTTACTGTCAGATTTGGCTGTTTGTAAATATAATTTCCTAGTTGACTTGTAATGTATTGGTTTACATTTTTTCTTATCTCTATCTGCCTCAATTTCAGAGTCAAGAACCATTTTGAACATTGTAAAATCTGTCTTTAAGAAATTATGCGTGAAGATGGAGCCCAAGGAGTTGAATTTGGTATGGAATTGCTTATATAAGGAAGTGCATGGATGTGTTAGTACTAGAGACATGAGGCATTTAAGACACATTTTATCAGTCCTTGTCTCAGCTGTAAAGATACAAAACGGGCAAAAGGTGTCTGGTAAGTCACAATACTTTGTTACTTAACTCTTCCTTTTGGTCTGTTTAGCTAAGTTGAGCTGGTCAAGAAGGACAATAAACTTTAGGAATATACTTCAATGTTTTCTTTCCTTTTAGTTCTTTATTTTGGGTTTGGCAGGGTATTGCCATACTAATTGAGTGTGAGACTAATCCCTTTGGGCATGGAATGATATGGGTTTTCCCGTTTGTTTACCACTGCATCCAACCCCTTGTGGTTTATTTTTTAAAATTGTAACTCCTGGTTTTCTTGATATTCAACAAAGACAACAATCAAAACTTCTCCCATTAGGCGGGGGTTGGGTACTTGGGTCAAATGACACCATAATTCTTGATGTTCTCGATATATGCTTATAAATTTGACCTTTGATTGGTACTTTTTAAATTATCTTCATTAAAAAGAGTGAGTGAATGGGTTGAGTTCAGGTGCTATCTGGTGGCTTGAGATTATCTCATATTTTCATTTTGTTCAGAGTGTATTGTGTTAGCAATAATTATTTTTTTTTCAAGTGTTATGTAATATGCTAGATATCAGGATGCTTTGCATTTTCTTTACTTCATAAAGTTGCTCCAGGTGTCTGTGCTTTTAAGCTAATTTCTAGTTTTCAACCGCCCTTACATTTGTCATTGGCAGATTATAAGCCTATGCTTGAACTTGTCCTCCTTCTTGTGCGAACATTTATCACACCTCATGGAGTTACTGAGTCACAAGAAGTTGTTGATAAAATTTTGAAGTTAATGTTGGCCACTCTTGATGGGCTCTGCAGTTACAGTAAGTCAATGATATCAGAGTGTGCTCTCCAGTGGGCTCCAATTTTTAAATTACGAAGCTCAAGGTAATGATTGAAACAGTTCAATTATGATATTGGCATTCTCTTTAGTTTATTTCTATACCCTTGTGACATGTTTTAGCTTGGGTTCCAGTTTGTTGTGTTTCATTAGAGAACTGCTACAGAAGGATCTTTGTTTACTTGCTTTCAGAAGTAATGTTATAAGGTAACCTCTGAATGGGTTGTGCGTGTGTGCATGCAGGTTATTGTTTAGTATTTTCTGAATATAATATTTGACTTCTATGCTATTTTTTTAGTGCAATAAATGAGTTAATGGAGATTTCAGAGGAAGAGGTCATACATTTATTACAATCCTTCTGTGAGAAAATGCAATTAGATATACAAAACTCAGTCTTTGTGGACGAAGCAAGCACAGACGCACTTGCTAGGATATGCAATCATTTGCAAGGGAATATTATTGCAACATTAGATGAAATTGCTCATTCTGATTTATCATGTCAAATGGATGAAGGAAAGCTGGCACTGCTATGGGGAGTTGTAAACTGCTATTCTCATATGTCTATTGTTGATGCCAATCCATCCTTGTTGGTGGATCTCATGGATGCTATAGATCAGTTTCTGACTGTGAAAGCTGGTATTCCATCACTCCTTAGTTGTACACTTATTTAATAAGCAACCTTGTAGAGCCATGTATCTGGTTATATTAAAACTGGTTTTCCCTTTTTTCTAGATTATATTGGATTTTATATCATATTTACCTGGGTTGGACCATACTAAGAAGTAAAATATCTGGTCGAGGGTTTACACTTGGATTGCTGTATTCATTGATGCTAAAAATCTGCATTTGTTCTTCTGATGAATATTTTAGGTAATAAATACATAAGATATAATTTCTTATTTTCTGTTGCTTCTTTCTCTTTCTCCTTTTTATCTGCAGTCAACATTTCCGATTCGTCTAAAAAAGCTTGGGAAAGCATTATAGGTGCTTCACTAAGTTCTTACAATAGACTGTACAGCAACAGTAACCTTGGAGCTGATGAAACTGGAAAGTTTTTAAGTCTAGCAAAACGATATAAGTCATCTTCACAGGTGTTGTTGGCTGTTGCTGGTTATTTGGAATGCAAGTATGGGTAAGTGGATGTGTTAAAATTAACTGCTTTAGTCATTTCTTATTGTTTTCCAATCTCTAGTAGTCCAATTTTGTCAATAATTTTATCAGTAGTCAGTGCTCTGTATTTGCATAATCCTCTTATTTTTATATTATAGTTCACCTTTGGAAGACACTGGGTGTAGAATGTTTCATCCAGAACTTGAGGAAAGGACCACAGAGGCATTGGCACCATTTGCTGATAATCTGCGCCATTCAGACAAGGAGATTCGCATTTCAACTCTTAAAATACTTTGTCACTACAAATCATTGGGTGGGGAAAATACTTTAGGGGATCAGCCAGCTGAGAAGAAAAGGAAGATTGAAGTTTCTCCAACTTCCAATGTGGATTGTGCAAGGAATGATGTATGTATCCATCATATTATGTGCCATTTTTTTTTTAAGTTCTAGTGTGACAATGTGTATTTTGGTGAAATAGCAGGCTCTGTTGTTGCTCCTCTCTATTGAAACAACTCCTATTTCGATTTCTACAAGCAGAAGCATTCAGCTATTGATTTCCAAGATACAGATGGAGCTATCTGCTGGAAGGATTCCTAATGCTTATGTGCCTCTTGTTTTGAATGGATTATTTGGCATCTTGAATAATCGATTTAGCTACCTCTGGAATCCTGTATTAGAATGCATTGCTGTCTTGATTAGCCTACATTTTTTACTTGTCTGGGATAATTTTATTGATTATCTGGGAAGGTGTCAAGCAGTAATGGAGACCTCTAGTGACTTGCATGGTAGTGCCAATGGTGCATTGCTTGATCAGCCAACTGGTACATTTCAACTTTATTGACATCATACATTGTGTTCCCCCTTCCTCCATTCTTTTGTGTACAGGATGTCTTAGTTGAGAGACTCAGACACTAAGTTATAGTTAATTGGTAATTGTTTGGTGAGTGAGTGGAGTTTAATATAATCTGTGTAAATATAATTAGTTTATTCAGTTAGTATTTAGCTTAGTTGGTAACAACCCTGATAAAATATATATAGGTATGTTTAAATTTTGTATTTTTTAAAAAAATTGTAAATGAACCTGCAAAATTCCTGTTTATATTATTGATGCCATTCTGCTGGTTTGATAATCAAGTTGATTTTGTTTCTCAGGTCTACTTGGTTGTTTCAAATTGTTTGTCCATCATGCATCAGATAGCACACCACCTGTTACAATATTGACATTATTGCTGCAAGCATTACAAAAAATTCCAACTGTTATTGAACCACGCTCTCGACAATTCATTCCTCTCTTTTTAAAGTTTTTAGGATACAACACTCTTGATCTTGTAAGGTAAATATCCGCTGTATTTTATCCTTTTCTTGATACATGATTTTGAACTTTGTGAACTTCTGGAGTTTCACCTAAATTGTCATGTTTTGTAATTTGTTTTCCTTTGCAAAATGATGTTGCAGTGTGGGATTGTTTGATTCTCATGCTTGTAAAGGAAAAGAGTGGAAGGTTGTCTTGAAAGAATGGTTAAACTTGTTGAAACTGATGAAAAATCCCAAGTCATTCTATCGGAGCCAATTTCTTAAGGAGGTTCTAGAGAATAGGTTGGTGTACAATTTGATTATGTATCTTGTACATCACTGAAGTTATTTGTTTTTCTGCTACTTGGATAAACTTATGTTGGGGGTCTTCTATTTTAAACATCTATTTTTGTCTTTTTATTTATTTATTTATTTTATTTTTTTGGTGTTTTGGCAGGCTTCTGGAAGAAGATGATCCTGAAATACAGATGAGAGTTTTAGATTGCCTGTTAATCTGGAAGGATGATTACATTTTGCCATATACTGAGCATCTAAGAAACTTGATTAATTACAAAAATTTAAGGGAGGAACTAACAACATGGAGTTTATCTAGAGAATCTGAAATAATTGAAGATTGTCACAGGGCTTATCTTGTGCCATTAGTTATCCGTCTTTTGATGCCAAAAGTAAGGAAGTTGAAAGGACTTGCATCGCGAAAGGTATACCAAATTTTAGCCTCTTGAGGTTGTTTTGTATATCTGTTGTCCTATTTTTTAATTTGTGACATATGCTTTACTTTTGCCTTTTACTTGCTAGACTGATCGTTTTCCGTCTCTATACTGAATTTTAGCCTCGTGAGATTGTTTTGTATATCTGTTGTCCTATTTTTTAATTTGTGACATATGCTTTACTTTTGCCTTTTACTTGCTAGACTGATCATTTTCCGTCTCATTTTGACAGAAAGCAAGTATTTGTCATCGGAAAGCTATTCTGAGTTTCATAGCTGGACTTGATGTCATGGAGCTGCCACTTTTCTTTGCATTACTGATAAAACCATTGCAAATAGTGGAGAAAACTGATGGGCCTGCTAACTTGTTTTGGACTTTACCTAGCAGTTGCTCTAGTGAATTTCAAGCATCTTCTTTGTTAGAATATTTTACTTTGGACAAAATAGCAACCCTATCCTGGAAAAAGAAATATGGTTTTTTGCATGTCATTGAAGACATTGTTGGAGTTTTTGATGAATTGCATATTAGACCTTTTCTTGATCTACTGGTGGGTTGTGTTGTTCGGGTACTGGAGAGCTGCACTTCAAGTCTTGACAATGTAAAGTTGAATGCACTTGCTTCAGATCAATGCAATTCTAGCACCAGCTCAAATTCTCTTGGTGAGGATAGTGTGCCAGCAAATGAAATCCTGGTAATATTTTGTTCACGCTGAATGCAAATTTTTATGTGTAGTAAACTATCTGAATAAACTTGAGAATGAATTTGGACAGATGTTGGTATAATTAGTGATAAACCCCAACATTTGGTTTGTTTCAATAAAATTAACTTCAGCACAATGCTGTGATGTTTTTTTATCAATATTTTATGGATGTCTTAGGGGGAGTGATGTATCTAGTTGCTTTCCTATATAGCTTGTTTTATTATCTATTGCCTTCTTGTTGCTTAACTAGCTAGTGAAAGCAGATTAGATGAATTACAGGTTGGAATCAATTTTCTTTTGCCTCATGTTTCTTTGTTGTCTGTTTTATTTGATTATTCTCTTCTTGTATTTGTTTGTGCAGATCGGCAATACTTTGAAGCAGCTCAAGGATATGAGATCTCTGTGCCTGAAAATTGTTTCCCTTGTTCTCAATAAGTATTATGACCATCAATTTGGTTCTGAGTTGTGGGACAGATTCTTTTCCTCAGTAAAACCGCTGATTGATAAATTTAAGCAGGAGGCTGCTAGTAGTGAGAAACCAAGTTCACTGTTATCTTGCTTTCTGGCCATGAGTGCAAACCATAAACTTGTAGCACTATTATGCACGAAAGAAAGTCTCGTGCCTGATATATTTTCAATTATCTCAGTCAATTCAGCTTCTGAAGCTGTTATATATTGTGTTCTAAAGTTTGTCGAGAACTTGTTAAGCCTTGACGATCAGTTGGATAATGATGACAGTTCTGCCCATAAACTTTTACTTTCAAACATTAAAGTTCTTATGGACAGCATTTGCTGTTTATTTGGAAGTGATAATGCAGCTAAGAGGTATATTAGTTCCGTTTGCTTGAGCTCTCCCAATTTTTGTTGTTGTAGTAATTGTTTTAATGATGTTAGTTTGCATGTTACTGCTACCATGGGTTTGGCAACTGCATTTTACTCCTCCATAAAAAGATTTTGCCTCTTAACAAAGATACAAAATCCTGATAGTTATTTGTGCAAGAATTTTTTTTTCTATGTAGTTGATAAGGGAGCAAATGATATATGGTAGCTGTAAAGAGGAGGCAAACAAAAGTAATCCTTGTTGGGACTAAGTAATCCAAATACATGTGTCTAGGGCAATCCTTCAGACAAACAATTTTCCCATCTGGACCAATCTTGAAAGTATAGACCTGGAATGAAAACTGACAACTTACTTGCCTGTCATTGATGTGTTTTCATCAATCATAGCGTGCTGTCATTCTGGGTAACGGAGAACTTTACCTTAACTGTTGGATCTATGCTAGATATAAACCAATCACACGCCTTCACCTAACAACATAAGCTTTTTGGGAGAGTTGGTCCTTGACATGGGTTTGAACATATAGGACAAGGTAGGGGGGGCCTGTGCTTTGCTCACGCATCAAGCCTAGAGGGCTACAGCTTGAGGGGTGTGTTAAATATAAAATCGTTCATGTGTTGCTTAACAGCTTAAGCTTTTAGGAAGTTGGTCCTTGATAGGTTAGAATTAGAGGAAAAAGACAATACAAGGTATAATAGGGAGACAAACAGTGAAAGCATAAGCATAATTTATTAATAGGATTAGGATTGAGAGTGGGACAAATATCTTTGCATTATGCAATTTATAAGTTTCTTGAGCACAAGGCAGAGCAGGAGAGTGGTGGGTTAACTTAATCATATTATATGAAAAATAACAAGATTAAATAAATACTGGTATATTTGGGAAATGTTTGAACATATGATAATTTTACCATATGAATAGGTGGATGCCTTGTTTTCTGATTGCACTGACTCTATTATGTCTGAAAGAAATGTGCTTCTTTTTAATAGAACATATTTAGGAGAATGGAGACTTGAGCACTTAATGTTTTGCTCTGTGCTTGTTTTTTTCTGGTCAGAAAGCTGATAAAATCTCCTGGGGAGACAGTGATAAGAATTTTCAAATTTTTACCCAAGTTCATCAAGGAGTCAGAATTGGCAAAGCAATTTGTGGACATACTGCTTCTGTTTATGGAAAAGGAAACCCAAAGTTCTGGTGGGAGAATCTCCCATATCTCTAGTTGCTCTGTTTTCATCCTTTGCTTTTTTAACAAATTATTGATATTGAAATTCTTTTGGTTATATTGTAGGTGTCTGTGTTGAAGCTTTTCTAGTCATTCAAAATATCATACCAATATTAGGACATGGAAGTACCACTAAAATTTTGAGTGCCGTTTCTCCTTTATATATTTCGGCTGAGTTGGATATGCGTTTGAGGATATGTGATCTTCTTGACGCTCTTGCAGCATCTGATGCATCTGTACTGTCGGTGGTAATTCATGCTCTTTTTTCTTTCTTGATCCATGCATATTACTTAATGACATAGATTCCTCATTCTGTGTTTCTTTAATTTTTCTCTGCTATTTTGTTGGGATGTAGGCTAAACTTCTTCGTCAGCTGAATACAACATCTACTTTGGGTTGGCTTGATCATGATTCTATTTTGAATGCTTACAGAATCATCAATACTGATTTCTTCAGAAATGTTCAAGTGGAACATGCATTACTTATTTTATCGCATTGTGTGCATGACATGTCATCAGAAGAAACAACTTTTGTTTGCTGCGCCCAAAGTTCATTGCTATCTTTTGTTGATTTTTCTGCACTCATCCTTTGCCAAGAAGGAAGCAGTGAACAAGAGTTGTCTCTGATGAATAACTCTTATGGTTGTTGGACAAAATCATGCATCCAGCGTAAAACAAAAAATTTTCTCTTGAAGCATATGGCAGATGCAATGGATGGATCACTTACTGCCAAAAAGGTATTTGGTAACTTGAGTTATAAATCATAATACAGGGTTACGTACTGTATGAATTTCTAGTTATATGAAGTTGGGCATATATGTGAATATTTTCAGACTATATCCTATGTTTCCTTGGTGACAGAACTAGTCTGTCACATATAGGCAGGAAAATTGTTGCCATTCCCAGTTCCAAGCATGGTAAGGAGATGGGAACAGTATACTGACATATTACTAAGTTACTGATTGAAAATTTAAATTTAAATTACAAATAAATGATTGTTTAATCCTCTATGTTTATACCCTAGCTTATGTCATTGCAGGGGTGGATGAAGTTGTTAAATCAAATGATTTTGAAGCTTCCGGATGTGTCAAACCTTAAATCACTTGTAGTCCTGTGTGATGAGGATGGTGAAGTAAATTTTTTTGACAGTATTACTGATTCAGTGGTATGTTATTGTTTAACCTAAGGAATTTACGATGTTGTTACTCTTAGTTGCCTCAATGTCATTTGTTTACATCATATATATGCAGTTTTTTGTTCCAGACATTTCATTATTGTATGTTTGGCATCATTATTTCCTAATGAAAATAACTTTCTGCTGCCTTTCCTTATAGTAATCATAATGTCTCACACTTCCAAACTTAATTGTCATGTTTTTTAGCTATTAGTTCCTTAGTTTTGGTGGTATATTAAATAGCTTGCAGAACATCTCACATTAGTACATTTGTTGTTGCAGATCCGTAAGAGAGTGAAGGCACTGTCATGGTTTAGGAACGTTATCAGTATGAACAAATTATCAGAGGTTGTAAATTTATCCTTTCAACTGGTGGTATCTTTTCTAGTTACTGAAATTTAATTATTTTATTGTTTACTTCCAGTTCATCACTGAAAAAGTGTTCACGCGACTCTTCTTCAACATGTTATTTGATGAGAAAGATGGAAAGGCAGAACATTTGAAAAATGCATGTATTGAGACCATTGCTTCTGTAGCTGGTCAGATGGGATGGAAGTCATACTATGCATTATTGATCAGATGTTTTCGGGGAGTGTCCAGTAGTCCAGACAAGCAGAAACTCTTTATACGACTGATTTGCTCTATTTTGGATAAATTTCACTTTTCAGAACTTTCTTACACTAAAGAACTTAAGGAATCTTCGGGTGGTGTTTCTGACATAGGCAATGTTGGTACTTCTGATGTGAACACAGAGATACAGACATGCCTCTATAAAGTCGTGCTTCCGAAGATACAAAAACTGCTGGATTCTGATTCAGAAAGGGTAAATGTAAATATCAGTCTTGCTGCACTGAAACTACTTAAGTTACTTCCAGGAGATGTGATGGACTTGTATCTTCCAACCATTGTTCATCGAATTTCAAACTTCTTAAAGAGTCATCTAGAAAGCATTCGAGATGAAGCTAGGTCTGCATTGGCTACTTGTTTAAAAGAACTTGGATTGGAATACTTGCAATTCATTGTCAAGGTTTTGCAATCTACCTTAAAGCGAGGATACGAACTTCATGTCTTAGGATACACACTTAATTTTATTTTGTCCAAGTGTCTTTCAAGTCCAGTCAGTGGAAAGATAGATTATTGTTTGGAGGATCTCCTTTCTGTGATAGAGAATGACATTCTTGGAGATGTTGCTGAGCAAAAGGAGGTGGAAAAGATAGCTGCTAAAATGAAAGAGACAAGGAGGAAAAAGTCATTTGAAAGCTTGAAATTGGTGGCCCAAAACATAACATTCAAAAGCTATGCACTGAAGCTCCTTTCACCAGTGACCGCTCATTTGCAGAAGCACATCACACCAAATGTAAAAGGAAAATTGGAAAATATGTTGCATCATATAGCTGCTGGTATTGAAAGCAATCCATCTGTAGATCAGACTGATCTATTTATCTTTATTTATGGCATTATTGAAGATGGCTTAAAAGATGAAATTGGTTGGCATGAGAATAAATTGATGAAATTGGAAGATAAAGATAGCCATAATAATGCTAAAAAAATTTCTACAGGTCGTGCAGTTGCTAGTGGCTTATTGTGTTCACACCTTATTATAGTGTTTGGTCTCAGAATATTGCATAAACGGATGAAGGGTATGAAACAGGATGTAAAAGATGAAAACACTTTATCCTTATTAGATCCTTTTGTCAAGCTATTAAGTGATGGCTTGTGCTCTAAGTATGAGGATATCTTGTCTGCTTCCATTGGATGCCTTACTGTACTGGTAAAGTTGCCTTTACCATCCCTTCAATTACATGCTGAGAGAATAAAGGCTGCTCTATTGGATATTGCCCAGAGTTCAGTGAACTCTAGTAGTCCTTTAATGCAGTCCTGTTTGACATTGCTGACTGTGCTTTTGAGGAACACCGAAATTTCTCTTACCTCAGACCAACTACATCTACTAATTCAACTTCCTATATTTCTTGATCTTGAAAGGAATCCATCTTTGGTGGCCCTATCACTTCTAAAGGGTATTGTCAGCCGCAAGCTGGTTGTACCTGAGATATATGATCTTGTTACTAGGGTTGCTGAATTGATGGTGACAAGTCAAATGGAATCAATTCGCAAGAAATGCAGTAAAATTTTGTTGCAATTTTTGCTTGATTATCGACTTTCGGAAAAGCGTCTGCAACAGCATCTGGATTTCCTTCTCTCAAATTTGAGGCAAGTGTTTCAGCATAGTATGTTTCTTCATTATTAATAATATAGATTTTTTTGGTCTTTTTTAAATATTGGTTTTAGGCTTAGGGATATTTTAATCCTTACAGGTATGAATATTCAACTGGAAGGGAATCTGTTCTTGAAATGATTCATGCTATTATTGTCAAATTTCCAAGAAGTGTTTTGGATGAGCAATCACAGACATTATTTGTCCATTTGGTAGCTTGCTTGGCCAATGATAATGATAATATTGTTCGTTCTATGAGTGGGGCTGCTATAAAGAAGCTTATCGGTTCTGTTAGTCCCAATTCACTTAATTCCGTTCTTGAGTATGCTCTTTCTTGGTATTTGGGTGGCAAGCAGCAACTATGGGGTGCTGCTGCGCAGGTAATGTTCTCTAAAATGTCTTGTTAATAATTGAATAGAAAGCATCAACTTGAATGTCATATCATCTCAGTATTTTTATTTTGGGTCTGGTTGTAATATGGAATCATCTAAGTAGATCATGTGTATTTGGGATCTTTTGTGGAAAATTAAAATTGTATAGTGTAATTACACTCTGGGTTTAGGAGGCTTTTACTGTAGTTAAATTTTTTTTAGCCCTAGGGTTTTATGGTAATTTTTTGTAGCCCTAGGTCACTAGGTGTGGTTAGTGTCTTGGATGCCCATGCAGTTTGAACTGTTCTAGACTTCTAGCAGCTGGGCAAAAGGAAGGGTGCCTCATACAAAAATGCTCTTGAAAAGACAAGTGAAAGGAAGCATTGGGCAAACTGACATTAAGAAAACGACAAAGGAATTTATCTGGGTATTTACTTTATGGGGGCATTCAATCAGTCTAAATTTGACATTCTATTTGGCACTTTAATACAAAACCTGCCGAGCCTAATTTTGATATTTTGGGCTTGTAGGATGGGGTTTTGGGAAGGGTGCCTCATACAAAAATGCTCTTGAAAAGACAAGTGAAAGGAAGCATTGGGCAAACTGACATTAAGAAAACGAAAAAGGAATTTATCTGGGTATTTACTTTATGGGGGCATTCAATCCGTCTAAATTTGACATTCTATTTGGCACTTTAATACAAAACCTGCCGAGCCTAATTTTGATATTTTGGGCTTGTAGGATGGGGTTTTGGAGGGTGAGAAGTCTTAGAAAATGCATTGGCGATGTGCTTGGCTAAAAGCCAGGGATATTCCTATTGTCTTAGTGCCCGTTTGGTTTACAATTAAGTAGAATTGATTTTAAAATCAATGGTTGAAAATGAGTGATGCGCGCTTTACGAAGCACGTTGGGCGGAAGTGATTTAACATCAATTCTGTGGAATTGATTCTGCATTGTGTCAAACGGTTAACCAAACAGGCACTTAGAGGCTATGTGGCAAAGGTGGTGGCATCAATCAAAATATGGTGTCCATGTGTGTGTTTGGTTTACTATAAAATAACGTTTCAAACGTGGATTCAGGCCAACACTACTCTCTGTAGCGTTGGTCCGGATCCACGTTTGAAACATGGTTTTACAGTAAACCAAACATGTGCCATCTGTATGGTGTTGGGATGTGGAGAGTCGTTCTTAGGTTTGAGATTCTTGTTGTGTTTGTCTATCAGAGTGGGGAATTGGGTGGTTAGGGTTTGTGCTGTCAAATACAAACTAGGATACTGTTAAAGGTTTTATGTTTCTATCAATCTTACTATAGCCTAAGGTATGAAAGCAAAATTGGCCTCTGTTATTGCTCAAGAGGATGGGTTTGCATGGGTTGTTAGATAATTTAGGGCCTTTTCAAGATGTGAAGATGGGGAGAATTATTTAAACTGTCGTATGAGTTCCAGCCTTGTTAGTGTTTAGCAGTTATTTGGGGTTTTTAAGACAAGAGGAAGTTCAGAGTAGTGTCTTAATCCCTATTTCACTCTAGAGAATCATGCATGTGCATGCACACATAAAACAACTTATAGATAATTACAAACTGACCTCAATACACCGAGTAATGGCTCTTGTGAAGATATCATCTATTTCATCATCAAATCACCATGCTAAACGTACTGATTGATTATATCTCTCGCAATGTGACAAATTACAATCCAACAAGGAAGCACACACACTTCAGATACTAGTTGTATTTTGCAGTTTTTTCTACTTCAATGTTTTTACCTTTTATACCAATACAAATTGGAATACCACAATAATTAGATAAATCATAAATGATAACATTTTATTAAGTCTGCAATAATTCATGCTAACTTTAAATATTTATTCTCGTTTTGAATTTAGAATTTGTGCTTTTAAATTTTATTAAAGAGAAGGAAAAATATTACAGAAGAGGTGGGCAAAGATATCTTCGCTAGAGGCACAAAAAAGGAATAGTTGAAATTAAACACAGCCATGAGCAGACAAGCCCTGGTACCTTATCAATTTTGTTGGACAGACTCCCTGAAAGTCTCCATAGGTGGAGCTGCTAGCACCAGCAGACAATTTTATCCCATAACCAATACATGAATAGGAAGAAACCTTGGAAATACAAGCATTTTTTCCTGACCAAATACTCCAAAGAATAGGATAGGTGCCACATTGGCATAAATATTTATCTCCTTACACCTTACTCCTCCTATTCACAAGTTTGATGGAAAGAAACTGCTCTAAATTTAGATGACACATCCAAGACTAAAAAATATTTTCCAAATAACATAATCCAAATGACAGTGGCTGCCGCCCATGGCATTTAATGGGTTGCCATTTGCAAACTAGAATCACACATAATGCTCTGTACTGAAGAAGGAGCTTCTCATCAGTATTAATCTTGTTGAGAAGTGGTGTCCAAACGAAAGATTTGACCTTAGAATTTAGGTAGCTTTTGTTTCCCATAGGGGTTTGTTAGAGAGGAGTCTTTATCTGTAGAGGGTAAGGAACTGGAAGAAAGATTTGCAGTAGTAAAAATCAAGAACCAATCTTTTCTTTGTTTCTGATTCAGTTCCAAGTTTTTCATGTTTTTAAAACAAGTTATCCTAGCATAGCACATTGTTTTTTTTCCCTCTCTGCTTCATTTATATGGATCTGTGAAGTTGCTGATGCAGGTTTTGGGGCTGCTGATTGAGGTAATAAAGAAAGGATTTCATAAACATATAAACTGTATCTTGCCAGTGACTTATCGCATCTTGCAGTCTGCTATAGATGCAGTCACAAACAGGCAAGTGGGCTATTCAGCTGAATCTATTATTCCCCACTGGAAGGAGGCATATTATTCTCTTGTGATGTTGGAGAAGATGATTCATCAATTCAATGATTTGTGCTTTGCAAAGGATCTTCAGGTAAATCTCTTTGTACTGTCTATTAAATATATATGGATTTAGAGATTGATATGTATAAATGTGTTACCTATGACATGTTAGTCTGTGAAATATATGTAGATGCATATTATTTATGATGTGGTAGATAGGGTGGCCTGCTGAAATGAATAAAGACAGGGTTTTATGCATACAGAGTTTAAGGGTTTCACTGTTTCAGGCTTTGGCTGGGATTTGGGGCACCCAGTAACAAATTTCTAAGTTGAACCGCAGCTAATTTTGGCCTTGAATTCAACAAATTCTTCCAGAGCATTACGTCTGGAAATTGTGGCATCATGTTTTATGTGTGGTGGAGAGTATTGCATCAGCATAAAATGTCCAATTGGTTATTAACTAAGAAAGGCCTTGCAGATTCCTAGTTTGGCTTATTGGAGTCTGTAGTTTTAATTTTGGTTTTGGGCAGAAGTTATAACGGAGAAAGGGATGGTTCAAATTTTATGAAACTGCTTTTATAGATTGATATGGCGAGCTATTTGGTAATTAAGTGGAATGGAGAAACATAAAAGGTGTTGGGGAGTGAAGGAAAAATTGAAGGTGCTATTATTCATGTATTGTTATTTGTTAAGCACCAAGTCTACTAAAAAATATACTGGTTATAGAGTTAAACCTAGGTTTTATTTTACATCCCTAACACACTCAAGACACAAGCACTTTTTGGGGTAGAAGCATGGGTAATCATAGATCAATTTTACCCTGTGCAGAAATTTTAATTTTGTTAAGAGTAGAATAGCAAGGGTTTGATGCCATGTCAAATAATAATTATCGTATAAGCTTACACTTTTGGGTGGAAATTCTGCTGTGTTCCATAGCTGCATATTGCAGAGTGCACAGTTTTTCTCTGCCCTTTCTGCAAGCACTGATGCCTGTTTAATCAAAACTTTCCCATTTAACTTCCACCCTTCTGTTTCCACATTTCTTTGAAAGCACACCGACATGTAATTATTTTTAATATACATTTCAGGATATATGGGAAGCGATATGTGAGATGCTGTTGCACCCACACTCATGGATACGCAACAGATCGGTTCGCCTAATAGCCCTATACTTTTCACAACTAGCAGATGTTAGCAGAGAAAAACATCAAAGCTCCTTAGGAAGTTATTTTATTATGAGTCCTAGTAGGCTATTTCTAATAGCTACTTCTCTTTGCTGCCAACTGAAAATGCCACTCATGGATGATGCTGACAGCAACCTGATGACCCAGAATATTGTCTTTGCCATTTGTGGTATAATGGGGCAAATTGCATGCATAGATCCCTCTGCATTCTGGTCTACTCTTGAGCAACACGAGAAGGACCGGTTTCTCAAAGCTTTTGACTTGATTGATTCAAGAAAAGGAAGAAGCATGTTCATGTCATCTCTTACCTCTTCTGTATATGAAGACAACACTCAACTGAATGTTGATAACACCCGACATATACTTGTTTCGATATTGCTTAGGAAAATGGGGAAAATTGCTCTTAAAATGGATGCTATTCAGGTTGGTATGCAAACTCTTTGTATATGTATTCTTTAGTCTTGATCAATGTGCTTATGAATAATATTTTTTCTTATTTCTCTTGTTTAACACAGATGGGAATAGTCTTCAACAGTTTTGGAAATATTATGTCACAGATTAGTAAGGATGACTGCCTGCACTATGCACATGTGGTCCTGTTACCTCTGTATAAAGTTTGTGAAGGGTTTGCTGGAAAAGTGATAGCTGGTTAGTTTTTCCTAACTAGGAAAAGTAGAAATGTAGCCACGATTTGCTTGTCTCCTCTCACATTTCCTTAATTTCCTGTATGGTAGATAAATTCCAAGTGTGTGATAGGTAGCCATCTTACTGGAGTGGTGTTGCTCAGAATTGACTGTTGAAAATTTTCTATACACTACTCCTATCTGGATCAGGATCCTCTCAAGTTACTAACATGGGAGGTTCATGTTGTGGGACAGAAAGTCAAAAGAGCGAAACTGATGGACCCTACAAAAATAAATGCGGTTCCTACTATAATTGCTTTTGTGTCTTTCTCATAACATGTTCCTCCCACGTTAGTGAAATAACATGAGGGGATCCTGATCCATTCACACCTTGTTATTAAAGATTTTCTTTACCATCTATTTTCCCTATTTCTTTTTCTCTATCCTTAATTTTTTTGTTTTGATGGTGGGTAGGGGGTGACTAGGCATGTCTAAAGTTCTAATATATTGTTAATTGTTACTTCTCTCCTTTACTTCTCTCGGTTTTATCTTTATGTAGCACTCCTTGCATGTCATGTTTTTAGTTTTACCACTCCCCTCCCCTTGTCAATACTGTATTACAGCTTTCTGAACATGGTTATTCTTTTCCAGATAATATCAAGAAGTTAGCAGAAGACACCTGTGGAAAAATAGAGAATATTTTGGGTACTCAGAACTTTGTGGAAGTTTATAACGTTATCAGGAAGAACCTTAAGTTGAAAAGAAATAAGAGGAAACAGGAGGAAAAGCTCATGGCTGTTATCAATCCGGTGCGAAATGTCAAAAGGAAATTGAGAATTACTGCAAAAAATCGTGCTAACAAAAGAGAAAGATTATGACTATAAAAATGGGTAGATGGATGCGTTGATTGAAGAAAGGAGAAAGGTCCATACGTGTGCATCTAGTTTGGCGCTATTAGTGCTCCTGTGTCAAGGTTTTCGTACCAAGAACTCTCAATGTTGTGTGCAAAATAATTAAAATGTGAGAGATGCCGTCATATAAAGGTTTCATTGTCACCTGCTTGTTTGAAGAAAAATTGTGGGTTTGGGGAGATCTTGATTGAATTGGCTGGCATATAGATGCCTCAGGAGACAGGGGACAAGTTTGGAATTTTCTTGATAAATTTGGAGTATCACTTCCATGACAGGTGGTAACCAACTTATTTTAGAAAAGGAAGTGAAGTCCATTTACAGTTATTATAGCAGTTATGGATCAGCTTGCCGTGCTTGTACTTCCACTCCAATCCAATGGGAAGACTTCTCAAGTATGAATGATTATTGGAGTTATATCTGAAGATTGTCGGGTATATCCAAGTTTTTGTTGTACATACTTAAGGAATATAAAAAATACAAGTAACTATAGCATTGGGGAGAATATTCTTTGGGATCTGTTGTTCGTTTCTACCTTGTTTTGCTGTCTACCCCTGACCAAGGAAGAACGGACACTTCAAGAAAGTAGATGTTGAGTTCAATAATTCTTGTTGTATTTTACATTTTTTCTGTGGCAATTTTTTTTATTTTTTTTTGTTTTGAACATTTATGCCAATGCAAATCAGAATATGACAATAACCAACATTCTGTTAAATGTTTAATTCTAGGCCATATGTCACTTTGTGGTTAATTTTTTTCCCTCCACAATATGACACTAGTAATTTTCATGAGAAACATGATATTTTAAAATAGGCATCTTAACTGCTTCCACAGCATGACACTTTTGTGTATGGCTTTTTAAAATGGGTGCAGTAACTACCTTTTATCACAATGTATTGGACGCCACGGGCACTGTACTCTAGTTTTTATCTCCATAAGTTAGCCCATATAGCTTCAATTTTGATCCACGCTTCCCAAACATCTTGAATTCAGGAAACATATGTTTGATTGCCATAGACAAAGGTTCCTTCCCACCAGTTTGCCTCTTTCTGGTCAAAGAAATGCTGTGTTATATGTTTAAAGGGAGGAATTTCCATTTCTTCCACACAAGCTATGATTAGAAATGTCATAGTTTAACTATTTTCTCACTTTTCTATTATTGTTTAGATTGTATCTCACTTTTTGAGGTTATTGGTATTTCTAGGTTACAACAATGATGTTTGATAGTATATTTCGACAATTTTTTTTTTTTAAATTGTACCTGCACAATTAAGCAAAACATTCAACTTACTCAAAATTTCAAATATTGTGATGAGACACCAACAAATAAAATATTGACTTTTGAGATCCTTATCCATATTGTTAGTTATAAATATACAATATAATTACATTTGATATACTTTTAAATAAATTCTCTAAAAGGATCGATAATTCTTAGGAAGAGTTTATGGTACACAAGTGGGAAATACTTGTACCAGTACACAAGTTTTGTGAGCCATTGATTTAATGTTTTTAAGAATCGACGATGGAGTCCTGCCTGTCGAATGATGATGACATGGCAGTTATGAAGTTTACATATATTGCAAACATTCCCAGAAAAAAACTTTGTTATTTCTAAAGTGAACCTTTAAGTTATTCAAAAACTGAGGGTGGTCCTTCCTTCATGGTTCTTCGTGGAAGTACACAGGTCCTTCATTGAAAAGCTGTAGAAGCTTGTTGATTTTACTAATTACGTGTTTAAAGCGAAATCTAAAATTTCTTTAAAGTCATTTGAAGGTGATACTTAGAAAAGAAAATTTTCACATAGGTAACAAGGACAATGAAACAGTAGTAGAGTTTGTTAGAAGGTCACATAATTTACCGATCAAGAACTGGAATTTTCAAATAAAATAGGCATCAATTTTTTGTTTTAATGATGTACACATTATCTTGATACCAGTCCAAGTGTACAAAGAGGAACCCTAAAATGGAAGGATCTTGTGGGAAGGTGATGATTGCTCAGGGTGGTCTTCGCCGATTAGTGGCCGGTATGATGGTAAGACGATGATGAATTTTTTTGTGCATCAAAATATTTTACTCGGGTAAGGATTCATTAATTTGTGCAAGCGTGAGAACAACTCCACCTCACGACCAAGCTCCTCCAGTGCGGTGAAAAATAGGAAAAAATCCCCAAACCGTCAAAACAAATCCTCCCTGTCCACTTTTCCTCTTCGTCTTCACCGATGTGCCACTGCTACAAGTTTTGAGACCAGACTCTTTCATTGGTTTGGTGCTCCGAATCTTGCTTCTTCAGGATGGAGATTGTCTACATGTTTGAAGCACATAGAGCACTTTAAAACCTAAAAGAAAGTTCCAGGGGCTTAAATGAAATAAATTTTGGAAAATCATTTAACCAGGATGACTTGTATTTCTTTATTTTTTACCTCCACGTGTCTATGGAAAACTGTGTATTGGTACAATGAAAACAATTTTGTGTACCATAGAGAGCTCGGATCTAGATCCTTTGAAGCGCGGCAGGGGCCTGCAACAGATTTAGCTACTAAATAGCTAGGCAATAGCTACAGAATCATTTCATAGTTAACATCAGTAGCTATTTCCTAGCTATTCCACAGCTAAAGTGGCTGCAGAGGGGTGCAACGCGGGAGATGATCCTTACACTGGAGAACTCCCAATTCTTATTGTTAAACATAATAAGAATTACATAAACTACATTAAAATATTGCTTATGATAAATTATTTAATAAACTCAATTAATGTATATTTAATTTATTTTGTTTTGTTTTGTATTTAAAATTTACTAATATTTTATTTTTCAATATATTCTTTACCTTAAATTATAATCACTTGCATTCATATCTTTAAAGTTTATTTTTATAAAAATATTAGAGATATAAAATATAAATGAAATTGTGCAACCCACATACTATTTTTAGTTTTGGGTATTTGTTTCGCATAAAAGCAATAAAATGAATAAAAATAAAAGTTATATTAAAAAATGAAATTTGGGCTTCTGGCACCTAGGTAATATTGTAGAAGAGAGGAAGAATAATTTGTTAAATCTCTTTTCTAAAAACTATCGAGCTTTGTGGATGGAAAAAATCCTCGTTAGAAGAGTTAGCCCCACCATGATGTGGATGTTCCCGACTTGAACAATATTGGCTCTCATAGCTGTGGTTCAAACCAAAAATAGTTAAAATGATCTGAGTGACAACATTTTGTCATATACACAAATCAAGAACCAATTGGTTCAAGTGGTACATGTTTGATTCCCCTAAGTAAGGTTCTTGTGGATGGAAAAAATTTCCCCTGAGAGAGCTGACCGCACCATGACGTGAATGTTTCCGACTCAGAACAAGATTGTCTACACGTGGTTCAAACCAAAAAAATACACTCAACAAGAGATTATAAATAAGAGTATTGACACGTAATTAAAAGTTTGGAGAAATTTATTAATTATGTTTTAATTAAATTAATATATTTAAAATGAAGTGAGTTGAAATGAGTAATTTGCAAATATGTTAAAAGAAAATAAGAATCCAACTCATGTGAAGGTGAAGGCAACACCCTAAAGAGAAACGTGGTCTGCGGTGTACATGTTTACATTTGCAAGCAACTTAATTAAATAGTGGCTTGCATTTGTCATTTGTTTTCTGGACGCCATAGGTAACGAATTTACCGTTGCCTGTTGCGTCTCTCTTTTGGAGAGAACGTCCCAACATCACAATTTGAATCTACATCACATCACCACTTTCAATACTATAACGCTGTTGAAGATGGGGGTGTTTTAGCTATAAAACTTGTTTGCAGGGTGCCAAGAATAAAAAAAGGTAATCCTTCTTCTCTTTTTTGTTTTGTTTAATGAATCATTAAATTTTGCATTTGTGACTTTTCTTATAATTATTTTTTCTTATGCATATGCATGATCAATGTTAAGGCATTGGATTGAACATCTTGGCCCTGCAAGCTTGATTCCTCAGTTTCAGAGCTCTTGGGTATCATATTATCAACATGGGGATATCCAATGACAATGTAATTGGCCTTGTGTTGGCTCTCTCTTCCAGCATTTTCATTGGCTCTAGCTTTATCATTAAAAAGATGGGTCTTAAAAAAGCTGCCAATAATGGGACTAGAGCAGGTTAATTTATCTCCTCTCATGTCTTTCCACCTTAATTTCATTTGCATTGTTCTAGCTAGTATATGTTTGAATTGATGAAAAGGGATGGAATGAAATGAAAATATTAGAAGTTTCTTTGATTCTTTTAAAATAGGATGGAATGAAATGAAACATAAAATGGATTCTATTACATTCCATTCAATATCTCAAATTTTCTTCTGCTCCAATATGGACAGAATAAGATGAAACAAGTGTTTTTCCCTCTCCATTATCCAAACCATGAAATGTTAAAGTTTATTCCATTTCATCTCATTTCATTCCATTATATTCTATTCTGCTCCACCTTCCATTATATATCTAAGGGTGGGGATCAAGACTCAAGAAGTAATTCTTAGTAAGTTACTCTGCTTAATAACCTTTTTGTATAATAAAAATTTCACAAATTTGACTGTTGAATAATGTGATATTAACATGATGATCATGTATATCATATTTTAGATAAATTATACATTTGTAGGTATGTAATTTTATAGTCAATATTTACATATATTTTGAAAAATATATTACACGTTAACTTGAAGTAATTTGGTGAAGTATCAGTGATTGAATTGATGAAAATCAACATTCATGAAAAGTTATTAAACGGAGTAACTTTACCAAAAGTTAATCCCGGATAAACTTGATCCCCACCCACTCACACACACACACATATATATCATACTTTTATTTTAACTTTAGAACTATTGTGCTTTTAATTTGAGCAGCCACAGGAGGGCATTCATATCTGTATGAACCGTGTTGGTGGGCTGGAATGATTTCAAGTGAGTGATTTTCTCTGTCTAAATCTCTATATGCCTTTTGACAGTGCAGAATTTCTACAAACATCTCTTAGAATTTTGTAACTCTAAACATCTCTGTATCTTTTCCCACTGATCTTGAGAAAATTTTATCAACACTAACTGATTTTCAGCAGATGATGTTAAACAATATGCTCAAATCATTTTGTAGTGATCGTTGGGGAAATAGCCAACTTTGCAGCTTATGCATTTGCTCCTGCAATCCTTGTAACCCCTTTGGGAGCTTTAAGCATCATTTTCAGGTAAGCAACATATATAGCCTTTCTTCACAAGACACTGTTAGATCGATGCAAGACACAGTTACAACCTCATACCTTGATGCAGTTCAGTGCTAGCTCACTTCATCTTGAAAGAGAGATTACACATATTTGGTGTGCTTGGATGTGCTCTCTGTATGGTGGGATCTACAACTATTGTTCTCCATGCACCATATGAGAAAGACATTCACTCTGTCAAAGAAGTGTGGCAGCTTGCTACAGAACCAGGTAATATTTGAAGCCTTAGACCCGTTTGGGGTGGTTGCGAGTTTTTAATTTTTGGTTTTAAAAAACTTTCAATCAAGATTTTACAACTCAAAACTGAAAATTAAAAACCATTTTTTGTGGTTTTTAGTTTTTTTCAGTTTGCAGTTGTAAAAACTTGGTTGAAATTTTTTTAAAACTGAAAACTGAAAACTCGCAACCACCTCGCCCCCTTAATTGCTTGAGTTGAGTGGGATGCATTATGAATTCAAGGCATTAATAAAGCTAAAAGCCTAAGAGTGTCATTGTTTTCTTCCATGAACAGGTTTTCTTGTATACACTTTCCTTGTGGTGATACTGGTTTCTTTCCTTATTTTCCGTTTTGTGAAAAGCCATGGACAGAGCCATATGGTTGTATATGTTGGAATATGTTCTCTCACGGGCTCAATTACGGTACTAATTATATGTTATAATAATCATCAATGCTCATTTGTAACACAGATGACTACAAACTTGCCCCTTTTCAAACTCAATGCTGATCCTAGCTTTTGCATAGGTTATGGGTGTCAAAGCAGTGGGAATAGCTTTGAAGCTTTCATTTGAAGGGATGAATCAATTTATTTACTTTGAGACATGGTTCTTTACACTGGTTGTGATAGGATGTTGCCTTTTGCAAATTAACTACTTGAACAAGGTAAGCCTTGGCCTTATGTCTAAAATTAATGCATTCAATGTGGGCTACCATTAGCTGCATCTTCAGAATACTTGAGAGACTATACAAATATTTTGAGACTTATCATTTGGGTGATAAGTATTTAATTTAATGCTTAAAAATTGATACCATGTCATTCTTTGACCCTTCTATCATAAGCTAAATCTGCATATTTTCATTTCATAGTCTAGTATGTGACATTTGGAAACTCTACAAAGTAAGACAATAGAAAGGTTTTCTACTGAATCTTTTTATACCTTGAACCTGCACAACATGATATATTGGTAGAATTTTTTCAGAAGCTTATGTATTACTGCTAATCTTAATTAGTATTAAACTGTTGCAGCACTTTCTTATACTATAAAATGAATGAAATATGTTGAGGTCAAGATTTACCTTACCAGTTGTTTTCTAATGTTATTTATTTAATTTAATTTGGAAAACATGTTTGCAGGCTTTGGACACCTTTAACACTGCTGTCATATCACCAGTTTACTACGTCATGTTTACATCATTGACCATCATCGCCAGCATAATCATGTTTAAGGTGATTTGTTACCTTCCATGGCTCAGTCAATATATATATTCATATGATTAGGACAGTCATTATTATTAAGCAAGTTATTCATTCATTACATATTGATAGCTTTATAGCTTTGTTAGGCTTTTGTGCACTAGTCTTAAAACAATATCTTGATTTGCAATTTGCAAGTGGATAATAGTAATTATAAATTAACAATTTAGTCTATGATTTATTATGCTGCAGGAATGGGACACACAAAATGCATCTCAAATTGCTACTGAGTTGTGTGGGTTTGTGACAATTTTATCTGGGACTTTTCTCCTTCACAAAACCAAGGATATGGGAGATAAACCCACAGAATTCTCTGTTCATTCAAGTCCACACTTTCCTAATAACACTCCTGCAAGAGTTAGCCCTGAAATTTGAGTTTTGTGTGGACAAATAGGACTTCTTTTTCAACTATGTCGCTCCCAAGCTAAACATCTTTGGTACTATTTGGTTCTGACAAGGCTTGTAATTCCACATTAAAAAAAGATAGAAAGATCAAAGCCAGAAATGTGATGTAAATGTGAAAGATTAAAAGGATGTATACGTGATAACCTTAGGGACATATCATGATGTTAGTTTATTCATTATTAGATTAGAAGTCTTTCTCTTTTCATTTCCCCCCAATTCTCCTGGTTTTTTTGAACAAGCAATATGTGTGAATAGCCTAAAGTCTAGAAGTCATATTAATAATTAAGGTTAGGGTATTAATTAGCACCATTTTTTCTATGCATAGTACTATCACTTACTAACAAATTTTTGTTATGTCATTTACTAAAAAAATCTGGTGGATAAATGGTACTGATCTGAATGTAGGATAGAGAGGGATAATTAAGAAGATCAAATTTGATGGATGATGTATCTCCACCATTTTGTAATTTTAGCACCATTTAAGTTAGGAGAAGCATGTAATAGATGAATCGAATCTAACTGTTTTATTTTCGCTCTTCATTGACTAATTATCAATCATTCATTTTGTAATTGTTAGTGGGCGATGAAATGGACCAAGTCAATAAAGGAATCAAATCTAACCCATTTTAAGTTATTTAAAACTTGCTAATGTCTTTAGGTTTCATAAGTTTGGTATTACATTGAATTGATTTTGGTTAGGCTCCGTTATTTTTATTCTCTGCTTTTGGAGTTGCATAGAATAATGGGAATAATTTATCAACTCATTTTTTATTATTTTGAAAAAAAATGAAGAGATAAGCCAAAAAAAGGAGATGATGAAAAAGTAAGAGAGATATAAAAAAATAGTGAAGAGATGGGAGAAAAAAATAGATGTATAAATACAAGGGTTAAATATATTTTTAGTCCCTGAAGTATTACCCGAATTTGGTTTTAGTCTCTAAAGTTTTTTTTTGGTCAGGTAGTCCCTAAAGTTTAAAACCATTGGTTTGGGTCCCTTAGGGCCTGTTTGGTTTGCATTTCCATTTCCTGTTGTCATTCTGTTTTATGTCTTCTGAAATTTTACAAAGGAAAAACTGGAAGTGCTGGAAACAAGATATTTTTGTTTCTAGCATTTCCAGTTTTTCCTTTGTAAAATTTCAGAAAACAAGAAACATGAAATGAAAGAAGGAAATGAAAACCCAAACCAAATAGGCCCTTATGTTTTGAAATTACGTGAGTTTAGTCCCTTCACTTAACACTATTAACTTTGATGCTGATGCGACAAATGAGTTTTTGTGTTAGCTTGTCCAATCACATTTAATGAAAATATTTTGACAATTGAATAATAATTCAGATCATTTAGTCAGATTCCATTTAGGATTTTATTAGATGTAATAAAATTATCAATTTAAAATAAAAATTACAATTACCATTTACTATGTTGAAGTTGTAATAAGAAACCCTAGTATGTATTTACCAATTAACAAATCATTTTCATTAAAAGTAACTCGACAAATTGACACAGAAGTTCATTTGTCAAGTCAACATCAACATTAACGGTGTTAAGGAAGGGATTAAACTCATGTGATTTCAAAACATGAGGGATCAAAATCAACGATTTTAAACATTAGGAACTAAAATCAAATTCGGGTCATACTTCATGGGCTAAAAAAATATTTAACAGTAAATATAATTACTCGATTATTTTCCTCATTTAAACAAGAGAATGTAAATAAGAACCGGTAATTCAGTTACTCAGAAAACACCAATGGATGGAGGCTTTAAATGAATAAAAAATATTATATTCCAGTAATTTATATTCAAGTTAACGTATTTTAGGAATTCAGATTCTGTGCGGTCCGAATTTGGTGCAGTTGGTGTTGTCCAAAAATTTGGGCCATCCGATCTTAATCGGACGGCTTAGATGCCAAGATGCTTTTTAATTCCGATTTAATATCTCGGCATCGGACGACCCAAATTTTTGGACAGCACCAACTGCACCAAATTCGGACCGCACAAAATCCGAATTCGTATTTTAGACGTCAATGGGATTTTTTTTAGAAAAAAAAAATACTATGTAATAAATTATTGGAGAAGTCATGATATACGTTTTCGGTTAGATACATGTAACACTAGATGATTACTGATATATAATAATCTAAAAAGTAATCGCATATTCCATAATAATAATTTTTTAAGTTTTTAAAAAATTGTTTAAAATAAACTAATACAAACATGCTCAATTTATTTTTAAATTAAATAAAAACTGAGATTATTTAAAAACTATTTCCTGACATAGATTTGTAAATTTACTAAATTAGAAAATATTTTTCATAAAAAAAATTAGTAAATATTGACAGCCTGTTATAATTTTCTAACTTAAGTGTATTATTAATATGAAAAAGTGCTAGCAACACGCTCTCTAGCATATTATTTTCAACACACTTTTTGTGATTGATTGAAAATCACATGGGTCCCACCATATTGGGAGTAAGGCCCACATAATTTGATGAGACCCATATGAATTTTAACCAATCACTAAGAGTGTGTTGAAAAAAGTGTGTTAGAGAATGTGTTGGTATCACTCCTCCTTATGGTATGATAATTTTTTGGAAAAAGTTTTTTTCACACTCCAAATTTGGGTCTACAGAATGTAGGGAAGAGAGAAATAGAAAGAAAAATGACATGCAAAGAGAAAAAGATGAAAAATGTGATAATTTATGTGATAGAAAAGGAAAAGAGATAAAAAGAAAAATTGAGTGTAGATAAAAGTGTAAAAAAATAAATATAAAAAAATTAAAGTTAAATTTTTTATTCCTTGATTTTATTATTTATGCAAACTTTAACATCTTTAGTTCACATCTTTTTTGTTTTTCAAATTGAAGATCATCTGATAATATTATCACAACTTGGCTCTGTTAGCCAAATCAAAATATTCATTAAAACCATTAAACCATTAATATTTTTTTTTTCTACTTTGCAGTCATTTGGCCCTTTCCAATTTCCCCACATCACACATTACACTGCTATGAATCTAAGCCGCAATAAAACACCAATTTATTGACTCATCAAAAATGTGTTTTTGGTTGGTAACTGAGGAAGTCTTGGTCTACATAGTCATGCGCTGGCTTAAGAGCCAACCTTACCTAACTCCAATTTTATTTTCCCTAAGCCGGCCAGTAGTGTATAGCGTAGTGCATTTGTTTATTCAAAGCATGTGAGCTGATCCTCCATCTACCCATTCTCTCTACCAATTTGCCTTCTGCAAGTATATATATATCCACACCAGTTTGCCACACACCACAACATCGTAGCAATATTAAGTCTTCAGTCTTTGCTTTCCAAGCTTACGTGGTGAGCATCAACCTTTCCTTCATCCCCATTTCTTCTTTGCAACCACTTTAGAGAATTAAGAAGATGGTGAGTGTTGATGAGATCCGCAAGGCACAGAGGGCAGAAGGCCCTGCAACAGTCTTGGCAATTGGCACTGCAACTCCTCCAAACTGTGTCGAACAGAGCACCTACCCTGACTACTATTTCCGTATCACAAACAGTGAGCACAAAACAGAGCTCAAAGAAAAATTCAAGCGCATGTGTAAGTTATATATATCTCATATCTTCATTTCATCATATTTAATTTGTGTGCTTGTTTTTAGTTTTGTTTTTCTCTTTTAATATCTCGTTCTCTTACTGAACTACATATCATTTTGCAGGCGACAAGTCAATGATTAAAAAGAGATATATGCACTTGACTGAAGAGATTCTAAAGGAGAATCCGAGTATATGTGAGTATATGGCACCTTCATTGGATGCAAGGCAAGACATGGTGGTTGTGGAAGTGCCAAGGCTAGGAAAAGAGGCAGCAACAAAGGCCATTAAGGAATGGGGTCAACCTAAGTCCAAGATTACCCATCTCATCTTTTGCACAACCAGTGGTGTGGATATGCCTGGTGCTGACTACCAGCTCACAAAGCTCTTAGGCCTTCGCCCATATGTGAAGCGTTACATGATGTACCAACAGGGGTGCTTTGCTGGTGGCACGGTGCTTCGTTTGGCTAAAGACTTGGCAGAAAACAACAAAGGTGCCCGTGTGTTAGTGGTTTGTTCTGAGATAACTGCAGTTACTTTTCGTGGCCCAAGTGACACTCATCTTGACAGTCTTGTGGGGCAAGCATTGTTTGGAGATGGTGCAGCAGCGGTAATTGTTGGTTCAGACCCAATGCCAGAGATTGAGAAGCCTTTGTTTGAATTGGTATGGACCGCACAAACAATTCTTCCAGACAGTGAAGGGGCCATTGATGGTCACCTCCGTGAAGTTGGGTTAACATTCCATCTCCTCAAGGATGTTCCTGGACTTATCTCAAAGAACATTGAGAAAGCTTTGGTTGAAGCCTTTCAACCTTTGGGTATCTCTGATTACAACTCCATATTTTGGATTGCACACCCTGGTGGACCTGCAATTCTTGACCAAGTTGAAGACAAATTAGGCTTGAAACCAGAAAAAATGCGAGCCACCCGACACGTACTTAGCGAGTACGGTAACATGTCAAGTGCTTGTGTGTTGTTTATCTTGGATGAAATGAGAAGGAAATCAAAGGAAGATGGTCTTGGAACAATAGGTGAGGGACTCAATTGGGGTGTGCTGTTCGGTTTTGGACCTGGTCTTACTGTTGAGACTGTTGTGCTTCATAGTGTAGCTGTCTAAATCTTCATACTTTATCAAGGGCACAAATCCTGAGTCATATTTGCAACTAATCTTCTTTTCTTTTTCATCCAAAAGAAAATGTATTCTTTCTTTCTTTTGGTTTTTTCCCCTTTGATCACTTTTAACATGTTTCTTATATTACACTCTATAATTATGTTCACCATGTAATAAGACCTTTATGATTTATGATGTAATTCCATAACAAATTCATAACTGGATCAAGTATTGGTTATGATTCCATATGCATAGCTGACTTTTATTATTCATCTTCTTCATTTGGGAGTTATTTGAACCATCTTTGGAGTGGAATGGGAACCCTTTTTGAGTTATGATCTATGTCGTAATTGGTCAAATAAAACATCATATTTGAATTTAGTAATTAGGAGTTAACCTAGGTCGTCTGATCGAGGTCGTACTCAATCACATAAAAGTATTAAAGTGCAGAAAGGTTGAATCAACCCAAATTCGTCTCTCAAAGGAATTCAATTAAAATTTCAGATTCATCAAACTTAAATCACACACACTCAAGGGGTTTTCTAAGGTAATGGAAATCATGAATCAAAAAGTGCAGAAATTCGAAATGGCAGAAAACAAATCAAGAAAACAGATTGATTCTCTTGTTCCTTAACAATTAGATCTCTCATAAGTTAATAGATCAATCTCAATTTCCTAACAAATTTGAATTAATCAATGAAGCATCAATTAATTCTTCAATTATCTGATACAAGAATTAAGAAAACTTGTGTGAAATTTCTAATCCTTTACCTTCTGAATTAAGCAAACATTAGGTTGTTTATAATTAAGCACACTAAACTAAAATTCAAGATGAAGAACATAATCGAATTATCATTAAGCATGCAATTCAATTCAACATTCAAAACCTATAATTCTAAAGGAAAAGGTGCAAATAGAACATATTGGAGATTGGAATCCGAAATTCAATAAAAGAAAACCTCAAGATCCATTGTCAATTCACTTAAGAACCAACCCTTAATGTTTACCCTTCCATGGAGGAAGCACAAAATCTGAAAGCAAAGGAGGAAGAAGAAGGAAGAAGAGAGGAAAAGAGAGAAAAATAAGAGTCTCTAAAATCTGAAAATTAGAAAATGAATCAAGTTCCCTCCAAAAATATAACTGCCTCCTATTTAAAAATCTCATCTAAACCACATGATCAATCTGATTAAAAATGACAATTGGGCCTTGATTAACAAGTAACAGGCCCAATACACTAAAATAACCTTAAAACTAAGTTGTTATCGAGTCAACTGCAGTAGATGATTTTCAAATGTAGACCACTCTCCTTTCTGTCACTGAAATACTATCATGCAACATATCAAACAAATGCCCTAAATAACAGCTTTCCAATGCCACTAGAATCACCTAAATCTTCCACCTACAACTCCAGATATAATCAAAACAATACAGATAGGTCATTAGGCTTAAAATGCCAATTTAAACAAATATTACAATTAAAGCCCAATTAAGCTCAATTAGATATATTCCAATAAAAATAGTGGAACTAATTATCAATTCAGTCCAATTAGCCTAAGATTAAAGGTACTAAGTGTGAATAAAAATATGTTCATCAAATTCCCACACACTTGCCCTTTTGCAGTTCGGGAAAAATACCACATGGACTCAAAAACCAAAAAGGGAATACAATTCAAATACAAATGGCATACTCATCAAAAGATCCTAGGAATGCATAGGAGTGGGCAAAATACAACATCCAAGGAATCAAGAAATGTATGAATGACATTCCCCACAATCTAGCAAACAAGAGAGCCAATTAAATCAAAGGTGAGTCAATGGTGATAGAATACTCACAAGACGTACTCTCTAATCTCTCAAGTGTCTAGGCTCGTGTCTACACTTAAAGCACTTATGAAAACAAGCACTACTATAAGCTTGGAAAGACTCTAATATCCACACTTGAATCACATGCAAGCAAAGATCAAAAGGACTTAGTATAGGATGTAATGGGGCCAAGGCAAAGGTAGGATAAATCAAGGATAAGAATCTATGAACCAAAGAAAATAGAGTAGGAATGAGGAATAAATCCAAAAATAAATGCAAGTAGCATACCCCTCTGTTGGTATTCGAATTTCAAGTACTTCGAATTTCATAAGTTTTAAGTCTGCTGCTGTTGGTATAACAAGTTAAAATTTCACTAAGTATTGAAGAGGCCAAAATGTTCAAGAAATCGAAAGAGATTTAATGCTTATCAAGAATACTTTTCGATTTTTTAGAATCCTTCAATCAGAAGAATTGAAATTAAAATATTTCTCTAAATGAGATTCTTGTGGTTCGATTTTTAGAATAAGGAACTTCGAGAAATCAAAGTCAAAAGAGACTCTGGAAAACCGAAGTCAGAAGGGTTTCTGGAAAATTGAAGTCATAAAGATTCTGGAAAATCGAAGTCAAAAGAGATTCTGGAAAATTGAAGTCATAATGCTTCTGGAAAATTAATGTCATAAGGATTCTAGAAAATCAAAGTCATAAGGATTCTGGAAAATCGAAGTCATAAGGCTTCTGGAAAATTGAAGTCAAAAGGGACTCTGGAAAATTGAAGTCAGAAAGGACTCTAAAAAATCAAAGACAAGAGAGACTCTGAAAATTTAATCAATGCAATTTTTTTTACTTGTTCTTAATCTTTTTCTTGTTCTTACTTTGATCTTTATTTCTCATTTCTAATACATTTTCTTGTTTCTTTTACTTTTTTCTTCAATTTACTTTTAATGCGTTTTTCTTTCTTTCTTTCAAATTTTTCTATTCTTACTTATTTGCAATTTTATTCTTTTTGATTTTCAAAACTTCAACTTAGAACTTTATTTGATGAAATTCTGAATCAATTTGTTCTAAACTTTTGAGAAACAAAATCTTTTGGCAAATTCTTCAAAGTGAAAACACTATAAACCTACTTTTTAAAAGAGTCCCGTAAGAGGATCTGATTCTAGTCCCCAGATTGTTCTTAGAATCAAATTGATTAAAAGTAATTTTTCGAGATTGACTTTTATCACCACAAACACCCTCAAGAATACGTGAAAACCTTTCATCACGTAACAAGTTAGCCCCAATATGCTTATGATTTTCCTTTATGATTTTAACCACACAATTATTATAACATGTAACATTATATAACAAACCATAAGACTCCATGTGCTTGTTCTCAATTTTGCCATGAGTTTGGCTTCCAAAAGTGGGTTGAACGTACAATGGGGCACTAGGAATGATATCAACATACTTCTTTCTCAAACATGGCAGCTTGTGGTGTGCTTCATTAGAAATTACCTCCTCTTGCCCCTGTAAGATAACATCACAAACAAGAGAAGGATTAACATTAGAATTTAAAATTTCCTTGCTCATTTTCTCTTTCTCTTTTTCTATTTCTTCTCTCCTCTTTTCATCTCTTTCCTTTTCTAATTCTTCTCTCCTCTTTTCTTCTCTTTCTTTTTCTTCTTTTTCTCTCCTCTTTTCTTCTTTTTCTCTTCTTTCCCTCTCAATCTCTTCTTTTTCTTTTCTTTCTCTTTCTATTTTCAACTTCAAAGTTTGTTGATCCTCACATACTTGATTTGGAAACATAGGCTTCAACACAATTTTCTTATCATGGTATTTGAATGAAATCTTGTTGGTTACATCATCATGGACAACCTTAGTATCATAATGCCACGACCTCCCCAAAAGTAAGTGACATGTCTCTATGGGAACCACATCACAAACAACTTCACCCACATACCTTCCAAGACAGAATCTGATTGTAGCTTGCCTATTCACTTCTAACCCCTTTTTACTTAACCATTGGAGTTCGTAGGGTTTAGGATGCGTAGTAGTAGAAAGATTTAATTTCTCCACCATTCTTGCGCTCACAATGTTACTACAACTCCCTCCATCAAAAGCAACTAAACCCAATTTACCTTCCACTAAACACTTTGTATAGAAAATGTTCTTTTGAGAATCTGCCATTGTAAATCAAACAAACAGGTCAAAGGTAACAATAACAAAATACAATTGTTGTTTCAAATTCCTTACCCACTCAAGTGTTTGCACACAATTTAGGCTTTTACAAAAATGAACACTCTTGCCTTTTTCCCCTCTATTCCTCCCTGAATTCTTATCAAACCAAAAAGAGAAAACACAAAGTAATCCCACGAATTTGTGTGCAGCCAATAAACACAAGAAAAGCTAACAAGAAATGACTCAATTGATGAACAAAAGAAAGAATTAAACACTAGGACAACAACCAGAATTTTGTGCAAGACAACAAGGACACTTTTTGAATTGAAAATCAAACAAAACACACAAGAATAAAACTGGACAACAAACTCAGAATTTTATACACAAACAAGGAAAGGAATTTGACTCAATTTGAAGCCAATAGGTGCAGCAAAAATTAAACCAAAGCTGGGCGCTCAAATAAACACAATATGCAACCATAAAGACACTATGAATTTGCACTAAATTAACCCCACAAAGGTGCAACAACAAGCATAATTTTTGAGCAAATAAGGTGTAGCCAAAAGACAGTAAATGTGCGCAAAATAGGTGCAGCCAAAGAGATAGAAATTGTGCGCAATTTGCAGCCAACAAATGCAGCCAAGAATTCAGAAATTCTAACTAACAAGGTGCAATATTTCTTCCTTCAATCAACCACAATATTACTTTAAGAAATGAGCTAAAAAATTTCTAATTGCTTGAACCATTCAACCCAATTTTTTTAACTCATTTTGCATGCTTTCTTTGATTTTTTTTTTAGAATTCACAACTTTAAAGGCCTAACTTTTGCAATGGTTCAGCCTAAGAAAATTGCAATAAGGTAATATCAAGGTATGATAAAAAAATCAAGGAACAAAATTACCCGGAGTGCAGCCTTGCAATTCCTAGAACTGGAGCTCTGATTACCAAATGATATGAATCCAAGGGGTTGGTTTAGGATTTCGAATAGGACCTCTAGAAATATGCTTGCTGTTTGGACAATTTAAACAAGAGAGAAGTAGGTTATGCGCACTAATATATCCAGCAGAATATCATGAAAGCCAAAACAAAGAAAAGAGACAAATTAAAGGTAAACTCAGCGTGTCTTTTGGCACATAAAAAGTGCAGAATTTATGTACAATTTATAGTGCCTAGATGGATGAGAATTGTGATCAGAATGTGTAAATTGATATGAGAAATTGGTGCAGAATTTTAGTCACAAAACTAGTGTCCAATTATGATATGAATTGGAACAAGCCAATTAATTGGAACAAACCAACGTGCCAACTAATTGGAACAAAGATGCAGATTTATAAACCAAACTACGGTGTCAATTGGAAGACTCAATTTGGGCAGTTTTGGTAATGATAATTCAATGACCTATGGGACCCAAACGATGCAGAACTTTTATCCAATTCAGCGTTCAAATAGAGACCAGAAAAGGTGCAATTTTGAATGTGTAATCCAGCGCAAAAATGAAGCAATAAGGTGCAGAATAATCATGAATTCAGTGCATGAATTATGGACCAGAAAACTATACGAATATGGAAAAGAAAGAAAATGGAATGGAAAATGAGTAGGACACCACACTCCCAAGGATGGAAGATATGTACAGGAGATTGAACACACAAAGGGGTGAAAACCATTGATAAATCTCAATGTTGAGGAAGATGTTGTGGATTTAAGGAGTATGGAAATGAAAGTAATGAAGGTAAGACCTTATGAAGTCATCGATAAATACATGTTGATGCCAACTAAAGTGCCTTACTCTTTGAGGTTGAATCCAGATTGTGGGTTCATGTTGTAGTGTGATGTTGGCCCACATGAGGCCACAAAGATTTCAGAATGGTCAGATCCAGAGTAAGTTTGAGCTTTTGGGCTCGAATTTCTGCCTACATCGCCGAAAAGAAGGTTGAAGTGGCTCTCGAGGGCGAAGTTGAACAAATCAAATATAATAATGAAATAACGGCCACTAAGGTCGAATGGCAAGAAGGAAGAATAGTCATTGAGGAAGTAGTGGAAGAAGAAACATCATCAGAAATGGAAAATGAAAGTTGTGAAGAGATTTCTGAAGGATTTAAAAATTCTTAAAAGGAGTACCTTGAGAACATGATCGAGATAGTTGAAACATATGTTCAAGAAATGCAAGGGGTCGAATTTGAGAGATTGGATTGTATTTACGATGATTCCCCTTTGGGTTTCGAAGGGACCTTATCTCAAGGTATCAAGAAAATGGAAGCTCAAGATCCTTTAGAAGAAGTGAACTTAGGAACTGATGATGAGAAAAGACCTACTTTTGTAAGTCAGAATCTCGAAGGTGAATTTAAGAAAATGATTGACTTGTTGAAAGAATATAAGGATTGTTTTGCATGGGATTACCATGAGATGCCTGGTTTGAGTCGAGAACTGGTTGAGCATAAACTTCCAACTTTTCAAGATAAACGACCAGTAAAGCAAGCTCCTAGAAGATTTGCTCCAGAAATTGTTTCGAAGATTAAAGAAGAAATTGAGCGTCTTCTAAAAGCTAAGTTTATTCGAATTTCCAGGTATGTAGATTGGATTTCTAATATTGTACCTGTTATTAAGAAAAATGGAACTCTAAGAGTAAGTATCCAATGCCGGTTGCTGATATGTTAATAGATTCGGCAGCAGGAAATTAACTTTTAAGTATGTTAGATGGATATTCAGGGTACAATAAAATTTTTATTGCTGAAGAGGATATATCGAAAACAACTTTTCGATGTCCCGGTGCAATAGGAACTATCAATGGGTAATGATGCCTTTTGGCCTTAAAAATGCTGGTGCAACATACCAAAGAGCCATGAATTCGATTTTTCATTATTTAATAGGAAAATTTATGCAAGTCTATATAGATGATGTTGTGGTAAAGTCTGAATCAAAAGACTTCCATTTAGATCATTTGCGAGAAGCTTTCGAAAGAATGAGAAAGCATGGTTTGAAAATGAATCCTATTAAATGTGCTTTTGGGGTGTCTGCATGTAATTTCTTTGGGATTTCTTGTACATAAAAAAGGCGTTGAGATTGATAAAAATAAGTCTAAGGCAATTGTAGAAGCATCTCCTCCTACTACAAAGAAGCAATTGCAATCTTTCCTGGGGAAAGTAAACTTTCTTCGAAGGTTTATTTCTAATTTGTCAGGAAAGACGAAAGTGTTTTCCCTTTTGCTCAAATTGAAGAAAGAAGAGAACTTCAAGTGGGGAAATGAGCATCAACAAGTCTTTGAAGAAATCAAGAGATATCTGACAATGCCTCCGATTATGACTCCTGCTTTGCCAGAAAAACCATTGAAGTTATATATTTCTGCTTCAGAAGCCACAATTGGGAGTATGTTGGCTCAAGAGGACGAAAATGGTGTAGAAAGAGCTATTTATTACTTAAATAGAGTCCTCAATGATGCAGAAACTAGATATTGTGCAATAGAGAAATTATGTTTGTATTTGTACTTTTCTTGTACTAAATTCAAGTACAATGTCAAACCTCATGATGTATTTGTAATTTCTCATTTGGATGTAATAAAACATATGTTGTTAAAACCTATATTGCACAGTAGAGTTGGAAAATGGGCGTTAGCATTGACTGAGTTTTCATTGAAATTTGTCCCGTTGAAAGCAATGAAAGGGCAAGTTGTTGCTGATTTTTTGGTTGATCATCCCCCAATTTCGATTGAAGAGTCAATATATGTAGGTCTAGAACCTTTGAGGTTATATTTTAATGGATCAAAACATAAAAATGGATAAGGAATTAGAGTTTTAATTATTTCACCTAAGGGATTTCCTACTCGAATGATGTTCGAAATAAAACATCATTGTTCTAGTAATGCAGTGGAATATGAAACTCTTATTGATGACCTCGAAATATTGATTTCTATGAATTCGAGAAATGTGCATATTAGAGGAGATTCCCAATTAGTTATAAAGCAGATAACTAAAGAATATAAATGTTTAGATCCAAAATTGGCTAAGTATCTGATTCAAGCCAATAAGCTTTTGGAAACGTTTGATGAAGTTAAGATTGAACACATTCCAAGAGGTCAGAATTTTGAAGCTAATGAATTGGCTTAGATAGCTTCAGGGTATAGAATTTCAATTGGAACACTAAGAAAAATCAGTGATATTCGAGAAAGACTTCCAATGAAAGAATCCGATATCCATAATATAAACCTTCTAGATCAAGATGATTGAAGGAGAGAAATTGTGAACCTTATACAAAATCCTTCCCTTCCTAATACTAAACAATTGAAATATAAGATTCTTAACTATTGTATTCTAGGTGAAGAACTTTATAAGAAATCTGTTGATGGGAACTTACTTCGATGTCTTGGGGAAACTGAAGCATACTTAGCTTTAGTTGAAGTACATGAAGGAGCTTGTGGAGCTCATCAAGCAGGAAGAAAAATGGAATGGATTCTGAGAAGGAAATTATTTTATTGGCCTTCGATGGCCAAAGATTGTCTTAATTTTGCTAAGTCTTGTGAGGAATGTCAAAAACACGGAAACGTGCAACAAGTTCCAACAAGTGAATTACATTCAATAATAAAACCTTGGCCTTTTAGAGGATGGGCTTTGGATTTAATTGGAATGATACATCCAGTTTCTTCTAAGAACCATAAATTTATTTTAGTTGGAGTTGATTATTTTACCAAGTGGGTAGAAGTAATTCCTTTAAAAGAAGTTTCTTAAGAAGATATCATTCATTTTTATCGAAGAGAACATTATATTTCGATTCGGTCTACCTGAAACTATTACTACAGATCAAGGAACTGTTTTCACAGGTCAAAAAATGGTTAGGTTTTCCGAATCAAAAGGAATAAATTTGTTATCCTCTACACCTTATTATGCACAAGCCAATGGTCAAGTTGAAGAAGTCAATAAAATCATTATTGCTTTGATTAAAAGACATATTGGACAGTGTCCAAGGAATTGGCATGAAACACTTAACCAATTTCTATGGGCTTATAGAAATTCCCCAAGAGAAGCTACTCGAACAACTCCTTACAAATTGGTATATGGTCATGATGCTATATTACCAGTTAAAGTTAATTTTCAATCAATAAGGGTTCAAAGACAGTTCGAGTTACCTTCTCAGGATTATTGGGATTTGATGTTTGATGAATTGAATGAACTTGATGAAGAAAGATTAGTTGCTCTTGAAAATATCATTAGACAAAAGGAGCAAATTGCCCGTTATTACAATCAAAGGGTCAAGAAAAAAAGTTTTCAAATAGGTGATTATGTCTGGAAGTTAATTTTACCAATTGACAAAAAGTCTAAGAGGTTTGGAAAATGGTCACCTAATTGGGAGGGACCTTTCGAGATAGAAAAAGTTTATTCGAATAACGCATATTCAATTCGAGAATTAGTTGGTGACTTATATGTAATGTCAATTAACGAGAAATACTTGAAAGAGTATAAGCCAATCGTGCAAGAAATAAAAATTGTGCATAAAAAATAAAAGTGTTTTGTGTAGAAATAAATTCAAACCCATGTTCGAATCAGAATATTAAAAGATTACAAAAAGTGTCAAATATTGATGAATTAAAAAGGAGGATCATGTTTCATCTTTGCAAAATCATGCATAAGGTCTTCATATTGTATCTTCAAGCTGTAGTCAGATTTTTCCAAGTTGCTAATATCTTTCGAGACTTCAACAACGTCCTTCGAAATACCTTTAACAGAATTAAGGATTTCGATTCAAGAAGACCTTTGCCTTGAGATAGTAGCTTCGAGCTCATCTTTGCTTAACTTGATCTTTGCAGCATCCTCTTGAAGTTTCTTGATAGTCTCTTCGATCCGGAGATTCTCCTTTTCAAGTTCCTCAACTTTTGCCAAATTCTGTTTGATTGACTGCTCATATTTGGAAACTTTTATCTTGCTATCTTGAAGTTTATCCATTAGTTCAACCTTTTCCATCTTCTGACCCCCTAATCTCGAAGTAGTTTGCTCAATCTTGCTCAAAGTGTTGATTGCATTTTCATATAATTCTGAGAAACGCTTGATCCCTTGACGTTGAGACTCAGAAAATTCCCCTTGCCTTTTCTCGAAAAGGGTTAATTAACATTTTATCTCTTCTTTGTAGTGGAGATCTTTAGGAATAGTCTTGAGCATAGATTTCTCGAAAATCAATTTCTTGAAATTCTGAAGCACTACTTCGATGGAGGTATCTACATTTGGAGGATTTTGAATGGTTGCTTCAGAGTGAGCAGAAGATAAAGAGACCTCACCAGAAAGGACTTCTAGAACTAGAAAAGGATTCTTATCTAAACCTTTGAGACAGTCATTTAGATCTGTTGGAGTATATATAGGAGTAGACCTAGATGGTTCTTTCGAGAAACCTGGAGCTTGTTCTGGAGTTTCTGATTCAGTTTGAGCAGTCGAAATGTCCTTAGTAGGAGAAGTCCTCTCAGTTTCTTGAGGATTAGGTTGAGGAGAAGGCTTTGAAGGTTCTTCTTCCATGGGAGAATCTACGTTAGTTGGATCAGAGGGGGACTGAACTTCTTCTTCCTCTTCATTCTCTTCTTCGTGTCCTTCATCACTCTCTTCGATGTCATCCATAAGCTTTTCTTTTCAGATAGACTTCGTCAAAGAAGTAGTTTGGAGTGGATTTTCAATAGTTTTATTTTCTTTTGCACCACTCTCAGTCCGTGAACTTGAAGAGATATTAATCTGAAGACAAAAGATAGTCGAAATCAGACAAATATAAATATGAAAAAAAATTACTATTTCTTTTCTGAAAGAAAAGAGCAAAAAATTTACTTGATCCAACACCCCACTTGGGATTTGTTTTTTATTGGCCTTAACTTTAAATCTTTGGCCAACTCTCTGAGATCACATAAAGAAAACATATCTAAATTAGAAAAAGCAATGAAAGTTGAAAAATTGATATAAGAAAGAAGGGAATAGAGTTTTATAGCTCCAATAGTTTTTCCTAGGGGAATCACAGAAAGTACCTTCTTCTCCTTTGGAGTATCATTTGCTCTCGAAGGTACAATTTGTTTTTCAGGGGAAGTTTCCTGTTGAGAAAGTAAAAATTGAAAACATTAACAGGAACCCTGAATTCACAAAAGATCAAATTCAAAGGAGAATTTGAATATACCTTCGAGAGGGATTCTCCATTGGATCCAGTTGACTGTTTCTTCTTTTTTCCTTTTGCTGCTTTCTTCTTTGCACTGTTAGAATCATCTACTTCATTCTTCTTACCCACAAAAGTAGAGGGATTTCGATCAGAAGGTTCATCATTCTTTTGAACCTTACTTGATTTTGTCCTCTTTCGAGATTTAGAAGCAGCCGCCTATGAAAGACAAAATAAAGGTTATGGAATTTCAAGACAAATTCTAAGGAATTTCGAATTAAAAATTCAACATACAGAAGGTTTCTGAGAAGATGTTGGAGCCTTCCTTTTCTTGGTTTTCTTTTCTTTTTCCTCTTCACTTTCCCAATCTTCTTTGGCTTCTTCAGAAAGTTTAGATTCTTGAGCTAAAAAGAAGATTAAGAATGATAAGTATAGATTAGGGATAAGATAAAGAATTAAGAAAATGCTATGTTCTTTACCTTGAACAATGAAGTTCTTAGAAAGTATTCTCACATGTTCTAAATACACATGGGGTATGAAGGGGTAGTTTTCAAGAGTATATTTTGTCAAATTAACTCTTTTCGAAAGAGGTTTGACATCATTATAAAGAATTTCGAGATTTACAGGTCTAGTCCACTCAGGACCATGTAAATTCTTAGCCAAACCAAATTTTGCAGTTGGTAAAGATGGAAATCTGGGACAATATTTTTCGAAAATAGTTCTACCTTAAGATAACTTTCGAATTCTTCCCTGTAATAAACATTTCAAGGGGTAAGCTTTTAGACTATGATTTCTTGAACAAGTTTCTTGAAGTCTCGGAGGACTTATTTTCCCTCCAATTTTCTGAAGTGTTCAAAATGTCGAACATTAGCTAGTTCGAAAAATATATCTCTTTCTTCGAAGAAAATATAAATTTTTCTTGAAAGAGAATATTTTTGGGGGGCATCTGCTGGTATTCAGATTTCAAGTACTTCGAATTTCATAAGTTTTATGTCTGCTATTGTTGGTGTAGCAAGTTAAAATTTCACTAAGTATTGAAGATGCCAAAATGTTCAAGAAATCGAAAGAGATATAATGCTTATCAAGAATACTTTCGATTTTTTAGAATCCTTCAATCAGAAGAATTGAAATTGAAATATTTCTCTAAATGAGATTCTTGTGGTTCGATTTTTAGAGTAAGGAACTTCGAGAAATCAAAGTCAAAAGAGACTCTTGAAAACCGAAGTCAGAAGGGTTCTTGGGAAATCAAAGTCATAAGGATTCTGGAAAATCGATGTCAAAAGAGATTCTGGAAAATTGAACTCATAATGCTTCTGGAAAATTTAAGTCATAAGGATTCTGGAAAATCAAAGTCATAAGGATTCTGGAAAATCGAAGTCATAAGGCTTCTGGAAAATCAAAGTCATAAGGATTCTGGAAAATCGAAGTCATAAGGCTTCTGGAAAATTAATGTCAAAAGGGACTCTGGAAAATTGAAGTCAGAAAGGACTCTGAAAAATCAAAGACAAGAGAGACTCTGAAAATCGAAAGCAGAAGAAAGACTTTAAGAAATCGAAAAAAAAGCACAACCTCAGAAACATTTAGAAGAAATTTGAAGGCCAAGAAGGATTATTCAAAAATAAAGTTCTGAAAGACAGTTGGGAGCAATTATTGGAAATTTGATATTCAAGACAAGTGTCAAGATTACAGTAGGGCAGTTGTAGGCAGTTTTTAGGAAGTTCAAGTGACTTCTGTCCGTTAGAATACATGTCATTCTTGTATTGTGCCAACACAAATATAGGTGTTGATGTGTCACATGTACATTGGTTAGCCGTTAGGATGGAAAACTATAAATAAGTGAACTTTTCCTGTAATAGGGGTTGGAAAATCATTTGTACAAACACTTCGAAACACCTATACGTCCATCCTGTCAGTGACTACAAAGGTTACAAGGAGTGCTAGTATGTGAATTCCTTCCGCTTTTAATCAATGCAATTGTTTTTACTTGTTCTTCATCTTTTTCTTGTTCTTACTTTGATCTTTATTTCTCATTTCCAATTCAATTTCTTGTTTCTTTTACTTTGTTCTTCAATTTACTTTTAATGCTTTTTTCTTTCTTTCTTTCTTTCTTTCAAATTTTTCTGTTCTTACTTCTTTGCAATTCTATTCTTTTTGATTTTCAAAACTTCAACCTAGAAATTTATTTGATGAAATTCTGAATCAATTTGTTCTAAACTTTTGAGAAACAAAATCTTTTGGAAAATTCTTCAAAGTTAAAACACTATAAACCTACTTTTTAAAAGAGTCCCGTAAGAGGATCTGATTCTAGTCCCCAGATTGTTCTTAGAATCAAAGTGATTAAAAGTAATTTTTCGAGATTGACTTTTATCACCACAAACACCCTCAAGAATACAATTTTACTCCTGTTTTATATTTTCTACCTTCTGACCCATTTTTTTATTTCAAACACTTTATTGCTTTTCTTTATTTTTTTTTTATTTTACACTTTTCAATTTTTTTCTTACTTTCCTTTTTCTATACTTTTTTTATATAGCAAAGGGTCAAGAAACAATGAATTATCCATAAGATAAGATAAGATAGGAAAATGAAGTACACCCCCACACTAATTTAAGAACCTATTCCCAAAACAAATCCAAAGCTCCTTTATCCCCTAAGGTAAGGACAAATCATGATTTTTCTCTTTAAGGCTTGTAATGAGCTTTTAAATTAAGAAATGGGATGCAAATAGGCTCAAAGTGGATATCAAATGGATGAAATCAAGGTAGGCTTATATGGCTAGTAGCTCAAAATCAACAAAGAATGCCTGAATCATCTCAATTCATGTGAACCAAGTTGCAAATTAAAGAGTCAATCCAAGTTCTAGAGCACAGACAAACATGAGTGAAATTACACAAGACAAAGAGATAATGACATAGTATGGTCCATCCAATTATTAGACTCAAAATCTCACCAAGGACAACTCTATCGCAAAAGATTCAACAATTTAACTCTCAAAACCAACTTGACATACCAAGAATGCAAATAATCCAATCAACACAAGTCATGCAAACCTATTATCCAAGAATTATGAAAATGCCAACCAATAAAAAAAATCCTAAATCAAATAAAAAACATGCTATATGTAAAAATTTGTTTATGCTGTAAAAATAGTACTACTGTCAAAATTCCGTTGTAGGAAAAATTTGCTGTAAGAAAAAATGTGCTATATAAAATTATGCTATAAACAACAACTGTAAAAATGCAACATCACTATAGCAAAGGTATAGCGACAACAACAACAACAACAAAGTAGATAGCTTACAATAATTACAAACAACATAAAACAATAATAACAACTACAAAACAACTATGAAACAACAAACAACAAATGAAAAACAACAAAATAACCTAAAAAAACAACAAAAAGAGCAAATATACAGTGAAAACAACAAATGTTTTGTTTTTTAATCCTAAAAGAGTCCTAAAAATTACTAAATATCCCGAAAATTATAATCATAAAATACACTAAATCCAAAAAACAATCCTAAAATCCTAAATCTACACATCTCCTCCCCCACACTTAAATTACATTGTCCTCAATGTAAAAATAGGCAAATCATATACCAATTGACATAGTGCAATGAAAAAGGGGGAAGGAGAAACTCCCTCATCAAGGTGGAAAAATTTGCACTTAAGGGAATTGTGGAGTCTCCAACGCATTCTCCTCAACCTTTTCCTCTACGAAAGCGCGATTCTCATGAAAAAGCTTGAGACAGTGGCCATTGACCTTGAAGGTCTTATAGGTGGATTCGCTCTTACGCTTCCTTTGGTTGAAGCGAAGTTGAAGAGAAATAGAAAGCGGGCAGAGAGATACAGGAGAAATGAGGGACCTCTCCCGTTTGGTGCAGCGAAGAAATAGAGAAGAGGTTTAAAAAACCCGTGGGTCCCATGGTACAGAGATTTCTATCCCAATTAGGCGAGAGTTAGCGGAGAATTCATCACTGAAACTGAATCCTACTCACTTCTCTCTCCCTTTTGCGCACTGCTGGGTCAAGTGAGAGAGCAAAACAAAAACGAACTCTAGTTGCGGTAGGGAAGCACGGACAATGCAACTTGTTTGTTGGTGCTCACCGGAGAAGAAGCTTACAGTGCAGCTGCTATCCATACGCGTTCTTGATTTTGAAGGTTCAACTGGTATAATATATTATTGTCAAATATATGATACTGTGAATTTGTTTTCACAAGCTAGATCGATCTTTGTACCAAGTTTAGCATCAGATGCAAAGAACTTCACAATACAGTTCTGTCCAACAATTTTTTTAACTAGTTTGGGAGGCTCTTTGGTGTTAAACAAAAAAACATAATGAAACAAAACAAAAGGTGAATGCAGGTATTCAATACACATTCTGTCAATGAGAAAATCGATTTCCATTTCTTGTTAATCGATTTTCCTCACAATCAAAAAGGCTTGTTTGCACTATGACTTTAACACTAATCGATTTTCCATGTTATTAATCGATTATTTTTACGCTTTTTTTTTAAAAAAATTCAGGTAATCGATTATTGTATTTTAAAAATCGATTTTAAACAAACTTGATTGTGGGAAGAACCAGAAAATTATTTAATTATATCATTTCTCTCCTATCTCTTCAATCAAACCAAACACTTCAAATTCACATTTCTCTTTTATTTCTCACCTATTTCTCTCCTACCAAACAACTCATAAATCATCTCTATCTCTTCTCTATTTCTCTCTTTCCTACTTCTCTCTTCTCTATTTCTCTCTTCTCTATTTCTACACTACAACCAAACATAGTGTTAAGCTCCACAACACCATACAGATAAACGTTAATAACACTAAAAGGACCAATCCACCTAGACCAGAGCTTACTGGGCATGAGCTTAAGCCTAGAATTAAACACTAAAACCTTCTAGCCTACAGAAAACTTTTTTCTAGCAATACATTGATCATGAAAGTTTTTAATTTTCTCCTTATAGAACTTAGAATTATCATAGGCTTCTAGACGGATCTCATCAAGCTCCTACAGTTGAAGCTTTCTCTGCTCTCATGCCTTCGGTAGTAACCGGATAGACCCAGAAAACTCCTAACCTCGATGATTGACTTGGGCCTCTCCCACTCAACCACAACTTCTATTTTGCTAGGGTCTACTGACACTCCGTCCTTAGATATGACATGTCCTAGGAAGTGATCCACATCCATCCAAAAATCACACTTCTCAGGATTGGCAAAAAGTTTCGTCTTCCTCAACACTCGTAACACAATCCTAAGATGTTGCTCATGCTTTTCTAAGGTTTGGGAGTAGATAAGATGTCATCGATGAATACGACAACAAACTTATCCAGGTAAGGCCAGAAAATCTGGTTCATGTAATCCATGAACACGGATGGAGCATTGGTTAAGCCAAAAGGTATCACCAAATACTCATAATGCCCATATCTAGTCCTAAAGGCAGTTTTGGGAATATCCTCACTCTTAATCTTTATCTGATGGTAGTTTGTGTAGAAACCACAGGAAACACTAGAAGGGGGGGTTGAATAGTATTTTATAATTTCAAACTGATTTTAGGAAAACCTTTCACAAGCAAAACTTTTCACAAAGGAATATAAGTAACTTGCTGAAACTGGGAGTTAGGTACTTGTTGAAGGTTCTTCAGCAGGTCCAATAAAACAGTTTTGAAAACTTTTTTTTAAATACGTTTGGATTTGTTTTTCAGTTCCAACTTATAAAACAATTTACCCAAAACCCTCCAGGTTAGTTTAAATAAAATATAAAGAGATAAGGGTAAGAGAAAACTTAGCCACAAATTTATACTGGTTCACCCACTTACACTGTGAGCTACGTCCAATCCCAATGCCAACAAGCAATGGATTTTCCATTAATCTCAGAGATTACAAGTATTTTTTCCTATCAAGCCTCTTCAGGCTCTACACCACCAAGTATTCTTTTACAATTAAGCCTCTCCAGGCTCTAAACCAAGTATTCTTTTACAGTCAAGCCTCTCCAAGCTCTAAACCAAGTATTCTTTTATCCACAATCCTTTCCAGGCTCAACACCAAGTATTCTTTGTTTCTCCATGCCTCTCCAGGCTCTCAGACACTTAAGAGTGTTTGCAAATGAATTTGTTTAAGTTATAGAACCAAAACAAGTTCCTAACTTAAACTGAAATGAAATTGTACAATATAACTGAGTAGGACTCAGGATAATTGAAGTTTGATGTACAATGAAACATAGAGAATAACAACGTTTTTGCTTGATATTAAATCTTCTCTCTTCTAAATAGAAGTCCTTCACGAAGTTTTATATATAGAGTCAGAAATGAGTCCGTTGAAGATTGCTTGAAACCACTGTTGAGAGATAGCATTAAATGCTATGAGAACCGTTGTGAGACAATCTTCTAAAAGCTTCTGACTTGTGCATTGTAGGTGTGCAGACCTTGATACAGTTCTAACACATTTGCCGGTACTATGTTACAACAGTTTCCCTTTTTAGGTAAGTTGATTCAAAAAGCTCAAAAGGGGCTCTGTAATTTTTCCTGAAAATGAGACAAACTTGCAGAAGACGTTGAGGATGCATTTAAGTCTTGATCAGAAAGCCTTTTGACTAGAGACAAATGCCACGTAGAAAGTCTTCATCAGGTCTTCTTGATTCAGATAGTACATCTCTTCAGAGGGTTGATTAACTTCAGCAGGTTCTTCTCCTTCAGAAGGTTGCACCACTTCAGAGGGTTGTTCCTTCAGAGAGTTGCTGAAACATATGAAATACCCTTAAGAGAATTTGTACTATTTTCTCAGAATACTTTAACCAAATTTGTTATTCATTAAAACTTAGGGTTATAAGACTTAAACATTATTAATCACTTAATAATATTTTGAGACTCAACAGTCTGACCTTAAGTCTATCTTAGAGAAAATTGACACTCCCCTAAGTTGGTCTAAAAGGTCATCTATCCTAGGTAGAAGATACTTATTTTGAATGGTTACCTTATTCAGTTGCCTAAAGTCTACACACAACCTCATACTCCTATTCTTCTTCTTAACCAAGAGCACTAGTGCTCCCCAAGGTGACCCGACACAAGGTTTATGGAAAACTGAACCTTTTGATCCGGAGGTAAGGTGGTTACCTCACTAGGTAAAACATCCTGGAACTCCCTAACTGTGGCTATACTACTCAAGTCGAATTTAGACTCTATAGCTGAGGAAAGCAATAAAATAAAACAATGACTCCCATTAGACAGACATTCAGAAGTTTGTGTGAAGCTAGAGAACAAACATGTTGGTCTCTCCCTTGAAAGAAGAGGAAGAGTTGGAAAAATAATTTCTTAATTAAAACAGTCAAGCATGACCTGATTATGAGATAACCAGTTCATGCCCAGGATGACGTCAATGTTGTTTAATGGTAAACAAATTAAATCGACCTCAAAGGCTTTCCCTTGTATCAGAATAGGATATTTCAAAAACACAAGGGAAGTGGGGATTGCCTCTTTGGCCGGGGTGAGAACATTCAAATGAAAAGGTAAAGGGGTGGCATGAAGTTTCAATCTTTCCACACAATCATAAGAAATGAATGAGTGGTTTGCCCCATAATCATACAATATAATTAAAGGAGTCTATTACACATACCTTGCATCAGGTTATCGACCATAAATGTCGCTTCCCCGCTAAGGGTGAAGACTCTCCCTGCAGCTTGGGGTTTTGGCACCTCCATCCTTTTCTTCGGGCAATCCCTCACCATGTACCTCAACTCATGGCAAAGAAACATTTCTTTTGCTCGACCAGGCACTCGCCCTTATGGGCTTTGCCACACTTGGCACAGGTTGGGATAGTTGGTGAGGATTGCTGGGCATCTTGCTTGCCTTGCCACTTAGGTCGGGCATTCTTCTGATGGGGTGAACCCTTAATATTCCTCTTGCATTTTGCTCCGCTTGCCTGGGTGCTTCCTCATCTAAGCTCTGCTCCACCAAGAGACACTTACTAAGGATGGAAAGTCCCTCAGCTCCAAAGCAGTCACACTCTCCTCAGCTCGGGTTTGAGGACCGCCTCAAAATGGTTACGCTTCCACCCTTCATTTGGGATGATCTGGAGGAATGTGGAGTACTTCACCAGACGCTCAAACTTGGTTGCGTATTGGCCCACATAAAGACTCCCTTGCTTCAGTTGCAGGAACTCGACCTTCTTTTGCCTACGGACGGTGGCCGGGAAATACTTCTCCAAAAACACCACTTGGAAGCCTTCCCAAGAGAGCGGTGTCCCTAGAAAAACCATGCGAGCCTTAGCTCCCTTCCACCAGTCCCCGACCTCTCCCTGTAGCATGTACATTCCAAACCGAACCTTGAGCTCATCCGCACTTGCCATGACTTCAAAGATCTTCTCCATGGCATTGAGCCATGAGTCAACTAGCTCAGGGTCGTAGGCTCCTAAGAATGCTGGAGGGTGGTGCTTATGGAACTCTTCTAAGCCTTGGACAAAAGGATCCAAGACCACAACCGGTGGGGTGGAGGCGTTTCCCTCGGACATGCACAAAGCTCTTGAAGAACAACCGCATTGGTGGTAGCCTGCTCTCCAATAACAGCTGTGAGCATCTGAAGGGTTGCAACTATAGGGTTGGGGTTCTGCACTTGTGGTGAAGAACCTCGAGGTCGGACTCGTCGTCCATTAGCCATAATCCTATACATATCATTAGCAAAACATTGAGGTGAACAGTCTCCACATTTCACAAACAAATCCAATCATTCATAATCTTTCTTACTTAGTAAGTGTGAGTATTAAGAATTTATTTTGCACTGTTCCTCGTGGGTACGACAACCCCTACTTTTCAACTATTATACTGTTGCGATATTGGTACGCTTGCCAAGATCTCAACAAGTATTTTTGGCGCCGTTGCCGGGGAACGGTGTTTCAAATTAAATTTTTAGTTCATTTTATTGAGTTGTGAATATTTTTGTTTTTATTTTTATTTTTCTGCAAGTTATTTTATTTTTATTCCTCTCTCCTGAGCTAACTTTTTGCTATAGTTTTATGCTCTTGCAAGGTCAGGTGTCTGAAGACCAACTGGAATTTGATCCTGAGATCGAAAAGACATCTAGAAGGAACCGGAGCAAAAACAAGAAGAAAAGGCAAGAACAAGCCAAAGGAGACAATCTCATCACTCTTTGCTCAACCACCCAAAGTGAGACAAAAGCTGAAGATATGGCTAAGGAGCATGTAAGTCCCCCTCCGCCAAGAAGGACACTTGGAGACTATTCCATGCATAAAGGGACAAGATATTTCTCAAGCATAGCCATGCCTACTACTGCAAAATCTTTGGAGATGAAACCAGCATTCCTAAGCCTCATCAGTGCTCATCAATTCACGAGAATGGATCATGAGGATCCATACACTTATCTCTCAACTTTTTATGAATTGATTGGTACTATGGGTTTTGAGGAAGTTGATTTGGAATCAGTTTTTACTTACGTTTATTTCCTTTCTCTTTGATAGGTATAGCTAAGGAATGGCTGAAGTCTCATCCAAATCAGAGTCTGACTAGTTGGGGCAATGTGGAAGAAAATTTCTTAAACCGATTCTTCCCACCTTCTCGCTATATCAAGGCCAAATTAGACATCTCCACATTCAGGCAGGAACAGAGGAGCCTTTCTGTGAAGCATGGGAGAGATTTAAATCATTGCTGAGGAGGTGCCCTAACAACGGTTTTGAGGACATTGCTCAACTGAATATCTTTTGTAATGGACTCAGACCTGACACTAAGATGATTCTAGATGTTGTAGGAGGCGACACCATGATGTCTGTAGATGTAGAGCAAGCCACCAGAATTATTAAATCATTAGCCTTAACTGATCAACAAGCTCAGCATGGAAGACAACCAGTGCAGAGGAAGGGAGTGTTAGAGCTGAATACTACAGATGCGATCTTAGCTCAGAATAAGATCCTTACTCAACAAATAGAAGCACTCACAAAGCAGATGTCCAAGCTTCCTCAGCAGTTGCATGCAGTGCATTCTAATCCTGGCTAGTCACCATAATTAACCTGTGATTTTTGTGGAGGTGACCATCCCGGTCACTGTTCTTATCAAGGCACTCAGGAAGAGCAAGTTAATTACATGGGAGCTCAAGGAAGACAACAGGATTTCTCCAACAGCAACAATTTTTCAAGCAACTATTCACAAGGATGGAGAAATAATCAGAATAATAACTCTGGTTGGAGACAAGATGCAGGGCCTTCTAATAGGCCACATTCTTTCCAGCAACAACAAGGCTACCCTCTGATACATGACAGATTATCAAAATTGGAGGATACACTGGATAAGTTCATGCATACTTCTATGTCCAATCAGAAGAATACAAAAGAAGCCATCAGAAATCTAGAGACACAAGTTGGCCAATTAGAAAAGGACATAGAAGAGCACCAAAAGGGAAAGTTCACAACTAACACCCAAACTAATCCCAAAGAGCAATGCAATGCAATCACCCCAAGGAGTGGTACATTGGTGGGAAGTGGTGTAGGTGACAACTTGACAATTGAGGAGCAAGTGCTACCAGAAGAAAAGAAGGCTAAAGAATAGACAGAGAAGGAGAAGGAAGCAAACAACTCAGAGAAGGGTGCCTCTTTAAAAAAGAAGCTGCCTTATCCACCTGCCCCATCAAAGAAAGCAAAGGACAAGATGTTTGCTCAATTCATGAGATTGTTCAAGGGATTACAAATCAGTATTCCTTTTCTCAAGGCATTGGAGCACATACCCAGTTATGCAATATTTATGAAGGATCTTCTGACAAAGAAGAGAAAAATATCTGATGAAGAGACAATGAAGTTAGAGGCTGGCTGCAGTGCCATTATTCAGAAGCCTCTACCACAAAAGACATAAGATCCCGGTAGTTTCACAATTCCAATCACCATTGACAACTTATCAGTGAGAAAGGCAATGCTTGACCTTGGGGCTAGCATAAATCTGATGCCTTTATCCATGCTTAAAAGGATTGGTGATTTGAAGGTGAAACCTACAAAAATGAATCTGCAACTGGTAGACCGATCCATCATACATCCACATGGGATACCTGAAGATGTTCTAGTAAGGGTGGATAAGTTTGTGTTTCCTGTGGATTTCATCATCATGGACATGGAAGAAGATGTTGATGTTCCATTGATTTTGGGTCGACCGTTCATGAAGATTGAGAAGGTGGTAGTTGACGTTGACAAAGGTAAACTCAAGGTCAGCACAGAGGATGAGGATGTAATCTTCAACATGTTCAAGGCAGCTCCACAACAGAAAGAACAACCAGACTACTTGAAGGTAGACTCTACTGAGGGAGTCTCATATGCCAATACTGAGCCACAATTGCAAGAGATCAAGAGAGAGGTAGCTGATTTTCAAAGTACTCACAAGCTGCGGAAGAAAAAGATTCATAAAGTTCTTAATAAGAAGTTGACAAAAAAGAAGAAAGCAGCTACATAAATCATTGGTGGGATCCAGTTTCAAAAGAAGAACACAAGAACTAGCAGCAGTTGCTGATATAGATGTTGGTGAAACAAAAGGATTGTTGGGAGGATTGTTAAAAGAAGTCAGTGGTGCAACACTAACACTCACCATAAAAATTGATCTTCAAGAACCTTAAGGAAACAGGTGTCAAGCTATATGACGTTAAACGAGCGCTTCCTGGGAGGTAACCCGGTGTTTTAGTTGTTAACTTTTATAATTTTCATTTTGATTTTGGTTGTGATTTGTATATATTATGTGTTAGTTATGATTTTTGTGTTTGTTTAGTTTAGGAATTGTTAGGAACTGGTTGAGTAAGTGTGTGGGAGAGAAAAGTGAAAACCTTGATCAGTAGGAAGTAGTAGAAAAATTGAGTAAGTGTTGCAGAAATTTAATTATATTTTCTGCGCTTCACCTGCGCTTAGAGCAGGTAAAGCGCATAAATGCTCAATTAAACATTGTTTTCTACGCTTCACCTGCGCTTAGCGTAGGTAAAGCGCAAAAATAAACAAAACCTTTCTGTTTTGTGCGCTTCACCTGCGCAGAGCACAGGCAAAGCCCAGGTACGCGCTACTGCATATATTTGAACAGAAAACAGGGGAAGGGTCATTCAACCCTTCTCCCCTGTTTTTCTTGAGAAGCTTTTGGGCCGTTTCTCTGCACCTTTCTCCTTGTTCTTCCCTTTCTCACTTACAAATCTCCCTCATTCTTAGTTCTTTTGGTATATAAGATATGTTTTTGAGTTTTTATTTAATTTTTATCAATTAAAATCCCCCGTTTCTCTATTTTGCTTGATTGAACCTTAGGATAGAAAACTTAGGCTTGTATAGTTGCATGTTTCTAGGATTATTCATCAATGTAGCCTTTTGGTTGATATTCTAGCTGTGTTTTCGTGTTTAAATTGATGACTATTGGTATGCTCAGTGTTTTTTGCAATTTATTATGGTCAAATGTGGTGATGCTCTGTTTTTGTTATAAAAATTTGCACTGACCATTCTAAGTGAGTTTTGGATTAATTCTTGCTGAATGCCTGAATAATTCTGTTTGACTGAGCCTGATAACACTTGCAAAGTGAATGCTCTGTTTTGAGTTTTGTTGGTTCCAATGCGGAACATGCTTTCATTGATTGTTCATGCATTGCAAATTGGTTGTTGATTTTACCTGGTGATACACTTATTCTAAATGAGTTCATTTGTTGTTGTTCATACACTGCTGATAATTGGATTGTGCAATCCATTTTACCTGCCTTGAACTAATTCTATGTACTGTTCAACTTTTGTAGATGGTTCGCACTAAGGTGATCAATGCCATTAATGCATCCAGTTCCAGAGGAGGCAAAGGCAAGAGGGCACGCAATGACCTCCCTTTGATGTAGGGCGATTTAAAGATGCCCAAGCCCAAGAGAAATACGGTTACATCCAGAGCTGTAATTTCATCTTGGAGAGGCCAGTAGAACTCCATGCTAGTGAGTTCGATGAGTTCAACATGGAGATCACCCGGATGAGATGGAGGAAGGTGGCTGAGCCGGATAGACACTTTGATCCTGAGCTGGTCAGGGAATTCTACTCCAATGCTATGGGTGAGCCAGGTAGAGTGATTGACAAGAGATCTTATGTGAGGGGCAGGTGGGTAGCCTATGATCGTGATACGATCAATGAATTTTTAGGCCGCTTATCTCCTGGTGATGCTGAAGACTTACCCTGCCAGTACCACCAACTGCTGAGAGATGTTGGAGCCTTTGGGAATGATGAGCTTGATACCAGAACTGCCCAATACCTATGTCTGCCTGGGCGTTCATATGAAGTTAACAATTATGGGGAGGCGGCCCAGATTATGAGGAGGGACCTGCGGAGCATATCCTAGATGTGGATGGTTTTGGTGTTGGCCAATATTAGGCCAACCAACCATGTTTCTGACATTACCATTGAGATGACACATCTCATATACTGCATTCTCTCGGCTGCACATGTTGACATAGCCATAGTCATTTCAGAGAAGCTGCATCTTATGGTAAGGACTGTTGTGGAGCATCGTAGTGAATGCTCCAAGATCAGTTTGGGATTCCCTGATTTTATCACTGCTTTGTTCTAGTCCCAGGGAGTCGCTGTCCACCCTACCACTCCCATCAAAGCCACTATCACCCAACGGTATATTGAGTCTTATCGCATACTAGATGAGGAGTTGGAGCCACCTCCAGAACCCCAGGTTGACCACCATTCTCCACCACCACAGCAGCCACCACCAGCTGACATCTCACCCCACACTTTCATGGAGCACCTATGTCGGCAGAACATAGTTGTTCATAGAGGGATACTGCACATTCGGGACTTTTTGTATCATAATTTGCAGGGACCCCACCCAGGCATGCCACCAAAGCAGTTTCAGGAGTATTTGCAGTGGCCTAGGGACAGGCCTATTGTTCCAGGGGGTGGAGCAGCAGCAACTGGAGCACAGGATGAGGAGCTACAGGATGCAAAGGATGATCATGATGATTGATTTTTTTCTTTCTTTTATGGTGTTTTTCTTTCTTTTTCCATTTTTTATCCTTTATCTTTTCTTATTTTTCTTTGATATTTTTGTACATATTGCAACATTTCTGTTATGATTAGGATTTGTTTCATTTGAGTATTTTCTTGGTTAATTTAGGATATTTTGTTTTATTCTCATTATAATTAGGAATATATAAAAAAATATTAGGATTATTGACTTAAGATTTAGGAATTAGGAAATAGGAAATAAAGAATTTGATGGTTAAGGAATTCAACTGAATGTCTCTAAGCTAGTACAGCCTAGCGGACTGAATTAAGAGGAGAAAAAGGAATTAAGTTGTTGAATTCACAATCAGTTAGGATTAGGATATTGTGCAGGAAAATTAATTAAGGTAGTTAATTGTTCAATAGGTGATTTACTCAAGGAAAACAACCATAAGCCTGTGAGTTTGTGTGACCAAACACTTTGAGAGTTTTTCACTGTTGATTGTCAATTGCTACTGCTTGAGTTTTTTTATTTTATTACTGCACATGAAAAGCATGGAAGTGACTAAGGCAACTTATTAAAAATGTAAATTACTCAGTGCCAAATAGCCAACCTGTGAATAATATTTCCTATTTTTGATAGCCCATTTGATCTTGAAATTTTCTTGGATTTGCACCATAGCCTTGATATTAATAATAATCCTTTTCCCTTACACATTTAGGGATAGAGAGCATAGGTGCTTTTTATTCAATAAGAATGGGTATTGGTTGGTTGATTGTAATTGAAAAAGGGCATAGTGAGTAATGGAATTCACTCCTTCTTGTTAATAAAATAAAAAAAACGGTGTAGTATAAAGGAGTGAATTACCAAAAGAGGCCAAAAAAATTGTGCAAAAATGTTTGAATCCAAGAATGAGATGGTAAATTGAGGTCATTTGAGAAAAATTGCTTAAATTGTAGTTATGCTCTCTTTTCTCTGAAGTTGTGCTTATTGATATATCCTGAAAAACCATGATTTCATGATAGCCAGACCTCATTACAAGCCAAGAAAGACCTTATGATCCATGTTGATTATGTGTTGTATGTTAACTAAAAACAAATAGCAATCTTAATTGTTCAACTGCAGTGAAAAAATTGAGGGAAACACTCACTTGTGAATTGAGAGAATTTCCTTGATTTTATCATTTGTTGTTACAATTTCTATTCTTGAGAGATTGGAATGCAGTTTTATCTTATTTTAATTGATGATTGGAGTCACAATCTGCTTCTAATTTTTTATCTGAAATTTGGAAAGTGATAGCTGTCTAGCAAGAGATGTTGATATTGTATTCCTGTTTGTCAAATTTATAGTTAGGGATTGTAATTAACTGTTAATATCTGATTTTCTTGCTTGAGGGAAAGCAAGAAGCTAAGTTGGTGGGAGATTGATAAGTGTAAGAATTAAGTAAAATTTTATGTAATTACAACACTTATTGACTATGAATTATTGAATTTATGATCCAAAAACCACCCTTCTTTGCTTAGTTTGTGGCAATTGTGATTAATGGAGTCTCATTTGAATTTGATGCTATTTTGATGAAGAAACTATTGATTTTTACTGGTGAGAAGCTAAGGTACAAGTGAAGCATCAAGTGAAAAATGAGATAGACAGAAGCTGTGTAGAGCAAGATTCAAAGGCATGGCAAGCTGGGAAATTTATCACTGTTTCCTGGGCTTTGTAACATCCCAAAAATCTAACCTATATTAAAATATAGAGGATAATTATATGATGTAGAAACCACAGGAAACACTAGAAGGGGGGTTGAATAGTGTTTTATATGTTTAAACAGATTTTATGAAAACCTTTTCACAAGCATAATTTTCACAAAGAGTTTTGAGCAACTTGCTGAAACTGGAGTTAAGGTGCTTGCTGAAAATATTTCAGCAGGTCCAATAAAATAGTTTTAGAAACTTGTTTCAAAAGAGTTTGAAATTGTTTTTCAGTTTAAGCTTATAAAACAGATTACTCAGAACCCTCCAGTTAGTTTAAATAACAGATATTGAGAGAAGGGTAGAGAAGACTTAGCCAGAAGATTTATCCTGGTTCACTCACATCCACCGTGAGCTACGTCCAGTCCCAATGCTAAACCAGCAAAGGATTTTCCACTAATTGATCATATATACAAGTATTCTTTGAACCACAACCTCTTAAGGCTAAAACCCAAGTATTATTTGAACACACTGCCTCTCCAGGCTAAAACCCAAGTATTGTTTAAACAGCAAGCCTCTTTAGGCTCAAACACAAACAATGTATAAAAAAAGAATGTTTAAGCTTTTGAACTACACAAGTTTAAAGCCTAAACAGGGTAAGATGTACATATAACTAAGTATAACTCAGGATAAGAAATTGTTGTACAAATGAAACAAATAAATATGTTTATCTCAGAGAATTTTAGCAGTGTTTCAGCAAGTTTTTTCATTCTACTTCTTTTGTTGCATGGAGACTGGTATATATAGGATTGGAAAAGAAATCCGTTGAACTCCATATGATTCCCATTGTGAAATGGCATTAAATGCAAATGCTCCCGTTGAAACACATAGCCTTGGTAGCTTACACTAGCAGGTGCAACAGGTAGTAGGTGCAGCAGCGCAGACTCTACTTTTCTGAGCACAGTGTACTTTGTAACGCCCCCGAGCCGCTTGCAGGAGTGATGAGGGTCCCCACAAACCAACACGAGTCTTTCCAGTATGCGTTGTCCTCACTTGCACACTTTCCGGGAAACTTCCCAGAAGGTCACCCATCCCAGAATTGCTCCAAGCCAAGCACGCTTAACCATGGAGTTCTTATGTTATGGGCTTCCGAAAAGAAGATGCACCTTGTTGGTATAGTTCTCCACAACAATTTCCTTTAAGCTATCCTCAACTGTACAGTCCCATACCTGCACAGCCTTTGGATCCCTCTCATTCGGGTGTGGGTTCGGTTCATTCATGTGTCCCTTCTAGCTTAGAAGCCTGCCAGGAGCCGCTCCTTGTCCGTGCCTCTTTGCACCGGCGATCACTCCCCGCCCTCATCAGCCTCCGGCTCTCACATACTTCTATAGCAGACATTGCCTTTTTGGTGACTAGAGATTTGAAATATGCCAAAAAGCAATTGTTCTGACTTTTCAGAACGAGAAGAGGCACAAGCAACTAAGAAAGGCTACGGTTTACTTGAGGCTTCAAAAGGAATTAGCAGATAAGATCTTTTCCAAAAAGATATAAGTCTCAGTACGACGTCTCCCATCTTCAGAAAGTTCTCTGGCTTCAGTAGGTCTTGATCACTCAGCAGGTTCCTCTTCTTCAGTAGGTTGCACCACATAAGAGGGTTGCATGATTTCAGAGGGTTGTTGTATTAGACATTTTCTGAAACACAAAAACTACCTTCAGCAGAAACTGTTTCTTCTTTTTAGGAAATTTAACCAAATTTGTTACTCATTAAAACTCAGGGTTATGAGACTTAAACATTATTAACCACTTAATAATATTTTGAGACTCAACATTCTCCCATTTTTTAATGATGACTAATTTGTTTAAAACTATCAAATATCTGAAGTGAAATTAAAAAGAAATAAGTTTAGGAATTCTCCCTCTATCTCAGATACTTGAAAAGGAATTAGTTTCTCCTTCTTTTATATGAACTTTAACCAGAAAATTTACTTTGCTTTGCTTCCCCTGAATAGGAGATATCTTCTCTGAAATGAGCTTAAACTTCAGATTTTTTTAGTTTATATTACTCCCCCTTTTGTCATCAATCAAAAGGGTGCCTAGAGCACGCTGAAGTGATAAATTAGAGCAAGAAAATTTAGGGTATAGAAGTTGCTGAAAGAGTGTATAACATTAACAGTGCAACAAAAGCAGTTAAGTTTTGCAGGTAAACATATAGCAGCAAAATCAGTTTTCAGATAATGCAAGAATGTGCAGATTATCTCTAATGAACTTGAACCTATATTAAGCAAGAGGTTTTGTGAATATATCAGCCCATTGATGCTCTGTGTCAATGAAATTTAAATAAAAAACACCTTTTTGAACATAGTCTCTAATGAAATGATGTTTGATTTCTATATGCTTAGCTCTAGAATGCTGAATGGGATTTTTAGAAAGGTTTATGGCACTAGTATTATCACAAAATATAGAAATAGATTTAACAGGAATGTTAAAGTCTTCAAGTTGATATTTTACCCTTAGCAGCTGTGAACAACAACATGCAGCAGTAATGTACTCAGCTTCAGCAGTTGAGAGGGCTATTGTACTTCGCCTTTTGCTAGCCCAACTAATCATATTTTCTCCAATGAAGTGGCATCATCCACTTGTTGATTTTCTTTCAACTCTATCTCTAGCAAAATCAGCATCACAGTAACCTAATAATCTATAGTCCTTACTCTTCTTATAGCATAGACCAAGATTAGTAGTACCATTGAGATATCTGAAAATTCTTTTAACAGCCTTGTAATGAGTTATTCTTGGATCTGATTGAAATCTTGCACACAAGCATACACTGAACATAATGTCAGGCCTACTTGCTGTAAGATACAACAGGGTTCCAATCATGCCTTTATACATGGTTGGGTCAACACATTCTTCTCTTTCATCTTTATTCAAGATTGTTGAAGGGTGCATAGGAGTTGACATAGGTTTGCAATCATGCATGTTGAACTTCTTAAGCATTTCTTTTGTATATTTCTCCTGATGGATCCATATATAATCAGAATCTTGCTTAATTTGAAGTCCTAAGAAAAATTTAAGTTCACCCATTAAACTCATTTCAAATTCAGATTGCATAAGCCTTGAAAACTTAGTGCACAGAGAGGAATTTGTTGATCCAAAAATAATGTCATCAACATATATCTGGACTAGAATTAGGTTTTTGTTAGACATTTTTCTGAAAAGAGTTGTATCAACCTTGCCTCTTTCAAAACCATTTTTGAGTAGAAAATTGCTCAATCTGTCATACCAAGCTCTGGGAGCTTGCTTGAGACCATACAGAGCCTTTTTTAGTTTGAAAACATGATCAGGAAAAGTCAGATTTTCAAAACCAGGGGGTTGTCTAACAAATACCTCTTCCTCAATGAATCCATTTAGGAAGGCACTCTTTACATCCATTTGATATAGTTTGATGCCATTATTGGCTGCATAGGAAAGTAAAATCCTAATGGCTTCAAACCTTGCTACTGGATGAAAAGTTTCAGTAAAGTCAATACCTTTTTGTTGATTATACCCTTGAGCAACCAATCTAGCCTTGTTTCTGACTACTTGACCATCTTCAGAGAGTTTGTTTCTAAACACCCATTTGGTTCCTATAATAGTTTTCCCATGGGGTTTAGGAAGTAGAGTCCAGACATCACTCCTGGAAAATTGATTAAGCTCTTCTTGCATGGCTAGGATCCACCCTTCATCATGCAGAGCTTCCTCAATATTCTTTGGCTCAATTTTAGAGAGGAAGGCAAGATTATTGACTTCTCTAAGTCTTGATTTTGTTCTTACTCCTTCTGAAGTATCACCAATGATTTGCTCTCTGGATGATGAGTTCTGTATCTCCACTCATGCCTGCGAGGGAATACTTGCTCATTCTGAGACTCAACATTAACTCTGCGAATAGGTTCAGTTTCAGCAGGTTGACTGGAGGTCAGTTCAGCAGGTACTTCAGAGGGTCCTTCAACGGGTTCTTCTTTCTTGGCCTCTGGAGTCTCTGAAGTAGGATTAAGCTCCATACCTGCAAAGTCATCTTCTAGATCTGTGATATGTTAAAATTATATGATAAATTAGACCACTTTTTAGTTCACTTATCAAGGATAAAATGATATTTTTGCCCCAGTTTAATCCCATTTTATTAAATATTAGATAAATTGTGTTTATTAATCTTAGATTTGAATTTGATGCTATTTTGATAGAAATATTGCTGATTTTTGTAGAATATTGCAAGGATTTGATTTGAAGGAAAGATAGCATTAAATAAGGGAGATATCTGCAAGATTTGAAGTTTAATTGAAGGCAATTAATGAAGATTGGAAGATTATTTGAGAGCAATTAATGAATATATCACTGCCAATTAAACAAGAATTCTGCAGACAACCTTCCCAATTAAATCCAAGATGCTCAATAAATGCAAGATTTCATCAAGAAAAGGGAAACAAGGAAAGACAAATCAACCAAAACCAATCTCGGGGAGAGATCAAGTTAAAAAGAGAAAGTTTGAAGCTGCAGGACGCATTCTGCGCTTCACCCTGTACTGTAGCGCAAGGTGAAGCGCAGCTCTCTGGAACCTGAACTGCAGCCTGCGCTGTAGCGCAGGTCATGCAGATTTGTTCCCTGTTGCCAATTTTAGATAGATTTCTCCCCAATTTCCTTTGTCTTTCCTTAGCCTATAAATAGGACCTCATTGCACCAGATCAAGATGTGCACAATTATTGTAATTCAATCATATTTCAGTGATGATGCACCAGAGCTAATTTTAGAGTAGGAGAGGAGGAGCGATTCACAAGGATTGAAGATGGTGACAACATCTTCGGTGGTTTGTATGGCTACCTTGTGTAGTTAACTCTCCATTAGGATTGAATGTAATTGATTCTATCCCCAAGTGTATGTACATTCTATTTTATTATTTCTGAGCTCTCTGTCTATAATATTGGTAATCTTATTCTGTGCTTAATTCCTAACTTCCGCGCTTGCGCCGGAGTTATAGGCTAGTTTCGACTAGGATTGAGGATGGGGGAGCGGATTCTGAAGAAACCCAAACTCTGATTGAATAAGAGGACTCGATACTCTGTGACCGACACATGAGCGTTACTAATGAGCGATGGGTAGTGACAGTACTCTAGCGAAAGGCGTTTACAGGATTAGGCCTTAGTATCGATAGCAAAAGATTAGTTGATTGTCAATCCAGGATCAACACATGGATGTATCCTGATGAGTGATGGGTAGTGTGAGTACTCTAATGAAGGTGCGTCTACAGGATTAGGCCTCGTTTATCAATTAATTCTTTTACAAACGGAATAAAGAAAACAAAATAAGCCGAGGGTAAGTCTGTCGCTTGGGAGAGCCTGTATGGATTATCTTTGAGTGTGTGGGGCCGCTGGTAACTCGTGGTCTTAGCAATATAGTTTGTCTACAGTATTATAGAGTAAACCTAAAATAATAGATAGTTTTTACATACACAAAGGGTGTGATGATATGAAGTTTAATCCTAATCCAAGTAAAGTGTCTCTAACTCTTCCTTTCTAATTCAATTGATTATTTATTTGTTATTTACAATTTACGCAACAATACTCTTAGAAATCCATTGTTTTCCCTTGATAAATAGATCACGACTATACGCGAATTGACTGTTCCCTGTGGATACGATAACTCTTCTTAATATTATACTACTGTATTTTTGGTTCGCTTGCCAGAAACCCATCAGGTATTTTTGGCGCCGTTGCCGGGGAACGGTTTCCAATTCGTGTAAACCTTGGAGGTCTAATTATCAAGGATATCTATCTTAGGATTTCTTTTATTTATTCTTCTTATTATTTTAGGAAATTTTTATTATTTTTAGGAAATTTATAGTTTTTCTATTATTATTAATTTTTCTTCCACACCTACCTTTTTCAAAGTTTCTTGTTTTTGCTTTTGAAAGGCCAGGTGTCCCTAAATCAATTACAACCTGATCCAGAAATAGAAAAGGACATCAAGGAAGAACATAAGTAGAAACAATAGAAGGAGACGAGGGAGGAGTCGAGAAGAAAACAAAAATATTTTATTTTTAATTATTTTATTTTAATTAATTTATTTTTTTTAAAAAATATTATTATTATTTATTTATTTTTTTAAATAATTTTGTTATTTTTTTTCTCTTTGTTTGAGCATCTTGATTATTTCTCTTGAGAAAACAGGTAACAGAAAAAGGGGCAGAGCTCAAGGAGACAATTTCAAAACTCTCTGATCACCCAAGAAGAAGGGATAAGCTCAAGGAGACAATCTCAACACTCTCTATCCAACCACCCCAAGAGAAGTAGATATTCAATAATGGTTACTGAATGGCAAAATCCATCAAGTTGTATATATATATATTTTTATTTATTTTTATGTCTATTTTAGGATTTTTAGGAAAATTTTATTTTATTATTTTGTGCAAGTTCTTGATTTTTGCTCTTGCAAGGACAAGTGTCTCAAAAATCAATTTCCATTTGACCCAGGAATAGAGAGGACATCTAGAAAAGCCAAGAGCTGCAATAGAAGAAAGAGACAAGGGAGAAATCAATTAGAAAACAAAAAGATGGCTGAAGATCAACACCCAATCCCTAAAAAAAGAGTCTTAGGAGATTATGTCAAGCACCAAGGACCTCGACATTACTCAAGCATATCTATATCAGCTACATCGAAGCCCTTAAGAATAAAGCCTGCACATTTAAATCTCATTAGTGCCCACCAATTCACAGGATTGGATCATGAAGATCCACATACACATCTTTCTACCTTTTATGAATTGATTGGTACTATGGGATTTGAGGAAGGAGATTTAGAATTAGTCTACTTACGATTGTTTTCTTTTTCTTTAATAGGTAAGGCTAAGGAATGGCTGCAATCATACCCAAATCAAAGTCTAACCAGTTGGGGTGTGGTTGAGGAAAACTTTTTAACAAGATTCTTCCCACCAGAGAAGCATATTCAAGCCAAAACAGATATTTCTACATTCAGACAAGGGATAGATGAGCCACTATGTGAAGCATGGGAGAGATACAAGTCTTTGCTGCGCAAATGTCCCAATCATGGCTATGACGACATAGCCCAACTCAACATATTCTGCAAGGGACTCTGGTCAGATTCAAAGTCATTCATAAATGCTGCAGCGGGAGGTACTATCTTATCCGTAGATGCTGATCGAGCAATAGCTATCATTAATAGTTTTGCACAAAACGATCAACAAGCTCAAAGTGGAAGACAGCCTGCTCAATCATCAAAGAAATGGGTGCTAGAACTCAATCAAAGTGATACTCTCTTAGCCGAGAACAAGCTCATTAAACGACAACTAGAGGCACTCACAGAGCAATTGAAAGCACTTCCTCAAAAACTGCAAGCAGGGCAAATCTCAACTTTGTCAAGCCTAATAGTTGATTTGTGACTTTTGTGGAGGCGACCACCCCAATGGTCACTTCTCCTATGAGAATATTCAAGAAGAACAGGTCAACTATGAGGGAGACCAGGAAAGGCAAGATAATTTCTCCAACAATTCTGGAAGAAGCCAAGATAGAGGGGCCACAGTGCATGACACAAGTTCAAGAATTGAGGAGAAGCTCGATAGACTCATACAAGATATGAATTTCAGTCAAAGAACCATAGAGACAACATTTAGAAACCTGGCAACTCAAGTGGAGCAAGTAAGGAAGCAATTTTCTGCACAACAGGAGTTTTGCAACTCAATATCCACTAGAAGCGGCAAAGAAATAGGAAAGAGTATTGGTGAAAACTTGACAACAGAAAAGGTGGTCCTAGAAAGAAAGGAACAAGAGGTTGAAAAAGAGAGAGATGAACCAGAGCACCAGGATAAATCAAGAAATAAAGAAAAAGAACCTTTACTAAAGCCTCATCATCGAGAGCTACCTTACCCTAAGATTCCCACCAAAAAGAGTCGTGCAAGGAATTTTTCAGCTTTCTGGATGTCATGAAGAAACTGCAGATCAATATCCCTCTACTGGAAGCCATGGAACTAATGCCCACATATGCCAAATTCATGAAAGAAGTGCTGACCAAGAAGAGGAAATTCCCAGAAGAGACTGTAGAACTGGAAGCAGGATGTAGTGCAATCACCTCTAAAGAACAACTTCCACAGGAAGAACTACTCAAAGGAATTGTTCATAAAGATGAAGAAGAGGCAGTACAAGAGGAAGAAGAAGATCATAAAGAAGAGGTCTACATCACAAGTAAGTCACTTGACCCAGGTAAGTTTACTATACCTATCTCTATTAGTAATTTACCACCTACTCATGCTTTATTGGATCTTGGAGCGAGCATCAATTTGATGCCGCTATCGTATTTTAACAAGCTGGGTAATGTGAAGGTCAAGCCTGCAAAGGCAAAGTTACTTCTTGCAAATAAATCCACCCAACGCCCTTATGGGATAATAGAGGAGATACAAATCAAGGTGGACAAGTTTGCATATGTTGTGGACTTCTACGTTGCAGAGATAGAAGATGAGGATACTGATGTCCCCCTAATATTAGGAAGACCCTTCATGAAAGCTGCCAAGATGATTGTTGATGTTGATCGGGGAAAATATGAACTAAGCTCAAAAGATGAAAGTATTGTGTTTCATATTGATAGAGGAATCCCCAAATTACAACAAACTCCTGAAATAATGAATCCTACTGATGGGAAGCTGTCATCAAATTCAGAGCATAGAGCCATATTGAAGAATTGGTCAGATTATTCCAAGACAAGATTATGGGGAGGTGTATAGGCTAGAAAAAGGAAGGGTGCAGTACACAAGCTCACCAAAATATTTCAGTTTCAGCCACCTTGAAAGAACAGGCGTCGAGCTAGAAGACGTTAAACAAGCGCTTCCTGGGAGGCAACCCAGAGATTTTTAAGTTTTTAATTGTTTTCAATTTTATTTTGTTTTTATTAGGATTTTTCATTTTTTAGGATTTATGAAATTTTCAAAATTGATTGGAATAAGTTTGTGGAAAATAAAATTTTTAAATAATAGGAAGTAGCAGAAAACGTGACTGGAAATTGCAAAATTGCATTCTGTTTTTTGCGAGCGCAGGTAAAGCGCAAAAATGCAATTTTAGTCACTGACTTCTGCGCTTCACATGCGCTGTAGCGCAGGGTGAAGCGCAGTAGTACGAATTTTTTAAAAAAAGTCTTCTATTTTCTCATGTACTGTTTCTCTACTTTCTAAGCTCTTCTTTTCACTCTTTTCACTCACAAACTTCCATCAAATTTGAAACTTTCAGTTATGTTTTCTTTAATTTTTATCAATTGAAATCTTCATTCACTCTATGATTTGAACTTTAGGATAACAACCTTAGAAATGTGTATACTGTTGATAATTGCTATCTTAAATGTGATTTTGGCTGTGTAGAACATGAAGAACAATTTGTTGAATTGAAATGCTCTTTGTTTTGTGAGTTATTAAATTTGAAAGTGTTATGCTCTGTTTCTTTCAAAAATCTTAAACTTTTACTTTCCATGGATTGATTGAATGCTTGCAAAATAAATGAGTATGATTTAATTTTAGGAAGTCATTACCAAGTGCACTGAACTTTTGTTGTGAAAATATTAATTCTTTGAATTATGCATGCAAATTTGTTAATGATAGGCTTCCGTGTTCTTCATGAATTGCATAGACTGCTGCAAAGTATAAAGACCAGTTGACCTCAAACCAATCAGGAGTACTAGACCCATACCCAAGCATGCTGCTTGAAGAGTTCCGGATATTCTTGCAGTGGCCTGGGGACAGGCCTTTTTATCCAGAGGGAGGTGGAGCAGCAGCAGGACAAGGACTTACAGGATACAGAGGATGAAGATTGATACTGGTGTTTTCTTTCTTTTAGTTTTTCTTTTATTTTCTATTATTTTATAGAATTTTATTTTTAGTTAATTAGAATTTTTGTTTTGTATTTCATTTTTTTTAAAATTTTTAGAATTTTTAAAATTTTTAGGACCTTAGGAATTAGGATTCAAGGTAAATTTTTTTCAAATTCTCTGTAATTTGGTAGTTTAACTAACCAGATTAGGAAAGATGATAGGGTTTTGTGATTAATTCCATAATCAATTAGGATCAGGATGCTTCTCAAGAGAACATATCAGGATTGTTAATTAAAACCAGTAAGTGCTTTATCAAGGAATTTTAGCCAATAACCAGTGAGCTGTGAGCCCAAACACTGAAATTGAGAGCTTTTCACCGCTGCTTGTCAACTGTTATTACTTGAGTTTCTGAATTTTGTCTTGCTAGTAGAAGGTATGGAAGTGACAAAGGCATATTTTGTGATTATAATATTTTGCTCAGTGCCAAATAGCCAACCTTGATTACATTATTCCAATTTTTTGATTGCCCATTTGAGCCTTAATATTTCCTTTGATGCACCCCAACCATGATTAATGATCGTACCATGTCCCTTCACACTTGGGATAGAGAGCAAGGTACAACACAACAAGATGGGACAAAAGGTTGGTGGATTGAAGGATCAAAGAATTTTCAAAGAGCAAGAAATCAAAAAGAAGAGTACTCCCTCATGAATAAATTCTCTATGTTATTGTTTATGAAAAAAAAACAGTTTAAAAAAAATATATTCTGCATAAAAAGTGTGAAAATTGAATAAGTTGGGGGGAGTACTTCTTCAAACAAAGAGGCCAGCTGAAAAAAGATGACAATTCAAGAATGACATGGTAGATGGAGAGAAGTCCCAAGCACAATCACAAGATGCTCTCTATTCAAAGTGTTCTCTGCATATCTAGAAAAACCATGATTTCTTGATAGCCCAACCTCATTACAACCAAAGAAAAGACCTTTTGATCCATATTGACTATTTGCAGGTTCCGATGTTAGAAACGACTATCAATTCTAGTTGTTCAACGGTGGTGAAAAAGATTGAGGGAAACACTTACCCGTAAGAATGAGAGATTTCCTTGGTTTATCACTTACTGCTTTAATTGCTATTTTTGAGAAGTTTGACTGATGATTGTGTTCTATTCTGATTGAGGATTGGTAACATCTCTTAATCCTTATTTTTTCTTATGTTTGGAAAGTGACTGCTGCTTAACAAGGAGATGATGAAGAGTTCATTGAATTTGTTTTTGAATTGTTTAAATTACACAGGGGATAGAATTGATTTTCTTGATTGCAAAGAAGTCTCTTGCTTGAGGACAAGCAAGAATTGAAGTTGGGGGGTATTTTGATAAGTGAAAATTATATGATAAATTAGAGCACTTTTTAGTTCACTTATCAAGTATAAAATGGTATTTTTGCCCCAGTTTAATCCCTTTTTATTAAATATTAGATAAATTGTATTTATTAATCTTAGATTTGAATTTGATGCTATTTTGATAAAAATATTGCTGATTTTTGCAGAATATTGCAAGGATTTCATTTGAAGGAAAAATAAGATTAAATAAGGGAGATATCTGCAAGATTTGAAGTTTAATTGAAGGTAATTAATGAAGACTGGAAGATTATTTTAGAGCAATTAATGAAGATATCACTGCCAATTAAACAAGGATTATGCAGACAACCTTCCCAATTAAATCCAAGATTCTCAATAAATGCAAGATTTCATCAAGAAAAGGAAACAAGGAAAGACAAATCAACCAAAACCAGTCTCGGGGAGAGATCAAGTTAAAAAGAGAAAGTTTGAAGCTGCAGGACGCATTCTGCGCTTCACCCTGCGCTGTAGCGCAAGGTGAAGCGCAACTCTCTGGAACCTGCGCTGCAGCCTGCGCTGTAGCGCAGCTTGAAGCGCAGGTCACGCAGATTTGTTCCCTGTTGCCATTTTTAGATAGATTTCTCCCCAATTTTCTTTGTCTTTCCTTAGCCTATAAATAGGACCTCATTGCACCAGATCAAGGTGTGCACAATTATTGTAATTCAATCATATTTCAGTGATGATGCACCAGAGCTAATTTTAGAGTAGGAGAGGAGGAGCAGGTGTGCATAATTATTGATGATGCACCAGATCAAGGTGTGCACAATTATTGTAATTCAAGGATTGAAGATGGTGACAACATCTTCGATGGTTTGTATGGCTAACTTTTGTAGTTAACTCTCCATTATGATTGAATGTAATTGATTCTATCCCCAAGTGTATGTACATTCTATTTTATTATTTCTGAGCTCTCTGTCTATAATATTGGTAATCTTATTCTGTGCTTAATTCCTAACTTCCGCGCTTGCGCCGGAGTTATAGGCTAGTTTCGACTAGGATTGAAGATGGGGGAGCGAATTCTGAAGAAACCCAAAATCTGATTGAATAAGAGGACTCGATACTTTGTGACCGACACATGAGCGTTACTAATGAGCGATGGGTAGTGACAGTACTCTAGCGAAGGGCGTTTACAGGATTAGGCCTTAGTATTGATAGCAAAGGATTAGTTGATTGTCAATCCAGGACCGACACATGGATGTATCCTGATGAGTGATGGGTAGTGTGAGTACTCTAATGAAGGTGCGTCTACAGGATTAGGCCCCGTTTATCAATTAATTTTTTACAAGCGGAATAAAGAAAACAAAATAAGTCGAGGGTAAGTCTGTCGCTTGGGAGAGCCCGCATGGATTATCTTTGAGTGTGTGAGGCCGTTGGTAATTCGGGGTCTTAGCAATATAGTCTGTCTACAGTATTATAGAGTAAACCTAAAATAATAGATAGTTTTTACATACACAAAGGGTGTGATGATATGAAGTTCAATCCTAATCCAAGTAAAGTGTCTCTAACTCTTCCTTTCTAATTCAATTGATTATTTATTTGTTATTTACAATTTACGCAACAATACTCTTATAAATTCGTTGTTTTCCCTTGATAAATAGATCACGACTATACGCGAATTGACTATTCCCTGTGGATACGATAACACTTCTTACTATTATACTACTGTATTTTTGGTTCGCTTGCCAGAAACCCATCAATCTGATAGTTCCCTATCAGTCTCTTTAGCATCATTAAATCTAACATGAATAGATTCTTCTACTGTCAAGGTTCTAGTGTTTTAAACTCTGTAAGCCTTGGATGTTTCTGAATAACCAATGAAGAATCCCTTCTCAGATTTAGAGTCAAATTTACCCAGATCATCTTTGGTGTTAAGTATGAAACACTCACAACAAGAAATGTGAAAATAAGAAATGTTGGGTTTTCTACCTCTCCACAATTCACAGGGAGTTCTCTTGAGAAATGGTCTTACCAAAATTCTGTTTTGGATGTAGCAAGCTATGTGAACAGCTTCTTCCCAGAATGATCTTGGTATGTTGCTTGAAATGAGCATGGCTCTACTCATCTCTTGCAAGCTTTTGTTCTTTCTCTCAACAACCCCATTTTGTGTAGGTGTTCTAGCCTCTGAGAAATTGTGAGAGATCCCATTTTCATCACAGAACATGCTAATGCTTGAGTTTTCAAACTCACCACCATGGTCACTTCTGATTGCAGAAATGCAAAAGCCTTTTTCATTTTGCACCTTCTTACAGAATTTTGTGAAATTCTCAAAAGTCTCATCCTTGCTTCTCAGAAATATTACCCATGTATATCTAGTGTAGTCATCAACAATAACTAAGCCATACTTTTTACCAGACAAGCTTTCAGTTTTTGTAGGACCAAACAGATCAATGTGAAGGAGTTCTAAAGGTCTTGAGGTTGAAACAACATTCTTACTCTTGAAAGAGCTTCTTGTTTGTTTACCTTCAGGACAGTTTCACATAAAATGTCAGATTTGAAAGAAAGCTTGGGCAATCCTTTTACAAGATTGTGCTTTGTAAGCTTTGAGATTAACCTCAAGCTGACATGCCTAAGTTTCTGATGCCAAATCTGTTTTTCACCTTTAACAGAAAGCAAACAAGTCACATTTTGATATGCAAGTTCCTCAAGATCTATCTTATACACATTACTGTGTCTCTTGGGAGTAAAAATGACTTGGTCAGAAGCATCTTTGACTACACAACCTTCCTTAGTGAAGGATACAACATATCTACTGTCACATAATTGACTTATGCTCAGTAGGTTGTGTTGAAAACCTTCAACAAGGAGAACATTTTGTATAACAGAGAGAGGGGATATACCTACAAAACCAATACCAGTGATTCTTCCTTTCCAGTTTCCTCCAAAAATCACCACCCCTCTATCCTTAGGTCTAAGGTTTTGGAACAAAGACCTTTCTCCTGTCATGTGTCGCGAGCAGCCACTGTCCAGGTACCATTTGTGGTGTCTCCTTTGTCCTATTAAACACATCTGCAACAGGAATAATCAGAGACTTAGGTACCCACATCCTTTTGGGTCCTTTTTTGTTAGCAGTAGGTTTGCCCTTTCTCTTGTGTTTGCATTGAGACACACTATGTCCAGGTTTTCCACAATGAGAGCATCCCCTACCTTTCTTAGCTTTTTCAGCAAGTTTAAACTTTGAATCATGTGATGATTCACTGTATGAGTATCATAAACCTTCTTTGTTTTTGGAGTTCTTTTAAACACCCAACATTCTGTTGAGATTCTTAGTTCCATTAACAAAGTTGGTAAGATCTCTAGTAAGTTCCACAACTTGTTTCTTTAGAAATTCATTTTCTTTGATTAAACTTTCTAAATTACTAGCCTCAGAATTCTTCAAGAGTTTTTCTTTAAGCAAAAGATTTTCAGTCTCAAGAGATTCACTTTTGTTTGCAACTTCAGTATATGCTCTAGACAGATCTTTATACTCTTGGAAAAGCTCTTTAGAACTTTCCGGCAAGTCATCATACATGTCTTGAAGGGTTTGAGGGATTACCTAAGACTCAGTACTGCCTGAAGAAGGGAGACTTGCCATCAAGCATAGGTTGGCTTCTTCAGCAGAATTCTCTTCCTCTTCCGAGGTTGAATCATCTAGATCCTCCCAAGTAGCTATCAGGCTTTTCTTTTTCTTCAAGAACTTCTTCTTTTTGTATGAGGGCTTCTTTAGCTTGGTACAATCAGCCTTCATGTGGCCTAGTTGTCTGCATTCATAACAAATTATTTTGTCAGTAGAAAATGAATCTTTACCTGACTTACCAATTTTGGTTTCAGATGAGGGCTGCTTTCTGAACTTCCCCTTTTTCTGGAGAATCCTCTTGATCTTTTTGCTCAAGAAAGGTAGATCATCATCATCATCAGAGTTGTCCTCTGATTCTTCAGAACCTTCATGGGTTGGACATGTTCCATCTTAGGGCAAGTGACTTCTTTTTAGGAGCATTTTCACCAAGTTCCAACTCATGGACTTTGAGGGATCCCAAAAGTTCTTCCATTCTGAAGGTGTTGAGGTCCTTTGCCTCTTGAATGGCAGTAACTTTGGGCCTCCAAATCTTTGGTAAACTCCTAAGAATCTTGCGATTATTATCACCAGAGTCATAGGTTCTGCCAAGAGATTTGAGTCCATTAGTTTCTCATACTGATGAACAAGCATACTGATTTTGGATTGCTTTACATTGTCAGTCCCTTCATGGGTTGAAGCTAATATATCCCAGATTTCTTTGGCAGAAGTACATTCATGCACCTTCTCATATTCTGATTTACTCAAGGAGCAGACCAGATAGAGTTTTGCTTTGGCATTAAGTTGCACACACGCCTTCTGATCACCAGTCCATTCTGTTTTAGGAATGGGCACATGATTGTTGGTGGGAATATAATCACCATCAGTGACTACATCCCAGAGATCTATGTTGCTGCTCTCAATGAACAGCTTCATACGGTCTCTCCAGTAATTGATATGAACCATGAGGTTCTATTTTTTTATGGACCTTAGAATTTTCTTGATAATAAGAGAAACTACACGTGAACCACTCTTGCTTTGCAAGGAAAAATAATCAATATTTTTGTTCTTTTTCTTTACGTACGCACATAACTATTTTTCTTTTCTTTTCTTTTCTTTGACGTACGTGTATCTTATAATCAAAAACAAGAAATTGATAATGAAATAACCAATAACAATATGAATCCTTATGAGTACTTGAAAATTAAATCACATAATATTCAAGAACGTAGAGGAAAGAAAAACAACTGATTATAACATAAATCAACAGAAAAATAAGAAAAAAACAGATAAATGGACGTCACACTTTCATGAATTGAAAGATAAGTCCAAGAAGGATGATCACACAAAGGTATATGAACCTTTGATAACCTTCACTCTTGACTAGCAAGAAAGTTAGAGAAAATCACTCTCTCAAGTGTAAGAAAATCACTCTCTAATTTGGCAGCAATTTGCATAATTCATCAATCTTATTTTGTGCATGCATGAATCATGTATTTATAGGATTTACATGACATCTTTAGGGTTTGCATTCAGCTGAGTTGCTCACTCAAAAGCCCACTAAGCCCACGCCCAAAATGCCCAAAATACCCCCAAGTACAATTTCCATGCATTCCTAAGTTAACCCTACAATAAACCTAGTAAAATGCACCATATAGGAGTTCACCTAGCCGCAAATAATCAACCAGAATTTAGGCACATGTTAGCTACATTAAACCTTGAAAAATAACCTCCAAACATGAGATAAAGAGGCCATTCATTCAGCCTTAAAGTAGCCGCACCAACTAGCCTCATTCCTCAAGATTCCATGCTTCTATGTAGCCTTCTTCTTCATGACTTGGCCCCACTTGTATGACTAAGCAATCAGCCATATTTTACACATGTTGGCCGCAACATGAAGCTCCAAAATATGGCTAGATTCATGCGCACAAAGAGCCTCCTCCAATGGCTATAAGACAAGGCTTTAAATGCCTTTGATCACCATTACACACTTGTCTTTGTAACCATCAAAACAATAACTCAAGTTTGTAACTCCTATTTCTTATTGAAAGCAAAAATAATTCAGCCAATTTAATCCATATGGCCGCCCCCAACATCCCATGTGGCCGCCCACAATGCCACATCAATGGCATGCAAATGCTTCATTTATCAGTTGCATTAAATGCAACTGATTCTTCATCAATTAAGCTTTCCTCTTCAACTTGAGTGCAATTAATGAACTTAGGACTTTCATTAATGTTTTGCACACTTTGAGTTGGAACTTCTTTAATGATGACTTGAAGTGCCTCCTTAGCCTTCCTAGCTTGTGCCCTTGTCATGGGCCCACCCAACCTGCTGACTGCCTTATTGATGTCCACATCAGTAATGGTAGTAAGTACTATTGAAAGCTGGGGGCCTTGAGACTCAGGCTCCTTCTGTAATGTAGTGAGGGTTGCTTGTTGAGGTTTCCATCTGGATCTTCTTTCCTCAGCACTTGTTAGATGCTCAACCCGAGGTTGAGCTCTGATACCAACTGTAGAAACCACAGGAAACACTAGAAGGGGGGTTGAATAGTGTTTTATATGTTTAAACAGATTTTATGAAAACCTTTTCACAAGTAGAATTTTCACAAAGAGTTTTGAGTAACTTGCTGAAACTGGAATTAAGGTGCTTGCTGAAAATATTTCAGCACGTCCAATAAAACAGTTTTAGAAACTTGTTTTAAAAGCGTTTGAATTTTTTTTTCAGTTTAAGCTTATAAAATAGATTACTCAGAACCCTCCAATTAGTTTAAATAACAGATATTGAGAGAAGGGTAGAGAAGACTTAGCCAGAAGATTTATCCTGGTTCACTCACATCCACCGTGAGCTACGTCCAGTCCTAATGCTAAACCAGCAAAGGATTTTACACTAACTGATCACAGTTACAAGTATTCTTTGAACCACAGCCTCTTCAGGCTAAAACCCAAGTATTATTTGAACACACTACCTCTCCAGGCTAAAAACCAAGTATTGTTTAAACAGCAAGCCTCTTCAGGCTCAAACACAAACAGTGTATAAAAAGAGAATGTTTAAGCTTTTGAACTACACAAGTTTAAAGCCTAAACATGGTAAGATGTACAAATAACTGAGTATAACTCAGGATAAGAAATTGTTGTAGAAATGAAACAAATAAATATGTTTATCTCAAAGAATTTTAGCAGCGTTTTAGCAAGTTGGTTGGTTCTACTTCTTTTGTTTCATGGAGACTGGTATATATAGGGTTGGAAAAGAAATCCGTTGAACTCCATATGATTCCCATTGTGAAATGGCATTAAATGCAAATGCTCCCGTTGAGACACATAGCCTTGGTAGCTTACACTAGCAGGTGCAGCAGGTAGTAGGTGTCAGTAGCGCAGACTCTACTTTTCTGAGCACAATGTACTTCTACAGCAGACATTGCCTTTTCGATGACTAGAGATTTAAAATATGCCAAAAAGCAATTGTTCTGACTTTCTAGAAGGAGAAGAGGAACAAGCAACTGAGAAAGGCTACGATTTACTTGAGTCTTCAAAAGGAATTAGCAGAGAAGCTCTTTTCCAAAAAGATATAAGTCTCTGTTCGACGTCTCCTATCTTCAGAAGGTTCTTTGGCTTCAGTAGGTCTTGATCACTCAGCAGGTTACTCTTCTTCATAAGGTTGCACCACATCAGAGGGTTGAATGATTTCAGAGGGTTGCTGTATCAGACATTTTCTGAAACACAGAAACTACCTTCAGCAGAAAATGTTTCTTCTTTTTATGAAATTTAACCAAATGTGTTACTCATTTAAACTCAAGGTTATGAGACTTAAACATTATTAACCACTTAATAATATTTTGAGACTCAACATATCAAAAAGGAAAAGGGTAAGGGTAGGAGAAAAATTAAGAGTGAAAGAAATAAGAAAACTAAGTTTTGGCATTCTCGCTCAAGCGAGAATGACTCGCTCTAGCGAATTATGCAACAAAAATATGAAAACTTGTTTCTGCATATCTCGCTTAAGGGAGAACAGGCTCGCTTAAGTGAGACATAGGGCAGTTTTGAGGGCTCTCTGGACATTTTTCGCTCGAGAGAAAATGGGTTAACCCAAGCAAAACCTTCCAGAGAGGGGGTCTTTTCTGGATCATTCTCGCTCAAGCGAGAATGTGAAGAAAATGTTGAGTCTCAAAATATTATTAAATGATTAATAATGATTAAGTCTCATAACCCTAAGTTTTAATGATTAACAAATTTGGTTAAGTTTCCTGAAAGAATGAACAGGTTCTGCTAAAAAGGTACTTTCTGTGTTTGAGCAAACATTCTGAAGGAGCAACTCTCTGAAGTCATGCAACCCTCTGATGTGGTGCAACCTTCTGAAGTAGAGGAACCTGCTGAAGGATCAAGACCTGATGAAGCCAGTAAACCTTCTAAAGACGAGAAACGTCGTACTGAGACTTGTATCTTTTTGGAAAAGAGTTTTTCTGCTGATCATTTTTAGAAGACTTAAGTCTTCCATAGCTCTCTACTAGATGCTTGCCCTTCACTTATTCTGGAAAGGCAAAACAGGAACTTTTTAGCATATTTCAAAATGTTGTTCACCAAAAAGGCAATTCCTGCTGAAAAGTACACCTTGCTCAGAAAAGTAGAGTCAGCGCTACTGACACTTACTCCTGTTGTGCCTGCTGTTGCAAGTTATCAGAGCTATATGTCTCAATGGGAAGAAAGCTATCTCTCAACGGGATTTAGAGAAGTCTAACCGGTCTCATCTCTATTCCTCTATAATTAAATACAAATTCTCATGCAAAGAAGAAACAAGAAGAGAACGAACGAACCTGCTCAATTGCTGCAAAAATTCTCTGAGAAATATTTTCATCATATTTCATTTGTACACCATTTCTATATCCTGAGTTATACTCAGTTATTTGTACATCTTACCCAGTTTAAGCTTTAAACTTGTGTAGTTTCAAAGCTTAAGCAATCTCTTTTCATAAACAGTTTTCTGTTTGAGCCTAGAGAGGCTTGCTGTTTAAAGAATACTTGGTTTAGAGCCTGGAGAGGCTTGACGATAAAAGAATACATGTTGTATAGAGCCTGAAGAGGTTTGACTGTAAAAGAATACTTGTATCTGTTCAGATAGTGGAAAATCCATTGCTAGTTGGCTTTGGGACTGGACGTAGCTCACAATGGAAGTGAGTGAACCAGTATAAATCTGTGGCTAAGTTTTCTCTTACCCTTATCTCTTTATATTTGGTTTAAACTAACTTGGAGAGTTCTAAGTAAAATGTTCTATAAGTTGAAACTAAAAAATCAATTTAGAACGTATTGAAAAACAAGTTTCCAAAACTGTTTTATTGGACTTGCTGAAGCAATTTCAGCAAGCACCCCATTCCTAGTTTCAGCAACTTGCTCAAGTACTTTGTGAAAAGTTTTGCTTGTTATAGGTTTTCCTAAAATCAGTTTGAAACTATAAAACACTATTCAACCCCCTTTCTAGTGTTTCCTGTGGTTTCTACAAAAAAGACATGCACCGACTTTCTCGCTCAAGGGAGAATATCTCGCTTGAGCGAAAACCAACTTATAGGTTTAAAACCCTTAATTAGAATTCAGATTTCATAACTTTCTTTTTTCTTCTTCTGTGCAATCTTAGAGAGAGGAATTCTGGTTCTAGAGAGAAGAACAACCCTACAAGCTTGAAGGAAGAAATTCCAATTCAAGAAATTCATCTCCGAGTTTAAATTCATCATTCTCTCCTTCTTCTGAATTCGAGGTGAGTGTGGTTCTCCCCCACTCACTCCATAATTGTGCGAATCCTTTGTTATGATCCCACCTTCCTACTTCCCTTCTAATTGTATGTGTTTTGATTGATTATATGTGAATTATGAATTAATTTGGGTTGAGGAATATGAATAGGGTTGAATGATAGATGGGGTAAAGGTTGTTATCATATGGGCTGCCTTTCTATTGCCTCTTGACATGAAATTACTATATGAATGTACAAATGTATGCCCTAAAAATTAAGAGGTAAAGTTAAAGAGGGGCACTTCGGTTCCAAAAAGGATAATTAGGGTTTTAAAGCTCAGAGGTTAGAAGTTAATTTATAATTGAGATTTAATGATTGAAAACAGGAGGTTAAATTGGCCACAAGGAAGACATTCCTTGTATGGTATTAAGCTCAGTCTAGGTCAGAGGTTCAAGTGATAATACCCCACTGGTGTTGGGTAATACACCAAGAGGTTGACTTGATGAATTTTATGTTGTATTGAATGGATTGTATAACTGTTGCTTTTGTGCTATATCTATACACTTGCACTTTGATCACACTCACTGAGACTTTAGTCTCACCACAAGTTATGTGGATGTTTTTAGATGCGCAGGTTCCTCCTCGCACCGGCCCGTGATATGGGAGCTGGGAGTTTTCTAGTTATCTTCCTTTTTGTTTTAGACACTTGTAGCCCTTTTTGATAGAAATTGGAGATATGAATGTAGCTTAAATTTTCCTTTTGGAGTAGGATATGACTATACATGTGTTTCTCATACTCTCTTCTTGTCAGGACATATGTATAGGTTTATCCTCAGCTTCATGATATGTATAGACTGACTTAAGCCAGTTGGCAATATTATATATATGCGTATATGTTTATTCAGTTTCTATTCTCATATGTTGTTTAAGTGAACGTTGGTAACTTGAATAACGTGTGATTAAGTTATTTGATATCTAAATGGCGCGAAATAATTTCAGATATTCAAGATTTGGTTTCCAATGGACTAAATCTTCGAATTAGAAATTAGGACGTTACACGCTTCACCTGTGCTGAGCGCAGGCAAAGTGCAGGAATGCCCTTTCAGTTACTGTTTCCTGCGCTTCATCTGCGCTGAGCTCAGACAAAGCGCAGGAGACGTAACCCTTGCGTTTTATTGAGTCGTCAAGAGAGTTTTTGAGGAGACTTGGAGTTTTTGCAAATAGGAATCTTTTGGAGAAGAGTTTGACAGTTTCTAGAGACCATTTTGCATCAAGAGGGAGTCTACAACAGAGCTGGAAGGCTTTGCTACCATTCTTCTTCTTAATCTTTGTTGGTTGTAATGGCTACTATGAGTAGAAAAATTTCTCTTTAGGATTGAATGTAGTCGATTCAATCCCTGATTGTATTTTGGATCATTAATATTTAGGAATCATTGTTTTATCAATAAACATGTGTTTTTATTTCTATTCTTAATACTTAACTTTCTTCTTGTAACAGAGTTATGATTTGATTTCTTGAATTGGCCGGGAAGTTGTTCTCTAAATCCGATTTGGGTAAAAACACTCAATAGGTTGAATACCTAGGGATAGGGTTCAATTTATTGATAGTTTTTAACAACTTTTCTTAAAGCTAGGCAATTTGTTAAATATCCGAGGGATCAGTGTTTAGGGAATTGTTCTAAGAATTTCATATTTGAGGAATCAATGTGAATGAATTCTATTTGTGCTTCAGTATTGTTAATTACAAATTCCTAAATATTATTGAGTTCTCAAAATACAAGAGGGGTACGATAGACGAAGTTCAATCCTAGTTTCTCTATTGCTCAATTTCATCCATCTTTCTCTTTGTCTCAAATTCTCTTTATTTCATTATTAAATTCACTTTTCACAAACAAATCCAATCATTCACAATCTTTCTTACTCAGTAAGTGTGAGTATTTAGAATTTATTTTGAACTGTTCCTCGTGGGTACGACAACCCCTACTTTTCAACTATTATACTGCTGCGATATTGGTACGCTTGCCAAGATCTCAACAAGGGAGTGTGAAAAAACCTTTACTCTTTTTTAAATGTATTAAATCATTGAAACCCTCAGAGTTGTCAATTTAAGCAACCTAGCCTGAAGCGAGTAGCAAACTTATGCTGGTCGAGCTAAAAATCTAGGAGTTACTCGGACTTTTAAATAAATGTCCAAGTCCTACATTTTTTGGGGGTTTTTTGCAGAAAAAATAACATTTTAATGTGTTGGCTATAGTATATTATAGATTCATTTACCATTCATTGGAAAAAAATTTTAACGTATTGGATTCATTGAAAATAACATTATAATATTTTTAATATATTGGGTTCATTTAAAATAATATTTTAATATGATGCAAAATGAAAAGAAAGATTAAAAAGGGTGTAAAAAAACCACCACTTTTTTTTCAGTCTATGAAATCAATGAAACTCTTAGAGTTGTCAATTCGGTCTACTCGTCCTGACCCAACCCGATGTGGAAGATGACTTTTGCATACTGGACTATAAAGGTCGAGAGTTCTTCAAACTTTTAAAATAAATACCTGAACCCTACATTGTTTTGGCTTTAGGGGGCGAGGTTGTAGGTGTTTTTGCGGGTTTTGTAACAGACTTTATCAAACCAGGTTAAAAAGATCTCGTAGTTATTCAAGCCTATAAAATAATTATAGGTTCAATCACTACATTTTTACAGGCTTTTACGAACTGACCTGACTAGCCAGACCCATTTTGCCTGTTCTTAACACCCTTATCGTTTCACATTTTTATATTTTTTTTATTATTTCTATAATCATAAATATTTTCCAGATGTTTTATTAAAAAAAATTCATATTACTTTTTGTTAAACAATTGCTATAACATATTAATAATATTTTTTTTACATAAATATATGATACGAACCTGACTGCAGACAATAATCAAATAATACAATTCAGGGAATCATTTGAATGGACCGTCTTGAAATCAAGATGGATTTAGGAGTTTGACACAATCAATGACCTGCTGGAAACGCCAAAACTATCAAGAAAAGGAACTTGACACAATCCACGACCTGCTGAAAGAACCAAAGTTATCAAGATTAAAGCAAATTAACCCTAACCACAACCTGTTGGTAGAACCAAAGTTATCAAGTTTAGTTTTTTAATCCAAGAACAAAAGATAAACTCTCACAATGTGAAAACTCAATATTTCATTAATAAAAAATGTGTTAATTTCCTAAGAATACAATTCAACCTCTATTTGTAGAACTAAGTGGTTGTCCAAATTGTAACTCCTAAAAATGAACTAAGGACCCACTATCATGCAATTACCATGTGTGGTTAATTGCAAGTTACAATAGTGCCTATTAAAAGAACGTAACATCAATGAAAACGTTACGGAATTGAAAAGTTCGCAGAATCGAATCGATATTGGAATCTCGTTGTTTCGTCTGGCCGGTTGGAATAAGTGACCGGGCCAACTAGGTGCAGGTGGCTGGTTGGCGCTTCACTGGCCGACTGGAATTAAGGAGCGGGCCAGGTAGATGTGTATATGGCTGGTTGATGAAGATTCACTTCCTGGTTGGCCGACTACATTCTTCTGAAACGAGACCGTCTAGTAAGAAACTTGGCCAGCTGAATAATGCATCTCATTCGGGTAAGTTTGGACGGTCGTTGAATAATGGATGTCATCTGGCTGACAATCAAGAACTGGCCGCCTAGGTGATATTTTAGCCAGATTATGTAGAACTGGGCTGTCTGATTATTGTCTGTAGCCGGCTTTGTATCAATATATATATTTTTTCTTATTGATTAACATACATGATATGTTAGTTAATATACCAATATTTCTTTTATTTTTAAAAAATTAAATAAAATTTCAACTTACATATGTGTATAGGGAAGTTAATCAAAGTGTGGACATCTTAATTGGCTAAACTTTCACTGACTTATAATTTTGGAGTTTATGTATTAGATGACCCTCCCATGGGTATTAGAAATTTTCTATTTCAATATATAGTTGGAGCCTCCTTTTATCGCATACTTGCTCTTTAGTTTTGGGCTTTAGCCCTCCTTCAAATAAATATATTTATATTATTTATATTTATAATTTAAAAATTTATTACTTAAAATATTTTAATTTGTAGTTTATTATATATATTTAATATTTATGTATCATCAAATGAAAAATTTACATAAAAATATTTTCATCTCTTTATCTAAGATAATATCAATACAATGAATTTACTATAACATTTTCATTTTATATAAATTACATTAAAAAATTAAAAAAATAAATACCAACTCAAGTTGAATTGAAAATTTTCACCTTAAAAATTATATAAATTTTTTTTAACTATAATTAGAAAATAGAATTATATGAAGTGTCGTGAATATATATTGATAGTGTAAAAAATATATTTTTACCATCATGCAATAATGTGCTGTCTCATTATTTAATAAATTTAATAACATATTATTGGTTAACAGTGTAATACATTTTCCTTAATAATGTATATAATAAAACTTATATATAATTAATTATGTATATAAATAATTTACATAATTTATTTACCCATAACTAACCGGTAAGAATTCACGGTTAGCCTGCTAGTTTTCTTACTAAATAACAGTGCTGAGGTATATGCGTAGATTGCCAAGTTGACCAGACATATTCTTCGAACTACTAATTTAATCTAACCGTATTATCTCACATATCTTTATGTTCTTGGATTTCAATACTTAAGAAAAGTTTAACATTTTTATTTCACATCCGTTTTTAGAAAAGAATTCAAGATCTTCTGATAATATTATCACAACTTGGCTCTCTTTTCCACAATAAATTATTCGTTAAACCTGGTAAAAAAATAACATTTATGCTGTGGGTGCGAACGGCCCAAGCATTAAACCATTAAAAAATATCTTTTCTACTTTGCAGTCACTCCCCCTTCCAACTTCCCCACATCACACAATAAACTGTAATGAATTTAAGAGCAACAGACGGACACTAAGCCCAAATAAAACACCAATTCATTGACTCATCAAAAATGTGTTTTTATTGGTTGGTAAGTGAGGGAGTCTTGGTCTACATAGTCATGCGCTGGCTTAAGAGCCAACCCCACCTAACTCCATTTTTATTTTCGCTAAGCCGGCCAGTAGTGTATAGCATAGTGCATTTGTTTATTCAAAGCATGTGAGCTGATCCTCCATCTACCCATTCTCTCTACCACTCTGCCTTCTGCAAGTATATATATATATATATATATCCACACCACTTTGCCACACACCACAACATCGTATCAAACTTTTAAGTCTTCTGTCTTTGCTTTCCGAGCTTAGCTACTACGTGGCCAGCAATATCAACATTTCCTTCATCCCAATCTTTGCAACTACTTTAGAGAATTAAGAAGATGGTGAGTGTTGATGAGATCCGCAAGGCACAGAGGGCAGAAGGCCCTGCAACAGTCTTGGCAATTGGCACTGCAACTCCTCCAAACTGTGTCGAACAGAGCACCTACCCTGACTACTATTTCCGTATCACAAACAGTGAGCACAAAACAGAGCTCAAAGAAAAATTCAAGCGCATGTGTAAGATATATATATCTCATATCTTCATTTCATCATATTTAATTTGTGTGCTTGTTTTTAGTTTTGTTTTTCTCTTTTAATCTCTCGTTCTCTTACTGAACTACATATCATTTTGCAGGCGACAAGTCAATGATTAAAAAGAGATATATGCACTTGACAGAAGAGATTCTAAAGGAGAATCCGAGTGTATGTGAGTATATGGCACCTTCATTGGATGCAAGGCAAGACATGGTGGTTGTGGAAGTGCCAAGGCTAGGAAAAGAGGCAGCAACAAAGGCCATTAAGGAATGGGGTCAACCTAAGTCCAAGATTACCCATCTCATCTTTTGCACAACCAGTGGTGTGGATATGCCTGGTGCTGACTACCAGCTCACAAAGCTCTTAGGCCTTCGCCCATATGTGAAGCGTTACATGATGTACCAACAGGGGTGTTTTGCTGGTGGCACGGTGCTTCGTTTGGCTAAAGACTTGGCAGAAAACAACAAAGGTGCCCGTGTGTTAGTGGTTTGTTCTGAGATAACTGCAGTTACTTTTCGTGGACCAAGTGACACTCATCTTGACAGTCTTGTGGGGCAAGCATTGTTTGGAGATGGTGCAGCAGCGGTAATTGTTGGTTCAGACCCAGTTCCAGAGATTGAGAAGCCTTTGTTTGAATTGGTATGGACCGCACAAACAATTCTTCCAGACAGTGAAGGGGCCATTGATGGTCACCTCCGTGAAGTTGGGTTAACATTCCATCTCCTCAAGGATGTTCCTGGACTTATCTCAAAGAACATTGAGAAAGCTTTGATTGAAGCCTTTCAACCTTTGGGTATCTCTGATTACAACTCCATATTTTGGATTGCACACCCTGGTGGACCAGCAATTCTTGACCAAGTTGAAGACAAATTAGGCTTGAAACCAGAAAAAATGCGAGCCACCCGACATGTACTCAGTGAGTACGGTAACATGTCAAGTGCTTGTGTGTTATTCATCTTGGATGAAATGAGGAGGAAATCAAAAGAAAATGGTCTTGCCACTACAGGTGAAGGGCTTGAATGGGGTGTGCTATTTGGTTTTGGACCTGGTCTCACCGTGGAGACTGTTGTGCTCCATAGCGTAGCTGTCTAAATCTTCGTACTTCACTAAGGGCACAATCCTAAATCATATTTGCAGCTAATCTTCTTTTCTTTTTCATCCAGAAGAAAATGTATTCTTTCTTTCTTTTTGTTTTTTCCTATTGATCACTTTTAACATGTTTCTTATATTACACTATAATTATGTTCACCATGTAATAAGACCCTTATGATTTAAGATGTAATTCCACAACAAATTTATAATTGAATCAAGTATTGGTTATGATTCCATATGCATTGTTGAATTCTATTATTAATCTTCTTCATTTAGATGTTATCTGAACCATCTTTGGAGTGGAGTGGGAACCCATTTTGAGGAACAATCGATGTCGTAATTGGTCAAATAAAAAACAAATCAAATTTGAATGTAATAACTAGGAGACTTAGGTCGTCTCCCAAGGAACTCAATTACTGAATTAATACCATTACACATCAAACACACACAAGGGGATTTGATCATTGTTTTACTAGAAATTAAATTTGCAATGGTATGGAAATTGATTAGAAAACAATTCTAGAATACAGATTAATCCTATGGGTTTATGCATAACCGAATCCATCATTGGTGTAAAATGATAATTTGATTTCTACAGAATTTCTTACTTGATTTGAATTCTTAACCACACAAAGCAATGTAGATTTTAATCACACAAAGTTCAATGACTAAGCATCTTGAAATCCTAGTTTGATTATGAAGATCTAAATTCAAATCAAATACACACAAGAATTAAGCAAACTTGCATGCATCTCTAATCTCGTATCCCGCCCTCTTATGCTCTCTCTCTCTCTCAACCCTTCCCTCGTGCTTCCTCCTTCTCGTGCACACACCTCGGTTGTCAAAGCTCGCGCCACCACATTCTCCACCATGAGCAGCGCCTGTGAACTCTCCTCCGTGAACGCTTAGCCCTCCCCTCACCGTGAGCTCTCCATCTAGGGATGTCAACAGGGTGGGGCAGAGGCGGGTAGTACACTACCCACATCCATACCCGCTAAAATTAATGGGTACCCATGCGGGTAGCGAATATTCACGGGTACCCATTAATATTTAAAAATTCAAAATTTATAGAAAGAATGAGAGAAAATGTCATATAATATATCATAATATCATATAATATTAATATTATATAATATAAATTAACATTATATTATATTATTATGTGTTAATATATTAAAAATATCATTATAAAATTGTAAAAAATAATTTTTATATCATCATAAAATAATAAAAAATCTATTATTTTAATATATTTAATAGAAAATATATTTTAATTAATATGCAGGTACCCGTGAAATGTAAGTCCGATTTTTTATCGGTTTTTATATTTTAATAAATATCAGATCTTTGATCGATTTTTATATCTCATTTCCCCCCCTGAACTTCTTGTATCTTAGGTGAAGTACTCAAGAGAGCCTAATAATCCCACGAAATGTAAGTCCGATTTTACTTTTATAATTTGAGCAACTTTTTAGTATATTATGGTTTTCGGGATTATCTTATTTTTGTTTTTAGCACAATCGACACTACAACATTTAAAATTTTAGGCAACAGTAAAAAAGTGTGGCCTTAACTAAGAAAATCGTGGTCTAAATCTAAGGCCACGGTTTAGCCATAATTTACTTAACATGGTCCAAGTGGCCGTGGTCTATACCCAAAGGCCATGGTTTTTTGTTTAGGCCTCACTTTCTATAAAATCGTGGACTAATATAATGGAAAAGGCCACGGTTTTTTTTAAGCAGTCCGTGGCAACGGTTTTTTTGTTTTAGTTTTAGACCATGCTTTCTGCAACACCCACATTTTTGCTTGTATGATTTTCTATTGTGTGGTATGGTGAATTTTGGGTGATTAAATATTTTTAATCATAAAAAATGGCTTAAATAAGGTTAGGAATGAATTTCCTATTTTTCTAGAATTTTTGGGATTTTTTAGGAATTTTGGTGCGAAATTACCTTTTTACCCCTACTTTTTTTGGAAAATGACCAAAATACCCTTGATTCAAATCTGAAAATTTCTCCAACATTTCAACAAAACTCATTTAAACCACCCCAAAACCGTGTGCATGATGAGAAGGCACCAAGACTTGTTTTACACACTTCCTAAGTCAAAAAGTGAGAAAAAGAAACACATAATCATACATCACCTTACATGTAGTCACTTCCACCTTACCACATGCAAAAGCAATCTTTTCTCTCTTCATTTCTTCTCCAAACAGCCGTGAGTTTCTCTTCCTCTCCTCTCCATTTTCTTCCTTTTCACTTCTTGTTAAAGGTTCCATTTTTGAGCCTTTAACTCAAAAATTTTAGCCTTAATCCTTTGGAAAAGTTTGCTTGGAAGATCACAAGGAGCACAAAGAGGGGAAAATCATTTGAGTTGGTGGAGTTTCTCAAGATCATCCTCCATTGTTGAAGAGCTTAGTTTCATTAGGTAAGGGGGGGAGAACCTTGAACTCTAGTAGGATTGGTGGCTAGAGTATAGGGTGACCCTTGACCCTTTTTCCCTCTCCCTTTTTCTCACCATAAAAAAAATTTTGATGTAGGAACCTATTTCTTTGATGAAATGGTTCGGCCAAGCTCCATTGAGTGTGGTTGCATGTTTCTAAAAATTTTTCTAAAATTTGTTTGATGGTTGAAATGTGTTGATATGATGATTTTAGGTACATGCAAGTTGTTATTTGAAGTTAGAAAATTTGTTTGCTTGATTGAATCATGAAAATGAAACTTTTTGACTATGTTTAAAAGTATGCACTTTTCTATGAGAATATGTGTGTTTGGATGAATTAACATGAAAATATTGGCTTGTGGTAAATGTTGGACATTATACTTGAGTTTCATAATTTTTGAGAATTTATTGAATTTTGGTGAAATTCATGGTGTTCTTGAATGTTCTTGGTGATGTTCATAAGATGGATGAGTTTGATCTTGAAAAGTTGATGAGATTGGTGTTGGTATGTTTATGAGCCTTAGTAGCCCAATAGGTTAAAAAGTTTAAAAATTTGAAGTAACAAAGTAAAGGTAAAAAGATGATAAACTCCAATTGTAAAAATTTAACCAAATTGGGTTAAATAATTAACCCATATAAAAGTCACCATAAAAGTCACCTTACTTGGTAGTAACTTAGTAGAATGGACCCCTATAAGTTACCTAACCATTGGGCCTCTAGTTTGGGCCTAATACCTTAAAAAAAAAACTCATAAAACACATCATATGGCCAAACAAAAATAATGAATGGACATTGGACTTGGATTAGTGTTGGGCTTCAACTCTAATCCTACCCATAAAGATCAAGACTTAAATTTAGGTTAGTGAGCCCACTAAGCCAATTCACTTAAGTTGATCAATCAAGGAAGAACTAATTAAGATTAACCTTAATTAACCCTAATGAGGATTAACCCTAATCTTAATCATTAATCATTAATGAGGTGTTAATACTATGATTATGACTTAATGATGATTAAGGACTAATTAATTATGATTAACCTTAATTAAGTTTAATTAAAAGTCTAATCCATAATTAGAAAAGAGATTAAGGGATGATTAAGAGTTAATTAGGATCTTAAGTAAAGATTAAGACTTAATTAGGAGAGATTAACATTAATTATAGCCTAATTAAGGATGATTAACTGTAATTAAGGATTAAACCTAACCCCAATTGGTTAATTGAGGGTTGCTAAACATATTAAACTTTCATAAAGGAAAGATAGACTCAATTAAGATAAGGTAATACCTAAGTGAAATACTTTTAGACTCAACCCTAATCATACACATAAGATGAACTAAGATGTGTAGTATTATTCATAAGACACAACCATAAGCCTTAGTAAGCTATAGGACTAAAGTGAAAGAAATCATTAGTCTTAAAGATGAATGAATACAACTTACCTTAAAAGCTTACAACAAACACACCTTTCTTACATAAGACTTGAGGAGCCTAGTGAGAGAGTGTGGATTGACCCGAGATAGGGTTTGGTTTTCCTTGCAGAGGAAAGTCATTGGATTTGTGTCGTGCCGTGGGGAGTAGTTACATGGAAGGATCTGATGGACTTTGCCGGTAAGGAACGTGTATACTGAGAAAGCATTAAATGTGTGGCATGCATTATGAGCATTGGTTATGTCTAAGGTTGTGTACCTTATGACTAAACGTGGAAGTGACACTTTGGTACAGTGTAAAACTGGTTGGGACTGGTGCACTGGGTCTTTCAAAGGACTCCAGCGGGTCTTGAAAAGGACGCCAGCCCTGAGGATAGTCGAGCTCCAGACTGAATATCAGGGACGTGGGCTAGCTACCTACTGTCGAGTTCAGGGGATTAAGCTTGACTATGCCTGTCGCTCTCAAGGTTTCAGGATCAGTAGAGATTGTTTGGAAGGATCACAAAAGAAAAATCGGCCAAAATATATGAGAAAATCTCTTTGTACCGAGACTAGTACAGACTCTAACTCCTGATTACTTCCTGTTAAGATATGTAGAGATATTACTGTTTATTCTCTTTGATTTATTGTATAGTTTTCTGATTTAGGTTGATCCTAAACTTATTTAGATTGATCCTAATCCCAAATCTCTAGGGATTGGTTCTCTCATAACATGTATATATATACACTATTGTATTTGCTAATTCTATCAATCAAAATACACTTTTCCATATTTCTATTTCAAGTTGGTACCAGAGCTCTTCTGGTTTAGGGAACCGTTTTTTACTCCGGTCGCCCACCTAGGTCATCCTTTTTTTCAGCGGCTGCCTGTGTGGACGCTGCCAAAGTGTTCAGAAGTCGTCGATCTGCCACCCCACCGCGCGCCGCCTCCGACGCCTCCTCCACGCGCCGTTTTTCTCAAAGCTGCTCGCCGGCGCGTGGGGTCCACGCGCCACCCTCCCGGCCTCCGTTCGCGACGCCGCTTGTTTCGTTGGGTTCGTCGGCTCTTCCTCTGTCTGTTTTGACCACTTTCAGGTCGTGGGTCACACTCTTTGGTGGCTGTTCAGTCATTTTGGGTTGCTGCCAAACCGATTTTTGGCGGCTTTTTGACGTTCCTGCTGCTGGTTGACGTTCTTGCTGCTGTTTGGTGTTTTCTTGTTGCTGCAAGACTGTCTTTTAGTAGTTGTTTGGTGTTCTGGTTGATGTTCTCTTTCTTTTTCCACATGGCAGAGATTTCCAAAGTTGATAAGGAGGATCCAAAAATTGAGTCTTCTAAAAGGGGACTGGTTTCCTTTGCTTTTTCTGGTTCACCGGTTATTACCTCTGAGAAGTTGAATGCTAAAAATTATTTAGACTGGTCTACTGCAGTTGAGATATGGTTTTTATGCCAGGGTCTTTATGATCACCTTGTTAAGAAGGCTTCCGAGGTTGATAAAGATGTGAGTGATGAATGGCAGCGAGCAAATTATCAACTTGTATCTGTATTATGGCAGTCCATTGAGCCCAAATTAATGGTGCATTTTCGCCCGTACAAGACATGTTATGATGTTTGGAAGAAAGCTCGGAATATTTATGCCAATGACATCCAGAGATTGTATGAATCTGTTCGTGATTTAGCAACACTTCAAATGGTTGATCATGATTTGCCATCTTATTTGAATCATGCTCAATCCACCATTGATGAGCTGAAGCTAATGTTGGTTAGTGATGATCTTCAGAAAGTATTAAGCAAGCTCGATAATATGTTCATGGTCTTTATCCTTCATGGACTTCATAAGGACTACGGATCTGTTCGTGATCAGATTTTGACAAATCCCACCATCCCTACGGTAGAAGAACTCATAGATCGTTTGATTCGGGTTCCTTCACCTGAGGCAGAATCTCAAACAGCATCTGAGTCCTCTGCTTTTGTCTCCAGTACCACTGAACGTGGAGGACGGGGTCGTGGTCGTGGAAAAGGGGGTAGATGAAACCTTCATTGCACCTACTGTCAGAGAGATGGACATACACGTGATAGGTGTTACTCTTTGCATGGATTTCCGAGCAAGACAGCTAATGTTGCTCAATCTCTGACTTCAGAGCCCAAGATTGAATCTGAGAGCAATCATCCAATCTCCTGGTCTGCTGATGATTACAAGGAGTACCTTCAACTGAAGGCAGCCCAACAGACCTCTTCCTCAGTCACTGTTGCTCACACTGGTAATTCTACAGTCTGTCTCTCTCATTCTACGCCTCTTGGACCTTGGGTTTTGGATTCTGGTGCTTCTGATCACCTAACTGGTAATGCCTCTCTTTTCCCTAACTTATCCTCACCTAAAACTCCACATCATATCACCCTTGCTGATGGGTCCAAAGTCCAAGCCACTGGTATTGGTCAAATTTCACTTGTTCCCTCACTACCATTGAAATCAGTTTTATTAGTTCCTGGATGTCCCTTTAATTTAATTTCTATAAGCAAGTTGAATTAAATTGTGCCATCACCTTCACTTCTGATTCTTTCTTGATACAGGACCGGAGTACGGGACGGACGATTGGAGCAGGATCTGAATCACATGGTCTCTACTACCTTCAGTCCTCTGCTTCTACCATATGTGCATCTACTGAGTCTCCTGGTTTGCTCCATCGTCGTCTTGGTCATCCTAGCTTACATAAACTGAAGAAAATGGTACCTCATCTCTCCAAGTTGGAGTCCTTAGAGTGTGAGTCGTGTCAACTAGGAAAGCATGTTAGAACTTCTTTTCCTAGTAGTGTTCATGGTCGAGCCGTGTCTCCTTTTGATATTGTTCATTCTGATGTTTGGGGTCCTAGTCGTGTTGCGTCTATTTTAGGACATAGGTATTATGTTACTTTCATTGATGATTTTTCGAGATGTACTTGGATCTTTCTAATAAAAAATCGTTCTGAGTTATTCATAATTTTCAAAACTTTCTGTTTAGAAATCAAAACTCAGTTTGGCAAAGTAATCCGTGTTCTACGAAGTGATAATGCTAAGGAATACTTCTCTGATTGTTTCACTTCCTTCATGAATTGCCATGGCATTCAACATCAATCTAGTTGTCCTCATACACCTCAACAAAATGGTGTTGCCGAGCGAAAACATAGACATATTGTGGACACTGCCCGTACTCTGCTATTGAATGCTAATGCACCTCCAAAATTGTGGGGGTCATGCTCTCTTTATTGCAAGATATTTAATAAATCGGATGTCATCCTCTGTTTTGAATGATCAAGTTCCTCATTCCCTGTTATATCCATTGGATTCTCTTTACTCTGTCCCCCCTCGTGTTTTTGGTTGTACTTGTTTTGTTCATGATCTTTCCCCAGGTCATGATAAGTTGTCTGCCCGTGCTATCAAATGTGTGTTCTTAGGATATTCTCGTGTTCAAAAGGGGTACCATTGCTACTCTCCCACTACACATCGGTTCTACACCAGTGCAGATGTCACCTTCTTTGAAGACACACCATTTTTCAGTACCTCAGAAGTCTCTTCACTGGACTCCGATCTCTATTCTCAGGTATTGCCTATTCCTCTTGTTGATTCTGTTGAGTCTCCACCTGCTACTTTAGAGACACCTGAGCCTCCACCAGAGTGTCCTCCTCCTTCCCTACCAGGGTCTGGTCATCTCCCACACCGATATGGGATAACTTATGAGCGTCGGTCACATACTTTGGTTCCACCTCCTAGTACACCGTGTGATTCCACTTCTGCTCCAGTCTCCTCACCTACTCCGGCTCCACCTCTCCCAGTTGACTTGCCCATTTCTCTTCGTAAAGGTAAACGTTCTACTTCTAATCCTCATGCCATTTATAATTTTCTCTCATATCATCGTTTGTCTCCTATCTATTCTGCTTTTGTCTCTGCTATATCCTCTATTACCATTCCCAAGACAGTACAGGAGGCCTTAACCCATCCAGGATGGCGACAAGCTATGATTGATGAAATGACAGCTTTAGAATTTAACCATACTTGGGAACTTGTTCCACCTCCGTCCGGCAAATCTGTTGTTGGATGTCGGTGGGTCTTTAATGTTAAAGTGGGCCCTGATGGACAGGTGGATAGATTGAAAGCCCATCTTGTGGCTAAGGGATACACACAGGTATATGGTTTGGATTACAGTGACACTTTATCTCCAGTTGCGAAGATGGCCTCAGTTCGCCTCTTCTTGGCCATGGCTGCTGTGCGACATTGGCCCTTGTTTCAATTGGATATCAAAAATGCTTTCTTACATGGTGACTTGGAGGAGGAGATCTATATGGAGCAACCCCCTGGGTTTGTTGCTCAGGGGGAGTCTGATCTTGTGTGTAAATTACGGAAGTCCTTATATGGCCTTAAACAATTACCTCGAGCTTGGTTTGGTCAGTTTAGCAAAGTCATACAGGAGTTTGGAATGATCCGCTGTGAGGCAGACCACTCTGTTTTCTTTAGATGCTCACTGACCCATAAATTCATTTATCTTGTGGTTTATGTGGATGATATTGTAATTACAGGTGATGATCAGGAGGGCATCAAGGCTCTAAAGCAGCACTTATTTGAGCACTTTCAAACTAAGGATTTAGGTCCTCTGCGCTATTTCCTTGGGATTGAGGTTGCTCAGTCAAAGTCCGGTGTTGCTATTTCTCAGAGGAAATATGCTCTTGACATTCTGGAGGAGACAGAACTCATAGATTGTAAGCCAGTTGACACCCCAATGGATCCTAATGTGAAGCTTCTACCTAACCAGGGGGAGCCCTATTCTGACCCAGGGAGGTATCGAAGACTAGTGGGCAAGTTAAATTATCTCACCATGACCAGACCTGATATATCCTTTCCTGTCAGTGTTGTAAGTCAGTTCCTTAACTCTCCTTGTGAGAGTCATTGGCATGCAGTTGTGCGGATCCTCAGATATCTCAAAGGATCACCTGGGAAGAGACTTGTTTACAGTGATAGAGGACATACAAATATTGTTGGGTATTCCGATGCAGATTGGGCAGGTGATGCAAGTGACAGACGGTCAACAACGGGTTATTATGTGTTCTTGGGAGGTAATCTTGTTTCATGGAAGAGTAAAAAGCAAAGTGTTGTTGCCAGATCGAGCATAGAAGTAGAGTATCGTGCAATGGCTCACACCACATGTGAGCTTTTGTGGCTAAAGTCTTTAATTCAAGAGTTGCAGTTTTGCAAGGTTGGCCCTATGGAACTAATGTGTGATAACCAGTCAGCCTTATACCTCTCCTCTAATCCAGTTTTTCATGAGAGGACAAAGCATATAGAAGTTGATTGTCATTTTATCAGAGAAAAGATCCTCTCCGGTGTCATCAAGACTTCCTCAGTTTGCTCCAAGGATCAACTTGCAGATATTTTTACTAAATCTTTACGGGGTCCTAGGATAACCTATATATGTGACAAGCTGGATCCTATGATATGTATGCTCCAGCTTGAGGGGGAGTGTTAAGATATGTAGAGATATTACTGTTTATTCTCTTTGATTTATTGTATAGTTTCCTGATTTAGGTTGATCCTAAACTGATTTAGATTGATCCTAATCCCAAATCTCTAGGGATTGGTTCTCTCATAACATGTATATATATACACTGTTGTATTTGCTAATTCTATCAATCAAAATACACTTTTCCATATTTCTATTTCAAGTCTTCCATATGATTCCGCAGTTGCTGTGTGCACTATGGTGGTGATTTCCCGGGCCCTCATGCATCAGATATAGTATTATGATTGCAAAGTATGCAATAGGCTGTGTGCACCATGATGACGATGTGTGTATGTGCTTGTTTGGTTGAATTGTGTGAATTTTCCTTGTATGTGCTCTAGACATTATATCCTATATCACGTGAGTTCATGCGATGTGTTCTCACTCCCCTTTTGTTTGTTGTTTGGTTGGGCCTTTCTTTTACGTCGTCAGCTGGTATTGGAGATCTGCAACATGTCTTCTATTAGAGTGCAGCTCCGGTGGATGTCGAGGGGAACATGGAGGGTAACTGACATACCCAGGAGGTGTGTCTTTACCGGGGAGGTCTGCGTCATCATCACTCACCCCGACCTTCTATTGTTACCAGGATTGATTTTGTCGTTTCGTTGATGTTAGAGTTCCAGACGCCGCCTAACCTAGTGTGCTACACTACTTTTCGCTGGCCCCGTCCTCACCAGGCATCTTCAGTGGCATCTCGATCGTCACGCGTGTCAGATCTTGTTGGTTCGGATTCCCCGTGATACTCACCTGCTTCGGAGGCGTCCGACTGTCATTCCATAAGTTCCGATGCGCGAGACCGCCCTCTTTCAGATGTGATAGGGATGATCGTCATTGATAACTCGTCGGACGAGGAGGACCCGGAGGAGGACCCAGAGGAGGATCCCTCTCTACCGAGTGACGAAGAGTAGATTAGTTGTGTTCGAGTCTAGTTGTGATCAGCTCTGAGTTTTTGTTACCTCTCTTTTGTATCTTGTTTTGAGGTTACTTTGATTATTTATTTCACTACTAGAACTCACGTTTTTACTTATGGTCTGTAAACTCTAAGCATACAATGATTTGAGTTGTACTTAATGCACTGTTTTATTTCTACGTATGATGTTTATGATGAATGAGTGCATGCGATCACAAAGTAGTAATGATTTGACGCTTCTCAAAAAAATAAATTAACAAGTAAGGAAAGAATGTTTCATAATACTTAAAATGGAACTAGAGATGTTGTAGGTCAATATGACAACGCTACTGGTTACCAATCTATAAAAAAAAATTAATTCTGCATTTTACCGACTCGTATAATATTTCCGTTTGTCACATGCAACACATGTGACGTTCTTAGTAGTAACTAGGGGTGTCACACTTTCAGAAGTGTGGCCATATGTTTAAGCCATGGTTTTATAGGTATGCTTGAGGCAACGATTTTTGGTTTTTGTTTTAGACTACAGTTTTATGAAATGTGGCCATATGTTTAGGCCACAGTTTCAGTCAATGGTTTTAGTTTTAATTTTAGGCTACGTTTAAAACTGTGGCCATAGGCTTGATTAGGGCACGGTTTTTACAGTATTGTTCATATTTAAGCCACGGTTTTTCAGTGTGGTCATATTAAGCCATAGTTTTTATAGTGTGGTCTTGTATTAAGCAACATATTTTGAATTCTTTATACTACAGTTTTGAAACACCTTTAATTTCAGTTTTAAATCATAATTATATGCCAATGTATAAGCAATGGTATAACTGTAATTAAAATTCAAAGCAATTAGTAATCAATCCATCCATCAAAATTTGAAATCTCAATATCTTCGTAGGAAACAACTGTATATATTAAAATATAATTGTGCCACAACAAAATGGGTAAATTAAACACTAGCATAGTCTTACACCAATTTTTTGTCAAAAGTGAAAACAATACAAGTTTAGATAATAGTAATTATGATCTCATGCATTCAAAACAAATCATCCAAGGTAAATTGTATTCGCATCCGTGCATCATTCTTGTTCTTCGTCTTCTTCTTCAATACCTTGGGGAAAATGTTCTTCCTCTCCATGCTGTAATTAAGAAAACATAATATACATAAGTTAGCAAATGATTCTATTAAATAAAAGCAATGAGTTAAAGATGTATTAATCAACAATACAACTTGGTTATGCACTTAGTATTCTACAATGTGTACAAATCGAGACCAACACCTTTATATAAGAGAACTTTGAAACTCTAACTTAAAAAAGAATAGAGACCTCATGCATAGAACTATCACCACTACTAATAGTTGTACATTAATCAATTCAGCAAAATAGTACATTAGTGAATAAAATAAATTCCACCTAACCAAGATTAAAGGAAGTGAGTATTCCAAAAACCTGGTACAACAAGGAAAACACTATTACACCTAAAGGTAATAGGACCAAATAATTATCCTGGCAGCAAAAAAGTACAATTGAAAAGTTAAGTTCCTTGAAAAAATTAGAACCAGGGCGGGGCGCACAATCTCAACACCAAAACCATGGGTGTGGACGTTTTGGACTTGAGAAACTCTTGAAGTTCTTGGAGAGAGAGAGAGAGAGTTCTCTTAGATACTTAGAGGATTTTCTTGATTGCAGGGAAAGTGTAGTCCTTATGATGATTTCTCAATTTCTATAAATAGGCACATTTGAAGCATTGAAGATAGCGGTTACAATAACTGCGCAGACATGGAGAGTCGTGCGTCGTGCCGCTTTGAGTGGCCAGATGATGAGCCATTAGTTGCCAAGAGCCAGTTTTCGTCATTTTTCAAAAACGGTTGAACTTAAAGCTTTTCAAATTTCTTAGAAAAATAATTGTTTTTAAAATAATTTTTCAACACATATATGTTTCAGAAGGATTATCACAAAAACATCAATCAAGATAATTCAGAGAGTACACATCATTCAAGCAATAAATTTTCAGAGAGTCTAAGATAGAAATGATGTTACCGTAGGATGAAGTCTGAGTAAGATTGAGACTCAACATTGCTTTTCGAATTGCTTCAGCAGATTGATGTTTTCCGCATGTACACTTTCTTTCCTCTTAGTTCTCCACCCATCCGTTCTTCTTTGTTGATCCGTGGAGTTTTCCTTGCCTTGTTAAGAATATTTGTTGAGGTTTCCATCAGGATCTACTCCTTCAACACTTGTTAGATGCTCAACCCGAAGTTGAACTCTGATACCAACTGTTAGGACCACAGGAAACACTAGAAGGAGGGTTGAATAATGTTTTAAAATCTTTACAAATTTTCTGGAAAACCTTTAGCAAACAAGCAAAACTGATTTGAGAATATTTTATCAACCTTCCGAAACTGGAAGTTCAGTAACTTGCTGATGCAACTCAGAAGGTTGAGTGAAAGCCTTTTTGAAATTATTTTCTCTTAAAGAAAAGATTGTTTTTCTGCTCAGATTAATAAAACAACTTTTCTTTATCCCTCCTTGGTTAGTTTAAACAGATAACAACGGAAAGTAAAAAGGTAAGGGAAGAGAAAACTTAACACAGAGATTTACACTGGTTCACCCACTAACCCAGTGAGCTACATCCAGTCCCAGGGCAAACCACCACTGGATTTTCCACTAATCTCGCAAGATTACAACGAGTATTATTTGCACACCTGGCCTCTCCAGGCCCGACAAGTATTCTTTGTTCTCAACTGCCTCTCCAGGAAACTCATGCAGTATTCTTTGTTCACCCAGCCTCTCCAGGATGAAACAAGTATTCTTTGTTTTCAACTGCCTCTCCAGGCAACTTAAGCAGTATTCTTTTACAGTCAAGCCTCTCTAGGCTCAGCAAGTATTCTTTGGACACCTGGCCTCTCCAGGCCCGACGAGTAGGGGTGGGAACAGGCCAGACCGCTCGTCAGGGGCCTACTACCCGGCCTACATCAAGCCCAGGCCTGGCCAGGCCAATTTATTAAATAGAGTAGGTCAAGGCTTTTTCAAAAGCCTATATAGCAAAACAGGTCAGGCTTTAGGCCATCGAAAAAGCCTTTTGAGCCTATCAGGCCGGTCTATTTAACTAAATATAAATAAAATACTAATATTTTTTATATTGCTATTATTATTATAAAGATTTTTTATTACGTTTCCTTATAATTATATACTTATTAGTTTGTATAAACATTTAAGTATGTTAAAAACTTGAGCCTATAAGTCTATTCATATATATGCTTATGATATATTCAAGTACCTTACTATAAAATAGGCTTTTAAACAGGTTTTCAGGCCTTGTCAGGCTTTAAGTAGGCCAGACTCATACCATAAAATAAAGCCTATGTCAGGTAAACAGGTCAGGCTCAAGCCATGGATTTAAGGTGCAGGCCAGGCTCAGGCCTTGGAAAGCCTAGCTCGGCTCGGCCTATTCCCACCCCTACCGATGAGTATTCTTTTTATGCCCCAGCCTCTCCAGGCTGAACCGAGTATTCTTTATTCCACCAAACCTCTCCAGGCTCTCAGACACTTAACAATCTTTACAATGATTGTTAGTTTAAGTTACTGAGAACTTAAACTTTGAGAAACTTGTACAAAGAGATAACTGAGATAACGCTCAGGATACAAAGATGAAGTTTCTAAGTATAAGGAAAAACAGAGAGATACAAGTATATAACTTGGATGTATTTTCCTCTTTTCTCTTCTCTGTATTTTGGTCAGGCAAGTATTGTTTCCTCAGAGGTTTGGCTCGATAAATATTCTTATTGAGCTTTCTGTTGACTCTCTTTTGGCTTTTTCAGTCGCCAACCTTCATAGTCTTGCTTGAGGCTATTTATAGAAGCTTGAAATGTATCTGTTGAAAGTAGCTTGGTTACCATTGAGAGATAGCTTGTAGCTCATAGCCTTTGACTTGAGCAGAATAGGTGTGCAAGAATTGTACCGTTCTAACACACAACAAGCATAAAAAGTTCTTTTTAATGTACTATGATTCAGAGAGCGCAGAAAGAACTTTTGTAGATAGCCTCTTCATAGTTGCTTGTAGAAGACATTTAGAGACCTTTAAATCTTTTGTGCAGAGTGTCTTCTGACTTTGGCAGATTTTACGTTGAACGTCTTCAGTAAGTCTTCTTCTCATAGATGATGCAACTCTTCAGAAGGTTGGATAGATCTTCAGTAAATTCAAACACTTTAGAGAGTCTTTCATTTCAGCAGACTTAGGTTGCCACGTCATCATGATAATTCAGAGAGTATGTGTTCAGCTTGTACAAATTTTGGTATGCACATACTATCAGCAGGTTGTTCAGATAGTTGCTTTCAATTCTTCAGCATGTTGATCAATCCTTTTGGTAGTTGCTTTAGCTTGAAGATATGTTCTTTTCAGAGTTCCTGAAACATCAAAGACAAACTACCTTTCTCAGTAGAATTTGTTTCTATTCAATCAAATTTGTTAATCATTAAAAACAAGGGGAAAGAGTCTTAATTTAAATTGAATACTTAATTTATATTGAGACTCAAGATTCCTTTTGTTGGCCCACTTGCTTGGATTTGCAAAGGAACTTTAGGTTGAGTCATTCCTTTTGTTTGGCTACTTGCTTGGTTTTGGATCATTCCTTTTGTTTGGCCACTTGCTTGGTTTTGTGGAAGACCTTTAGGTTTGAGTCATTCCCTTTCTTTAACCAATTTCTTGGTTTTGAGTCATTCCTTTTGCTTGGCTACTTGTTGTGTTTTGACTAGGAACTTTTGGTTGAGCCATTCCCTTTGGTTGGCCACTTGTTGCAAAACTGGATAACTTAAATTGTTCTTGGCCACTTCCTTTTCTTTGTTTGGACACTTCCATTGATGACTTTTTTTAATGTAAACAGGTCCTCCAATATTACTTATTATCTTCTCCTTCTTGATTTGAAACTGCTTAAGCAATTCAACACTTGATCTTACTTGAGGTAGTTGAAAAGTAGAAACAGTCTTTTCACCCTTGTCTTGAGCTTTCATCCTTTTCTTTAAGTCTTCTTCCTTTTTCATTTTCTGACAAGTAAAACAAATTAACTTAGTAGAATTGTGATTTACTTTTCAAGGAAATTAAATTATACTTACAATGCATAATTGTAGGACAACAAGTATATAAAATTCAGGACATCAAGTATATAAAATTCAAGACAACAAGTATATAAAATTCAGGACAACAAGTATATAAAATTCATGACAGTGAGTATATAAGATTTAGGACAATGTTTGTAATGAATATATGCATCACACAAGTCCTTGGTTCATTTCAGTTGTACTCCTACTTGCAATTTGGATAGGTTAGTTTCTTGAATCATTTTAGTTTTACAAAAAAAAGGAAAATTTAAACAACCAAATACTACCCTTATTCAGAATTATAACTACTTCAAAATAAAACAAGGAAGATGAATGAAAGGATGCAAAAAATTTTGACATACTCACCACTACCCTCTTTTGTTATTGAACCTTCACTTCCAGCCAAGTCAACCAAATATAGTTTCCTATACAAGTTTTTAGCAATGATCAAATTGTCATAAAATGTGTATTGTGACAATCCCGACACAACAAAGTAACATGAAGTTTGAGGTATGTCAGAATCCAGATCCAAACAATAATCAATAAACTAATAGTTAGAAAAACCTCATAAAAGTGACAAGTAGTTAAATGAAATAAAATTTAAAATGGTAAAGCTAAAAGTCAGCACGCTGTAAGATCAATTAAACCATATTTTCTAACTTTTTAATACCATTTTAATGAAAATTTTGTTTTAAGTATCTTGTTTTATTTGGTGTATTACAAGTAATATATACATACATACATACATACATTATTCTATGAAGTCCAATAAAGTCTCATCAGCATTAGAATCTCCTTCATATTCAGAATCTGACATAACGTGCAAAGGCTTCTAAGTTACCGTTGTAGGTATGTCTTCCCTAACCCAATTGAGTTCTCCATCATTATCAAAAGGATAACTAAGGCATTTCTGAGCTTCTAAATCTGTTTGCTCACCCATGTTAAACAAATCTCTAGGAACTGTCTCCATAACATAATGCCTGTTTGCATTTAAAGGATCTTTTATATAAAAGCATTGGTGGACTAGATTAGGTAGCACAAAAGGATCATTTTGGTAAAGTTTTTTGTGAAAGTGTACACAAATAAGCCCATATTTGTCTTCATCAACCTCAAAGCAATCACACTTAAACAACACAAACTTGAAGTGACCATAATAGTCTAATTCAATTATATCATCAATTGCTCCATAATAAGTAATGGATTCTATCTTAGGATTCTCATCCTTAGAGCTTGCAAAACTTGGAGTTAATGAAGCCAATGTTACACCAGAATTCTGTGTTCTGCGTTTTGCATCTCGTTTCATAGTATGGAATCTATATCCATTAATGAGGTAACCTGAATACCTCTTTGCAACATAATTTGGACCTCTATAAAATATTTTTAGTTGAGATGATACATCATCTTCCAATGCCCAGGTCTTAAACCATTCATTGAAATCTTTACTTTGGGCTTTGGCCTTGGTCCATTTCCCTCCTTTAGTGTGATTATTAACACTATCATCACGCTCTCTACAAAGATATAAATGTTAAGCTTTAGACTTACTCTAAATTATGTGTTATATATAAACAAGAGCACAAAAAACTATTATGCTACCTCATGTATGGCTCAATGTCATCACAATTGAATAACAAATATCGATGGGCTTGGGCTTTCAACTTTAAATCTAGAGAAAATGGTTTAGCAGCCCCTAAATGACGACCAATAGTTGAGAAGTAATCAGCTGAATTTAGCTCACACCAATCATTGTGATCATCATTTCGACTCTTTTGATTCAACCTTGTCTTCACATTGCTATGCAAATATCTTGAACAAAAAGTTAAAGCTTCTTCAGCCAAATATCCCTCGGCTATAGAACCTTCCGGATGAGCTTTGTTACGAACATAAGTTTTAAGTTTACACAAGTTTCTTTCAATGGGATACATCCATCGAAATTGAACAGGACCACCTAATCTGACTTCATTTGCCAAATGAATAGGCATATAAACCATGATGTCAAAAAAACTAGGAGGAAAAATCATCTCTAGCTAAGAAAGTATTTTTGCAATCTCTGCTTCTAAGTGATCTAAATCTTGCACTTGGATGACTTTCTGACATAGAGAGCGGAAAAAGGAACCAAGACGAATCAAGTTACTAATTCTTGTTACTTTGCAATTCACATATTTTTATTTGTAAGAACACGTTTGAGTCATGGAAACTCTTCTAGACATGCATGCACTTATTTTTTATCACCACATTGATACCAAGAGCATAAGGTTCAACCCCTTGAGCACAATACACTCCCTTAATTACAAGCCAACCCCTTGAGTTCATGTATACTTTTAATTTAATATGTGGGTTAGAATATGTTCACAACAGCAAAATCAGTCTTACAATGATAAATAAATGAGTTAAATATGTTTTTAGTCCCTGAAATATAGTCCAGATTTAGTTTTAGTCCCTTGTAATTTAAAACCATTGATTTTGGTTCTTCAAAAATTGAAAATACACCAATTTAGTCCTCATTGTATAATTTTGCTATAGATTTTACTACAAATTAGCTACGAATTTTTATCGATAAGGGCTAAAAATAAGAATGTTCACTTTTTAAGGGACCAAATCCAATGATTTTGAATTACTGGGATTAAAGCCAAATCTCGACTAATTTTCGGGAACTAAAAACATATTTAACCCTAAATAATTTTTCTGTAGAATTAATGAAATTATTGCAAAATCTATTACTGTAATATTATATATAATAACAAACTTTTAGGAACAAGAGCCATCTTAAGCTAACCCTTTTCTTAAGCTAATATGGAGAAAAATCTTACTTCATATCTATTTTATTGTCTACCGTAGTTGCAATTCAATATACAAACCTTAATATTAAGAAAAAAATAGACAATAGCACAAATCCTTATTATTAGTCTCATAAATAAAACAATAGTCATTAGTTTACCTCGATTAAAATTAACAGTTTACATCGGTTATTATCCCTTTTAAATTGCTGAATGGAATTCTTTCAACAAGGATTGTCGAAGATCAGATATGTAAAGTATGAACAATCTCCCCTGAAAGTAAAGTAATCCCTGTGAACAAGAAAAAACTTGTTGCATGTCTGAATCTGCTTGACTTTTTTTTATCAAAGCCTGACCATCCTTATCTTGCTTGTAGTACTGCTGAAGCTGCTCAATAAGAGATGGAATAGGGGATGATATGGACAGAAGAAGTGTATCTTCAGAAAATTTTCAGGACAAGGCATCTTCAACTCTATTTGCAGTCCCAGGTCTGTTAAAAATCTCAAAGCTATACCCTTGCAATTTAGTGGCCCATTTATGTTGCTCTGGGGTCTGAAATGTTTGTGATAACAAATTTTGTTAAACTTCTTTGATCTATGATGAAATGGAAATGATGTCCAATGAGGTATTGACGCCATTTCTTGACTGCTTCAGTAACGACATACATCTCTCGGACATAAACAAGAGCTGCTTGCATGTTTGGACAAATCTTTTGTTGAAAATGTTAAGGGATGACCCAACTTAGAAAGAACTACCCCAACCGCAATGGAGACGCATCAGTTTCCACCACTAAGGTTTTGGTAAAGTCAGGCAGAGCAAGTATCGAAATTGTTGTCATTGTATTTTTTAGATTTGTAAAGGTTGTATTAGCCTCTGTACTCCATGTAAATTTATTGCTTCTCAGCAAATCGATGAGAGGAGCGGTAAGAGTGGCGTAATTAGGGGGTGGGAACAGGCCAGACCGCTCGTCAGGGCCCTACTACACGGCCTACATCAGGCCCAGGCCAGGCCCAGGCCAATTTATTAAATAGAGTAGGTCAAGGCTTTTTTCAAAAGCCTATATAGCAAAACAGGCCAGGCTTTAGGCCATCGAAAAAGCCTTTTGAGACTATCAGGCCGGTCTATTTAACTAAATATAAATAAAATACTAATATTTTTTATATTGCTATTATTATTATTATAAAGATTTTTTATTACTTTTCCTTATAATTATATACTTATTAGTTTGTATAAACATTTAAGTATGTTAAAAACTTGAGCCTATAAGTCTATTCATATATATGCTTATGATATATTCAAGTACATTACTATAAAACAGGCTTTAAATAGGCTTTCAGGCCTTGTCAAACTTTAAGTAGGCCAGGCTCAGACCATAAAATAAATCCTATGTCAGGTAAACAGGTCAGGCTCAAGCCATGGATTTAAGGTGCAGGCCAGACTCAGGCCTTGGAAAGCCTAGCTCGGCTCGGCCTATTCCCACCCCTAGGCATAATGGCGAACGAATCGCCTGTAAAAGTTGGTGAGGCCCAAGAATTCTCTAAGTGTCGTGAGTGACCAAGGTAATGGCCAATCCATGATTGCCTGGACCTTATCTGGATCAGGGGCAACTCCTTGTACATATATGATGTGGCCCAAATATGCCACAATGTTTGGTGCAAACACACACTTGGATAATTTGGCTACATACTGATTAGTAGCAAGTACGTCTAAAACCTGACGCAAATGAATTAAATGGTCAGATAAACAATTGTTATAAACCAATATACTGTAAAAAAAAAACACAAACACAAACCGCCTTAAAAAGGGACGTGGGAGATCATTCATAGCAGCCTGAAAAGTAGAGGGGGGCGTTAGTTAGCCCGAATGGCATAACCAAAAACTCGTAATGGCCATCAAAGGTTCTGAAGGCGGTCTTGTGAGTGTCTTCTGGAACTATATACCCTTATTTGATGATAACCTGAACGAAGGTCAATTTTAGTGAAAATTGATGTTGAGGCCCAACTCGTCCAAAAGTTCATCTATGGAGGGAATAGGGAAACGATCTTTCATTGTTACCGCATTTAGAGCACGGTAGTCTACACAAAACCTCCAAGTACTATCTTTTTTCTAAACCAAAAGCACTGGGGAGGAATAGGGATTAGTGATAGGAGTAATGATTCCCTCCCTCCCGTAACATGTCCTTGATGATGGAGGTCATGGCTTCTTTTTTAGAGTAGGGGTATCTGTAAGGCTTTACATTGACTAGGGATGAGTTGGGAAGGGTGGGAATTTGATGGTCATGGGGTCTAGAAGGGGGTAGGCCATGGGGATTTTGGAAAATAGATTCATAGGAAAGCAACATGGTTTGTAATTCTAAAGAGAGAGAGTGTAAGGGGGAGTCAGGGGATGTGAGGGATATAGGTGGAATTGGGTCTGAAGGTTGAATGGAAAGGAGGTGTGGAATTGGGTCTGAAGGTTGAATGGAAAGGAGGTGGAGGGAGGATAAGGTTACAAATTTGGTGGTTACAAATTTGGTGGTAGGTAGAAGGTGTGGGAAGGGATGGGGGATCACCTGTCAGTGTGATAGATAGCTGGTTATGCCTCATCCCAAGTTCCCAACGTATACAAACACACTATTAGTATTTCCTGTTTTGGATTATGGCATCGCCCCATAAATTAGAAGCAAGCACAACTTATCAAAATAATTAAAACAAAACTTGAGACAGATTATAAAGGTCGAAAGTGCACAAAAATTAATGCAATTGGCCAATAACTTAAACATTTTACAATTTACAAGTACAAGAAAACAGAATCATAAAACTAAACATGTACATGATTACTTTTGTCAATTAGCTTTAAATGGACCTAAATAAACCGATATGAAGTATGAAGTTCAACTATTGATTTAGTCAAGTGGTTGTAATTGTTATTCTAATCTAATTACCTAAATTCTTAATACTTTTTTAATTGTATTCCTAATGAAATTTAGTTTTATTTTAAACATTTTATTTTACCAATGCCTTTAAGCCATCAACGTAAAGCATTATGTTCCTCTGTTTTTCTTTTTAACTGCATGTTTTATATATATATATATATATATATATATGAGTCAGGTTCCGTTGACACCAGGTGTCAAACTTGTACAAAAAGTTATTGAGAGGTGTAACTCTACAAGTTTGACACCTGGTGTCAACGGATCCTGACTATATATATATATAGAGAGAGTGCTATGTTAATTATTGTTTTATATTTAGTGTGTATATATTTAATTTAAATATTTGTGGAGTCCTATTTTAAAAGAGTTGTCATAAATTATTAGGAAATAAGCTAGTCCAGTAATTGTTTAGCCTACTGTATGTGTTGTATTTTATTAAATCTGTAGCTAGCCCAGCCCAGTTAATGGTGCGCTAGTTCATTAAAGGTGTAGCTTAAATTCTAAGCTAACTTTTGGGGTTGTGTTAGGTGCAGATCTAAAATCTAATAAACATAAAATTGTATTTATTTCTAGTTTTAGTTTATCTTTTTAGTATAAAAATGTCTACCAAATGCTAAAATAATAAACTTAAAAAAAATCAATTTTTTTTTTGTAAAAAACGTAATAAATTAAAAATGAATTGAACTTTCAAAAAATCAAGTTTAATCTTTAAATTCGATTTGTATAAATATAATAAATAATTATGAGACAAATTTTTTTAAAACGAATTCTAACAAGTCCCGTTTTGATTAGACTGGTGGTTTAAGAAACCAGTCAGCAGAATAAGTAACATGAAATGCACTTATTAAATAGTATTTGGGATATAAGGTTGGATAGATAACCCTAAATCACACTCTTCTCTTCTCAGATAAGTTTAAATTACACTACATTTCATTTCGCTTTTAATATAAAATCTACACGTAGCTTCTATGAGAGATCATTATTATACATATTAAGTTTTAATCCATTTTAATGTAAATAAACCTTATAATGATGATGAATAACTACGAATTAGCCGTTTAACAAAATTTTTCTTTTATCTATAAACTTTCATTTCACCGATAATTAATTTTAAATATTTTATTATTTATTTTAGGATTTTTAAGAAGAAAAGAAATTTAAATTCCAATTTTATAAACTTTGAAATTTCAATAAAAATCTTTATTTTACTTTTTAATATGTTTTATAGTTAATAGTAGAGGTTCAAAATTACATACTAATAATGTTGAAAATTATAAATCAAGAAAAAAAAGTCTATAAATTAATAATTTGGTTACATTAAGACTAAATTGTAACATATATTACTCTCTTAAGAGAGAGAGGAGTGTAGATTTTAAAGTAAAAGGGGAGGATAATATAATTTAAGTTTCTCTCAAGGAGGGATGTAATTTACCTTTAAAAAAATTAAATCTAAACTGATAATCATTAATTAATATTTTAAAAAAATTAATATACTCAATGTGGAATTGCTACATATTCCAAGAGAAGCTAACACGGTAGCAGATTTTCTTGCTGGTATAGGTGCAGCACAGTCAGAAAATGGTCCTCTCCTCCTGACTCTGTTTTACCTTTGTTAGCAGCTGACCAGGGAGGGCTGATAGTTTTTTGCTACTTTTGTTTTTCGTTTTCTTTTTCTGCTCTTTTACCAAGTGCTCTACTAAATAAAATCAAAATAGTTTTTTTTTAAATTTTTATCAAGTGATTTATTAGAGCTGGTGAAACCATGGAGTAGTTATGGATCACACAAGCATTCATTGATAATATATAGTGTTCAGAGGCTTAAAGCCTTGTACAAAAACGCATTACATACTTTGCACACTAGCTATAATACAAGCAAAAACACATTACCGACCTAATTAAACATATGGATCATATTTTATTTTTACCATATTTTATGTATTTCGGTGCTTTTTCTTGATTTCCAGAGTTTGTTTTCTTGTCATAAATTCAACAGAAAGCCAGAATTACAGACTGCATTGCATTGATAGCTTTCACGGTGTAAGCACTAAATCCAGCCACTTTAATCACATAGTCCCACTCTTTCAGTGTCCTTTCTTTTCCTGAAGTGTGTACCATCATCACCATGTCCAGCAGTAATCCTGTATCGTTTAACTTGTCATGTTTCCTCCTCCTTCTTCAATCACCGCTTCCACAATAATAACCCTTCCATTTTCCATTGGAATAGCTTCTCTACACTTCTTTAAGATTTGGATGCACTCTTCATCACTCCAGTCATGCAAATCCACTTCAAAAGTAACAGATTAATTAGCCAAATCTCAATCTTATTCAAGTTATCACCATATATATGTACACTTCAAATACTAATTAGTATTGGGTTGCTTATATTTATAAGTATATTAATAATAAGATTAATTGATACACATTAGTCAATGTAGAAAAATAACTTAAATTGAATTAATTTGAACAAATTTTTCAATAAAAACACTTATATGAGAAGAAAATAAACCAAATCTAGAAGGTAAAATGAATTTAACTTTTTTCATCAGTTGAAAAATTAGTCTATGCTCCTCAACTTTAATTTTTTTAAAAAAACCTCTCATTTAACTTCTCCATGAACACCTCTAAATTTATATGATTAAGTTCATATTCACCTTGTATGTGAGATACTCCCTCTGTTTCTTTTAAAGTGTCGTTTTAGGGTCTCAAATTTGTTTCTAAATAAGTGTCGTTATAATAAATGTTATTTTTCCAATTTTACCCTTATCGTAAGCTGATTCTTTTTTATTTCAAATATTTATTATAAAACTATATCCATAAATTAATGTTTTAAAAGTTCAAAGTTTTAATAAATGTATTTTTTATGTTTTCAACAAAAAAAATTATGGTAAAAAGTAAATAATGCGAATATAAACACATGGTGTTTATATATAGTTATTGAGAAAAGAAAAATATTAATTGCATTAATGAGATAAAGAGAAATAACATCTTTAGAAAAAAGGGGACTTAAAAATCATAATTATTGCATTATTTAATCCTTGTGTAAAAAATTTAAATGACAAATAAAAAGAAACAGAGAGAGTACTAATTTATTAGTGTTTTCTCCTAGACATTATTAAAGTTCAAACTGAGGACCACATGTTTATGGGATTCATGTCCCATCCACTCCGACCAGTCATATTATTAAATAGTGTAATAATACATAATTTTTATTTTCAGTGTATTATAATTAAATTCTTAACAATAGTAATTAATTATTGGTGTGCAGTGTATGTACACATACCTTAAAGAAATGCAGCATCAGCTTTGGGGACACTTTGAAACATGTCACCTGCTACATATTCCACCCCATTGCACTTTGGGGCTGCAACAATAACATGAGGAAGATCAAAATTGATCAATTGAATCCAAGGGCAAGCCTTTGCTAGGATGCGAGAGGTGGTGCCATTTCCTCCACCAACATCCACCAAGGTGCTAACACCATCAAATGCTTCACTACAACCTTCAATAATAGCAGGCACAACAAACTTAGTATCACATGCCATAGCTTCATTGAAGAGGTTGCTATGATCAAGATTTCCGCAGCATACTGCCATATATCTTCACCATAAACCTTTTCAAATGAGGGATTGCCATTAACCAAAACACGAGCACTTAGACAGTGCCAAGGTGCTAGCATTATGGGACTAGTCTCCATCAAAAATAAAGAAGTCATGCTATGTTCACCATTTCTCATCAAACAACGAGACAGTGGTGTGTGAGCATAGCCTAGAGAGTCATGTTTTGATGGGTATGGTTTTGAAGATCTTTCGGTTCACTAAGAACCTCATGATGCGGTTAAGATATGAAGGATCACATCCAAGGGTTGACGATAGATCCAATAGTGTCATGGGGCTTCCGTGCTTTTCAATGGCTTCAGCTATGCCAAGCTCAATGGAACATCTCGTCACTGCCATTTCCGCAAATCCACATATGATGTTCCAGATATCAACTTGTGCATGTGCCTCTTCTGCTTCTTCTTCCTTCTCCCACGCTGACATAATTGCCTCTCTTTGTATTTCTCCCAATTTTTGTAACTAAGTCTCTCTCTTACTCACTATTATGGTGACAGTTTTGCTTGAAGCTTTCATTTATAAGCGTTAGCAACGTATCACTGGTCATTCCTAAAATTTGGGATTAAAAACACGATTAATTATTAAACTCTATTATTGTCCAGTGGAGGAGGCCAGGTATATACCCCTCAATTTTTTTCTTAGTATGTATGGGTAAATTTGTACTAACTTGAATATAAGGAAAAAAATAATAAATTTACACCAATTAAGAAAATTAGTTAATTTCATACAATTTTATTGTTGTCATCTAAAGACTGAATTGAATTTCCTACATTACCTTCCATCTATTAATTCAGTTTTATTGAAACTTGTTTTAAGTGAAAACACTCTCTTTCTATTTGCACGTATGGTTCATTTACTGAGTCATTAGAAAATAAAATCAGAATTAAATAAAAGGCATTTCTTATTAAATATAGAATGAAAGTAGTTAAGATTTATTTATATTTCAATCCACCATATGTGATTTTTTTCCCGTATATTCAATTCTGGAGGAAGTATAAGGAAAGTCCAGTTAGTAGGAGATATGGATATATTTGATAAAACTAACTGATAATTGGTAGCTAATAAGTTTACTTGTTAAATTAGAAGTATTTAATTTAAATAATTGATTAATGTAAAATGACAAAAAAAGACATCTATACTTATGTAATGTTTATTATAGAAATTCTATTTTTATTTTCTAGAGAAAATATAATGTTAGATAATTATAATTTTATTTTTTTATAAATTTTAAGTTTTTATTAATTTTTAAGTGATCAAATATATTATTAAAAAATAAAATAAATAGTGAAATAATTAAAATAAATAACAGAAAATAGAATAATAATTAAAATAATTTATAAAAATTTTAAATTACGTGTTTTATATATATATTTATTAGTGTTTATCTTAATTCACTATTTTATATTTGATTTATATATAAAAAATAAAAAAATGGATTTAGGGAGGACTAATATTGATTAAGAAAAATTATAAAATTGCCCCCTTACACTCAATTTCTGGCTTCGCACACTCATAGGCGTTAGCAACATATCACCCATCATTTCTTAAAACGTGGGATCAATGACAATCATTATTAAACTCTATTATTGTGTAGTAGAAGGGGCGAGGAATATACCACCTACGGGCGAAGCGTGGGACAAAGGGGGGGGGGATCATGGGTAAATTTGTACTCCTTCTGAACTTGAATATAAGTACAAAATAATAAATTTACACTAATTAAGAAGATTAGTTAATTTCATTTAATTTTATATTGTTGTCATCTAAAGAATGAATTGCATTCCCTAAATTATCCTCCATGAAATACTTCAATTTTATTGAAACTTGTTTCAAGTGAAAATACTCTCTTTTTATTTACACATTGTTCATTGAATAGAGTCATTAGAAAATAAAATCAGAATTAAATAAAAGGTATTTCTTATTAAATAGAATGAAATTAGTTAAATTTGCTTATATTTTAGTTCATCATATGTGAATTTTTTCGTTATATTCAAGTCAGAAGGAAGTATAATGAAAGTCCATTTAGTAGGAGATATGGATTATATTTGGTAAAACTAACTGATAGTTGGTAGCTAATAAGTTAACTTGTTAAATTAGAAGTATTTAATTTAAATAGTTGATTACTGTAAAATGACATAAAAAGACATATATATTTATGTAATATTTATTATATATTCTATTTTATTTTCTAAAGAATATAATATTACGTAATTATAATTTTTTTTATAAATTTTTAGTGATTGAATATATTATTAAAAAATAAAATAAATAGAGAAATAATTAAAATAATTCATAAAAAATTTAAATTACTTACTATATATATATATATATATGATTAAAAAACATATTTAAACCCATATATATTATGAATGCTTATCTTAATCCACTATTTTATATTTGATTTATATATAAAAATAAAAAAATGGATTTATGGTGAACTAATAATTGATTAAGAAAAAATTATAAAATTGGCCCCTTACACTCAATTTCTGGCTTCGCACACTCATCAGTGTTAGCAATATATCACCCATGATTCTTAAAACGTGAGATATATACCACTCGTTGGCGAAGCGTGGGACAAAGGGGGTCATGGATCAATTTGTACTCCTTCTGAACTTAAATATATGAAAAAAATAATAAATGTGCACCAATTAATAAAATTAGTTAATTTCATTAAATTTTGTTGTTGTCATCTAAAGACCTAAATTACCTTCCATGAAGTGATTCGGTTTTATTGAAATTTGTTTCAAGTGAAAATACTCTCTTTCTATTGGTAGATAGTTCATTGAATATAGTCATTAGAACATAAGATCTGAATTAAATGAAAGGTATTTCTCATTAAATATAATGATATTAGTTAAGATTTGATTATATTTTAGTCCATCAGATGTGGATTTTTTTCCCCTTATATTAAAGTCCGGAGTGAGTAAAGTGAAAGTCTAGTTAGTAGATGATATGAATTATATTTTGTAAAACTAACTGGTAATTGGTAGGTAATAAGTTAACTTGTTAAATTAGAATTATTTAATTTAAACAATTTATTAATGTAAAATAATATAAAAAGACATATATATTTTTACGTGATATTTATTACATAAATTCTATTTTTGTTTTCTATAGAAAATATAATGCCAGGTAATTATAATTTTTTTTTTATAAATATTAAGTTTTTATTAATTTTTTAGTGATCAAATATATTATTAAAAATTAAAATAAATAGTAAGTAATTAAAATAAATAACAAAAACAAAACAATAATGAAAATAATTCATAAAATTTTGAAATTACTTACATTATATATTTATATTATGAGTGTTTATCTTAATTCACTATTTTATATTTGTATATTTAAAAAATAACAAAATTGAATTTAAGTGGACTAATAATTGATTAAGAAAATTATAAAAATTTACTCCTTACACTCAATTTCTGCCTTCGCACACTCATAGACATTAGCAACATATCACCGGTCATTCTTAAACATGGGTAGCTACCACCCTTACTCATTTCGCCTCGTTGACATCCCTAGATACAACGTAAATTTTATCTTTTGTACGATACAAACTATGCTATTTAATATCATTTATCTCTCACATAATTGTGAATACTTAATTTTGTTTGGTTCACTAAAATAAGAAATCACAAAAATAAAAATTTCAATGTTAGTTTTCTTATGTATCTAGCTTCCTTGTTATTTTCATTTTAATGTTTTAAATATCATATTGCATTAATTTCATCTCACAAATGTTGTTTGATTATAAAGTTTATCTCATTTTACAATATAAATAAGAAAATAAAAAAGATAACGTAAAAAAAAAGAAAAAAGAGAAAAGAAAAGAAAAGAAAAGAAAAGAAGATAAGCTGTGAGTGGATGAAGAGAGACTTACGGAAGATAAGGGAGGAAATAACAAGAGAGCAAAGGAAAAAACAGAAAAAAAAATAAAAATTGAGGATACGAATGAAGGGAGGAAATGAGGACAAGGGACGGTTGGTTGGAAAATAAATGAAAAGGATGGAGAATGACAGGTGAGGATAAAGGGCGAATTTTGGGATATGATTAAAACAATAAAATAATCATGAAATGATGAGAAAAAATTTCGCGAACATATAAGTATTGCTTCATGGCTTAAAAATACTTAAATCAATTAATATATGTAAAATATATTTACACATCAAAATAAATAAGGAGCGAGACTTTAACTAGCCCAATGCTTCTAGCTTCTAGTAGATGATATATAACACTTTGTCGGATCCATGTCCCATCCACTCCGACCACAATATTAGTTATTATATTAAATGTGATATATTTATTAAATGGTGTGATATATATTATTTTATTTTTAGTCTATTATAATTAAATTCTTAACAATAGTAATTAATTATTGGTGTGTAGTGTATATACACATACCTTAAGAAATGCAACATCAGCTTTGGGGACACTTTGAAACATGTCACCTGCTACATATTCCACCCCATTGCACTTTGGGGCTGCAACAATAACATGAGGAAGATCAAAATTGATCAATTGAATCCAAGGGAAAGCCTTAGCAAGGATGCGAGAGGTGGTGCCATTCCCTCCATCCACATCCACAATGGTTCTAACACCATTAAATGCTTCACTACAAGCCTTCAATAATAGCAAGGCACCACAAACTTAGTATCACATGCCATAGCTTCATTGAAAGAGGTTGCTATGATCAAGATTTTCCGCAACATACTTCCAATGATCTTCACCATAAACTTTTCAAACGAGGAGTTACCATTAACCAAAACACGAGCACTTACACTATGCCAATATGCTAGCATTATGGGACTAGTCTCCATCAAACAGCGAGACAATGGTGTGAGAGAGCATAGCATAGAGAGTCATGTATGATGGGTATGGTTTTGAAGATCTTTCGGTTCACTAAGAACCTCATGATGCGGTTAAGGTATGAAGGATCACATCCAAGTGTTGATGATAGATCTAATAGTGTCATGGGGCTTCCGTGTCTTTTAATGACTTTAGTTATACCAAGCTCAATGGCACATCTCGTCACTGTCGTTTCCGCAAATCCACACAAGATTTTCCAGATATCCACTTGTGCATGTGCCTCTTCTGCTTCTTTGTTCCTTCTGCCTACTGTCATAATTGCCTCTCTTTGAATTTCTCCCAATTTATGTAACTAAATCTCTCTTACTCACTATGATGGTGATTGGTGACAGTTTTGCTTGTAGCTTTCATTTATAGGCGTTAGCAAACTTATCACTGGTCATTCTTAAAAATTGTGGATTAAAGACACCATTAATTATTAAACTCTATTATTATGTAGTGCACACGATAAATTTGTACTAACTTAAATATAAATAAAAAAATAATAAATTTACACAAATTAAGAAAATTTGTTAATTTCATGTAATTTTATTTTTGTCATCTATTTAAAGACTTAATTGTATTTCCTAAATTACATTTCATGAAATACTTTAATTTTATTGAAACTTATTTCAAGTGAAAACACTCTCTTTCTATTTGCACATATAGTTCATTTAATATAGTTATTAGAAAATAAAATCAGAATAAAAAAAAGTATTTCTCATTAAATAAAATGAAATTAGTTAAAATTTTCATATATTTTAGTCCACCAGATATATGTGGATTTTTTTTCCTTATATTCAAGTCGGTAGGAAGTATAATGAAAAATACAGTTAGTAGGAAATATGGATTATATTTTGTAAAACTAATTGATATTAGGTAGCTAATAATTTAACTTGTTAAATTATAAGTATTTAATTTAAATACTTGATGAATGTAAAATACATAAAAAAATATATATTTATCTAATATATATTATTTAAATTCTATTTCTTTTTTCTAGAGAAAATATAATGTTAGATAATTATAATTTTAATTCTTTATATAAATTTGAAGTTTTTATAAATTTTTAGTGATTAAATATATTATTAAAAAATAACATAAATAGTTAAATAATTAAAATAAATAACAAAACTTGAATAATAATTAAAATGATTTATAAAAATTTAAATTACTTACTATATATATCTATATATGATTGTTTATCTAAATGCACTATTTTATATTTGATTAACATATAAAAAATAAAAAAATGGATTTAGGTGGACAAATAATTAATTAAGAAAAATTATAAAATTGATTTTTTTCTTTATATTCAAGTCTGGGGGATGTATAATGTATTGAGTCTAAAAAATATCATTAAATATTTAATAATGATTGAGTCTCACTTTCCTAAGTTTTAATGAATAACAAATTCTGTTAAAGTATCACTTGAAAAGATTTCCTATGCTTTTAACGTGTTTTCTGGTTTCAGCAAGTTGACCATCTGAAGTGATCTACTGTTTGAAGAAGTAGAACCATCTGAAGTGATCTATCTATCTAAAGCATGGAATCGTCTGAAGCTAAGAAGACTATCTGAAGACGTCTGACGTGGCAAAGTGTCTAAAGTCAGAAGCCATCTGAAGAGTGAAGCCCTCTGAAGTTTTCTGATAAGGACTCAAGTCACTTTCAATGCCTTCTGAAACAATTATTTGACCTATCCTTTTTAAGGCATGCAACACAGAGACTTTCCTACACGTTTGAAATGCATGCACCAGAAAGGAAATATCTGCAACGCAGTCTTTGCAGTGCTCAAATAGAGACAACGCTGCACATCTACCTTGTACTGTGTCAGAAGCTATCAGAAGCTGTATCACAACGAGATTAATAGCATTTAATGTTATCTCTCAACGGTGATTTCAATGGACTTCATCTCATCATCTATAATAGCTTCATGCAGAACCATGCAAGATAGAGAACAAGCTATAAGAAAGAAAGTGCCCTTACGCTGCAAGTTTTTCATTGTAAAAACACTCTGATAAATTTTCTTGGTACACACATCTTCTTATCCTGAGTCTAACTCAATTATCTTGTACAATACTTTGTTTGAGCTTTGAACTTGTGTAGTTCTTCAGCTTAAAATTTCTTATACCTTAAACACTTGGGTGTTGAGCTCGGAGAGGCTTGTTTGTTAAACAATACTTGGGTAGAGCTTGAAGAGGCTTGTAAGGAAACAATACTTGTTGTTGTAGAGCCTAAAGAGGCTTGACAGAAAAGAATACTTGTAATCTTCTGAAGATTAGTGGAAATCCAGGTGTTGTGGTTTGGCTCTGGGACTAGACGTCGCTCACAGTGGTAGTGAGTGAAACTGGATAAATACCCTCAGTTAAGTTCTCTTATCCTTTAACTCTTTAAATTCAGTTTTAAGCTAACAAAAAGGGAATTGAATTTGTTTACATAAGTTTAAACGTAAAATCAGTTTTCAGAAGAACCTTTTATCAGTATGACGATCTTCAAACAGTAAATTAAACTTCAGATATCGGCAGATCATCTGAAAGTTTTTTTGAAAAAGCTTTGTTGAGAAAAAGTTTCCAAAAACGTTCAACTTTTATAGAAACACTAGTCAACCCCTTCTAGGGTTTCCTTGTTTGTTCCTACAGTTGGTATCAAAGCTTAGCCTTGGGTTGAGCATCTAACAAGTGCTGAGGAAAAAGATTCATATGGAAACCTCAAAAAAGCAACAGGCAGTACATTACAGAGGGAGCCTCTATCACCAAGCCTCCAGCCTTCAATGGAGTAGACTATCACTACTGGAGAGATCGTATGAAGTTGTTCATTGAGAGCAACAACATTGATCTTTGGGATGTTGTCACAGATGGTGATTATATTCCTATGCATGGTGGGGTGCCCACACCTAGATCTAAATGGACTATGGAGCAGAAGGCTCATGTTCAGTTAAATGCCAAGGCTAAACTCTATTTGATATGTTCTTTGAACAAATCAGAATATGAGAAAGTTCATGCATGGATGCGCTTCAACCAAGGAGATTCGGGACACACTAGCATAAGCTCATGAAGGAACTGAAAATGTTAAGCAGTCCAAGATCAGCATGCTTGTACATCAGTATGAGATGTTTAAAATGCATGACTCTAAAACCATTGATCAGATGTATGGTTGGTTTCAGACGATAACAAATGGACTGAGGTCTTTAGGAAGAACCTATGAATCTGGAGATAAAAATCGGAAGATTCTAAGGAGTCTATCTAAAACCTGGAGACCCAAAGTCACTTCCATTTAAGAGGCCAAGGACCTCAACTTTTTAAGAATGGAAGAACTGTTGGGATCTCTCAAGGTCCATGAGTTAGAGCTTGGTGAAGACGAATCCAAGAAGAAATCACTGGCACTGAACACAAAAGCCAGACAGCTTAGGCATGGAACCCTGAAGGCCATGCAAGCTGAAGAAGCTTCATACGGTGATGAAAAATCTAAAGTCAGTTCAGAAGAGGATGAAGATCTTGCCCTTCTAAGCAGAAATATAAATAAAATGCTTCAAAAAAAAGGGAGATTCAGAAAGCACCAATCCTTTGGTTTCAAACAAGGTAAGTCAGGTAAAGAATCTTTATCTACTGACAAAATTACTTGTTTTGAATGTAAACAACTAGGACACATGAAGGCCGACTATCCTAAACTCAAGAAACCTTCCTTCCAAAAGAAGAAATTCTTTAAGAAGAAGAAAGGGCTGATGGCCACTTGGGAGGATCTTGATGAGTGCATTTAAGAAGAAGAGGATGATGCTTCAGAAGAAGAAAATTTGTGTCTGATGGCAAGTCTTCCATCATCTGACAGTTCAGAATCTGAGGTAATGCCTCAAACTCTTCAAAATCAGTATGATGATTTGGTTGAAAGTTCTAAAGAACTTTTCAATGAGTATAAGGAGCTTTCAAGAGCTTACATTGTAGTAAGTAATAGAAATTAGATTTTAGAAAAAGAAAACCTCATACTCAAAGAAAACCTTTTGAAACAAGAGACTAGTAATTCCAGCAATCTTATGAAGAAAATAAAAAACTTCAGAGAAAGATTGAGGAACTTACCAAGGACCAAGCCAGATTTGTCAAAGGAACTGATAATCTTAATAGATTATTAGGAACTCAGAAAAATTCCTATGACAAAAGTGGTTTAGGCTTCTCAGAATATTCATCATCAAATCCTTCTGTTTTAAAATTTACTAACAAGGGTAAGAAGAAAGGTAATGGGTGTTCCCATTATGGTAAACCTGGACACCATGTGTCTCAATGTAAACACAAAAGGAAATCAAGCCCAAATCTAACAAGAGATGACCCAAGAAAATATGGGTACCTAAGCACTTAATTATTCCTGTTGCAAATGTCTTTAATAGGACAAAGGAAACCCCTCAAAATGGTACTTGGACAGTGGATGCTCGTGTCACATGATGGGAGAAAGGTCTTTGTTCCAAGCCTTAGACCCAAGGAGGGAGGAGTGGTCACCTTTGGAGGAAATCAACAAGGGAAGATAACTGGCATAGGGAATGTAGGTATTTCTCCTCAATCCCTTATTAAGAATGTTCTTTTGGTTGAAGGACTGCAACATAACCTTCTGAGCATAAGTCAATTATGTGACAGTGGATATGTTGTATCTTTCACAAAGAAGGATGTATAGTCAAGGACTTTTCAGATCAAATCCTCTTTTCTGCTAAGAGACACAATAATGTGTATAAAATTGATCTAGAGGAACTTTCAAGTCAAAATGTGAAATGTTTTCTCTCTGTGGAAGATGAAAAACAGATTTGGCATAAAAAAACTTGGACATGCCAGCTTGAGATTGATCTCAAAGATACTAACAAAACACAACCTTTTAAAGGTCTACCCAAGCTCTCATTCAAATCTAACATTTTATGTGAAAACTATCTAAAGGGAAAGCAAACAAGAAGCTCTTTCAAGAGCAAGAATGTTGTGTCTACCTGCAGACCTTTAGAACTTCTTCACATTGACTTGTTTGGTCCTACTAGAACAGAAAGTCTTAGTGGAAAGAAATATGGTTTGGTCATAGTGGATGACTACACTAGATATATATGGGTGATATTCCTCAGAAGCAAGGATGAGACTTTTGAGAATATCACGAAATTCTGTAAGAAGGTAAAGAATGAAAAAGGATTCTGCATATCTGCCATAAGAAGTAATCATGATGGGGAGTTTGAAAACTCAAGCTTTAAAGTGTTCTATGATGAGAATGGGATCTCTCACAATTTCTCAGTGGCAAGAACACCTCAGCAAAATAGGGTTGTTGAGAGAAAGAACAGAAGCTTGCAGGAGATGGAAAGAACCATGCTCATTTCAAGCAACTTACCAAGATCCTTCTGGGCAGAGAGAGGGAGAGATTTCTAGAGAGAGGAACTCCATTGAAGCTTGAAGGAAGGAGATCAAGGCCAAGGATCTCGCCCCTAACCTTCCTTAACTTCTTCCCTATTTGTTTGAGCTTCCTTGAGGTGAGTATAGCTCACACACTATCACCCATGTTTGTATGAGTACTCCTCAATGAACCCTACCCTTCTCCCCTCTTCCTTGAGCTTGTATGTGGTTGCCTATTGGTTTGATTTTGTTAGGGTTCAATGTTTGAGTATTATTGTGGTTGTATGCATAAAACTCCAAGTTAGGGCTTGATTTGGGGGTTTTATCTTAGGGTTCACATGTTAGGGTGATATTATTATTTTGAACATGTTTAGATCTATCTTGTGTTATATGTTATTTGTTATATGTGTCAATATGCATTAAGGCCTTTGGCCCTTGAAAAATGGCTTCGACCCTAGATTTTGGCTAGGGCCCCAGTTATGGCTTCGACCCCAGTTTTGGCTTCGGTCCTAGTTCGCATTAATTAAACAAGATAGGACTTCGGTCCCTAGAATAATTGGACTTTGGTCCCCAGAGTAAAACTTGGGTTTTGACCCCTAGAATAATGGTGGTATACGTCCCCAAGAAAGACCTTTCTTGTAATCTGAGCTCAGGTCTAGCCCTAGAATAAGTAAAAAGACCCCGTCTGTCGGGTATTGCAGATCATGCATATCATATTTAATTTGAGTTTGCATTTATATGTTTAAACTGAGTTGAAATGTGATTATAGTAGTTATGTATGATCTTGTTTAGTTGTGTGTTGCATCTCATATACCTGCTTCCCCCATACTGCTTTCATGCATAGTTATACTCACTGAGACACTAGTCTCACCCCACGTTGTGGGATATATTTTAGTTGTGCAGGGTGGACTGGCTGGATATTGGGATGGAGAGATTGAAGCTCCTTGAGGGGGAGGTTTCCCCACCTCTGGCTTTCAATTTATTTCCATTAGGGATATATGTGTATTTAAATTACATGAGGTTGTATTAGGTTAGAGATCATGTATTTCTAGTTGATTGTTATCTTGGGCCACCGAGTGACACGTAGATCAGAAGACTTGATATGTATGAATGATTAATGTTAGGCTTATGTAATCGTTGGAATTACTTAGGCACTTCATATATGTGTTTGTAATGATATCGGTAATGGCTTGAAATAATTTTAGGAATTCGAGAATAGTGTGTCCAACGGTCATTATTCTTGAATCTAGAAATTAGGATGTTACATTATGGTATTAGAGCAGTTCAATCCAATTGGATCGTGGATGGATGTTTTGTCTGAATTTAGTTATGATCTTATATGCATTGTATGAAATATAGAGCGTGATCAACTCTATGTTTTATTCAATGTGTATAGAGTTATGGCTGAAGGAAGACGAAGTAGGAGTAGGCTGTAGGAAACCCCTAGGATGCTTCTATTGCGGCTATCGAAGGGTTGACTCGCGACCTGAACCAGCAGACCACTATCCTCTCTACCCTGTTGGGGGAAAGCAGTCATACCCCACCTGTAGATCAAGCAGCCCCGACAGCTCCAGTTTTGGACCACCAGTTAGATGGGTTTTTGGTTTCTGGCTGTGCCACCCACCAACCTTTGAGGGAGGCACGAACCACTCCTCAGCTGCTACTTGGCTCAGGAAGATTGAAGAGATTCTAGACACCAATGGGTACTCCAATAAGCAGAAGATACGTCTTGCACCCCTTATGCTCAGAGGAGAAGCGAAGCTTTGGTGGAGGGGCCTTCAGGGTCATATTGCGACTTTGAGCACCCCTATCTCTTGGGAGGCCTTCAAGACCCTTTTCTTGGAGAGCTATCTCCCTGTACATCCTAAGAGGAAGAGAGTTGTTTCCTAAAGGAAGCTCGGGTGGAAGCGTGACGGATGGGGGGCTGCCCAACGTTTTGGACATCAGGTTGCCCCTTGCTTGGAGTGTGGGAACAACCACAAAAGCCTTTCCTGTGGGGGCAAGGAAGGTGTTACTACTGTACCTAGCCAGGTCACATGGAGAAGGACTGCCCGAAGAGGAAGAAGAAGGTGGAGGCCAGAGTGTCCAACTTTCGGGAAGAGCTTCACCCCTAGGCTTGACGGCACACCAAGATCGAAGTGAATGGAAGGTACGTTTCTGATTCAACATCCTCTCTACGTCGTAATTCTTGAGTTGGCCTTGTTTCCTTCCTGATCCCTGTTTGTCTAGACCTTTGAACCGATAAATGCTTCCTTCATCCTAAGTCACTCGCCAGATCCAACTAAGAAACGCCCCATTATCCTTCTTTTTGCTGAGACTTCTCCCGTTATTCCGGGGAGAGTCCAGTGTCACTTTGGAGTGTTCATTTTCTTAAACACCCTAGGTCCTCCTTAGGCATACTCGAGGGTTCTCCATTTTCCTCCTGCATTCTGATCCTAATCGTTTGATCCTATCAACTTCTGCCATTTCCAAACAAGAAGAAAGACTCCGTTGTTGAACCCTTAGAGCCTCAATTGTCCATAGCGAGTTAGGGTAAACCATGGAGGGGTTGGAGTCCATCGTTGGTTTGAGTTTCCAAATGAACCTGTGACCTAGGAATCCGGGGGACATCATCGATGGTATTGGAGAGCCCGAGGGTAGGCAAGAGAGAGAGTTAAGATTAACATGAACGGGGTAAGCACGAAAATCAATAGCTATGACAACTAGGTTAGTAATCTATCGAGCTAAAGACTCTGTGAGGTCGACTTAAGAAAAACTCCAACCTATCATAGGAATCCAAAAGGAATTACCCATAGGACTCGGTTGTGTAGGGCACAGAGAGGTGCCCGGACGACAGACCTAAATTCAAAAAGAGTGGGGAGCAAGAGATCAAATAAACTTTCCGTAGGATCACAGACGTCACCAAAAGGGAAACACGAGTGCCACTTAGAAAGGAGAGTCTGAGTCCCTTAAGGGGGGTAGCCCTCGGAGTAGGGGTAGAGGGTACCCACGGGGAGAGCCATGGTACACCATGGCTCATCCAAGGTGTACCCAGTCTGAGAGTAGATTCAAGAGTAGGTAGTTAGTCACGACCGGATGGCCGAGTTCAGTCATACAGAACCGTAAGACTAGCGGACTAGGATAGAGTACCAACCTTTAGAAATCCTTTGTTTCCTAGGAAAACTCCGAGTATAGGTAATAATAGATCGCCTCAGGTTCCAGTTGAGACTTAGAGCCAATCCAGGTGGAAGCCTCGTCCTTTAAGAGGGGGTAGCTTGTATTAGTGGTAGAAGTATTGCATGTTCAGGTCGTCTGCGTTTTCTTTATTCTACATGTATGTTTCTTTGTATTTTAAGTCATTGATTGTTGCATGTGTTACTTACATTGATGTATGTCCCTTGGATGCATCTCTAGTGCCGTATTTCCTCGCCGGTGCAAGTTCCATGATTCAAGGGGTTTAGTTATTGCTTTTGATCGGGTTAACAACACTAAGGCTTCGTTTGGCCCAGCTTATTTTTTACTTATAAGCTGCTTTAAAGCTAAAATGAAAAATTAGAGCTTTCAAAAGTAAAGTATAAGTTGTTTGACAGTTTGATATTTTTTTAACTTAAAAGCCACTTTTAAATTAAAAGTTGTTTGGTAAAATAAGATATTAAAAATCTTATTTTATTTAAAATTAACACAAAGAACATCTTGTTATAAAATCCTAAATTATCATATATCAATTATTTCTATTCCCCTTCAATGCAAATGCTATTTGATTCCGAACTCTATCCATGTAACCACCATCTAATACTATTCTAGGATTATATTAACAAATTTCTTCATCAATATTCATTTCTTCTTCGCACTCATCCATATATCCCGGAACATGATCACATTTGTCAATTCTTCCATCTTGAATACCACATGTTCGAAGATCAGGATTATGATATCTCTCACCCTTGTGTGGTGCTAGATACCCTTTCATATTTGGATATCCAGCATCCATCGGGTAGTATTTTTCTAAAAAGTATTATTATAAATATATATTATATAAATAAAATTATTCGTATCTTTAGGAGATGAAGAAAAACATTTTTCATTTCTTTAAGCACCGATAAAATTAACATAAAGAATATATAATTATTAAAAAATATTAAAAAAAAATAAACGAAAACATGAATAATAGGACTAGAATATAACAATGCATTCTCGTGCGTTAATATAACAATATGTTCAATTATTAATTTTCTTTCCAATCAGAACACTATTAGTATTATTCATAAGACTATTCATAAGATATTATTGACAAACTTCCCAGAGAGAGAGAAATCAAAATATTCCACAACAAAGATACGTTCTTCTGCGTCTGTTAGAAGGATGGAAAAAGAGATCTATGGGAGGCCGCTTCACTCAGTGGAAGGAAGAGGGAAAAGAGTCGTCTTCACCAATAGCGCTGTGACAACACCCAAAAGGTTGCGACCACCGCCATGGGGGGACGTGGGAGGTCACCAGTGACATGGTGGCACAATGGCCATCATCATAACTAGGCAAAAATATTGAAGTGGTAGCCACGTTGAGAAGTGGAAGGCAATGTGATAAGGCACCTTGCAGGGAAATAGAACCCACTTGAATATTTGAATAACATGACACCAAGGCTTTTCTGTGAGACAATATGTAGTGATAAAGAAGAATCCAAAGCTTAAATAAAAAAATTGATAAAAATAATAGGATAGGATTAGGAGGTGGAGGTTCGAAAGGTGACCTCGGTTGAAGAAGCTCCGTGTTTTTTAAATTAAGCTCTAAAATGTTACTTTAAAAAAAGCTACTTTTCTTCACAAAAAATAAGTGGCTTTTTAATTTTAAGAACTTATGAATAAAAGTGTTTGGCGCGGCTTCTCCTTTTAAGGAGAAGAAAAGCTCAAATTAAGCCACCCCAAACACACACTAATTTAAAGAGAACCATATAATGAGCTGGAAACAATTATAATCACTAAGAGTAAGATCAAGTTATTAAATAACACATAATTTTAGGTCAAATTGTAATTATCGAGAGTTAGGGTCCCTAGCAATTTACGAGACTCCTAGGCCATTCCCAAGTGAGGTACACAAGTTAAGAATCGAGTTAGAAACCAAAGCTCCAGGTTTATGAAACCACTTTATGTTACAACCCTGTTGGTAACATAGGAATTTGGTATGTGGTATGGATGGTGGAGAGACAACTACCCTATACGTCCCCTTAGAGTGTCAAAATTTTTCATTTGATTAGGAACCATTGATAGAGCATCCTTGACTTATTAAGTAGCATAATTGTCCAAAGTAGTTAAGCCTTACAAGAGTGAATAAAGCCAACTTGGGGTCACCTAGGAAACCTTGTTAGAATTGTGGTGAAGGATGATTAGAGACGGGGTGCCTACCGAAAGGAAGAATGGGGATTGATTGGTCTTAGCCTAAGCTAGGCCTAGAACCATTTAGGGAGCAATGACATTCAAGACTTGACTTGTGAGTATAGAATCAAGAAGACTTGAGGAATAGCAGTATTGATAATCGAGCGATGATTTGGGAGATTTCAGGGTACATAAACATAGTTAAGAATTAGGGCCTAGAAAATATAGTGAAAACTTTAGGCTGTGGATCCGGCCAAGAGAGGGAGGGTAAAGGTGAAGTTGGCTGGATGTCTCTAGAAGGGGGGGTGGGGTTGAATAGAGACTTTGAAATTTTATCCCTGAAAATTCTTAAGATCAAACTGAGACTTGTTCTCAAGTTTAGTAACTTGGAAGCTCAATGTGGTCAGTTAAGAGGTTAGTGTAATTCAGAATAATTACCAATTTGTGAGTGAGTGTCTTAACAGATAAGATTCAATTTCTTAATTGAATTTTATGTATATATTTAGAAGCGCAAATAAATAAGAGAGAGGGAAAAGAGATGCACACTGATTTATCCTTGTTCACCCACTCCTTGGGCTATGTCCAGTCCCCACAACTTGTGAGATTTTCACTATGACAACCTTTATCAAATACAAGTATTCTCATTGCCTCTTCAGGCTCACCCTCACACCAAGCTTAGGCTCTCCTAACTTGGCTGAGATTCAAGTATTCTCAACTTAGCCTCTTCAGGCTCTTATAGCTCACACTGAGACTAGGCTTCCTCCTATATTAGTTGAGAATCTTTACAGGAGTAGAAAGATGATAATGATCTAGCTTACAGTGTACAAGGTACGGATATACAGTGAGGTTGGCTAGAGGTATTTTATCTCTAAGAGTTACAAGTAAAAGATAGCAAAAGAGTGAAAGAGAATATGTGAGACTACTAGAGATGCACTTAAGTGTAACTGAATCTGAGTTGAGATAGACTTGAGACTAAGTTAAGATGTAGTTGAGACGCAAAGATCTGGAAGTATTCAGTATAGTCTCTTACATGGTCTTGTCTTGGACTTGTTTTTTATTTGAAACACAAACTAACCGTTTCTGCCCATTAATAGCCGTTGCAAAGGAGAGAGAGATTGCCTTTTGCTGACACTGCTATGCTGTGTTTAGGCCTACTATGTTCGTTGCAATGTGCACAATGTACTTGCCTTGACTTTTGTTAACTTTGTGAACCATGTGTCTTATGTTGACTTGAGTCTTAGGCTTTGTCTTAGGCTAATCTTGCATCTGAGTCTCTGTCTCTGTCTTGGGATTTTGTCTGAGTCTTAGTCTCTGTCTGAGTCTTAGTCTCTGTCTTATGTTGGCATCTGAGTCTCATCTTCTTAGCTCTCTGTAACTCTTGGTCTTGTTTCTGAACTTGATAAAATTTTATTTTTGACTGGCTTTAGCACTTCAGCTTTGCATTCTTCAAGACTTGATTTTTGGATTGACGTTCTCTTTAGCAACTCATCTTGACTTTATCAAGAAATAAATTATCCTGCAGCATAAGAGGCTAAACTCTGCAACCACTTAAGCACACAGTCAGTAATAAAAAGATACCTTAGATATTCATCTTTTACGTTCTCTACTTTTGATGGTTTGGTTTCATTAAAACTCTTAGGAGTGAGTTAGTCTTAACAATCTCCCCTTTTTTGATGATGGCAAACCATAAAAGTTTTGTAGATGTTAGAGAATATCATTAAGTTAAAAGTTTTGAGTCTCAGCTCCCCCTGAGTCAGAGCTCTTCCTGACTTAAAGAAAAATTTCACATTAGGATCAATAATTTGCATTTGAGTTCCATATTTGAGATGTTCAAATTTAATGTTTAGAAATAAGATGTAGCTATTTATGGATGCAAAACAGTGAATATTTTTCATTGGTGAGAATGAGGCTGAGATACATTGTCAAACTAAAATTTTTACTACAATCAAAAAGCAAACAAGATTGCCATCAACTGAAGATCTCAACTTCTAAACTACTCTAAGCTACTCCCCCTTTTGCCAATATCAAAATATAAAGATTAGCTAGTTCAACTAGATGGGGAAGAGGATGAGTCTGATGGAGATCCAGGAAGCCTTGACACAGTTTGAGGGATAATAGGCAGAGGAGGCAAATTTGACAGATGCAGGTGCAACTTATGATTATAGTCGTTTGAGGTGATGATGGCTTGAAGAATCATGTCCATGCCATTTAGTATTGCTTCCTGCCTTTGTTTGTTCCTTTTGAGCTCTTTCAGAATCTTCTTTTGTTCCTTATGTTGACTGGTACCAAGCTCTTCTCGTTGTTGTTGCTATTCCTTTTGTAGCTGATTGAGGAAAGTATAGATAGAGTATGAAATATGAGTAGGAATGGATTGTGCAGGAGTTGAGGTAGGGGCAGCAGGTGGTGGAGCTGATTGATCATAGACTGGTGATGGTGATGGAATAGGATAGCTAAAGAGGGTTTCAACAAAAGATTATCCAAGTGTAGATAGAGTGGAGGGGTAAATTGGAGTGAAAGGAGGTGTAGATGGAGCTGATGTCTTACTTAGTTCTTGAGTTGTTGGAATAGTGTCAGCTGGTGGAGGTGAGACTCTCTCTTGCCGTTTAGATTGTTCAGGCTGAAGGTCCCCTTCTTTATCAAGTCCTGCAAGGGTTTCAGCAACAATTTTGGTGATTGGTGAGGGTGATGGAGGAGGAGAAGGTTGGGGTGAAACTGTTGGAGTTGGAGTCTCAGGACGTTCATCTTGGGGTTAGCTTGAGCTTTTGTCTCCAGCAAATTCTCAGTTTGTTGTGATGGTTCAGACCTCAGTGGTTAAGGCGAAGATGTACCATAGTTGTTGAGACTTCTTTTTCTTTGTTTTTCTTCTTCTTCTTTCTCCTTACTTCTGAGTCACCAGAGATCTCAGGCTGCTCCTTTCTTTTCTTTTCCTTCTTTTTCTTATTGGTGGCATTTGTTGCTGCTTCAGACGCACACCAGTAGTTTCTTCAACATGCTTCTTCTTCTTTCTTCTTCTTTCTGCTCTTCTTCGCTTCTTCTTCTCTCTTCTCTTCTTCTTCTTCTTCTCTTCCTCTTCTTCTTTCTCTTCTTCTTCTCTTTTTCTTCTTCTTCTTCTTCTGCTTTGTCACTGCCTCATGACAAGACATCTTTGAGGAGGGAGAAGCTTGTGTGTTTGGAGGAATCTTAGATGGAGAGTCAGATGGAATTGAAAAGGTGAGAGGAGGGGATTGTCTTACTGTCCAGCTTCAAGGCTTGAATGTTGGATTTCCCAAAGAATGAGGGTCTCTCCTGAGATTCTTCATTTTTTGAGTGGTCCACCTTGAAGTGCTTTAAGATTTTGTAACCAGCATAGCAAACGGCAGGGATGCAGTGATCTTAGCGTTTTTGTACGCGTGCTCCATGTGCTTGAGGATGAGATAGGGGAGGCTCAAAGCTATACCATGTTTAAGATGGTATGTGGCCATCAAATCAGTGGAGTAAAGCTTGTCAAAAGTCCCAGCTCTTGGAATCATAGACTTCACAACAAGAAGACACATAAAGCATCCAAAATGATTGAGTAAGTTGGAGTTATTGCTCAGCTCAGCTTTAGTGAAGAGAGATGAGGCAACACTCTCAGGAGGAATGCCCAGCTGATTCCACCATTGTTCCTCGTTGTAAATCCTGTTGCCATCTACTGGAGCCTGTATGATTGCTCCAAGCACTTCCTCAGTCAGTTCCATATGAACTCCTTTGAGATTGGCCTCCACATGAGGTAAACCATGAGACGCTCCTTGTGCAGTCGTACAAGAGGCATAAAACGCTCTTGTGAGTTTTGGATAGACTGGTTCAGACATGCATAAATAAGCTTCCCAGCCTTCTTTTTTGATGTAGGGGGAAACTTCCCAGTTGGCTTGCTTCAGTTCGTCAAGAAGAATAACTCGTCCAATGACAACTTTCCTCTCCTTGAATCTTGTGGTGAACTTGTTCTCTACAGCTTCATTAGGGAAGTGATCGGACTGGAAGGTCAGTTTCTTACTACTTTCTCCAACTTTTCCTTTTCCTTTGTGAGACGGGGATGGAGCGGTAAGATCCACATGTTGTGGGGATCTTGGAGGTTTTGGTGCAGAGATTTGCACCATATTAGACGTTATTCTTCTGGATTTTCTAGGAGGAGATTTGAGCTTAGATGTTGAGGAGGACTTAGTCTTACGTGATGGAGTGGATTTAGACTTAGATGAGGGTGGTGTTTGGGTCTTTGTGGCTTGAGACTCAATGCTGAGTTGAGGTGTAGGTGAGCACGTCAACCTTTCTTGGTTTGATGCAAAAGACTGTACTGAATCACTGGATGAAGAAGACATATTGTTTTCTGGAGATGATGAAGATGATGAGAGATGAGAAGGAGGTATCTTGATACCAGGGATCCTGATGCGCATTTGTGAGAATCACTTAGAAGAAAAAAGATTTCTTTATAGCAAAAGAGAGAGACAAAGAGAATAGAAGAGGAGAGAGACTTAGTGGGGAGTTACAAAAGGTAGTTAAACGATTAAGTCTTCCTTAAATATAACTGCCAGTGGTGCGTTGTTTTTTATAGACGTTAGTGACTAGCAGTTAGGTGTCAGTTATCTAAGAGATGGTTACCAACGTCTCTCTTGACATTTTGGTTTATCCATCTAACCTAATCTGAGCCTTACCTCAATCTCTTCTTCAGACCGAGTCTCAGGGCTGAGCTCAATCTCAGCTCTGGACTTAGTTTCTCCTTTTAACAAATAATGAGCTATAAAAATTTGTATCTTGCAATTACTCACATGCACGCATATTCAAGAGATTTAAAATAAATTTGAACCTATCTTCTACAAGAGGTTTTGTAAAAATGTCAGCCAATTGATTTTTGGTTTCCACAAAAATAAGTTCAATATTCCCTTTTTGGACATGATCTCTAATAAAATGATGCTTTATGTCAATATGCTTAGATCTTGAATGATGAATGACATTTTTTGCTAGATTAATGGCACTAGTGTTATCACATAAAATTGGAATTTTAGAGTACCTTAGTGCTTAATCAAGCATTTGAGATTTGATCCACAAGACTTGGGTACAACAAGTTGTAGCTGAGACGTACTCAGCTTCAGTTGTAGATAGAGCTATTGTGTTCTACTTCTTGAAAGATCATGAGACAAGGCATTTTCATAGGAACTGACAAGTCCCACTTGTACTTTTTCTATCCAGCTTGTCTCCAGCAAAGTCAGCGTCACTATAGCCTGTAAGATCAAATCTGGTTCCTTTCTCACACCAAAGACCAAGATTAGTGGTTCCAATTAAATATCTAAAAATTCTTTTAACTGCTGAGAGGTGAGATTCTTTAGGATCAAATTGATATCTAGCACAGATTCTCACAACATATTGGATATCTGGCCTAGTAGCAGTTAAGTACATGAGTAATCCAATCATACCTTTATACAGCTTCTCTGAGACTGACTTACCTTGCTCATCTTTGTGAATCAGAGTTGATGGGTGCATTGGTGTCTTCATGGGCTTGGCATCATTCATCTTAAATTTGACCAATAGGTCCTTTGCATATTTTTCTTGATATATGAAGATGCCATTTGATTGTTGTTTGATTTGTAGGCCTAAGAAGAATCTTAGCTCACCCGTCATGCTCATCTCAAATATAATATCATCCACATATATTTGAACAATTAATAAATCTCTATCATACACCCTTTTAAATAGAGTGGTATCAATATGACCTATGTAGAACCCGTTTTGAATAAGGAATGAGCTCAGTCTGTCATACCAAGCTCTGGGAGCTTGCTTAAGTCCATAGAGAGCTTTTTGAGTCTTAAGATATACTCAGGGTGTTTCAGGTCTTCAAATCCAGGAGGCTGTCTTACATACACTTCCTCTTCAATTATACCATTCAAGAAAGTACTCTTCACGTCCATTCAGTATAATTTGAAGTCTTTGTGTGCAGCAAAGGCTAAGAGAATTCTGATTGTTTCAAGTCTTGCCACATGTGCAAAGGTCTCGTCATAGTCAATTCCTTCTTGTTGATTGTATCCTTGTGCTACCAATCTTACTTTGTTCCTCATTACTTTGCCCTTCTCATTTAGTTTGTTACGAAACACCCATCTAGTCCCAATTAAGGATTGATGAGAGGGAGGGGGTACAAAATCCCAGACCTTGCTCTTATCAAATTGGTTGAGCTCTTCCTCCATTGCCTTGACCCAAAATTCATCATTTAAAGCTTCTTGAATATCCTTGGGCTCTACATTAGATAAAAGAGCCATTAGATTCTCATTTCTTCTGAAAGAGGATCTTGTTCTCACTCTGTCTGAAGTCTCTCCTATGATTTGTTCTCTTGGATGAGATCTGACTAGTCTCCAGCTTCTGGGCATAATGAGGACATGATCAAGAGCAAGGCACTTGAGGGAGTTGGAAGACCTACGACAAGGGCACAATCAAGAAAAGCCAAAGAAGTTCTACAAATTATGGTGGCATCCTTAACTGAAAAGGGCGAAAATTCTAAGGAAAAGAGTCACAAAATTGTTCTTTGCATCAAGATTGAAGAAGAGGATGACATGAGTTTAATTAAAGCCTAGTTATCTTAATTCCAAATTCAAGAAGAACAATTTTGAGTTGCTGAGCGGCCAACATGCTTTCTTTTTCAATAAGTTGGGTGATTTAATTTTGTTTGAATAAAAGGCATAAGAAGGCTATACAATAGACTACATGTGGGCGGCCAACTTGGGATTTATTTGGCTGATTTATGTTGTCTGGACAGTGATCGAGGCCGTACTCAACCAAATAAAATGAATTAAAGTGTAGTAGGTTGATTAACCCAAAGTCGTTTCCCAAAGAATCCAATTACAAATTCAGAATTTCAAATTCAAGGCAACACACACACACAAGGGGATTTTTATTGTTGTTCATTCTATTTTCTAAATTTCCAAACAGAATTTAAATTTGCAGAAAACAATTCAAGAAAAACGGATTGGTTCTCTACCTCTTTTACAAATTGGATCTATCATTGGTTGATAAAAAAATTCCTCTAATCCTTAACAGCAAGAAATTCGGATTAAGCATCCTTGATAGTTTTCACACTAGAATTAAGCAAACTAGCATGAATCCTATTTCTAATCCTTGGAATTAAGTTAACCATGAATTCATTTCAGATTTAAGCAACCTAAAATGTGAGATTAGATTCAAATTAAAATTCGAATTTCAAAAAGCAAGCAACTCAAATTCAGATTCAAACGCATCAAGAAATTAGGGGAAGAAATCATAATTCTGTCCAAGAAATTAGAAGATGAAAAACGAAAATAGAACCTCAATTTCCTTTGTGAATTCAGTAGAGAAACAATCCTTCAAGCTTGGCCTTCCATTTCCATGGAGGAAGAATTCGAAAATTGAAGAAGAGGAAGAAGAAGAGCCAAAACCGAAATTGGAAGAAGAGAGAAAAAGAGGGAAAGTGAAGAGTCTTTTTTTTCTAAAATCTGAAAAATGAGAGTAAAGTCCCCAAACCACTCAGCAACACACCTACTTATAGAGCCTAAATTATTAACAAACTGATTAGGCCTTAATTGGGCCGAAATTAATTAAAACAGGCCCACAAATTAATTACAAAACTAATCAAATTCGGACTTGTGACAGACAGCAATAGTAGGCGATTTTGAAACAGAAACTAATCAAATTCTTCATGGGAATATGGTTATATAGCATATCAAATTAAAGCCCCGGAAGTTAGCTTTCCAATGCCACTGGAATCACTCAAATCGGACATCTGTAGCTCCAGATATCATCAAAACAAGACAGGTAGGTCAGTAGGCTTAAAAATCCGAATTTAAACAACATTTACGGTTAAAGCCCAATTAAGCCCAATTTGGTAAATTCCAATTAAAACAGTGGATTTAATCACAATGAGAGCCCAAGAAAGCTAAGATTAATTATACAAAGTGTGAATAAAAATGTGATCATCAGACAATTACAAAACAATTGCGGCTGAATCAATGCAAGAAGACAAAGAAATTACAGCCATCAAGAAGAGAGTTGTTACAAATTGAAGGAGGGAGACAAGCATTACAAAGCAGGCGGTTATAAATTGAATGGAGTAGCCAACAATTCAATTTTGGAACAGTTATGTTTCTCCTTAGGGGCGACCAATTGATGGCTGAATTATGCATCTTTAATCCTTGTTGGTTGTTACTCAAAGGCTTGTAATTGTGCGGCCACATGCAGAATTTTGTAGGCTGATTTTTGCTAGTTTTTTCATCTCCTAAGTTTAATAGATATTAGTAGGAATTAAAGAGGCTGCAAGGAAAATGAATGGGGAGGGGGCGTTTATGTAAACTTTGTGGGCGGCTACATAGCTGAATGTAAGGGTCCTTGTATGGTTTGCATGGGCTATAAATATTCATGTACACGCATGCAAGAAGTACAAGTTGGATTTTTCAGAATTTTATTTCATAATTGGGGAGTATTTCTGTAATTTTCTTGCTTAGTCAAGAGTTGAGGTTTATCAAAGATTTATCATCTTTGTGTGTTTAATCTCAAGGACTTATCATGCATCCTTGAAAGTGTGACGTCCAAATTATCTTCTTCTTCGTCTAATTTCTTCTTCTCTTAATTAAATCTTCTTTTGCTTGAAAGTTTGTTCTAAGCTTTACGCATGAAACTTACCAAATTTTGAAGCTGAATTTGATCAATTGAGTTTAAGTTGTCATACAAATTTTAAATCCAAAAAGTTTGATACATTCAAGAAAAGAACCTTGAAAAGAAAAAGAAAAGAAACATGTATGAAATCAAGTGTTAAGAGAATTGTTCATGTTTTCAGCCTTCTAATTTTCTAAAGGTCCTAATTTCGAATCCTAGTAACAAAAGGGATTCATATCATTTGGTCATCAGAGCTCCGGTTACTAGAAATTTCAAAGCTAATTCTGAATTCTATCTTTTTGATATTTGCTGTTTCTTCTTGTTATTCTTAGCTTTTCTTGTTTTTGTTTTCTTGACTGCACACAGGTTGGTGGATTTCTTGATATTTCCTCCTTTTGATTTAGTAAGAATTCAAGAGGAATAGAGAGGAAAAAGGCAAAAGAGTTACATTATAGTAAAAGCCAAATTGTTGAGTACAAACACTAGAGTGTGGTGAGATTTTTAAACAGTTAACATCAATTTTCTTGTTACTCTGATTTATTATTTGATTATCATGGCAGAAAGGGTTGTTGAAAATCGTGATCTCTAGCAACAAATTGCTACGTGATGGGTTTCTGGCAAGCGAACCAAAAATCCAATAGTACAATAGTAAGAAGAGTTATCGTATCCACAGGGAACAGTCAATTCGCGTATAGTCGTGATCTATTTATCAAGGGAAAACAATGGATTTATGAGAGTATTTTGTGCGGAAAATATAAATTGCAAATTAATAATCAATAGAAATAGAAAGGAAGAGTTAGAGACACTTTACTTGGATTAGGATTGGATTGCATATCATCACACCCTTCGTGCATGTAAAAACTATCTATTATTTTAGGTTTACTCTATAATACTGTAGACAAACTATATTGCTAAGACCTCGAGTTACCAGCGGCCTCACACACTCAAAGGTAATCCATGCGGGCTCTCCCAAGCGACAGACTTACCCTCGGCTTATTTTGCTTTCTTTATTTTGTTTGTAAAAGAACTAATTGATAAACGAGACCTACTCCTCTGGACGCACCTTCGCTAGAGTACCGTCACTACCCATCACTCATTAGAATACATCCACGTCATCGCTTCCTGGATTGACAATCAACTAATTCTTTGCTATCGGTAATTTAATAATCATGCCTATCCTGTAGACGCCCTTCATTAGAGTACTCACACTACCCATCAATCACTAGCAATGCCCATGTTTCGGTTCACTGGCTACCGAGTCCTCTTATTCACTCAGAGAATGGGTTTCTTCAGAATCTGCTCCCCCATCCTCAATCCTAGTCGAAACTAGCCTATAACTCAGGCGCAACCGCGAAAGTTAGGAATTAAGCACAAAATAAGATTACCAATATTATAGACAGAGAGCTCATGAAATAATAAAATAGAGTTTACATACACTTGCGGATAGAATCAATTACATCCAATCCTAATGGAGAGTTAACTACACAAGGTAGCCATACAAACCACCGAAGATGCTGTCAACATCTTCAATCCTTGTGAAGCGCTCCTCCTCTCCTACTCTAAAATTAGCTCTGGTGCATTATCACTGAAATACAACTGAATTACAATAATCGTGCACGCTTTGATGTGGTGCAATGAGGTCCTATTTATAGGCTAAGGAAAGACAAAGAAAATTGGGGAGAATCTATCTAAAAATGGCAACAGGGCATGAATCTTCGTAACTTGCGCTTCTCCCTGCGCTACAGCGCAGGTTGAAGCGCAGAATGCGTCCTATAACTTCAATATTTCTTTTTTTAACTTGATCTCTCCCCGAGACTGGTGTTGGTTGATTTGTCTTTCCTTGTTTCCCCTTTCTTGATGAAATCTCGCATTTATTAAGCATCTTGGATTTAATTGGGAAAGTTGTCTGCAGAATCTTTGTTTAATTGGCAATGATATCTTCATTAATTGCTCTCAAATAATCTTCAAATCTTCATTATTGCTCACAAATAATCTTCCAATCTTCATTAATTGCCTTCAATTAAACTTCAAATCTTGCAGATATCTCCCTTATTTAATGTTATCTTTCCCTTAAATCAAATCCTTGCAATATTCTGCAAAAATCAGCAATATTTCTATCAAAATAGCATCAAATTCAAATCCAAGATTAATAAATACAATTTATCTAATATTAAAATGGATTAATTTGGGGCAAAAAATACTATTTTATCCTTGATATGTGAACTAAAAGTGCTCTAATTTATCATATGATTTTCACTTATCAAATACCCCCCAACTTAACTTCTTGCTTGTCCTCAAGCAAGAAACCTCTTTGCAATCAAAACATCAATTCTATTCCCTATGTAATAAAAAACAATTAAAAAAAAACAAATTCAAGGATCTCTTCATCATCTCCTCGTTAAGCAGCAGTCACCTTCCAAACATAAGAAAAAATCAGGATTAAGAGATTTTACCAATCCTCAATCAGAATAGAACACAAACATCAGTCCAACTTCTCAAAAATAGCAATTAAAGCAATAAGTGATAAACCATGGAAATCTCTCATTCTCACGGGTAAGTGTTTCCCTCAATCTTTTTCACCACCGTTGAACAACTAGAATTGATAGTCGTTTCCAACATCTGAACCTGCAAGTAGTTAATATGGATCAAAAGGTCTTTTCTTTAGTTGTAATGAGGTTGGGCTATCAAGAAATCATGGTTTTTCTGGATATGCAATGAACACTTTGAATAGAGAGCATCTTGTGGTTGTGCTTTGGAACTTCTCTCAATTCACCTGGTCATTCTTGAATTCTCACTTTTTCTTCAGCTTGGCCTCTTTGTTTGAAGAAGTACTCCCCCCAACTTATTTAATTCCACACTTTTGTGCAGATTTTTTTTATTTTTATTTTCTACACTGTTTGTGCAGATTTTTTTATGAGGAAGTACTCTTCTTTTTGAATTCCTCTGCCTGCTCTTTGAATTTTCTTAATCTTTCAATTCACCAACCTTTTGTCCCATTTTGTTGTGTTGCACCTTGCTCTCTATCCCAAGTGTGAAGGGACAGGATATAATCATTAAGTATGGCTATGGTGCATTCAAAAAGAAATATTAAAGGCTCAAATGGGCAATCAATAATTGGAAACATTTAATCAAGGTTGGCTACTTGGCACTGAGCAAAATATTATAATCACAAAACATGCCTTTGTCACTTCCATATCTTTCACTAGCAAGACAAAATTCAGAAACTCAAGCAATAACAGTTGACAAGCAGCGGTGAAAAACTCTCAATTTTAGTGTTTGGGCTCACAACTCACTGGTTATTGGCTAAAATTCCTTGAAAAAGCAGTTACTGGTTTTTATTAACTATCCTGATAGGTTCTCCTGAGAAGTATCCTAAACTTAACTGATTATAGAATTAATCACAAAACCCTATCATCTTTCCTAGTCTTGTTAGTTAAACTAATTAATTACAGAGAATTTTGAAAAATTTACCTTAAATCCTAATTCCTAAGGTCCTAAAAATTTTAAAAATTCTAAAAACTAAATTAAAAAAATGAAATACAAAACAAAAATTCTAATTAACTAAAAATAAAATTCTATAAAATAATAGAAAATAAAAGAAAAACTAAAAGAAAGAAAACACCAGTAACAATCTTCATCCTCTGTATCCTGTAAGTCCTTGTCCTGCTGCTGCTCCACCTCCCCCTGGATGAATAGGCCTGTCCCTAGGCCACTGCAAGAATATTCGGAACTCTTCAAGCAACATGCTTGGGTATGGGTCTAGTACTCTTGATTGGTTTGAGGTCAACTGGTCTTTATACTTTGCAGCAGTCTGTGCAATTCATGAAGAACATGGAAGCCTATCATTAACCAATTTGCATGCATAATTCAAAGAATTAATATTTTCACAACAAAAGTTTAGTGCACTTGGTAATGACTTCCTAAAAACAAATCATACTCATTTATTTGCAAGCATTCAATCAATCCATGGAAAGTGAAAGTTTAAAAAAAAATTTGAAAGAAATAGAGCATAACACTTTCAAATTTAATAACTCACAAAACAAAGAGCATTTCAATTCAGCAAATTGTTCTTCATGTTCCACACATCCAAAATCACATTTAAGATAGTAATTATCAACAGTATACACATTCCTAAGGTTGCTATCCTAAAGTTCAAATCATAGAGTGAATGAGGATTTCAATTGATAAAAATTAAAGAAAACATAACTGAAAGTTTCAAAATTGATGGAAGTTTGTGAGTGTAAAGAGTGAAAAGAAGAGCTTAGAAAGTAGAGAAACAGTACATGAGAAAATAGAAGATTTTAAAAAAATTCGTATTGCTGCGCTTCACCCTGCGCTACAGTGCATGTGAAGCGCAAAAGTCAGTGACTAAAATTGCATTTCTGCGCTTTACCTGCGCTACAGCGCAGGTGAAGCGCAGAAAACATGATGCAATTTTGCAATTTTCAGTCACATTTTCTGCTACTTCCTATTATTTAAAAATCCACAAACTTTTTCCAATCAATTTTGAAAATTTCCTTAATAGAAAAATCCTAATTAACAAACAAGAGAACAAAACAAAACTGAAATTAATTAAAAACTTTAAAAATCTCTGGGTTGCCTCCCAGAAAGCGCTTGTTTAATGTCTGATAGCTCGACGCCTGTTCTCTTAAGGTGGCTGAAACTGAAATATTTTAGTGAGCATGTGAGCTGCACCCTTCCTTTCTTTGGCCCAAAAACCTCCCCATAATCTTGCCTTGAACAACCTGTACTGTGAAGCTTTGATGATTTACAATTAATTGCTCTCAATTTCTTTGCTTCAGGGGGGTCTTTGATATGGAACACACCTGACCACTTGATCTTCAATCTGGCTCTAGGCTCTGAATTTGGTTCTAGCTTGACTTTTCTTCTCTTTGCCTTGTCCTGGTCAGTGTGCTCGCAGGCCTTTCTTTTGTGAGGTCTGGAAGGTTTATCACTTGTACCATGCCTTTCTTGATCTTCCTCCGGAGGACTGGTTGATAAGGCAAGGTCTTTGGTCTTGGTACTACTTCCCTTCCTTCCTCGGGCTTTGATTCTCCATCTCCATGTTCACTCTTTTTCTCTTCCTTCCTTTCACAGTCAATCTCCTCTTTAAGCACCATCTGTTCTGTTTCCTTCTCTCCTTTTTCTTCTTCTTCTTCTTCTTCTTCTTCTTCTTCTTCTTCTTCTTCTTCTTCTTCTTCTTCTTCTACCGCACCTTCTTCTTCTTCCTTTTCTTCATCAACTTCTTCTGATACTCTTTCTCGTGCATCTTCAATTTCATCTTCTTCATCAGCCAGATTGCATTGGTTTCCTCCCCTATCAGCTGAACAATGTCGTCACACTATTCTTCAGGGTTGGGTAGTGCATTTGTTGATTGCTTGATCATCTTTTCTATCTTATTTAGTGTGAGGTCAACGGTTAGTCCTTCTCTTTCACAATACAACTTAAATTGTATAAATTCCTCCCACTTGTCTTCAATAAAATCGTCACTATCTGAATGCCTTGCTGGAGATTTGTTCTGACTGTTGGTTGGCTTCTGTTTCTGTTAATTGCTCCAGCAAAGTGTCAATGTTTCTTCTTGCCTCTTCTCTTTCCTTTCGAAGTCTTAACTCCCTTTGTTCCGCCATCTGCTTTAACAAAGCGTCAGTGTTTCGTCTTCGCTCTTCGCTCTCTTTCTGAAATTGTATACTGCTTTGATCGAATTCTTCCAAAAACTCATAAAATTGTGAGTCTCTTTGTTGATAGGAAGAGTAAATTTGCTGCTGTTGAAGAGAAGGTTGCATACGGAGTGAAACATCATCTTGGTGCCTCCCAAAATTCTGGTTCTAGTAACTTCTCCAATCCTGTGAAAAATTGTTAGAATAATTGTTGTAATTAGAGAAGTTAACTGGAATCGGTGCATGAGAGGAGTAACTTGGTTCTTGCCACCTAACATAATCTCCAAGAGTTCTTCTTGGTTGATTTTGCCATTCATAAGCCATTTAACATTTACATCACTTGGGTGGTAGAACAGAGAGTGTTGAAATTGTCTCCTTAAGCTGAGCCTTGCCCCTTTTTCTGTTACCTGTCTTCTCAAGAGAAATAATCAAGAAGCTCAAACAAATGTTAGCTCAGATGAGAAGAACAAAATAACAAAAAATAATATATTTTTTTTATAATAATAATAATAAATATATTTTTTTAAAAAAATAATAATGATAATAATTTTTTTATAAAAAGAAAATAATTAAAAATAAAATATTTTTGTTTTCTTCTTGACTTCTCCCTCGTCTCCTTCTCTTGTTTCTACTTATGTTCTTCCTTGTTGTCCTTTCTGTTTTTGGATCAAGTTGTAATTGATTCGGGGACACCTGGCCTCTCAAAAGCATAAACCACAAACTTTGAAAAGGGTAAGGGTGGAAGAAAAATTAATAATAATAGAAAAACTAAAAATTTCCTAAAAATTTCCTAAAATAATAAGAATAATAAATAAAAGAAATCCTAAGATAAATATCTTTGATAATTAGACCTCCAAGGTTTACACGAATTGGAAATCGTTCCCCGGCAACGGCGCCAAAAATACTTGATGGGTTTCTGGCAAGCGAACCAAAAATCCAGTAGTATAATAGTAAGAAGAGTTATCGTATTCACAGGGAACAGTCAATTCACGTATAGTCGTGATCTATTTATCAGGGGAAAACAATGGATTTATCAGAGTATTTTGTGCGAAAAATATAAATTGCAAATTAATAATCAATAGAAATAGAAAGGAAGAGTTAGAGACACTTTACTTGGATTAGGATTGGATTGCATATCATCACACCCTTCGTGCATGTAAAAACTATCTATTATTTTAGGTTTACTCTATAATACTGTAGACAAACTATATTGCTAAGACCCCGAGTTACCAGCGGCCTCACACACTCAAAGGTATTCTATGCGGGCACTCCCAGGCGACAGACTTACCCTCGACTTATTTTGCTTTCTTTTATTCCGTTTGTAAAAGAACTAATTGATAAACGAGGCCTACTCCTTTGGACGCACCTTCGCTAGAGTACTGTCACTACCCATCACTCATTAGAATACATCCACGTTATCGCTTCCTGGATTGACAATCAACTAATTCTTTGCTATCAGTAATTTAATAACCATGCCTATCCTGTAGACGCCCTTCATTAGAGTACTCACACTACCCGTCAATCACTAGCAACGCCCATGTTTCGGTTCACTGGCTACCGAGTCCTCTTATTCACTCAGAGAATGGGTTTCTTCATAATCCGCTCCCCCATCCTCAATCCTAGTCGAAACTAGCCTATAACTCTGGCGCAAGCGCGAAAGTTAGGAATTAAGCACAAAATAAGATTACCAATATTATAGACAGAGAGCTCATGAAATAATAAAATAGAGTTTACATACACTTGGGGATAGAATCAATTACATCCAATCCTAATGGAGAGTTAACTACACAAGGTAGCCATACAAACCACCGAAGATGTTGTCACCATCTTCAGTCCTTGTGAAGTGCTCCTCCTCTCCTACTCTAAAATTAGCTCTGGTGCATTATCACTGAAATACAACTGAATTACAATAATCGTGCACACTTTGGTCTGGTGCAATGAGGTCCTATTTATAGGCTAAGGAAAGATAAAGAAAATTGGGGAGAAATCTATCTAAAAATGGCAGCAGGGCACAAATCTTCGTAACTTGCGCTTCTCCCTGTGCTACAGCGGAGGTTGCAGCGCAGGATCCAGAGAGTTGCGCTTCACCCTGCGCTACAGTGCAGGTTGAAGCGCAGAATGCATCCTGCAGCTTCAATATTTCTTTTTTTAACTTGATCTCTCCCCGAGACTGATTTTGGTTGATTTTTCTTTCCTTGTTTCCCTTTTCTTGATGAAATCTCGCATTTATTGAGCATCTTGGATTTAATTGGGAAAGTTGTGTGCAGAATCCTTGTTTAATTGGCAGTGATATCTTCATTAATTTCTCTCAAATAATCTTCATATTTTCATTATTGCTCACAAATAATCTTCCAATCTTCATTAATTTCCTTTAATTAAACTTCAAATCTTGCAGATATCTCCCTTATTTAGTGCTATCTTCCCTTAAATCAAATCCTTGCAATATTCTGCAAAAATCAGCAATATTTCTATCAAAATAGAATCAAATTCAAATCCAAGATTAGTAAATACAATTTATCTAATATTAAATAAAAAGGGATTAATTTGGGGCAAAAATACTATTTTATCCTTGATAAGTGAACTAAAAAGTGCTTTAATTTATCATATGATTTTCACTTAGCACTGCGCTCTCTCAACACTTGGAGAGAATGATGAGACAACAATATGATGAGCTGCATCATAGATTGGATCAACTTGAGACCAAACCACCAGAAGGAGAAAGAGAAAGGCCGCATAGAAATGAGGGAAGAATAGAAGGAGTTAAGCTGAGCGTGCCACCTTTCAAAGGATGAAGTGATCCAGAAGCTTACTTGGAGTGGGAACTCAAAATTGAGCATATTTTTGCTTGTAACAATTACACTGAAGAGCAAAAGGTAAAGCTTGCAGCTGCTGAATTTTCTGACTATGCTCTTATTTGGTGGAATAAGTTTCGTAAGGAGAGGCTCAGAAATGAAGAGCCAATGGTGGAGACTTGGACAGAAATGAAGAGGGTTAAGAGGAAGCGGTGTGTTCCATCCAGTTTTCAAAGAGACTTAAAACTGAAATTACAGAAACTGACACAAGGTAGCAAAGGAGTTGAGGAGTTCTACAACGAAATGGAGGTGCTTATTGAAGGGAATCAAGCATGTGGTCAGGGTGCAGCGGAATAAATGGATTCTCTCCCTTGTTATGATCGTTAATGCGAAAACACGAATTAAGGCATAAAAGGTATAAACATAATGACATACCTTTTGTGGATTGTGAACGAGGCAATAGCAGCCACGTCTCTAGAGGTGTCCACGCCAACAGCCGAACTAGGAAACCCTCCTCAACTCTACTAGTAGCCTTAGAGAGTAAGAGTGATTGCTCATCTGTGTAGGGTAATGATTCTTATGCTATATTTATAGAGTGGTGGCTAGGGTTTTACCCCCTCACTCTATTAACCCTAACATATATGGGTCTGGCCCATTATGTTATAATTCTAATCAAATTAGAATTACTATCTTTCCTAGCGGCTTGTTGTATGCGTGTGACTCAATAGGCTTTTAATATTTGGTTATGATATTAAAATAAAATCCTTTTTATATTTAATATCATAAATAGTGAGCGGTATCTAGCAATACATCACTACCCAAATATTGAGATTATCAACAACTTTGAAGAATCCTATTTTATAATAATTTATATGATCTGTCCCTTTGTCCAAATATCTAATTGAACACAAGGGCATGGAATGTGTCAACCTTGTATAGTTCAATTTATGTTTTTTTGATCCCCAAGTAGACTGTACAAAAAATAAACATCTCATGTTTATCCTCCTGAGCATGACCATGCATTTTGCAGTCTCACTTTATCAAGAGGCCTACAGATATAACTCTTGTTACATAGGAGGTGTTAGACAAGCGACCTCAAATAACTTAAAGGGGGGTGAATTAAGTTAATCCAAATTCTCTCTTTTTCGTTTACTTACTTCTTTTATCTTTTACTATAATTAAAACTCTTCTTTTATAATGAAATATGAATGCAAAACTCCCAATCTCTTAATGTATCATAAATTTGAAATCACAATCAATAAGTAAAAAGTTAAGGGAAGAAGAAATGCAAACTCGATTTATACTGGTTCAGCCAACCCTTTGCCTACGTCCAGTCCTCAAGTCACCCACTTGAGATTTCCACTATTCTTGTAAAAAACCCTTTACAAGAGATGACCACTCACACACCTTGGAACCCCTTCCCTTGTGTTGAGTTTCACCCACAATCCACGAGAGGCACCCTCTCTTTAACCACACAGCATAAGAACAATTGTTTGTACAAGATAAACTCTCTTTTAGAGTAGATAATACAACTTGAAGTTCCTATAAGAATCCTTAATAATTTGCAAGTGTTTGGCACAAGATGATTCTTAAAAATGATTTTAATCTTTTATGATTTCACATGAATAATCTTATCAATTTTCGAGAATGAGACATATATATATAAGGATGATGATAAAACATTGTAACCTTTGAGTAGAAGTCATGTCTCTTCAAGATTTTCAGAAAAATGACTCTGGTAATCGATTACATGAATATGGTAATCGATTACACAGTTCAAAATTGCGAACCGTTATGCTTGGAATTTAAAATTTGAACTTTCCGCACACTGGTAATCGATTACACTATTCTGGTAATCGATTACCCGTTTAAAAGTTTTCAATTTTGAATCTCATAACTTCTCGTAATCGATTACACCAATGTGGTAATCGATTACCAGTTCAAAAATTTCCTTTTGAACTGATTTTACCTTATAAAAACATTTCCCTTAAATTTTATACTTAAGGCCAAGTAACTTGCAAATTCTAGAATTCTTTTAACATTTTATCTAACTAGATTAATACTTATCTAATACACCTTCTTGTTTTTGATCTTGTATTAACCTTGCTTCTTGATCTTGTAATGACTTTGTTGTCTAGCTCTTTCTTTTGCCAATTCCTTTTGTCAATTTAGTGAACTCATTTTCTTTCCATTGGCATCATCAAAACCTACATATAATATATCTACAAGTATATGCATCTACAATCTCCCCCTTTTTGATGATGACAACCATCTTTAAGGGAAGAAAGAAATAAACATTTCAAGTACACATATATCGTTCATTTCCCCTTTAGTCTCCCCCTTAGTATTTGTCTTTTTAGAAACAATGCTATATTTTGGGGACAAGCAATATTAACAGTATTTGGGGACAAAACTTTTCTTTTCTTTCTAGAAATATTTTGGGGATAGTATAAAATTTCATAATCATTTCCTTTCCTTTTCTTTCCCCAAATAAACATTTTAAAATTCCATAGCATACAATGCTTTCCTTTAAAATTTCATAGCATAAAGTTCTTTCCCTTTCTCTCCTTTCCCTTTCTCTCCCCCTTTGGCATCATCAAAATAATCCAAGAGCATCAAATACTAAACAATATATATCCATAGGTAGTAAAGTAGTAGCCAAATAATGTATCTTTTAACTTAGAGAAATCTAAGATTCCTAACTCTCTTCAAATTTATTTCCAAATAACCATTTAGTTCCTATAATTTGAATGATCACTTGTTCTATCAACTAGTTTCCATACATGATTTCTTTTCAATTTGATTTAATTTTCCTTTCATAACAATAATCCAATGTTTATCTTTTAAGGCTTCATCAATATTTTTATTTAAATTTTATAAACAAAAGCCATATATATCTTTAAGAGAGAGTCTAGTTTACCTTTTGAAAATTCTCCAATGATGTTGTCAAGAGGATGATCTCTTTAAAGTTTTCTACTCTCTTGAAAGATCCATGATGATTTCTTTGTTGTTGTCTCCATAAATGGCATGTCCTTTGTTTTTGGGAGTAATGTCGATAAGCTTTGAAGTATCTCCCTTCATGTGCTTGGAGCATCCACTATTAAGTTACCATTGAGAGTGCCTTGCCATCAAGCACACCTCTTCTTCACTATCGTAGTCTCTAGCCATAAGTCCCAAGTTAACTGTTTCATTCTCTGAGTCACTGGAGCTTATGTCATTATCATCCCATGTGATGTAGAATTTCTTTGCTTTCTTATCTTTGAATGTCTTTTTGTTTGATTTTTCCATTCTCTTCTTGTAGATTGGACATTCTGGTCTTAAGTGTCCTGGTTGATTGCATTCGAAGCACTTTGGGGTTGAGGAGGAATCTTCTCCTTTCATCTTTGTGTTGAATGTAGATCTCTTTTGATTTCTTCTATTCCTTAGGAATTTGTTGAATCTTTTTACAAAGAGATCAAATTCTTCATCATCATCTAAATCTTCTTCCTCAATGATGTCTTCGTTGTCATATTCTTCATAGACAATTGATGATGCTTTAAGTGCAATGCTTTTCTTATTTTTGTCATTTTCTTCATTTTGGTTGAGTCTCAATAGTTCCAATTCGTGTTCTTGAAGTTTCCCAAACAGTGAAGCAAGAGACATTGTTGTAAGATCCTTTGATTCTGCAATTGCTGTCACTTTTGGCTGCCATTGCCTACTCAAACATCTCAAAACTTTGTTAATAAGATCTTCATTAGGAAAGACTTTTCCTAAAGATGCAAAATGATTAATTATATGTGTAAATCTCTTTTGCATGTCTTGTATGCTTTCACTTTGATTTATCCTAAATAATTCATATTCATGAGTAAGGGTGTTTATTCTAGATCTTTTAACATCACTTGTAACCTCATGTGTTACTTCTAATGTATCCCACATTTCTTTTGCACTTTTGCAATTTGAAACTATAAAATATTCATCTATGCCTAATGCAGATGTAATTATGTTTTTGGCTTTTAAATTGTATTGAACTTTTCTTTGGTCATCTCTACTCCATTGATCTCTGGGTGTTATTTTAACTTCGTTCCCTACTTGTATCGAAGGAATAAAAGGACCATTTTCTACAGCATCCCAAATATTTAAATCTATAGATTCTATGAAAATTTGCATTCGAGATTTCCAATAATGAAATCCTTCTCCATTAAACACAGGTGGTCTATTAAAAGAGTTTCCTTCACCAAAAAGGGAATTGGATGAGGCCATAATTGATCTTGAGGCTTCTAATCCTTAAACAAGATACAAGCTCTGATACCACTTGTTAGACAAGCGGCCTCAAATAACTTAAGAGGGGGGGGTGAATTAAGTTAATCCAAATTCTCTCTTTTTCGTTTACTTACTTCTTTTATCTTTTACTATAATTAAAACTCTTCTTTTATAATGAAATATGAATGCAAAACTCCTAATCTCTTAATGTATAATAAATTTGCAATCACAATCAATAAGTAAAAAGTTAAGGGAAGAAGAAATGCAAACTCGATTTATACTGGTTCGGCCAACCCTTTCCCTACGTCCAGTCCTCAAGTCACCCACTTGAGATTTCCACTATTCTTGTAAAAACCCATTTACAAGAGATGAACACTCACACACCTTGGAACCCCTTCCCTTGTGTTGAGTTTCACCCACAATCCACGAGAGGCACCCTCTCTTTAACCACACAGCATAAGAACAATTGTTTGTACAAGATAAACTCTCTTTTAGAGTAGATAATACAACTAGAAGTTACTATAAGAATCCTTAATAATTTGCAAGTGTTTGGCACAAGATGATTCTTAAAAATGATTTTAATCTTTTATGATTTCACATGAGTAATCTTATCAATTTTCGAGAATGAGACATATATATATATAAGGATGATGATAAAACATTGTAACCTTTGAGTAGAAGTCATGTCTCTTCAAGATTTTCAGAAAAATGACTGGTAATCGATTGCATGAATATGGTAATCGATTACACAGTTCAAAATTGCGAACTGTTATGCCTGGAATTCAAAATTTGAACTTTCTGCACACTGGTAATCGATTACACCATTCTGGTAATCGATTACCAGTTCAAAAGTTTTCAATTTTGAATCTCATAACTTCTCGTAATCGATTACACCAATGTGGTAATCGATTACCAGTTCAAAAATTTCCTTTTGAACTGATTTTACCTTATAAAAACATTTCCCTTAAATTTTATACTTAAGGCCAAGTAACTTGCAAATTCTAGAATTCTTTTAACATTTTATCTAACTAGATTAATACTTATCTAATACACCTTCTTGTTTTTGATCTTGTATTAACCTTGCTTCTTGATCTTGTAATGACTTTGTTGTCTAGCTCTTTCTTTTGCCAATTCCTTTTGTCAATTTAGTGAACTCATTTCCTTTCCATTGGCATCATCAAAACCTGCATATAATATATCTACAAGTATATGCATCTACAGGAGGGACAAATCCCATCTAGGTCACTGACATTCCTCCACATAATTTATTATATGTCTAAAAACCAACTTTATGATTATCTTGTTACAGGCAACGTTTGATGATATTTAAAACATATAATTCCTTATGTAGGAATCGTAGTGATTTCAGGTCAAAGGACTTCATATAATATTTATCAATTTAAGAAACGTTCATGACACTTATGTAACAATCCATGCAACGTTCTTAAGGTGGGTCTGTCCAGTACATTATTACTCTTAATATGTACTTATGTGAGCACATGATATCTCATATCCATGATCTGTGAGATGTTATCATCAACGAACTCACATACTAGTCTAAATGCATCTTTTGTCCTAAAGATGATACTTGACCAGGGACTATTTTAAGAATAGTTCTTCATAAAATCTCACGATCAAGTCATCTACTTGATTTCTTATGAAGTTTAAGTTTACTATTCTAAGGACATTTATTACATTCTAAAAGAATGAATTGCCTTTATAAAATAACATGATACAAGTGATGGATGTTCAAAACATATATGTCTCTAGTGCATATACTAACACTTATGATGAAAGCCAAAATTGAGGAAGACCCGGAGGTAACTATGGCTCATTTCCTTAATGGTTTGAATAATGATATTAGAGATATTATAGAACTGCAGGAATATGTGGAGTTGGATGACTTGTTGCACAAATCTATTCAAGTAGAGCAACAGCTAAAAAGGAAAGGGGCGACAAGGAAGAGTTCTACCAATTTTCCCACGAATTGGAAGGGAAAAGTAAAGAAGGAAGGAGTTGAATCATCCAACCAGGGAGCATCATCTTCTCAAGGAAAAACACCTCCAAAAGCTACTGAACCGGTTCCTAAAAAAGGAAGAGAAGTGAAATGTTTCAAGTGCCAAGGTTTGGGACATTATGCTTTTGAGTGTCCTACCAAGAAGACTATTCTTCTTAAGGACAATAGAGAATATACCAGCGAATCTGAAGATGAAAGGGAGGATAGTGACGATGATACCAAAGCTGAAGTTGGAGAGGTCTATATGATTAGGAGACTCCTTGGAAGCCAAACCACGGCCATGGAAGCAAACCAAAGAGAGAACATTTTTCATACCAGGTGTTCTATCAATGGTAAGATTTATTTAGTAATAATTGATGATGAAAGTTGTACTAATGTGGTCAGTGCTAGATTGGTTTCAAAAATTAACATGGACACAAAGCCACATCCTAGGCCATACAAGCTTCAATGACTTATTGAAGGAGATGAGGTGCACATGAAAAGGCAAGCTGAAGTGCCCTTTTCCATTGGAAAATATCAAGATAAAGTGTTATGTGACGTAGTTCCAATGGAGGCCAGCCATATTCTCTTGGGAAGACCGTGGCAGTATGATACAAAAGCCATCCATGATGGTTTCACTAAAGATAGCCAGAGAGAGAGAGCGAAACACTTGAGAATGAGGAGAGTAAAAAGAAAAAGAGAGAAATACTTGAGGGCAAACAGTTATGTTTAGCAAAAGAAAAAGAAGTTATGAGAGTGCTTTGCGCAAGACAACCTCTCTACCTATTAATTTGTCAAAATCAATTGTTGTATGTTAACCAATTTGATAACTATGATTTGCCTTCTTCTATTAAGTCTCTTTTCCAGGAATTTGAAGATGTGTTTCCAGCTAATGTTCCTGATAGATTACCACCTTTGAGGGGGATTGAGCATCATATTGATCTCATTCCAGGAGCATCTTTACCCAACCGTCCAGCTTATAGAAGCAATCCACAAGAAACAAAGGAAATTGAAAGACAAGTGGCTGAGCTAATAAGCAAAGGATGGGTGGGAAACAACATGAGTCCATGCGTTGTACCTGTCATTGATTAGGACATGATCAAGAGCAAGGCACTTTAGGGACTTGGAAGTCCTATGACAAGGGCACAATCAAGAAAATCCAAAGAAGTTCTACAAATTATGGTGGCATCCTTAACTGAAAAGGGCACAAATTCTAAGGAAGAGAGTCATAAAATTGTTCTTTGCATCAAGATTGAAGAAGAGGATGACACAACTTTAATTAAAAGCCCAGTTATCTTAATTCCAAATTCAAGAAGAACAATCTTCGTACCCAAAAAGGATGGATCATGGAGAATGTGTTCTGACTATAGAGCCATCAACAACATAACCATTAAGTACCATAATCCTATTCCCAGGTTAGATAATTTACTTGATGAACTTCATGGTGCATGTGTGTTTTCATAAATTGATCTTAAGAGTGGTTATAATTAGATACGCATAAGGGATGGGGATGAATGGAAAACTGCCTTTAAAACTACATATGGTTTGTATGAATGGTTGGTTATGCCATTTGGTTTGACTAATGCTCCTAGTACCTTCATGAGACTAATGAACTATGTTTTAAGGGATTTTATTGGAAAATTTGTGGTGGTATATTTTCATGATATTATGATCTATAGCACTTGTTTAGACATGCATGTTGAACATTTAAAATATGTCTTAAATGTGCTTAGAAAAGAACATTTGTATGCCAACCTTGAAAAATGCATCTTTTGTACCGATCATGTTGTGTTCTTAGGATTTGCTGTGAGTTCTAAAGGGGTACAAGTAGATGAAGAAAATGTTAAGGCCATTCAAGAATGGCCAACGCCTAAAAATGTGAGTGAAGTAAGGAGTTTTCATGGACTAGCCAGTTTCTATAGGAGGTTTGTTAAGGACTTTAGTACCTTGGCTGCACCCCTTAATGAAATTGTTAAAAAGAATGTGGGATTTAAGTGGGAAGAGAAACAAGAGGCGGCCTTTGCTGTCCTCAAACATAGGCTAACTAATGCGCCTATACTTGCCTTGCCTAACTTTGCAAAATCTTTTGAATTGGAATGTGATGCCTCAAATGTAGGCATAGGTGTTGTTTTGCTGCAAGATGGGCATCCAATTGCTTATTTTAGTGAAAAATTAAGTGGAGCTGCACTTAATTATTCAACTTATGATAAGGAGTTGTATGCTTTGGTTAGAGCTCTAAAGACTTGGCAACATTATTTGCTACCCAAAGAGTTTGTCATACATAGTGATCACGAGTCCTTGAAATATTTAAAAGACAAGGTAAGCTAAACAAGAGACATGCTAAATGGGTAGAATATTTAGAGCAATTTCCATATGTAATCAAGCACAAGAAAGGTAAGGGAAACATAGTAGCTGATGCGCTTTCTAGGAGGCATGCATTAGTATCTATGTTAGAAACCAAATTGTTTGGTCTTGAGTCCTTGAAGACCATGTATGAAAATGATGAGGATTTTGCTAGAAATTTTGCTGCATGTGAAAAATATTCTGAAAATGGATACTTTAGGCAAAATGGATTTTTGTTTTAAACAAATAAATTATGTGTGCCTAGAAGTTCCATTAGAGAATTGCTTTTGCGTGAATCACATGAGGGGGGTTTGATGGGTCATTTTGGTATTCAAAAGACCTTGGAAATTTTACAAGAACATTTCTTTTGGCCCCACATGAAACGTGATGTGCAAATATTTTGTGATAATTGCATTGTTTGTAAGAAAGCAAAATCCAAGATTAAGACTCATGGATTGTATACTCCTTTGCATGTACCAGAATTTCCTTGGACTGATATTTCCATGGACTTTGTTTTATGACTGCCTAGAACAAAGAATGGAAAAGATTCTATTTTTGTTGTTGTTGACAGATTCTAAAAAATGGCGCATTTTATACCTTGCAAAAAGGTGGATGATGCTTGTCATGTTGCTGAATTATTTTTCAAGGAAATAATGAGGCTACATGGATTACCAAGAAGCATAGTAAGTGATAGAGATGCGATATTTCTTGGTCACTTTTGGAGGACTTTGTGGGGGTAGATTGGAACCAAATTGTTGTTTTCTACTACTTGCCATCCACAAACTGATGGTCAAATAGAGGTGGTGAATAGAACATTAGGCACATTGCTTAGGACTATTTTAAAGAAAAATATTAAATCTTTGGAGGAATGTTTGCCTCATGTTGAATTTGCTTACAATAGGGCAGTCCATAGCACTACAAATTGTTTACCTTTTGAGATTGTTTATGGATTTAACCCTTTAATTCCTCTTGATTTACTACCATTGCCTAACATTTCCATGTTTAAGCATAAGGAGGCTCAGGCTAAGGCTGAGTATGTCAGAAAAATGCATGAAAAAGTGAAGGCACAAATTGAGAAGAAAAATGAAAGTTATGCGAACCAAGCCAACAAAGGGAGGAAGAAAGTTGTGTTCAATCCTGGTGATTGGGTTTGGGTGCACATGAGGAAAGAAAGGTTTCCTGAACAGAGGAAATCTAAACTTCTACCTAGAGGCGATGGACCATTTCAAGTGCTAGAAAGGATTAATGACAATGCTTATAAAATTGATCTTCCTGGTGAGTATAAGGTAAGCGCAACTTTCAACGTTTCTGATTTATCTCTTTTTGATGCAGATGAAGGAGCTGTTGATTTGAGGATAAATCCTTTTCAAGAGGGGGGAGTGATGAGGACATGATCAAGAGCAAGGCACTTGAGGGACTTGGAAGACCTATGACAAGGGCACAATCAAGAAAAGACAAAGAAGTTCTACAAATTATGGTGGCAGCCTTAACTGAAAAGGGCGCAAATTCTAAGGAAGAGAGTCACAAAATTGTTCTTTGCATCAAGATTGAAGAAGAGGATGACATGGCTTTAATTAAAGCCCAGTTAGCTTAATTCCAAATTCAAGAAGAACAATTTTGAGTTGCTGAGCGGCCAACATGCTTTCTTTTTCAATAAGTTGGCTGATTTAATTTTGTTTGAATAAAAGGCATAAGAAGGCTATACAATTGACTACATGTGGGCGGCTAACTTGGGATTTATTTGGCTGATTTATGTTGTCTGGACAGTTACAAAACAATTGCGGCTGAATCAATACAAGGGAACAAAGAAATTACAACCATCAAGAAGAGAGTTGTTACAAATTGAAGGAGGGAGACAAGCATTACAAAGCATGCGGTTATAAATTGAATGGAGCAGCCAACAATTCAATTTTGGAGCTATTATGTTTCTCCTTAGGGGCGGCCAATTGATGGTTGAATTATGCATCTTTAATCCTTGTTGGTTGTTACTCAAAGGCTTGTAATTGTGCGGCCACATGCAGAATTTTGTAGGCTGATTTTTGCTAGTTTTTCATGTCCTAAATTTAATAGATATTAGTAGGAATTAAAGAGGTTGCATGGAAAATGAATGGGGAGGGGGCGTTTATGTAAACTTTGTGGGAGGCTACATAGCTGAATGTAAGGGTCCTTGCATGGTTTGCATGGGCTATAAATATTCATGTACATGCATGCAAGAAATACAAGTTGGATTTTCAGAATTTTATTTCATAATTGGGGAGTGTTTCTCTAATTTTCTTGCTTAGTCAAGAGTTGAGGTTTATCAAAGATTTATCATCTTTGTGTGTTTAATCTCAAGGACTTATCTTTCATCCTTGAAAGTGTGACGTCCAAATTATCTTCTTCTTCGTCTAATTTCTTCTTCTCTTAATTAAATCTTCTTTTGCTTGAAAGTTTGTTCTAAGCTTTACACACGAAACTTACTGAATTTTGAAGCTGAATCTGATCAATTAGGTTTAAGTTGTCATACAAATTTTAAATCCAAAAAAGTTTGATCCATTCAAGAAAAGAACCTTGAAAAGAAAAAAGAAAAGAAACATGTATGAAAATCAAGTGTTAAGAGAATTGTTCATGTTTTCAGCCTTCTAATTTTTTGAAGCTCCTAATTTTGAATCCTAGTAACAAAAAGGGATTCATATCACTATATATAGGCGTTTCTCATCAACTCAACCAAGAAACATACCAGTATTCCCATCATAATTCATAATCCAATAGAAATAGGTCTCACACAATCACACCTTAATCTAAGAAAGACAACCAAATAGGCCTCCGACCTTAAATTACCAAATCAGTACAACAAATTAGTCCAACACAACAGATAGTAGCAATTTTATCTTAATCTAACAAACAACCTAATAGTCCAAAAGGTTTAAACTATCAAATAACAATAAAGCTCTAATGATAATCATAAGGACTACAAGAAATAAGATGCAACAACAACATAACAGCTTCATCAAATCTTCAAGGTGATATCTTCTTGTCCTTCATTCACCTGGAAAAGTAAGAACATAATTAGTTATTAAAAAGAAAAATACTTTAAAAATAAATATGCATGTTAACTAATATTAAAAAACTTGTAAACATAACAAAAATTTAACCTTTGATTTTCTCTTCAAATTATACTTGTGGCACATCCAATCCCCACCACAAATGAGTGCTTCAATAGATTCTTCATTCAATTTAGAACAAAACTCATCAATAACTCTACCTCCAACACTAAATGTAGACTCTGATGCCACAGTTGAGATTGGAATGGCAAGTATGTCAGTAGCCATCTTTGACAAGACCTTATATTTGATATTGTTGTTCCTCCACCACTCCAAGGCAATAAAGGAGTTGTTATTATCATCAGGAATATAAACACCTTCATCGAGATATGCTTGCAATTCCGATTTCAATGGAGGAACAACTTCCTTTTCACGCCCCATGCTCATAATTTGGTCAAATCCAGTGATGACTGAAGATGTAGGTTGAGTGGAAGATGTTGGATTGTTACCAACATTATTTTCTATAGAGGATGACTCCGAAAGCTAGGGACACATACTCATCATATAGCTTTTCCAATGAATTTCGTACCTTATGTATATTCTCTTTAGCAACTTCCTCAAGTTTATATATCAATGGAAAGCATATATCAATAATGTGAAATTTGCATCTAGGATCTAAAACACTAGCAATACCCATCAATAAATTACATTCCCCCAATATTTGTCAAACTTTCTTTTCATTGGGGCTGCTATTTCTCTCTTGAAGAGAGAATTATCCTCAGTTGCATCATCAATTACCATTTTCACCCTCCAAACTTCTTCAAGATACAAATTAGCAGTAGGATACTCACTTCCTGAGATTACATTAGTAGCCAAATCAAACACTTCAAGAAGTTTACACACTTTCTCAACTTTGATCCAATCATCAAGTGAAGGTGCATAAACATAATGTGGTTCTCTTTCCTTATAACAGTGAAAGCAATCTCAAATTTCAAAGCAGTTGCTAACATATGACATGTGAAATTCCATCTTGTGGGGCAATCAACAATAATAAGTTTTCTATCCTTTAAGCCTTTTTGTTCAACAACATCACAAAACCCTTTCAACTTAGCATAATTGAAATTAATATATTTCACACTTTCACGAACATTAAAAATCATATCTTTAATCTTAGTAAGACCATCTTGCACTAACAGATTCTATATATGTGCACAACATCTAACATGAAACAATGCACCAACAAGGAATAACTTACTATTGAACGATAAGTTCTCCTTCACATTTCTCAGGCATGAATCATTGTAAGAAGCAGTATCAACAGATACTAAAAAGACTTTATTCTCAATCCCCACTACAAGAAAAAGCATTTTTAGCTGCAAAAACCATGTGTCTATGCTTAATTTTTCGTTGTAGCGTAGGTTGACCTACTCAAAGCCTTGGCTTTTATACAATTTTGGTTTTTTAAAAAAAAAATAAAAATAAGAATTGTTTTTCGTAGGCCTAGCGGACGCTATTTGCGAACCTAATTTCATATTGTGTAGGCCAAGCCTACGCTAACAATTCCTTTTCAAATCGAAGCCATCTGCCATAAACCCTTCGCTCATCTCATCTCATCTGCGTATAAACCTTCGCTGATTCCATATTGCCACCCCTAGACCACCATTGCCGTCCCCAATCGTAATCAGAGCTCCGAGGTAATTTGTTATTTTGATTTGGGACCAGGTTTTTGAGTTTGGTTGCATTGTTCATTTTCACTGTCTTCAATCAGATGTAAAACTTAGGGTTTTTATTTTCTTTTATTTTCTTAGATAGGAGGAGGTTGTATGTGTTGTATGGGCACTTGAATGAAGGGAGATTGAGGAATTCGGGGAGAGAGAGTTTTGGGATTGCTGAGATAAGATCTAAGAAATAGATAAGGGCGGTGGAGATGATAAGGATTTGTTCTTGTTGGTCGTTGAGATTGTTGTGAGCCTAGTGAGGTGTGCAGCCATGGGCCTAGGTCAAGATGATGGGCACTTCAGGAGGGTGCTTAATTTGGTGGAGGGAGTAAGGCCATGGCTCAGGTTTGTCAATGTTTATTGTTGCTGTCACTATTTGTTTTATGTTTTTGTTTCTGAGTTGTATGCTCTGGACTGATATACGCTGTTAAATCACCTCTTTATACAACTTATTATTTTTTCAGGGGATTAGAATCCAATTCGCACGAGAAGTTGCATAGGACGTTAGTAATCCACTTGGGTAAATGTGCTTTAAACTTACTAGGGAAGACACCAACTTTTGATGGAGATTTGGTGATTATGTTCTGCTGTATGACATTGACCGAGTATGTGAAATCTCCAATGAAAGATGAAGTCTACAAGGTAACCTAGTTCTCCACTTTTGGATAAATGCAGCTATAAATCATTCACTTGCCATCCTGATAAAATTTTAAATACAGATTGCACACAGGATATGTTCCTCACTGTTTGCACTGCAGGAGAATAAAACCTTGTATATCATTGACATACTGGACTGTGTTGCTCGTGAGTGCAAGGTAATGTCTATGAAATTCTATGGCTAGAACTTAATGATTCTGAACCATAACTTGAATCTGACACTATGTTGTCTGTACATATTTTGCTATTTTTCTATATCCCATGTTCATAATTTGATGGAATTTCATTAAATTGTAAGAACATAACCACAAGTAACCAACCATACAAAACTACTTAGTACTTACCCAGCCATTTTGGCCTAAGTGGCTAACCTTTCACCATTCAAGCCACCTAGGGTGTTGGCAATTCAATCATCTATAGATCGCAGATATTTAGAAGATTTACAGGTTTATTTTGTTCAGTTGATGAGTTTTTGGGTAAGACCATGTTTTTTAGTTACTGGTTTAGTTTGTTTCTATCTAAAAAATAATGTTGGTATTTTCTCGCTAAAGTGCTTGATTCTTATATTTATCAATTATATCTATCCTTTCAGGTTGAAGAGGGAAATACCGGAACAGAATTTGTTGAACTTGTATATTATTGTGTCAATAAATGTCAGATTGCAAATGCAAGTTTTTGCTGTACATTTGCAGCATATCTAAACAAAATAGCATAAAATTTTAAACAGGTATTTTTTAGCTAAGGTTTTCTTGTGTGTACTTTTCATTTATGTAGCTACTGTCAACATTTTGTATTCTGCTTTGATTGAAGTAGTTTGGCAGGTTATGACACCTATTAATTCCATACTGAGGCTTTATGCTGCTGGGTTGCTCCTTGCCAGTTGTAATTTGAAGTCCAGAACTGGAGAACTTGCATCATCTGGCAATGCAAAATTTGAAAGCTTGCTTGGAATCTTACTTCAAAATGAGAAGATACTACAGAGCTTGTCACCTTTGCTCGGTTCCTTGAAAATTTTCAGCAAAAGTAATTGTGTGTTATCCAGTGTTGAAGACCAATGTTTTGATGGTCACACGTGCATGCAGTCAGGTTTTGATTGTGAGGCTTCAATGACTTACCGGTCATTTTGTATAGAGGCGTTGAAATTTCTATGCCAACCTCTTGCCAAAGCAGTTAATTTAGAAAGGAAACAGATGGTCACTGAAAAGGATGACACTGCTACTATGACTATGCTGTCCACTGTCCAAGATGCATTTCTTATCCTCTGTCAACTTATTCTTTCTAGTCCAAGGTATATCCAGTGAATGTTCAAATTTATTTTGACCGATTATGGGCTGACCTTACTGTGGGAAAGTAGAAGGCTTAGTCACGCCCTTTGTGTTTCACCTGCGAATGAGGAATTCATCCTGAATTTGTTGGATGGGTTTAGTGAAATTTCTAAAATTGATTTCTGGATACGTTATCTTCAGGGAAACCAATCATCATTAATAGGGTTTAGGCAGAATTGAGTAAGGTGAAGAGGAATTGGAAGGGTTGTCCATTTACATTCAAAATTCCATTATTATCATATTTGTTTTTTCTGCATTTTCTTTTGATTTCAGTCTTAACTGAGGGATGTTGGAAAACACGGGGAAACACTAGAAGAGGAGTTGAATAGTGTTTCTATAAAACTTTAACGTTTTTTAAAGCCTTTTACAACAGACAAAGTGTTCTAAAGAATTTCAGACTATCTGAAGTATTTTCAGACAAATTACAAATATGTTTTATAAAACTGTTTAGTGTTAAACTATTAAAGCAACAGATTCAACTCCCTTTGCGTTCGTAAAAAACATAATTGAAAGAGTTTAAGGGATGAGAAAACTTAGACAAGAAATTATCCCGGTTCACTCACTACCACTGTGAGTTACGTCCAGTCCCAGAACAAACACACTACTGGATTTTCACTAATCTGAACAAATTACAAGTATTCTTTTCTCTCAATCCTTTTTAGGCTCTACCACCAAGTATTGTTTACACAACAAGCCTCTCTTGGCTCAACAACCAAGTATTCTTTCTTCCACCAAGCCTCTTCAGGCTCTTAGACACTAAAAGTGTTTACAAAGAAATAGCTTAAGTTGATGAACTACAAGTCAGTTCGCAACTTAAACAAGTAATTGTACAAGCTAACTGGGTTGAACTCAGAATATGAAAATTTGTGTACAAAGAAATATTAGAGTTTGTTTTTCAGGGAAAAACTAGCAGCGTATATGCGTCTTGATTCTTATATTTTTCAGCTCTTTGCATGAACCTTCAATGCAGTTATTTATAGAGGATAGATGAAGTCCGTTGAGAAACATCCATTAAGAGATAGCATTTAATGCTATTTAATCCGTTGTGAGATGGTCTCCAGACACATTGCAAAGGTTGCAGACTGCGCTGACCTTCTGCAAAAACTGCGAAGTAGACTTTCCTCTATTGTGCATGAGTTTCAAACAATTGAAAAGCACTATTCTGCATGCCTAAAAATGGAAGGTTGATTTCTGCATCCCCAAAAATCTTCAGTCTTGAGAACATCTTGTAGTCCACATCAGCAATCTTCAGAGCGCTTCACTCTTCAAATAAAATTGGACTTCAGAAGACTTGATGTCTTCAGACGAAGAACGCTTTAGAAAGCTTTGAATTTTAGATGATAACGTTTCTTCAGAGAGTCTCAATACTTCAGAGAGCTTGACATCTTCAGACAGATTTGTCACCATAGATGATGTCTTAGATCAGATGATTAGCTTAACTGAAATCAAAGTAAATCCATTAAAACACATGTGCATCTTTTCAATAGTTAATAACAAAATATGTATTCATTAAAATATAGAAGATAAGTTAGTTCTCTGCTTGTAAGGAGCCTGGACTTCCTTACTTCTACTCTTGATTCCATGTTTCTATCAAAATCACTTTTCAGTCAAGCTTCACTTTATCATCTAGGATTAGTCCTCAATCAATCATGATTTTAGGGGTCAACACATCCTTATTTCACAAGATTTTCTTTTATAGCTTGTTATACTCTATACACACCCTTCAAGCTAATGCTTACATTGGCTTCAGTATATGTAGCATTGTCTTTTACTACTCTCTTTGGTTTCTCAAATATTTACTCACACAACCAGAACAAACCTCTGTCTCTGCTAGGTATTTAAATCATACCATATGTTTCCAATTCAAATTTATTTCCCTTTCCTTTATCTTCCTTTTTAATCCCACTTGCTCACTTGCCTATTATGTGTAAGGTTTTGCCAAATTTCTTTGTTGGGCTATGCTTTGTATTTTTCCCCTTCTCTATATATGGTTTTTGGTTTCTGCTTTATTAACTTTTAAAGTTGAGCATGAAAATCTCTTGTAGATTTCTCTGTTTCTTATTTGGCTAAACTAAAACCCCATATCGGTGTTCAATTGGGTTGATTTCCTTGCAGCTTTATTGATTTAAATTCTGAGAAAATGTTATTGCTTTCCACCTCTATCAAAAAGCGTTTAAGCAGCTACTGGTTCATAGTCATAGTCATACATACATACCCTTTTGTTGTAATTCATCTCAAAAGGAGAGGTTCTATACTTTGAATCCTTTGCAGGACTCAGTAACAGTAAGAGTGGATATGAGAGCTTAGTTGAGGCAACTATTATGGCTAAGCGAAAATTCAATCCTATTCAGCAGAGAGAGGTTGTCATTAAAGCTCTTCACAGAGCCTTCCCAAAGCCAATACTTTCATTGGTCATTTTAGTTCACTACTCATTAGTATTTACTATTTTGATTTGATCTTCTTCTTGTGCTTTCCATGTCTCTTGTTGTTTTGACCTCTACTTCCTCTTCCATTTATTTGGCATTTGATATACATCCTTGGGTCTGCTCTTATATATGTTTTTCTTCTTCCATTTTAAGAATTATGTAATTTAATGATTTTTGTTTTTTAAGCTTCACTTATAACTCCATTTCCACTAAAGTTTAGGCAACTCAATTAGTCATTGTTCATGATGAATGAAAAGGAAATTGGAAGTTAGTTATTCTTTTCTCTGTAAGATTTGTTTTATGTTATTTTCTGCCTTGTTCAACTATTTCTGTTTTTATCTTTTGGCTGCTTATGATTTAAATTTTGGCTGCTACCATTGTTTATGATTTAAACTTCTCTCCATTTTGTTATATAAAAAGACTAAATGAAATCCAATTTTTAGCTTTTAAAGTGGCAAGCAAGTTTGAAATTGACACCAAAATTGACAAATTGGTTTACAACTATGTGTTATGTTGTGTTTATAGAATTTTGAATTATATGATGATAGAAAATTGGTGTAATTGATTGTATAGTGTCATTGTCTGGTGTGAATTAGCTAACAAGGCTGATGATATATTAGGCTTGCACCTTTAGCTTGATGTTGTTTTATGAAACTGTTCTTACCACATTAAGTTTGCCTTTGTTCTCAGGCAGCATAGCCAATTTGAGTGTTGCTACTGTGTTAGCTCCAGATGATATCCCTACCTGGAAAAATTAGAAACAAAAATACTTGCAATTCAAGAACAATCTGTTTCCAGTTATTTAAAAATCATATGTTAAATTTTGGGGGAAATCCATAGTTAAATGGATAAATTTCAAGAAGTTTACAAAATTGATTTGAAGATTACCATGAGTCATTCCTTTAGATCCTTATTTCAAGTGCCTTTTGCAAAATTGTTATCTGAATATCACATACCATAGTAATTATTTCATTACTTTAGATCCTTATTTCAAGTGCCTTTTATATTATTTCATCACTTTACCAAGTGTACATATAGAAATGAAATGAAGAAATGAAGAAATGATACCATGGTGCAAAACTTTAGCTATATATGCTTTTATATTATAGAAATGATTATGGAAAAAAATGCAGAAATGATACCATGATGTACTAAATGAAGATTTAACAAATAACTTAAAATAGAGAAGCAATCATATAAACATTAGTTTATCTTGAACTCATATAACATTAAATTGGACTTTCTTCATTTCAATAGGACTTTCTGAATAGGTAACCTTCTATTGCAGCTGCTTTGGTTATGTCTGTAACACGATACTTTATTATTATGGATGGTGATTATTTATAACTGTTACTTTATTATTGTTATTTTAGTTAATATATTATTTATTTTTTTATGTTAAAGATTTGTTCCTTTGATGAGATCTTGTATGTTGTTACAAGTAGGTTTATTAAAAAAATTGATTAGCGTAGGCCAGACCCCAGCTAATGTAGTCTTGGCTAATATTAGCGTAGGCCAGGCCCTAGCTACTCGTAGCGTATGCCTGACCTACACTATAGTTAGCGTTAACCATTTTAGTTAATTCTTGGCTTCTACTTAGCGTCGGCCATAACGTGAGCTGGCCTACGCTAACTAGCGTCGGCCTGGACGCAAATTTTTACTTCCAACATTTTAGCGGGGGCCACAACACCGACGCTAAGCCTACGCTAATTTGCTGTTTAGCGTCCGTTTTTCCCATTTAGCGTGGGCTTTTGGCCTACGCTAATTACTATTTTTCTTGTAGCGCCCCAAGCCTTCAAACACTTAAAAATAGCATCAGCCACGTTAATTCCACGCCTTGGAGCAGGTACCTTCACAAAACTCAAAACTCTCTTTTGAAGTTTCCACCCCTCATCAATAAAATGGCCAGTGATAACCATATATTCAACTACTTGATGGCTTGATTTCCACATATATGTAGTTAAGCTAACCTTGCTCACACTTTTCAACAAATTCTTCAAGTTTCTCTTCTTCGCATCATATATTGCTAAACAATCATTTCTTACTGTCTTACAAGAAACCTTCTAAAAATCTGGATTTGCAAATTGGAATGCCCACATCCAGAGCTCATCCTCACCAACACTAAAAGGATGTTCATGAGGCATAATAGCACTGGCAATTATTTCCCTCATATTCTCATTAGAGTATCTCACACTAGGAATTAGAAATGGATTACCTGGATTTGAAGGCTGAAATGGAATGACACTTTACTTCTTTTTCATGAGCCAATTGCAACCTCCTTTGCAAATAATTTTCAGTGTGTCTTTTCAAATGACTAGTGATGGCCCCTTTACCTCTAGTAGCAAATTTGTCTTTACAATACTTGCAAACAAGTTTCTTTGCACCTCTATTAACTTCAACTTCCTCAAAATCATTCCAAACAACTGAAGTTTTCTGCCTCTTACTTTTAATGATTACATCTTCACTAACTTGATCGTTTCCTTTTTCCCCCTCTTGTGCATTAGTTGGTAGTTGACTTGAATCTGTGGGCACCCGTGTAGTCACCTCATTAATAGATCCAAGAGCGGATGAAACTACTTCATTGCTCTGAAGTGGAGAAGCCATTTTCTGGAACTGAAAATAAAATAAAAGTAAAATTAGAACGAAATTTTCATAATTATTAACAAAAGAAATAAAATAATATATACAACAATAGTCATGCACTAAATAACATATTACCATACCAAATAGGCACTAAATAACATATTAACATACCAAATAAAAACTAAATAACATGCAGTCAGGCACTAAATAACAGACCAAATAGGCATGGTTCCCTATTGAATGAGCAGCCCCTAATTCACAGTTTCACACATATTACCTAATGAATGATGCAACATATAGAAGATACAGTAGCAGTAGGCACCTAAACCCTAATTAACAATTTCACCCTAATTAACAATTTTACACAATTTCACACATATAATTAAATAAGATTAATTAAAATTCTTAAAAGCGTGAATTAGAAATTTTTTTGCCTATATTTCAGTCTTGAGATTGTGATAAAAAATTAGTGAACAATTTTTATAAAAACTATAATATTAATTATATTTCTTAGTTTATATGCACAATATTAAATGACAATCCAATTAAAATGGAAGAAGTATAATATTAAAACGTTTTCTACTTGAATTCTTAAGGTTTTATTTTTTTTTATGATTTTTTATGAAAAAACCTACAAGTTTAAGTCATAATAGGTAAGTTTTTCTAGAAAATACACTGTCATGGGCTTTTACAATGATTAATAATAATATACAGGGTTGTAGGTAATACCCGTTATAGAGTATCATGGAAAGGCTTTTACACCGGTTCCAGTTGAATTTTCTCTTTTAAAATATAAACGGTGGCCTTTTATAGTGGTTATTTATAGGAAGCGGTGTGAAAGGTTTCAATTTTTTTATGGCTTCGTCTACCGTACTTGTGTGAATGGGTCTGGTACCGTACCAGACCCCTGTGGCTTTCGTTAGATTTATAATAATTTTGATCAATGGTGTAAATGTTTTACTTATTACCGATATGTTGGGTGAATGTATATTAACTGTTTGTAATTGCATTTGACACACTAATCTGTCAAATTGTGTAATTACCCATCCGCATCACAAACACTTTTAGAAGAAAAAAAAGAGGAAAAGAGAGGGAGATGAAATTTCTAATCACAATCTCCCAATCGAAGAGGTGGCCAGGATTTGAAGATGGTGGTCAGTGCAGAAGACAGAGGCCGGGGATTCGGATAGACGACGGCTAAAGAAAAATGCAGGGGTGGTTGGCAGAGCGGTGGTGGCGGCAAGCAACTCCGGGCGGCGCTTCATCGCGGCAACGTGTTGCCGTTCCCTCACATTCGCCCTTCACGGCGATGCCTCTACCCAATGCACTGTCGTTCCCTCTCGCCGACGATGTTCGTTTTCATTCTTAATTCCCTAATGAGTTGAGATATTTAGCTTAATGCTGGGTCAATGGGTGTTCCGAATTGGATTAGGGACTATTTTGTTCTCCAAAATTAGCTAGGGTGCTAAGGAATTGTGGAAGAGAAAGAAAGTAGGGCTATCTCTTGTGCCACACAGGATTACTCTATTCATCTTTTAATCTTTTAATTGGTGGATTATTTTTGAGGTTTGTGTCTTTGAACCTTGCTTGCGTTACAATGATTAAAAAAATTGAGCTCTGTGCATGTGTATGGGTGCATGTGTTTATGTGTGTCTGTTTATTCTGTGTTCATAGGATTTGATTGTATTGGCAATGGGTTGTAGCCTATGTAGAGCACCCACTACTTTTGTGGTTAAATATCATGGGTTGGATTGGTAGAATTGGGAGAAGTTAATGCAACTGAAAAGGAGAAAAGCAAAATAATAAAAATTTCTTATACTCCTAATTAAGGAGTAGAATTTTGCCATGCATGATTAATCTATTTGGTGTCTCTTGATCGGTGAAATTATACAATCTTTTTTGTTTTAGTTGTCTGGACTCATTGTTACAACTTACAAAACTAAATTGTAGTTTGTGTTTATTGGAATGCAGGGACACCTTTTCGTGTCCTCCTTGTACCTTAGTGCAACCATCAATGCAAGTACCTTAGTGCAACCATCAATGCAAGCTGTCACAGGAGATGCTTTCCGTGTGCCTTCTCATTTCTGCTTAGAACAAGGCCAAAGCACTCAAGGTACTGTGTGCAAAGCTATATGAAATGAGAAGAACAATGTAGCTGGTGACAAGAACTTATTTGGAGCTCTTTGCAAATGGTTTTGATATGCTTTGTGAGTGTAGTCTGCAGATGTTATATGTGATGCTTTTACAGATGAAATTGTGTAACTCAGAGATGAGTTGGTGGGATGTGTAAGTATTAAATTAGGCAGGTGTATTCTTCAGAAATCATAACTCTCTGCTTCCTTTTTGTTAACACCTATATATATGGTTATTGCTTCCAAACTCTCTATTAACTATCTGTTAACACCTATATATATATATATGGTTTTGTTAACTCTGCTTCCTTTTTGTTAACACCTATATATATTAGGCAGGTGTAGTCTTCACAAATCATAACTCTTTGTTTCAGGTACATCTATATATATGGTTATTGCTTCCAAACTTGATGGACTCGACTAGTGGAGCTTACTCATCCTAACTTTGTTTTGAAGGCAAAAGGTAGCACTAGCTTGGACAAGTTTGTTGACATAACGCTGGGAGACAAAGAAAAGCATGCTGCAAGACACATGATGAATTTGGCATTGCTATGTGTTGATGTGACTTTTAGAAGACCATCAATGGCTCAAATTGTGCAAGAGCTGGAGGGAATTCAAAGGGATAGTGGCAGCAGTGTTAGAAAAAAACCACTGACAAAAATAAACTAGAAAGATAGGGTGCTAGAAGAAAAATAAGCAAGAGAAATTGCTTAACCAAAAGGAAGAAAATAATCATGAAAATAAAGTGGAGAGCTCCATACCTTAGGGAACTTGATAGTGGAATTGTGACAGAACAAAAATGTGGATAGAATGTTGTATAGCTGTTTATAAAACTTCGTTGCATGGGTTTTTCTTATAAAAACGAGAACAAATTAAAAACATAAACTTACCAGTACTATTATTGCCAATTTTCGGTGTCTAGTGCACCTTAAGTTGAGGTTGATAAAAAGAGCAGGGAACAAGGAAGAATCCCACGGAACGACTTTTGATAATCACACAGTGGCTGTTAAGCTTTTAAACTTGGTACACCTATAGCCTTTTTTGTCCAAAAAATAGAAGACCAAGAAGAAAAAAAGAAAAATACAAATCAGAGTTGGCTATGAATACAAAAATTACTGTAAATTGAATTGGAATTGACATTTTGGAATGATTCTTTTATTGTATTTCATTATACACTATACAATTATAAATTTTGAGTTTCAGATCGATAACCAGATTTTTTCGTTATTGTTTCCGATAGTAACTAATAACCAGGATCCTCAGTATCCAGCACTGATTTCGCCATTTGCAGCCTGGTATTCGAAACTCCACGTCAACCATGTCGAAGGTTAATTGTAGTTGATTTCGTATGCGTGGTTGAATCTGTCTCAAAGTAATTATTAATGGATTTGATGTCGAAGGCAATGGTAGAAGGAAGAAAATAAATGTGTAGAGTCGATGAAATTAGAGGGTGAAGCGGCACGGTCCTGGGGACAGTCGTAGGTGTTGTGGGTGATGGCGGACGACGGACCTTGTCAAGCTCACGGCAGCGTGACCAGGGAGGTGAGGGAAGCAACGGGCTTGGCTGATTGCAGTGGAGCAAGGACGCTTTGTGACAACTCCGACAAGGTGAGGAAGGGCGACTCTCGACAGTGGATCTCGCGGAGGCCGTAGCGAAGCAATGCGGTTTATGGTGGCGTGCACGACTAGCCGTAGGAGATGGGGCTGAGAGTGATGGCCACGGTAGGAGTGGTGGCTGGCTGTTCGTGAGAGCCACTCCCTTTCCCTCGACCGTGAGAATATAGCTCACTTAGCCGGTGATTATGAACGCTCGATCAGCCAGACACTACCTTGGTGAGAAGGGGCTGAGAAATGCTTTGATTGGAGAAGTTGGAGCTTGCTATTACAGAAATAATGGGGACTTATTTGTAAATACATAATTTTGAACTATTAGGTAAAGCAACTTGCTATTACCTGTAAAATATGTTGTGTACGGTACATGACCCATTCTTGACTTGTACCGTAGAAGCCACCTTTTTTTATCATGCTTAAATTAGCATATCGGACATCGGTCCTTGATTCTCATGAGACCATTTGTCATTGGCTTTTTTTAAATAGCATTTTAGTCTCTAATTTTATTAAAGGCTTTATCTAGGGTGTTTCATATCATGGGTATAACACCGGTATTTCACCTTTTTTTAACCATAGGATTTAGTATTTTTTGAATGAATGGTCTAGATTAATTACATGCTACCCGTTAGTAGAAATTTATAAATATTACCAATTGGTCCCTCTAAATGTTATAAAAAAATTACTGAATTTAATAGAATACCCATTCTTTCACCAAGTCTACGATGAGATTTAGAAACTTGAAAGTCCAGAGCCATTACACGGGAAGATTTATTGCACAGGACCAAGTTTGAGTTACATTTTCTGTTGCATTTTAATTAAGTTTAAAAACTTATGATTATTAATTATTGATTAAGGTTAATTAGCTAGCTTTTGTTTGGAACTAAAATTAGGCCTTATCCTTTCTCTCTACTGTTGCAACTACAAGAAGCACGTACCCAATTGATATTGATTTGCATTTTCACGACACTCTTCCTACGTTTATGCAATCAATGCCACCTTCTTAAAATTTCGGTCTTTCACTTTAGTTTTGTTCTCATTTATCTAGTGAACTGGACTTGTACAAAAATTAATTGAGTCCCATTTTACAAATTAAAAGCAAATAAATCCCACTCTCTTAAATCTATGCGTAACTCTACCAACCTCGGCCTCTGTTCACTGGTTCGCTATTTGTAGAGAAACTCCACCAAGCACTGTGCAACACAAAGCAAGCTCGCCCTGCATAACTCCACAAAGCTCTGACACTATTCACTGGTTTGTTGTTTGAAAGCAAACTCTACAATTCGACCTTCAACAAATTTTACTAATTAATGTGTCCAACCACCAAAGACAATAATTGAATGCAGCATCTACTCTTTTATGAAGTGAGATCCACCAAAACCAAGAAAAAACTACTGCAACTATTGAAAACATATGGTTGTACCTTCACCAACCCACTCGATTCAAATGGATTATGAACTTTTTGCAACTCTAAATACAAAAATGAAGAGGTCCTTATCAACAAAATTTGAAAGTTTGTGTTTTTTATTCCCAATAAGTAAAATTACCTACACTAGCAGGTTATTTCTATGAAAAAAAAGTGAAACACCGGTGTTTCACTCTAGAACGACCATTTATTAAAAATTTATACTTTAATCCTTACTTTATTATAAAAATGCATTTAAAGACTAAATTACGTGCTTTTAAGAATCAATCGAGCTAATTTAGTCTTTTATTATTTAAAAAAAAAACTAGCCAAAGTTCCAAACTGCACCGTTGCTCTCAGATCCCTCTCATCCTAAACCCCAGACCCACTGAAAGCTCTCGACTCACTCATTGTATCGTCTCTCAAATTCTCAGTCCCTCCTCTCTTTCACACTCTTTTTTCCTCCTCTTGCATCCTCAAAGCTTCTTCTATACCGCGCGTGAAGGTGAATCCTCATCTTGATTTTGCAATTGATGCATTTCTATTTGATTTTTCTTTTTTGAATTTTGCATTTTGTGTGAAACTGTATTGAATTAGAGAAATGTGGCTTTTTTTTTCCCTTATCAAAATTTTTGTTGATATTGGTGGTTTCGATGATACCCTAGGTTTTTCTTTTTTTCAGTATCACGCCCTTGTGAATTACTTTTGGGGTGTAATTACTTTCATGTTAGATTACGAATGTTGAGATTTTGTGGTGAATGAGATAAATTTAGGTTCCGGAGTTTATGTGAGTTGCTTTTACTTTCTTTCAATTTTTTTATTATACATGGGTGCTTTCTTGAGAAATTGGTAATTCATGTCCTGGGGCCCTTCTATGCTTGGATTCTACTTCTAAAGCATATTGGTGTGCAAATTTTCTAACTTTCTATTATGTGTTGTGTAGAGGCATCTGCAAAAGGGATTAACCTTATGTGTTATGATCACTTGACTTGTGCTGATTTTTCTCATGGGGAATGTTTGGAAATGGAATATTCGTCTTCACTCAATGTGATTACTTTAGGTCAATTGAGATTCCTTATTTGTCTTACAACTAACAGTGAATGATATTTTTACATTCCTTATGTTGCATGTTCTAGTATATTTTCTTGATTTGACTCCCATGTTTGTGCAATAATAATTTAATGAAAGTATGAGTAGTATTTTCAGCAGATTTTGTTTCTGTTGATATTAAATTGAAATGTGTCTGTTTTGGTACACAAGGAATAAGCCAAATAGTTCTAACTCTCAGGCAAAAAGGAAATGTTTTCCCAGAAACAGAATTAAGGTCATCTCCCTTTGGCACTACAAACAAAGCCATAAGCTACATTCCTTATAGCACAAAGTAATTTTGATTGGGTTTTATTTGTCACTAATAATTACAATTAATCTTCTTTTGTACATTTGTTACGATTCTTTTGTTTGTTTATGTTAATCATGTCTTGTTCACTCGTTAATGCAGGTGGTTAGTGCCGGTTAACATTGGATTTACCTTCTTGATTGGAGGATTCTTGGATGGATAATTGTAAAATTACTACAGCCAAATATGAAATTGAAAGGTCTTATATATTATTGCTTCATGTTCAACAGGTAATATAACACGTGAGTTATGGTATGGTTGGTAAGAGTAAAAATGGGAAGGAATGGAGAGGCAGAAGGTGTGAAAATTGACAATGTAACAAGATATGAATGCAGGCTTTGATTTAAACGACTCAGAGAAAAAACACGGACAAGGTAAGTCTAAGCTAGTCAGCTGGCCAAGGCGATCAAGCAAAACTCGCTAATTTAGCTTAACTTTTGTTGAATTACCGAGTTGAGGGGTTGTGTATCGTCACAGAATAACGGTCTGATTATGTAAATAATAACCGTATTAATTAACTACCTATAATAACTACTTACCATCCTTTTTAATATAGACCGTTACAATTATTAATTGGTCGTTATATCGATTAAGTAGACGTTACACTTTCACCCACAATTATAACAATAATATAAATAGGAATCGAGGAAGAACAAAGAAGGGGAAACAATTCTACTAAACTAGAGGCTATTACTCTGTCTCCAAAAATTTGAGACCAGAAAAATTAAAGTTGCATGATTGTTATACATACACATAATGGAAGTCCTTAAATTAGTAACTTATAAACAATTTTGGTTCACCATTTAAATCATTTATGGATCCGTCTCTGTATTTGAGTTGAATGGAATTAGATAAGTCCTTAAAATCAAATTCGGTTCAATCTAATTTTTTTTTTTAATTTTCACATTTTCGATTTTTGTACGTAGTTTTCAAGTTTTTTGGTTCTTTTTTCATTTCCATTAGATTGATTAGGTTGTTAATACCCTATTCAGATTTTATCTTATTCGGGTCCTACATGTGTGCTTTTTTTTTTTTTTTTTAACTAAAACTGGAAGCTTTATATTGCACACGAAATTTAATAGGAAATTGCCTTTAAAAAGGGAAGGTGCTTTTATAAGAGATGTACGAATGGATATTATTGATTTAAAGCAAATGAGTGGATGTAAAGTTATTTTCAAAATAACATTTTAAAAAAGACTCACGCATGTATTGATATTATATGCATTACTTATTTTTATACTTACCTTCACGAGAACATTTTCTTACTAACTAAATAATACTGGTGAGTCACTATTCAGTATTCATTAATATGTTTAGATTGCCAACTTGACCAGTCATTCTTAAAGCTACTAATTTAATCTAACGGTCATTATCTCGCATATATATTCCTTGATTTCATGGCTTATGAAAAGTTTAACATCTTTATTTCTCATCCTAATTATTTTTAATTAAAGATAAGCTGATCCACATAAAAATAATCGTTTAACACGGTCAAAATAGCATTACAATGCCATGGGTGCATGGTAAGGAGTTTTTTCAGCTTAAGTTGTGATCATGAATTCGAGCTTTATATATATCTTCCATAAATGATACCAACAGTTTTACACAAAAAAATGTTATGGGTGCGAACAGGCCATTCATTAAACCATTAAAAAAAAATGTTATTGGTGCGAACAGGCCAAACATTAAACCTTTAAAGAAATATTAATTTTTTTTCTTCGCAGTCATTTGCCCCGTTCCAAGTTCCAACATCCCCACATCACACAATAAACTGCAATGAATCTAAGCCGCGATAAAACACCAATTCATTGACTCATCAAAAATGTGTTTTTATTGGTTGGTAAGTGAGGAAGTCTTGGTCTACTTAGTCATGCGCTGGCTTAACAGCCAACCCCACCTAACTCCAATTTTATTTTCCCTCAGCCGGTCAGTAGTATAGTATAGTGCATTTGTTTATTCAAAGCATGTGAGCTGATCCTCCATCTACCCATTATCTCTACCACTTTGCCTTCTGCAAGTATATGTATATATATATCCTCACCACTTTGCCACACACCACAACATTGTATCAAACTTTTAAGTCTTCTGTCTTTGCTTTCCGTGCTTAGCTACTACGTGGTCAGCATCAACCTTTCCTTCATCTCCATTTCTTCTTCTTTGCAACTACTTTAGAGAATTTCGAAGATGGTGAGTGTTGATGAGATCCGGAAGGCACAAAGGGCAGAAGGCCCTGCTACAGTCTTGGCAATTGGCACTGCAACTCCTCCAAACTGTGTCGAACAGAGCACCTACCCTGACTACTATTTCCGTATCACAAACAGTGAACACAAAACAGAGCTCAAAGAAAAATTCAAGCGCATGTGTAAGATATATATATATATATATATATCTCTTATCTTCATTTCATCATATATATTTAATTTATGTGCTTGTATTTAGCTTTGTTTTGCTCCTTTAATCTCATTCTCTGACTGAACTGCATATCATTTTTCAGGCGACAAGTCAATGATTAAAAAGAGATACATGCACTTGACTGAAGAGATTCTAAAGGAGAATCCGAGTATATGTGAGTACATGGCACCTTCGTTGGATGCAAGGCAAGATATGGTGGTTGTGGAAGTGCCAAGGCTAGGAAAAGAGGAAGCAACAAAAGCCATTAAGGAATGGGGCCAACCTAAGTCCAAGATTACCCATCTCATCTTTTGCACCACTAGTGGTGTTGACATGCCTGGTGCTGATTACCAGCTCACGAAGCTCTTAGGCCTTCGCCCATATGTGAAGCGATACATGATGTACCAACAAGGGTGTTTTGCTGGTGGCACGGTGCTTCGTTTGGCTAAAGACTTGGCTGAAAATAACAAAGGTGCTCGTGTGTTAGTGGTTTGTTCAGAGATAACCGCAGTTACTTTTCGTGGCCCGAGTGACACTCATCTTGATAGTCTTGTGGGGCAAGCATTGTTTGGAGATGGTGCAGCAGCTGTTATTGTTGGTTCAGACCCAGTGCCAGAAATTGAGAAGCCTTTGTTTGAGCTAGTATGGACTGCACAAACAATTCTCCCAGATAGTGAAGGAGCCATTGATGGTCATCTTCGTGAAGTTGGGCTGACATTCCATCTCCTCAAGGACGTTCCTGGACTTATCTCAAAGAACATTGAGAAAGCTTTGGTTGAAGCCTTTCAACCTTTGGGTATCTCTGATTACAACTCCATCTTTTGGATTGCACACCCTGGTGGACCAGCCATTCTTGACCAAGTTGAAGACAAATTAGGCTTAAAGCCATAAAAAATGCGAGCCACCAGACAAGTGCTCAGCGAGTATGGTAACATGTCAAGTGCATGTGTGTTATTCATCTTGGATGAAATGAGGAGGAAATCGAAAGAAGATGGGCTTACCACCACAGGTGAAGGGCTTGAATGGGGTGTGTTATTCGGTTTTGGGCCTGGACTCACCGTTGAGACTGTTGTGCTCCATAATGTGGCTGTCTAAATCATCATACTTCACTAAAAGGGACAAATCTTGAATCCTATTTGTAGCTAATCTTATTTTCTTTTTTAGCCAGAAGAAAATTTATTAATAATTCTTTCTTTCTTTGGGTTTTTTTCCCCATTGATCACTTATCACATGTTTCTTATGGTATACCATATAATGACGTTCATATGTAATAAGACCCTTATGACTTAAGTTGTAATTTGAAGGCAAATTTGTATCAGAATCAAGTACTAGTTACGATTCCACATGGATAAAAGACTTCTATTATTAATCTTTTTGGTGATATCTAAACCATTTTTGGAGTGGAGTAGGAACCTGTTAGGCAGCTAGGTCTAACAAAGGTTGAGGGTTCTTATGCTACAGTAAAAAGGGTTTTAGAGAAAGAAGAAAAGAAACAAAAGTTAAATATGATTTTTCATTGCCCCATTCTTACATACAAGATTCCTATTTAAAACCAACAGAGTAATAGATGGCCATACATGTGGCAACATCCTACATTAGGGAAAATACTAATTCAAAACAGTAAATGGGCTAAATAATAGAGACTGTAATTGGGCTCAGAAATTAGACAAAGTCTCTAAGCCATGAAGGTTTCTAAACCTTTCTATTGGGCCTAATTGGTCCACTAACATTACTCTCCGGCCCAGTTGAGACCTTGTCCTCAAGGTCCTTCAATTCAGATGGGAGCACATGGCTTCTATTTGGAGGGAACGACTCGGATTGATTGAGGGGAAAATCGTGCGGTTGCTGGTTGCTAGAAGAATGAAGCACACAGATTGTGCTTTTGGGGAATAGCTGAGATCTACTCGCAGGAGAAGCATGGTGATCTAACGGCTCTAGAAGCTTGCCCAAGGGTCTCTTTGACTGCGCATGGGAGACAGCAAAAAGTTGTTCAAGACGCGTGAAAGCTGCTGCATGTGCTGGACAACTGGCTCGATCAGATGGTGGGGAGCTCTCTATAGTGGTCCGTTGAAGATCCAACGGCCAAGGAGATGGCGCGTCACATGTTGCTGACATCGCCGCTAGAGTGGCAAGTGACGCGCTGCCACGTGTCGCAGCTGTGCCCAAGGCAACGCGTTTTGCGCCAGAATGTGTACCCGGTTATGAATTTTGAATAAACGGCTAAGATGTATCTGCAGAGAGCCCATGTGAACCAATTAGATCTGACGGTGGGGAAGTGGGGCAGTGAGAACTAAAACTATTATTCTCATTATCAGAAACCAAAGGCACTTTATTTTCTTCAGTTTGAGAGAGAGGGACTGCGTTTGAGTTTCCTTCCTGAAGGCAGTCTCTAAACTGAGTGGGTAAAGGAGTGAAGTGAGCTTGAGGGTTCCCATCGTAATAGGGGCGCAATAAGGAGACATGAACCACTGGGTGTATCCGAGAACCAGGGGGAGATTTAACTCGTAGGCAACTGTTCCAATGTGACGACTGATAATAAAAGGCCCAAAAAACCTTTTGGAGAGCTTCTGAGATGACCGTTGGGAAACAAAGTGTTGCCGATAAGGTTGGAGACGAAGCAGCACCCAATCTCCAACAGCAAAGTTGACGTCCTTTCTATGCTTGTTGGTCTGGTCTTGCATATTTTGACGGTGAGGCTTGAGGTTCTCTCGGAGTGTGCGTAGAACTTCCTGTCGCTGTTGAAGGGTGGTGTCCAGAGAGTCGATTGCAGATGAACCGGGGACATAGTCTGGGATTGCTGGAGGCGGTCGTCCATATAGAGCCTGGAACGGTGTCATACGTATTTCAGAGTGAAAGGTCGAGTTATGCCAAAACTCAGCAAGGTGCAAGAACTTATACCATAGCCGAGGGTGATCATTGGTGAAGCAGCGAAGGTATGCCTCTAAACTTCGATTTGTAACCTCTGATTGTCCATCTGTTTATGGATGATAAGACGAACTGTATTTCAGTGTTGTCCCTTGGAGGTGAAAAAGCTCACGCCAAAACATACTCAGAAAGAGGGGATCTCTGTCAGAAACAATGGACTTTGGGATGCCATGGAGGTGGCAAATCTCTACAGAGAAACGCGCAGCTAAGTCTTGGGCGCTGTACTTGGTGGGGAGTGCCAAAAAATGCACGAACTTGGTGAGACGATCACAAATAACCCAGATTGCCATGTGCCCAAAGGAGTTGGGTAGATGGGTGATGAAATCCATGGTAAGTTCTTCCCAAACCTGGATTGGAATTGGCAGTGGCTAAAGTAGGCCACCTTTATTTTGAGGGACATATTTATTTTGTTGGCACTCTGGACAGTTTCTAATAAAAAGCTTGGTGTCCCTATATTGGCCAGGCCAGTAGAAGGAAGCTGCTAGTCGGGCCAGTGTTGGTTTGAGACCGGAATGTCCTGCAACTGGGGTGGCATGGAACTCGCGAAGCAGAGCATGGTGCAGTTCAGAAAAACCGGGTACGTACACTCTTTAAAATACAATAAGCCTCGTGAAAAATTAAAGAACTCATTAGCTTATTATCAGTGACGCTCCTCTGTACTAATTTTTGTCCCTCTTCATCTGATTTGTAGTAATCTTGAAGTCTAGTCACAATGAAAGGAATAGGGGAAGATACCAAGGAAAGGAGAAGTTCGTCATCAGTGAACTTCCGGGAGAGTACATTGGCCACCAGATTGTTTCTGTCAGGTTTGTAGAAAATCTCAAAATGAAAGCCTTGTAATTTCGTAGCCAATTTCTACTGTTCCGGTGTTTGGAATGTTTGTGATAGCAAATTTTTCAGACTTTTTTGATCAGTGAAAATATGAAAGTGATGACCAATCAAGTATTGACGCCATTTCATTACTGCTTCTGTAACAACATACATTTCCCTGATATAAACTGAGGCTGCCTGCATTTTTGGACCAAGCTTTTTGCTGAAAAAGGCGACAGGATGCCCATTCTGTGAGAGAACAACACCAATGGCAACAGCAGATGCATCTGTCTCGATCACAAATGTCTTAGAAAAATCTGGGAGGGCAAGTGTAACACCCGCGTTTTTACTGTTTTGTCGTATTGTGTGATTTATTGAATTTTGAGTGATTAAAATTATTTTTAATCATCAAAATTAATTTTTATGAGTTTAGGAATGAATTTCCTATTTTTCTAGAATTTTTGGGGATTTTTGGGAATTTTTTGTGAAAAATGACCTTTTTGCCCCTACTGTCTAATGAACCGGGCCAGAAAAATTGCACAACCCTTCCCTTCCTTCTCATGCAAGCCGTGCATGTGGGAGTATGTTGCATGGAAGACACTTGTCTCTTTCTTTCTTTCTTCCAAGACATGTGTCAAGCTTAGGCCATTATGGCATTAAAACACCAAAACACTTATTTTTTTCTTTTCTTCCTCACATGCAAGACTTGAGATTTTTCTCTCATTTCTTCCTTTCTATCCAAGAGCAAGCCGTGAATGCCGTGAATCTCTCTCTCTTTCTCCCAAAAAATCTTTCAATTTCTATCAAACACTTTCAAGCCAAGGTTCCATTTTTGAACCAAAGCTTAAACACCTAGCCTTCAAGCATTCTGAACTCTTGTTTGGTGATCAAAGGAGGGATTCTTGGGGCTGTTTTGGGAGCTGTTGCTGCACCTAATCTTTGAGGGATTTCTTTAGGTAAAGGGGGGGAGAACTTGAACTCTAGTAGGATAGGTGACTAGAGTCAAGGATTACCCTTGATCCTTGTCTTTGATCCTCTTTTCTCTTAAAAAATGAGTTGTTGGAACCTATCTCTTGAGAGATTTGGTTCGGCTATTTGGTGGTGATATTGTGTGGTTGATTTAAAATGTTGTTGTTGGTTAAAATGTGCTTGGATGATGTTTTGGAATACATGCAAACCATGATTTTGATTGAAAAAAATTTTCCTTTTTCCTCACAATGGTTCGACTATTTTCTTTAATAGGGGCTGCATGTGTTTAAAAAATTTTTTGATGGTTGTAATGAGCTTGGATGATTGATCTAAGAGCATGCATGTGGTTGTTTGAAATTATAGAATTGATTGGGTGCTTGATTCTTGAAAAAAATGGTGTTTATGAGTTTATGAATAAAGGTGTGAACTTGAAAATGTTTATGAATGAATTTGGGTGAATTAGTATGATATCAGTTGAGTAGAATGCTTGTTGATGATTGTGTTAAATTTTGGTGAAGTTTGGAAGTTGTTGGAATTTTGATGTTTTGATGAACATTCAAAGTGTTCATCTTTGTTCTTGAGTTGTTCATGAGGAAACTCGCCAAGAACTTGTTTTGATCTTGAAATGACCAAGAGAAGTTGGAAAAAGGTGTTTTTGGGCCTTAGTTGTCCAAAAGGCCAATAAACTAAATTAACTAAAAAGGTTTAAATTTCAATAGGAATAAATCTTTAAAAATAACAAGAGGGCTAAATTCGGATTCCAAGTTTAACCCAAACAAAAGTCACCATAAAAGTCAAAATTTTGAATGGTATTGTGTAAGAATGGACTTCTAAGAGTCATCTAACCTTTGGGCCCTTGGTTCAGGCCCAAAACCTTCAAAAAAGAGTCAAAGGACTCATCAAAAGTCAACCAAAAACATTTCATGGATTTGGGCTTAGATTAGAGTTGGACTTTAACTCTAATCCAACCTATCAAGACTAAAACTTAGAAATTAATTAGTGGGATTAGCTAATTCAATTTGTCTAAAATTATTAATTCAATCCATTTAAGTTAATTAAGTGAAGAATAATTAATTAAGGCTAAATTTAAATAACCTTAATGAAGATTAATCTTAATCTTAATCACTAATCACTAATGAGGTATTAATTAGGTAATTAAGCCTTAATGATGATTAAGAACTAATTAATTATGATTAACCTTAATCAAATGTAATTAAAAGCTTAATCCAAGATTAAGGAAGGGATTAAGGGATAATTAGGAATTAATCAGAATCTTAAGTAAGAATTAAGATTAATTATAATTTAGTTAATGATAACTAATCATAGTTAAGGGTTAAACCCAGTCTTAATTAGACATACAAGACGGATTAGGGTAGGTAACACTATCCATATGACACAATCATAAGTCTTAGTAAATTATAGGACTTAAGTGGAAATGATTATTGATTCAAGAAGAACATTAGTACAAACTACCTTAAAAGATTATAACCAACACACTCTTCTTGCATAAAATTTGAGAAGCTTAGTGAGAGAGTGCGGTTCCAACCCGAGATGGGGTTTGGTTTTGCCTGAAGGGAAGACATTGAATCTGGCCGTACCACGGGTAAGTAGTGACGTAGAATGATTCAATGGGCTTTGCATGTAAGGATGTGTATGCTGCGAAGCATTATTGAGTGACATGCATCATAAAGCATTGATGATATTCGAGGTTGAAAACCTTACGACCTATATGGCAGTGCCACTTGGTACAGTGTGAAATCGGTTGGGAAGGGTGTAACTGGGTTTTGCAAAGAACGCCAGTGGGTCCTCAAAAGGGACGCCAGCCCTGAGGTTAGCCTAGCTCCTAGAAGATCTCATGTGACGTAGGTTAGCTCCCTACTGTCGAGATCGTGGAACCCAGCATTACTATTCCCGTCGCTCTCATGATTTTCGCGGTCAGTTGAGATTGTCTGGAAGTCGGATAAATGATTTGGCCAAAATTGAGCAATGCTCTTTGTACCAGCGCTAGTACAGACTCTAACTCCTGATACGTTGTAGGTATATGGTCGGGCAGTTGCTGTGTGCACTGTGGATGGTGATTTTTCCCCGGGCCCTCATGCATTAGTCTATATGCATCATGATGATATAAATTGTATTCATTTGGGTGTTGAATTGTGTGGAAATCCTATGTGTGTGCTCTAGTTCACTATATCCTATGTGTTGTGAGTTCATGCGATGTGTTCTCACCCTTCCTTTCTGTCTTTGGTTGTTGTGTTCTTCTCGTTACGTCGATAGCCGACATTGGAGACCTTCACTATGACATCAATGAGAGTGCAGCTGCGGTGGATGCCCAGAGGAACCTGGAGGGTGACAGACATTCCTCGTAGATGTGAGTTTACTGTGGAGGTTCGCGTCATCATCACCCATCCCGACCTCCCGCTCGTACCAGAGATAGATTTTATTGTACCAGTGACCCTCGAGTTTCCGATGCCACCTAACTTGGTGAGCTATACCACTTACCGTCCTTCACGTCGTCGTCCTGCTTCTTCGTCGTCATCGTGGTCAACGCAGATGGCGGATATGGTTGGGCCAAACTCCCCCAAATACTCACCCTCTTCCGAGGCATCAGATTCTCAGCCTATGCATCCTGACGCGCAAGGCCGCTCTCTCTCTCGAGTGAGTTAGAGCTTATTGTTATTGATGATACGTCGGAGGAGGAGGAGGATCCGGAGGAGGAGCCATAGGAGGAGCCGGAGGAGGAGCCGAAGGAGGATTCTTCCAGCGACGAGTAGGATTAGTATGGTTTGAGTCTAGGTAGTAGCAGCTCTGATTTGGCGACCTCTTCTTTTGTATTTATTTGAGGTCTTGTTTATTTTGGCTTACTACTAGAACTCATATTTTGGTGTAGATATTCAGGTGACTCAAGAGGTACACTACTTTTATGCATGTATGTATATATATATATATCATGATGTTTCTGTTTCCTTATGCTGATTCTATAAATGTGTGTATGTTGTGTATGTGCGCGAGGTAATAACCGTCTAGACGTTTTGGAAAACAAGTTTCAGAAATAAGGAAAGAATATTTTATAAATATTTAAAATAAATTAGAGATGTAGTAGGTTGATAACGACTAAATCCTTTTAAAAAAAATTCCACATTTTTAACGTTTCTAAAAACAGTAATTTCGTTGGTCACGTGTAACATGTGATATTCTTAGTAGTAAAACTAGGGGTGTCTCATTTAGGTGGTATCAGAGCTGTTCTTTCCTTTTTGGCCTTGGGTATGGTGTATAATACCCTTCTCTCTGTGTTTACTCTGTGTTGATTGTTTGTTTGTGAGAGTTGTTCGCCTTGTGTGAATTGATTGCTCTTATATTACTACCAGTATAAAGGTAGTAATATGAGAATTTGTGTAGCGTTACTTATTCTTGCTTGAATGGTTCTGCATGAAACGGGAGAGGCTGACTTACTCTGTGAATGCAGGATTCCATGGCAGGAAGAGGTAACCCTGTGATGAACAATCTCCTGGGAAGGATCGTAAACGTTCTAGAGAACCAACAACAAACGTTCGACGAGATCAACCAAGCTCGTAATCAGAATCAAAACAACATCCCTGACGCATACCGTGGGCTGTCTACCTTCAAGAAGAACAATCCGCCGTAATTCAAATGAGGTCATGACCCTGATGGATCCTAGCTTTGGTTAGAAGAATTGGAGAAAATTTTCTTGGCTATGGGCTGTCCTGACGAGCAGAAGGTAACACTGGCTTTGTTTATGATGGTTGGGGAAGCTCAGCACTGGTGGGAGTATGCCAGGCGTCAAATAGAAGCTACTGGGAGTCTGATTACCTGGAATCTGTTCAAGGAGACTTTTCTCCAGAAATATTTTCCAACTGATCTGAGGAAGCGCAAGGAAGTAGAGTTTCTGAAGTTGGAGCAAGGGAGCATGACGGTTGGGGAGTATGCCGCAGAGTTTGAGGAGTTATCCTAGTTCTGCCCATACTTCCAGAACACCATTGATGTGGGATCCAAGTGCTCTAAGTTTGAAAGTGGGTTGAGGCCAAAGATCAAGCAAGCCATTGGCTATCAGTAGATCACCGAGTTTTCTAAGATGGTTAACATGTGCCGCATCTTTGAGGATGACACCAAAGCGAGACAAGCTTAGTGGAAGAATTCCGGCTCGTAGAGGAACAAACCCAAGGTTGCACAAGAAAGGAGGAAGCCCTATTTTGTTCCAAGGAACAACTTTGGCTCATCATATCTGGGAGCGCCGCGAGACCGCAATCAATGATTGCTAGTGGAGGAAGTCCTGCAAGAAGTACCGGCAACAACTATGCCAACTGTCCACGTTGTAAGAAGAATCATCTCTTGAGGGACTGTCCAGTCAAGAGCCAGACTGCAAACCCATCCGGCGGACCCATCTGCTATCATTGCAAACAAGGTGGCCATATCAAGAGGGATTGCCCTGCTTTGAGAGGAAGTGGTAGCGGTGTTGCAAGTGCACCTGTGTCGAATCTGAACGCGCAAGCTGGAAGGCCCAGAACCAGAGGTAGAGTGTTCACCATGAACGGTGCTGAAGCTGTTGAATCCGAAGATTTGATCAAAGGTAAGTGTGTCATAAGTGGAATTCCTTTAATTGTATTATATGATTCGGGTGCAACGCATTCTTTTATTTCTATGGAGTGTGTGAAACGATTGAAACTGTCTGTTGCTAAATTACCCTATGATCTTGTTGTTTCCACCCCTACTGCTAAACCTGTGATCACTTCATTAGCCTGTTTGAACTGTCCAATCACCATCGGTGATAAAACCTTCTCTGCTGATTTGATTTGTTTGCCCCTTTCTCAACTTGATATTGTTTTGGGAATGGACTGGTTATCTTCCAATCGAGTCCAGCTTGACTGTCATAATAAATCTGTTGTGTTTAATTCTTCTTCTCCCTCTACTCCTGATTCTGTAAGTTCGAGATTCTTGTCCGCAAACCAAGTGAATGCTTCTTTGAGAGAAGGAGCTCAAATCTACATGATACTTTCTTCTTTGAAGGAGGAGCATGAATCTGACATCAGTAAACTGCCTGTGGTGAGAGAATTTCCTGAAGTATTTCCTGAAGATATTCCTGGTTTGCCGCCAGAGCGAGAAATAGAGTTTAACATAGAATTAGTACCCGGAACCGGACCTGTTTCTATAGCTCCGTATAGGATGTCCCCATTAGAATTAGTTGAGTTGAAGAAGCAACTAGAAGAGTTGTTAGAGAAATAGTTTGTTAGGCCTAGTGTGTCCCCTTGGGGAGCACCAGTGTTGTTGGTTAAGAAGAAAGATGGTAGCATGAGGCTCTGTGTAGATTATCGTCAGCTTAATAAGGTGACGATAAAGAATAAGTATCCCTTGGCTAGGATAGACGACTTGATGGATTAATTAAGAGGAGCGACTGTATTCTCAAAAATTGACCTTAAGTCAGGTTATCACCAGATACGTGTTAAGTCTGAGGATATTCCGAAGACGACTTTCAGAACACGCTATGGGCATTATGAGTATTTAGTGATGTCGTTTGGTGTAACCAATGCGCCCGCAGTTTTCATGGATTATATGAACCGAGTTTTCCATCCTTACTTGGACAAATTCGTTGTGGTCTTCATAGACGACATCCTCATATATTCCAAGAGTGAGGAAGAGCATGCAAAGCATCTTAGAATAGCCTTGCAGACCCTGAGGGATAGAAAGTTGTATGCTAAGCTATCTAAATGTGAATTCTGGGGAAGTGAACTTCCTAGGTCACGTGATCTCTAGTGGCGGGGTGAGCGTAGACCCAGCTAAGGTAGAAATCGTGTTACAGTGTGAAGCACCTAAGACTGTGACGGAAGTAAGAAGCTTTTTAGGGTTAGCCGGTTACTATCACAAGTTTATTGAGAATTTTTCTAGGATAGCAACCCCATTGACCCATCTGATTAGGAAGGACCAATCTTTTGTGTGGAGCCAGAAGTGTGAGGATAATTTTCAGGAATTGAAGAGGAGGTTAACTTCTGCGCCTGTTTTAGTTTTACCTGACCCGCAAGAGAGTTTTGAAGTGTATTGTGATGCTTCGAAACAAGGATTAGGCTGTGTGTTGATGCAAAAAGGAAAAGTAGTGGCTTATGCCTCTAGGCAACTGTGAACACACGAAGTGAATTACCCTACTCATGATCTAGAGTTGGCTGTCATAGTTTTTGCTCTGAAGATTTGGAGGCACCATCTGTATGGTGCTAGGTTTGAAGTCTTTAGTGACCATAAGAGCCTGAAGTATCTGTTTGATTCGAAGGAGTTGAATATGAGGTAGAGGCGATGGATGGAATTTTTGAAGGATTATGATTTTTGTCTGCAGTACCACCCAGGGAAAGCCAATGTAGTGGCTGATGCATTGAGTAGGAAATCTTTGCACGTGTCAGCAATGATGGTTAAGGAGCTAGAATTGATAGAAAAGTTTAGAGACCTGAACCTAGATGTTGAATTTGGTCCTAAGAGTGTAAGATTGGGAACTTTGAAGATTTTGAATGATTTCTTAGAACAAGTTCGTTTAGAACAGGAAGTAGATCAACCTTTGCAAGTTTTGAAGGATCTAGTCCCTAAGAAAGGAGAATCTGAGTTTTGTAAGGGCACTGATGGAATTATTAGCTTTAAAGGTAGGATATGTGTACCTAGTGATAAGGAAATAAGGAGACTTATCCTAGAAGAGGCTCATAAGAGTGGATTGAGTATTCACCCTGGAGCAACTAAGATGTATCAAGATCTGAAGAAGATGTTTTGGTGGTCTGGAATGAAAAAGGAAGTAGCTGAGTATGTAGCTTCTTGTTTGGTTTGTCAGAAAGCTAAGATTGAACATCAGAGACCATCGGGAGAGTTACAACCTTTAGATGTCCATGGGTGGAAGTGGGATAGCATATCAATGGATTTCGTGGTAGGTTTACCTAGAACTCCTGCAGGTTTTGATGCCATATGGGTAATCGTTGATAGGTTAACAAAATCTGCTCATTTCCTACCCATCAACATTAAGTTTTCCTTAGAAAAGTTAACCCAGTTGTACATTAAGGAAGTAATAAGGTTACATGGGGTTCCGTCCAGCATAGTGTCAGATAAAGACCCTAGATTTACATCCAGATTTTAGGGTAGTCTGCAACAAGCTTTAGGAACCAAGTTAAGACTTAGTTCAGCTTATCACCCTTAGACAGATGGTCAGTCTGAGTGGACTATCCAATCTCTAGAAGATTTGCTGAGAGCATGTGTTAGAACATAAGGGAAGTTGGGATCAGTTGTTGGCACTGATTGAGTTCACCTACAACAATAGTTTCCATTCTAGTATTGGAATGACACCGTACGAAGCCTTGTATGGTAGGAAGTGTAGGACACCCTTGTGTTGGTTTGAATCTAGCGATGGCCTAGTGTTGGGGCCTGAGATGATTCAGCAAACCACGGAGAAGATCAAGATGATTCAGGAAAGGATGAGAATATCACAGGGCAGGCAGAAAAGTTACTATGATCGGAGGAGGAAACCCCTTGAATTCAAAGGAGACCATGTCTTTTTGAGAGTTACACCAATGACTGGGGTTGGTAGGGCAATGCGATCCCGAAAGCTTACACCTAAACTTATTGGTCCCTACCAAATTTTAAAAAGAATCGGTCTTGTTGCTTACCAAATTGCTTTACCACCTTTTCTTTCTAATCTTCATAACGTATTCCATGTGTCACAACTATGAAAGTATATTGCTGACCCTTCGCACGTCATAGAACCCGACGCAATACAATTAAAAGAAAATTTAACTTATGAAGTATTACTTGTGCGAATCGGAGACCGAAGGATTAAGCAGTTGAGAGGAAAAGAGATTTCGTTGGTTAAAGTTATTTGGAGTGCAACTGATGAAGGAAATGCAACTTGGGAGTTGGAGGAGCAAATGAAGAAGTCCCATCCTCATTTATTTCAAAAAGGTACGCACAAATTTCGAGGACGAAATTTCTTTTTAGGAAGGGAGAGATGTAACACCCGCGTTTTTACCGTTTTGTCGTATTGTGTGATTTATTGAATTTTGAGTGATTAAAATTATTTTTAATCATCAAAATTAATTTTTATGAGTTTAGGAATGAATTTCCTATTTTTCTAGAATTTTTGGGGATTTTTGGGAATTTTTTAGTGAAAAAATTACCTTTTTGCCCCTACTGTCTCTTGAACCGGGCCCGAATACTCTTGATCCGGGCCAGAAAAATTGCACAACCCTTCCCTTCCTTCTCATGCAAGCCGTTCATGTGGGAGTATGTTGCATGGAATACACTTGTCTCTTTCTTTCTTTCTTCCAAGACATGTGTCAAGCTTAGGCCATTATGGCATTAAAACACCAAAACATTTATTTTTGAGTAAACTAGCAAATCGGTCCCTGACATTGCGGGGACCATGCAGTTTCGTCCCTGACTTTACTAAAATAGCACTTTAGTCTGTACTTTGTTAAAAACACATGCACTTTAGTCCTTATTTCACTAAAAACCATGCACTTTAGTCCTTCACTTTATTAAAAATATGCACTTTAGGGACTAAAGTGCATGTGTTTTTTACAAGTACGGACTAAAGTGTTATTTTAGTAAAGTCAGGGACTAAACTGCATGGTCCCCGCAGAGTCAGGAACCGATTTGCTAGTTTACTCAATTCTTTTCTTCCTCACATGCAAGACTTGAGATTTTTCTCTTATTTCTTCCTTTCTCTCCAAGAACAAGTCGTGAAACTCTCTCTCTTTCTCCCAAAAAAATCTTTCAATTTCCATCAAACACTTTCAAGCCAAGGTTCCATTTTTGAACCAAAGCTTAAACACCCAACCTTCAAGCATTGTGAACTCTTGTTTGGTGATCAAAGGAGGGATTCTTGGGGCTATTTTGGGAGCTGTTGCTGCACCTAATCTTTGAGGGATTTCTTTAGGTAAAGGGGGGAGAACTTGAACTCTAGTAGGATTGGTGACTAGAGTCAAAGATTACCCTTGATCCTTGTCTTTGATCCTCTTTTCTCTTAAAAAAATGAGTTGTTAGAACTTATCTCTTGAGAGATTTGGTTCGGCAATTTGGTGGTGATATTGTGTGGTTGATTTAAAATGTTGTTGTTGGTTAAAGTGTGCTTGGATGATGTTTAGGAATACATGCAAACCATGATTTTGATTGAGAAAAAATTTTCCTTTTTCCTCACAATGGTTCGACTATTTTCTTTAATAGGGGCTGCATGTGTTTAAAAAATTTTTTGATGGTTGTAATGAGCTTGGATGATTGATCTAAGAGCATGTATGTGGTTGTTTGAAATTATAGAATTGATTGGGTGCTTGATTCTTGAAAAAAACGGTGTTTATGAGTTTATGAATAAATGTGTGAACTTGAAAATGTTTATGAATGAATTTGGGTGAATTAGTATGATATTGGTTGATTAGAATGCTTGTTGATGATTGTGTTAAATTTTGGTGAAGTTTGGAAGTTGTTGGATCTTTGGTGTTTTGATGAACATTCAAAGTGTTCATCTTTGTTCTTGAGTTGTTCATGAGAAAACTCGCCAAGAACTTGTTTTGATCTTGAAATGATCAAGAGAAGTTGGAAAAAGGTATTTTTGGGCCTTAGTTGTCCAAAAGGCCAATAAACTAAATTAACTAAAAAGGTTTAAATTTCAATAGGAATAAATCTTTAAAAATACCAAGAGGGCTAAATTCGGATTCCAAGTTTAACCCAAACAAAAGTCACCATAAAAGTCAAAATTTTGAGTGGTATTGTGTAAGAATGGACTTCTAAGAGTCATCTAACCTTTGGGCCCTTGGTTCAGGCCCAAAACCTTCAAAAAAGAGTCAAAGGACTCATCAAAAGTCAACCAAAAACATTTCATGGATTTGGGCTTAGATTAGAGTTGGACTTCAACTCTAATCCAACCTCTCAAGACTAAAACTTAGAAATTAATTAGTGGGATTAGCTAATTCAATTTGTCTAAAATTATTAATTCAATCCACTTAAGTTAATTAAGTGAAGAATAATTAATTAAGGCTAAAGTTAAATAACCTTAATGAAGATTAATCTTAATCTTAATCACTAATCACTAATGAGGTATTAATTAGGTAATTAAGCCTTAATGATGATTAAGAACTAATTAATTATGATTAACCTTAATCAAATGTAATTAAAAGCTTAATCCAAGATTAAGGAAGAGATTAAGGGATAATTAGGAATTAATTAGAATCTTAAGTAAGAATTAAGATTAATTATAATTTAGTTAATGAAAACTAATCATAGTTAAGGGTTAAACCCAATCTTAATTAGACATACAAGACGGATTAAGGTAGGTAACACTATCCATATGACACAATCATAAGTCTTAGTAAATTATAGGACTTAAGTGGAAATGATTATTGATTAAAGAAGAACATTAGTACAAACTACCTTAAAAGATTATAACCAACACGCTCTTCTTGCATAAAATTTGAGAAGCTTAGTGAGAGAGTGCGGTTCAAACCCGAGATGGGGTTTGGTTTTCCTTGAAGGAAAGACATTGAATCGGGCCGTACCACGGGTAAGTGGTGACGTAGAATGATTCAATGGGCTTTGCATGTAAGGATGTGTATGCTGCGAAGCATTATTGAGTGACATGCATCATAAAGCATTGATGATATTCGAGGTTGAAAACCTTACGACCTATATGGCAGTGCCACTTGGTACAGTGTGAAATCGGTTGGGAAGGGTGCAACTGTGTTTTGCAAAGAACGCCAGTGGGTCCTCAAAAGGGACGCCAGCCCTGAGGATAGCCTAGCTCCTAGATGATCTCAGGTGACGTAGGTTATCTCCCTACCGTCGAGATCGTGGAATCCAGAGGTGGATGCCCAGAGGAACCTGGAGGGTGACAGACATTCCTCGTAGATGTGAGTTTACTGTGGAGGTTCGCGTCATCATCACCCATCCCGACCTCCCGCTCGTACCAGAGATAGATTTTATTGTACCAGTGACCCTCGAGTTTCCGACGCCACCTAACTTGGTGAGCTATACCACTTACCGTCCTTCACGTCGTCGTCCTGCTTCTTCGTTGTCATCGTGGTCATCGCGGATGGCGGATATGGTTGGGCCAAACTCCCCCAAATACTCACCCTCTTCCGACGCATCAGATTCTCAGCCTATGCATCCTGACGCGCAAGGCCGCTCTCTCTCTCGAGTGAGTTAGAGCTTATTGTTATTGATGATACGTCGGAGGAAGAGGAGGATCCGGAGGAGGAGCCATAGGAGGAGCCGGAGGAGGAGCCGAAGGAGGATTCTTCCAGCGACAAGTAGGATTAGTATGGTTTGAGTCTAGGTAGTAGCAGCTCTGATTTGGCGACCTCTTCTTTTGTATTTATTTGAGGTCTTGTTTATTTTGGCTTACTACTAGAACTCATATTTTGGTGTAGATATTCAAGTGACTCAAGAGGTACACTACTTTTATGCATGTATGTATATATATATATATATATATCATGATGTTTCTGTTTCCTTATGTTGATTCTATAAATGTATGTATGTTGCGTATGTGCGCAAGGTGATAACCGTCTAGACGTTTTGGAAAACAAGTTTTAGAAATAAGGAAAGGATATTTTAGAGATGTAGTAGGTTGATAACGACTAAATCCTTTTAAAAAAAATAATTCCACATTTTTAACGTTTCTAAAAACAGTAATTCCGTTGGTCACGTGTAACATATATGATATTCTTAATTGTAAAACTAGGGGTGTCGCAGCAAGGACCGACATAGAGGTCATTTTTTTCTTTAATTCTGTAAAGGCTTGCATGGCCTCTGTATTCCAAGAGAATTTAGTGGAACACAATAAATCTGTGAGAGGAGTTGCGAGTGTGGCGTAGTAACGAACAAAACGCCTGTAGAACCCGGTGAGGCCCAAAATTCCTCTGAGTGCTGTGAGAGAACGTGGCTCAGGCCAGTCTAGAATAGCTTGCACTTTTTCTAGATCCGGGGCAACTCCATCAACAGATATAACATGGCCCAGGTAATTGACAATATTAGCCGCAAATACACATTTAGATAGCTTAGCAACAAATTGGTTATGAGAAAGTAAATCCAAAATGATGCGTAAATGAACTAAATGATCTGCGAAACTAGTACTGTAAATAAGTATGTCATCAAAGAACACTAAAACAAACCGCCTGAGGTAGGGTCGTAATAAGTCATTCATGGCTGCTTGGAATGTGGAAGGGGCGTTGGTCAAACCAAAGGGCGTTACTAGAAATTCATAGTGCCCATCTGCGGTCTTGAAGGCCGTTTTATAAGTGTCCTCTGATACCACCCAGATTTGGTGGTAGCCTGAGCGCAAGTCAATCTTTGTAAACATAGAGGCTCATCCCAATTCATCAAGTAGCTCATCAATGGTAGGAATGGGAAATCTGTCCTTGACAATCATGGCGTTTAGAGCATGATAGTCCACACAAAAGCGCCAAGTACCATCTTTTTTTCGCACTAATAAAACTGGTGAGGAGAAAGAGCTATTGCTGGGAATAATGATTCCCTCCTGCAACATTTCTTGTATGATGGATGTCATAGCTTCTTTTTGGGAGTGTGGGTAGCGATAGGGTTTGACATTAACTGGTTTGGTATTAGTAAGGAGGGGAATATGGTGGTCATGAGGTCTAGAAGGTGGTAGGCTATGGGGATTTTGGAAGACAAATTTGTAGGATGAGAGCAGGGTTTGAATTTCCAAAGGAAGGGAGGGATTTGGGGAATTGTGACGCAGGGTAGTGGAGGGATTAGGGAAATGAGATTCTGGTTCTATATGTTGAAAGGTCAGTAGGTGTAGGGAAGCAATGGATTCTGTGTGGAGTAGATGGAAAAATTGATGATAGGTGGATGGGGTGGGGAGAGAATTGGTGTCTCCTGTAAGGGTGGTGAGGGTGTTTTGATGTACAAAAGAGAGGCTAGGGATGGATAAATCTGCACAAAATGGGCCAATTTTACCCAGCCAGTCCATGCCTAGGACAACATCTGCCCCTTCAATAGGTAATAGATAAAATGGAATATTGAAATGATGGTCCAGAATGATGAGAGAGACATTTGGGCACATTCCCAAGCAATGAATCCGCTGTCCATTCCCCACCATGACAGAAAACTTAGGAGCTGAAGTGGCCTGTAATTGTAAATGAGCAGCAATTCTAGGTTGTAGGATATTATGAGTGCTACCAGTATCAACCAAAACAGTAACTGGCATACCGGAAATAAGCCCTTTAAACTTTAGCATTTGTGGGGAAGGTTCAACTGATACAGCTTGTGGGGATAGATGAAAATAGAGGGCCTCAACCTCCATAGGGTCAGGTTGTTCTTCAGTAGTAGCTTCAAGCTCATCATCAACCATTACCAGTAGGAAACGGTTTTTGGAGCACTTGTGACCGGGCAGGAATTTTTCATCACAATTGTAGCAAAGGCCTTGAGCCCTTCTCTCTTGCATCTGAGCTGGTGTTAGGCGTTTTATAGGGATGGAAGGTGTGGTAGGGGGTTGGGTAGGAAGGGGGCGAGATAGTGAGGAAGATGGTGAAGGAGAACCTTGGGTGGGAGAGGTTTGGATGGGTCGAGGGGGGCGGGGTCTAGAGTCCTTAATTTTGGCCTCAATAAGTTTAGCAAGACCAATGGCTTGAGAAATTAAGTAGGGCTGTAGAATAGCTAACTCCCGTCTGATTTCAGGTATGAGACCAGAAATAAAACAGTTGAGGTTTGCATCAGGTGAAAGACTTAGTACCCTATTGCTTAGTTTTTTAAAAGAAGCCTGGTAATCAGAAACAGAGCCAAATTGGCGTAATTTGAAAAGTTCTGCCTGGTGGTTTTGGTAGGAAGAAGGACCAAAACGTAGTTCAAGCGCCCTTGTAAAAGAAAACCAATTAGTGAGCTGGTTATTTTAAAACATCCACTTAAACCAAGCTAGGGCATCCCCCTTCATATAAAAGGCCACCATGGGAAGTCTATTGTCCAATGGGATTTGGTAGAAATTAAAAAACTGGTCAGCTTGAAATAACCAGTCAAGGGGTTCAGTACCATCGATCAAAAGGGGCAAGCTCAAGCTTAGGGAGGCGCATAGCTGGGTTTGGGTTATGTGGTGGTGTGGGAAACATGAATGGGGGAATAAAGGGAGGGATAAAATTAGGGCTAGGTGGGGGAAGTGTATTGGTGGCTGAGGAAGGGGTTGGGGTTGGGTAATGCGTAGGGGAGCTGTAAGGGGCATGGTTATAAAGCCAGGTTGTGTTTGTGGGATGGATAGGGGAACAGAGGTGGGTTGTGAAAAACCAGGGGGAACCATTGGGGAGGAAATAGTGCTAGGGTTAGGAGGGGTAATCTGGTGAGTTTGAATGGCAAGGGAAGTAGAAGTATTAGGTTGAAAGGTAAGAGTAGCTACCTATTGTAGGAGACCGTCCATGATAGTCTGAAGGTTGTCATGGCGAGTATCCATGGCTTCCTAAAGGCGGATGTTGAAATTCTGGCAAGCGTACCAAAACCTCAGCAGTATAATAGTAAGTAAGAGTATCGTATCCATAGGGAACGATTCAACTTATAAAGATTAGTGGTCACAACTATCAAGTAATAACGTATGGTTGTTTGTTGAGAATTATGCAAGTAAATAAAATTGAACTTAAATGAGAGAGATAGAGACAGTTACTTGGACTAGGATTGAACTTCGTATCATCGCACCCCTTTCGTATGTGAACCCCAATAATATTTATGAATATATAATTATGATACCTTAGCCAAACTATATTATTCCGCGTAGGTTCCCCGGATCGCAAAATACTCAGAAATAATTCATGCGGGTTCTCCCAGGCGACAAATTACCCCGGCTTTAATGATCTACTTTTTCGTTTGTTAAAACTATCTGTTCGTCCTATAGCTCGATCCCATAGTGACTACTTTGAGTACTTTTACCAATCAGAGTTCAAGTTGTTGGAAAACAGGGAAACACTAGGGGGGGTTGAATAGTGTTTCAATGGAAACTTTTTCCGCTTCAACTATTTTGAAGGTTTAGCTTCTGAAAATCTTCAGATGATAAGTATCAGTCTGAAGGTTTTGATTATCTTCTGAAAAGCTCTCAGATAAAGAAGATTATAAATTTGAATTGATTCAGATAATAAGTTTTCACTTGAATACTTTTTCAAACCCCTTGTTAGAATAAAAAAAAACATAATTGAAATAGCTAAAGGGATAGAGAAAACTTAGCCAAGAATTTATCCTGGTTCACTCACAATCACCGTGAGCTACGTCCAGTCCCAGGGAAAAACCAGCACCTGGATTTCCACTATTCTTGCAAGAATACAAGTATTCTTTTCTTTCAAGCCTCTTCAGGCTCTACAACAAGTATTGTTTCTTTCACCAAGCCTCTTCAGGCTCTCAAACAAGTGTTGTTTCTTTCACCAAGCCTCTTTAGGCTTTCAAACAAGTATTGTTTCTTTCAACAAGCCTCTTTAGGCTCTCAGACACTTATCCAAGTGTAACTCAAGTATTCTTTCAAACAGAAAGCCTCTCTAGGCTTAACAACCCAAACTGTTCTAAGTTTAAACAAGAGAGGGATTTAGTTCACTATCTTCAGATGATAGCTACGAATTAGAGAGTATAGAATAACTGAGACTCTCTCAGAATATGAAAGTGAGTAATTGTACAAAGAATATCAGAGTTTGATTTTTGCAGCGTGTAGTTTCTTTTGATTGATAATGCTTCTCTGCTACTTCAATTCTTCATGGGACGTATTTATAGTCTCCAAGGGATAAATGCCTGTTACCAAATAGCATTTAATGCATTCAAAATACGTTTAACACAGCTCTGCTCAAAGCAATCTGAGTAGAAGCAGGTGCAACAGGTCTACGCACACAAAGCAATCTGGCAGGAGCAGCAGCGTTGCAGACTTTCCTTAAATGTGCTAAACATTTGAACGAGGAAGAAAAGCAACACTGACTCTTACGCTGAAGTAGGTAAGATCTTGATTTGAACATTCCTCGTACTCAGCAACGTCTTCCAAGGTCAAACCATTGTCCTGAAGACTTCATCTTTCAGATGCAAGGGATGCTTCAGATGCACTTCTCTTCTTTCAAGGATAAGCGTTCTTCAGACAATGTTTGATCTTCAGACGATCTGAAGCTTCAAATGATGTTTCACACTTTTTATGATCTGAAACAAAGCATAATATTGTGAAAGTATGTTGCCACAAATCCATCTGAATTTTATATTTGTTCATTAAAACACTTTAAAAGGGAATGAGACTCAAGGTACTTAAGTATATAAATTTTGAGACTCAACAATCTCCCCCTTTTTAATGATGACAAATATAAAATATTCTGAAATCTGAAGAAGGGTTTTAAAAAGATTTTGAGTTTAGAAAATTCTCCCCCTTAACCAGATGTTCCTTCTGAGACACGTTCTTCTTTTGAAATAATCATTCTGAAGCATTCTCTGAAGAACTTTCTGAAGCTTTCTGAAGCATTTTCTAAAGAATTCATGCCTTTTTCACTTTGCACTTTCAGAAATAAAATTTGTTAGTCTTAAACAACCAATATTTAATATTCCCCCTTTTGTCATCAATGAAAAAGGTATGCAACAGACAGAGCAATAAAGTCAAGACAACAAACATCAACACAAAAAAATGCAACAACCAAGTCATGCATTAAACTTGTTCAGAATGTGTTAAACATCAACTAAGACATGGCAACATCACTAACTACATGGAAAGCCTTCTCAGAGCCTGCTCGAAAATGGCTTGCATGGCTTGTTTCTGATTATCCAGCTCAGCAACAACTGCTTCCTTCAGTTCATTATGACTAGCCTTGATTTGTGCATGTGCAGTGATAAGCTGATCTGACCTTTGTATGAAGGCTTCCTTCTGAGTGCTCAAAGCATAGTGCTCTCTGGAAAGAGCAACTAATTTAGCTTCAAGATTTCTTCATAGAATATCAAGGAGATATGTTTGTTGGTAAAGCGGTAGTACTGAAATCCATAAGGAAGATTGAACTTGGGAGGATCTTTGACATGGATGAGATACTCAGGTCTGTTGAAAGGAAAACTTACTACCCATTTAGGATGGAATTCCTTGGCAGAGAAGTCAGACATAGGAAATCTCCCCCTGAAGAAGGTAGGTGTCTCCTGAGTGGTATTCGTCCCAACTTTCACCAAAGAATCAGCGTCATCGCACTTAGCTCCAGATGAGCTACCCTCCTTTTCAACCAGATTCCAGTGGTAATTCCACATTGCTTCAGACAGAGAATGATCTATCCCTTGTTTTTCAGCAATATAGTCATACAACCCTTCCCAATCTTCATCAGATAAGACCCTTGGTTCAAATTTTTCATCTGATACCACACCTTTGCCTTTCCAAGGAGAGGTCTCAACAAAAGGATATCTAGGCATAATCCTGTCAGGCTGTACCAGAATAGAAGTGGAAAGCTTGGTGTGTACATTCCTGGGAGGTTTGAAATCTTTCTTCCCAAAGGAGCTTGAATATTTGTCAACTAGCTCAAACTCAAGGCACATCATCCTCACAACAACGCAGTCTTTATAGGATAAAGAGTGTTGATCCTGAGAGAAAGGATCCAGTACTCTCCACTTGTGACAAGGGTTGAGCACTCCATACCTTATCTTTTGCAAAGCATCTGAAATGCTTCCTCCCCCTGAACTGATAAGTCTTCTTTTTCTTGCTTCAACAGCAGACTCCAAAATCAGCCTTGAAGGTGTATGTTTGAGGATAGGTGATGTGAATCCAACCAGGTAAAATTGAAGAGGAAGTTGGCTGAGTTTATTTCTTGTTTCAATTAATTAAATAAATGGCTGAATCAATTTCATCACATGGGCGGCTAGTTAAGGGACTTGAAGGCTGAATTATGATTCAAGAGACAAGGGGAGTTACAAAATAATTTGGCAATGAAGAGTTGTTACAACACTTAAAGGGGGCGGCCAGCATTTAACACATGGGAAGTTACAAATTGATGGAGCAACTAGCAATCAATTTTGGGGCTGTTATGTCTTCCATTTGGAGCGGCCAATTCATGGCTGAATCATTAGCCTTTTTATTTCTTGTTGGTTGTTACAAAACTATGTGTAAATATGCGGCCACATGTGGGTAAATTGTAGGTTGATTGTTTAATGCTTTGCTGGTAGTTTTTCTCTATGTTTTTAATATCCATTAGTAGAATTATTAGAGGTAGTAATCTGGCTGAATGCAAAGAGCCTTGCATGGTGCGCATGGACTATAAATAGTACGTACAAGGCATGCATAATTGTTAAGTTAAGTTTTATTCAGATTTTATGAATTGGAGAGTGTTTCTCTAAATTTCTTGTTAATTTACGAATTGAGTTCTATCAAAGGTCCTTCATCCCTTTGTGTGTATAACTCTTAGGCTTATCTTCCATCCTTGGAAGTGTGATGTCTAACAATTTCCACTCCATCTTCTTACCTTTTTCCATTTTCTCGTTTTAAACAATTTCCCAAATTTCTTACTTATTAGCATTCCAATCTAGATAGATCCGTAAAACGAATCCACCCTCTTGGATTCATATCATTTGGTATCAAAGCTTCATCTCTGGGTTTGGAATGACGATGGAAATTTACTATACAAGGTGTTTAATCGAAGGCCACCCATGTATAGTTGCATACGATTACGGAAGCGACAACAATGTTGTGAGTCAAAGATTGGTGGAGAAACTCCACCTACCAACTAGCTTTCATCCGAATCAAGCGTGGATCACATTCAGTGTGGGGCAGTGTGAGAAAGAAGTATTATATGATATCGCTCCGGTGGACTCTTGTCATCTTCTTTTAGGATGGTCATGGCTTCGTTATAAAACAGTCAATCTAGATGAACGCTTGCTTTCTTTGAAGCATGAGGGACGTAAGATTAAGTTGAAATTTCTGACACCAAGCCGAGCCAGTGAGTATCAATGTAAGTTGAATGAGAAAATACAAAAAGAAAAGAGAGAAAAAGAAGCAAGAGAGAATGAAGAAAAAATGAGAGAAAAAGAAAGAGAAGAGCAGATGAGAGAAGAGAAAGAAAAAGAAGAAAAAGTAAGGAAAGAAAAAGAAACAAAAGAAAAATAAAAAGAAGAACAGAGAAAGAGAGAAGAAAAAGAAAAAGAACTAGAGAAAAGGAGCGAGGAAATTCTATTTGTTAATGAATTTTCTTCTATTATTTCTGATGTTATTTTACAGGAACAAAAGGATGGATCTTTGAATGAAACACACCAACTTCCATGTTTGAAGAGGAAGTTTGTCAACATTGTTCCTCAAGCATCACTGTACATCCATCCCACTTTTGGAAGCCAATTTCAAGAGGATTTTCCAAACGAAAACATGGAAACGTTTGCTTGGTTATATAATAATCATACAACACATTTTCAAAAGCCTTTTGGGACTACAATATATCTGTTTGGAAAATCAAATTTGCAGGTCCAACATAAAAGAAGAATTTCTCTTGAATCCGGTTTTTGGGTTTGTGCACTCCAGAGGAAGACTTCTTTGAAGCATGAAGAAGATAGGAAAAAATCTGAATTTGTTCAAGTTGTGTTTGATCCAGGAGGTTGGGATTGTTTGTTTTAATTTATTAGCAAATAAAATTAGTAGGAAAATAAAGCCTTAAGATTCGGGACGAATCTTCTAGAAGAAGGAGGGTATGATGTGAATCCAACCAGGTAAAATTGAAGAGGAAGTTGGATGAGTTTATTTCTTGTTTCAATTAATTAAATAAATGGCTGAATCAATTTCATCACATGGGGCAACCAGTTAAGGGACTTGAAGGCTGAATTATGATTCAAGAGACAAGGGGAGTTACAAAATAATTTGGCAATGAAGAGTTGTTACAACACTTAAAGGGGGCGGCCAACATTTAACACATGGGAAGTTACAAATTGATGGAGCAACTAGCAATCAATTTTGGGGCTGTTATGTCTTCCATTTGGAGCGGCCAATTCATGGCTGAATCATTAGCCTTTTTATTTCTTGTTGGTTATTACAAAACTATGTGTAAATATGCAGCCACATGTGGGTAAATTGTAGGTTGATTATTTAATGCTTTGCTGGTAGTTTTTCTCTATGTTTTTAATATCCATTAGTAGAATTATTAGAGGTAGTAATCTGGCTGAATGCAAAGAGCCTTGCATGGTGCGCATGGACTATAAATAGTACGTACAAGGCATGCAAAATTGTTAATTTTTATTCAGAATTTTATGAATTGGAGAGTATTTCTCTAAATTTCTTGTTAATTAAAGAATTGAGTTTTATCAAAGGTCCTTCATCCCTTTATGTGTATAACTCTTAGGCTTATCTTCCATCCTTGGAAGTGTGACGTCTAACAATTTCCACTCCATCTTCTTACCTTTTTCCATTTTCTCGTTTTAAATAATTTCCCAAATTTCTTACTTATTAGCATTCCAATCTAGATAGATCCGTAAAACGAATCCACCCCCTTGGATTCTCGTCAATAGGAGCAGCTTCTTTGAAGAACAACAATTCTTCATAGAGGTTGGGAAATCTGGGAATTCTGGGCCTTTCCTCAATAGGAACATTGCAAAACTTGTGTGGTATTTCAGCTGCCCATATCAGTTGCTTTTCGTTCTCAACAGTTAGACTTAGATCAATGGTGGGTTCTCATCTCAAATCTCTAGATTTCTCCTTTAGTAGCTCAGCCCTGGTCAAAGGGATATTGCCTCCAAACCATACACAGCTTGAATCTTCATTTTCAGTGTTAAGTTCAGAACATCCTGAGAAAGATGAAGATGAAGATGAATGTGATGGTGAAGGTGGTGGTACTTCTTCTGTGGTGCTTACCACTGATCGAGGTCGTACTCAACCGAATAAAATGAATTAAAGTGTAGTAGGTTGATTAACCCAAAGTCGTCTCTCTCAAGGAATCCAATTACAAATTCAGAATTTCAAATTCATAGCAACTCACACACACAAGGGGATTTTGATTGTTGTTCATTCTATTTTCTAAATTTCCAAACAGAATTTAAATCTGCAGAAAACAATTCAAGAAAAACGGATTGGTTCTCTACCTCATTCACAAATTGGATCTATCATTGGTTCATACAAAATTCCTCAAATCCTTGACAGCAAGAAATTCGGATTAAGCATCCTTGATAGTTTTCACACTAGAATTAAGCAAACTAGCATGAATCCTAATTTCTAATCCTTGGAATTAAGCAAACCATGAATTCATTTCAGATTTAAGCAACCTAAAATGTGAGATTAGATTCAAATTAAAATTCGAATTTCATAAAGCAAGCAACTCAAATACAAATTCAAACCTAAGCATCAAGAAATTAGGGGAAGAAATCATAATTCTGCCCAAGAAATTAGAAGATGAAAATCGAAAATAAAACCTCAATTTCCTTTTTGAATTTAGTAGAGAAACAATCCTTGAAGCTTAGCCTTCCATTTCCACGGAGGAGAAATTCGAAAATTGAAGAAGAGGAAGAAGAAGAGCCAAAACCGAAATTGCAAGAAGAGAGAAAAAGAGAAGAGTCTTTTTTCTAAAATCTAAAAAATGAGGGAAAAGGTGTCCAAACTACTCAGCAACACACCTAATTATAGAGCCTAAATCACTAACAATCTGATTAGGCCTTAATTGGGCCGAAATTAATTAAAACAGGTGATAAGTGCCAATTATATGATAAATTATTGTATTTTTACTGCACTTATCAAGGATAAAATTGTAATTTATGCCCCAAAATAATCCCTTTTATTAATAATTGTAATAATTGTGTTTATTTAATTTGAATTTGAATTTGATGCTATTTTAATAGAAAATCTGTTGATTTTGTAGATTTATGAGAGAGATTTGAATGAGAAAAGAAGATAGCATTAATTGAGAATAGGATCTGCAGATTTGAAATTTAACTGAGAGCAAATAAAGATAAGATCAACAGTCATTTAAACAAGGATTCTGCGGATAAGCTTCCCAATTTAAATTCAAAGACAAAATAAACACAGAATCAATTCAAAAAGAGGGAAACAAGGATAAGATCAGGAAGAGATCAACATGTTAAAAGAGGAAACAGAGAAAGTTGTTATGCGTTCCACGCTCCACCTGTGCTCAGCGCAGGTGAAGCGTAACTATCAGGATTCCACTCTGGATCCTGCGCTGAGCGCAGGTGAAGCGCAGGAACACAGATTTATTTTCTAATCTGATTTCAAAACAGATTCCTTCCAGATTTCAGATATCTTTCCTTCATCTATAAATAGGACCTTTTTGTACAGATCATAGGCAGCTTGGGGAGAGACGTCAGAGCAGACGCAAGGGCTGGAGAAAGTGACAGTTTCTCCATTGGTTTGTAATGGCTACCATGCGTAGCTAAACTCTCCAATAGGTTTGAATGTAGTTGATTCAATCCCCAATTGTATGTGAATTCTCTTTGATATTTATGAATCCCTGTTTTTATAATATCAATATTTTTATTCTGTGCTTAATGCTTAGCTTCCGCCTGTGTGCCGGAGTTATAGGTTGGTTTTATGGGGCGCATTCGAAAGGTGGTTCTATAAAATCAATAGCGAGTTTGGGGAACCTAGAAATAGGAAACTTGAATTCTGATTGGGTAAAAACGCTCATAGTAGTCACTGTGGGAACCAGGGCTAATTGATAGCGTAATCAAATAGATCTTTAATCCAGGGTAATTTATCACTGTGGGAACCAGGGTAGATTATTTCTGAGTATTTCATATTTGTGGGAACCTTTGTGAAATAACTTTAATTTGTGCTAAGATGTTATAATTGCATATTCATAAATATTATTGGGACTCACAAACGAAAGGGGTGCGATGAGACGAAGTTCAATCCTAGTCCAAGTAACTGTCTCTATCTCTCTCATTTAAGTTCAATTTTATTTACTTGCATAATTCTCAACAATCAACAACCATATTCTATTACTTGATAGTTGTGACCACTGATCTTTATAAATTGAACCGTTCCCTGTGGGTACGATAACTCATACTTACTATTATACTGCTGGAATTTTGGTACGCTTGCCAGAATCTCATCAAGTGTTTTTGGCGCCGTTGCCGGGGAATGGTGTATCAATTTGTAAAGAGTTGGGAGGTCTATACTATTAAGTTGTATATATTTTATCTTAGGAATTTTTTTAGGATTTTTATTTTTATATTTTAGGATTTTTTTTAGGAAAGTTTTAATTTTTAATTTTTATAATTCTCTTCCACAATTACCCTTTTTCGAGTTTCTTGATTTATGCTTTTTGCGTGGTCAGGTGTCCCAAATCAATTGCAATTTGATCCAAAAATAGAGGACATCCAGAAGGAACAAGAGCAGAAACAAGAGAAGGAGACGAAGGAGAAGTCGAGAAGAAAACAAAAATATTTTATTATTAGGAATTTTAATTTTTAATTATTTTATTTTAATTTTTTATTTAGGATTAAAAAATATTATTATTATTTTTTATAAAATTCTTTAAAAAAATTATTTTTGTTATTTTGTTGCTCTATTCCGAGCTAACATTTGTTTGAGCTTCTTGACTATTGCTCTTGTGAGGACAGGTAACAGAAAAAGGGGCAAGGACAAGCTCAAGGAAACAATCTCAACACTCTCTGTTCAACCACCCCAGATAATGTAAAAGCTTCATCAATCATGGCTAGTGAATGGAAAAGAAGAACACTTGGAGAATATGAATACTTTTCCAACAAACCGATTTATGGTAACTTCTCTACCTACAATAATTATTCTAACAATTTTTCGCAGGATTGGGGAAGTTACCAGAATCAAAATTGTGGGTGGCAACAAGATGTTGTTTTGTCGCATAAGCAAACTTCTGCAGATGAACTCAGGGCACAAAATAAGAGTCTAAAGCAGCAATTAGAAGCACTCAACAAGAAGCTAGCTAACTTTCCTCAGCAATTGCAAACAGTGTACTCCTATCCTGTCCAGTCACCACAATTAGTTTGTGATTTTTGTGGAGGTGACCATCTCAATGGTTACTGCTCTTACCCATGCCCTCAAGAAGAGCAAGTTACTTATATGGGCAACCAAGAAAGACCAGGCAACTTCTCCAACAGCAACAACCTTGCAAACAATTCACAAGGATGGAGAAATAGCCAGAATCAAGATTGTAGGCGGCACCAAGATAATGTTTCATTCAATGTGCAACCTTATTCCCAACAGCAGCAAAGCTGATCTTCAGTTCAACCATGGCATTTAGATGGGGAAGATCTTATTGAAAAAAAGTTGCAAGAATTGGTACGATTGCAGAAGGCTTGTGAAGAAGCAGGACTACCTGCTGACCCCATACTAGCTGAGATAGTAGAAAATATGACCAAATGTCGGTCAAAACAATTCAGCAAATGCACAGTCCAACCCTGAAGAACAGTATGACGACATGACCGCCATAAGTGTTCAACAGATAGGGGAGGAAACCAATGACAATCTGGCTGATGAAGGAGAGAAAGCTGAAGAAGAGGAACCAAAAGAAGCAAAAGAAGAAGAAAAAGAAGAAGGTAAAGCAGAAAAAGAAAAAGAAAAAGAAGAGGAAACAAAAGAAACTGATAGCAGGAAAGGTGTAGGACCTAGAATTGAGCAAAACCAACCGATCAGAATCACAAACAAGCAATAAAATCACGAATTATAGGTGCTAGGCAGCAGCCTATAATGCATGGGAAAGCACAAGAAAATGATAGAAAATGAAAGAAAAAGTGGAGAGGAAGAAATGAGAAGGACGCCACTGAAGCAAGAATCCTCCTGCAGCAGATAAGTCCAATGCCAGACGCCACTAATTCAGGAGAATTAGATAAGTCTCAGTATGGTTTGAGCAACAACCACCAAGCCTCACTCAACTCACAATGGGAGGAGAAAATTTGGCATAATGCCTTTACTTCAAAATTCAATGTGTGAAATACAAGAGGAGGAGACTCCTTTATATAGGAGTTGAAGGGGGGAGGGGGCGGCCACTACATGGAATAAAGGGGAAAAATAAAAATATGAGTGCAAACCCATCCTAAGTGGGATTTGAACCCAAGCCCCTAAAGGTTTATGGCTAAGCTAAGACTTAAGCCAATAAACCTCCTAATTAGTGCCCCTTTTACATAGGAAAATAAAAGATGAGTAAATTTCCTATCCTAGGTGGGATTAGAACCCATGACTTCCTAAACCTTATAGTAAGGCAACCTACTAACCAATAAAACCATACATGTAGCGCCCCTAATTAAGGAAAAATGACAAACATGTCCTAATTACAACACAAATCCTAATTACATCATAAATCCTAATTATATTGATTCCTAATTAAGTTGAGTCTTGCATGTTGACTTTGACTTCTTGGTCAATGATCAAGGTTTGACCAAGGGTTGAATCTAATGAAGGGAGACTCATGCTTGGTTCAGCCCCAAGCACTTCAAGCAGCTCCAAGTTGATCCTAGCCATCAGCTGTCAGTTCAGAGGTCCCACTGAAAGGTTGTCATCATCCCCTCCCCCTTAAGAAACATTTTTCCTCAAATATGAAAATTGAGAAAAATATAAGGGGTAGAAGAGAAATAAAGGGATGGATGACAAAGAAGAGAAGGTGGGTACTTCCCTTTAGGACTAGTGAAACCTTGCTAGGACCTTAACCATGGACATCCTTGCGCACCCTAGCCAACAAAGAAGAAGACTCATTATTCCCAAGCATGAATTCTCTAATGCTCATAACAATAGTACTTGGGAATCATGTAGGGAGTTTTGGTGAAAGAAAGAGTGGTGGAAGAAAGAAGGGAAGTGGAAGAAGAAGAAGAAGAAATAGGAGAAAAGGTTAGAGGAAACTCCCTTGTAGTGTTGCTACGCCCTCCTTCCTTAATCAGCAACTCCCTTTCTTGTTCTCCTTCAAAACAATTAAGATCAGCAGTTTTGAATTGATGAAGTAATAACATGATTTCTCTTTTATTTTTTCGTTTCTCTTTGGTTTTCACCTTTTCTATCATCACTCTTGATGTTTCTTCTTTCTTTTTCTTTCTATCCTCACCTCACCTTCTATCTTAAGTATCTTAATTTTCTCAAGTTCTACCTCTCTCTTCATGTGAGCTTGATCCTCACATATTTCTTGGATTGACATTGACATCAAAGTAGTTTTAGCCCCATCATGTTTAAAAGATATTTGATTAGAGTATGCATCATGGATGGCTCTCTTATCAAACTGCCAAGGCCTACCCAACAAGATATGTGTGGCATCCATAGGTACAACATCGCAAAGAACATTATCATCATAATCACCTATGGAAATAAAGATGAGAGTTTGTTTATTTACTTCCCTTTCCCCATCATCACATATCCAAGATAACTTGTATGGTCTGGGGTGGGGAGTGGTAGATAAACCAAGTTTTTCCACCATTCTTGCACTTGCAATGTTAGTGCAACTTCCACTATCAACAATTAGGGAGTAAATCCATCCCTCTATCATGCATCTAGTTTGGAAGACAGTTTGCCTTTGTTCATTTTCTTTTATTATTTGATTTCCTAAGGACCTTCTCACCATGCAAAGTTTACCCTCGACCCTATATACTTCTTTCTTAATTTCATTCTCTTCTTCACTAGTTCTTTTTTCTCATCCTCACTTTGTTCATTCTCACTTGCACTAGTGTACTCTCCATTCTCTTTAACCAACATTGCCCTCCTATTTGGGCATTGGGAAGCTATGTGTCCCTTGCCATCACACTTGAAACATTTGATGTTTCTTGTGGAAGTAGAGGGATCTTCCTTTTTAGTAGAAGGAGTGGGGTTAGAAGTAACCCTAGAACCCTTAGGTTCTTCCTTCTCTTTGCTCTTTCCCTTATCTTTCTTTAGGGTTTCCTTGTTCCTAGTTGTAAAACTAGTGTTTCCTCTTTTATAGCTACCATTTCTTTTAAGTTGAGTTTCAATTTTAATGGCTTGGTGTACCAAGTCCTCCATTTCTACATAAGGATGCAATTCCACTATGTCCCTTATGTCGAAATTAAGTCCATTGATAAACCTAGCCATAGTTGCTTCACTATCCTCAACTATGTTGGCCCTAATTAAAGCAAGTTCCATTTCCTTAAAGTACTCATCTACACTCTTAGAACCTTGCTTAAGAGTTTGGAGTTTGATGTGCAACTCCCTCGTGTAATGTTGAGGTATGAACCTCTTTCTCATGATGGACTTCATTTCCTCCCAAGAGGAAACCAAAGGAGCATTGCACCTTCTTCTTTCAGCCTGAAGCTGATGCCACCAAAATAAGGCGTAGTTCTTGAATTCTAGAGAGGCAATCTTAACCTTTTCCTCTTCCCTATACCTATGGCAACTAAAGATTTGTTCAATTTCAAGTTCCCATTCTAGGTATTGTTCTACATCATTTCTACCATTAAAGGTTGGGACTTCTATTTTTACCCCTCTAAAACCTTGTTCCCTTTTAGGCTCTTCTTCTCTATTATGCTCTCTTCTATGCCTCCTAGGATTTTCTTCATAATACTCCTCTCTTTCTCTCCTAGGGATTTCCTCATAGTAGTCTTCTCTGAACCCTCTAGGTTCCTCACGCCTCCTAGGCCTTCTATGCTCTCTTTCCCTTTCCCTTCTCCTATAGGTATGGCTAGAGTGTCTCTCTCCCTCACTACTCTCAGCATGGTACCTATCTTCACTCCTAACCACACTATACCTATCCTCACTTCCTCCTTCTCGAGAAGAATGCCTTCTCTCCCTCCTATTCCCACTTAGTTCTTTCCTAAGTTCACTCATCTCATGCCTCATCATTCTGGCCATGTCTTGAATTGCATGTTGCAACTCGACCCTATACCTCAAAGTTCTAGGTGAAGGAGGTGGTGAGTTCCTACTACCCATTGTTAAGTTTTTGATTTTCAAGAATTTGGACCTTTCCACTCACTAAGTGTTTACACTCAAGAGAATGTATTCACTCGTGTATGTCACTCTTTTTAGGCTTTTTCTATAATGAGACTCTCTTGCCTCTTCTACTCGGTTGGAGGATGATTAGAAGTTGCAAAGACCAACGTGAGTCTAAGTCTTAACCCTTACCCAAAATAGAAGCGCACTAACAAAGAAAAATACCTACTGGAAGAAGATTGGAAAAATCCTAAGACAAAACAAAGGAATTGATATGACAAACAAGAAAAGCTGGCACTCAAACAAGCTTATACACAAGAGCAGACAGCAAATAAGACAAGACGGAAGAAACTGCAAAGAGAATTGTTTTCGGTGATTTTTGAAAAAGAGTTGCCAAAATTGTCGTTTTAGAAAAACAACAAATACAACTCAATTTACAATATACAGAGAAATAAAATGAAAAATTACAGTAAAATTGTCACTGTATTGTTGGGATATTTCTTTGTTTTTGTTTTTCTATTTTTCTGAATTTTTTTTTGAATTTTTGACTCTTTTTGGGTGTCTTTTGACTTTTCTTCCTTGTTGTTGACTTTTGCACCCTTTTTTGCTTTTTACACCTCTTTTTCTATTTTTGGAACGTACGTACTTTTTATATTTTTTTCTTGCCTTTTCTTTCTTTTTTTGTCTTTTTTCCCAACAGAAAATTACAGAAATTTGTACACAATGAAAAGAAAATAAACTGTACCTACTGTAATATTTTTGGAATTTTCTGACAATAAACTGGTCCAAGTGGCCCAGAAAAGCAAAAATAATGAATAAATTGATTTCTAAAAACTGTAAAAACGTGATGGCAACTTGATTTCAAAAATGGCCAAAAAATTGCTTAGCACTTCCTTGTTGATTATACAAAACCGGTATGGTCACAGAAAACGCGCTTGGTTCAATTTTAAGATTGGAATTAAAATTTGAAGGAAAATCAACAATTAGAATTTGTTGATCTTCTTCCAATACTATGAACCAAAAAAAAAAGATCCTATAGGTGAGCATTTTGCACAATCAAACAGGGAAAGTCCAAGGTAGAGATAGCAGTCAATCCAAATTTGCAATCAGAATGCCAATCAAAGAGACATAACATGAGTAGGAAATTGAACAACACAAGAGCCCAAAAATGCGCATAAAATGGCAAAAATAAGAAGGAAAAATTGCGCAAAATAAATCACAAGAAAATAAAGGGGGAAACTAAAATTAAAAGGATGGGGAGGACAAAAATGTAAATGGCAGAAAGTAAAAGGATGGGGAGAGCAAAAATGTAAAGGGGGGAGCGGAAATTAAAAGGATGGGGAGAGCAGAAATGTAAATGGCAGAATGTAAAGGGGAGAGCAGAAATTAAAAGGATGGGAGAAGTGGAAATTAAATGGCGGAAAGTAAAAAGATGAATATGGGGGATGACAATTAATGGTGAAGGGGAGAAAATGTAGGTGAACGATCTTTGGAAAAATGAAGACAACAATGCCTCCTCTTACCACACTTCACCAACAAACAAGCAGTTATAGCAATTAATTGTGAAAATCACTCAAGAACAAGTATGAGCAATTAAGAGGCATTTAAACAAACACCCAGGGGGTGGGAATTAGCGGTCCAAAACAGCCCCCAAACTAGCAAGAAATCAAGCAATTCAATCAAGACAGACAAGTGCTGATAGCAGCAGAAAGGCACCTCGGGCCCGGGAACAGTCCAAGTCCAAATTACAATTGAAAGGAGGGATGGAATTACACTAAAATGATGAAAATTTTGCACAAAATAGGTGCAGTATGAAGTGCCCAAAACAGCCCCAATTTGCTCCAAATTTGCTCAAATTCAACAAGCTCTGATGACCAATTGATAGCAGGAAAGGTGTAGGACCTAGAATTGAGCAAAACCAACCGATCAGAATCGCAAACAAGCAATAAAATCACGAATTATAGGTGCTGGGAAGCAGCCTATAATGCGTGGGAAAGAACAAGAAAATGATAGAAAATGAAAGAAAAAGTGGAGAGGAAGAAATGAGAAGGACGCCATTGAAGCAAGAATCCTCCTGCAGCAGATAAGTCCAATGCCAGACGCCACTAATTCAGGAGAATTAGATAAGTCTCAGTATGGTTTGAGCAACAACCACCAAGCCTCACTCAACTCACAATGGTAGGAGAAAATTTGGCATAATGCCTTTACTTCAAAATTCAATGTGTGAAATACAAGAGGAGAAGACTCCTTTATATAGGAGTTGAAGGGGGGAGGGGGCGGCCACTACATGGAATAAAGGGGAAAAATAAAAAGATGGGTGCAAACCCATCCTAAGTGGGATTTGAACCCAAGCCCCTAAAGGTTTATGGCTAAGCTAAGCCTTAAGCCAATAAACCTCCTAATTAGCGCCCCTTTTACATAGGAAAATAAAAGATGAGTAAATTTCCTATCCTAGGTGGGATTAGAACCCATGACTTCCTAAACCTCATAGTAAGGCAACCTACTAACCAATAAAACTATACATGTAGCGCCCCTAATTAAGGAAAAATGACAAACATGTCCTAATTACAACACAAATCCTAATTACATCATAAATCCTAATTATATTGATTCCTAATTAAGTTGAGTCTTGCATGTTGACTTTGACTTCTTGGTCAATGATCAAGGTTTGACCACGGGAAGACTCATGCTTTGTTCAGCCCCAAGCACTTCAAGCAGCTCCAAGTTGATCCTAGCCATCAGCTGTCAGTTCAGAGGTCCCACTGACAGGTTTGTCATCAGACAAGAAAGAAAAGCTAAAGAAAGGGAATTAGAAGAAGATGATGAAGAAAAGGAAGAAGAAAAGGTGCAGCAGAAGAAGAAGAAGAAGAAGAAGAAGAAGAAAAAGGAGAGGATGAAACAGAAAAGATTGTGCTTAAAGAAGAGATTGACTGTGAAAAGGAGATAGAGAACACAACATATGAGGGTGTACATGATGAAAAAGATCAAGAAAAATGAGAAAAATAGTGAACAGGGAGATAGTGAATCAAAGCCCGAGGAAGGAGGGGAAGTAGCACCAAGACCGAAGACCTTGCCTTATCCAACCAGCTCTCCAAAGGAAGATCAAGAAAGGCATGGTGCAAGTGTTAAACCTTCCAGACCTCACAAAAGAAAGGCATGCATCACACTGACCAGAACAGGGCAAGAGAAGAAAAGTCAAGCTAGAATCAAATTCAGAGCCTAAAGCTAGATTAAAGATAAAGTGGTCAGGTGTGTTTCATATCAAAGACCCTTGTGAAGAAAAGAAATTGAGAGCAATCAACTGTGAATCATCTTAGCCTCAGGAAAAGAAGTCTTATGCACATGAGAGCAAGATAATAAAGAAAAGGAAAGTCAAGCCAAGGGAGTCAGAGGCATGGTCTAATTCCAGAAAGAAGCCCAAATGGTTAAAGTCATTTCGCACTACAGATTGTTCCAAGGCAAGATTATGGGGAGGTTATTGGCCAAAGAAAGGAAGGGTGCAATACACAAGCTCACCAAAAGATTTCAGTTTCAACCACCTTGAGAGAACAGGCGTCGAGCTAGAAGACGTTAAACAAGCGCTTCCTGGGAGGCAACCCAGAGATTTTTAAGTTTGTAATTACTTTCAATTTTGTTTTCTTTTGCTTTTTGTTTGATAATTAAGATTTTTCTTTTTTTAGGATTTAGGAAATTTTCAAAATTGATTGGAATGAGTTTGTGGAAAATTAATTTTTAAACAGTTGGAAGTAGCAGAAAACTTGACTTAAAATTGTAAAATTTCATTCTGTTTTCTGCGCTGAGCGCAGGTAAAGCGCAGAAATGCAATTTTAGTCACTGTTTTCTGGCGCAAACGGTACGAAATTTCAAAAATCTCCTATTTTCTCCTGTACCGTCTCTCTACTTCCTAAGCTCTTCCTTTCACTTTTTCCACTCACAAACCTCTATCAATTTGAATCTTTCAATTTATGTTGTAGTTTTAACCATTTGAAAATCTTCACTCCCTCTGTTTTTATGGTTTGAACTTTAGGATAGCAACTTTAGGATCGTGAATGAGTATATTGTTGTTTATTGCTATCTTGAATGTGATTTTGGCTGTGTGGAACAAGAAGAACAATTGTTTAATTGGAATGCTCTTTGTTTTGTGAGTTATTGAATTTGAAAGTGTTATGCACTATTTCTTTCAAAAATCTTGAACTTTCACTTTCCATGGATTGATTGAATGCTTGCAAAACAAATGAGTATGTTTTGTTTTTAGGAAGCCATTACCAGTGCAACTGAAATTTGTTGTGAAGAGATTGATTCTGAATTTTGCATGCAAATTGGTTAATGATAGGCTTCCATGTTCTTCAGAAATTAGTGTTTGCAATAAGGCATCAATGTGTTTTTAGCAACTAACTGATTGATTTTTCAGATGCCTAGGATCAAATACACTGCTGACCTTTCTCGTGGCTCTAGCTCACGAAGAAAAGGCATGGGGAAGAGAGCCAGAGATGAATTCCACTATGATCCCATGAGATTCAAGAGTGTCAAGGCTGCACTTCCCACCTTCAAAAGCATCTGTACCAGACCCATACCCAGGCATACTGTTTGAGGAGTTCCGGATATTCTAGCAGTGGTCTGGGGACAGGCTTATTCATCCAGGGGGAGGTGGAGCAGCCGCAGCTGGAGAGGCAGGACAAGGACTTATAGGATATAGAGGATGAAGATTGATACTGGTGTTTTCTTTCTTTTTCTCTTATTTTATAGGAATTTTTTATTTTAGTTAATTAGGATTTTTGTTTTGCATTTCATTTTTTTTAGGATTTTAGGACTAGGGATTTAAGGAATTAATTTTTAAAGTCTCTAAATTTAGGCAGTTTAACTAACCAAATTAGGAAAGAAGAAAGGGTTTTGTGATTAATTCCATAATCAGTTAGGACTAGGATATTTCACAGGAGAACCTATCAGAATAGTTAATTAATTTCAGTAAGTGCTTTATCAAGGAAATTAGCCAAAAAGCCGGTGAGTTGTGAGACCAAACACTGAAATTGAGAGTTTTCACCGCTGCTTGTCAACTACTATTGATTGAGTTTTGGATTTTATTCTGCTCATGGAAAATATGGAAGTGATAAAGGCAATTTTTGTTTTTAAATTATTTGCTCAGTGCCAAAAAGCCAACCCTTGATAAAATTTTTTCCAATTCTTTTTGGTAACCCATTTGAGCTTTAATGATGTCTATATGTTGTCCCTTACACACTTGGGATAGAGAGCAAGGTGCAACTTGATATAATGGGAAGAAAAGGTTGGTCATTTGAAAGTCAAGAAATACAAAGAGCAGGCACAAGAAAGTAAAAGAAGATCACTCCCTCAAAAATCAAAAAGAAAAAGTGAATCAAATAGAATAAGTTGGGGGGAGTTGCATCTTCACACAAAGAAAGAGGCCAGCTAAAATAAGGACAAATCAAGAATGAAATGGAGAATGGAGAGAAGTTTCAAGTTCAAGAAAAAATCAAAGATGCTCTCTATTCTAAGTGTTTTCTTTGCTTATTGAGAAAAACCATGATTTCTTGATAACCCAGCCTCATTACAACCAAGAAAAAGACCTTTTGATCCATATTGACTATGTGCATGTTTAGAAACTAGAAACGACTATCAATTTTAGTTGTTCAACTGTGGTGGAAAAATTGAGGGAAACACTTACTCGTGAGCATGAGAGAATTCCTTGATTTATCATTTACTGTTTTGATTGCTATTTCTGAGAAAGTTTAACTGATTTTTTGTATCTTGTTCTGATTGGGTTTTGGTAACATCACCTAATTCTGATTTTTTTTTATTATATTTGGAAAGTGACTGCTGCCTAGTGAAGGGATGATGAAAATTTTTCCTTATTCCTGAGAATTTTAACAAGGGGATTGAATCCAATTTTTTATTGCAAAAGGGTCTCTTGCTTGAGGACAAGCAAGAAGTTAAGTTTGGGGGGTATTTCATAAGTGCCAATTATATGATAATTCTTGTATTTTACTGTAGTTATCAAGGGTAAAATGGTAATTTAGCCCCAAAATAATCCCTTTTTATTAATATTGTATAATTGTGTTTATTTTAATTGACTTTTGAATTTGAGGCCTATTTTATAGAAAATCTGTTGATTTTGCAGATTTATGATAGAGATTTGAATGAGAAAAGAAGATAGCATTATTGAGGATAGGATCTGCAGATTTGAGTTTAAATGAGAGCAAATAAAGATAAGATCAGCAGCCATTTAAACAAGGATTCTGCGGATAAGGCTTCCCAATTTAAATTCAAAGACAAAATAAACCATAATCATTCGAAAAGAGGGAAACAAGGAAATACAAACGAACAAGGATAAGATCAGGAAGAGATCAAGCTGTTAAAAGAGCAAACAGAGAAAGTTGTTACGCGCTCCACGCTCCACCTGCGTATCAGGATTCCTCTATGGATCTTGCGCTTCAGATGCGCTGAGCGCAGGTGAAGCGGCAGGAACACAGATTTATTTTCTAATATGATTTCAAAACAGATTCCTTCCAGGATTTCAGATAGCTTTGCTTCATCTATAAATAGGACCTTTTTGTATAGATCATAGGCAGCTTGGGGAGAGACGGCAGAGCAGACGCAAGGGGCTGGAGAAAGTGATACTTTCTCCGTTGGTTTGTAATGGCTACCATGCATAACTAAACTCTCCAATAGGATTGAATGTAGTTGATTCAATCCCCAATTGTATGTGAATTCTCTTTGACATTTATGAATTCCCTGTTTTTATAATACCGGTGTTTTTATTCTGTGCTTAATGCTTAGCTTCCGCCCTGTGTGCCGGAGTTATAGGTTGGTTTATGGGGCGCATTCGAAAGGTGGTTCTATAAATCAATAGCGAGTTTGGGGGAACCTAGGATAGGAAACTTGAATTCTGATTGGGAATAGTAGTCACTGTGGGAACTGGGGTGAATTGATAGTGTAAACAAATAGATCTTTAATCCAGGGTAATTTATCACTGTGGGAACCAGGGTAAATTATTTCTGAGTATTTCATATTTGTGGAAACCTTTGTGAAATAACTTTAATATTTGTGCTAAGATGTTATAACCTGCATATTCATAAATATTATTGGGGTTCACATACGAAAGGGGTGCGATGAGACGAAGTTCAATCCTAGTCCAAGTAATTGTCTCTATCTCTCTCATTTAAGTTCAATTTTATTTACTTGCATAATTCTCAACAATCAACAACCATATTCTATTACTTGATAGTTGTGACCACTGATCTTTATAAATTGAACCGTTCCCTGTGGATACGATAACTCATCTTACTATTATACTACTGGAATTTTGGTACGCTTGCCAGAATCTCATCAACAGGCCCACAACTAATTACAAAACTAAGCAAATTCAGATTTGCAACAGACATCAACAGTAGGCGATTTTGAAACAGCAACTGCTCCTAATTGCTTCATGGGAATATGGTCATATAGCATATCAAATTAAGCCCCGGAAGTTAGCTTTCCAATGCCACTGGAATCACTCAAATCGGACACCTTTAGCTCCAGATATCATCAAAACAAGACAGGTAGGTCAGTAGGCTTAAAAATCCGAATTTAAACAACATTTACAGTTAAAGCCCAATTTGGTAAATTCCAATTAAAACAGTGGATTTAATCACAATTAGAGCCCAGAAAGCTAAGATTAATTATACAAAGTGTGAATAAAAATGTGATCATCAAATTCCACCACACTCGCCCTTTTGCACTCCGGGCAAAACACCACATGAAGCTAAAAATCAATTAGGGGAGCACAATGCAATACAAGTGGCATATTAACAAGAGATCCAAGGAATGATAAGAGTAGGCAAAATACATTATCAAGGAATCATGGAGTCAAGAAATTATGAATAAACTCCCTACAATTTAGCAAACAAGAGGTGAATCAAATCAAAGGGGATGAATCAAGAGTGATAGAATCCTCACAAGACAAACTCTCCAACTCTCAAGTGTTAGGCTTATGTATATATACTCAAAGCATTCATGAAAGCAAGCACTACCATAGGCTTGGCAAGACTCTAATATCCACAACATTGAAACACATGCAAGCAAAGATCAAGAAGACTTCAAATAGGATGTAATGGGGGCCAAGGTAAAGGTATGGGAAATGAAGGATAAGAAGTTAAAAACCAAGAGAATAGAGGAGCAATGGGGAATAAACCCAAGAAGAAATGCAAGTAGCATAGATCTCAAGATTACAATTGAACTCCTCTTTTCTTACCTTTTGACCCATTTTTGAATTTCAAAAACACTTTATTTCTTTGCTTTTTTTAATACTTTTCTTTTGAGCTTTTCTTTATTCTTTCTTTTTTTCTTTTCAATTTTTTTGTAACTAGCCAAAGGTCAACAATATGATATCCACATGAGGAGATAAGATAAGAAATTCAAGTACACCCCCACACTCATTCAAGAACATATTCCCAAAACAATTCCAAAGCTCCTTTATCCTCTAAGGCAAGACAATCATGGTTTTTCACTTTCAAGGCTTGTAATGAACTTTCAATAACAAGAAATGAGATCCATAGGCTCAGAGGGGCTAGCAAGTGGAAAATCATCAAGGTAGGCTAATATGGCTAGTAGCTCAATTATCAACAAAAATGCCTCAATCATCTCAATACATGCATGTGAACAAAGTTGCAAATCAAAGAGTCAAGCCAAGTTCTAGAGCACAAGCAAACAGAGTGAAATCACACAAGAAAAGAGAGAATGGCATAGAACGGTCCATCCATCAATAAGGCTCAAAATCTCACCAAGGACAACTCTATCACAAAAGATTCAACCCAATAATTATCAAAACCAACTTCTTCACTAAATTATAAGGAATCCAAACAACATAATTCAAGAAACCAATTATCCAAAATGATGAAAAATGCCAACTACCAACACAAATCCTAAAAATCCAATGAAAAACATGTCAAATGTATTATTTTTCTACTGTCAAAGTTCTATTTTTGCTGTAAAATTTGGATAACTATCAATTCGCTGTAAATGAAATTCTGCTGTAAAAATATTGCTGTATAAAATTCTGCTATTAACAGCAACAGTAAAAACGTACAACAGCCTACAGTAATGCGGAAACAGCAACAGCAACAGCAAAACAGCAAAACAGACAGTTTACAGTAATTACAGACAGCATAAAACAGTAACAGCAGCTACAAAGTAGCTATGAAAATGCTGACAACAACTCAAAAACAACAAATTTCCTAGAAAAAACACCAAAAATACAGTAAAACAGCAGTGTTTTTTTTTGTAAGAAAACACAAAACAGTTTTTTTTAAGTTTTTTATATACAATCCTAAAAATTACTAACAAACAAACAATATAATCCTAACCACATACTAATTCCTAAAATCAATCCTAAAGAGTCCTAAAACTACAAATCTCCTCCCCCCACACTTAAATCACACATTGTCACCCTCAATGTAAAAATAATCAAATTAGAGAACAAAGGACATAATGCAATAAAATAGTGGGGAAAGAGACTCCCTCATCAAGGTGGAAAAATTTGCACTTGAGGGAATGTGGGAAGCTCCAAGCTCATCTCCTCAACCGTCTCCTCAACCAAGCAGGACTCTCATGAATAGCTTGAGACGGTGGCCATTGACCTTGAAGGTCTTGTTGTGGACTCACTCTTCACTCTAACTCTACAACACCATAAGGATAAACATGAGTAACAATAAAAGGTCCAAACTCTTTTGGCCTACTACAACTCTTTCTAGCAATACATTGATCATGAAATTCTTAGTCTTCTCCTTGTAGAACTTAGAGTTCTCATAGGCCCTGCAGGCGGATCTCATCAAGCTCCTGCAGCTGAAGCTTCCTCTGCTCTCCTGCCTGGTCACTATCCAAATTGCAAGCCCTAACTGCCCAGTAAGCCCGATGCTCAATCTCCACAGGTAAGTGGCACGCCTTACCAAAAACAACTCTAAAGCGAGACATCCCAAGAGGTGCTCTGTAGGCGGTCCTATGAGCCCAGAGAGCATCATCAAGGCGGCGGCTCCAATCCTTCCTGTTAGGCCTGCACCATCTTCTCCAGAATCCTCTTGATCTCTCTGTTGGAAATCTCAACCTGTCCATTAGTCTGGGGGTTGTATGGTGTAGAAACTTTGTGCACCACCCCATACTTCTTCAGCAAAGCCTCCATGGACCGGTTACAAAAGTGGGTCCCCTGATCACTAACAATGGCTCGAGGTACTCCAAACCTGCAAAAGATGTGAGACCTGACAAAATCCACAACAACTCGAGCATCATTAGTGCTTGTGGCTATAGCCTCCCACCACTTGGAGACATAATCCACAACAAGAAATATATATATAAAACCAAAAGAAACAGGAAAGGGACCCATAAAATCAATACCCACACATAAAAAATCTCACAAAACAACACAGGCTGTTGGGGCAATCTGCTGCCTGCTAGAAATAGTCGCTCCTGCTCTCTGACACTGCTCGCATGTAGAGGAGACTCTCCAGGCGTCTATGAAAATTGTAGGCCAATAGAATCCACAATCCAACACCTTTCGTCTTGTCCTCTAGGGTCCAAGATGTCATCCAACAGGTGAGGCATGACAGAACTGAAGTACAGACTGGATCTCCTGATCTGGAATGCACCTATGAATAACCTGGTCACTGCAAAAACGCCATAAATAAGGGTCATCCCATACATAATACTTGACATCACTCTTAAGTCTATCTCTCTGAGCCCTAGATGCAACAAGATAATTAAACAATATCAGCAAACCAAGGGGTAAGGGGGATGGGAATCATGCAAAGCCAAAAGTTGCTCATCCGGGAAGTCATCCCGAATAGGAAAACGCATCCTCTGCTCTCTCAATGCAGCTCAAATGGTCTGCTACAAGATTATGCGCACCACTTCTATCCTGGGATGTCCAAGTCAAACTCCTTGAGTAGTAGCATCCACCTGATAAGCCTGGGTTTGGAATCTGTCTTTTTTCAAAATAAACTTAAGAGTAGCATGATCAGTAAAAACACTACCCCTAGAACCTAGAAAATATGATCTAAACTTATCCAAGGAAAAAACAATTTCTTACAACTCTTTCTCAGTGGTAGTGTAATTTTACCTGTGCTGCATCTAAAGTCCTAGATGCATAATATATCACATGAGACAACTTACCAACCCTTTGTGCAAAAACAGCTCCCAATGCATAGTTTGATGCATCACACATTAACTTGAATGGAAGTGTCCAATCCGGTGGCTGAATAATGGGGTTGGTGGTGAGAGCTCTCTTGAGGCGATCAAATGCCTCTCTCTGCACCGCTCTCCAAACTCGAAGGTAACATCCTTCTGCAGCAAGTTGGACAGCAGAAGGGCTGAAGTCCTTTTGGTACCTTTACCTCTATGCAATCTCAAGTAAATCAGCAAATATACTCATCATGCATCTCTGGAAAGTAACAGGAGCATTGTATAGACCAAAAAGGCATCCTCCTATAGGTAAAGGTACCAAAAGGACAGGTAAATGTGGTCTTATACTGGTCCTCTGGTGCAATACAAATATGAAAATAACCAGAGAAACCATCTAAGAAACAATAATGTGATTTACCTGTCAGGCGCTCCAGCATCTGATCAATGAAAGGAAGTGGGAAGTGATCCTTCTGGTCGCCTGGTTGAGCCTTCTGTAGTCGAGTGCCGACTCTCCAGCGTTCTGCCACCCTAGCAGGAATCAACTCATCCTTCTCATTCTTCACAACTGTAATCCCAGATTGCTTCGGTATCACCTGTACCGGGCTCACCCAAGTGCTATCTGATATGGGATATATGATACCAGGCCTGTAGCACTTGGTGACCTCCTTCTTGACCCACGTCAAGAATCTGGGGATTCAACCTTCTTTGAGGCTGTCTCACAGGTTTAACCAACCCCATCCTCCAATAGAATCCGATGCATACACATGGAGGGGCTAATACCCGAAATATCTGCCAAAGTCCAACCTAGAGCTCTCCTGTGCTCTCTAATCACATGCAACAGCCTCTGCTCCTGATCAGCTGAGAGAGCAGTAGAAATGATCATTGGAAGCTTCTGCTTATCCTCCAAATATGCATACTTGAGGTGAGAGGGAAGTGGCTTCAACTCCAATGATGGGGGCTGGACAATAGAAGGTAACAATCTGGTACTGGTAGAAACCTCTGCAACCTGCAAATCAATCAAGTCAGATGTATCTGTAATTGCTGTAATCAAGCCACTGCATTCTGAATCAATTGACTCAACTCGTGTATCAATACCAGAACTGTAGGACAATCAGAACAATCAACAGTATCAACAAGATATGAACTCATCTATTTCAGCACACATACTACACACAGATGAATCAGAATATAAATCACAAGTAGTAGACATCACTGAAATCAGAAAAGTCTGGAAAGTCCAAATGTCCTACAAACTCAGACAAACTATCATCTACAAGTTCAGCAAGCATATCAATATGGAAAACAGAGTGATCCCTCAACAGGATGCCTCATGACATCTAAAATATTAAACTGAACCACACTGTCTCCAAACTCCATGGTAAGTGTGCCTGCAAGAACATCAATCTTAGTCCGAGCTGTCTTCAGGAAGGGCCTGCCCAAGATGATGGGGGTTGCACCAGTGAGTGAATCTCCTCCCTCCATATCCAATATGTAAAAGTCAGCAGGGAGGATGAGGTCATTCACTCGAACCAGCACATCCTCAATAAGGCCTGCAGGGTGAGCAGTGCTCCTATTGCCAACTGAATGACAACACCTGTAGCCTGCAAAGGACCAAGAGACAAAGAGGTGAAAACAGATAAAGGCATAACATTAATAGATGCTCCTAAATCAAGCATAACATTATCAAACTTGTTACTGCCTATAACACAAGGAATAGTAATGTCCCTAGGTCTTTGCATTTTTCTGGAATGGGAGTCATAGGTATCTCAATGAGTGCAGAGACATTCCTTCCCATGCTAATCCTCTCATTTCCCTTTAGCCACCTCCTATGGGTACAACAGATCCTTCAAGAACTTGGCATATCTCAGAATTTGCTCTATGGCCTCAAGTAGAGGTATATTCACATCTAATTTCCTTAAAGTCTCCAAGATCTCCTTGTCAGCCTCTTCCATTTTTTTACTCTTCTGCACAACTCTCCGAGGGAATGGAAGAGGAATAGAAGGCTGCTCACTGCTTGAAGAACTGGGGCTACTCAAGGGACTAGGAATATCTCTCCTACCAAGGGTCTACAGCTGTATGAATCTCATCTTCTTGCTCAGACTGTTGCCAATTAGGTGCTTGAACACTCTTACCCGACCTCAAAGTGATTGCACTAACATTCTTCGGGTTGACAACAGTTTAAGCAAGAAGCTTGTCTGAACCCTGAGATTGCAGTTGATTAAGAGTGGTAGCCATCTGGCCTATCTGATTCTCCAAGCTCTGAATAGTTGCCTCTGTCCTCTGCTGGAAATTCAAATTATTGACCGCCATCTGCCTCATTAATTCTTCAATGAGGGTTCATTCTTGGAAGGTGTAGTAGTAGGTGGTGTAGGCTGGTGCTGTTGTTGCACATGTGGGAGGCTGGTAAGGTCTACTAGGCCCAACAACATGAGACTGATAAGGGCACATAAGGCTGTTGTGGCTGCTGCTACTGAGAATTCCCCCATCTCAAATTTGGATGATTCCTCCAAACTGGATTGTACCTGTTGGAAGAAAGATCCTGATTATACTGTTGCTGCTGAGGGGGGTCCTACCAGAACCATAAATATTGGCAGCATAAGCCTGAGGAGGAAAACAACATCTCCTTCAGACTCATGTAAGGTGGGACAAGCATCAGTGGGATGATCAACAGAAATACAAATCCCATATAATTTAGCAACCTTCTGAGACACTGCTAACTGCTTGACTAAGAAAGCCAAATCATCAAGCTTATTCTCCAACTTCCTATGATCAATAGCATAAGTGGTCTCCATCTCATGAACTCCTCTAGTCAAGGCCACTGAATTGCTTCTGTACCAAACTGCTGGTTATTAGAAAGCCATGTTCTCAAATAACTGCCTTGCTGCAACTGGAGTTTTATCTACAAGCGCTCCTCCACTGGCTGCATCTATCATCTGTATGTCCATGTTATCAGGCCCTCATAGAAATACTGGATCAGTAGCTGCTCATGAATCTGATGATGTGGACAGCTAGCACAAAGCCTCTTAAACCTCTCCCAGTACTCATACAGACTCCCTCCATCCATCTGCCTTATACCACAGATCTCCTTCCTAATTGAAGTCACTCTGGATGCTGGGAAATTTTTTTCTAGAAACAACCTCTTCAAATATCCCAGTTAGTAATGATCCAGGTGGAAGGTAGTACAGCAAGTCTTTTTGTTGTATCTTGCAGGGAGAATGGAAATGCCTTCAGCTTAATATGATCCTCAGGAACTCTAGGTGGTCTCATAGTGGTGCAGACAATATGGAATTCCTTGAGGTGTTTATGTGGGTCCTCACCTGCAAGACCATGGAACTTGGGCAACAAATGAATCAATCCAGACTTTAGCTCACAAGGCACATCTATATTAGGATATTGAATACATAAAGTCTGAATATTAACATCAGGTGCTGCAAGCTCTCTCAAGGTTCTCTCAGCCATGGTATCACAATTAGATCAGACTCAAGGAAAGAAGAAGAAGAAAACACATAAGCAGACTCACTATCACTTACACTAACAACAGAATACACACTATCGGACAACTCACTATCACTAACAGAATTATGCACAAATGGAATCCTAGACTCTCTAACTAACCTATGATAGGTCTTATCAATTTCTGGATCAAATGAATGTAGGATACCTGGGTTTGCCCTAGTCATGCACCAAATGCACACAAAAATGCACAAAATGAAGCATACAACAGCATGTCAGCATATAAAGGCAACTTATATCAAATGAGCAGAAACCAATGAAATGGATACATGGAATACACTATATTAACATAGGAAACAACCACAAAAAATTTCAGAACAAAATTCAAAGGCTAAGTACCAAAACTACCTAAAGTAAGAAAGGAAAAATACACCAATAAAAACTTAAAAATTCTAGAAAAAATAGAAAAACGGCCTTTTTTTGGCAATTTTATCGTCCACCTCGCGGCATAGCAGCAAGAGTCACTCTAACTAGCTTCTTCTACCCAAAAGCATATAAAATATGTGAAATTCTGACACTCTTAGCTCAACTTATGTCCAATTGAAGTCAACAGGTCAAATAAGCCAGTGCAAAGTGTAATCTCACAATCTGGAGCTATCTAACAGCAACTGGGGTATCTAATATTCATTATTAACCTAAATAAATGTGGACACAAAAATTGGCACAAAAATTCAACCTCTAACTATGTTAAACAAAAGTCAGATTTAATTGCAAAAGTCAACAACAGAAAAGTCAACAACAAGTTCAGTAACTTATGCAATTCAATCTGAATCAAACCAAATCAATCCTAATTTCATCTAAACAATTTCTAACATCAAAACATGAATAAACACACTAATTACAATGACTCAACACATCACACAACTCAAATCACAAATTGAAATTCACTAAAAGTAATGGAACAGTAACTATGATAGATTAGGCTATTTACCTCAAAGTTGTGAACCAAAATTGATCAAACTGAATCTGCACAGCCAAGGTTAGTATACCAAAACACAATATAAATTATAACTCCACTTCCTAAACACGAATTTACAAAACAGATATGAAAAAAAACAGAAACAAAATTTTACACACAAAACATAATTGAAATTGAAACCGAATTTGAATTGAATTCCCCGGCAACGGCGCCAAATTTGATCGAGGTCGTACTCAACCAAATAAAATGAATTAAAGTTCAGTAGGTTGATTAACCCAAAGTCATCTCTCTCAAGGAATCCAATTACAAATTCAGAATTTCAAATTCATAGCAACTCACACACACAAGGGGATTTTGATTGTTGTTCATTCTATTTTCTAAATTTCCAAACAGAATTTAAATCTGCAGAAAACAATTTAAGAAAAACGGATTGGTTCTCTACCTCATTCACAAAATGGATCTATCATTGGTTCATACAAAATTCCTCAAATCCTTGACAGCAAGAAATTCGGATTAAGCATCCTTGATAGTTTTCACACTAGAATTAAGCAAACTAGCATGAATCCTAATTTCTAATCCTTGGAATTAAGCAAATAATGAATTCATTTCAGATTTAAGCAACCTAAAATGTGAGATTAGATTCAAATTAAAATTCGAATTTCAAAAAGCAAGCAACTCAAATTCAGATTCAGACCTAAGTATCAAGAAATTAGGGGAAGAAATCATAATTCTGTCCAAGAAATTAGAAGTGAAAATCGAAAATAGAACCTCAATTTCCTCTATGAATTCAGTAGAGAAACAATCCTTGAAGCTTAGCCTTCCATTTCCATGGAGGAGAAATTCGAAAATTGAAGAAGAGGAAGAAGAGGAGCCAAAACCGAAATTGCAAGAAGAGAGAAAAAGAGAGGGAAAATGAAGAGCCTAAATCACTAACAATCTGATTAGGCCTTAATTGGGCCGAAATTAATTAAAACAGACCCACAAACTAATTACAAAACTAAACAAATTTGGATTTGCAAGAGATAGCAACAGTAGGCGATTTTGAAACAGCAACTGCTCCTAATTGCTTCATGGGAATATGGTCATATAGCATATCAAATTAAAGCCCCGGAAGTTAGCTTTCCAATGCCACTGGAATCACTCAAATCGGACACCTATAGCTCCAGATATCATGAAAACAAAACAAGTAGGTCAGTAGGCTTAAAAATCCGAATTTAAACAACATTTACAATTAAAGCCCAATTAAGCCCAATTTGGTAAATTTCAATTATAACAGTCGATTTAATCACAATTAGAGCCCAAGAAAGCTAAGATTAATTATACAAAGTGTGAATAAAAATGTGATCATCAACCACCTTAGGTGGAAGAGGAGGAGCTTCATCCTCTGAAGTGGATACATTGGCAAAAATGACTCTAGGCCTTTTAGCAGGAGCCACAGGGTCTTCATCAGCTTGCTTCTTTAACTTTAGTTGCTCCAGCTTCTTCTTCCTTTGATCCTCAGCTACTTTCTGAAACTCAATTGCATCCTCTTGCTGAATGCTTTTGCTTCTAGTGACTCGCTGAGGAGCCTTATCAACAGGAGCAAACAGTCTTCTCCTCTTTTGTCTTCTTGCTTGAGCATTGGCTCTTCTTCTCTTGAGCCTGTTTTCTTGCTCAATTCTAGCATCTTCCAAAACAGCTTGTTGAGCAGCAACAACAATTGCAAAGTCTTGTTTTTCTTGTTCTTCCTTTTGCTTTCTTTCTTCTTCTTCTTCTTCTTCTTCTTCTTCTTCTTCTTCTTCTTCAATTTCCTATACTACCTTCCTGATATCAGCCTCAGGTAAACTGGTAGCAATAGGAACAGCCTGAATGGGCTCAGATACATCAACAGCTACAACACCAAGATGTTCAGATTCTAACTTGTTGCTGTCCTCCTCCTGTCCTCCCTGAGTGAGAGTAGGCTGAGTAGCAACAGTAGAGGTTTCAGTTGCCAAACCCACAATCTCAGAGGTGTGTGCAATCATGTTCTGAGCAGGTTCAGACAATCTGAACTGAACTTCCTTCTCAGTAGATACTTCCTTCTGAAGCACTTTGGTTCTCTTCTTCTTGACAAACTTGGTGGGAGTTTGTGCTGAGACAAACTTGTCTTTATGAGGATCTCCAGTCAGTTCTTCCTCAAGAATCTTTAAGACCTTCTGAGGGCTTTTCCCAGTTCTTCTAGCCTTGTCTTTTACAGTTTCTTCTAACAAGGTCTTCTAAGGTGAGGGCTTCTTCACAGCAATGCCCATCCTCTTAATGTTCACCAGAGAGAATAGGGCAGGACCCCTATGATCATAAAGCTTTTCAATGGGAACATTGAATTTCAGAAGAATCTTGGTGATAAGAGTTGTGTGAGTATAGGTTGCTGCTGAATCATTTACCCTCTTCAGCATGTTGTAGAGGATGATCCTAGGAAGGTTCAGAGGCTTCTTGTCCAGGAGATTAATCACACAATACCTCTCAAGTTCAGAGACATGATTCTTGCTTCCATACTTGGGCAAAATCCAGTAACCCAAAATAGCATGGAGAATCATTGCCTTAGGATGCATGAGAGAGCTTTTCAGTTCCATAGGATCTTCAATCCTGTACAGCTTCTCGGTGAACTTCTTAGTTCCACAATTTCTCAGCTCCCATTCTGGAGAAAACATTTCTCCAGAGTTTGGAACACCAGTTACAGAAGCAATGGTGTCAGCATCCACTATGATCTTCACACCCAGCACAGTGGTCTTCAGCCCTTGATGCTTCCCATCCTGAGTTGAAATATCTTCAGCATTTTCTAGAAGTCAACCACACTTTGTTCATGCCATGCACAATCTATGGCAGAGAAGAAGTTGGTCCATCCACATGCTTCGAAAATCTCAGAAAGATAGATGCCACCAGCTTGAAGTTCATCCAGACTCACAGTTCTGGAAGGCACAACCTGACCTCCTGCAGACTTCTTCGACGCCATTGATGAAAGCTTGAGAGAATGAGTGCTTAAAGAGACAGAGAGCTTAGGGCACAAGGAATAGCAAAGACTTGCAGAAGAGAGAGTGTGAGTAGAGCCTGTAACTGTTGAAAACACGTCTTTAAATAGCCGTCACAGCAGTAATTATGGTAGTTGTAGTTGCAGTCTTGGAGAACGTGCAGTCGTGCTGAGAACAGTTACTCAGAGAAGGAGACTAAATGTTTCAGCTTGCCATGTCATCAGACTTAGTTACTTCAGTTGCACAAGATATTTCAGATGATGTGCATGTTCAGACACAACATATAGATGATGCATGTTCAGATGCACGCAATCATTTTTCAGACAAAGCTAAGATATTTAGAATATCTCTTATGAACTTAAATCTATCTTCAGTCAAGGGTTTTGTGAACATATCTGCCCATTGATGTTCAGTATCAATGAATTTTATATCAAAAACTCCTTTCTGAACATAGTCTCTAATGAAGTGATGCTTGATTTCTATATGCTTTGCCCTAGAATGTTGAATAGGATTTTTAGATAAGTTTATTGCACTTGTGTTATCACACATTACAGGAATTGAATGAACATCAATATTGAAATCTTCTAACTGATATTTTACCCATAGCAGTTGTGAACAACAACTGGCTGCAGCGATATATTCAGCTTCAGCTGTAGAAAGAGCAATTGTGCTTTGCCTTTTGATGGACCAGCTGATCATGTTCTCTCCAATGAAGTGACAAACTCCACTGGTTGATTTTCTTTCTAATCTATCTCCAGCAAAATCAGCATCACAAAATCCAGCTAACCTGCAATCCTTACTCTTCTTATAGCAAAGACCAAAATTAGTAGTGCCGTTTAAATATCTAAAAATTATTTTTACAGGCTTGTAATGAGTAGTTCTTGGATCAGATTGAAATCTAGCACAGAGACACACACTGAACATAATGTCAGGTCTGCTTGCTGTTAGATACAAAAGTGAGCCTATCATTCCTCTGTACAAAGTTTGATTTACTTGTTCCTCTCCTTCATCTTTGTTAAGAACTATTGAGGGATGCATAGGAGTAGTCATGGGCTTGCAATCACTCATGTTGAACTTCTTAAGCATTTATTTTGTATATTTTTCCTGATGGATCCATATACAATCAGATTGTTGCTTTATCTGAAGTCCTAGGAAGAACTTAAGTTCTCCCATCATGCTCATCTCAAACTCAGATTGCATAAGCTCAGAAAATTCCTTGCATAATGAAGAATCAGTAGAATCAAATATAATGTCATCCACATATATCTGAACCAGAATGAAATCTTTGTTAGACATTTTTCTGAAAAGAGTTGTATCTACTTTTCCTCTTTGAAAGCCATTTTTTATTAAAAAAATTGCTCAATCTATCATACCAAGCTCTTCGGGCTTGTTTCAGACCATAAAGAGCCTTTTTTAGTTTGAAAACATGTTGTGGAAAAGTAATATCTTCAAAGCCAGGGGTTTGTCTAACATAGACCTCTTCCTCAATGAATCCATTGAGAAAGGCACTTTTTACATCCATCTGATATAAGGTGATGCCATTATTTACTGCATAAGAGAGTAAAATCCTAATGGCTTCAAGCCTAGCTACAAGGGCAAAAGTTTCAGTGAAGTCAATACCTTTTTGCTGATTGTAGCCTTGAGCAACAAGTCTGGCCTTGTTTCTGACCACTTTTCCTTCTTCTGACAGCTTGTTTCTGAACACCCATTTGGTTCCTATTATAGTTTTCCCATGGGGTTTAGGTACAAGTGTCCAGACATCACTCCTAGCAAATTGGTTCAACTCTTCTTGCATGGCTAGGATCCACCCTTCATCATGCATAGCTTCCTCAATACTTTTAGGTTCAATTTCAGAGAGAAGTGAAAGATTGTTCAAGTTTCTGAGCCTTGATCTTGTTCTAACTCCTACTAAAGTGTCACCTATTATTTTCTCTCTTGGATGATGAGTTATGTATCTCCAATCACGATTGTGAGGGAGTACACACTCTATCTGAGACTCAACAATGCTGGTTTGAGAAGGTCCAGCTTCAGACACAAGTTTAATCTTTTGCTCAGTATGTCCTTCAGATGATCCTTTAGATTTTACATCTGGATTTATCTGCATACCTACAAAATCCTCTTCTAGATCTGATAGTTCCCTATCAATCTCTTTAAAGTCATTGAATCTTACATGAATAGATTCTTCTACAACTAAGGTTCTTGAGTTATATACTTTGTAAGCCTTAGAGGTTTCAGAATATCCAATAAAGAAACCTTTATCAGACTTAGCATCAAATTTTCCTAAATCATCTTTAGTGTTAAGTATAAAACACACACATCCAAAGATATGGAAGTGGGATATGTTGGGTTTTCTTCCTTTCCACAGTTCATATGGAGTCCTTTTGAGAATTGGTCTTACCAAAATTCTGTTTTAAATATAACATGTTGTGTGAACAGCTTCTGCCCAAAAGGATCTAGGTAGATTGCTTGAAATGAGCATGGTTCTCCCCATCTCTTTCAAGCTTCTGTTCTTTCTCTCAACAACCCCATTTTGATGAGGTGTCCTAGCCACAGAGAAATTGTGTGAGATCCCATTCTCATCACAGAACAGTCTGAAGCTTGAGTTTTCAAACTCTCCACCATGATCACTTCTGATAGGAGATATGCAGATTCCTTTCTCATTCTGCACCTGCTTACAGAATTTTGTGAAATTCTCAAAGGTTTCCCCTTTGCTTCTTAGGAATATAACCCATGTAAATCTTGTATAGTCATCAACAATGACCAATCCATACTTCTTTTTGCTAAGACTCTCAGTTCTAGTAGGACCAAACAAATCCATTTGAAGTAGTTCTAAAGGTCTGCTGGTTGAAACAACATTCTTACTCTTAAAAGAGTTTCTAGTTTGTTTCCCTTTCAGACAATTTTCACATAAAATATCATATTTGAATGAAAGCTTGGGTAAACCTTTAACCAGATTGTGTTTGGTTAGCTTTGAGATTAATCTCAAGCTGGCATGCCCAAGTTTATGATGCCAAATCTGTTTTTCATCTTCAATTGAAACAAAACACTTCACATTTTGACTCGCAAGTTCCTCTAGATCAATCTTGTACACATTGTTGTGTCTCTTAGCAGAAAAGAGGATATATTCTGAAGCATCTTTGACTATACAACCTTCTTTAGTGAAAGATACAACATATCCACCGTCACATAATTGACTTATGCTCAGAAGATTGTGTTGCAGTCCTTCAACTAGAAGCACATTCTTAATTAGGGAAAGAGGAGTCACACCTACTGTCCCAATACCAGTGATCTTCCCTTGCTGATTTCCACCAAAGGTGACCACTCCACCTGCCTTAAGTCTAAGGCTTTGGAACAAACACCTTTCTCCCGTCATGTGTCGTGAGCACCCACTGTCCAGGTACCATTTGTGGTGTTTCTTTTGTCCTGTTAAACACATCTGCAACAGGAACAATTAAACTCTTAGGTACCCATACCTTCTTGGGTCCTCTTTTGTTAGTTTTGGGTCTTATTTTCCCTCTGTGTCTACACTGGGACTCCACATGTCCAGGTTTGCCACAGTTGGAACACCCATTACCTTTCTTGGGTCCTTTATCAGGTACTATAAAATTTAAGGATTTAGAAGAAGATGTTTTTGAATAACCTAAACCACTTTTGTCTAAGGAATGCCTTTGAGAGCCTAATAATCTGTTCAGATTATCAGTTCCTTTGACAAATCTGGCCAGATCCAGAGTTAATTCTCTAATCTTGCTTTTGAGCTTTTTATTCTCTTTTACAAGATTATCAGAATTACTAGGATATTGCTGAAGCAGCTTTTCTTTGAGGGCAAGATTTTCATCTTGCAAATTTTCATTTTCTAAAGCAGCTTGGGTAAAAGCTCTTGAAAGTTCTTTACACTCATTGAACAACTCTCTGCTACTTTCAACAAGGTCATCATACAAATCTTGTAGAGTTTGAGGAATTACCTCAGAGTCTGAACTGTCTGAAGAAGGTAGACTTGCCATCAGACACAGATTTGCTTCTTCTGAAATGTCATCCTCTTCTTCTGAAGTGGAGTCATCCAAGTCTTCCCATGTTGCCATCAATCCTTTCTTTTTCTTGAACAATTTCTTCTTCTGAAAGGTTTGCTTCCTTAACTTGGGGCAATCAGTCTTCATGTGACCTGGCTGTTTGCACTCAAAACAGGTAATTTTGTTAGTGTTAAAGGATTCTTTACCTGACTTACCTTGTTTGAAGTTGGAAGGTTGAGATCTTCTGAATCTCCCTTTTCTTTGTAGCATCTTCTTAATCTTCTTGCTGAGAAGAGCAAGATCTTCATCTTCTGAACAACCTTCAGATTCAGTATCACCATCTGAAGTGTCCTCTGCTTGCATGGCTTTCATGTTATCATGCCTAAGTTGTGTGGCCTTGGAGTTCAATGCCAGTGATTTCTTCTTGGTATCATCTTCCCCAAGTTCTAACTCATTGACTTTGAGAGAGCCCAACAGTTCCTCCATTCTAAGAGAATTTAAATCTTTAGCTTCTTGAATGGCAGTAACCTTGGGTCTCCAGGACTTTGGTAAGCTTCTTAGAATCTTTCGATTGTTATCCCCAGATTCAAAGGTTCTTCCTAATGACCTGAGTCCATTAGTTATCGTCTAAAACCTTCCAAACATTTGATCTATGGTTTCATATTCTTCCATCTTGAACATCTCATATTGATGTACAAGCATACTGATCTTGGATTGCTTTACAGTCTCAGTTCCTTCATGAGTTGCTGCAAGATTATCCCAGATCTCCTTGGCAGATGAACAACCATGAACCTTCTCATATTCTAACTTGTTCAAGGAACAAATCAGATAGAGTTTGGCCTTGGCATTTAATTGAACTCGAGCCTTCTGCTCCAAGGTCCATTCAGCTTTTGGTATGGGCAATCTGGCATGCATGGGAACATAGTCTCCATCAGTAACCACATCCCAGACATCAATGTTGTTGCTTTCAATAAACAACTTCATACGATCCCTCCAATAGTGGTAATCCACTCTATTGAATGCTGGGGGTCTCGTGATGGAGGCTCCTTTAGTGATGTATTGTCTGTTGCTGGTAGAGGTTTTCATATGGATCTTTGTCCTCTGCATTGATTAGGTGCTAACCCTGAGGATAAGCTCTGATACCAACTGTTGGAAAACAGGGAAACACTAAAAGGGGGGTTGTATAGTGTTTCAATGGAAACTTTTTCTGTTTCAACTATTTTGAAGGTTTAGCTTCTGAAAATCTTTAGATGATAAGTATCAGTCTGAAGGTTTTGATTATCTTCTGAAAAGCTCTCAGATAAAGAAGATTATAAACTTGACTTGATTCAGATAATAAGTATTCACTTGAATACTTTTTCAAACCCCTTGTTAGAATAAAAAAACAGAATTGAAATGGCTAAAGGGATAGAGAAAACTTGGCCAAGAATTTATCCTGGTTCACTCACAATCACCGTGAGCTACGTCCAGTCCCAGGGCAAAACCAGCACCTGGATTTCCACTATTCTTGCAAGAATACAAGTATTCTTTTCTTTCAAGCCTCTGCAGGCTCTACAACAAGTATTGTTTCTTTCACCAAGCCTCTTCAGGCTCTACAACAAGTATTGTTTCTTTCACCAAGCCTCTTCAGGCTCTTAAACAAGTATTGTTTCTTTCACCAAGCCTCTTCAGGCTCTCAGACACTTGTCCAAGTGTAACCTAAGTATTCTTTCAAACAGAAACCCTCTCCAGGCTTAACAACCCAAACTGTTCTAAATTTAAACAAGAGAGGGATTTAGTTCACTATCTTCAAATGATAGCTACGGATTAGAGAGTACAGAATAACTGAGACTTTCTCAGAATATGAAAGTGAGTAATTGTACAAAGAATATCAGAGTTTGATTTTTGCAGCGTGTAGTTTCTTTTGATTGATAATGCTTCTCTGCTACTTCAATTCTTCATGGGACGTATTTATAGTCTCCAAGGGATAAATGCCCATTACCAAATAGCATTTAATGCATTCAGAATACATTTGACACAGCTCTGCCCAAAGCAATCTGAGTAGAAGCAGGTGCAACAGGTCTGTGCACACAAAACAATCTGGTAGGAGCAGCAGCGTTGCAGACTTTCCTTAAATGTGCTAAACATTTGAACGAGGAAGAAAAGCAACACTGGCTCTTATGTTGAAGTAGGTAAGATCTTGATTTGAACATTCCTCGTACACAGCAACGTCTTCCAAGGTCAAACCATTGTCCTGAAGACTTCATCTTTCAGATGCAATGGATGCTTCAGATGCACTTCTCTTCTTTCGAGGATAAGCGTTCTTCAGACGATGTTTGATCTTCAGACAATCTGATGCTTCAAATGATGTTTCACACTTTTTATGATCTGAAACAAAGCAGAATATTGTGAAAGTATGTTGCCACAAATTCATCTGAATTTTTATATTTGTTATTTAAAACACTTTAAAAGGGAATGAGACTCAAGGTACTTAAGTATATAAATTTTGAGACTCAACACAAGTTTCCTAAGTATCGGCTCCCCCAAACTCGCTATTGATTTCCTAAAACCATTCACCAATGCATCTTATAAAATCAACCTATAACTCTGGCACTCAGGCGGAAGCTACGCATTAAGCAAAGAATAAAAATACTGATATCATAAAAACAGGGATTCATAAATATTAAAGAGAATTCACATACAAGCGGGGATTGAATGACTACATCCAATCCTATTGGAGAGTTTAGCTATGCATGGTAGCCATTACAACCCAACGGAGAAACTGTCACGCTTTTCTCCAATCCTAGCTCTGCTCTGCCGTCTCTCCAAAAGCTCCTTTGATCTTTGCAAAAGGTTCTATTTATAGATGTTGGAAAGCCATCTGAAATCTGGAAGGAATCCGATTTGAAATCTTTTGAAAAACTGATCCGTATCCTACGCTTCATCCTGCGCTCAGCGCGTTTGAAGTGCAGGATCCAGAGAGAAACGTTTAATGATGCGTTCCACCTACGCTCAGCACAGGTGGAGCGTGAGTTGCGTTCCAGCTTTCCTTGATTTCCTCTTTTTCAGCCTGATCTCTTCCTGATCTTATCCTTGTTTGATCTGTTTTCCTTATTTCCCTCTTTCTAGCTTGATCTTGTGCTGATTTGATCTTCAATTTGAATTTAGAATTGAATCTGCAGAATCCTTATCCAATTAATTGCTGATCTTATCCTAATCAGCTGCCATTTAAATACTTATCTTGCAGATTCTCTCTTCAAATAAATGTTATCTTGTTTCTTCATTTAAAACTTGCCCTTTTATCTGCAAAATTAACAGATTTTCTATCAAAATAGCATCATATTCAAATTAAAATCCAATAATTACAAAATATGAATTTATTACTAAAAAGAGGTAATTTGGGGCATTAATTTACTATTTTACCATTGATAAGTGCAGAAATTATACAGTAAATTATCATATATTTTTCACTTATCAGCGGAGATGCCTTGAGTTCTGTAATTCCTGCTGATTCTCCATTTGGTTTTGTAGGGAACCCAGTTTCTCAACAATAGTGTGGAGGAGGTCATCCATCTCCCTGGATTGGGGTTTAGGAGGCATTGAGGAAGAAGATGAAATCACCAATTTGTTAGGCAGCTAGGTCTAACAAAGGTTGAGGGTTCTTATGCAACAGTAAAAAAGGTTTTAGATAAAGAAGAAAAGAAACAAAAGTTAAATCTGATTTTTCATTGCCCCATTCTTACGTACAAGATTACTCTTTAAAACCAATAGAGTAATAGATGGCCATACACGTGGCAACATCCTACATTAGGGAAAATACTAATTCAAAATAGTAAATGGGCTAAATAATAGAGACTGTAATTGGGCTCAGAAATTAGACAAAGTCTTTAAGCCATGAAGGTTTCTGAACCTTTCTCTTGGGCCTAATTGGTCCACTAACAGAACCCATTTTGAGGAGCGAAAAGCCCAATTAAATAATCACCTAAAAGAGAATAACTGAGTTGATTATTAGTTGTACCATACAACTAATTTGCTCAATTTTAGAATCAACATAACTTTGGCATGCCTAGTAGGACTTTAGTCATTCATACTTAAGTTTCCTTCTAAATCATCATTTGCATATGGAACTTTGATTCGATAAAATCATTAATAGGAAGTAATCCACACTAGCCGCTAAGAATATTGGCATGTCGGATAGTTGAGCACGGTTTGTAGCTTCCATAATTGCACCTTCCACGACTGTTCCACCTGTGATGACAACCCAAGTTGTTGCTAGATCTATTTTTATTGCACCGGTGCCTCATAAAACAAAACTTTATTCTGAACAGTGAACTAACTGGTAAAGAGGAAAATGATGCTATAATTGCCACTTCCTATATCTGTCAACAAAAGAAAATGGGAGTCCATGACATTATAAACCAGATTTCTCAGTTGTTGGGAGATATTGTCAAACCCTGTGATACAGAACGAAATACATATGGTGCGGAAGGAAGAGTAACAACAAGCTTAGTATCCTGAGATTTCCTCCACCTCAATGTATAGGGGTCGACAAACTCTTAGGCTATGTTTGATAAAACTAGCTAAAAAGTTAGTTGATAACCCATAAGTTAATTGCTAGCTAATAAGTTAATTCGTAGGCCAATGGCCGTCGCTACACAAGGAAAAACCGTATTTACAAGCTGCGTAGAGACGGACCTCGTGGACGTCGCTATAGAGCTCATCGTAAATGTAGTAGCGACGAGGTAAGTGAGCTGTCCCTACGTAGAGACGGTCCGACCGTCGCTAAGAATAATTTTTTTTAACTAGAGACAGTTGTAGTGACGGCCATGGTTGTCGCTACAGGTAAATTTTTTTAAAATTAAATTTATTATTATTTATTTTATTTTAACAATTTATTAATTTCTTAAATTTCTTAAATTTATTATTTATTAATTTTAAAATTATAAAAACAATACTAAATAAAAAGCATATATATATATACACACATACACATACACACATAATCTGTTAAAAAATAATACAATAAAACCATGAAAAACATATTGAAAAAGAAATCAATGGCAGCGGCGACGCTGGGGCTGTGGTGGGGCCGGCTCGTCTTCATCATCCACCAGTAGGTCATCCAGGGTAGCATCATAATGGGGGTGCGGCTGTGCCTGAGCTTGAGTTGGAGCATGAGCAGCCTACATATCCAGCAACTGTTGCATCTGTCGTCGGAGTTGTCCTAACTCTTCCTCCAACTCTGCAGTCTTTGCCATGGCCTGCCGAGACTGCTCCCTTGCTTCATTGACTTCTTGGCGCAACGCTTCCTTAGTAGAATGTCGTGACCTGGATCCGTCAGTACTCCTGCCAGGGTGAGCCTGGGACTTCTGAGTTAAGCTGGTCACACCTGGACAAATTTTGGAGGCCAAGTCCCCAGTGCCATAAGAACAGCCTCGGGTTTTGCCACCTGCAACATCCCTCCGGATCTCCAGCTTGGCGGAGGCATCAATCATTGAGGTGTCCCCCCATTTGTGACTCCACCTCCCTCAGGCGCTCCTTTTAATTTGTTTGTTGAGGTAAAAGTAAAATTAGTTATTAGTTATATATTCAATTGCGTAAATATGAATTTATATAAAAAAACACTCACATAGGTGGACAACGCCCGGTCATCTACCCAACCACCACCCTTTTTCTAAGATGTGTTCACTGTTACCTCTTCTACTCGGTTAGGATTTATTTTAGTTCATACAACTAAAGTTATTTTCCTACCCAAGCACGAACTAGTTGGAATGAACAACACCTTAGGTTATCTAGGATTTCCTAAAACCGAAAACTAAAAAGACAAGACTAGAATGGAATTTGACAAGCAAGAAAAACTAGCTAGAAGAATGCTTATACACAAGAGTAGAATTTCAAACGAGACAAACAAACAAACAAGAAAGTTGCAAAGAAAATTGTTTTTGGTTTAGTTTTTTATTCAAAGATGTAAGTTTCCAATTTTTCGGAAAACAACAATTACAACCCAAAAAATTGAACTGATACAAGCATAATGAAAAATTATAGTAGAAAGGGAAACTGTATTGTTGGGCTTTTTCTTATACCTTTTTTTCTTAAGTTGGAGAATTCATATTTTCCTCAAATATATTATTTTTTACTTTTGTATTTCTTTTTCTTTTCTTTTGCACCTTTTTTTGGTATTTTTGGCTAAATATTTTTTGACTCTTTTTCTTTTCTTTCTTTTCTTTTGTAAATTTTCTTTTGCCTTTTGCCCCAACAAAAAGATTACAGAAATTGTGAAAATTACAAGAAATTAATCCCTATTCTAAAAGAAAAATTGCATGTATCTGGCCTAAAAATAGGACTAAAAATGGTACCAAAAATTGGTAAAAATTGGTTGCTTTCTAAATTTTTTTTGAAAAACAGAATGACAAGTTGAATAAAAAATTGCACCAAAAATTGCTTAGCAGTTTCCTTAGATTACACAAATTTTGCAAACAACAATTCAAATATACTGGCTTTTTGCGTTTTGTGTAATCAAATAGGCGTTTAGGGTTTAAGGTTTTGGGTTTGAGTTTTGAGGTGAAACCCAACCTATAGTTATGCATTTTGCGTAATCAAAAAAGCGTTTCCTAAAGTTTTGCTAGCAGGAAATTCAATTTTCCAATCAGATTAAAGACTAACAGACAGAACAAAAGCAGAAAATTGAACAAGACAACACCCAAGAATGAGGAATAAATTACGCAAAAATGAAATGGGGAAGAACTGAAATTAAAAGGATGGGGATGACTGAAAGTAAAAGGGAAAAGCGGAAATTAAAAGGATGGGGAATTACGGAATTTAAACGGAAAAAGAGTAAAAGGTAAGCTAAAATTAAAAGGATAGGAGTGACTGAAATTAAAGAAGAAAGTAAAGAGATGAATACTGGATGAACAAGAATTAAAAGGAATGGGAGGAAATGTAGGTGAACGATCTTTGGAAAATGGAAGCAACTATGCTCCCACTTACCACAATCCACCACAAACAAGCAATGAGCAATTAGAATACACTAATTAAACACCTATGGAGTGGGTATGTGCGACCCAAACAACCCCTCTAATCACACAATTGCAAGCAATCAAACAATGTTGACAACAACATAAAATGACTAGGACAAAAGCTATGCAGTAAATTGAAAGAAAAGTGAAAGAAACAAGAGAAAATTGATGAGAAAAAGAGTGGAATATGCGCCACTATGAAGGTCACCCGTTCAGCAGAGGGTAGATTCACCACCAGCTCATGGAGTAGGATATGAATCACAATGGTTTGAGCAAGAACCATCAAGCCTCTCAACCTCGCAAGGGAGAAAATGAAGCAATGCGTCTTTAATTAAAAATGGTAGCTTACAAGAGAGGAGGAGACCTCCTTATATAGCCCAAGTGGGTGGCCAAGGAGAAGGAAAAATAAAAAGAACTAGAATTCCTACTCCTAATGGGATTTGATCCCATGAATTCCTAGGCTATTACTCAAGCAACCTCCTAGCCAATAAAGCTATGAAAGTTAACCCTCAAAGCTAGGAAAAATAAGGAAAAATACAAAATAAAAAGGAAAATACAAGAGAGCCCTAATCTAGGGTGGTACATAAGACCATGTGTCCTATAAGAGGGATTATAGTGCCCTTATGAAGGGTAGTATCCTTAAAAATAAGAGACACTAGTCTTCCCATATCTTCCTTTAACTTCTTAGTCCTTCCTCTAGTCATAGGGCCACTCATGTCTCTAACAGTTGCCTCAGTAGGTGACTCCTGAGCTGTGCCATCAGTACCCTCAAGGGTGGAAGCCAATGTGTCCCAGTTTTCCTTGGCAGTGTTTTATCCATGAATTTTCTCATACTCAGGTTTGTTCAGGGAACAAACTAAGTAGAGTTTAGCCTTGGCATTTAGATGTACTCTAGCTTTCTGCTCACTAGTCCATTCAGACTTAGGTATGGGTTGTCCACCATGCATGGGAATATAATCACCATCAGTGACTATGACCCAAAGATCAATGTTGCTGCTCTCACTGAATAGTTTCATACGATCTCTTCAGTAATGGTAATAAACACCATTAAATGTTGGAGGCATTGTCACAGATGCTCCTTTTGTGGAATAGCTGCTCGTGTTTGTAGAGGCTTTTCCTCAACATGGTCAAGTGCTCAACTCGAGGCTGAGCTCTGATACCAACTGTAGGAACACACAGGAAACATTAGAAGGAGGTTGGATAGTGTTTTTATAAACTTTAACATTTTTTGAAAGCCTTTTTTTTCACAAACTGATCTTTGAAAAATTTCAGACATGTTTTGTCAGCTATCTGAAGTTAAGTCCTTTGTCTGAAGTGAAGGGAATCAAGCATGTGGTCAGGGTGCAGCAGAATAAATGGATTCCCTCCCTTGTTATGATCGTTAATGCGAAAACACGAATTAAGGCATAAAAGGCATGAAACAAAATGACATACCTTATCAGGATTGTAAACGAGGCAATAGCAGCCACGTCTCTAAAGGTGTCCACGCCAACAGCCGAACTAGGAAACCCTCCTCAACTCTGCTAGTAGTGATTAGAGAGTAAGAGTGACTACTCGTGTGTCTAGGGTAATGCATCTCATGCTCTATTTATAGAGTGGTGGCTAGGGTTTTACCCTTCACTCACTTATTCCTAACACATATGGGCCTGGCCCATTAGGTTATAATTCTAATCAAATTAGAATTATTATCTTTTCCTAGCGGCTTGTTGAATGCGTGTGGCCCAATAGGCTTTTAATATTTGGTTATGATATTAAAATAAATCCCTTTTATATTTAATATCATAAATAGTGAGCGGCATCTAGAAATACATCACTACTACCCAAATATTGAGATTATCAACAACTTTGACGAATCCTATTTTATGATAATAATTTATATGATTTGTCCCTTTGTCCAAATATCTAATTGAACACAAGGGCATGAAATGTGTCAACCTTGTATAGTTCAATTTATGTTTTCTTGATCCCCAAGTAGACTGTACAGAAAATAAGCATCTCATGTTTATCCTCCTAAGCATGGCCATGCATTTCACAATCTCACTTTATCAAGAGGCCTATAGATATAACTCTTGTTACATAGGAGGGACAAATCTCATCTAGGTCACTCACATTCCTCCACATAATTTATTATATGTCCAAATTCCAACTTTATGATCACCTTGTTACATGCAACGTTTGATAATATTTAAAACATATAATTCCTTATGTAGGAATCGTAGTGATTTCAGGTCAAATCACTTCATATAATATTTTATAAATTTAAGAAACGTTCTTGACACTTATGTAACAATCGATGCAACATTCTTAAGGTCGGTCTGTCTAGTACACTATTAGTCTTAATATGTACTTATGTGAGCACATGATATCTCATATCCATGATCCGTGAGATGTGATCATCAATGAACTCACATACTAGTCTAAATGCATCTTTGTCCTAAGATGATACTTGACTAGGGACTATTTTAAGAATAGTTCTTCATAAGATCTCACGATCAAGTCATCTACTTGATTTCTCATGAAGTTTAAGCTTACTATTCTAAGGACAATAATTATATTCTAAAAGAATTAATAAATGAATTTCCTTTATAAAATAATAATATGATACAAGTGATGGATGTTCGAAATAAAACATATAAGTCTCTAGTGCATACACTGACATGAAGATTTTTAGACAGAGGTTTGGAACACTTTTTCACAAATTATATTTCTAGAATTGCTTATAAGAACTCGGTTCGAAACACTCTTCTTGTTAGCTAAAATCGAATGTAAAGAGTTAAGGGTAAGAAAAGCACTTAGCCAAATTTATCCTGGTTCACTCACTCCACTTGTGAGCTACGTCCAGTCCCAGAGTCAACTAGATTCTGGATTTTCCACCAATCTGAAACGATCACATGTATTCTTTTCTACCAAGTGTCTTCAGGCTCTATTCACAGAGTACTTTTGAGGAAATCCCTCCAGAACAAGACTTTGTCTCCAACATTGAAGCTCGTACCATACCTTATTGGGTCAATTACTTCCTTACCTACATACTCTTGCTGTCATTAACCATTTTGTAGACACAAGGTTCGTCTTCATTTTTAATGAATCTGAACTGCTTAACAGCTTCATCAAAACGAAGATTCCAGCTTCTAAAAGCTTGCTTTAATCCATAAATGGATCATTGCAACTTGCATACCTTTCCAGCATTTTCAGGTATAACAAAACCTTCAGGTTGTGTCATATGCACATCTTCAAGAAGGCTTCCATTTAGGAAGGCTATCTTGACATCCATTTGCCAGATTTCATAATCATGGTAAGATGCAATAGCAAGCAAGATCCGAACAGATTTAAGCATGGCAACTAGGGAAAAGGTTTCATCATAGTCTACACCATGAATTTGCTTAAAACCCTTAGCCACCAATCGTGCTTTAAAGGTACTTACATTACCATCCATGTCAGCTTTCTTTTTGAAAACCCACTTGCACCCTATGGGTTTTATCCCTTCAGGTGGCTCAAACAAGGTCCATACCTTGTTAGTGTACAGAGAATCCACAGATCTCATGGCAACAAGCCATTTCTCAGATTCTGGACTCAAAAGAGCTTCTTGGTAAGTCACTGGTTCATCTTGATCCATTAGCAATACATCCTTTTCCTGAGACACAAGGAAACCATATCTCTCAGGTTGGTGACGTACCCTATTTGACCTACGCAAGTCTTGCGCTACTTGAGTAGGTGGCTCCACAACACTTTGTGGTATCCGCTCTTGTTCCATTACCGGCCCATTGCTACTCTGTGTTACTTGAATTTCTTCAAGTTCTACTTTCCTCCCACTTATTTTATTAGAGACAAATTCTTTCTTTAAGAATACAGCAGTCCTAGCGACAAACACTTTGCCTTCCCTAGGATTATAGAAGTAGTAACCCATAGTCTCTTTTGGGTATCCCACAAATAAGCACTTATCTGATTTAGGTCCTAGCTTAACTGAGACTTGGCGTTTCACATAAGCTTCACAACCCCAAATCTTCTTAAAATACATACTAGGTTTTTTCCCAGTCCATATCTCATATGGTGTCTTTATAACAGCCTTAGATGGAACACAGTTCAGTGTGAAAGTTGCTGTTAACAAAGCATGACCCTAAAAGGAGCCGAGGAGATCAGAATGACTCATCATGGATCAAACCATATCTAATAGAGTTCGATTTCTCCTTTCAGAAACTCCATTCCATTGAGGTGTTCGAGGAGGAGTGAGTTGAGATAGTATCCCATACTCTTTTAGATAGTCATCAAATTGTTGGCTCAAGTATTCTCCACCTCGATCTGATCGAAGTGTTTTAATAGTCTTGCCAAGTTGGTTTTGTACTTCATTCTTAAATTCCTTTAACTTTTCAAAGGATTCATATTTGTGTTTCATTAGATACACAAATCCATATCTACTGATATCATCAGTAAAAGCGATGAAGTATTGAAAACCTCCTCTAGCCATTGTTCCCATGGGCCCACACACATCACTATGTATGAGACCAAGAAGATCACCGACCCTTTCACTGTTTCCAGTGAATGGGGTTTTGGTCATCTTCCCCAATAGACAAGATTCACATGTCTCAATTGATTCAAAATCAAAGGAGTCCAAATACCCATCTTGATGGAGTTTGGATATGCATTTCTCATTTATGTGGCCCAGGCAACAATGCCAAAGATAAGTCGGGTTCAAATCATTTGTTTTGACCCTTTTAGCATTTATGTTATAGATAGGCATTTCGAAGTCAAGAACATATAGTCCATTGTTTAATTTTGCACAGCCATAAAACATATCATTTAAATAAATTTAACAACTATTGTTCTTTATTATAAATGAAAAACCACTCTTATCTAAACAAGAAACAGAAATAATATTCCTACTAATGGCTGGCACAAAATAACAATTATCTAATTCAATAACTAGCTCAGTTGGCAAAGTTAAATAATAAGTTCCTACGGCTAAAGCATCAACTCTTGCTCCATTTCCGACTCGCAGGTCGACTTCACCTTTAGCCAATGGTCTACTCCTTTTTAGATCCTGCACATTCACATAAATGTGAGATCCACATCCAGTATCTAATACCCAAGATGCAGAAGTAGATAAATTGACTTCTATAACATAAATACCTGAAGTGGAAGTCTCACTTCCCTTCTCCTTGATCTCCTCCAGGTACTTTGCACAGTTTCTCTTCCAATGTCCTGATTGGCCACAGTGGAAACATTTTCCTTCCTTAGCTATCCCGCCCACAGGCTTCAAAGCAAAGGTACTAGGCTTACCCTTGCATTTGTCCTTTGGTTTGAAGTTGGGCTTCTTGAACTTCTTCTTGCTCGTGCCTTTTCCAGGTTGGACCATCAATATGGCCTTCCCTTTACCTTTATTAATGTTTTGCTCAGCTGTTCTCAACATGTTTAGCAATTCTGGAAGTGGTTTGTCAAATTCATTCATGTTGTAGTTCATGAGGAATTGACTATAGCTGTCCGGCAACAATTGCAGAACAAGATTAGTGGCCAACTCTTGGCCTAATGGGAATCCAAGCCTTTCTAGGTTTTGAATGTACCCAATAATCTTGAGTACATGAGCACCAACAGGACTTCCCTCTACCAGTCTACATTGATAAAGTGCTTTTGAGACTTCAAATCGTTCATGCCTAGCTTGGCCTTGATAAAGTCTCTTTAAATGTACGATCATGTCGTACGCCTCCATGTTCTCATGGTGTTTTTGGAGTTCAGCATTCATGGTACCAAGCATAAAGCAACCTACATCGAGAGCATCATCCAGATGCTTCTTAAAAGCATCATTGTCAGCTTTCGAAGCAGTTGCAGCGGGTGTTTCAGGAACGGGCTCTTCCAGGACATACAAATTCTTTTCATGCCTAAGGACAATCCTTAGGTTTCTGTACCAGTCTAGAAAGTTAGTTCTAGACAGTTTGTCCTTCTCAAGGACAGATCTCAGTGAAAGGTTATTTGTTGTGTTCGTTGCCATGGTTATCTATTAACAAAAAATAATGCACGTAAGTATCATATAACAAACATATTTAATCAGGTCTTTAATTAAATATGCCTCCCATTATTTTGATTCAAAACAAGTACCCTCAATATAAAGAATCAGAAAATCCCAGCACTAGATTTTCTAGTGGGCCAAGATCCATATTTCACCTAATTTTAAGTCAGCTTTAGCTGATCGCTTAAGAAAAGGTTATTTAGGTAGGAACACACTTCCAATTGCATCTCATACAACTCTTGGATAGTCAGGTGAATAACTCTTATTCTAATTCATCTTATGAATTAATGCCTAAATTAGTGCCTCTAGGTTTTTCAATCCTATTAAATATACCTAGTTAAGTCAAAACCCAATGGTTGACAGTTGGATATTACTTTTATCCCATCGCGCCTCACTAAAATAGATAAAGGAACCATGCTTTAGCAGACCCACTCTTCATTGATTCTAGCCTTGACGAGTGTCAATCATTGGAAGGCAAAACATGACTTAATATTAGTTCATCTAGGTTTTTCAATCCTATTGAATATACCCAATCAAAATCCAATGGTTGACAATTGGATATTACTTTTATCCTATCACGTCTCACTAAAATAGATAAAGGTACCCTGCTTTAGCAGGCCCACTCTTCATCGATTTTAGCCTTGACGAGTGTCATTCATTGGAAGGCAAAACAAGCATTGAGGGATTTGATCGCTTTAATTTTATTCATTTGTCAAACAATTTAACAAACATACAAGCATGCATCTCATACAAATAAATGATATGGTTATGGCCTCCTAAAATTCCAATACAAAATTACATCACGTATATAATCTTGAAGCCTCCATCCACATGTCTCCACATGCCCATTGACTCCATGTCCTCCCGGTTACATTACATAACAAGAAGAAACCTCGTTTAATATACGAGGGGATAGAGATGAGAAAAGAATTGCAAATAGAATATAAGAGGTAAGGCACGACACGAAGGTCGTATTTAAATAAAACAACTAAGGCCATAACCAATCATCATCCAAATTGATTGTAAAACAGGTGACATAATTAGATGTATATATTGAGCGAGGTTGAATAGCGCGCATACGAGATAACACACTATGCAATGTTAGCACGGGGGTCCCTCCCAAAAAATTGGATTTGATAAACACTCAACCAATCATCAATAAGTGTCTCGCATCAAACGAATACTTCACGAACCTGTAAACAGGTATGTCCCTCGTATCATTCGAATACGCTCTTGTCAACAAATTGATAAGTGGTATGTTTATCGCTTCCAATATTTGAGTCGAGACAAAGTTTCAACAATTGAACCCTTTGACGCCCAAGACATGAACTCTTCATGTTCCATGGGACCCTCTAAACCCAGGATATATATATATATATATATACACATCACACATAAAACAATCAAAATAATTGAAACGCGCACCTGCGCTTCACCTACGCCCAGCGTGGGTGAAGCGCAAGTTCCAGTTTTAACTTCTGTAAATTGCGCTTCACCTGTGCTTCACTTCGGCTTCACTTGCGCTTTACTTGCGCTCAACATGAGTGAAGCGCAGGTATCATATTCAAAATCTTGTATGTTGTGCTTCACCTGCGCCCAACGTAGATGAAGCGCAGATAACAACGTTCAACGTACACACTGCGTTTTTCAACAGAGAAACAAAATATCAACATATTCAAAACAATTAAAAGCCTAAAACGTGTTTATCGCAAACCAACGCTCTGATACCAATTGAAGGGAATCAAGCATGTGGTCAGGGTACAGCGGAATAAATGGATTCCCTCCCTTGTTATAATCGTTAATGCGAAAACACGAATTAAGGCATAAAAGGCATGAAAAATAATAACATACCTTATCAGGATTGTAAACGAGGCAATAGCAGCCACGTCTCTAAAGGTGTCCACGCCAACAGCCGAACTAGGAAACCCTCCTCAACTCTGCTAGTAGTGTTTAGAGAGTAAGAGTGACTACTCGTGTGTCTAGGGTAATGCATCTCATGCTCTATTTATAGAGTGGTGGCTAGGGTTTTAACCTTCACTCCCTTATCCCTAACACATATGGGCCTGGCCCATTAGGTTATAATTCTAATCAAATTAGAATTATTATCTTTTCCTAGCGGCTTGTTATATTCGTGTGACCCAATAGGCTTTTAATATTTGGTTATGATATTAAAATAAAATCCTTTTATATTTAATATCATAAATAGTGAGCGACATCTAGCAATACATCACTACTACCCAAATAAGGAGATTATAAACAACTTTGACGAAACCTATTTTATGATAATAATTTATATGATATGTCCCTTTGTCCAAATATCTAATTGAACACAAGGGCATGGAATGTGTCAACCTTGTATAGTTCAATTAATGTTTTCTTGATCCCCAAGTATACTGTACAGAAAATAAGCATCTCATGTATATCCTCCTGAGCATGACCATGCATTTCGCAGTCTCACTTTATCAAGAGGCCTACAGATATAACTCCTGTTACATAGGAGGGACAAATCTCATCTAGGTCACTCACATTCCTCCACATAATTTATTATATGTCTAAATACCAACTTTATGATCACCTTGTTACAGGCAACGTTTGATGATATTTAAAACATATAATTCCTTATGTAGGAATCGTAGTGATGTCAGGTCAAATCACTTCATATAATATTTATCAATTTAAGAAACGTTCTTGACACTTATGTAACAATCCATGCAACGTTCTTAAGGTCGGTCTGTCGAGTACACTATTACTCTTAATATGTACTTATGTGAGCACATGATATCTCATATCCGTTATCCGTGAGATGTGATCATCAATGAACTCACATACTAGTCTAAATGCTTCTTTGTCCTAAGATGATACTTGACTAGGGACTATTTTAAGAATAGTTCTTCATAAAATCTCACGATCAAGTCATCTACTTGATTTCTTATGAAGTTTAAGCTTACTATTCTAAGGACAATAATTATATTCTAAAAGAATTAATAAATGAATTGCCTTTATAAAATAATAATATGATACAAGTGATGGATGATCGAAATAAAACATATAAGTCTCCAGTGCATACACTAACATGAAAATTTTCATACAGAGGTTTGGAACACTTTTTCACAAATTATATTTTTAGAATTGCTTATTAGAACTCAGTTCGAAACACTCTTCTTGTTAGCTGAAATCGAATGTAAAGAGTTAAGGGTAAGAAAAGCACTTAGCCAAATTTATCATGGTTCACTCACTCCACTTGTGAGCTACGTCCAGTCCCAGAGTCAACTAGCTTCTGGATTTTCCACCAATCTGAAATGATCACATGTATTCTTTTCTACCAAGCATCTTCAAGCTCTATCGACAAAGTATTTTTTTCTTCAACCAAGTCTCTCCAGGCTCTCAGCACTCTTAAAGTTTTTACAAAGAGAAATGAACTTAGAACTCAAAATTCTTTGTTCGGAATATACAGAGATAAGAATGATCTAACATTGGATTTGAAAGTTTGTGGTACAAAGAATTATAAGTGAAATTCTAAAAAGAATTTTTGGCAGCGTTTTTCTTCACGTGAGCTTTATGTTTCAGTGTTTTAGCAAAAGTTCTAGCTAAAAAATTCTCCCACCCTTGCGTCAGAAAGACTTCTGATTTATATAGGCTTTTGGGATGCTAGATGTTTGAGAAATCCGTTGAGATGTAGCATTTAATACAAATGCTCCCATTTTGAGACACTTTTGACAAAAGTACAAGGTAGGAATTACTTTATTTGACTGGAATAGATCGCTACTACAAATTTCCTATTTTCGCGCCGGATAATTAAAAAAGATATCCCAGAAAGCTACTTTTTGTCATTCCTAATTTTCGTACAAAGGTTGTGTGAAGGAGTCGTGCAAATTGAGTCATCCCACGTCAGTCAGACCCTTGGCTTCAAACAACACTTCAATCTTTAGATTTCAGACAATGCTTCAGTCTTCAAATTGCACTTCAGTCTTCAGAAAGTTGTTCTAAACCATTTGCTTCAGAACATCTAGAGTTCTTCAAACGGATACATCCTTCAGAACCAAAGTAGCACTTCAGATTACCTTCATACTTTAGAATTTAGAGCGTACTTCAAACACTTTTTCATCAGATGGAATTTAGCTTATCTAAAATAGAAGTACACTCGTTAGAATAATTGTGAAGTTTTAATCTAAGTTTCTATTCATCAATACCTTATCATGGGAGTGTCTTTAGGCTTTCAAAGTCTTGAGACTCAACTTTCTTCCCAATCTTATCTTATGGGTGTCTTTAGACTTTTAAAGTCTTGAGACTCAACAAAGGGAGCCTGGACCAGCAAGGCTAGTGTTGGGGCACATGAAGGACCAAGCAAGGAGAGTTTACTTTCTTAAGTCAACATTGACCATATTAATCTTGGTCAACAATACCATTTTTTTTATTATATTTTTATTCCACTAAAATAGAGTGCCTACTAGTCATGGCCTCTAAACCATAGTTTGATAGGATTTCATTTGTATTTTTATTTTCATGTAATTTTCTCCTACTACTCTAGCTTGGGGTGCTAATTTTAGGTGTTTAAGTGGTTAAGAGGTTATCATGCTATATGGCATAGGAGGCATTGTTGCAATGCTTGCTCAAATGTTCATAGTTGTTCTTGATTGTTCTTGATCTATTCTTGATATAACTGTTTATTTGTGGTGGATTGTGGTAAGTGGAGGCATTGTTGTCTTCATTTTCCAAAGATCGTTTACCTACATTTTTTCTCCAATCCACTTTACATTTTCTCGCTCATCCCCATATTAATTCATCTCTTTACTATTTCGCTTTTAATTTTCAGTCATGATCTGTAGTTTAATTTCTGCTCTTCCACATCCTTTTAATTTCTGCCATCCCCTCTACATTTCTGCCACTTACTTTCTGTCCTCTCCATCCTTTTAATTTCAGTTCATCCCTTTTACATTTTTTTCATTTAATTTTACGCATTTTTCTTCCTTATTTTTGCCTATTTTTTATTTTTTTGGGTCTGTTTTATTTATTTTTCTACTTTTGTTCTGTCTGTTATTCTTCTATTCTGATTGCATATTTGGATTGACCGCTAGCACAACCTTAGGAAACACATGTTTGTTATGCAAAATGCATAACTGTAGGTTGGTTTGTAGCTCCGAAAAGAGGCAAAAATTCATCAAAATTAATTCTTGAATTTTTTACTGTTTCCTCAGTTTGAACCTTAAAATCAATCTAGCTCGCTTGAATTGTTGTTTGCAAAAATTGTGTGTAATCCAATTGATGAATTTTTTTATTCAATTGCCATTCCATTTTCAAAACAAGTTCTAGAAAACTGACAATTTTTATCAGTTATTGGTACCGTTTGGTCGTGTTTTTAAGCCGAATACATGCAAAGTTTTCTTTTAGAATAGGGATTAATTACTTGTAATTTTGTTTCATTTTTTGTTGGGGCAAAAGACAAAAGAAAAATTTACAAAGAAAAGAAAAGAAAGAAAAATAGTAAAAAAAATATTAGCCAAAAATATAAAAAAAAAGGTGAAAAAAGGAAAAGAAAAAGTAATTCAAAGTAAAAAAAAATATTTGACGAAAAGATGAATCCTCCCATTTAAAAAAAAAAACAGTTAAGAAAAAGCCCAACAATACAGTTTCCATTTCTACTGTAATTTTTCAATATCCTTGTATCTATTCTATTTTTGAGTTGTAATCAGCTGTTTTCGAAAAAAATTAACAACTTTCCTTTTTGAATCAAAACTTAAACCAAAACAATTCTCTTTGCAATTTATGTATGTTTTGTCTTGTTTGATGTCTATTCTTGTGTATAAGCGTTTTTGGTAGGTAGCTTTTCTTGCTTGTCATCTCAATTCTTAGTTTTGTCTTAGGAAACTTCTAGCTTCCTTGTAGATAAATTTTGTTACTTGTGCGTTCTCTAGTTTGGGTAGAGTTGGATTAAGACTCGCTTTGGTTTTTGCAAGCCTAACCAAACCTTACCCGAGTAGAAGAGGCAAGAGTGCTTCAATTATAGAAAAAGCCAAAAAGAGTGACATACATGAGTGAATACAAGAAGGTGACTCTGATGATGATGATGACCTTGCTCTGCTAAGCAGAAGGATCAAGAGGATGCTTCAGAAGAAAGCCAGATTCAGAAAGTCATCCTCATCCGATAAAAAGATGGGGAAGTCAGGAAAAGATACTTTTTCTAACAAAATAACATGCTTTGAGTGCAAACAACCTGGCCACATGAAGGCCGATTGCCCTAAGCTAAGAAGGTTTTCTTCAAAGACGAAGAAGTTTCCAAAGAAGAAGAAATGGTACATGGCAACATGGGAAGATCTCGATGAGTTCACCTCTGATGAGGATGAGGAAGATGCTGAAGAAGCCAACTTGTGAATGATGGCAAGCCTTCCTTCATCAGACAACACATAATCAAAGGTAATACCACAAACCCTGCAAGATATGTATGATGATCTGGTGGAAAGTTCTAAGGAACTTTTTCGTGAGTACAAAGAGCTATCAAGAGCATTCACTGAAGTAGCTATAAAAAATGAAGCTCTTGAAACTGAAAATTTTTCACTCAAGGAAAAGCTTCTTAGTTATGATATTTGTGATTCAGCAACTTTGAAAACTAAAAATGAGAATCTTAAAAAACAAGTTGCTGAACTCACAAAGGACCTGGCTGCTTTTGTCAATGGAACCAAGAATCTGAATATGCTTCTGGGCGTCCAAACAAATCCCAAAGACAAAAGTGGTCTCGGTCATTCAGAAACTTCCTCTGTGCATGATGTTAAAATTAAAAATGCTAATAAGGCTAAGAAAGGTAAGAGATGCCTTCACTGTGGTAAGCCTGGACATGATATGTCACAGTGCCGACACAAAAAAGGTAGACCTCCTACTAACAAAAAAGGACCCAAAAAGATGTGGGTACCTAAAGCTTTCATTGTTCCTGTTGCAGTGTGTTTAACGGGACAAAGGAGACACCACAAATGGTACCTGGACAGTGGCTGCTCGCGACACATGACAGGAGAAAGGTCTTTGTTCCAAAACCTTAGACCTAAGGATGGTGGAGTGGTGACTTTTGGAGGAGATCAGAAAGGCAAAATCACTGGCGTAGGTTCAGTAGATCTAGAAGATGATTTTGCATATATGGAGCTGAATCATACCTCAGGGGCTTCAAAAGCTAAGGACGAAGCACCTGCTGAAGGACCTTCTGAAGTACCCAGTGAAAACACAACTTCTCAACTGGCTAATACTGATACTCTTCAAAAAGTGGATGTCGAGCCTCAAAATGAACAAGGTTTCCCTCGCTAGCATGAGTGGAGGTACATAAATAATCATCCTCGAGAGCAAATCATTGGTGACACTTCAGAAGGAGTAAGAACAAGATCAAGACTAAAGGAAGTCAACAATCTTGCTTTTCTCTGAAATTGAACCAAAGAATATTGAAGAAGCTCTGCATGATGAAGGGTGGATCCTAGCTATGCAAGAAGAGCTAAATCAGTTTTCTAGAAGTGATGTTTGGACTCTTGTTCCTAAACCCCATGGGAAAACGATCATAGGAACCAAATGGGTTTTTAGAAACAAACTCTCTGAAGATGGTCAAGTTATCAGAAACAAGGCCAGACTGGTTGCTCAAGGCTACAATCAGCAAGAAGGTATTGATTTTACTGAAACTTTTGCTCCAGTAGCTAGACTAGAAGCAATTAGAATTCTACTTTCCTACGCAACTAATAATAGCATCAAACTATATCAAATGGATGTAAAGAGTGACTTCCTAAATGGTTTCATTGAGGAAGAGGTATTTGTTAGGCAACCCCCTGGTTTCGAAAATGTAACTTTTCCCAATCATGTTTTCAAACTGAAAAAAGCTTTGTATGGTCTGAAACAAGCTCCTAGAGCTTGGTATGAAAGACTGAGCAGCTTTTTACTCCAAAATGGTTTTGAAAGAGGAAAAGTTGACACAACTCTTTTTAGAAAAATGTCTAACAAAGATCTAATTCTGGTCCAGATATATGTTGATGATATTATCTTTGGATCAACAAACTCCTATTTGTGCATTGAGTTCTCAAAGCTTATGCAATCCGAATTCGGAATGAGTTTATTGGGAAAACTAAAATTTTTCTTGGGACTTCAAATTAAGCAAGACTCTGATTGTATATGGATTCATCAAGAGAAGTATACAAAAGAGATGCTTAAGAAGTTTAATATGCATGATTGCAAGCCTATGAAAACTCCTATGCACCCCTCATCTGTTTTAAACAAAGATGAAGGAGAAGAATCCGTTGACCCAACAATGTATTGAGGAATGATTGGATCCTTACTGTATCTTACTGCAAGTAGACTTGACATTATGTTCAGTGTATGCTTGTGTGCAACATTTCAATCTGATCCAAGAGTGACTCACTATCAAGTTGTAAAGAGGATCTCTAGATATTTGAAAGGTACTACTAATCTTGGTCTGTGCTATAAGAAGAGTAAGGATTGCAGGTTAGTAGGATTCTATGATGCTGACTTTGCTGGAGACAGAATTGAAAGAAAATTAACCAGTGGCGGATGTCACTTCATTAGAGAAAATCTGATAAGCTGGTCCAGTAAGAGACAAAGCACGATAGCCCTTTCAACTGCTGAAGCCGAATATATTTCTGCAGCAAGCTATTGTTCACAGTTGCTATGGGTAAAATATCAGCTAGAAGATTTCAATATTCATATTAAATTTATTCCAGTCTTCTGTGATAACACGAGTGCAATTAACCTTCCTAAAAATCCAATTCAGCACTCAAGAGCAAAACACATTGAAATTAAACATCATTTCATAAGAGACTATGTTCAGAAGGGAATTATTGATATACAATTCATTGATACAGAACATCAATGGGCTGATATATTCACTAAACCACTTGCTGAAGATAGATTCAAGTTTATTAGACAAAATTTGAGTATTCTCTCTATTTCGGAAAATTGAATCTTCTTCTTACTTTATAAAAAGTTTTGATTTGCATAAGTGGTATCCTGAATTCTTCCCTTCTTGCTTATATTTCACTTCTTCAGAAACTATGTTTACCCTTTTGACTGATGACAAAAGGGGGAGTATTAAGAAACTAACAAAATCTGAAGTTAAGTGTTTTTCAGAAGAATTCTCAGATTCAGGGGGAGCAGATTAAGAGCAAATTCAAGTCGAAAGTCGAAAAGCTCTGAATCAGTATCTGATTTTGGGGGAGCTTTACTCTAATATATTACTATCTCTTCCCTTTAGATATTTGATTTATTTCTTAAAGCAAATTTGTCATCATTAAAAAGGGGGAGAATGTTGAGTCTCAAAATGTTATTTAGAGGATAATAATGTTTTAAGTCTCGCAACTCCAAAGTTTTAATGAAAGAAAAATTTGGCTTTAACGTGAAAGTATAACTTCTGCTGAAGGGTATTTGTTCAGTATTTCAGAAGGTGCAGTCTGAAGAAATCATATCATCTGAAGTACGTGAAACCTGTTGAGAAAGTGCTACCTGTTGAAAGCATTGAACCTCCTGAAGATTGTGAGACAACGTACCTTTGCCTGTTCGTCTTCAATTTTATACTCTCAGAAATTCTCCTTGAAGACTCAAGTCTCTTGTAGCAGTCTCAGATTACTTGTGCCTCTTATTCTTCTGGAAAGTCAAAGAAAGTGATTTTTGGCATATTTCAAATTTCTCTCACCAAAAAGGCAAAGTCTGCAGGAAAAGTACATACAGCTCAGAAAAAGTGAAGTCTGTGAGCTGACTCTACTACCTGCTACTGCTGAGGGTTCAGGCTATGTGTCATAATGGGAGCATTTGCATTAAATGCTATCTCTCAACGGGAAATCGATTGGAGTTCAACGGACGAAAGATATTCTCTCTATAAATACCAAACTCCATGTTGAAAGAAACAGAGAACCAAAAACAGAGAAATCGACTTGCTGAAACGCTGCAGAAATTTATACTCATCTGTTTCATAATTCTCTCATATTGTACAACAACTTCTATATCCTGAGTCTTACTCAGTCATTTGTACAAGTTTCCCAGTTCAAGCTCTAAACTTGTGTAGTTTCAGAGTTTGAGCATTCATCCTTTCAAATTGTATTTGATGGGGTAACCTGAAGAGGCTGTGTTAAAAGAATACTTGGGTTTTCAGCCTGGAGAGGTTGTGTGTACAAAGAATACTTGGTTGAGCCTGGAGAGGCTTGTCTGCAAAAGAATACTTGGTTGAGCCTGGAGAGGCTTGTTGGTAAAAGAATACTCGGTGTTGAGCCTGGAGAGGCTTGTCGGTAAAAGAATACTCGGTGTTGAGCCTGGAGAGGCTTATCTGTAAAAGAATACTTGTAATCTTGCGGGATTAGTGAAAATCCAGTGGTGGTTTTCCCTGGGACTGGACGTAGCTCACTGGGTTAGTGGGTGAACCAGGATAAATCTCTATGTTAAGTTCTCTCAACCCTTTACTATTTAATTTCCGCTGTTATCAGTTTATTTCTAACTGTGGAGGGTTCTGAAAAGTAAGTTTATAATTTGCGCAGCATAAACAAATTATCATTTGCACAAATCTTTTCAAAAGGCAACTTTTTACTGGACTTGCTGAAGTGTTTCAGCTAGTCTTCGAAAACTTATTTTTCAGCAAGTAGTTTGAACATTGAAAATACCTTTGCTTGTTTAAAAAGGGATTTCACAAAAAAACTGCAAAGATTATAAAACACTATTCAACCTCCCCCTTCTAGTGTGTCATGTGGCCCTAACACTCTGTACGCAACTTTGAATGAAGAACTTCAAGTTCTAAGTTCATCTTAGTCTTTGTAAACACCTAAAGTGTTGTAAGAGCCTGAAGAGACTTTATAAGATATAATACTTCTTGTAAGAGCCTGAAGAAGCTTGGTAAGAAAGAATACTTGCTATAAGAGCTTGAAAAGGCTTGGTAAAAAAGAATACTTGTTGTAAGAGCCTAGAGAGGATTGGTAAGATAGAATACTTGTTGTAGAGCTAAAGAGGATTGGTAGAAAAAGAATACTTGTTGTAGAGCCTAAAGAGGCTTGGTAGAAAAAGAATACTTGTAATTTGTTCAGATTAGTGGAAAATCAAGAAACTTGTTGGCTCTGGGACCGAACGTAGCTCACAAGTGGAGTGGGTGAACCATGATAAATCTGGCTGAGTGTTTCTCTTACTCTTAACTCTTTACGTTTGACTTTAATTATGAGTTTATTTATGTTGAGCCTATGTAATCGTTGGAGTTACTTAAGCGTTGATTATATATGATTGTGGTCGATATCGGTAATGGAGAGAAATAATTCCTAAATTTTGGAATAGTGCTTCCAATGGGTATTATTCTCGAATTCAGAAATTAGTGCGTTACACATTGAGTATCCTAAGAAGATTGCCTTGTCTGACTTGGTGTCAAATTTTACCAAGTTGTCTTTGGTGTTTAGGATGTAATAGTCACATCCAAACACATGGAAATAAGAAATATTTGGCTTTTTTCCTTTCCAAAGCTTATAAGGAGTTTTTTCAGGATGCTTCTAAATGTGACTCTATTCATGATATAGCAAGAAGTATTTACTGCATCTGGCCAAAAATATTTTTCGACACCATATTCACACATAAGTTTTCTATGATGTATCCTTTCTGGCTACACCTATGATGTATCTTTTCTCATTTTCAACTTTTTTTACAAATTGTTTTCAAAATTTTCAAAAGATTCATCTTTTTTAGAAAGGAACAGAACCCAAGTGAATCTTGAGAATTCATCTACAATGAAAAATCCATATTTCTTCCCACTATGACTTTGAGTTTTAGTTGGGCCAAATGGATCCACATGAATTAGTTCTAGAGGCCTTGTGGTGCTGATCACATTCTTGGGTTTGAAACTAGATCTGACATGTTTGCTTCTGGCACAAGCATCACAAACAGAATCTTTATCATATTTGATCTTAGGAAGACCTTTCACAAGATCTTGAGAAGCCAATTGAGAAATGGTTCTCATGCCTAGGTGTCCAACCTTCTTGTGCCACAACCATTTGTCACTATGTTGTCATACAAGACAGGTAGCTTTCGAAAGATTCTCAAGACTAACGGTGTAAAGATTTTTATGTATTTTTCCAGAAAAGATTACTTTCTTAGTCTTAGAATCTATTATTTCATAGAAGGTAGGTTCAAAATTTACATAGAAACCATTGTCACACAATTGACTAATGCTCAAAAGATTATGTTTAAGGCCTTCAACATAATATACTTTTTCAATATGAGTATGATTATTCTTACTAAGAGATCCTACCCCACAGATCTTTGCCTTGTTGTTGTCTCGAAAGGAGACAACTCTACCCTCCTTGGACTCAAGTGATAGGAACCTGCTTCTGTCTCCTGTCATGTGCCTTAAGCTCCTTCTGTCCAGTACCTACAGGTGCTCCTTCCTTTCTGCTTCAAGGCACATCTGTATCCAAGATAGATTTTATTTTATGTACCTAATTAGCTTTGAGAAGCTTTTCTTCTTTTCACCTTGCTTCTTAAGAAGCAGACAAAACTCTTATAATTGAATTTGCTGCAATAGACACATCTTTCCTTCCACTTCTTAAGAGAAACAAAATAGCTTTTATACCAAATGTCATTTTCAATTTTTTTTATATCCTAGACCAGCTTTGTCAAATACACCTCTTTGAGACCCAATGACTCTTTCAAGGTTCTTGGTGCCATTCACAAAGTTGGCTAAGTCATTTTGAAGAAAAGAAATTTGATTTCTCAAATGTTGATTTCCAAGAATTATTTTGTAAATCTCAGAAGCAGATTGATCTTCCTTGATAGCTTTAACTTCAAGAGATAACTTCAGATGCAATTGCATCAAAGTGTTATTCTTTTCTTACAAATTGTCTCTTTCAAAGCTTCAGAAAGTTGTGATTTTAGATATGTGCTCTTAGTTGCAAGAAAGTTAGAATCAGTAAGCAAGTTATTAAAAGCTACCTTGAGATCATCATAAAAGAGTTCATAATCATCTACCTCATATTCATCAAAACTATATGTATCTGCCATGAGAAAGAGGTTAGCTTCTTCTGAGTCTTCCTTATCCCATGTCACCATCATGGCCTTCTTCTTTTTATCCTTTTTGGGATTCTTCTTTAGTAGAGGACACTTAGCTCTGATGTGACCAGGTTTGTTGCACTCATAGAAAATGACTTGGCCCTTCTTTTCTTCCTTTTTAGATAGTCTCCTGGATGGGAATCACTTTCTTCCCCTTCCCCTTGCTCTCCACATCTACCTGATCTTTCTAGTGATGAATGCCAGTTCATCATTTCCTTCCTCGTCATCATCATCTTTTTCTAGATCATCCTCAGACTCAAGTGATGAAGCTAGGGTTAAGAGTTGAGAGCTACTGACCATCTTTTCTTTCTAGTGCTTCTGAGTTGTTTTCAGAGCAATCATCTTGCTCTTCTTTGGTTGCTCCTCTTCAAGAAGTTCTTGTTCATGAACTTTGAGAGATCCCAACAATTAATCAATCTTTAGAGTAGCAAGATCCTTTTTCTTCTTGAATTGTTGTGACCTTTGGCCTTCATTGCTTTGGTAAGGTTCTAAGAATCTTTCTTACCCTTTCTGAGTTTGAGTACTCCTTACCAAGTTATTTTAGATCATTCACTATGACTGTGAATCTTTTGATCATGTTTTCAATACTTTCATCCTCATTCATTTTGAATAGTTTATATTGTTTAACCAAGATGTTGATTTTTGCTTCCTTGACTTGGTTAGTTCCTTCATGCGCAATGAGGAATGTGTTCCATACTTCCTTAGCGGTCTAGCACATTGCAACCTTTTCATACTCACTTCTGCTGAGTGTGCAGGTGACATAGAAGCTTGCCTTGGAGTTCAAAAGATATATGCTTTTTTTCTTCGTCTGACCATCTCTCCTTAGGCTTGGGCACTTCATATCCAAAATCATATTCTTCTATAGGCTCATATGGACCATATTTAATGATGTCCCACAGATCTACGTGTTGTGACTCAATGAATATTTTCATACGATCTTTCCAGTAATAAAAATCAGTTTCATCAAAGGCAAGGGGCCTATTGGTGGACACACCTTATGGAATGTATAGATTTGTACTTGGTGCAACCATCTTCTTCCGAGTTGGATTTTTTCCTCTTTACACAGTGGTGTGCTCAACCCCTTAATTAGAGGTCAAACTCTGATACCAATTGTAGTTGGCAAAGTCTCAAGAAGGGGGTTGAATTGAGATGTTCCTAAGCTTGCCTGAAAGTTTTAACTTTTTTTTATTTGCTTCTCAAGTTATCTAAACTTGGATATCAGAAAATCAGTTCAGGTGAGATACGATTAGAAGAATCAGTTTCTAAGTATATTAAGTTTGTTACGAAAACTTGTTTGTAAAAATGCTTTTGTCATGTAAACAGAGAATCTTAGTTAATACTTTCAAAGTGTATAACTTTAGTTCTGAGTTGATTTCAATAATGTACTTCAATTAAAAGTTCAGAACTAGTTTTGCAGTGTATCTTTCAGTTAAGTAAATGAACAAAGAGAGGGTCAGAAGATAAGTACACAGTAGAATTTATCCTGGTTCACCCTCAACAAATAGGGCTACGTCTAGCCCTCATCGCAGTGAAATTTTCCACTAACTTTTCTCTAGTTACAATTATTATCCTTGAAGAGCCTCTTCAGGCTTCTAAGTATATTTTTTCACAGAGCCTCTCCAGGCTTCTTGTAGAAACACAGGAAAACACTAAAAGGGGGGTTGAATAGTGTTTCTGAATATTTTTGAAAGCTTTTCGCAAACAGGTGTTAAAGACACGATTTCAGACAGACTCTTAAAGGACTGTCTAAAGTTTTCAGACGGTATAAAAGATACTGATTTAAAACAATGTTTTATGTCTTTATAACTTATCAGATTAATTACTCTAACCCCTTGATTAGTATAAAAAGAATTGACAAGAGATAAGGGTAAGAAAACTTAGCCAAGAAATTTATCCTGGTTCACTCACTACCACTGTGAGCTACGTCCAGTCCCAATGGCAAACAACCACTGGATTTCCACTATATGAATATTCAGATTACAAGCTTGAATTTGAGTACAGTCTCTCCAGACACAATGAGTACAGTCTCTTCAGACACAGCGAGTACAGTCTCTCCAGACACAACGAGTACAGTCTCTCCAGACACAACGAATACAGTCTCTCCAGACACAACGAGTACAGTCTCTCCAGACACAACGAGTACAGTCTCTCCAGACACAAACAAGTATTCTTTTCTGTCAAGCCTCTTCAGGCTCTACCACAAGTATTCTTTTCTGTCAAGCCTCTTCAGGCTCTACCACAAGTATTCTTTTCTGTCAAGCCTCTTCAGGCTCTAACAAGGTTTACAAAGAAAGGGGTTTAAGCTTTTAAACTATCAAGTTTGAAGCTCAAACCAATACAATGTACAATAAAACTGAGTTATGCTCAGGATATACAAATGTGTACAAAGAATTCTATCAGAGAGTTTTTACGGAGTAAAAACTTGCAGCGTGATGTTTCTCTTGGCTTTCTTGTATATTGATTTCTCTTTTTTTCACTTCTGCTTCGTTGCATTTGATGGTCTTTATAGAGGGGTATTTATACCCAAACTTTAATCCGTTGAAATACCACCATTTAGAGATAGCATTAAATGCTATTTAATCCGTTGTGAGACACGCTTCTGAGAGCTCTGATATTTCTGACACGATACAAGGTTTCTCTTGCATTAAGGCTGCTACAAATGTTGTTGCAGAGGCTGCGTTGCAGAGATTTCCTCAGTGGTGTATGAAATTCAAAATCACCAGGAAAGGTCTCTGTGTTCCTTGCCATAAACGTGTTTGAAAAGGTACGTGCAGCAGAGGTTCAGAAAAGTCTTCACAAACTTCAGCAGAGGGTGCCACGTCATAAGTGAGACTTCAGACAGCACTGATACTTCAGACGGGTTGAACTACTTCAGACAGCTTCAACTCTTCATACGAGTTCTGCTTCTTCAGACAGTTTCAACACTTAGTCTTTTTATGTAGACTCATAGTGACTCTTGCTAAAATCACAGATAAATCATTAAAACATATATGTATCTATGATAAATATTTTAACTCAAATTTGTTAAGCATTAAAACTTGGGAATTGAGTTGTCTTAAACATCATATTTTCTCTTATGATATTTTTGAGACTCAACATTCTCCCCCTTTTTAATGATGACAAATTTGTTTAAAATACATAAATCTGAAAGGAGTTTTAAAGATAAAAGTATAGATAGCTCCCCCTCAGATGGTGATCTCTTAAACTGATTTGATCAAAAATCAATTTCTTATTTACTCCCCCTGAGTCCTGTAATCACTTCAGATTCAGATTTTGTTAGATTTTAATACTCCCCCTTTTGTCATCAATCAAAAGGGAATATCAGAGCTAAACAGTAACAGAGCAATAAATTCAAATAGAACATATAGCATAATGTTAACAATGCACTCATAAAAGGATGAGAAAAGCTACTGATTGTATATATGGGAATGTTCAGATAAAGAAACAAACAATCAGACACTTGTCATAAGCATGAGAATAAACAAAAGACAATGGCTAAAATGAACAGTCTAATCTTTGTTCTTCAGCAAGGCCTCAGTGAGAAAGGAAATCAAGTCGTCCTTGGCCTTGTTTATTGCAGCTTCCACTGAGGTTTTTAAGTCTTGCTGACCAGATCTGATAAGCTGCTGTTCTTGAAGAATCTGTTCTTGTTGAGCAATCAGATGCTTAGTCTTTTGTTCTTGATCAGCACACTTCTTTTCAAGTTTCTGCACTTTGGACTTCAACTTCAGATTCTCCTTAGCCAAGTCTTCCTCAGATTCATAGAAGATGAGCTGGATGTAGGGGCAAACAAATCTAAGCAGTCCAAATCCTAGCTGCAGTTTGTAGTCAGAGGGGCTGAACACAGGGCAAAAGAAGGTGCCAATAGGATTTAGTAGAGCCCAATCTTCATGAAACGAGTCAGCAGGTGGGGGAAAGTGATCTCTCATATAGTGATATTTGACAGTGGTTGACTTTCCAAGTCCAACACCAGAATCAGCATCAGGACCAGTTGATCCAGAAGAAGATCCAGCATCTTCTCTGATCTTCCAGTAAGAGGACCACATCCAATCTTGAAGTAGATGATCCAGTCCTCCTCCGAGATTTGTGATGAATTCTGGTAAAGAGTCCCACTCTGATGGACTCATCACTTCAGACACCGGTGAGTTTTTCTTTGAATAGCTTTTAGCTTCTTTGAATTTCTCTTCCAGTAAGGGATACCTAGGAACTATTCTATCAGGTTTCACCAAGATTTTGGTGGTTGGCCTGATTGAACAAGTTCTAGGGGGCCCGTAGCCTCTCATCCCAACTCCCTTGTGCAGATCCCTCTGAAACAGCTCAGACTCAGTGTTCAGCTGCCTCACAAAGCTCCATTCATCATTAGACAGCCTTAGGGAATCATTTGAGAATGGATTGATGGGAGCCCAAATATGTGCAAGAGGGACACCCTTCCTGATCTTGTCTAATCCACCTGAAGAAGCACTGTATTGATTCCTTACTTCAGCAACAGTTTTCCTGATTAAGCCAGGATGCAAGGATACAGCAGGTGCTGATCTGAAATACTGTAGCTCTTCAGACAGGGTGCTAAACTTGGGCAGTGAGCAGGGATCAGCAAGCACTTGCTCTTCTTCAACAGAGAGCTCTTCTTCCAGAGAAGGTTTAGGAGGTGGAGGTGATGAAGGTAAGAGTGGTATTAGAGCAAGGTCATGGATTTGTGGGGAAGGTAATGTGGGCTCAGAGAGTTGATTCTCTGAAGGTTGTGGTGAGGTAGGTTCAAAGGGTTTGGAAGGGTCAGAGGGTTGGTTTTCTGTTTGTGGAGGTGGTGATGGTTGTGATAGAGGTGAAGATGGTTGGTTTATAGGTGATAGGGGTTTTGGTGAAGGTTGTGAGGGTTGATGAGGTGTTTGTTTTTCTGGTGAGGAGGGTGGTGAAGGAGTTACATTATCAAATCTCACCTTAATTCTCTTGTAGGGAGGATTGGTTACCTCAGATTCTTTTGCCTTTGCTTCTTCCTTCTCCCTTTGTGCTTGTTTTTCTTCCCTTTTCCTTTTAAAGTATTGTTGAGCTTTAACAAAATTTTGATACTTCTCAGCTTCATCTTTTGCTGTCAGCTGAGAGGCAATACTTCTAGTCACCCTAGGTTCAGGTGCAGTCTGAAGTAGCTTGCCTTTGGTTCTCCTTCTCTGAGGTACACTTGACCTCTTCCTTTTCTTTGCTCCCTCAGCTATGGTTGCTTGCCTATCATCTTCAGCATAGGCCAATTGTGAAGCAATAGCAATAGCTCTATCAGTCTTTTCTTGTTCTACTTTCTTCTCCAGCTCCTCCTGCTCCAGGGCAGTAGCCAATGCTGCCACCTGAATGAGTTCAGGATCAGATGGGCATGCAGCCAATGGCTCAGCTATAACTACATCAGTTTCTTCTGCCTCTTGAGCCTGTCCTTCCATTTCAGAAGAAGGCTGTGGAGTCTGTACAGGTTCAGATAACTGACCCACAATTTCAGATGGCCTTTGTGATGCCTTCTGAACAGGTTCAGACACCTGACTCTGCACAGATGCAGATGCTACCTTAGCAGCACTCCTTACAGGTAGCTTCTTCAATTTTGCTTGAGGAGAGGGTTTTGATGGCTTGAACTCATGCCTCCTTATGTCTCCTCTGAGTTCATTCTCAAGAACCTCCATTGTTGTCTGCCTTCTTGCAGCTTTCTCAAGAAGAAGGCTCTCCTTCATGGACGGAGAGGGAGGTCTTGGAGTCAGCTTCACTCCCATGCTCTTGAGGTTTGATTCACCAAACACAGGTTGTGAAAGGCGATAAAAAAGCCTTTCAATGGGAACTTTGAAGTGCAGCAAGATTTTGGTGATGATGGTATTGTGAGGGAAGCTCCCAGCAGAGTCTCTGAGACGCTTCTGCATGTGGTACATTATGATGTTGGGGAGGTTCACCTTCTTCTTCTGCAGTAGGTGAATCAGACAAAATCTTTCCAACTCAGAAACATGGTTTCTGCTACCATTTTTAGGGATTATAGAGCACCCTAAGATGGCATGCAAAACCCTAGCCTTGTCTGACATATGCTTTGCATCTAGGCTTACTGGTTCAGAGGTGCCATACAAAAACTCTGTGAACTGCTTTTGTCCTCCATTTCTTGCTTCCCAGCCAGGAGTGAGTACAGCTCCTTCAGTTCTGACCTCACAGATGTGAGCAATGATATCTTCATCAACGAAGACAGGAACACCTCGTACTGTGGCCTTGATGCTAGTGTAGATACCCTGAGGATTGGGTATTCCTCTGGCAGTAGCCCAGAAATCCAGCACACTCTGCTCATGCCACTGTGTCAAGTTGTGATTGAAATACGGAGTCCACCCAGCTGCATCGAACTCAGCAAACAAGTCCATTCCCAGAGATTGAAGATCTTCCAGAACTACCCCCTTAGTCTTCACGATGTTGCTTCCAGCAGATTTCTTAGGGGCCATTGGAGAGTTTTCTGAAGAACTTGAGAGAGAAAAGGGATTGCTTGTAGAAGAAGGATCTCAAGAGATGACTACTGAATAGTGAACGGTGAAGTTTTGTGACCCACTAGCTTCCGTATTTATAGACCCTTAAAGCAATGATGACAGGTACTGGGTGCGCAGACATAGGAGATCGTACGAAGTGGAAGAGACAAAATAAATGGAATTAAACCGTCTCATAAAGCCACGTTATTTGTTTACTTCAGACAAGTGACAGATTTCATAAACCCATATGAATTTCAAACACCCCAAAATTTCAGACAAGTTACTTGTTTCAGATAGGCTGAAATTTCAGATACATCATTTTTGACAGATCAGATCACACACATTCAAAATGCATGTATGTTCAGATTATTTCTAATGAACTTAAATCTATCTTCAGTCAGAGGTTTTGTGAATATATCAGCCCATTGATGCTCTGTATCAATAAACTGAATATCAAAAATACCTTTCTGAACATAGTCTCTAATGAAATGATGTTTTATTTCTATATGTTTAGCCCTAGAATGTTGAATGGGATTTTTAGACAAATTAATAGCACTTATATTATCACACAAAACAGGTATAGCAGATATAGTAATGTTAAAATCTTCTAACTGATACTTCACCCATAACAGTTGTGAGCAGCAACTGGCTGCTGAGATATATTCTGCTTCAGCTGTTGATAAGGCAATTGTGCTTTGCCTTTTGCTTGACCAGCTAATCATATTTTCTCCAAAGAAATGACATCCACCACTAGTGCTTTTTCTTTCAATTCTGTCTCCAGCAAAATCAGCATCACAGTAACCTACTAACCTGCAGTCCTTACTTTTCTTATAGCACAGACCAAGATTAGTAGTACCTTTAAGATATCTGAAAATTCTTTTTACAGCTTTGTAGTGAGTACTCCTTGGATCATATTGAAATCTAGCACACAGACATACACTGAACATTATGTCAGGTCTGCTTGCTGTTAGATATAGTAATGATCCAATCATTCCTCTATACAGAGTTTGATTCACTGGTTCTTCCTTCTCATCTTTGTTTAAAGATGCAGAGGGATGCATTGGAGTTGCCATGGGTTTGCAATCAAGAAAGTTAAACTTATTAAGCATTTCCTTTGTATATTTTTCTTGATGGATCCATATACAGTCAGAATCTTGCTTAATCTGAAGTCCTAAGAAAAATTTTAGTTCACCCATTAAACTCATTTCAAATTCTGATTGCATTAACTCTGAAAACTCCTTGCATAATGAAGAGTTAGTTGAACCAAAGATAATGTCATCAACATATATCTGAACAAGTATAAGATCTTTGTTAGACTGTTTTCTAAAAGGAGTTGTATCCACTTTTCCTCTATCAAAACCATTTGAGATTAGAAAACTGCTCAATCTGTCATACCAAGCTCTTGGGGCTTGTTTCAGACCATAGAGAGCCTTTTTGAGTTTGAAAACATGTTCAGGAAAAGCAATATCTTCAAAACCAGGGGGTTGTCTAACAAAGACTTCTTCTTCAATGAGACCATTGAGGAAGGCACTTTTAACATCCATTTGATATAGCTTGATGCCATTATTTACAGCATAAGATAAAAGAATTCTAATTGCTTCTAACCTGGCCACTGGGGCAAAGGTTTCAGTGAAATCAATACCTTCTTGCTGGTTGTATCCTTGAGCAACTAATCTTGCCTTGTTTCTGACTACCTTGCCTTCTGCAGACAGCTTGTTTCTGAACACCCATTTGGTTCCAATAATAGTTTTCCCATGGGGTTTAGGAACAAGGGTCCAGACATCACTCCTAGCAAATTGATTCAGCTCTTCTTGCATGGCTAGGATCCACCCTTCATCATGCAGAGCTTCATCAATGTTCTTTGGCTCTATTTCAGATAGGAGAGCAAGAGAATTCAGAATCTTGAATTTTGATCTTGTCTTAACTCCTTCTGAAGTGCTGCCAATGATTTGCTCCTTAGGATGATGTGATTTGTATTTCCAATCAGGTTTCTGAGGAAGTATCACATCTGTTTGTTTTGTTTGAGACTCAACATTTGTCTGAAGAGGTTTAGTAACAGTAGGTACTTCAGACAGCTGCTCATCCTTCGAGCTGCTGTGGTCATTCAGCTCCATTCCTACAAAGTCATCCTCTAGATCTGATAGTTCCTTATCAGTCTCTTTGTTATCATTGAATTTAACATGAATAGTTTCTTCAACAGTTAAAGTTCTAGAGTTATACACTCTATAGGCTTTAGATGTTTCAGAATATCCAATGAAAAATCCTTTATCAGACTTTGCATCAAATTTTCCAAGATCATCCTTGGTGTTGAGTATAAAACATTCACATCCAAAGGTGTGGAAGTATGATATGTTGGGTTTTCTTCCTTTCCACAGTTCATAGGCAGTCTTTTTCAGAATTGGTCTTACCAATATTCTGTTTTGAAGGTAACATGCTGTGCTAACAGCATCTGCCCAGAAGGATCTTGGTAAGCTGCATGAGTTGAGCATGGTCCTTGCCATCTCTTGCAAACTTCTGTTCTTTCTCTCAACAACCCCATTCTGTTGAGGTGTTCTAGCCACAGAGAAATTGTGTGAGATCCCATTCTCATCACAGAACATTTGAAAGTTTGAATTCTCAAACTCTCCACCATGATCACTTCTGATAACAGAAATACAGAATCCTTTCTCATTCTGTACCTTCTTGCAGAATATTGTGAAATTCCTAAAAGTCTCATCCTTGCTTCTTAGGAATAACACCCAAGTAAATCTAGAATAGTCATCAACAATGACCAAGCCATATTTCTTACCACTAAGACTTTCTGTTCTAATAGGACCAAACAAGTCAATGTGTAAAAGTTCTAGTGGTCTGCTAGTTGAAACAACATCTTTACTCTTAAAAGAGTGTCTTGTTTGTTTCCCTTTCAGACAGCTTTCACATAAAATGTCAGATTTGTATGAAAGCTTGGGCAATCCTTTAACAAGATTGTGTTTTGCTAATCTTGAGATTAATCTCAAGCTGGCATGCCCAAGTCTTTGATGCCAAATCTGTTTTTCATCTTCAACAGAAATGAAACACTTTACATTTTGACTTGCTAGATCCTCTAGATCAATTTTGTACACATTGTTGTGTCTCTTAGCAGTAAAGAGGATTTGCTTAGAGGAGTCTTTGACTATGCATCCTTCCTTAGTAAAAGCTACCACATAACCACTGTCACATAATTGACTTATGCTCAGTAAGTTATGTTGTAGTCCCTCCACTAGAAGTACATTTTTAATAAGGGATGAAGAAGATATACCTACAGTCCCTATTCCAATGATCTTCCCTTGCTGATTTCCACCAAAGGTGACCATTCCACCAGCTCTAGGTCTAAGGTTTTGGAACAAAGACCTTTCTCCTGTCATGTGTCGCGAGCACCCACTGTCCAGGTACCATTTGTGGGGTCTCCTTTGTCCTGTTAAACACATCTGCAATAGGAATAATTAAGTTTTTAGGTACCCATATTCTTTTGGGTCCTTTCTTGTTAGCTTTGGGCCTTGTCTTTCTTCTGTGTTTGCACTGAGCCATATTGTGTCCAGGCTTACCACAGTGAGAACACCCAGTAACCTTCTTTTTAGAAAAATTTAAGACCGTAGGAGGTTCAGACAAGTTATGATCACAAAAGCCTAGTCCAGTTTTGTCAAGGGAATGCCTTTGACTTCCAAGCATTATATTCAGATTTTTAGTTCCTTTGACAAATTTGGCCAGATCTTTTGTCAGTTCCACAACCTGCTTCTGAAGTTTCTTATTTTCTTCAGACACAGCTTGTGAACTGCAGTTTTTAGTCTCAAGAACCTTTTCTTTGAGCATAATATGTTCTATCTCAAGTGCCTCATATTTGTTACACATTTCTGTGTGGGCTTTGGATAGATTCTTATACTCTTGGAAAAGTTCTTGAGAACTTTCTACCAGATCATCATACATTTCTTGTAGAGTAAGAGGAAATACCTCAGCTTCAGAGCTGTCTGAGGATGGTAGACTAGCCATGAGACACAGATTTGCCTTTTCTGAAGTATCTTCTTCTTCTTCTGAGGTTGATTCATCAAGATCTTCCCATGTTGCCATGAGACTTTTCTTGTTTTTGGAAAACCTCTTCTTGAAGTTGTTTTTCTTCAGTCTTGGACAATCAGCCATTATGTGTCCTGGTTGCTTACATTCAAAGCAAGAAATTTTATCAGGGTTAGACTCTTTACCTGTCTTACCTGATTTGGATGATGACGGTTGGTTCTTTCTGAACTTTCCTCTGTTCTGTAGCATTCTCTTGATCTTTCTGCTTAAAAGAGAAAGATCATCTTCATCTTCTGAGCTGTCTTCAGAATCTTTATCTGCTTCTGAACTGTCCTCAGCTTGCATAGCCTTCATGCTGCCATGCCTAGACTGTTTGACTTTGGAGTTTAGAGCCAGAGACTTCTTCTTGTTGTCATCTTCTCCAAGCTCAAGTTCATGGACTTTGAGAGATCCCAACAGTTCTTCCATTCTTAGAGAGTTCAGATCTCTTGCCTCTTGAATGGAAGTGACTTTGGGTCTCCAGGACTTAGGTAGACTCCTTAGAATCTTTCTGTTGTTGTCTCCAGATTCATATGTTCTTCCTAAAGACCTGAGTCCATTGGTTATGGTCTGAAACCTCCCAAACATTTGGTCAATAGTTTCAGTTTCTTCCATCTTAAACATCCCATACTGATGTATAAGTATGCTGATTTTGGATTGCTTGACAGTTTCAGTCCCTTCATGGGCTGCTGCAAGAGTATCCCAAATCTCCTTGGCAGAAGTGCATCCATGGACCTTCTCATATTCTGATTTATTCAATGAACATATCAGATAGAGTTTGGCTTTAGCATTCATCTGGACTCTAGTCTTCTGCTCCAGGGTCCATTCAGTCTTAGGTATAGGCAAGCCATTTTGCATAGGCACATAATCTCCATCAGTGACCACCTCCCAAACATCAATGTTGTTGCTCTCAATGAACAACTTCATACGATCTCTCCAGTAGTGGTAATCCACTCCGTTGAATGTTGGGGGTCTTGTGATAGAGGCTCCTTCAGTGATGTATTTCCTGTTGCTGTTAGAAGCTTCCATTTGGATCTTTCAGTCCTCAGTCACTTGTTAGGTGCTTCAACCCTGAGTAGAGCTCTGATACCAACTGTAGAAACACAGGGAAACACTAAAAGGGGGGTTGAATAGTGTTTCTGAATATTTTTGAAAGCTTTTCGCAAACAGGTGTTAAAGACACGATTTCAGACAGACTCTTAAAGGACTGTCTGAAGTTTTCAGACGGTATAAAAGATACTAATTTAAAACAATGTTTTATGTCTTTATAACTTATCAGATTAATTACTCTAACCCCTTGATTAGTATAAAAAGAATTGACAAGAGATAAGGGTAAGAAAACTTAGCCAAGAAATTTATCCTGGTTCACTCACTACCACTGTGAGCTACGTCCAGTCCCAATGGCAAACAACCACTGGATTTCCACTATATGAATATTCAGATTACAAGCTTGAATTTGAGTACAGTCTCTCCAGACACAATGAGTACAGTCTCTCCAGACACAGCGAGTACAGTCTCTCCAGACACAACGAGTACAGTCTCTCCAGACACAACGAGTACAGTCTCTCCAGACACAAACAAGTATTCTTTTCTGTCAAGCCTCTTCAGGCTCTACCACAAGTATTCTTTTCTGTCAAGCCTCTTCAGGCTCTACCACAAGTATTCTTTTCTGTCAAGCCTCTTCAGGCTCTACCACAAGTATTCTTTTCTGTCAAGCCTCTTCAGGCTCTACCAAGGTTTACAAAGAAAGGGGTTTAAGCTTTTAAACTATCAAGTTTGAAGCTCAAACCAATACAATGTACAATAAAACTGAGGTATGCTCAGGATATACAAATGTGTACAAAGAATTCTATCAGAGAGTTTTTACGGAGTAAAAACTTGCAGCGTGATGTTTCTCTTGGCTTTCTTGTATATTGATTTCTCTTTTTTTCACTTTTGCTTCGTTGCCTTTGATGGTCTTTATAGAGGGGTATTTATACCCAAACTTTAATCCGTTGAAATACCACTGTTTAGAGATAGCATTAAATGCTATTTAATCCGTTGAGACACGCTTCTGAGAGCTCTGATATTTCTGACACGATACAAGGTTTCTCTTGCATTAAGGCTGCTACAAATGTTGTTGCAGAGATTTCCTCAGTGGTGTATGAAATTCAAAATCACCAGGAAAGGTCTCTGTGTTCCTTGCCATAAACGTGTTTGAAAAGGTACGTGCAGCAGAGGTTCAGAAAAGTCTTCACAAACTTCAGCAGAGGGTGCCACGTCATAAGTGAGACTTCAGACAACACTGATACTTCAGACGGGTTGAACTACTTCAGACAGCTTCAACTCTTCATACGAGTTCTGCTTCTTCAGACAGTTTCAACACTTAGTCTTTTTATGTAGACTCATAGTGACTCTTGCTGAAATCACAGATAAATCATTAAAACATATATGTATCTATGATAAATATTTTAACTCAAATTTGTTAAGCATTAAAACTTGGGAATTGAGTTGTCTTAAACATCATATTTTCTCTTATGATATTTTTGAGACTCAACACTTCTAAGTATTCTCCTTAACAGAGCCTCTCTAGGCTTCAATGCAATTTTATAAAATCCTCTCCAAACTTCTCCACTCAACACCACAGTCAAAAAACAATTTCTTACTTGATGGAGGAGTTATAAACATATTACAGAAAGAGATGAAGGGTTTGTGCTTGAGTTAACTAACACATAGAGTATGGATATACAATAGGTTGCTCAAGCAATGTTACAAATGAAAAAATCCCACGAATAAATAGTGAAGAGTAGTGGGTCAGAAGCAATGTAAGTGATGATAATGTAGGTAAATCTCTTGTGTAGCGTTTGGGCTCTTTTAGCTTGACATTTCGTTGTTCTTTTGAGTTCCTTCATTCTTATGTATAGGTTGGAAAGTAAATATGGCCGTTAATAGCCGTTGGAAATGTCCAACCACTTTTTTCCACTTTTGTGTCAGGAACTTTATCCACATCAACATAAGTGATTTGCTTCTGTCTTGTGCCCTTTGTTTCTGCTTTTGAGACTTGCTTTTGTGTTTGAGATTCTGCTTATGACTTTTTGCTTCTGCTTTTTTGTCACATTGGTCTGTCTGCTTCTAAGCTTTCTGATCAAGCAGTTTGCTTCTGACTTATGCTTCTGCGTTTGAGTTTGAGCTTCTTACATCTGCTTCTGAGTTCAAGCATTTTTCTATTGAAGTGCTTGGATTTGTCTTATATGTATGCTTTTGCTTCCTTCAGATTTCTTCTAAGTTCTTGAAAGGTATTTACACCTCTGAGGAAGTGAGCTTTTTGTCTTTGAATTTTTTTCTACAGCTTACTTAGATTCTAAATTCTACACACCTAGGAAAATCAGTCAGATATAGAAAGAGACTCAAAATGACACTTAAATTTTTACTTGTTTGAAGAGTTGCCATCATTAAACTTTCAAGTGTTAGAAGGTTTGTCTTAACATCTTGTGTCCTTCATTAATGATTTTACTAGGAGAATATGATCTATTTGATCAAGAGGAAGAATGAAGTTTATATAGACTTCAAAGGTTTAAACTACAAGTTGAGAAGAAAATTGGACAACAAATTAAAGTCATAAGAACATATGTTGGAGGAGAATACGTATCCATGGAATTTCAACAATTTTGTGAAGGAGAAGGCTTCATGCATGAAGTTACACCTCCTTATACTCCCGAACACAATGGGACTGCTGAGAGGTGGAATATGACTATTCTAAACATGGTCAAAAGCATGTTGAAGAGCAAGCAGCTACCAAATATTTTATGGAGTGAGGTAGTATCCAGCCATCTAGACAGCTGCCACAGAGACTTTATGATTATGAAATGCTGCTTGACACAATAATTACTTCATATGGAGACCTTGTTCATATAACCTTGTGCTCAAAATTTAAACCAGTAGGCTTCAATCAAGAAAATCAAGATCCCCAAGTGGGTTGTCACCATGAAAGATGAATTATTGTCTATAGAATAGAACAGATCTGGGAGCTTGTTCCTTTGCCACATTTGAAATGGGTTTATAAGATCAAAGTGAAGCCAAATGGGAAGTGGCTTAATACAAAGCCAGATTGATGGCAAAGGGATTCTTACAGAATGATGGTTTGGATTATGAGGATGTTTTTGCACAAGTTTCAAGGATTGAAACCATTAGACTAGTGATAGCAAAAGTCAGTTCAAGGGGTTGGAAATTACATCAGCTTGATGAAAAATATTCCTTCTTCAATGGTCCATCAGATGAGGTCTATGTTTGCCAACCACATGGATTTGATGTGAATGGTTTAGAAGAGAAAGTAAGACTGAAGAAGGTCTTGTACAACCTTAAGCAGGCTCCTAGAGCATGGAACAAAAGAATAGACAACCTATAGTTGAAATTTGTTAAGTGCAATACAGAAAATTGATTGTATGTATGGGCTACTACCACCATAAATTTTTTGATTGTTTGCCTATGTGTTGATGATTTGCTGGTGACTGGAAGTTATGAAGAAGAAATTCTTAAATTTAAAACTCAAATGATGAGGGAATTTGAGATGAGTGACTTTGGATTGTTATCCGATTTTCTTGGGTTGAAATTTGTGCAAACCAGTAAAGGTCTTCTCATGCATCATAAGAAGTATGATACAAATGTTTTGAAGAGGTTCAACATGTTTGAATGTAATCCAGCTTCAATACTAGCAAAAACTAGTGTTATACTTGAAAAGGAGGGGAATGATGAGTTGGTTGGTGAGCCAAATACAAACAGATTATAGGATCACTCAGATTTTTGTGTAATTCTATATTAGACTTGGCTTATAGTGTTGGTTTAATAAGAAGGTTTATGGAGAAACCAAGAACATGACATTTGTTTGCAGCCAAGAAAGTCTTAAGATATGTGAAATGGACATTGGCCTTTGGTGTGTCGTTTCCAAGTAAATAGAATGCTTCAAAATTTGAAGTGCATGGTTATTAAGATGCATATTTGTGTGGCGATAAATGTGATCGTAAAAGCACAAGTGGTTATGTTTTCATGTATGGTGAAGCACCAATCTCATGGTGTTCTAAAAAACAAAATTGTTGTGGAACTCTCCTCCTGTGAAGCAAAGTATGTGGCAGCATCAATGAGAGCTTGTTAAGCATTATGGCTAGAGACTTAGTTGGAGGAACCCAATTTGAGAGACTCGAACCTAAGGAAGTTATTTATTGGCAACAAATCAACAATCAACATGGCCAACCACCTTGTCGCACATAGAACGAGTTAACATATTGAGGCTAGATTCCACTTTCTAAGGGACCAAGTAAACAAAGGAAAGCTTGAACTGGAATACTGCAAAACAAATGATCAGATTGCTAATATCCTAACTAAGCCACTGAATATGGACAGGTTTAGAGAGTTAAGAGACAAGCAGTGATTGATGTCTCTTGTAAATTTGAATTAAGGGGGTGTGATGTGAATAACTCATATTAGTGAAGTTTGTTTTTACAGTTAGTTCAGGTGGCCAATTAGTTACAATTACCTCGGAGGTTATTTCATATGCCCATGTTGGTTGATGTGTGACTCACATGTATAAATAGAATTAATATGATGCAATGCACTGAGTGTGATAAAAATTTCCCTATTTATTTTCAAGAACTCTCTATTTTTTTTTTTTGGGTATATTCTTGTTGTAATAACCATGTAGTTGAGGAACTAAAAAAAATCACTATTAAGGTTGGGCTATCAATTTTGTAGATTTACAATTTTTATGTAAAACATGGTACAACTCCGAACTTGAATATAAGAAAAAATAACTAAATTCACACGTATTGAGAAAGTTAGTTAAACTCATCAAATTTTCTTGATACCATGTAAAAAGTACTTGCATTGCCTAAATTACCCTACATTCAATTTTATTGAAAATTGTTTCAAGTGGACATACTCTCTTTCTATTGGCACATGATTCATTAAATAGAGTGGTTGGAAAGTAAAAGTTGAATTAAATAAAGGACATTTCGGGTTTATCTCATTAAATAGGATAAAATTAGTTAAGATTTACTTATATTTTAGTCCACCATATGTGAGTGTTTTTTTGCTTATATTCAATTTCGGAAGGAGTATTATTTTAAGGCTGGGAATTGCTTTTTGTTTCCATTCAACGCATGAGCACAATACTCTAGAAAAATATTGAAAGTGAGGAAAATGGTAGTAACTCTTCCCTTATTTCCACAAATCATTTATGACCATTAATGAATGCTTTTACCATAAATGACTACATTTAATTGAAAACCATATTTGACTTTTTCCCTTTCCCCTTCTCTCTCTCTTAAATTCAATTAATATCCTTGCTAAAATCTCACTGACTATGAGGGAATTATAATTTCAGTTCTTCTATCATGTGCAACATGGCACATGATAATAGGGATGGCAATTGAGCCCAAGTCCTATGGGTACCCGTAAAAATTACCCGCAATGGGCAGGGTAAAAACCCGCAAAGCGGGTATGGGCAAAAGCCCGCTTTTTTTCATGGGGACGGGCGCGGGTACGGGTACTTTGATGCCCAGCCCGCCCCATACCCGCACTCATATATATAATTATATATAGGGGTATATTAATTTTATTAAAATATCTAATATATTTATTCATATTTTTAAAATCAATATATATAATATATTACAAATTAAAAATATATTTTTATAACTGTCTATTTGTGTTTTTTTTACTTTATAATATATAACTAATTAATGTTAATAATCATTTTTTGAAGATCTTGAAGAATTCTAACTCATGATATTCAAGTTTATAAAATAATGTGACGTGAAAGTATATTGTACTCCCTCCGTCCCTATTTATAAGACCCCTTCTAGAAGAATTAGATGTCCCTTAATATAAGACCCTTTACATATTTTTAGGTAAATTAATTCTTTTTTCCATATTTGCCCTTCATTAATATTCAACTCTTTTATTCCCCATATATTGATGAGTGTGAATAATTAATGAAGTTTTACTCATATGCTCAACTACCCCATTGGAAAGTGAACTTTGAGTCTTTCACCATGTCACCATTAATGTTTCTAAAATATAGTGACTTTTAAATAAGGGTATATTTGGAATGCTATTATGTTTTTTAAAAGACCAATACATTAACCAACTTTTCTTAAACTGTGTGAAACGGTTGAGAGGGTCTTATAATAAGGGACGGAGGGAGTAATATTTAATAAAAATTTTGAACTTTAGATCATTTGTTATGTTTTAGAACATTAACATATTGTGTTTCAATGTAATTAAATTGTTGTATCACTTATATTTAAAAATTATATTTGGATGATCTTTGAGTAACTTTTTCGATTGAGATATAGTTTTCTTAAATTAGTATTTTTTAGTAAATTGTTATTTTTTTTACTTAATAAAAGTGCGGGTAATGGGCTCGGGTACGGGCGTATAGGTGCCCAGCGGGTATGGGGACGGGCACTAAAGTTACTGCCCACGCGGGTACGAGCTTTTTTTGAAAACGCGGGTACGAGGACGGGCACTGTGGTACCCTGCCCAGAGGGTACCCATTGCCATCCCTACATGATAATAAATAAAAAATAAAAAGATTTTATTGGAAGATGTATGTTTCATATTACCAATATTAAATGTTGTGATAGTTGTAATTTTCGAATAAAACCTTTTATCTCATGCAATATTACACATGTTAGAAAATCGTTATATTTATGCCTACACAAGGTAGGTCCCAATTTTGATTTTAAACAAATATTAATGAGTATATTTTAATTAAAACTATTTATTATTCCCTCATTTCCTTTTTAAATTTCATTTAAGGTGATTATGCATGGAAAAGGAATAAATTTAATGACCTAAATTCAATTAGCATCCTTGTTGAAAAAACTACAAATTATGAGGAAATTTTAATTTATGCCCAAACAATGTAGGCCCTATAGTTAATTGTAGAAAAAATGAAAAGTATTTATTACTTTTTTATTAGTGTTTTTTTAAATGTCATTTAAGGTAATTAAATACTCCCTCCGATTCAAAATAACAGTCCATTTAGAAATTTTCATTTTTTTAAATTATTTTGTCCATTTACCTTTTCAATTAATGTAGAATTAATTTCATTTTATTAATTTTACCCTTAGATAATTATTACTCCGTTAAGATAGAGAATACATGAGTTGTTAATGGACAATTAAAAATGAGAGAAATTATAGATTAAAACACAAAAGGTATAATAATAAATTAAATAATATTTTTTATAAAATTAAGACTATTAATAACATTACTTAATCCTTGTGCCAAAATCCTAACGGACTATTATTTGAACCAGAGGGAGTACATATTTAAAAATATTATTAGGATTAAATTAGTATACACTGTCAGTGTAAAGAAATTTTACACAGACATCCAATGTTGTGCTGTCACATCATTTAATGAATATTACACCTCATGTGTTATTAAATTCAATAAATGATGTGGCAATATATCATTGGTTATCTGTGTAAAACTTCTTTACACTGACAGTGTATATATATTAAACTCATATTATTAATACCCTAATTTTTATCAAAATTATTGTTTAAAGTTCTAATAGGCTCTTTATCTCTTGATGAATAAGTTATTTGTATACAATTCTATCTTATATTATTTAATTAGGTGAAGATAAAGATATAATTAAGTAACAAAATCTTCCATAATATATATATATATATATATATATAAAAGTGACAAAATGGTAATTACCATTCCATCCATTTCATAATATTTGTCACTATAGAATGATATGAAAGTATTGAGTTTTTCAATAATACCCTTATTAATTGATATTTTAACTTACTTATTTGTCATATAGTACTAATTAGTCATTATCTAATCGCTTTTAATAATTGTACAAAATCTGCTTTTAATAAGGGCATTTTAGTAAATAAGAGTTATTTTATTATTATAATTAGTACAATTAATAATTTTCTTAAATTGTGTGCATATTAATCCTAAAAAAACTAATAATAAGAAATAGATATAACATTATATTGGAATTCTAAAATAAATAGAAACAAAATTTTTAACATGGGAGTATTCATTCTCTAATACAATTAAGAATCTTAGAAATGAATGTATTAATAATACTAATTAAGAGGATGAAATAATAAAAATATTTATAAAAATATAATATTTAATTTAATAAATTAATAATTCAAAAAGTATATCCTACTGACACGTGCCCTTTAAAAACTAATAAATAAGACATTTTTATTAAAAAATATAATATTTAATGCATTAGTATGCTATACTTTTCAGTAAAATATCATTTTTTTGTCTATAAAAATTATACTCCCAATGTTTATAGTCTCTCAATATAGTCGAGATTTGATTTTCATACCTGTGGATTTAGTCCGTTAATAAATTAAATACCTTTTTCTAGTCCTTATCGATAAAAATATGTAGCTAATTCTTAGCAAAAATCTGTAGTAAAACTATGCAATAAGGACTAAATTGATGTGATTTCAATTTTCGAAGATTAAAATCACTAGTTTTAAATTGTAGGGATTAAAAGCAAATCTTAATTATATTTTAGGGACTAAAAGCATATATATTTAACCCTATTTTTATTGTCATTTAACGTAGTTGAACATTAGAGGTGTCAATATGTATTGTGGTCTATAAATCAACCTAAATCTCCAATAGATTGGATTGCAAAAAATAGTCTCAGTTATTTTTGCTATTTCATCATGAAGATTAGACTAAATTCAACCCACATTTTTACTTTCCTTTTATTCTTTTATTTTGTTTGTATTTTTGTAAATTTTTTAATTTCTGTTGCATTTCTTCAATTTCATATTTTTAGATAATCTACATTATCTATTTTTTAACACACCCCTAACGTGTGAGTCAAATTGTGTTGACTTCTTTTTAACCAATTCGTGGTGGGTTAACCTATGTGAGAGCTGGGTTTGTTTAACTTTTACATCTTTAAACACAAATTAAAAATTATAATTAATATCCTTTTTTTTTGTTAAAATTATTTTTTAATTTTCTATATGTCATTTATGCATATCTCTCTCATCATTGATAATATGCATATCTCTCTCTTCATTAATAACAATATGTATTGATGGGCCCTACCTATTTAATGCATAATAATGGGAAGTAAATACTAAAAAAATTCAAGTGAAAAGTCACATGATATTTTAACATGAAAATATAATTTCAAATTGTATTGTATGATTATTTGCATCTATATAACTCCTTGACCTTACTCATGAGACTTCATACAAGAGAGTAAAAGTCCAGCAAAAGCATTATGGCTAAAATTGTCAACGCATTTCTTCTCATGCTTGCCATGGCTTATGTGATCCAAGTTGCCTATGTGAGTGAATCCTTCTCTCCCCTTCTATTCTCTCACACATACACTCTACCCCTAAACATATACATATATAATTGAAAATTTTACTCTTTCGGATGGTGATTAGTGTTAAATGAAAGGAATTTTCTTTCAAATTAATATCCCAAAAAATTATGTATGTGTTTTTTGTTATCCCTTTGTATTCATCTTGATATCTAATTTCTTCTTCTTTTCTTACTTCCTTAAATAAAAAAATCTACATGCTGGTGGTGAAGGATCACTTCGTCCCCAAGGTATTAATTATGGGCTTCTAGCTAATACTTTTGAAAAACCTTTTAAATAGGCACAAATGAAATGGACGTGGAAAAAGTTTAGTTTAATTTTCAGGTGTTGTTAACAAACCCAATTCTTGGTTGTGTTTTATTTTTCCAGATTGCCCCGGCGCTTGTGATTATCGTTGTTCCAAGACTCAATACAGGAAGGCGTGTTTGACCTACTGCAACATTTGTTGTGCAAAGTGCTTGTGTGTCCCATCAGGAACCTATGGTCACAAGGAAGAATGTCCATGCTATAACAATTGGAAGACTAAGAGAGGGACACCCAAGTGCCCCTAATTTGATTTATCTCATGCTCACATAATTGTTGGTCATACAAATTATAATGTAGTATAATAATGCTCTATTACTTTTTAAATAAAGTTTATATTGTTATAGTGGAGATAATACACATTCTTGAATTCTCAAACATGTTATGAGAGTGACATTCTCCTACGCTTGTGATTTTGGTAGTTTATTAGGAGTGTTTTGACTAACGTTAGACATATAAGTTACTTTAAAATTAAAGTTAAAACTAAGAGTGTTTTGAGATTTGATTTAATTTAAAAAGTATTTTTAAGTCAAAGGCCGTTGAAAATAGTTTTTAAGAAAATTACATTTTAAAAAATTTTCTTATATCAATTAAGTTACTTTAAAATTAAAGTTAAAACTAAGAGTTTGAGATTTGATTTAATTTAAAAAGTATTTTTAAGTCAAAAGCCGTTGAAAATAGTTTTTAAGAAAACTACATTTTTAAAAATTTTCTTATATCAATTATATAACAATTCCAATGGACTAAAACTTGAAATAATGTTTTTGGATTAAAAAGGCTTTATAACTTGTTTTCCCCTCTGACACACTTTACGAAAAAAGTAATTTTTAAAAGCAATGTTAGACAAACATTTAACAAGATGATACTTATTAAGTTTTTAAATCAATTTCATGCTTACATGTCCATAGGTTTTACACCAAATCCATTTTTCACCTTGAACAGGAATGAACCACATGTTACATAATAGTTCCTCCAAATCAATCTCATAAATGTTGTATCAACTGGCTAGTTTTAAAGAGAGCATGCTCATCTTTGTCTTTGACTATGTTCGAGTCTTTATTGAAGGAAACACAAATTCTAGTATCACAGTTGACTTATTCTAAATAGATTATAATTTAAGCCTTCAACTAAAAGATAATTACCAATTTTTGTTCTCATTTATAATATTTTAAAATATGATAAATTATTTATCATTTAGACAATTATAAAAGAGATGATTTTAGAGATATATAATATATGAATGTGATAAAGGATATATTGAAAATTAAAAATAAATAAATATAAAGAACGATCTTAATTATTTTTATTAAATAGCAATTGGCATGTGCACAAAATTGAATCAAACATATTACTTTGTTTTTTTTTTCTTTTTAGTTCTATCAATCTACAAGAACTAATTTATTGTTTATTTAGTTTTATGTTACAACTTAGTCTATTTTTTGAGTACACCAAATATATAATAGAACACACATGTTATTGCTATCTCATTCTAACTTCTCTATCAAATATGAATATAACTCTTCTAAAGTGAGGGAAGGACACTTTAGAAAAAGATTAAAGACAATTAATTTCATTATTTATTATACATGTGCATATTTTTTATATGAACTGTTGATTTGTCATTTGATGATTATGCTTACATTTTATCCTTTAAAGTGTACCTCTCAATTTTAAAAGCATCCAAATCTATGAATTAAATACTAGTTGGATCTATATGATATTATCTTATACAAGGGGAATATTTGCAACATACTCTATATGTTTAGTTTATTTTTAAAAGTTAAAACATATTTTTAAAAAATGACCAATTTTCCGGGAAAGCATGTTGATTTTGCAAAGACTGTGTTGAAGAATATGTTAAAAATAGTGCATTACTAGCATTTATCTTAAAAAGAAGCTTGAAAAGTTATAGGAGGGAAAAAGTTGTCACATATATTTGAAGTAAATATTGTAGTCACAAGAAAAGGGGGATTGAATTGTGACCTGTTAAAACTTTGATAATTTCTACAAGAGCTTCTAAAATTATCCCTGCTCAAGAATATCTTCTTGGCTAATGTTAGAAGCTTTAGTATTCAGATTATTAAATAAATCACAATGTTGAATATTCCAAATTATGATTTTGTCATTTAAGTGAAGCTATGTAATGAAAATAAGGTCATTTCCTTTTTGAAAAGTTTCTTTTGAAAATAAAAGTAATAACTTTAGGAAATCACATACATAGGTATTAGGTAGATTTGAAAATACTTGGTATGTAAATGAATTTGTTCTTCTTGATTTAAAATGTATGAGATTTTACTTGTTCCTTTTAGGAAGATTAATTTAATGAACTGATGCAAAAAAATGCTTCACTAAAGAGTTAAGGGAATAAGACAATGCTCACACTATTTTTATACTGGTTCACCCTTTAAACTTTAGGGCTACGTCCAGTCTCTACCCAAGAATTAGGAGTTGCTCTCTGGAGCATTCCTGCTCAAGCGAGCGAGCGCGAAATGAGTGTTTATGTCTCATTCTCGCTCAAGCGAAAAATCCTCGCTTGAGCGAGAACGCACAAATTCAGGTTTTTAAAATAGATTGGTTAGGACTTTGCCCTCATTAAAACACATTTATTTCGTCCAAAAAACTTGGAAAATGAGTTTGGCTTCGGCCGAGTTTATTTGGTTTTGGCCCAGTGAATGAATGTTGGCTTCGGCCTAGTTAATCATGTATTAAGATTTGGCTTCAGTCAATTTAATGGCCAGTATTAGTCCGCAAGGGAGATGTTCCTTGTAGTCTGAGCTCAAGTCTGGCCCAGTTAAGTGATAAGACTCCTTCTACCGGGTTAACAACAGGTCATGTGTCTTCATGGGTCATGTTTAACCTTATGTAGCTAGAGTATCTATGTTTGATTTGAATTGTATGTGTTGCATCTCATTCGCTTGTGTACCCTACACCGCCTGCATGTATAGTTATTCTCACTAAGACAATAGTCTCACCACATGTTTATGGCTATTTCTTAGATGCATAGGGTCCCCCTCAGGCCGGACGATGAGGGAGTTGGAGCTTGGAGATCTTTAATTTTTCTGTTGTACTTGACACTCCATATTTTGAGTGATTCAATATATCACCATTGTATTATTTTGACGGATATTTAGTACATGTGTTACCCATGTTGGGTTTTCTATTTTGTTTAGGACACATGTATTGTAATATCCATGATATATCATGTATTTAGATTACATTGAAATTGTTTAAGTAAATGTTGGATTGTTTAAGCAAAATTGTGTATGTTCATTAATATTGTTAATGTCGTGAAAAATAATTTCCTAAATTTTGGACTTATGCTTCCAACGGGCACAAATCCCAGGTTTTTGGAATTAGGACACTACACTACGGTGTCAAAGCATTTCAATCCAATTGGACTGTGGATTATTGTTTTCCTGTAAGTTAGTTATTATTTATATGCATTGTTATGGAATATTGAGACTAATAACCTCCATGTCTTGTAATTAATGTGTAGAGGATTATGGCTGGAGGCAGGAGAGGTAGACCCCAAGTTATCCCTAATGCACCTACCCCATCGGATCCCAACTAGGATCCTATGGCAGCAACACTTCAAATGCTCGCCCAGATGATAGGAGAGCAGGTAGCCAACAACAGAGAGCACGCTGCAGCGGCGCATGAGCAGGCTGTTGTGAATGTCGCCATGCTGCAGGAGCTTCGTCGACGACCTATGGAGACACCACCCCCTGCTATAGTGGATCCGTTCGTCCAAGGTGTAACATTGTAATGTCCTAATTTCGCAACCTAGAATAATGCTCGTTGGAGACACTATTCCTGAAATTCTAAAATTATTTTGTTCTATTTTCGATATCGTCAACCAATTCGCTTAAACTCCCCAACGATTAGCTTAAGTTGTCCAAATACGTACATCTTAATCACCTTAATTGGACACCTACAACTCTAGATATTCTCGAATTAGTGAGCAGAGGTCATAGGGCTTAAAACTCAAAATTGAGCAATAACCTCGGTTGAAGCCCAACAAGGCACACTCCACATGAACCATGATGTATCTCATCAATTGACTTCAATAAGACTAAGACTAAGGGTCCTAATTGTTCATGAGGTTGTGCTCCTCTATTCCCTTATTTCCTTTGCCAAAACACATTCCTAACTTAATTACTATTTTAAATCTACCCATAATGCCCATAAATTCTCATTATCCTCATAATCTTACTCAAAATCCTTCCTCTTTCCTCAACTTCTCACTCCCTTTCTAACTTACCTTTAGTTGATCTTAGGTCCTATTTTTCCGGGGTGTTACATTTCTACCCCCCTAAAAAGGAATTTTGTCCCCAAAATCCGCTCCGGTTATCTTTCAACACCAATTCACCTCCTATCTCCTAATTCCTCGGAATACATGTTCCGAAACCTATACCTCTCCCCCTCCAAGTTCATAGTATGGTTTCTCTAACGATTCACACACTATACACTCCATTCTAATAAACTCAACTAATTTAGTTAGACAACTTACCTAGTATGATCTAAAGAAAATAAAAGTGTTCATGCAACAACTGAGTAAGGGTTCTAATTCAATACCTGATCCCAATAGCCACTGGTTGGTTTTAAAACTTATGTTTTTAATGGCCCAGCTGTGCTTAGGATAATTCTAAGTGATTTACATGTTTATATTCTAAGCCCTACTATGTAAATAACAATAAATCATACACATAAAATTACTTAACTTCTTGAATCATTATGTTTGTGTTGGTGGAGTGGTTCAACACTCACGTCATGCTCAAGGAATTAAGTTCACATAGTCACACAAGCAAATGCCACGTAAAGTGTGATGAAAGTCACTCATTATTTTAAGAAAATATTGAAATTCTAACAAACACTTATGCCATGAATGTAGGTGAAATACCTACCGATCACAGCATGAACACGATAACTCTCCTAATCTCCTATCTCCCTGCAATGGGATCTTTCTCTATCCCACCCTACCGGTTAGGGCTTATACCTAGTTTGGCTTTAGGTTTCCACTGGAAAAGGAAGGTGAATCAGAGTTATCCATACCCTGGTCCTCCTAGGAGTAAGGACTTCTAAATGTCTTAGCGTTCTAACCCGGTGCACGAGCCTAACAATCTCATAATCGTTCCTGACCCTCTGGGCTGAGCCTAACTACTCATCCTCAAATCTAACTTTCAGACTAGGTATAACTTAGGTGTGCTAGTGTACCGAGTTCCCTCTGTGGCTTCCTATGTCCTTTCTGTAAGACTACCCCCCTTAAGGCTTCAAGATCTCCCTAATATCCCTCAGTGTACTAATTTTTAATTCCTCCATTGGAGGTACTGAACCTAAATCCCGAGGTATAAACTAACTTGTGCCTCCCTTCAAAATTTCCCTATTTCAGTTTGGGTTGTTGGTATATACAGATATGGTTACAACTACCACATTTAAGTATGTATAGTTTAAGGTTCTACTATTTCTCTCATGGAATTCATGGATAAGGTGAGGTATTTGAGTGGTTGGACAATTTCTTGGATAACTTTAAGGTGACCTAGGTAATTTTTCTTGTTTTACTCATTTCTCAACAGGACTTCAAATTCTATTCCCTCTCTTTCCTAATTTGTTCAAAGATGTCTAAATTACTCCTACTATTTATTTATTTATCCTTACTAAGTGTTTGATTCACTTACTATATGCCTTAATAATCCCCTCTGGTGATTCCTAATTCCTTTCTAAGAGGTTACCTCTAATGTGGCCTAATTGGAAAAATCTCATTCTCACTTAAGTTTGTAGGCACTACACTGCTTGCTACCTATGAAATTTTCACTACAACTCCTAATTTCCTTGACTAAGGTTCTTCTCCCTTAAGAAGGTTGTAACTAAGGTTGCTCTCCCCTAATATTAATAGGTTCATTTAGGTGTCTTGGATGGTGTTTTAGCTAAGTTGACTTTCCGGGGAAGAATCTAGTTTTTCCTCACTACCCTGGCTAAAGACCTTTACCCCACTCCCCTCCCGAGTACTTCTCCGAGTCCTCGAGGTTAAAACCGATATGGTTAGACTGAAAGTATGGATGAAGTACTCACATTTGACAATTTCTAGATTTACAGGGTTATAAAGCCCTACCTCCTAAGATTACTAAGTGTCTTCTAAGGGTAGAATAGGAAGAGTGGAAGTATGATTCTCCCGTAATAACTTACCCACTCGGTAGGGTTAAAGATGTTACTAATTGTAACTCATGATAGGGTAAAAGTATTAGGTAACTGAAAACTCACTACCAGTTCGACAGGTCCCCTAACTACTCCAAGATGACTTAAGGAATACACCTATTCTCATATCATCCCAAAAGAAATCTCACTCCTTATCCCTTCCTAGCTTATGTTTTAAATGTCTATGTTATTCGCACTATGTTACTAATTTAGGGTAGATCTTGGACCTATATAATTTTCAATCTCTACAAACCCTCCTAAATGTTCATATCCCTTCTGCATACCTATGTAAGCTTTGGTTCACTCTAAATAAGATAGCTATCCTAATTTGGATTAACATTCCCATATTCCCTGTAATGTGACCTCAACAGGTGTTTGCATCTAAGGAAATTTTAACTATATGATTTACTACCTAACAAGCACTTACACTCTAACACAATATGCCATGAAATTACTCATACAAACTAATGTCACAAACTGATAGCAAGTCACATAGCACATTCAAATCATACAGTTACACAATCAGGACTACATTATAAGTCAAACAACAACCATCCTCCAAAAATAATGAATCTATCTTAACTAACTTCCTCAGGGTGCCTAATGTCCACTAGAGCTTCAGGGTCACATTCTATAAAGCTTCTAGGATGAGGATACCGTTCTTAGGAATAAACCTAGGTTACTCTCTTTCTAATACAGATAGGTTCCTCTAACCTTATTAAGGAAGTGTCCTAACTTCCTGACCAAGGTATCCTACTCACATAACTAACCATAATCTCTGTGTACAACACACACACACACACACTATAGGAGTGATCAGTCCCTATAATGAGTACGTGTACTATGAGATCATAGTAAGTCACGGGCAACTAACCTAACCACAGTACAATTGGATTGAACTGCTCTGATACCAAAATGTAACGTCCTAATTTCCCAACTCAGAAATAATGCTCGTTGGAGACACTATTCCTGAAATTCTGAAATTATTTCGTTTTATTTTCGATATCGTCAACCAATTCGCTTAAACTCCCCAACGATTAGCTTAAGTTGTCCAAATACGTACATCTTAATCTCCTAATAAATGAAAATCTTAATTAAACTTAGGGAAAGAACCTACACTTGGAGTAGTGTGGTTCATGAGATCCATACCAGAAATCCGAAAGAGTCTCCCCTAAAAACCGAATGTTACCAATTTCAAGTTCAACCTGAAACTCAATAAAAACCAGTACAGTCTAACAACATGAATATTCCAAAAATCATAAATAAGCCTCCGTGGCTAAGAAACATATACATATACATTTACAACATTAAGCAACCATCCATTAATACAAATGAACTAATTCTATTACAAGAAGCTTCCATTCTAAATCAAAATTAAGCTCCACCATCACCCTTCCTGCCTTATCATCACCTGGGATTCCTGCACAACTAAAGTATATCCCCGAAACGTGGGGTGAGACTACGGTCTCAGCAAGTACAACTAAACATGTATAGCGTGTGGGAAACCACAATCATGCAACAAGCAACACTTAAAACACATTAACAGATAATTAATAACAAACTAACAACATAATGCAACTCATGATGCACTCACTATTGTGCCCAGCAGGCATGATCTTATCACTTTCTATGGTTAGAACTGAGCTCAGACTACATGAAACGTCTTTCCTAGGAATGAATCCCACCCTTACTGGACCCAATTCGTGTTTTAACATAATTACTTACTTTTAACTCACGGTCGAGGTCGGCTTGAATTACTCACGGTCGAAACCGACTTAAGATGTTATAATGTTTAATAAAAGAATCATGTGATCTTACATAACTAAATACTCATATTCAATACACATGAAACTATGTTAATGAGATACTAATTCCATAATAACATATATTTCATAACAATTCAACTTGCCAATTTCCTACACATAACCATGAAAGAAACTCTATATACATATATATCAACATAATTCCTATATTCATGTTTCTAATCATATTAATTACAAACTCAACGCTTAATACAAGAATGAAACCCTAACTTCCCTAATTTCATAATCTAAATTCTATAAGAAAGCATACATTTTCCATCCATGGATCACCAATCATACCTAGTCTCTAATAAACACAATTTACAATCATCGGAAACAGAATTAGGGAGTAGGGATCATGTTTAAGCATATGAACAAGGAAGGTGAAAGTGGGTGAGTTGAACTCACTTCAAAGGTACTCAAAGAGAAGGCAATTGGAGTTGAAGAAAGGCTTGCAGTGAAGATCCAAGGTCCCCTTCCAAGCTTTCAAGCTCCAAAACACCCATTCCTTACAAGAAATTCCCTTCCTCTCTCTAAACTCTCTAACTTATCTCTAAAAGAACGGAAAAAGAAGAAGAAGAAGACAAAGTGAAGAAATCGGAAACTAAATGAAGGGCTTTGAGCCTATAAGTGAATTCTCGCTCAAGCGAGATATTCTCGCTTGGACGAGCGTGTCGGTTGCATGCTTTTTCTTCACATTCTCGCTCAAGCGAATTGTCTCGCTCAAGCGAGAATGATCCAGAAAAAGCCCTCTCTCTGGACGATTCTTGCTCAAGTGAGCTGGCTAGCTCAAGCGAGATATGCAGAAACTCAATTTCTTCCCTTTTGCCTGCATAATTCGCTCAAGCGAGATATTCTCGCTTGAGCGAGAATACGCTTGTTTGAAGGTGCAAAATAGCTCAGAACCCTATCATATAGCATATCAAACTGAAGCCCCGGATCTTAGCTTTCTAACCCAAGTGGAATCACCTTAATTGGACACCTACAACTCTAGATATTCTCGAATTAGTGAGCAAAGGTCATAGGGCTTAAAACTCAAAATTGAGCAATAACCTCGGTTGAAGCCCAACGGGGCACACTCCACATGAACCATGATGTATCTCATCAATTGACTTCAATAAGACTAAGACTAAGGGTCCTAATTGTTCATGAGGTTGTGCTCCTCTATTCCCTTATTTCCTTTGCCAAAACACATTCCTAACTTAATTACTCTTTTAAATCTACTCGTAATGCCCATAAATTCTCATTATCCTCATAATCTTACTCAAAATCCTTCCTTTTTCCTCAACTTCTCACTCCCTTTCTAACTTACCTTTAGTTGATCTTAGATCCTATTTTTCCGGGATGTTACAAATATCCAGCTAATTAAGACTAATAAAAATGGGAGGTTGTAGAGTAATGATTTTAAGGGTAGTAATAATAAAAGAGGTAAGGGAATTGGAAAGGGGAGGGATTAAGAGTCTAAAACAAGAAAAAGTCAAGTTTCAGTGTTCTCGCTCAAGCGAGAATAGACTCGCTTGAGTGAATTATGCAACAAAAAGGAGGAATTTAGGTTCTGCATATCTCGCTTGGGCGAGAATGACCTCGCGTAGGCGAGAAACAGGGGAGATTTAGAGGTTCTCTGGACGATTTTTGCCCAAACGAGAAGAGGCTGGTCCAGGCGAGAATCTTCCAGAAAGGGGTCATTTTCTGGGCTATTCTCGCTTGAGCGAGAATGAGAAGGGAAGCTTGATGATGAATACAATTTTACACACACTTTGCACCTTTAATTGCAGCTTTCTTAGAGTATAATTGTAATCAAATTCATTGTGTTAACTAGGATTTGCATAATTGGGTTCATTTGAGCTTTAATTGTAAATATTTTTTAATTTCAGATTTTTGGCCCACTATTGCATGTAACTCATTCTGATGATGCTAGAAATGTAGGAGTCATGGTTCAGTCTACTTATCTAGAGCTGTCATTTTGAACACCCTCTGAAGTTGGTGTTGTAGACGTCATTTGAAGTTAACCATCTGAACTTGCGCGGGAACAGCAAACTGCTGAAGACGTGCAAATGCTTTGGGCCTGAAACTTGTCAATCTAGGCCCAAATTACTCTATTGAATCTGATGGCTTAGGAGAATAGTATAAATAGAGGCAGTTACAATTCTATTAGGGACTTTTGAGCCTTTTCATCACTTTTGAGAGATTGGAGATTAGGGACGCTTGGTTCTCACTTCTTTTATCTATTTTCTAGTTTTCATTTTTTTTCTTTTTGTATCTTCGGTTGGTGTTCTTCCTCATGGAAGGCTAAGTTGTGAAGTCTATTAATCAGTTTGAGCATTCAAACTTGACTCAAAGACTTAAGATCCTTTAGTTTTAATGATTAACAAATAAGATCATATAAACAGATTCTACTGAGAAAGGTATTGGTTTGTTGATGGTGTTTCATGATGAAATATTTATCAGAATCAGAAGATTAGGATCAGAAGAACAAATGCAGGATCAAATATAAAGGAGCTGTCTGAAGAATGCAACTCGTCTGAAGTGCGCAAATCGTCTGAAGACGTGAAGACCATATGAAGACAACATAAAGCAGTCTGAAGAAAAGAAGCTTTCTGAAGCAAGGAAGCTTTCCGAAGCAACGAAGCTGTCTGAAGAAGCAGAACTCGTCTGAAGATTTGGAGCTTTCTGAAGTAGTTCAACCCGTCTGAAGTATCAGTGCTGTCTGAAGTCTCACTTATGACGTGGCACCCTCTGCTGAAGTTTGTGAAGACTTTTCTGAACCTCTGTTGCACGTACCTTTTCAAACACGTTTATGGCAAGGAACACAGAGACCTTTCCTCGTGATTTTGAATTTCATACACCACTGAGAAAATCTCTGCAACGCAGAAATTGCAGCAACAATGATGGCAGCTTTATAGCAGCACCAACGTTGTACTCTGTCAGAATTGTGAAGACACCCAGAAGCGTGTCTCACGATGGATTGAATAGCATTCAATGCTTTCTCTAAAGGGTGGTATCACAACGAAAATATCATCATCACCAATCCAAAAGAAAGCACAAGAAAAGCTCAGGAGACTAAGCAGAAGCAACAAAGAGAAATGTTTGAATAACATATTTTAATTCAAACATATTTTATCATCTGTAAGAAACAGCCATTGAAAAAGACACCTCACTCAAAGAAGAAAGGAGAAATGGTGTCAGGAAGCAAACAGAAAAGGAGCATATACAAAATAAGCAAGAGGACAAATCCAACGGATACCTCCTCATATACACTCCTAAGAAAAGCAGAGAAAATCAGAAGTTAGCTGAAGAAAAGTAAAAGGATATCAAGAGAGAGAACATGCAAAATAATATCAAGAAAATCTCTCTAAAAGAGCTCATCTACAGAAGTGTCAGAACAAGACTGTCTGAACACATAACTGCTAAAGAAGAAGCAACCGGTTGAGACACTATTACATAACGGCTATATGAGCCACATCATCAACATCTCAACGGTATCATGAATCATCTTCAAACGGCTATATTCCAACAAAACATATAAATAGCCTCAAGGAAGAATTTGAAGATGTAGAACTCATTCACTTGGTTCAATCAGTTGATCAAGATGCATCAGAAAAATCCTATCCGTGTTGACCATACTTACTTGAATCAACTATGCTAGTCAAAATAGCAGTTGTTCAGTTGAACAACCTACCAGGCTGTGCTTAATCTCATATGAACCAAGAATGGTTTGAAGCTGCATGTATGCCTTGGTTTTTTCCAATGATACGGGTGAGAATGTAACCCATGGAAACCAATGCCTAGAGAACAAGGCTGGAGCTTAAAGTCAGTATCTACCTAGCCAATTCTCAGAGGATGTTATGCCTCATATCAGAGACAGGGATTGTACTTAAACATATATGCTTGTATCACTGTCTTACCCTTGTACTTAGATTTATCCATTGTATCCTGAGTAGTACTCAATTAACCTCTAGTACAGGAAAAGATTAAGTTTATGTTTCGTGGAAACTTAAACTTAGTTTAATTTGTAAACACTTTATGTGTCTGAGAGCCTGGAGAGGCTTGGCGGAAGAAAGAATACTCTACACTTGGATAAGTGTCTGAGAGCCTGGAGAGGCTTGGTGGAAGAAAGAATACTCTACACTTGGATAAGTGTCTGAGAGCCTGGAGAGGCTTGGTGGAAGAAAGAATACTCGTGGTAGAGCCTGGAGAGGCTTGATAGAAAAGAATACTCGTGGTAGAGCCTGGAGAGGCTTGATAGAAAAGAATACTTGTGGTAGAGCCTGAAGAGGCTTGATAGAAAAGAATACTTGTGGTGTCTGGAGAGACTGTACTCGTGGTGTCTGGAGAGACTGTACTCGTGGTGTCTGGAGAGACTGTACTCGTTATGTCTGGAGAGACTGTACTCGTGGTGTCTGGAGAGACTGTACTTGTTATGTCTGGAGAGACTGTACTCGTGGTGTCTGGAGAGACTGTACTCGTTATGTCTGGAGAGACTGTACTCGTTGTGTCTGGAGAGACTGTACTCATATACAAGTTTGTAATCTGAATATTCATATAGTGGAAATCCAGTGGTTGTTTGCCATTGGGACTGGACGTAGCTCACAGTGGTAGTGAGTGAACCAGGATAAATTCCTTGGCTAAGTTTTCTTACCCTTATCTCTTATAAATTCTTTTTATACTAATCAAGGGGTCAGAATAATTAATCTGATATTTTATAAAGACACAAAACATCTTTTAAAATTAGTTTTTACAAGCCGTCTGAAAACTTCAGACAACCACTTAAAAGCCTGTCTGAAATCTCTCTGCCTAAGTCCTTTTTGTTTAATCTCTTTATTTCCAGTTTTCATATTTAAGTTGGAATTTGAAAAGTATTTTCTATAATAAATTTAACACTACTATTTCAATAAAATGATCTTTCATATGAACAAAACATGAGATATCTCTTATATCATTTGAAGCTTTACAAAGAATGTTCCTTGAAGAACTTCTGAAATAAATTCTCAGAAGTGAGTCTGAAAGAGATCAGTTCAAAAATCAGGATTGATTCTCGAGTGTTTCCTGTGGTTCTAACATAAGTTTCTTAGGATTGATTCTCGAGTGATTTTATAATGGATTCCAAAGTTCATTTCAATTTAAATTCGTATTTCAACTTCTGCAACTGATTCAATTTCATCTTCTCCTTTAGAGTTTTGGTTTTGAATCTTGAATTGTATTTGAACGCTTGTTGATGATTCAATTCTGTTCTTCACTCAAAATTCTGGTTTAGTTTGCTTAATTCTAGACAACCTACTGTTTGCTTAATTCAGGAAGTAAAGGATTAGATATGTGCTCTTAGTTGCAAGAAAGTTAGAATCAGTAACCAAGTTATTGAAAGCTACCTTGAGATCATCATAAAAGGGTTCAAAATCTTCTACCTCATATTCATCAGAACCATATGTATCTGCCATGAGGCAGAGGTTAGCTTCTTCTGAGTCTTCCTCATCATGAGCAGAATCTTTTGCTTCTGAGTCATCCTATGTCACCATCATGGCCTTCTTCTTTTGATCCTTTTTGGGATTCTTCTTTAGTAGAGGACACTCAGCTCTGATGCGACCAGGTTTGTTGCACTCATAGCAAATGACTTGGCCCTTCCTTTCTTCCTTTTTAGATAGTCTCCAAGATGGGAATCTCTTTCTTCCTCTTCCCTTTGCTCTCCACATATGCCTGATCTTTCTAGTGATAAATGCTAGTTCATCATCTCCTTCCTCGTCATCATCATCTTTGTCTAGATCATCCTCAGACTCAAGTGATGAAGCTAGGGTTGAGAGTTGAGAGCTACTGAACATTTTTCCTTTCTGGTGCTTTTGAGTTGTTTTCAGAGCAATCATCTTGCTCTTCTTGGGTTGATCCTCTTCATGAAGTTCTTGTTCATGAACTTTGAGAGATCCCAACAATTCATCAATCTTTAGAGTAGCAAGATCCTTTTTCTTCTTGAATTGTTGTGACCTTTGGCCTTCATTGCTTTGGTAAGGGTCTAAGAATATTTCTTTCTCTTTCTGAGTTTGAGTACTCCTTACCAAGTGATTTTAGATCATTCACTATGACTGTGAATCTTTTGATCATGTTTTCAATACTTTCATCCTCATTCATTTTGAATAGTTTATATTATTTAACCAAGATGTTGATTTTTGCTTCCTTGACTTGGTTAGTTCCTTCATGCGCAATGAGGAATGTGTTCCATACTTCCTTAGCTGTCTTTCACATTGCAACCTTGTCATACTCACTTCTGCTGAGTGTGCAGGTGACATAGAAGCTTGCCTTGGAGTTTAAAAGATATCTTCTTTTTTCTTCGTCTGACCATCTCTCCTTAGGCTTGGGCACTTCATATCCAAAATCATATTCTTCTATAGGCTCATATGGACCATATTCAATGATGTCCCACAGATCTACGTGTTGTGACTCAATGAATATTTTCATACGATCTTCCCAGTAATAAAAATCAATTCCATTAAAGGCAAGAGGCCTGTTGGTGGACACACCTTATGGGATGTATAGATTTGTACTTGGTGCAACCATCTTCTTCCAAGTTGGATTTTTTCCTTTTTACACAGTGGTGTGCTCAACCCCTTAATTAGAGGTCGAACTCTGATACCAATTGTGGTTGGAAAAGTCTCAATAAGGGGGTTGAATTAAGATGTTTCTAAGCTTACATGAAAGTTTTAACTTTTTTCTGATTTGCTTCTCAAGTTATCTAAACCTTGATATCAGAAAATCAGTTCAGGTGAGATACGATTAGAAGAATCAGTTTCTAAGTATATTAAGTTTGTTACGAAAACTTGTTTGTACAAATGCTTTTGGCATGTAAACAGAGAATCTTAGTTAATACTTTCAAAGTCTATAACTTTAGTTCTGAGTTGATTTCAATAAAGTACTTCAATTAAAAGTTTAGAACCAGTTTTGCAGTGTATCTTTTAGTTAAGTAAATGAACAAAGAGAGGGTCAGAAGAGAAGTACATAGTAGAATTTATCCCGGTTCACCCTCAACAAATAGGGCTACGTCCAGCCCTCATCGTAGTGAAATTTTCCACTAACTTTTCTGTAGTTACAATTATTATCCTTCAAGAGTCTCTTCAGGCTTCTAAGTATATTCCTTCACAGAGCCTCTCCAGGCTTCTAAGTATTCTCCTTAATAGGGCCTCTCCAGACGTAGCTCACTGAGTTGGTGGGTGAACCAGGATAAATTTATGTGGCTAAGTTCTCTATACCCTTATCTCTTTACATTCAGTTTTTAACTAACCAAGGAGGGTTCTGAAAAGTGCGTTTATAAATCTACGCAGAAAAACAATCTTTTTATGATGCAAAAGTATTTCAAAATCATTTTAAAACGATTTTATTCAACCTGCTGAGTTGCATCAGCAAGTTGCTGAAGCTTCCAGTTTCGGAAGGTTGCTCAAATATTTTCTCAAACAGTTTTCTTGTTATAAAGGTTTTCAAAAAATCTGTAAAGAATAATAAAACACTATTCAACCTCCCTTCTAGTGTTTTCTGTGGTCCTAACAGTTGGTATCAGAGCTCAACTTCGGGTTGAGCATCTAACAAGTGTTGAAGGAGAAGATCCAGATGGAAACCTCTACAAGCAACTCTCACTACATAGCTTAAGGTGCCTCAGTCTCCAGGCCCCCTGCTTTCAATGGCTCTGACTACCATTACTGGAGGGATCATATGAAGCTCTTCATTGAAAGTAGCAACATAGATCTATGGGATGTGGTGACTGATGGTGATTATATTCCTACCAATAATGGTGTGCCCATTCCCAAGTCAGAATGGACTGGCGATCAGAAGGCTCGTGTACAACTTAATGCCAAGGCAAAACTCTACCTGATTTGTTCTTTGAGTAAATCAGAGTATGAGAAGGTGCATGGCTGCTCTTCTGCAAAAGAAATCTGGGACACATTAGCTGCAGCTAATGAGGGAACTAACAATGTGAAAGAATCCAAAATCAGCATGCTGGTGCATCAGTACGAGATGTTCAAGATGCATGAATCTGAATCCATTGATCAGAGGTTTGGAAGATTTCAAACCATCACTAATGGACGAAAATCCTTGGAAAAGACCTATGATTCAGGCGATAATAATTGCAAAAACCTTAGAAGTCAACCAAAGATTTGGAGGCCCAAGGTGACTGCCATTCAATAGGCAAAAGACCTCAACTCTCTAAGAATGGAGGAACTTTTGGGATCCCTCAAAGTCCATAAGTTGGAGCTTGGAGAAGATTCCCCCAAGAAGAAGTCATTGTCCCTGAATGCCAAATCCAAATTGGCTAGGTCTGGTGCACAAAAGGCCTTGAGAGTGGAGGAGTCCTCAGAAGGTTCTGAAGACTCAGAAAGTTGTTCTGATGATGAAGATGACCTTGCTCTTCTGAGCAGGAGGATAAAAATTATGCTTCAGAAGAAAGCCAAGTTCAAAAAACCATCCTCATCTGACAACAAAATGGGTAAGTCAGGTAAAGAAACATTTCTTGAGTCTCAGAATTAATTTAAGTATTCAAATTAAGTTTAAGACTCATTATCCTTAGGTTTTAATGATTAACAAATTAGACTATATAAGAACAGGTTCTACTGAGAAAGGTATTCTTCTGTGTATTGTGTTTCAGGTAATATGTTGAAGCATCCATTTGAAGATGAAGACTTACTGAAGGAAGAAGACAACTAAGGAAGCACAACTTATTGAACTGAAGAAATATGAAACTGTAAAGAAAGAAGAAGCATATCTGAGCAAGAAGAAATGAAGAAAGGAATCAAGCAGAAGTAACCTACTGAAGAAAAATAGCATCTCAAAGAACAAAAGAGAAAAGCATTAAAGCAACTCTCTGAAAATGACCAACCTACTGAACCGAAGAAGAAGTCAAGAAGCAAAAGAAGAAGCAACAGGCTAGAAAGAAAAGCATTACAACAAACTATCTGAAGAATTGATCAACCTGTTGAAAAGTTCAAAATGCTAAAACATTCAACATGGTGAAGTATTCAACATACTGAATTGTTCAACCTACGAAAGTCAGACTCAATGCTCATAAGAAAATCACCAAGAACAAGGGAGAACAACGTAGCAACCATATGAAGAATAGAAGAAGCAATTTGTTGAAGAAGATTAAAAGAAGCAATACGTTGAAGAAGATTGAAGAAGAATCAATTTATGCTGGAACAACTCAACCTTCTGAAAGTATGTGCATACTCTATGAACGTAGTGACGTGGCATTTCAATCTATCTGAAGAAGAAGAAGAAGCCAGACACGTCATGTAACACTCTGAAGATATGAAGACTCTCTTAACTCTCTGATTACGTGGATAAATCTCCAATGTCGAGAAGTCTCAACAAAGGCAAAGACCATCTGCTCAATGACCAGAAATTATCTAAATGTCTTATGCCTTCATCTACAAAGGAAATAGTAACAAAAAGCTATTTTCCTTATTTTAAGAAACATTGTTCGAAAAAGAAGAAACCTATTGCAGAAAAGCAAATAGAGGTCAGAGATAGGTCAGCGTTGCTGTACACCTACGTCTGCACAAACTCTGCAATACGCTATCAGAAGTCAGAAGTCTTTTCGAGAAGAAAAGCTAAATCTCACCGTGGATAAAGGAGAAGTTCAACGGATAAAATTATCATCTTTATCCAGACAACAGACTTCGTTAAATGAAGAAAGAGAGAGAGAAGAAAGCTAACTCGCTGAAGTATCAACTACACTCTCAAGAAATATTAATGAGCCAAGAGAGAGAAATATCAACTTGCTGAAGATGAAGAAAATCTCTCAAGAATAAGAGCTTATCTGCAGGGTGTCAGAACCAAGCCATCTGCACACCTAACCTACTTAAGAAAAAAGCTACCAAATGAGAAGTTATTTCACAATGGCTCTATGAGCTTAATCATTTCTTCTCAACGGAAAAATCAAGCAGTCTTCAAACGACTATATTTCCATAACATATAAATAGCCTAAAGAAAGTCTTTGAAGACGCTGAGAAGTTGGCCAAAAATTTCCAATGATGCATCCATAAGGTGTCAACCAAAATGGGTAACCATGAATCTGATTTGGCAAACTCATGGTGAAGTGGCGAGAATGTAGCCCAAGTTAGCCAATGGTTAAGCCCACAGAAGAAATTGGCGAAGCTCAATACAGATCATATCAAGCCAACCTTCTGATCATACAGAGATGAAGTAGAGCTTAAAATTATACACTTGTATCTCTGTTATTCCTTGTACTTAAAACTTTATTGTTGTATTCTGAGTTGTACTCAGTAATCCCTTTGTACAAGAAAACTGAAGTTTAAGTTTCTCTGAACTTAAACCTATTCTTCATTGTAAACACAATAAGTGTCTGAGAGCCTGGAGAGGCTTGGTGAAAGAAATAATACTCTGGAGAGCCTGGAGAGGCTTGGTGGAAGAAAGAATACTCTTGAGAGCCTGGAGAGGCTTGGAGGCAGAAAGAATACTCTGTTAGAGCCTGGAGAGGCTTGATAGAAAAGAATACTTGTGTAAAGCCTGGAGAGGCTTAACTGTAAAAGAATACTGCATGAGTTTCCTGGAGAGGTAGTTGAGAACAAAGAATACTTGGTACAGCCTGGAGAGGTTGGGTGAACAAAGAATACTACATGAGTTGCCTGGAGAGATAGTTAAAAACAAAGAATACATGTTGTTAAGCCTAGAGAGGCTGGTATAAAGAATACTTGTAATCCTGCGGGATTAGTGGAAAATCCAGTGGTGGTTTGCCCTGGGACTGGTGTAGCTCACTGGGTTAGTGGGTGAACCAGGATAAATTCTTTGTGTAAATTTCTATCTACCCTTAACTCTTTATATTCTGCTATTAACTGTTTATCTCTAACCAATAAAGGGTTTAAAATGAGGTTACAATTAACACAGTAAAACTTCATTTATTAACCAAATCATTTTGAAAAGAAGTACTTACTGAACCTTCTGAAGTGGGTTCAGGAAGTTATCTAATATCTCAGTTTTCAGCAAGTTACTGAATAATTTGGATATTAGTGTAAAACATTTTTGAACAACTTGTTTTATATTTTGAAGTTATTATCTATCAGAATCAGTTTTAAACAAGTTTCTGAATATGATTTTATTGAACCCTCTGAAGTGATTTCAGAAAGCTCATTTGTTTCCATCAAAGTTCATCAAGTCTCTGAAAAACTCATTTTCAATAGCCTACGTTTAACTCTGATATTCTTTACTATTTGCAAAAAGAATTTTTCATAAAAACCTGTAAAGGTTTATTTGGAATTATAAGTTGGTTGAAAAAAATGGTTTCCGAAAATTTGCGTAAACTTTTAAAACACTATTCAACCCCCCTTGTAGTGTTTCCTGTGGTTCAACAAGTGGTATCAGAGCTCACCTTCGGGTTGAGCATCTAACAATGCTGAAGGAGTAGATCCTCAGAAGATGGAAACCTCATCTAGTTGAAGCAACTCTGTGAACAAATGGATAGATGAATGAGTAAAGAATACATTCTTTTGAAGCTCATTAGTCAAGTTGCTGAAGAATCATTCAGAAGGGCGTGATGAGAAAAGGAAAGCACGTTAAATTCAAACTCCATCTGTGGTAACATCTTTCCTATCTCAACCTACATGCATTATATGAAATATATATAAATGTGAATCCTCTGAAAATTGCATGTAGTCTATGTTGTATGAGAAATGGACTTGCTGATCTATGCTTATCTGAAATTCACTTACTTGCTGAAAATTATTTATCAGATTATCTTTTTGGTTTGAAAAATTATGTTAAATCATTATTTTTAAGAAGTTGAAAGGTCTTTAAAATTTAAACATTTTGTCAAAACTATGATCTGGCTCTATGTGAATTGATGGATTATCAACCGTCTCCTCAAAGTGGCACGATGCACGTCTCTCCATAACTGTTCAGTTCATGTAACCATCATCATCAATACTTCAAGCATGCCTATTTATAAGGATTGAAGGATCATCATGAGAACTTCTATCCAATCAGTAAATCCTCAAGAGCATAAATCAATCTTTCCAAGAACCTTAAATCTGCTCAAATGGCTACTGAATCTGCTACTTCATGTGATTCTAATCCATCAAGGATTAGTGAGAGAATCATTCCTTCAAGGATGATTCGTCTCTCTGATTTTGAAGAAGCAGGATTCAATATTACTGAGTACTTTGATGCTGCTGGATGGACCCCATTTTTCAACAACATTTTCTCTGCATGGCATGAGGAAAGTGTTTTGGAATTCTGGAACAACTCAGAAGTTGTTTCTAAACCAGAACACACTGGGATAAACATGATTGTGATGAGGAGATCTCTATTTGTGGACTGTAAATTACTTGCTGAAGTGATTGGTGTTCCTTCAAGGGGAGAAAATTTCTGTCAGAATTGGGAAGTACACCATGGAGGCTTCCTGATGTATGATCAGTTTTTGTTCGGTGGAAGACGCTTTGGTCCCACCAAACACTCTCAACTTTTGGATATCCCCAGAGTTCTCCTTGTTGTTCTCAACTGTTGTATCCTTCCAAAAGGAAGTAATAACTCTTATATCAAGGACATTGAAAGGTTTGTGGTGGCAAACTTACTGATGAAGAAGAGGATCAACCTTCCATGGATTCTTCTATACCAAATGATATTCAGAAAAGAATTGGATGTTAAGTATCTCTTTCCCTACAACACCTTAATCATGAAAATCTTGATTCACAAGGGCTTTCTAATGAACAGTCTCTTTGATCAAGCACCTCCTTCCTTCTTCACCCCCGGTTATGTTTGTACAGTTAGACCAGACTATATCTAAAAGAGAAGAAGCCCTAGGGAACAGGATGGCTGAAGTTCCTCTTGTGGCATCTCATGTCAAAGAGAAAAGGACAAGAGCCTCTGATTATCTGGGTGTTCATGGAAGGATTCGAAAGGTGTTTGCTGCTTACAATGTAAAAGACTGCATGCTCGCGTGAATCGGATAGCAAAGAAGTTGAAGGAAACTCAAAAGGGGTTACTGAAGCTGAAGGCGGAGAAGGAGAGTGCTAGTGCTGCTGAGACCATGCCATATGATAATCTTTAATTCGTTCAAAGAGCCTTGTCATTTTTGTTAAATGTATCTGATATTTTCTCTTGAAAAATATTTTGATAAAGCTTATATTTTCTTCTGCTTGACCAAAATCTCTAATCAAAGTTTTCCTTTATCTGTTTCATATCTTCTAACTTGGTTGCCTAAGTTAAACATGTGCTTTTACGTCTGTCTTGTATACATTATATATTCCTTTGTTATAATTAACTCAATCTTGAGAAGGAAAAGATTTTCTTTAATAACAAAACCCTTAAACCAAGTGGTTTTTCAGAAAGTAATATCAAATTCAGGGGGAGCCCCTTTTAAAGAAAAATAAATTAACGATTTTTTTTTGTATCTGATTTAAAGGGAGAATGTTATCAGTGAAACTTAATATTTATTTCAGTAAGATATTCCTTGATAATTAACAAATTCTATTGAGTTAATTCAGATGCTGCTGAGTGGTATTTTAGTTTGAGTATGTTTCAGCAAACTGATTTTGAAGAGAACTTATAATGTTGATCATCAGAAGGCAACACCATCTAAAAAGGTGGCTGATGTGGCATCACTCCTAGTCTCTGAACCTGTTCAGAAAGTTCTCAATGAACCTGCTGAAGTTGTGGGTCAGGATTGCTGAGGTGGTTGCTACTTAAATCATTGAGTCTACCTCAATCCTTGAGGGACAGGCTATGATAATTGTTATTTCTAATAAGGAGGAGGTCAGAAAGGTTATAGAGCGCGAAGATCAAGATTATGCCTTTGATGCGCTACAAACAATTTCAGAGAATAAAAGCAACATGACTATCCTTGAAGACAAGTTGAGTCTCAGCAACTACAAAATCCTGAGTATCCCTGTTGGTAACATTGTTCTACATTACAACTTAAAAATTTGTGCCTATGTGAAATTAGTCTGTAAGCATATTGCATCTTGTTAATTTGAGAATACTTGTTGAAGATTTTTTTTCTTAAAAACAAAATTTATATTTAATTATTTTAAAATGATTTTATTTAGATATTTATTCTTTTTCTTTCTCTTTTCAAAAGAAATTAAAATATTTTTTGATCTCTACAATCAACATTAATGATCTGATTCCCTATGAATGCTGGCTCTTCACTTGTCCAGTCAGTGATGCACATTGCACTACTTCCAATGTATGAAACCGTCATCATTAATGCTATCTGAGCCTATCCATGTTCCGTGTAAAACCGTCCAAAAGATTCAATCTCCTTGTCTCTCTCTATTATCTCTTGCCTCAAAGTCCTATAAAATCTCAAGAGCCCTCAATACAGACTCATCACTTCAAAGTTCTTCTTTCACTTTGGATGAGATCTGGGAGTATGCTCTCTGAGGGATAATGAAGAAGCGGGAGAAAACAGAAGAGGTGGCTCTGGAACATGATTTAGAGAAGATTGATCTCCCATGGATGATGTATGGAATGATAAGCAAGGGAAAGGTTTCTTTTGAATACCTGCCCCTTTATGCTTGGACCATGGAAATCTTGTTACATCACAAGCATACTGGAAGACCACTGGTAGATCCCAGAATAACCAATCTTATGAAGAGAACCACTTCAAATGTGGTCCTGATGATAAAGATTATTGTTGGTGGTCGAAATACAGTGTTAAATGATGCACCTCCACTGTTCCAGTTGTTGAAAGGAGATTGCGTGCTCAATGCACGGTTGTGGAACAGACACAGGCTCAAGAGGCACTTCTGAGGCTTCAGGCTGAAGAAGTAATGGCAGTTGAGGCTGAAGAGGAAGCTGCTGATAAGGCTATGCCTCAGCCTATCATAGGAATCAAGAGAGTTAGCGTTGATATACATATATTTTCATGTAATTAAGATATATTTTAACAAATGTTTACAAAATTTCAATATAATAAAGAACTTTCTTTTAGTAATCACTATTCTGTGCATCTTTGCCTTTGCTTGTATAAAGTAATACTCTTCTTAAAATCTGATCATATTTGGCAAAGTTTTTAATAAAAGTTTTTAATCCTCTTAAAATTAATTCGTATTCTTACTCTGTTTAAACTTACAGTTGGTATAAACTTATCAGTTGCAAATACTCTGTTTTAAACTTAACTGTTTAATATGCCTTTGCTTTAAAACTACCATTTTTAAATAACGACAAAAGGGGGAGAAATATAACTAATAAAAATCTAAAAAAGAAAACTTAAAAGATCATCTCTGAAAAGGAAACATAACTAAATTCTTTAGCTACTAATTAAAAGGAATTAAAAGTTCAAATAAGAACAAAAACGTTTTTCTCAGGGGGAGTAATATAGACAGGGGGAGTTATCTGGAAAATAAAAAGAATAATGTTTAACTTTAATCTTTCATAACGAATAACTCAACATTAAATTCTTTCATATATTTTGTTAGATATATCTAATTTGTCATTATTAAAAGGGGGGAGAATGTTGAGTCTCAGAATTAATTTAAGTATTCAAATTAATTTTAAGACTCATTATCCTTAGGTTTTAATGATTAACAAATCAGACTATATAAGAACAGGTTCTACCGAGAAAGGTATTCTTCTGTGTATTGTGTTTCAGGTAATATATTGAAGCATCCATTTGAAGATGAAGACTTACTGAAGGAAGAAGACAGCTAAGGAAGCACAACTTATTGAACTGAAGAAATATGAAAATGTAAAGAAAGAAGAAGCATATCTGAGCAAGAAGAAATGAAGAAAGGAATCACGCAGAAGCAACCTACTAAAGAAAAACAGCATCTCAAAGAACAAAAGAGAAAAGCATTGAAGCAACTCTCTGAAAACGACCAACCTACTAAATCGAAGAAGAAGCCAAGAAGCAGAAGAAGAAGCAACAGGCTAGAAAGAAAAGCATTACAACAAACTATCTGAAGAATTGATCAATCTGCTGAAAAGTTCAAAATGCTGAAGCATTCAACATGGTGAAGTATTCAACATACTGAATTGTTCAACCTACGAAAGTCAGACTCAATGATCTTAGGAAGATCACCAAGAACAAGGGAGAACAACGTAGCAACCATATGAAGAATAGAAGAAGCAATTTGCAGAAGAAGATTAAAAGAAGCAATATGTTGAAGAAGATTGAAGAAGAATCAATTTATGCTGGAGCAACTCAACCTTCTGAAAGTATGTGCATACTCTATGAACGTAGTGACGTGGCATTTTAATCTATCTGAAGAAGAAGAAGCCAGACACGTCATGTAACACTCTGAAGATATGAAGACTCTCTTAACTCTCTAATTACGTGGATAAATCTCCAATGTCGAGAAGTCTCAACAAAGGCAAAGACCATCTGCTCAATGACCAAAAATTATCTAAATGTCTTATGCCTTCATCTACAAAGGAAATAGTAACAAAATTCTATTTTCCTTATTTTAAGAAGAATTGTTCGAAAAAGAAGAAACCTATTGCAGAAAAGCAAATAGAGGTCAGAGATAGATCATCATTGTTGTACACCTATGTCTGCACAAACTCTGCAATACGCTATCAGAAGTCTGAAGTCTTTTCGAAAAGAAAAGCTAAATCTCACCGTGGATAAAGGAGAAGTTCAACGGATAAAATTATCATCTTTATCCAGACAACAGACTTCGTTAAATGAAGAAAGAGAGAGAGAAGAAAGCTAACTTGCTGAAGTATCAGCTACACACTCAAGAAATATTAATGAGCCAAGAGAGAGAAATATCAACTTGCTGAAGACGAAGAAAATCTCTCAAGAATAAGAGCTTATCTGAAGGGTGTCAGAACTAAGCCATCTGCACACCTAATCTGCTTAAGAAAGAAGCTACCAAATGAGAAGTTATTTCACAATGACTCTATGAGCTTAATAATTTCTTCTCAACGGTAAAATCAAGCAGTCTTCAAATGGCTATATTTCTAGAACATATAAATAGCCTCAAGAAAGTCTTTGAAGACGCTGAGAAGTTGGCCAAAAATTCCCAATGATGCATCCATAAGGTGTTTACCAAAATGGGGAACTCATGGTGAAGTGGCGAGAATGTAGCCCAAGTTAGCCAATGGTTAAGCCTATAGAAGAAATTGGCGAAGCTCAATACAGATCATATCAAGCCAACCTTCTGATCATACAAAGATGAAGTAGAGCTTAAAATTATACACTTGTATCTCTGTTATTCCTTGTACTTAGAACTTTATCTTTGTATTCTGAGTTGTACTCAGTAATCCCTTTGTACAAGAAAACTGACGTTTAAGTTTTTCTGAAACTTAAACCTATTCTTCATTGTAAACACAATAAGTGTCTGAGAGCCTGGAGAGGCTTGGTGAAAGAAATAATACTGTGGAGAGCCTGGAGAGGCTTGGTGGAAGAAAGAATACTTTGAGAGCCTGGAGAGGCTTGGAGGAAGAAAGAATACTCTGGTAGAGCCTGGAGAGGCTCGATAGAAAAGAATACTTGTGTAGAACCTGGAGAGGCTTGACTGCAGATGAATACTGCATGAGTTTCCTGGAGAGGCAGTTGAGAACAAAGAATACTTGGTACATCCTGGAGAGGCTGGGTGAACAAAGAATACTGCATGAGTTGCCTGGAGAGGTAGTTGAAAACAAAGAATACTTGTTGTTAAGCCTGGAGAGGCCGGTATAAAGAATACTTGTAATCTTGCAGGATTAGTGGAAAATCCAGTGGTGGTTTGCCCTGGGACTGGATGTAGCTCACTGGGTTAGTGGGTGAACCAGGATAAATTCTTTGTGTAAATTTCTCTCTACCCTTAACTCTTTATATTCTGCTGTTAACTGTTTATCTCTAACCAATAAAGGGTTTAAAAATGAGGTTACAATTAACACAATAAAAACTTCATTTATTAACCAAATCATTTTGAAAAGAAGTACTTACTGAACCTTCTGAAGTGGGTTTAGGAAGTTAACTTATAACTCAGTTTTCAGCAAGTTACTGAATCATTTGGATATTAGTGTAAAACATTTTTGAACAACTTATTTTATGTTTTGAAGTTATTATCTATCAAAATCAGTTTTAAACAAGTTTCTGAAAATGATTTTATTGAACCCTCTGAAGTGATTTCAGAATGCTTATTTTTTTTCATCAAAGTTCAGCAAGTCTATGAAAAACTCATTTTCAATAGCCTACGCTTAACTCTGATATTCTTTACTATTTTCAAAATAGTTTTTCATAAAAACCTGTAAAGGTTTATTTGGAATTATAAGTTGGTTGAAAAAAAAGGTTTCCAAAAATTTGCGTAAACTTTTAAAACACTATTCAACCCCCCTTCTAGTGTTTCCTGTGGCTCCAACAACATTTTCTTCTGACAAAATTATCTTCTATGAGTGCAGACAACATGGGCACATGAAAGTTGATTACCCAAAGTTGAAGAAGTTGTCTTCAAAGATGAAGAAATTTCCGAGAAAGAAGAAAAGCTTCTTGGCCACATGGGAGGATCTTGATGATTCAACCTCTGAAGAGGATGATGAAGCTGTTAAAGAAGCCAACCTTTGTTTGATGGCTAGCCTCCCCTCATCTGATAGCTCAAAATCAAAGGTAATACCTCAAACCCTTCAAGATATGTATGATGATCTGGTGAAAGTTTTAAGGAACCTTGCAGCTTTTGTTAATGGAACTAAGAACCTAAATAGGCTTCCGGGAGTTCAAATAAATTCCAAAGACAAAAGTGGTCTTGGTTATTCAGAAACTTCCTCCTTGCCTGAAGTTAAAGTTAAAGGTGCTAAAAAGTCTAAGAAAGGTATGGGAAGCCTTCATTGTGGTAAGCCTGGACATGATGTGTCACAGTGCAGACACAAAAAGAAAGGCAGACCTGCTGCTAACAAGAAAGGACCCAAAAGAATATGGGTACCTAAAACTTTGATCATTCCTGTTGCATATGTGTTTAATAGGACAAAGGAGACGCCACAAATGGTACCTGGACAGTGGCTGCTCGCGACACATGACAGGAGAAAGGTCTTTGTTCCAAGACCTTAGACCAAAGGACGGTGGCGTGGTGACCTTTGGAGGAGATCAGAAAGGCAAAATCACTGGCGTTGGTTCAGTAGGTATATCTCCTTTATCCATTATCCACAATGTCCTTTTAGTTGAAAGTATCCAACATAATCTGCTGAGCATAAGTCAGTTATGTGACAGTGGTTTTGTTGTATCCTTCACAAGGGATGGCTGTATAGTCAGAGACTCATCTGATCAAATCATTTTTACTGTCAAGAGACACAGTAATGTGTATAAAATTGATCTTCAGGACCTTGCCTATCAAAATGTGACTTGTCTTATTTCTATGAAAGATGAAAAACAGATCTGGCATCAGAAACTTGGGCATGCCAGCTTGAGATTGATCTCAAAGCTTACAAAACACAATCTTGTAAAAGGATTACCCAAGCTTTCTTTCAAATATGATATTTTATGTGAAAATTGTTTAAAGGGAAAGCAAACCAGAAATTCTTTCAAAAGCATAAATGTTGTTTCAACTGCTAGACCCTTAGAACTTCTTCACATTGATCTGTTTGGTCCTACAAGAACAGAAAGTCTTGGTGGTAAAAAGTATGATTTGGTCATTGTTGATGACTATTCTAGATTTTCATGGGTTATATTCCTCAAAAGCAAGGATGAGACTTTTGAGAACTTTGCCAAATTCTGTAAAAGGGTGCAAAATGAGAAAGGATTTTGCATATCTGCCATTAGAAGTGATCATGGAGGTGAGTTTGAAAACTCAAGCTTCAGCATGTTCTGTGATGAGAATGGGATCTCTCACAATTTCTTAGTGGCTAGAACACCTCAACAAAATGGGGTTGTTGAGAGAAAGAACAGAAGCTTGCAGGAGATGGGTAGAACCATGCTCATTTCAAGCAATCTTCCAAGGTCATTCTGGGCAGAGGCTGTTCACACAGCTTGCTATATCCAAAACAGAATTCTGGTAAGGCCTATTCTCAATAAGACTCCCTATGAATTATGGAGAGTAAGGAAACCCAACATTTCATATTTTCACATCTTTGGTTGTGAGTGTTTCATACTCAACGCCAAGGATGATCTAGGTAAGTTTGATTCAAAATCTGACAAGGGATTCTTTATTGGTTATTCAGAAACGTCTAAGGCATATAGAGTTTACAACTCTAGAACCCTAACTGTTGAAGAAACCATTCATGTTAGATTTAATGATACTAAAGAGACTAATAGGGAACTATCAGATCTAGAAGAGGATTTTGCAGGAATGGAGCTAACCCTCCTTCAGAGACTTCAAAGGCTAAAAATGAAGAACCTGCTGAAGGAACCCCTGAAGCACCTGCTAAAAAATCAACTCTTCAACCTGCTGAAACTGATACTCATCAGAGAGTTGTTGCTGAGTCTCAAAATGAGCAAGTTTTCCCTCGCTGGCGTGAGTGGAGATACATAACTCATCATCCTCGAGAGCAAATCATTGGTGACACTTCAAAAGGAGTAAGAATATGATCAAAACTTAGAGAAGTCACTAATCTTTCCTTCCTTTCTGAAATTGAGCTAAAGAATATTGAGGAAGCTTTGCATGATGAAGGTTGGATCCTAGCCATGCAAGAAGAGCTTAATCAATTTGCCAGGAGTGATGTTTGGACTCTTGTTCCTAAACCCCATGGGAAAACTATTATAGGAACCAAATGGGTGTTTAGAAACAAACTCTCTGAAGATGGTCAAGTTGTTAGAAACAAAGCCAGACTTGTTGCCCAAGGCTACAATCAACAAGAAGGTATTGATTTCACTGAAACTTTTGCTCCAGTAGCAAGGCTTGAAGCCATTAGGATTTTATTTTCCTATGCAGCAAATAATGGCATCAAACTATATCAAATGGATGTTAAGAGTGCCTTCCTAAATGGTTTCATTGAGGAAGAAGTATTTGTTAGACAACCCCCTGGTTTCGAAAATGTGACTTTTCCTGAGTATGTTTTTAAACTGAAAAAGGCTCTGTATGGTCTAAAACAAGCTCCCAAAGCTTGGTATGAATGACTGAGTAATTTCTTACTCAAAAATGGTTTTGAAAGAGGAAAAGTTGATACAACTCTTTTTAGAAAAATGTCTAACAAGGACCTGATTCTTGTCTAGATATATGTTGATGATATTATTTTTGGATCAACAAATTCCTCTGTGTGCACTGAGTTCTCAAGGCTTATGCAATCTGAATTTGAAATGAGTTTAATGGGAGAACTAAAATTTTTCTTGGGACTTCAAATTAAGCAAGATTCTGATTGTATATGGATCCATCAAGAGAAGTATACAAAGGAAATGCTTAAAAAGTTCAATATGCATGATTGCAAGCCTATGGAAACTCCTATGCACCCCTCATCAATATTAAGTAAAGATGAAGGAGAAGAACCTATTGACCCAACCTTGTATAGAGGTATGATTGGATGCTTATTGTATCTTACAGCAAGTAGGCCTGACATTATGTTCAGTGTATGCTTGTGTGCAAGATTTCAGTCTGATCCAAGAGTAACTCATTACCAAGCTCTAAAAAGAATATTCAGATACTTGAATGGTACTACTAATCTTCGTCTATGATATAAGAGGAGCAAGGATTGCGGGTTAGTAGGACTTTGTGATGCTGATTTTGCTGGAGATGGAGTTGAAAGAAAATCAACCAGTGGCAGATGTCACTTCATTGGAGGAAATCTGATAAGCTGGTCAAGCAAAAGACAAAGCACAATAGCTCTTTCAACTGTTGAAGCTGAATATATTGTTGCTGCATGTTGTTGTTCACATCTGCTCTGGGTGAAATATCAATTAGAAGACTTTAATATTCTTATTAAATCTATTCCAGTCTTCCGTGATAACAGTAGTGCAATCAATCTTTCTAAAAATCCAACTCAGCACTCTAGAGCAAAACATATTGAAATAAAACATCATTTTATAAGAGACTATGTTCAGAAAGGAGTTATTGATATACAGTTCATTGATATAAAGCATCAATAGGTTGATATGTTCACTAAACCACTTGCTGAAGATAGATTCAAATTTATCAGAGAGAACTTGAACATTCTCACATTTTCTGAAAATTAATTTTCCTGAATTGCTTACATAGAAAGTATTGATAAGCACAAGTGGTATCCTAAATCTATCTCCTATCTGTTTTTCTCACTTCTTCAATAAGCTATGTTTACCCTTTTTATTGATAACAAAAGGGGGAGTATTAAGAAACTAACAAAATCTGAAGTTAAGTGTTTCAGAAGGATTCTTGGATTCAGGGGGAGCAAATGAACCAAAGTGTTTAGGCAAGTTGCAAACAAGTTGTAGCAAGAAGCTCTGCCTCAGTATCTGATATAGGGGAGAAATACTCTAAAATTTTGTATTATCTTTTTCCCTTCAGATATTTGATTTAGTTCTTAAACAAATTTGTCATCATTAAAAAGGGGGAGAATGTTGAGTCTCATAACCCCGAGTTTTAATGAATAACAAATTTGGTTAACGGTCTTATGAGAAAGAACAGTTTCTGCTGAAGGTAGTTTTCTGTATTTCAGAAGGTATCAGCTGAAGAAATCCAATCCTCTGAAATGGTGGAACCTTCTGAAGAAAAAGAACCTGCTGAGAGATCACGACCTGCTAAAGATGGAGAACCTTCCGAACTTGTGAAACGTCGTACTGAAGCCTGTACGTCTCCAATATAGTATTCTCTGCTTATTCTCACTGAAGACTCAAGTCAACCATAGTTGTCTCAGTTACTTGTGCTTCTCATTCTTCTGGAAAGTCAGAGGACTTACTTTCTGCCTTATTTCAAATTTCTCTCACCAAAAAGGCAAAGTCCGCTATGAAGTACAAGCTGCTCAGAAAAAGTGAAGCCTATGCTGCTGACTCTACTTCCTGCTACTGTAGAGGTCTCAGGCTATGTGTCACAACGGGAGTATTTGCATTAAATTCTATCTCTCAACGAAAAATCAAATGAAGCTCAACGGACTAAAGTCTCCCAATCTATAAATACTAGACTCCATGCAGAAGAAGAAGAAGAAGATAACTTAAAGAAATCAACTTGCTGAAACGCTGCTTAAATTCATACTCATTTGTTTCATTGTTTCATCTTTGTACAACACTTCTATATCCTGAGTCTTACTCAGTTATTTGTACAAGTTTCCCAGTTCGAGCTCTAAACTTGGTAGTTTAAGAGTTTGAGCATTTTCTTTCAAACAGTTTTTACTGGGTTAGCCTGAAGAGGCTGTGTTCAAAGAATACTTGGGTGTTTAGCCCGGAGAGGCTGTGTGTTCAAAGAATACTTGGGTTTTTAGCTTGAAGAGGCTGGGTTCAAACAATACTTGTAACTGATCAGATAGTGGAAATCTAGTGTTGTGTTTGCCCTGGGACTGGACGTAGCTCACTGAGTTGGTGGGTGAACCAGGATAAATTTCTGTGGCTAAGTTCTCTCTACCCTTATCTCTTTACATTCAGTTTTTAACTAACCAAGGAGTATTCTGAAAAGTGCGTTTATAAATCTACGAAGAAAAACAATCTTTTTATCACGCAAAAGTATTTCAAAATCATTTTAAAAGGATTTTATTCAACCTGCTGAGTTGCATAAGCAAGTTGCTGAAGCTTCCAGTTTTGGAAGGTTGCTCAAATATTTTCTCAAACAGTTTGCTTGTTATAAAGGTTTTCAGAAAATCTGTAAAGAATAAAACACTATTCAACCCCCCCTTCTAGTGTTTCCTGTGGTCCTAACAAAAAAACACTTTCTTACTTGATGGAGGAGTTACAAACATATTACAAAAAGAGATGAAGGGTTTGTGCTTGATTTAACTAACACATAGAGTATGGATATACAATAGGTTGCTCAAACAATGTTACAGATGAAAAAATCCCACGAATTAACAGTAAAGAGTAGTGGGTCAGAAGCAATGTAAGTGATGAGAATGCAGGTAAATCTCTTGTGTAGCGTTTGGGCTCTTTTAGCTTGACATTTCGTTGTTCTTTTGAGTTCCTTCGTTCTTATTTATAGGTTGGGAAGTAAATATGGCCATTAATAGCCGTTGGAAATGTCCAACAACTTTTTCCCACTTTTGACTCAGGAACTTTATCCACATCAGCATAAGTGATTTGCTTCTGTCTTGTGCCCTTTGTTTCTGCTTCTGAGACTTGCGTTTGAGATTCTGCTTATGACTTTTTGCTTCTGCTTTTTTGTCACTTTAGTCTATCTACTTCTAAGCTTTCTGATCAAGTATTTTGTTTCTAACTTATGCTTCTGTGTTTGAGTCTGAGCTTCTTACATCTGCTTCTGAGTTCAAGCATTTTTCTATTGAAGTGCTTGGATTTGTCCTATAATGAGATATTTATTAGGATCTGTTAACTTAGGATTATGGTATCCTAAAAACATGTCATTTAATCTAATAGGATATTCTGACTCAGATTTTGCGGGATGCAAAACTGATAGAAAAAGTACAAGTGGCTAATCTTTTTAGAGATCATGTACAAAAGGGAGATTGTGTTCTAGAATTTATAGAGACTAAGCAACAACTTGCAGATATTTTTACCAAACCATTACCCAAGGAAAATTTCTTTATAATTAGGCGAGAACTAGGCATATTAGATATTTCCAACTTAGATCCATAAATATTTTAGAAATAAAGATAGTTTGGATTAAAAAATATGCATACTATGGTTATGATTATGGTTGCTACTTTAATTTGCTTGCGTACATTTGGTTGTTTATGATTTAGGACCTATATGCATACTATGTTTACTTTTGGATGGTATTTGGTTTTTGATGCATATATGTTTTTGGATGTCTATTTTTGTTTTTGATGATGCCAAAAGGGGAGAGATTAGGGAAAATGAAGTAATCAATTTGACTATGTTTTGAAAATTAGGGAAAATGAAGTAATCAATTTGACTATGTTTTGAAAATTTTGGAAAACATTGATCTTGTACAATTTTTTTAAAAGAAAGGATAAATCTTATTTCTCAAGTATCTCAAGTATTCTAAAAGACAAACACAAAGGGGGAGACTAAGGGGAGTGATTGTTATTGACTTAGAAAATCCTGTTTTTCATTCATCCCTTTAAAGATGGTTATCATCATCATTACAGGTTTTGATGATGCCAATAAGAATGAAAGAAAAGAGAAATGCAATGGCAAAGGAAAGAGTTAATTCAAGAATCAAGGATGAATAGAAGATCAAGATCAAAGTCAAATCAAGAAGGTCAATTAGTTTAAGTTTAATTTAGTTAGACAAAATGTTAAAAGAAGTCTAAGGTTCGCAAGGAATTTGGCACTAAAAAGAAAATTGAACAAAGTATTTTTATAAAGTCAAAATCAGTTCAAAGAATAAATTTTTTGAACTGGTAATCGATTACCAAATTGTGTAATCGATTACCAGAAGTTCCAGAATTTAAAATTCAAGATTTTTTGAACTGGTAATCGATTACCAGAGTGCAGGAATTTCAAAATTTGAATTCCAGGCACATCGGTTCGCAATTTTGAACTGTGTAATCGATTACCATATTCTTGTAATCGATTACCAGAACACTTTTTCAGAAAATCTTGAAGAGTCATGACTTATAATCAAGGATTACAATGTTTCATCATCATCCTTATATATATGTGACTCATTTTCGAAAATTACAACAGATTACTCATGTAGAAACTTAAAAGAGTGAATTAATTACAAGAAATCAATTGTTCCAAATACTTGCAAATCTTAAGAAGTTCTTATAGATCTTTCAACTTGTATTATCTACTCTAAAGGAGAGTCCATCTGTATTCAAAGATTGAATTTATTATTGTGGGTTGAAGAGAGGGTGCCTCTCTTGTTTTGTGGGTGATTCTCAACACAAGGAAGGGTTCCAAGGTGTTGGAGGATTCATCATTTGTAAAGAGTTTTACAAATAGTGGAAATCTCAAGTGGGTACTTGAGGACTGGACGTAGGCAAGGGGTTGGCCGAACCAGTATAAACTGAGTTTGCACTTTCTTATCCCTTAACTCTTATTTAATTATTGCAATTACTTGTTCATCATCTTAAGTATACGCATTCTTCTTCATCTTAATTAAAGGATTGTAAGTACACTAAAAGCAAGATAAATCAGTAATCGAAAAGATTAGTTAAAATCGAATAACTTAATTCACCCCCCCCCCCTCTTAAGTTAGTGAGGCCACTTGTCTAACAAGAAACACTCTCCAATTTTTAAAATTTTTGAATTAAACTTAACTTGAAAATTTTGCATGCATGATGCGCCCCTTTTAAAGGTGCCTACAATCCTTGCATGACTTTTCACATTCAGCCACTTAATTCTCCTAATAATTCTATTAAAATTTATAAACGTGACTACCAACAAGAAATTAAACTAATCAGCCTATAACTACCTATGTAGCCCCATTTATTCCTACTAATAGAAAATAAACTTAGATAATAAAAATTACCAGCAATATTCAGCCCACAATCTCTACATGTAGCCGCACAATTACAAGTAAATTTGTAACAACCAACAAGGATTAAAGTTACATAATTCAGCCATCAATTGGCCGCCCCTTAGGAGAAACATAACGACTCCAATATTGAATTGTGGTTGCTCCATTCAATGTATAACCACTGCATTGCAATGCTTGTCTCCCCCCTTCAATTTGTAACAACTCTCTTCTTGATGGTTGTAATTTCTTTGTCCCCTTACATTGATTCAGTCACAACAATTTTTGTAACTGTCTAGACAAAATAAGTCAGTCAAATAACTCCAAGTTGGTCGCCCACATTTAGCTTCTTGTATAGCCTTCTTATGCCTGGTTGGATTCACATCAAACACCAATCGCATGGTGTTCTAAAAAATAAAATTGTTGTGGCACTCTCCTCATGTGAAGCAAAGTATGCGGCAGCATCAATGAGAGCTTGTTAAGCATTATGGCTAGAGACTTAGTTGGAGGAACCCAATTTGAGAGACTCGAAACTAAGGAAGTTGTTTATTGGCAACAAATCAACAATCAACATGGCAAACCACCTTGTCGCACATAGAACGAGTTAACATATTGAGGCTAGATTCCACTTTCTAAGGGACCAAGTAAACAAAGGAAAGCTTGAGCTGGAATACTGCAAAACAAATGATCAGATTGCTAATATCCTAACTAAGCCACTAAATATGGACAGGTTTAGTGAGTTAAGAGACAAGTTGGGATTAATGTCTCTTGTAAATTTGAATTAAGGGGGTGTGATGTGAATAACTCAGATTAGGGAAGTTAGTTTTTACAGTTAGTGCAGGTGGCCAATTAGTTACAATTAGCTCGGAGGCTATTTCATATGCCCATGTTGGTTGATGTGTGACTCACATGTATAAATAAAATTAATATGATGCAATGCACTGAGTGTGATAAAAATTTACCTATTTATTTTCAAGAACTCTATTTTTTTGTGTGGGTATATTCTTGCTGTAATAACCATGAAGTTGAGGAACTCAAAAAATTCACTAGTTTTCTTTAAGGTTGGGCTATCACTTTTGTAGATTTACAACTTTTATGTAAAACATGGTACTACTCCGAACTTGAATATAAGCAAAAATAACTAAATTCACACGTATTGAGAAAGTTAGTTAAACTCATCAAATTTTCTTGATACCATGTAAAAAGTACTTGCATTGCCTAAATTACCCTACATTCAATTTTATTGAAAATTGTTTCAAGTGGACATACTCTCTTTCTATTGGCACATGATTCATTAAATAGAGTGGTTGGAAAGTAAAAGTTGAATTAAATAAAGGATATTTCGGGTTTATCTCATTAAATAGGGTAAAATTAGTTAAGATTGTTTATATTTTAGTCCACCATATGTAAGTGTTTTTTTGCTTATATTCAATTCTGGAGGGAGTATTATTTTAAGGTTGGAAATTGCTTTTTGTTTCCATTGAACGCACGAGCTCTATACTCTAGAAATAAATTGAAAGTGAGGAAAATGGTAGTAACTCTTCCCTTATTTCCAAAAATCATTTATGACCATTAATGAAACCATAAATGACTACATTTAATTGAAAACCATATTTGACTTTTTCCCCTCCCCCTTCTCTCTCTTAAATTCAATTAATATCCTTGCTAAAATTTCACCAAATATGAGGGAATTATAATTTCAGTTCTTCTATCATGTGCAACATTGCACATGATAATAAATAAAAAATAAAAAGATTTTATTGGAAGATGTGCGTTTCATATTACCAATATTGAATGTTGTGATAGTTGTAATTTTCGAATAAAACCTTTATTTCGTGCAATATTACACATGTTAGAAAAACTATTATATTTATGCCCAAACAATGTAGGCCCTAAAGTTAATTATAGAAAAAATGAAAAGTATTTATTACTTTTTTATTAGTGTTTTTTTAAATGTCATTTAAGGTAATTAAATATTCCCTCCGGTTCAAAATAATAGTCCATTTAAAAATTTTCATTTTTTCAAATTATTCTGTCCATTTACCTTTTCAATTAATGAAGAATTAATTTACTTTTATCAATTTTACCCTTAGATAATTATTACTTCGTTAAGATAGAGAATAAATGAGTTGTTAATGGACAATTAAAAATGAGAGAAATTAGAGATTAAAACACAAAGGGTATAATAATAAATTAAATAATATTTTTTATAAAATTAAGACTATTAATAACATTACTTAATCCTTATGCCAAAATCTTAATGGACTATTATTTGAACATGAGGGAGTACATATTAAAAAATATTATTAATACCCTAATTTTTATCAAAATTATTGTTTAAAGTTCTAATTAATACGCTCTTTATCTCTTGATGAATAAGTTATTTGTATACAATGCTATTTTATATTATTTAATTAGGTGAAGATAAAGATATAATTAAGTAACAAAATCTTCCGTAATATATATATATATATATAAAAGTGACAAAATGGTAATTACCATTCCATCCATCTCATAATATTTGTCACTATAAAATAATATGAAAGTATTAAGTTTTTCAATAATACCCTTATTAATTGATATTTTAACTTACTTATTTTCCATATAATACTAATTAGTCATTATCTAATCGCTTTTAATAATTGTACAAAATCTGCTTTTAATAAGGGTATTTTAGTAAATAAGAGTTATTTTATTATTATAATTAGTACAATTAATAATTTTCTTAAATTGTGTGCATATTAATCCTAAAAAAACTAATAATATGAGATAGATAAAACATTATATTGGAATTCTAAAATAAATAGAAACAAAAATTTTAACATGGAAGTATTCATTCTCTAATACAATTAAGAATCTTAGAAATGAATGTATTAATAATACTAATTAAGAGGATGAAATAATAAAAATATTTATAAAAATATGATATTTAATTTAATAAATTAATAATTCAAAAAGTATATCCTACTAACATTTGCCCTTTAAAAACTAATAAATAAGACGTTTTTATTAAAAATAAATATAATATTTAATGCATTAGTATGCTATACTTTTCAGTAAAATATCATTTTTGTCTATAAAAAATTATACTCCCAATGTTTCTAGTCTCTCAATATAGTCGAGATTTGATTTTCATCCCTGTGGATTTAGTCCATTAATAAATTAAATACCTCTATCCAGTCCTTATCGATAAAAATATGTAGCTAATTCTTAGCATAATCTGTAGCAAAACTATGCAATAAGGACTAAATTGATGTGATTTCAATTTTCGAAGATCAAAATCACTAGTTTTAAATTGTAGGGATTAAAACCAAATCTTAATTATATTTTATGGACTAAAAACATATATATTTAACCCTATTTTTATTGTCATTTAAGGTAGTTGAACATTAGAGGTGTCAATATGTATTGTGGTCTATAAATCAACCTAAATCACCAAAAAATTGGATTGCAAAAAATAGTCTCAGTTATTTTTGCTATTTCATCATGAAGATTAGACTAAATTCAACCCGCATTTTTACTTTCCTTTTATTCTTATATTTTGTTTGTATTTTTGTAAATTTTTAAATTTCTTTTGCATTTCTTCAATTTCATATTTTTAGAGAATCCCCCACCCCTAATTTAAGTGAGCAACCTATTTAAGCCACATGAGATGGATTAATCTACATTATCTATTTTTTAACACACCCCTAACATGTGAGTCAAATTGTGTTGACTTCATTTTAACCAATTCGTGGTGGGTTAACCTAGGTGAGAGCTGAGTTTGTTTAACTTTTGCATCTTTAAACACAAATTGAAAAATATAATTAATATCCTTTTTCTTTAATAAAATTATTTTTTTAATTTTCTATATGTCATTTATGCATATCTCTCTCATCATTGATAACAATATGCATATCTCTCTCTTCATTGATAACAATATGTATTGATGGGCCCTACCTATTTAATGCATATGGAATGGAAAGTAAATACTAAAAAAATTCAAGTGAAAAGTCACGTGATTTTTTAACATGAAAATATAATTTCAAATTGTATTGTATGATTATTTGCATCTATATAACTCCTTGACCTTACTCATGAGACTTCGTACAAGAGAGAGTAAAAGTCCAGCAAAAGCATTATGGCTAAAATTGTCAGCGCATTTCTTCTGATGCTTGCCATGGCTTATGTGATCCAAGTTGCCTTTGTGAGTGAATCCTTCTCTTCCCTTCTATTCTCTCACACATACACTCTACCCCTAAACATATACATATATAATTGAAAGTTTTACTCTTTCTGATGGTGTTTAGTGTTAAATGAAAGGAAAATTCTTTCAAATTAATATCCTATAAAAAATTATGTATGTGTTATTTGTTATCCCTTTGTATTCATCTTGATATCTAATTTCTTCTTCTTTTCTTACTTCCTTAAATAAAAAAATCTACAGGCTGGTGGTGAAGGATCACTTCGTCCCCAAGGTATTAATTATGGGCTTCTAGCTAATACTTTTGAAAAAATACTTTTAAATAGGCACAAATGAAATGGACGTGGAAAAAGTTTAGTTTAATTTTCAGGTGTTGTTAACAAACCCAATTCTTGGTTGTGTTTTATTTTTCCAGATTGCCCCGGCGCTTGTGATTATCGTTGTTCCAAGACTCAATACAGGAAGGCGTGTTTGACCTACTGCAACATTTGTTGTGCAAAGTGCTTGTGTGTCCCATCAGGAACCTATGGTCACAAGGAAGAATGTCCATGCTATAACAATTGGAAGACTAAGAGAGGGACACCCAAGTGCCCCTAATTTGATTTATCTCATGCTCACATAATTGTTGGTCATACAAATTATAATGTAGTATAATAATGCTCTATTACTTTTTAAATAAAGTTTATATTGTTATAGTGGAGATAATACACATTCTTGAATTCTCAAACATGTTATGAGAGTGACATTCTCCTACGCTTGTGATTTTGGTAGTTTATTAGGAGTGTTTTGACTAACGTTAGACATATAAGTTACTTTAAAATTAAAGTTAAAACTAAGAGTGTTTTGAGATTTGATTTAATTTAAAAAGTATTTTTAAGTCAAAGGCCGTTGAAAATAGTTTTTAAGAAAATTACATTTTAAAAAATTTTCTTATATCAATTAAGTTACTTTAAAATTAAAGTTAAAACTAAGAGTTTGAGATTTGATTTAATTTAAAAAGTATTTTTAAGTCAAAAGCCGTTGAAAATAGTTTTTAAGAAAACTACATTTTTAAAAATTTTCTTATATCAATTATATAACAATTCCAATGGACTAAAACTTGAAATAATGTTTTTGGATTAAAAAGGCTTTATAACTTGTTTTCCCCTCTGACACACTTTACGAAAAAAGTAATTTTTAAAAGCAATGTTAGACAAACATTTAACAAGATGATACTTATTAAGTTTTTAAATCAATTTCATGCTTACATGTCCATAGGTTTTACACCAAATCCATTTTTCACCTTGAACAGGAATGAACCACATGTTACATAATAGTTCCTCCAAATCAATCTCATAAATGTTGTATCAACTGGCTAGTTTTAAAGAGAGCATGCTCATCTTTGTCTTTGACTATGTTCGAGTCTTTATTGAAGGAAACACAAATTCTAGTATCACAGTTGACTTATTCTAAATAGAATTACCAATTTTTGTTCTCATTTATAATATTTTAAAATATGATAAATTATTTATCATTTAGACAATTATAAAAGAGATGATTTTAGAGATATATAATATATGAATGTGATAAAGGATATATTGAAAATTAAAAATAAATAAATATAAAGAACGATCTTAATTATTTTTATTAAATAGCAATTGGCATGTGCACAAAATTGAATCAAACATATTACTTTGTTTTTTTTTCTTTTTAGTTCTATCAATCTACAAGAACTAATTTATTGTTTATTTAGTTTTATGTTACAACTTAGTCTATTTTTTGAGTACACCAAATATATAATAGAACACACATGTTATTGCTATCTCATTCTAACTTCTCTATCAAATATGAATATAACTCTTCTAAAGTGAGGGAAGGACACTTTAGAAAAAGATTAAAGACAATTAATTTCATTATTTATTATACATGTGCATATTTTTTATATGAACTGTTGATTTGTCATTTGATGATTATGCTTACATTTTATCCTTTAAAGTGTACCTCTCAATTTTAAAAGCATCCAAATCTATGAATTAAATACTAGTTGGATCTATATGATATTATCTTATACAAGGGGAATATTTGCAACATACTCTATATGTTTAGTTTATTTTTAAAAGTTAAAACATATTTTTAAAAAATGACCAATTTTCCGGGAAAGCATGTTGATTTTGCAAAGACTGTGTTGAAGAATATGTTAAAAATAGTGCATTACTAGCATTTATCTTAAAAAGAAGCTTGAAAAGTTATAGGAGGGAAAAAGTTGTCACATATATTTGAAGTAAATATTGTAGTCACAAGAAAAGGGGGATTGAATTGTGACCTGTTAAAACTTTGATAATTTCTACAAGAGCTTCTAAAATTATCCCTGCTCAAGAATATCTTCTTGGCTAATGTTAGAAGCTTTAGTATTCAGATTATTAAATAAATCACAATGTTGAATATTCCAAATTATGATTTTGTCATTTAAGTGAAGCTATGTAATGAAAATAAGGTCATTTCCTTTTTGAAAAGTTTCTTTTGAAAATAAAAGTAATAACTTTAGGAAATCACATACATAGGTATTAGGTAGATTTGAAAATACTTGGTATGTAAATGAATTTGTTCTTCTTGATTTAAAATGTATGAGATTTTACTTGTTCCTTTTAGGAAGATTAATTTAATGAACTGATGCAAAAAAATGCTTCACTAAAGAGTTAAGGGAATAAGACAATGCTCACACTATTTTTATACTGGTTCACCCTTTAAACTTTAGGGCTACGTCCAGTCTCTACCCAAGAATTAGGAGTTGCTCTCTGGAGCATTCCTGCTCAAGCGAGCGAGCGCGAAATGAGTGTTTATGTCTCATTCTCGCTCAAGCGAAAAATCCTCGCTTGAGCGAGAACGCACAAATTCAGGTTTTTAAAATAGATTGGTTAGGACTTTGCCCTCATTAAAACACATTTATTTCGTCCAAAAAACTTGGAAAATGAGTTTGGCTTCGGCCGAGTTTATTTGGTTTTGGCCCAGTGAATGAATGTTGGCTTCGGCCTAGTTAATCATGTATTAAGATTTGGCTTCAGTCAATTTAATGGCCAGTATTAGTCCGCAAGGGAGATGTTCCTTGTAGTCTGAGCTCAAGTCTGGCCCAGTTAAGTGATAAGACTCCTTCTACCGGGTTAACAACAGGTCATGTGTCTTCATGGGTCATGTTTAACCTTATGTAGCTAGAGTATCTATGTTTGATTTGAATTGTATGTGTTGCATCTCATTCGCTTGTGTACCCTACACCGCCTGCATGTATAGTTATTCTCACTAAGACAATAGTCTCACCACATGTTTATGGCTATTTCTTAGATGCATAGGGTCCCCCTCAGGCCGGACGATGAGGGAGTTGGAGCTTGGAGATCTTTAATTTTTCTGTTGTACTTGACACTCCATATTTTGAGTGATTCAATATATCACCATTGTATTATTTTGACGGATATTTAGTACATGTGTTACCCATGTTGGGTTTTCTATTTTGTTTAGGACACATGTATTGTAATATCCATGATATATCATGTATTTAGATTACATTGAAATTGTTTAAGTAAATGTTGGATTGTTTAAGCAAAATTGTGTATGTTCATTAATATTGTTAATGTCGTGAAAAATAATTTCCTAAATTTTGGACTTATGCTTCCAACGGGCACAAATCCCAGGTTTTTGGAATTAGGACACTACACTACGGTGTCAAAGCATTTCAATCCAATTGGACTGTGGATTATTGTTTTCCTGTAAGTTAGTTATTATTTATATGCATTGTTATGGAATATTGAGACTAATAACCTCCATGTCTTGTAATTAATGTGTAGAGGATTATGGCTGGAGGCAGGAGAGGTAGACCCCAAGTTATCCCTAATGCACCTACCCCATCGGATCCCAACTAGGATCCTATGGCAGCAACACTTCAAATGCTCGCCCAGATGATAGGAGAGCAGGTAGCCAACAACAGAGAGCACGCTGCAGCGGCGCATGAGCAGGCTGTTGTGAATGTCGCCATGCTGCAGGAGCTTCGTCGACGACCTATGGAGACACCACCCCCTGCTATAGTGGATCCGTTCGTCCAAGGTGTAACATTGTAATGTCCTAATTTCGCAACCTAGAAATAATGCTCGTTGGAGACACTATTCCTGAAATTCTAAAATTATTTTGTTCTATTTTCGATATCGTCAACCAATTCGCTTAAACTCCCCAACGATTAGCTTAAGTTGTCCAAATACGTACATCTTAATCACCTTAATTGGACACCTACAACTCTAGATATTCTCGAATTAGTGAGCAGAGGTCATAGGGCTTAAAACTCAAAATTGAGCAATAACCTCGGTTGAAGCCCAACAAGGCACACTCCACATGAACCATGATGTATCTCATCAATTGACTTCAATAAGACTAAGACTAAGGGTCCTAATTGTTCATGAGGTTGTGCTCCTCTATTCCCTTATTTCCTTTGCCAAAACACATTCCTAACTTAATTACTATTTTAAATCTACCCATAATGCCCATAAATTCTCATTATCCTCATAATCTTACTCAAAATCCTTCCTCTTTCCTCAACTTCTCACTCCCTTTCTAACTTACCTTTAGTTGATCTTAGGTCCTATTTTTCCGGGGTGTTACATTTCTACCCCCCTAAAAAGGAATTTTGTCCCCAAAATCCGCTCCGGTTATCTTTCAACACCAATTCACCTCCTATCTCTTAATTCCTCGGAATACATGTTCCGAAACCTATACCTCTCCCCCTCCAAGTTCATAGTATGGTTTCTCTAACGATTCACACACTATACACTCCATTCTAATAAACTCAACTAATTTAGTTAGACAACTTACCTAGTATGATCTAAAGAAAATAAAAGTGTTCATGCAACAACTGAGTAAGGGTTCTAATTCAATACCTGATCCCAATAGCCACTGGTTGGTTTTAAAACTTATGTTTTTAATGGCCCAGCTGTGCTTAGGATAATTCTAAGTGATTTACATGTTTATATTCTAAGCCCTACTATGTAAATAACAATAAATCATACACATAAAATTACTTAACTTCTTGAATCATTATGTTTGTGTTGGTGGAGTGGTTCAACACTCACGTCATGCTCAAGGAATTAAGTTCACATAGTCACACAAGCAAATGCCACGTAAAGTGTGATGAAAGTCACTCATTATTTTAAGAAAATATTGAAATTCTAACAAACACTTATGCCATGAATGTAGGTGAAATACCTACCGATCACAGCATGAACACGATAACTCTCCTAATCTCCTATCTCCCTGCAATGGGATCTTTCTCTATCCCACCCTACCGGTTAGGGCTTATACCTAGTTTGGCTTTAGGTTTCCACTGGAAAAGGAAGGTGAATCAGAGTTATCCATACCCTGGTCCTCCTAGGAGTAAGGACTTCTAAATGTCTTAGCGTTCTAACCCGGTGCACGAGCCTAACAATCTCATAATCGTTCCTGACCCTCTGGGCTGAGCCTAACTACTCATCCTCAAATCTAACTTTCAGACTAGGTATAACTTAGGTGTGCTAGTGTACCGAGTTCCCTCTGTGGCTTCCTATGTCCTTTCTGTAAGACTACCCCCCCTTAAGGCTTCAAGATCTCCCTAATATCCCTCAGTGTACTAATTTTTAATTCCTCCATTGGAGGTACTGAACCTAAATCCCGAGGTATAAACTAACTTGTGCCTCCCTTCAAAATTTCCCTATTTCAGTTTGGGTTGTTGGTATATACAGATATGGTTACAACTACCACATTTAAGTATGTATAGTTTAAGGTTCTACTATTTCTCTCATGGAATTCATGGATAAGGTGAGGTATTTGAGTGGTTGGACAATTTCTTGGATAACTTTAAGGTGACCTAGGTAATTTTTCTTGTTTTACTCATTTCTCAACAGGACTTCAAATTCTATTCCCTCTCTTTCCTAATTTGTTCAAAGATGTCTAAATTACTCCTACTATTTATTTATTTATCCTTACTAAGTGTTTGATTCACTTACTATATGCCTTAATAATCCCCTCTGGTGATTCCTAATTCCTTTCTAAGAGGTTACCTCTAATGTGGCCTAATTGGAAAAATCTCATTCTCACTTAAGTTTGTAGGCACTACACTGCTTGCTACCTATGAAATTTTCACTACAACTCCTAATTTCCTTGACTAAGGTTCTTCTCCCTTAAGAAGGTTGTAACTAAGGTTGCTCTCCCCTAATATTAATAGGTTCATTTAGGTGTCTTGGATGGTGTTTTAGCTAAGTTGACTTTCCGGGGAAGAATCTAGTTTTTCCTCACTACCCTGGCTAAAGACCTTTACCCCACTCCCCTCCCGAGTACTTCTCCGAGTCCTCGAGGTTAAAACCGATATGGTTAGACTGAAAGTATGGATGAAGTACTCACATTTGACAATTTCTAGATTTACAGGGTTATAAAGCCCTACCTCCTAAGATTACTAAGTGTCTTCTAAGGGTAGAATAGGAAGAGTGGAAGTATGATTCTCCCGTAATAACTTACCCACTCGGTAGGGTTAAAGATGTTACTAATTGTAACTCATGATAGGGTAAAAGTATTAGGTAACTGAAAACTCACTACCAGTTCGACAGGTCCCCTAACTACTCCAAGATGACTTAAGGAATACACCTATTCTCATATCATCCCAAAAGAAATCTCACTCCTTATCCCTTCCTAGCTTATGTTTTAAATGTCTATGTTATTCGCACTATGTTACTAATTTAGGGTAGATCTTGGACCTATATAATTTTCAATCTCTACAAACCCTCCTAAATGTTCATATCCCTTCTGCATACCTATGTAAGCTTTGGTTCACTCTAAATAAGATAGCTATCCTAATTTGGATTAACATTCCCATATTCCCTGTAATGTGACCTCAACAGGTGTTTGCATCTAAGGAAATTTTAACTATATGATTTACTACCTAACAAGCACTTACACTCTAACACAATATGCCATGAAATTACTCATACAAACTAATGTCACAAACTGATAGCAAGTCACATAGCACATTCAAATCATACAGTTACACAATCAGGACTACATTATAAGTCAAACAACAACCATCCTCCAAAAATAATGAATCTATCTTAACTAACTTCCTCAGGGTGCCTAATGTCCACTAGAGCTTCAGGGTCACATTCTATAAAGCTTCTAGGATGAGGATACCGTTCTTAGGAATAAACCTAGGTTACTCTCTTTCTAATACAGATAGGTTCCTCTAACCTTATTAAGGAAGTGTCCTAACTTCCTGACCAAGGTATCCTACTCACATAACTAACCATAATCTCTGTGTACAACACACACACACACACACACTATAGGAGTGATCAGTCCCTATAATGAGTACGTGTACTATGAGATCATAGTAAGTCACGGGCAACTAACCTAACCACAGTACAATTGGATTGAACTGCTCTGATACCAAAATGTAACGTCCTAATTTCCCAACTCAGAAATAATGCTCGTTGGAGACACTATTCCTGAAATTCTGAAATTATTTCGTTTTATTTTCGATATCGTCAACCAATTCGCTTAAACTCCCCAACGATTAGCTTAAGTTGTCCAAATACGTACATCTTAATCTCCTAATAAATGAAAATCTTAATTAAACTTAGGGAAAGAACCTACACTTGGAGTAGTGTGGTTCATGAGATCCATACCAGAAATCCGAAAGAGTCTCCCCTAAAAACCGAATGTTACCAATTTCAAGTTCAACCTGAAACTCAATAAAAACCAGTACAGTCTAACAACATGAATATTCCAAAAATCATAAATAAGCCTCCGTGGCTAAGAAACATATACATATACATTTACAACATTAAGCAACCATCCATTAATACAAATGAACTAATTCTATTACAAGAAGCTTCCATTCTAAATCAAAATTAAGCTCCACCATCACCCTTCCTGCCTTATCATCACCTGGGATTCCTGCACAACTAAAGTATATCCCCGAAACGTGGGGTGAGACTACGGTCTCAGCAAGTACAACTAAACATGTATAGCGTGTGGGAAACCACAATCATGCAACAAGCAACACTTAAAACACATTAACAGATAATTAATAACAAACTAACAACATAATGCAACTCATGATGCACTCACTATTGTGCCCAGCAGGCATGATCTTATCACTTTCTATGGTTAGAACTGAGCTCAGACTACAGGAAACGTCTTTCCTAGGAATGAATCCCACCCTTACTGGACCCAATTCGTGTTTTAACATAATTACTTACTTTTAACTCACGGTCGAGGTCGGCTTGAATTACTCACGGTCGAAACCGACTTAAGATGTTATAATGTTTAATAAAAGAATCATGTGATCTTACATAACTAAATACTCATATTCAATACACATGAAACTATGTTAATGAGATACTAATTCCATAATAACATATATTTCATAACAATTCAACTTGCCAATTTCCTACACATAACCATGAAAGAAACTCTATATACATATATATCAACATAATTCCTATATTCATGTTTCTAATCATATTAATTACAAACTCAACGCTTAATACAAGAATGAAACCCTAACTTCCCTAATTTCATAATCTAAATTCTATAAGAAAGCATACATTTTCCATCCATGGATCACCAATCATACCTAGTCTCTAATAAACACAATTTACAATCATCGGAAACAGAATTAGGGAGTAGGGATCATGTTTAAGCATATGAACAAGGAAGGTGAAAGTGGGTGAGTTGAACTCACTTCAAAGGTACTCAAAGAGAAGGCAATTGGAGTTGAAGAAAGGCTTGCAGTGAAGATCCAAGGTCCCCTTCCAAGCTTTCAAGCTCCAAAACACCCATTCCTTACAAGAAATTCCCTTCCTCTCTCTAAACTCTCTAACTTATCTCTAAAAGAACGGAAAAAGAAGAAGAAGAAGACAAAGTGAAGAAATCGGAAACTAAATGAAGGGCTTTGAGCCTATAAGTGAATTCTCGCTCAAGCGAGATATTCTCGCTTGGACGAGCGTGTCGGTTGCATGCTTTTTCTTCACATTCTCGCTCAAGCGAATTGTCTCGCTCAAGCGAGAATGATCCAGAAAAAGCCCTCTCTCTGGACGATTCTTGCTCAAGTGAGCTGGCTAGCTCAAGCGAGATATGCAGAAACTCAATTTCTTCCCTTTTGCCTGCATAATTCGCTCAAGCGAGATATTCTCGCTTGAGCGAGAATACGCTTGTTTGAAGGTGCAAAATAGCTCAGAACCCTATCATATAGCATATCAAACTGAAGCCCCGGATCTTAGCTTTCTAACCCAAGTGGAATCACCTTAATTGGACACCTACAACTCTAGATATTCTCGAATTAGTGAGCAAAGGTCATAGGGCTTAAAACTCAAAATTGAGCAATAACCTCGGTTGAAGCCCAACGGGGCACACTCCACATGAACCATGATGTATCTCATCAATTGACTTCAATAAGACTAAGACTAAGGGTCCTAATTGTTCATGAGGTTGTGCTCCTCTATTCCCTTATTTCCTTTGCCAAAACACATTCCTAACTTAATTACTCTTTTAAATCTACTCGTAATGCCCATAAATTCTCATTATCCTCATAATCTTACTCAAAATCCTTCCTTTTTCCTCAACTTCTCACTCCCTTTCTAACTTACCTTTAGTTGATCTTAGATCCTATTTTTCCGGGATGTTACAAATATCCAGCTAATTAAGACTAATAAAAATGGGAGGTTGTAGAGTAATGATTTTAAGGGTAGTAATAATAAAAGAGGTAAGGGAATTGGAAAGGGGAGGGATTAAGAGTCTAAAACAAGAAAAAGTCAAGTTTCAGTGTTCTCGCTCAAGCGAGAATAGACTCGCTTGAGTGAATTATGCAACAAAAAGGAGGAATTTAGGTTCTGCATATCTCGCTTGGGCGAGAATGACCTCGCGTAGGCGAGAAACAGGGGAGATTTAGAGGTTCTCTGGACGATTTTTGCCCAAACGAGAAGAGGCTGGTCCAGGCGAGAATCTTCCAGAAAGGGGTCATTTTCTGGGCTATTCTCGCTTGAGCGAGAATGAGAAGGGAAGCTTGATGATGAATACAATTTTACACACACTTTGCACCTTTAATTGCAGCTTTCTTAGAGTATAATTGTAATCAAATTCATTGTGTTAACTAGGATTTGCATAATTGGGTTCATTTGAGCTTTAATTGTAAATATTTTTTAATTTCAGATTTTTGGCCCACTATTGCATGTAACTCATTCTGATGATGCTAGAAATGTAGGAGTCATGGTTCAGTCTACTTATCTAGAGCTGTCATTTTGAACACCCTCTGAAGTTGGTGTTGTAGACGTCATTTGAAGTTAACCATCTGAACTTGCGCGGGAACAGCAAACTGCTGAAGACGTGCAAATGCTTTGGGCCTGAAACTTGTCAATCTAGGCCCAAATTACTCTATTGAATCTGATGGCTTAGGAGAATAGTATAAATAGAGGCAGTTACAATTCTATTAGGGACTTTTGAGCCTTTTCATCACTTTTGAGAGATTGGAGATTAGGGACGCTTGGTTCTCACTTCTTTTATCTATTTTCTAGTTTTCATTTTTTTTCTTTTTGTATCTTCGGTTGGTGTTCTTCCTCATGGAAGGCTAAGTTGTGAAGTCTATTAATCAGTTTGAGCATTCAAACTTGACTCAAAGACTTAAGATCCTTTAGTTTTAATGATTAACAAATAAGATCATATAAACAGATTCTACTGAGAAAGGTATTGGTTTGTTGATGGTGTTTCATGATGAAATATTTATCAGAATCAGAAGATTAGGATCAGAAGAACAAATGCAGGATCAAATATAAAGGAGCTGTCTGAAGAATGCAACTCGTCTGAAGTGCGCAAACCGTCTGAAGACGTGAAGACCATATGAAGACAACATAAAGCAGTCTGAAGAAAAGAAGCTTTCTGAAGCAAGGAAGCTTTCCGAAGCAACGAAGCTGTCTGAAGAAGCAGAACTCGTCTGAAGATTTGGAGCTTTCTGAAGTAGTTCAACCCGTCTGAAGTATCAGTGCTGTCTGAAGTCTCACTTATGACGTGGCACCCTCTGCTGAAGTTTGTGAAGACTTTTCTGAACCTCTGTTGCACGTACCTTTTCAAACACGTTTATGGCAAGGAACACAGAGACCTTTCCTCGTGATTTTGAATTTCATACACCACTGAGAAAATCTCTGCAACGCAGAAATTGCAGCAACAATGATGGCAGCTTTATAGCAGCACCAACGTTGTACTCTGTCAGAATTGTGAAGACACCCAGAAGCGTGTCTCACGATGGATTGAATAGCATTCAATGCTTTCTCTAAAGGGTGGTATCACAACGAAAATATCATCATCACCAATCCAAAAGAAAGCACAAGAAAAGCTCAGGAGACTAAGCAGAAGCAACAAAGAGAAATGTTTGAATAACATATTTTAATTCAAACATATTTTATCATCTGCAAGAAACAGCCATTGAAAAAGACACCTCACTCAAAGAAGAAAGGAGAAATGGTGTCAGGAAGCAAACAGAAAAGGAGCATATACAAAATAAGCAAGAGGACAAATCCAACGGATACCTCCTCATATACACTCCTAAGAAAAGCAGAGAAAATCAGAAGTTAGCTGAAGAAAAGTAAAAGGATATCAAGAGAGAGAACATGCAAAATAATATCAAGAAAATCTCTCTAAAAGAGCTCATCTACAGAAGTGTCAGAACAAGACTGTCTGAACACATAACTGCTAAAGAAGAAGCAACCGGTTGAGACACTATTACATAACGGCTATATGAGCCACATCATCAACATCTCAACGGTATCATGAATCATCTTCAAACGGCTATATTCCAACAAAACATATAAATAGCCTCAAGGAAGAATTTGAAGATGTAGAACTCATTCACTTGGTTCAATCAGTTGATCAAGATGCATCAGAAAAATCCTATCCGTGTTGACCATACTTACTTGAATCAACTATGCTAGTCAAAATAGCAGTTGTTCAGTTGAACAACCTACCAGGCTGTGCTTAATCTCATATGAACCAAGAATGGTTTGAAGCTGCATGTATGCCTTGGTTTTTTCCAATGATACGGGTGAGAATGTAACCCATGGAAACCAATGCCTAGAGAACAAGGCTGGAGCTTAAAGTCAGTATCTACCTAGCCAATTCTCAGAGGATGTTATGCCTCATATCAGAGACAGGGATTGTACTTAAACATATATGCTTGTATCACTGTCTTACCCTTGTACTTAGATTTATCCATTGTATCCTGAGTAGTACTCAATTAACCTCTAGTACAGGAAAAGATTAAGTTTATGTTTCGTGGAAACTTAAACTTAGTTTAATTTGTAAACACTTTATGTGTCTGAGAGCCTGGAGAGGCTTGGCGGAAGAAAGAATACTCTACACTTGGATAAGTGTCTGAGAGCCTGGAGAGGCTTGGTGGAAGAAAGAATACTCTACACTTGGATAAGTGTCTGAGAGCCTGGAGAGGCTTGGTGGAAGAAAGAATACTCGTGGTAGAGCCTGGAGAGGCTTGATAGAAAAGAATACTCGTGGTAGAGCCTGGAGAGGCTTGATAGAAAAGAATACTTGTGGTAGAGCCTGAAGAGGCTTGATAGAAAAGAATACTTGTGGTGTCTGGAGAGACTGTACTCGTGGTGTCTGGAGAGACTGTACTCGTGGTGTCTGGAGAGACTGTACTCGTTATGTCTGGAGAGACTGTACTCGTGGTGTCTGGAGAGACTGTACTTGTTATGTCTGGAGAGACTGTACTCGTGGTGTCTGGAGAGACTGTACTCGTTATGTCTGGAGAGACTGTACTCGTTGTGTCTGGAGAGACTGTACTCATATACAAGTTTGTAATCTGAATATTCATATAGTGGAAATCCAGTGGTTGTTTGCCATTGGGACTGGACGTAGCTCACAGTGGTAGTGAGTGAACCAGGATAAATTCCTTGGCTAAGTTTTCTTACCCTTATCTCTTATAAATTCTTTTTATACTAATCAAGGGGTCAGAATAATTAATCTGATATTTTATAAAGACACAAAACATCTTTTAAAATTAGTTTTTACAAGCCGTCTGAAAACTTCAGACAACCACTTAAAAGCCTGTCTGAAATCTCTCTGCCTAAGTCCTTTTTGTTTAATCTCTTTATTTCCAGTTTTCATATTTAAGTTGGAATTTGAAAAGTATTTTCTATAATAAATTTAACACTACTATTTCAATAAAATGATCTTTCATATGAACAAAACATGAGATATCTCTTATATCATTTGAAGCTTTACAAAGAATGTTCCTTGAAGAACTTCTGAAATAAATTCTCAGAAGTGAGTCTGAAAGAGATCAGTTCAAAAATCAGGAACAGACTTCAGACAACCTCTAGTCATCTGAAGTATTTCAGAAATTGTGCTGAAAATACTCTTTGTATTAATCTTCAGAAGATACTTTGAGAAGCCTCTGTTTAAAACAATCTTAAGCTTTAGAAGAAACATTGTTTTTCTTATCTTCCACATGTTTCAACTATCTCTGATCTTAAGACTTATTTTTAACGGTGCCCATATTCATGTTTTAAATTAAAGATTTCCAAAAACTATCAAAAAGTTTAAAACACTATTCAACCCCCCTTCTAGTGTTTCCTGTGGTTCTAACATAAGTTTCTTAGGATTGATTCTCGAGTGATTTTATAATGGATTCCAAAGTTCATTTCAATTTAAATTCGTATTTCAACTTCTGCAACTGATTCAATTTCATCTTCTCCTTTAGAGTTTTGGTTTTGAATCTTGAATTGTATTTGAACGCTTGTTGATGATTCAATTCTGTTCTTCACTCAAAATTCTGGTTTAGTTTGCTTAATTCTAGACAACCTACTGTTTGCTTAATTCAGGAAGTAAAGGATTAGATATGTGCTCTTAGTTGCAAGAAAGTTAGAATCAGTAACCAAGTTATTGAAAGCTACCTTGAGATCATCATAAAAGGGTTCAAAATCTTCTACCTCATATTCATCAGAACCATATGTATCTGCCATGAGGCAGAGGTTAGCTTCTTCTGAGTCTTCCTCATCATGAGCAGAATCTTTTGCTTCTGAGTCATCCTATGTCACCATCATGGCCTTCTTCTTTTGATCCTTTTTGGGATTCTTCTTTAGTAGAGGACACTCAGCTCTGATGCGACCAGGTTTGTTGCACTCATAGCAAATGACTTGGCCCTTCCTTTCTTCCTTTTTAGATAGTCTCCAAGATGGGAATCTCTTTCTTCCTCTTCCCTTTGCTCTCCACATATGCCTGATCTTTCTAGTGATAAATGCTAGTTCATCATCTCCTTCCTCGTCATCATCATCTTTGTCTAGATCATCCTCAGACTCAAGTGATGAAGCTAGGGTTGAGAGTTGAGAGCTACTGAACATTTTTCCTTTCTGGTGCTTTTGAGTTGTTTTCAGAGCAATCATCTTGCTCTTCTTGGGTTGATCCTCTTCATGAAGTTCTTGTTCATGAACTTTGAGAGATCCCAACAATTCATCAATCTTTAGAGTAGCAAGATCCTTTTTCTTCTTGAATTGTTGTGACCTTTGGCCTTCATTGCTTTGGTAAGGGTCTAAGAATATTTCTTTCTCTTTCTGAGTTTGAGTACTCCTTACCAAGTGATTTTAGATCATTCACTATGACTGTGAATCTTTTGATCATGTTTTCAATACTTTCATCCTCATTCATTTTGAATAGTTTATATTATTTAACCAAGATGTTGATTTTTGCTTCCTTGACTTGGTTAGTTCCTTCATGCGCAATGAGGAATGTGTTCCATACTTCCTTAGCTGTCTTTCACATTGCAACCTTGTCATACTCACTTCTGCTGAGTGTGCAGGTGACATAGAAGCTTGCCTTGGAGTTTAAAAGATATCTTCTTTTTTCTTCGTCTGACCATCTCTCCTTAGGCTTGGGCACTTCATATCCAAAATCATATTCTTCTATAGGCTCATATGGACCATATTCAATGATGTCCCACAGATCTACGTGTTGTGACTCAATGAATATTTTCATACGATCTTCCCAGTAATAAAAATCAATTCCATTAAAGGCAAGAGGCCTGTTGGTGGACACACCTTATGGGATGTATAGATTTGTACTTGGTGCAACCATCTTCTTCCAAGTTGGATTTTTTCCTTTTTACACAGTGGTGTGCTCAACCCCTTAATTAGAGGTCGAACTCTGATACCAATTGTGGTTGGCAAAGTCTCAATAAGGGGGTTGAATTAAGATGTTTCTAAGCTTACATGAAAGTTTTAACTTTTTTCTGATTTGCTTCTCAAGTTATCTAAACCTTGATATCAGAAAATCAGTTCAGGTGAGATACGATTAGAAGAATCAGTTTCTAAGTATATTAAGTTTGTTACGAAAACTTGTTTGTACAAATGCTTTTGGCATGTAAACAGAGAATCTTAGTTAATACTTTCAAAGTCTATAACTTTAGTTCTGAGTTGATTTCAATAAAGTACTTCAATTAAAAGTTTAGAACCAGTTTTGCAGTGTATCTTTTAGTTAAGTAAATGAACAAAGAGAGGGTCAGAAGAGAAGTACATAGTAGAATTTATCCCGGTTCACCCTCAACAAATAGGGCTACGTCCAGCCCTCATCGTAGTGAAATTTTCCACTAACTTTTCTGTAGTTACAATTATTATCCTTCAAGAGTCTCTTCAGGCTTCTAAGTATATTCCTTCACAGAGCCTCTCCAGGCTTCTAAGTATTCTCCTTAATAGGGCCTCTCCAGACGTAGCTCACTGAGTTGGTGGGTGAACCAGGATAAATTTATGTGGCTAAGTTCTCTATACCCTTATCTCTTTACATTCAGTTTTTAACTAACCAAGGAGGGTTCTGAAAAGTGCGTTTATAAATCTACGCAGAAAAACAATCTTTTTATGATGCAAAAGTATTTCAAAATCATTTTAAAACGATTTTATTCAACCTGCTGAGTTGCATCAGCAAGTTGCTGAAGCTTCCAGTTTCGGAAGGTTGCTCAAATATTTTCTCAAACAGTTTTCTTGTTATAAAGGTTTTCAAAAAATCTGTAAAGAATAATAAAACACTATTCAACCTCCCTTCTAGTGTTTTCTGTGGTCCTAACAGTTGGTATCAGAGCTCAACTTCGGGTTGAGCATCTAACAAGTGTTGAAGGAGAAGATCCAGATGGAAACCTCTACAAGCAACTCTCACTACATAGCTGAAGGTGCCTCAGTCTCCAGGCCCCCTGCTTTCAATGGCTCTGACTACCATTACTGGAGGGATCATATGAAGCTCTTCATTGAAAGTAGCAACATAGATCTATGGGATGTGGTGACTGATGGTGATTATATTCCTACCAATAATGGTGTGCCCATTCCCAAGTCAGAATGGACTGGCGATCAGAAGGCTCGTGTACAACTTAATGCCAAGGCAAAACTCTACCTGATTTGTTCTTTGAGTAAATCAGAGTATGAGAAGGTGCATGGCTGCTCTTCTGCAAAAGAAATCTGGGACACATTAGCTGCAGCTAATGAGGGAACTAACAATGTGAAAGAATCCAAAATCAGCATGCTGGTGCATCAGTACGAGATGTTCAAGATGCATGAATCTGAATCCATTGATCAGAGGTTTGGAAGATTTCAAACCATCACTAATGGACGAAAATCCTTGGAAAAGACCTATGATTCAGGCGATAATAATTGCAAAAACCTTAGAAGTCAACCAAAGATTTGGAGGCCCAAGGTGACTGCCATTCAATAGGCAAAAGACCTCAACTCTCTAAGAATGGAGGAACTTTTGGGATCCCTCAAAGTCCATAAGTTGGAGCTTGGAGAAGATTCCCCCAAGAAGAAGTCATTGTCCCTGAATGCCAAATCCAAATTGGCTAGGTCTGGTGCACAAAAGGCCTTGAGAGTGGAGGAGTCCTCAGAAGGTTCTGAAGACTCAGAAAGTTGTTCTGATGATGAAGATGACCTTGCTCTTCTGAGCAGGAGGATAAAAATTATGCTTCAGAAGAAAGCCAAGTTCAAAAAACCATCCTCATCTGACAACAAAATGGGTAAGTCAGGTAAAGAAACATTTCTTGAGTCTCAGAATTAATTTAAGTATTCAAATTAAGTTTAAGACTCATTATCCTTAGGTTTTAATGATTAACAAATTAGACTATATAAGAACAGGTTCTACTGAGAAAGGTATTCTTCTGTGTATTGTGTTTCAGGTAATATGTTGAAGCATCCATTTGAAGATGAAGACTTACTGAAGGAAGAAGACAACTAAGGAAGCACAACTTATTGAACTGAAGAAATATGAAACTGTAAAGAAAGAAGAAGCATATCTGAGCAAGAAGAAATGAAGAAAGGAATCAAGCAGAAGTAACCTACTGAAGAAAAATAGCATCTCAAAGAACAAAAGAGAAAAGCATTAAAGCAACTCTCTGAAAATGACCAACCTACTGAACCGAAGAAGAAGTCAAGAAGCAAAAGAAGAAGCAACAGGCTAGAAAGAAAAGCATTACAACAAACTATCTGAAGAATTGATCAACCTGTTGAAAAGTTCAAAATGCTAAAACATTCAACATGGTGAAGTATTCAACATACTGAATTGTTCAACCTACGAAAGTCAGACTCAATGCTCATAAGAAAATCACCAAGAACAAGGGAGAACAACGTAGCAACCATATGAAGAATAGAAGAAGCAATTTGTTGAAGAAGATTAAAAGAAGCAATACGTTGAAGAAGATTGAAGAAGAATCAATTTATGCTGGAACAACTCAACCTTCTGAAAGTATGTGCATACTCTATGAACGTAGTGACGTGGCATTTCAATCTATCTGAAGAAGAAGAAGAAGCCAGACACGTCATGTAACACTCTGAAGATATGAAGACTCTCTTAACTCTCTGATTACGTGGATAAATCTCCAATGTCGAGAAGTCTCAACAAAGGCAAAGACCATCTGCTCAATGACCAGAAATTATCTAAATGTCTTATGCCTTCATCTACAAAGGAAATAGTAACAAAAAGCTATTTTCCTTATTTTAAGAAACATTGTTCGAAAAAGAAGAAACCTATTGCAGAAAAGCAAATAGAGGTCAGAGATAGGTCAGCGTTGCTGTACACCTACGTCTGCACAAACTCTGCAATACGCTATCAGAAGTCAGAAGTCTTTTCGAGAAGAAAAGCTAAATCTCACCGTGGATAAAGGAGAAGTTCAACGGATAAAATTATCATCTTTATCCAGACAACAGACTTCGTTAAATGAAGAAAGAGAGAGAGAAGAAAGCTAACTCGCTGAAGTATCAACTACACTCTCAAGAAATATTAATGAGCCAAGAGAGAGAAATATCAACTTGCTGAAGATGAAGAAAATCTCTCAAGAATAAGAGCTTATCTGCAGGGTGTCAGAACCAAGCCATCTGCACACCTAACCTACTTAAGAAAAAAGCTACCAAATGAGAAGTTATTTCACAATGGCTCTATGAGCTTAATCATTTCTTCTCAACGGAAAAATCAAGCAGTCTTCAAACGACTATATTTCCATAACATATAAATAGCCTAAAGAAAGTCTTTGAAGACGCTGAGAAGTTGGCCAAAAATTTCCAATGATGCATCCATAAGGTGTCAACCAAAATGGGTAACCATGAATCTGATTTGGCAAACTCATGGTGAAGTGGCGAGAATGTAGCCCAAGTTAGCCAATGGTTAAGCCCACAGAAGAAATTGGCGAAGCTCAATACAGATCATATCAAGCCAACCTTCTGATCATACAGAGATGAAGTAGAGCTTAAAATTATACACTTGTATCTCTGTTATTCCTTGTACTTAAAACTTTATTGTTGTATTCTGAGTTGTACTCAGTAATCCCTTTGTACAAGAAAACTGAAGTTTAAGTTTCTCTGAAACTTAAACCTATTCTTCATTGTAAACACAATAAGTGTCTGAGAGCCTGGAGAGGCTTGGTGAAAGAAATAATACTCTGGAGAGCCTGGAGAGGCTTGGTGGAAGAAAGAATACTCTTGAGAGCCTGGAGAGGCTTGGAGGCAGAAAGAATACTCTGTTAGAGCCTGGAGAGGCTTGATAGAAAAGAATACTTGTGTAAAGCCTGGAGAGGCTTAACTGTAAAAGAATACTGCATGAGTTTCCTGGAGAGGTAGTTGAGAACAAAGAATACTTGGTACAGCCTGGAGAGGTTGGGTGAACAAAGAATACTACATGAGTTGCCTGGAGAGATAGTTAAAAACAAAGAATACATGTTGTTAAGCCTAGAGAGGCTGGTATAAAGAATACTTGTAATCCTGCGGGATTAGTGGAAAATCCAGTGGTGGTTTGCCCTGGGACTGGTGTAGCTCACTGGGTTAGTGGGTGAACCAGGATAAATTCTTTGTGTAAATTTCTATCTACCCTTAACTCTTTATATTCTGCTATTAACTGTTTATCTCTAACCAATAAAGGGTTTAAAAATGAGGTTACAATTAACACAGTAAAACTTCATTTATTAACCAAATCATTTTGAAAAGAAGTACTTACTGAACCTTCTGAAGTGGGTTCAGGAAGTTATCTAATATCTCAGTTTTCAGCAAGTTACTGAATAATTTGGATATTAGTGTAAAACATTTTTGAACAACTTGTTTTATATTTTGAAGTTATTATCTATCAGAATCAGTTTTAAACAAGTTTCTGAATATGATTTTATTGAACCCTCTGAAGTGATTTCAGAAAGCTCATTTGTTTCCATCAAAGTTCATCAAGTCTCTGAAAAACTCATTTTCAATAGCCTACGTTTAACTCTGATATTCTTTACTATTTGCAAAAAGAATTTTTCATAAAAACCTGTAAAGGTTTATTTGGAATTATAAGTTGGTTGAAAAAAAATGGTTTCCGAAAATTTGCGTAAACTTTTAAAACACTATTCAACCCCCCTTGTAGTGTTTCCTGTGGTTCAACAAGTGGTATCAGAGCTCACCTTCGGGTTGAGCATCTAACAATGCTGAAGGAGTAGATCCTCAGAAGATGGAAACCTCATCTAGTTGAAGCAACTCTGTGAACAAATGGATAGATGAATGAGTAAAGAATACATTCTTTTGAAGCTCATTAGTCAAGTTGCTGAAGAATCATTCAGAAGGGCGTGATGAGAAAAGGAAAGCACGTTAAATTCAAACTCCATCTGTGGTAACATCTTTCCTATCTCAACCTACATGCATTATATGAAATATATATAAATGTGAATCCTCTGAAAATTGCATGTAGTCTATGTTGTATGAGAAATGGACTTGCTGATCTATGCTTATCTGAAATTCACTTACTTGCTGAAAATTATTTATCAGATTATCTTTTTGGTTTGAAAAATTATGTTAAATCATTATTTTTAAGAAGTTGAAAGGTCTTTAAAATTTAAACATTTTGTCAAAACTATGATCTGGCTCTATGTGAATTGATGGATTATCAACCGTCTCCTCAAAGTGGCACGATGCACGTCTCTCCATAACTGTTCAGTTCATGTAACCATCATCATCAATACTTCAAGCATGCCTATTTATAAGGATTGAAGGATCATCATGAGAACTTCTATCCAATCAGTAAATCCTCAAGAGCATAAATCAATCTTTCCAAGAACCTTAAATCTGCTCAAATGGCTACTGAATCTGCTACTTCATGTGATTCTAATCCATCAAGGATTAGTGAGAGAATCATTCCTTCAAGGATGATTCGTCTCTCTGATTTTGAAGAAGCAGGATTCAATATTACTGAGTACTTTGATGCTGCTGGATGGACCCCATTTTTCAACAACATTTTCTCTGCATGGCATGAGGAAAGTGTTTTGGAATTCTGGAACAACTCAGAAGTTGTTTCTAAACCAGAACACACTGGGATAAACATGATTGTGATGAGGAGATCTCTATTTGTGGACTGTAAATTACTTGCTGAAGTGATTGGTGTTCCTTCAAGGGGAGAAAATTTCTGTCAGAATTGGGAAGTACACCATGGAGGCTTCCTGATGTATGATCAGTTTTTGTTCGGTGGAAGACGCTTTGGTCCCACCAAACACTCTCAACTTTTGGATATCCCCAGAGTTCTCCTTGTTGTTCTCAACTGTTGTATCCTTCCAAAAGGAAGTAATAACTCTTATATCAAGGACATTGAAAGGTTTGTGGTGGCAAACTTACTGATGAAGAAGAGGATCAACCTTCCATGGATTCTTCTATACCAAATGATATTCAGAAAAGAATTGGATGTTAAGTATCTCTTTCCCTACAACACCTTAATCATGAAAATCTTGATTCACAAGGGCTTTCTAATGAACAGTCTCTTTGATCAAGCACCTCCTTCCTTCTTCACCCCGGTTATGTTTGTACAGTTAGACCAGACTATATCTAAAAGAGAAGAAGCCCTAGGGAACAGGATGGCTGAAGTTCCTCTTGTGGCATCTCATGTCAAAGAGAAAAGGACAAGAGCCTCTGATTATCTGGGTGTTCATGGAAGGATTCGAAAGGTGTTTGCTGCTTACAATGTAAAAGACTGCATGCTCGCGTGAATCGGATAGCAAAGAAGTTGAAGGAAACTCAAAAGGGGTTACTGAAGCTGAAGGCGGAGAAGGAGAGTGCTAGTGCTGCTGAGACCATGCCATATGATAATCTTTAATTCGTTCAAAGAGCCTTGTCATTTTTGTTAAATGTATCTGATATTTTCTCTTGAAAAATATTTTGATAAAGCTTATATTTTCTTCTGCTTGACCAAAATCTCTAATCAAAGTTTTCCTTTATCTGTTTCATATCTTCTAACTTGGTTGCCTAAGTTAAACATGTGCTTTTACGTCTGTCTTGTATACATTATATATTCCTTTGTTATAATTAACTCAATCTTGAGAAGGAAAAGATTTTCTTTAATAACAAAACCCTTAAACCAAGTGGTTTTTCAGAAAGTAATATCAAATTCAGGGGGAGCCCCTTTTAAAGAAAAATAAATTAACGATTTTTTTTTGTATCTGATTTAAAGGGAGAATGTTATCAGTGAAACTTAATATTTATTTCAGTAAGATATTCCTTGATAATTAACAAATTCTATTGAGTTAATTCAGATGCTGCTGAGTGGTATTTTAGTTTGAGTATGTTTCAGCAAACTGATTTTGAAGAGAACTTATAATGTTGATCATCAGAAGGCAACACCATCTAAAAAGGTGGCTGATGTGGCATCACTCCTAGTCTCTGAACCTGTTCAGAAAGTTCTCAATGAACCTGCTGAAGTTGTGGGTCAGGATTGCTGAGGTGGTTGCTACTTAAATCATTGAGTCTACCTCAATCCTTGAGGGACAGGCTATGATAATTGTTATTTCTAATAAGGAGGAGGTCAGAAAGGTTATAGAGCGCGAAGATCAAGATTATGCCTTTGATGCGCTACAAACAATTTCAGAGAATAAAAGCAACATGACTATCCTTGAAGACAAGTTGAGTCTCAGCAACTACAAAATCCTGAGTATCCCTGTTGGTAACATTGTTCTACATTACAACTTAAAAATTTGTGCCTATGTGAAATTAGTCTGTAAGCATATTGCATCTTGTTAATTTGAGAATACTTGTTGAAGATTTTTTTTCTTAAAAACAAAATTTATATTTAATTATTTTAAAATGATTTTATTTAGATATTTATTCTTTTTCTTTCTCTTTTCAAAAGAAATTAAAATATTTTTTGATCTCTACAATCAACATTAATGATCTGATTCCCTATGAATGCTGGCTCTTCACTTGTCCAGTCAGTGATGCACATTGCACTACTTCCAATGTATGAAACCGTCTTCATTAATGCTATCTGAGCCTATCCATGTTCCGTGTAAAACCGTCCAAAAGATTCAATCTCCTTGTCTCTCTCTATTATCTCTTGCCTCAAAGTCCTATAAAATCTCAAGAGCCCTCAATACAGACTCATCACTTCAAAGTTCTTCTTTCACTTTGGATGAGATCTGGGAGTATGCTCTCTGAGGGATAATGAAGAAGCGGGAGAAAACAGAAGAGGTGGCTCTGGAACATGATTTAGAGAAGATTGATCTCCCATGGATGATGTATGGAATGATAAGCAAGGGAAAGGTTTCTTTTGAATACCTGCCCCTTTATGCTTGGACCATGGAAATCTTGTTACATCACAAGCATACTGGAAGACCACTGGTAGATCCCAGAATAACCAATCTTATGAAGAGAACCACTTCAAATGTGGTCCTGATGATAAAGATTATTGTTGGTGGTCGAAATACAGTGTTAAATGATGCACCTCCACTGTTCCAGTTGTTGAAAGGAGATTGCGTGCTCAATGCACGGTTGTGGAACAGACACAGGCTCAAGAGGCACTTCTGAGGCTTCAGGCTGAAGAAGTAATGGCAGTTGAGGCTGAAGAGGAAGCTGCTGATAAGGCTATGCCTCAGCCTATCATAGGAATCAAGAGAGTTAGCGTTGATATACATATATTTTCATGTAATTAAGATATATTTTAACAAATGTTTACAAAATTTCAATATAATAAAGAACTTTCTTTTAGTAATCACTATTCTGTGCATCTTTGCCTTTGCTTGTATAAAGTAATACTCTTCTTAAAATCTGATCATATTTGGCAAAGTTTTTTAATAAAAGTTTTTAATCCTCTTAAAATTAATTCGTATTCTTACTCTGTTTAAACTTACAGTTGGTATAAACTTATCAGTTGCAAATACTCTGTTTTAAACTTAACTGTTTAATATGCCTTTGCTTTAAAACTACCATTTTTAAATAACGACAAAAGGGGGAGAAATATAACTAATAAAAATCTAAAAAAGAAAACTTAAAAGATCATCTCTGAAAAGGAAACATAACTAAATTCTTTAGCTACTAATTAAAAGGAATTAAAAGTTCAAATAAGAACAAAAACGTTTTTCTCAGGGGGAGTAATATAGACAGGGGGAGTTATCTGGAAAATAAAAAGAATAATGTTTAACTTTAATCTTTCATAACGAATAACTCAACATTAAATTCTTTCATATATTTTGTTAGATATATCTAATTTGTCATTATTAAAAGGGGGGAGAATGTTGAGTCTCAGAATTAATTTAAGTATTCAAATTAATTTTAAGACTCATTATCCTTAGGTTTTAATGATTAACAAATCAGACTATATAAGAACAGGTTCTACCGAGAAAGGTATTCTTCTGTGTATTGTGTTTCAGGTAATATATTGAAGCATCCATTTGAAGATGAAGACTTACTGAAGGAAGAAGACAGCTAAGGAAGCACAACTTATTGAACTGAAGAAATATGAAAATGTAAAGAAAGAAGAAGCATATCTGAGCAAGAAGAAATGAAGAAAGGAATCACGCAGAAGCAACCTACTAAAGAAAAACAGCATCTCAAAGAACAAAAGAGAAAAGCATTGAAGCAACTCTCTGAAAACGACCAACCTACTAAATCGAAGAAGAAGCCAAGAAGCAGAAGAAGAAGCAACAGGCTAGAAAGAAAAGCATTACAACAAACTATCTGAAGAATTGATCAATCTGCTGAAAAGTTCAAAATGCTGAAGCATTCAACATGGTGAAGTATTCAACATACTGAATTGTTCAACCTACGAAAGTCAGACTCAATGATCTTAGGAAGATCACCAAGAACAAGGGAGAACAACGTAGCAACCATATGAAGAATAGAAGAAGCAATTTGCAGAAGAAGATTAAAAGAAGCAATATGTTGAAGAAGATTGAAGAAGAATCAATTTATGCTGGAGCAACTCAACCTTCTGAAAGTATGTGCATACTCTATGAACGTAGTGACGTGGCATTTTAATCTATCTGAAGAAGAAGAAGCCAGACACGTCATGTAACACTCTGAAGATATGAAGACTCTCTTAACTCTCTAATTACGTGGATAAATCTCCAATGTCGAGAAGTCTCAACAAAGGCAAAGACCATCTGCTCAATGACCAAAAATTATCTAAATGTCTTATGCCTTCATCTACAAAGGAAATAGTAACAAAATTCTATTTTCCTTATTTTAAGAAGAATTGTTCGAAAAAGAAGAAACCTATTGCAGAAAAGCAAATAGAGGTCAGAGATAGATCATCATTGTTGTACACCTATGTCTGCACAAACTCTGCAATACGCTATCAGAAGTCTGAAGTCTTTTCGAAAAGAAAAGCTAAATCTCACCGTGGATAAAGGAGAAGTTCAACGGATAAAATTATCATCTTTATCCAGACAACAGACTTCGTTAAATGAAGAAAGAGAGAGAGAAGAAAGCTAACTTGCTGAAGTATCAGCTACACACTCAAGAAATATTAATGAGCCAAGAGAGAGAAATATCAACTTGCTGAAGACGAAGAAAATCTCTCAAGAATAAGAGCTTATCTGAAGGGTGTCAGAACTAAGCCATCTGCACACCTAATCTGCTTAAGAAAGAAGCTACCAAATGAGAAGTTATTTCACAATGACTCTATGAGCTTAATAATTTCTTCTCAACGGTAAAATCAAGCAGTCTTCAAATGGCTATATTTCTAGAACATATAAATAGCCTCAAGAAAGTCTTTGAAGACGCTGAGAAGTTGGCCAAAAATTCCCAATGATGCATCCATAAGGTGTTTACCAAAATGGGGAACTCATGGTGAAGTGGCGAGAATGTAGCCCAAGTTAGCCAATGGTTAAGCCTATAGAAGAAATTGGCGAAGCTCAATACAGATCATATCAAGCCAACCTTCTGATCATACAAAGATGAAGTAGAGCTTAAAATTATACACTTGTATCTCTGTTATTCCTTGTACTTAGAACTTTATCTTTGTATTCTGAGTTGTACTCAGTAATCCCTTTGTACAAGAAAACTGACGTTTAAGTTTTTCTGAAACTTAAACCTATTCTTCATTGTAAACACAATAAGTGTCTGAGAGCCTGGAGAGGCTTGGTGAAAGAAATAATACTGTGGAGAGCCTGGAGAGGCTTGGTGGAAGAAAGAATACTTTGAGAGCCTGGAGAGGCTTGGAGGAAGAAAGAATACTCTGGTAGAGCCTGGAGAGGCTCGATAGAAAAGAATACTTGTGTAGAACCTGGAGAGGCTTGACTGCAGATGAATACTGCATGAGTTTCCTGGAGAGGCAGTTGAGAACAAAGAATACTTGGTACATCCTGGAGAGGCTGGGTGAACAAAGAATACTGCATGAGTTGCCTGGAGAGGTAGTTGAAAACAAAGAATACTTGTTGTTAAGCCTGGAGAGGCCGGTATAAAGAATACTTGTAATCTTGCAGGATTAGTGGAAAATCCAGTGGTGGTTTGCCCTGGGACTGGATGTAGCTCACTGGGTTAGTGGGTGAACCAGGATAAATTCTTTGTGTAAATTTCTCTCTACCCTTAACTCTTTATATTCTGCTGTTAACTGTTTATCTCTAACCAATAAAGGGTTTAAAAATGAGGTTACAATTAACACAATAAAACTTCATTTATTAACCAAATCATTTTGAAAAGAAGTACTTACTGAACCTTCTGAAGTGGGTTTAGGAAGTTAACTTATAACTCAGTTTTCAGCAAGTTACTGAATCATTTGGATATTAGTGTAAAACATTTTTGAACAACTTATTTTATGTTTTGAAGTTATTATCTATCAAAATCAGTTTTAAACAAGTTTCTGAAAATGATTTTATTGAACCCTCTGAAGTGATTTCAGAATGCTTATTTTTTTTCATCAAAGTTCAGCAAGTCTATGAAAAACTCATTTTCAATAGCCTACGCTTAACTCTGATATTCTTTACTATTTTCAAAATAGTTTTTCATAAAAACCTGTAAAGGTTTATTTGGAATTATAAGTTGGTTGAAAAAAAAGGTTTCCAAAAATTTGCGTAAACTTTTAAAACACTATTCAACCCCCCTTCTAGTGTTTCCTGTGGCTCCAACAACATTTTCTTCTGACAAAATTATCTTCTATGAGTGCAGACAACATGGGCACATGAAAGTTGATTACCCAAAGTTGAAGAAGTTGTCTTCAAAGAAGAAGAAATTTCCGAGAAAGAAGAAAAGCTTCTTGGCCACATGGGAGGATCTTGATGATTCAACCTCTGAAGAGGATGATGAAGCTGTTAAAGAAGCCAACCTTTGTTTGATGGCTAGCCTCCCCTCATCTGATAGCTCAAAATCAAAGGTAATACCTCAAACCCTTCAAGATATGTATGATGATCTGGTGAAAGTTTTAAGGAACCTTGCAGCTTTTGTTAATGGAACTAAGAACCTAAATAGGCTTCCGGGAGTTCAAATAAATTCCAAAGACAAAAGTGGTCTTGGTTATTCAGAAACTTCCTCCTTGCCTGAAGTTAAAGTTAAAGGTGCTAAAAAGTCTAAGAAAGGTATGGGAAGCCTTCATTGTGGTAAGCCTGGACATGATGTGTCACAGTGCAGACACAAAAAGAAAGGCAGACCTGCTGCTAACAAGAAAGGACCCAAAAGAATATGGGTACCTAAAACTTTGATCATTCCTGTTGCATATGTGTTTAATAGGACAAAGGAGACGCCACAAATGGTACCTGGACAGTGGCTGCTCGCGACACATGACAGGAGAAAGGTCTTTGTTCCAAGACCTTAGACCAAAGGACGGTGGCGTGGTGACCTTTGGAGGAGATCAGAAAGGCAAAATCACTGGCGTTGGTTCAGTAGGTATATCTCCTTTATCCATTATCCACAATGTCCTTTTAGTTGAAAGTATCCAACATAATCTGCTGAGCATAAGTCAGTTATGTGACAGTGGTTTTGTTGTATCCTTCACAAGGGATGGCTGTATAGTCAGAGACTCATCTGATCAAATCATTTTTACTGTCAAGAGACACAGTAATGTGTATAAAATTGATCTTCAGGACCTTGCCTATCAAAATGTGACTTGTCTTATTTCTATGAAAGATGAAAAACAGATCTGGCATCAGAAACTTGGGCATGCCAGCTTGAGATTGATCTCAAAGCTTACAAAACACAATCTTGTAAAAGGATTACCCAAGCTTTCTTTCAAATATGATATTTTATGTGAAAATTGTTTAAAGGGAAAGCAAACCAGAAATTCTTTCAAAAGCATAAATGTTGTTTCAACTGCTAGACCCTTAGAACTTCTTCACATTGATCTGTTTGGTCCTACAAGAACAGAAAGTCTTGGTGGTAAAAAGTATGATTTGGTCATTGTTGATGACTATTCTAGATTTTCATGGGTTATATTCCTCAAAAGCAAGGATGAGACTTTTGAGAACTTTGCCAAATTCTGTAAAAGGGTGCAAAATGAGAAAGGATTTTGCATATCTGCCATTAGAAGTGATCATGGAGGTGAGTTTGAAAACTCAAGCTTCAGCATGTTCTGTGATGAGAATGGGATCTCTCACAATTTCTTAGTGGCTAGAACACCTCAACAAAATGGGGTTGTTGAGAGAAAGAACAGAAGCTTGCAGGAGATGGGTAGAACCATGCTCATTTCAAGCAATCTTCCAAGGTCATTCTGGGCAGAGGCTGTTCACACAGCTTGCTATATCCAAAACAGAATTCTGGTAAGGCCTATTCTCAATAAGACTCCCTATGAATTATGGAGAGTAAGGAAACCCAACATTTCATATTTTCACATCTTTGGTTGTGAGTGTTTCATACTCAACGCCAAGGATGATCTAGGTAAGTTTGATTCAAAATCTGACAAGGGATTCTTTATTGGTTATTCAGAAACGTCTAAGGCATATAGAGTTTACAACTCTAGAACCCTAACTGTTGAAGAAACCATTCATGTTAGATTTAATGATACTAAAGAGACTAATAGGGAACTATCAGATCTAGAAGAGGATTTTGCAGGAATGGAGCTAACCCTCCTTCAGAGACTTCAAAGGCTAAAAATGAAGAACCTGCTGAAGGAACCCCTGAAGCACCTGCTAAAAAATCAACTCTTCAACCTGCTGAAACTGATACTCATCAGAGAGTTGTTGCTGAGTCTCAAAATGAGCAAGTTTTCCCTCGCTGGCGTGAGTGGAGATACATAACTCATCATCCTCGAGAGCAAATCATTGGTGACACTTCAAAAGGAGTAAGAATATGATCAAAACTTAGAGAAGTCACTAATCTTTCCTTCCTTTCTGAAATTGAGCTAAAGAATATTGAGGAAGCTTTGCATGATGAAGGTTGGATCCTAGCCATGCAAGAAGAGCTTAATCAATTTGCCAGGAGTGATGTTTGGACTCTTGTTCCTAAACCCCATGGGAAAACTATTATAGGAACCAAATGGGTGTTTAGAAACAAACTCTCTGAAGATGGTCAAGTTGTTAGAAACAAAGCCAGACTTGTTGCCCAAGGCTACAATCAACAAGAAGGTATTGATTTCACTGAAACTTTTGCTCCAGTAGCAAGGCTTGAAGCCATTAGGATTTTATTTTCCTATGCAGCAAATAATGGCATCAAACTATATCAAATGGATGTTAAGAGTGCCTTCCTAAATGGTTTCATTGAGGAAGAAGTATTTGTTAGACAACCCCCTGGTTTCGAAAATGTGACTTTTCCTGAGTATGTTTTTAAACTGAAAAAGGCTCTGTATGGTCTAAAACAAGCTCCCAAAGCTTGGTATGAATGACTGAGTAATTTCTTACTCAAAAATGGTTTTGAAAGAGGAAAAGTTGATACAACTCTTTTTAGAAAAATGTCTAACAAGGACCTGATTCTTGTCTAGATATATGTTGATGATATTATTTTTGGATCAACAAATTCCTCTGTGTGCACTGAGTTCTCAAGGCTTATGCAATCTGAATTTGAAATGAGTTTAATGGGAGAACTAAAATTTTTCTTGGGACTTCAAATTAAGCAAGATTCTGATTGTATATGGATCCATCAAGAGAAGTATACAAAGGAAATGCTTAAAAAGTTCAATATGCATGATTGCAAGCCTATGGAAACTCCTATGCACCCCTCATCAATATTAAGTAAAGATGAAGGAGAAGAACCTATTGACCCAACCTTGTATAGAGGTATGATTGGATGCTTATTGTATCTTACAGCAAGTAGGCCTGACATTATGTTCAGTGTATGCTTGTGTGCAAGATTTCAGTCTGATCCAAGAGTAACTCATTACCAAGCTCTAAAAAGAATATTCAGATACTTGAATGGTACTACTAATCTTCGTCTATGATATAAGAGGAGCAAGGATTGCGGGTTAGTAGGATTTTGTGATGCTGATTTTGCTGGAGATGGAGTTGAAAGAAAATCAACCAGTGGCAGATGTCACTTCATTGGAGGAAATCTGATAAGCTGGTCAAGCAAAAGACAAAGCACAATAGCTCTTTCAACTGTTGAAGCTGAATATATTGTTGCTGCATGTTGTTGTTCACATCTGCTCTGGGTGAAATATCAATTAGAAGACTTTAATATTCTTATTAAATCTATTCCAGTCTTCCGTGATAACAGTAGTGCAATCAATCTTTCTAAAAATCCAACTCAGCACTCTAGAGCAAAACATATTGAAATAAAACATCATTTTATAAGAGACTATGTTCAGAAAGGAGTTATTGATATACAGTTCATTGATATAAAGCATCAATAGGTTGATATGTTCACTAAACCACTTGCTGAAGATAGATTCAAATTTATCAGAGAGAACTTGAACATTCTCACATTTTCTGAAAATTAATTTTTCCTGAATTGCTTACATAGAAAGTATTGATAAGCACAAGTGGTATCCTAAATCTATCTCCTATCTGTTTTTCTCACTTCTTCAATAAGCTATGTTTACCCTTTTTATTGATAACAAAAGGGGGAGTATTAAGAAACTAACAAAATCTGAAGTTAAGTGTTTCAGAAGGATTCTTGGATTCAGGGGGAGCAAATGAACCAAAGTGTTTAGGCAAGTTGCAAACAAGTTGTAGCAAGAAGCTCTGCCTCAGTATCTGATATAGGGGAGAAATACTCTAAAATTTTGTATTATCTTTTTCCCTTCAGATATTTGATTTAGTTCTTAAACAAATTTGTCATCATTAAAAAGGGGGAGAATGTTGAGTCTCATAACCCCGAGTTTTAATGAATAACAAATTTGGTTAACGTTCTTATGAGAAAGAACAGTTTCTGCTGAAGGTAGTTTTCTGTATTTCAGAAGGTATCAGCTGAAGAAATCCAATCCTCTGAAATGGTGGAACCTTCTGAAGAAAAAGAACCTGCTGAGAGATCACGACCTGCTAAAGATGGAGAACCTTCCGAACTTGTGAAACGTCGTACTGAAGCCTGTACGTCTCCAATATAGTATTCTCTGCTTATTCTCACTGAAGACTCAAGTCAACCATAGTTGTCTCAGTTACTTGTGCTTCTCATTCTTCTGGAAAGTCAGAGGACTTACTTTCTGCCTTATTTCAAATTTCTCTCACCAAAAAGGCAAAGTCCGCTATGAAGTACAAGCTGCTCAGAAAAAGTGAAGCCTATGCTGCTGACTCTACTTCCTGCTACTGTAGAGGTCTCAGGCTATGTGTCACAACGGGAGTATTTGCATTAAATTCTATCTCTCAACGAAAAATCAAATGAAGCTCAACGGACTAAAGTCTCCCAATCTATAAATACTAGACTCCATGCAGAAGAAGAAGAAGAAGATAACTTAAAGAAATCAACTTGCTGAAACGCTGCTTAAATTCATACTCATTTGTTTCATTGTTTCATCTTTGTACAACACTTCTATATCCTGAGTCTTACTCAGTTATTTGTACAAGTTTCCCAGTTCGAGCTCTAAACTTGGTAGTTTAAGAGTTTGAGCATTTTCTTTCAAACAGTTTTTACTGGGTTAGCCTGAAGAGGCTGTGTTCAAAGAATACTTGGGTGTTTAGCCCGGAGAGGCTGTGTGTTCAAAGAATACTTGGGTTTTTAGCTTGAAGAGGCTGGGTTCAAACAATACTTGTAACTGATCAGATAGTGGAAATCTAGTGTTGTGTTTGCCCTGGGACTGGACGTAGCTCACTGAGTTGGTGGGTGAACCAGGATAAATTTCTGTGGCTAAGTTCTCTCTACCCTTATCTCTTTACATTCAGTTTTTAACTAACCAAGGAGTATTCTGAAAAGTGCGTTTATAAATCTACGAAGAAAAACAATCTTTTTATCACGCAAAAGTATTTCAAAATCATTTTAAAAGGATTTTATTCAACCTGCTGAGTTGCATAAGCAAGTTGCTGAAGCTTCCAGTTTTGGAAGGTTGCTCAAATATTTTCTCAAACAGTTTGCTTGTTATAAAGGTTTTCAGAAAATCTGTAAAGAATAAAACACTATTCAACCCCCCTTCTAGTGTTTCCTGTGGTCCTAACAAAAAAACACTTTCTTACTTGATGGAGGAGTTACAAACATATTACAAAAAGAGATGAAGGGTTTGTGCTTGATTTAACTAACACATAGAGTATGGATATACAATAGGTTGCTCAAACAATGTTACAGATGAAAAAATCCCACGAATTAACAGTAAAGAGTAGTGGGTCAGAAGCAATGTAAGTGATGAGAATGCAGGTAAATCTCTTGTGTAGCGTTTGGGCTCTTTTAGCTTGACATTTCGTTGTTCTTTTGAGTTCCTTCGTTCTTATTTATAGGTTGGGAAGTAAATATGGCCATTAATAGCCGTTGGAAATGTCCAACAACTTTTTCCCACTTTTGACTCAGGAACTTTATCCACATCAGCATAAGTGATTTGCTTCTGTCTTGTGCCCTTTGTTTCTGCTTCTGAGACTTGCGTTTGAGATTCTGCTTATGACTTTTTGCTTCTGCTTTTTTGTCACTTTAGTCTATCTACTTCTAAGCTTTCTGATCAAGTATTTTGTTTCTAACTTATGCTTCTGTGTTTGAGTCTGAGCTTCTTACATCTGCTTCTGAGTTCAAGCATTTTTCTATTGAAGTGCTTGGATTTGTCCTATAATGAGATATTTATTAGGATCTGTTAACTTAGGATTATGGTATCCTAAAAACATGTCATTTAATCTAATAGGATATTCTGACTCAGATTTTGCGGGATGCAAAACTGATAGAAAAAGTACAAGTGGCTAATCTTTTTAGAGATCATGTACAAAAGGGAGATTGTGTTCTAGAATTTATAGAGACTAAGCAACAACTTGCAGATATTTTTACCAAACCATTACCCAAGGAAAATTTCTTTATAATTAGGCGAGAACTAGGCATATTAGATATTTCCAACTTAGATCCATAAATATTTTAGAAATAAAGATAGTTTGGATTAAAAAATATGCATACTATGGTTATGATTATGGTTGCTACTTTAATTTGCTTGCGTACATTTGGTTGTTTATGATTTAGGACCTATATGCATACTATGTTTACTTTTGGATGGTATTTGGTTTTTGATGCATATATGTTTTTGGATGTCTATTTTTGTTTTTGATGATGCCAAAAGGGGAGAGATTAGGGAAAATGAAGTAATCAATTTGACTATGTTTTGAAAATTAGGGAAAATGAAGTAATCAATTTGACTATGTTTTGAAAATTTTGGAAAACATTGATCTTGTACAATTTTTTTAAAAGAAAGGATAAATCTTATTTCTCAAGTATCTCAAGTATTCTAAAAGACAAACACAAAGGGGGAGACTAAGGGGAGTGATTGTTATTGACTTAGAAAATCCTGTTTTTCATTCATCCCTTTAAAGATGGTTATCATCATCATTACAGGTTTTGATGATGCCAATAAGAATGAAAGAAAAGAGAAATGCAATGGCAAAGGAAAGAGTTAATTCAAGAATCAAGGATGAATAGAAGATCAAGATCAAAGTCAAATCAAGAAGGTCAATTAGTTTAAGTTTAATTTAGTTAGACAAAATGTTAAAAGAAGTCTAAGGTTCGCAAGGAATTTGGCACTAAAAAGAAAATTGAACAAAGTATTTTTATAAAGTCAAAATCAGTTCAAAGAATAAATTTTTTGAACTGGTAATCGATTACCAAATTGTGTAATCGATTACCAGAAGTTCCAGAATTTAAAATTCAAGATTTTTTGAACTGGTAATCGATTACCAGAGTGCAGGAATTTCAAAATTTGAATTCCAGGCACATCGGTTCGCAATTTTGAACTGTGTAATCGATTACCATATTCTTGTAATCGATTACCAGAACACTTTTTCAGAAAATCTTGAAGAGTCATGACTTATAATCAAGGATTACAATGTTTCATCATCATCCTTATATATATGTGACTCATTTTCGAAAATTACAACAGATTACTCATGTAGAAACTTAAAAGAGTGAATTAATTACAAGAAATCAATTGTTCCAAATACTTGCAAATCTTAAGAAGTTCTTATAGATCTTTCAACTTGTATTATCTACTCTAAAGGAGAGTCCATCTGTATTCAAAGATTGAATTTATTATTGTGGGTTGAAGAGAGGGTGCCTCTCTTGTTTTGTGGGTGATTCTCAACACAAGGAAGGGTTCCAAGGTGTTGGAGGATTCATCATTTGTAAAGAGTTTTACAAATAGTGGAAATCTCAAGTGGGTACTTGAGGACTGGACGTAGGCAAGGGGTTGGCCGAACCAGTATAAACTGAGTTTGCACTTTCTTATCCCTTAACTCTTATTTAATTATTGCAATTACTTGTTCATCATCTTAAGTATACGCATTCTTCTTCATCTTAATTAAAGGATTGTAAGTACACTAAAAGCAAGATAAATCAGTAATCGAAAAGATTAGTTAAAATCGAATAACTTAATTCACCCCCCCCTCTTAAGTTAGTGAGGCCACTTGTCTAACAAGAAACACTCTCCAATTTTTAAAATTTTTGAATTAAACTTAACTTGAAAATTTTGCATGCATGATGCGCCCCTTTTAAAGGTGCCTACAATCCTTGCATGACTTTTCACATTCAGCCACTTAATTCTCCTAATAATTCTATTAAAATTTATAAACGTGACTACCAACAAGAAATTAAACTAATCAGCCTATAACTACCTATGTAGCCCCATTTATTCCTACTAATAGAAAATAAACTTAGATAATAAAAATTACCAGCAATATTCAGCCCACAATCTCTACATGTAGCCGCACAATTACAAGTAAATTTGTAACAACCAACAAGGATTAAAGTTACATAATTCAGCCATCAATTGGCCGCCCCTTAGGAGAAACATAACGACTCCAATATTGAATTGTGGTTGCTCCATTCAATGTATAACCACTGCATTGCAATGCTTGTCTCCCCCCTTCAATTTGTAACAACTCTCTTCTTGATGGTTGTAATTTCTTTGTCCCCTTACATTGATTCAGTCACAACAATTTTTGTAACTGTCTAGACAAAATAAGTCAGTCAAATAACTCCAAGTTGGTCGCCCACATTTAGCTTCTTGTATAGCCTTCTTATGCCTGGTTGGATTCACATCAAACACCAATCGCATGGTGTTCTAAAAAATAAAATTGTTGTGGCACTCTCCTCATGTGAAGCAAAGTATGCGGCAGCATCAATGAGAGCTTGTTAAGCATTATGGCTAGAGACTTAGTTGGAGGAACCCAATTTGAGAGACTCGAAACTAAGGAAGTTGTTTATTGGCAACAAATCAACAATCAACATGGCAAACCACCTTGTCGCACATAGAACGAGTTAACATATTGAGGCTAGATTCCACTTTCTAAGGGACCAAGTAAACAAAGGAAAGCTTGAGCTGGAATACTGCAAAACAAATGATCAGATTGCTAATATCCTAACTAAGCCACTAAATATGGACAGGTTTAGTGAGTTAAGAGACAAGTTGGGATTAATGTCTCTTGTAAATTTGAATTAAGGGGGTGTGATGTGAATAACTCAGATTAGGGAAGTTAGTTTTTACAGTTAGTGCAGGTGGCCAATTAGTTACAATTAGCTCGGAGGCTATTTCATATGCCCATGTTGGTTGATGTGTGACTCACATGTATAAATAAAATTAATATGATGCAATGCACTGAGTGTGATAAAAATTTACCTATTTATTTTCAAGAACTCTATTTTTTTGTGTGGGTATATTCTTGCTGTAATAACCATGAAGTTGAGGAACTCAAAAAATTCACTAGTTTTCTTTAAGGTTGGGCTATCACTTTTGTAGATTTACAACTTTTATGTAAAACATGGTACTACTCCGAACTTGAATATAAGCAAAAATAACTAAATTCACACGTATTGAGAAAGTTAGTTAAACTCATCAAATTTTCTTGATACCATGTAAAAAGTACTTGCATTGCCTAAATTACCCTACATTCAATTTTATTGAAAATTGTTTCAAGTGGACATACTCTCTTTCTATTGGCACATGATTCATTAAATAGAGTGGTTGGAAAGTAAAAGTTGAATTAAATAAAGGATATTCCGGGTTTATCTCATTAAATAGGGTAAAATTAGTTAAGATTGTTTATATTTTAGTCCACCATATGTAAGTGTTTTTTTGCTTATATTCAATTCTGGAGGGAGTATTATTTTAAGGTTGGAAATTGCTTTTTGTTTCCATTGAACGCACGAGCTCTATACTCTAGAAATAAATTGAAAGTGAGGAAAATGGTAGTAACTCTTCCCTTATTTCCAAAAATCATTTATGACCATTAATGAAACCATAAATGACTACATTTAATTGAAAACCATATTTGACTTTTTCCCCTCCCCCTTCTCTCTCTTAAATTCAATTAATATCCTTGCTAAAATTTCACCAAATATGAGGGAATTATAATTTCAGTTCTTCTATCATGTGCAACATTGCACATGATAATAAATAAAAAATAAAAAGATTTTATTGGAAGATGTGCGTTTCATATTACCAATATTGAATGTTGTGATAGTTGTAATTTTCGAATAAAACCTTTATTTCGTGCAATATTACACATGTTAGAAAAACTATTATATTTATGCCCAAACAATGTAGGCCCTAAAGTTAATTATAGAAAAAATGAAAAGTATTTATTACTTTTTTATTAGTGTTTTTTTAAATGTCATTTAAGGTAATTAAATATTCCCTCCGGTTCAAAATAATAGTCCATTTAAAAATTTTCATTTTTTCAAATTATTCTGTCCATTTACCTTTTCAATTAATGAAGAATTAATTTACTTTTATCAATTTTACCCTTAGATAATTATTACTTCGTTAAGATAGAGAATAAATGAGTTGTTAATGGACAATTAAAAATGAGAGAAATTAGAGATTAAAACACAAAGGGTATAATAATAAATTAAATAATATTTTTTATAAAATTAAGACTATTAATAACATTACTTAATCCTTATGCCAAAATCTTAATGGACTATTATTTGAACATGAGGGAGTACATATTAAAAAATATTATTAATACCCTAATTTTTATCAAAATTATTGTTTAAAGTTCTAATTAATACGCTCTTTATCTCTTGATGAATAAGTTATTTGTATACAATGCTATTTTATATTATTTAATTAGGTGAAGATAAAGATATAATTAAGTAACAAAATCTTCCGTAATATATATATATATATATAAAAGTGACAAAATGGTAATTACCATTCCATCCATCTCATAATATTTGTCACTATAAAATAATATGAAAGTATTAAGTTTTTCAATAATACCCTTATTAATTGATATTTTAACTTACTTATTTTCCATATAATACTAATTAGTCATTATCTAATCGCTTTTAATAATTGTACAAAATCTGCTTTTAATAAGGGTATTTTAGTAAATAAGAGTTATTTTATTATTATAATTAGTACAATTAATAATTTTCTTAAATTGTGTGCATATTAATCCTAAAAAAACTAATAATATGAGATAGATAAAACATTATATTGGAATTCTAAAATAAATAGAAACAAAAATTTTAACATGGAAGTATTCATTCTCTAATACAATTAAGAATCTTAGAAATGAATGTATTAATAATACTAATTAAGAGGATGAAATAATAAAAATATTTATAAAAATATGATATTTAATTTAATAAATTAATAATTCAAAAAGTATATCCTACTAACATTTGCCCTTTAAAAACTAATAAATAAGACGTTTTTATTAAAAATAAATATAATATTTAATGCATTAGTATGCTATACTTTTCAGTAAAATATCATTTTTGTCTATAAAAAATTATACTCCCAATGTTTCTAGTCTCTCAATATAGTCGAGATTTGATTTTCATCCCTGTGGATTTAGTCCATTAATAAATTAAATACCTCTATCCAGTCCTTATCGATAAAAATATGTAGCTAATTCTTAGCATAATCTGTAGCAAAACTATGCAATAAGGACTAAATTGATGTGATTTCAATTTTCGAAGATCAAAATCACTAGTTTTAAATTGTAGGGATTAAAACCAAATCTTAATTATATTTTATGGACTAAAAACATATATATTTAACCCTATTTTTATTGTCATTTAAGGTAGTTGAACATTAGAGGTGTCAATATGTATTGTGGTCTATAAATCAACCTAAATCACCAAAAAATTGGATTGCAAAAAATAGTCTCAGTTATTTTTGCTATTTCATCATGAAGATTAGACTAAATTCAACCCGCATTTTTACTTTCCTTTTATTCTTATATTTTGTTTGTATTTTTGTAAATTTTTAAATTTCTTTTGCATTTCTTCAATTTCATATTTTTAGAGAATCCCCCACCCCTAATTTAAGTGAGCAACCTATTTAAGCCACATGAGATGGATTAATCTACATTATCTATTTTTTAACACACCCCTAACATGTGAGTCAAATTGTGTTGACTTCATTTTAACCAATTCGTGGTGGGTTAACCTAGGTGAGAGCTGAGTTTGTTTAACTTTTGCATCTTTAAACACAAATTGAAAAATATAATTAATATCCTTTTTCTTTAATAAAATTATTTTTTTAATTTTCTATATGTCATTTATGCATATCTCTCTCATCATTGATAACAATATGCATATCTCTCTCTTCATTGATAACAATATGTATTGATGGGCCCTACCTATTTAATGCATATGGAATGGAAAGTAAATACTAAAAAAATTCAAGTGAAAAGTCACGTGATTTTTTAACATGAAAATATAATTTCAAATTGTATTGTATGATTATTTGCATCTATATAACTCCTTGACCTTACTCATGAGACTTCGTACAAGAGAGAGTAAAAGTCCAGCAAAAGCATTATGGCTAAAATTGTCAGCGCATTTCTTCTGATGCTTGCCATGGCTTATGTGATCCAAGTTGCCTTTGTGAGTGAATCCTTCTCTTCCCTTCTATTCTCTCACACATACACTCTACCCCTAAACATATACATATATAATTGAAAGTTTTACTCTTTCTGATGGTGTTTAGTGTTAAATGAAAGGAAAATTCTTTCAAATTAATATCCTATAAAAAATTATGTATGTGTTATTTGTTATCCCTTTGTATTCATCTTGATATCTAATTTCTTCTTCTTTTCTTACTTCCTTAAATAAAAAAATCTACAGGCTGGTGGTGAAGGATCACTTCGTCCCCAAGGTATTAATTATGGGCTTCTAGCTAATACTTTTGAAAAAATACTTTTAAATAGGCACAAATGAAATGGACGTGGAAAAAGTTTAGTTTAATTTTCAGGTGTTGTTAACAAACCCAATTCTTGGTTGTGTTTTATTTTTCCAGATTGCCCCGGCGCTTGTGATTATCGTTGTTCCAAGACTCAATACAGGAAGGCGTGTTTGACCTACTGCAACATTTGTTGTGCAAAGTGCTTGTGTGTCCCATCAGGAACCTATGGTCACAAGGAAGAATGTCCATGCTATAACAATTGGAAGACTAAGAGAGGGACACCCAAGTGCCCCTAATTTGATTTATCTCATGCTCACATAATTGTTGGTCATACAAATTATAATGTAGTATAATAATGCTCTATTACTTTTTAAATAAAGTTTATATTGTTATAGTGGAGATAATACACATTCTTGAATTCTCAAACATGTTATGAGAGTGACATTCTCCTACGCTTGTGATTTTGGTAGTTTATTAGGAGTGTTTTGACTAACGTTAGACATATAAGTTACTTTAAAATTAAAGTTAAAACTAAGAGTGTTTTGAGATTTGATTTAATTTAAAAAGTATTTTTAAGTCAAAGGCCGTTGAAAATAGTTTTTAAGAAAATTACATTTTAAAAAATTTTCTTATATCAATTATATAACAATTCCAATGGACTAAAATTTGAAATAATGTTTTTGGATTAAAAAGTTTTTATAACTTGTTTTCCCTTCTGACACACTTTGCGAAAAAAGTAATTTTTAAAAGCAATGTTAGACAAACATTTAACAAGATGATACTTATTAAGTTTTTAAATCAATTTCATGCTTACATGTCCATAGGTTTTACACCAAATCTGTTTTTCACCTTGAACAGGAATGAACCACATGTTACATAATAGTTCGTCCAAATCAATATCATAAATGTTGTTGTATCAACTGGCTAGTTTTAAAGAGAGCATGCTCATCTTTGTGTTTGACTATGTTCGAGTCTTTGTTGAAGGAAACACAAAATCTAGTATCACAGTTGACTTATTGTAAATAGATTATAATTTAAGCCTTCAACTAAAAGTTAATTACCAATTTTTGTTCTCATTTATAATACTTTAAAATATGATAAATTATTTATCATTTAGACAATTATAAAAGAGATGATTTTAGAGATATATAATATATGAATGAGATAAAGGATATATTAAAAATGAAAAATAAATAAATATAAAGAACGATCTTAATTATTTTTATTAAGTAGCAATTGGCATGTGCACAAAATGGAATCAAACATATTGCTTTGTTTTTTGTTCTTTTTAGTTCTATCATTCTACAAGAAATAATTTATTGGTTTTTTAAGTTTTATGTTGCATCTTAGTCTATCTTTTAAGTACACCAAATATATAATAGAACACACATGTTATTGCTATCTCATTCTAACTTCTCTATAAAATATGAATATAACTCTTCTAAAGTGAGGGAAGGACACTTTAGAAAAAGATTAAAGACAATTAATTTCATTATTTATTATACATGTGCATATTTTTTATCTGAACTGTTGATTTGTCATTTGATGATTATGCTTACATTTTATCCTTTAAAGTGCACCTCTCAATTTTAAAAGCATCCAAATCTATGAATTAAATACTAGTTGAATCTATATGATATTATCTTATACAAGGGGAATATTTGCAACATACTTTATATGTTTAGTTTATTTTTAAAAGTTAAAACATCTTTTTAAAAAATGACCAATTTTCCGGGAAAGGATATTGACTTTTGCAAAGAGTGTGTTGAAGAATATGTTAAAAAGAGTGCATTACTAGCATTTATCTTAAAAAGAAACTTGAAAAGTTATAGGAGGGAAAAAGTTGTCACATATATTTGAAGTGAATATTGTAGTCACAAAAAAAGGGGATTAAATTGTGACCTATTAAAACTTTGATAATTTCTGCAAGAGCTTCTAAAATTATCCCTGCTCAAGAATATCTTCTTGGCTAATGTTAGAAGCTTTAGTATTCATATTATTAAATAAATCATAATGTTGAATATTCCAAATTATGATTTTGTCATTTAAGTGAAGCTATGTAATGAAAATAAAGTCCTTTCCTTTTTGAAAAGTTTCTTTTGAAAATACAAGTAATAATGTAACACCCTCATCACATGACGGTTATTACTCGACTAACTCGGTTGCGATTTGTTAATTAATCTCTTAATGAAGTGAAGAAAATTGGTGATTTTTTTTTTGTAAAACATATTAATAAATTATAATTGGGATGGAACCATGAGAACATATCAATGCGACAAATATCATTTCACTGCTATTCCAAATTACAACAGAAGTAATATACATTATATTAGGGTTTTAACATGCTACACTACAGAAGAAGTAGACCCTCTATGTGACTACACCCTATCTATACAGGATATTGCTGCTCATGTACACCCCTAAACACTATCGTTTGATTTGAACAAGATCCGGTTCGACCTGAACACCACGCCTATCTTCAGAACAACGTGCATCATTCTAGAGTCCATGCCCTTTTAGGTGCCAAAATAATGACGGACAACAAAAAGAAAGACAAGGGGGTGAGAACACTCTACATGAACTCACTTAACGCAGGATATAGTGTATAGAGCACACACACAGGAAAATCCACACAATTCAACCAAATAAGTACACACACACGACATCATCATGATGCACACCGACTATTGCATGCTTTGCAACTACAATGCTATAACTAATGCATGAGGGCCCGGGGAAAAATCACCATCCACAGTGCACACAGCAACTGCCCGACCATATATGTACAACGTATCAGGAGTTAGAGTCTGTACTAGCACAGGTACAAAGAGCATTGCTCAAATATTTTGGCCAAATCATTTTATCCGTCTTCCAGACAATCTCAACTGACCCCGAAACCTTGAGAGCGACAGGATAGTTAAGCCTGATTCCCTTCGTACTCGACAGTAGGGAGCGAGCCTACGTCACCTGAGCCTTTCTGGAACTCAACTATCCTCAGGGCTGGCATTCCATTTCAGGACCCGCTGGAGTTCTTTGCAAAACCCAGTGCACCCGTCCCAACCAGTTTCCCACTGTACCAAGTGTCAATGTCATATTAGGTCATAAGGTTCTCAACCTTGAACATCATCAATGCTTTATGATGCATGTCACACAAACGATGCTTCTCAACATACACATCCTTATAGGGAAAACCCATTGAATCATTCTACGTCACCACTCCCCGTGGTACGACCCGATTCAATGTCTTTCCTTCACAAGGAAATCCAAACAATGCTTTCTCAGCATACACAGTCCGTACAGGCAAAGCCCATTGAATCATTCTACGTCACCACTCCCCGTGGTACGGCCCGATTCAATGTCTTTCCTTCACAAGGAAAACCAAACCCCATCTCGGGTTAAAACCGCACTCTCTCACTAAGCTTCTCAAGTCTTATGCAGAAAGAGTGTGTTTGTTATAACTTTTAAGTTGATTTGTACTAATGTTTTTCTTAAAGTCAATGACCGCTTTCACTTAAGTCCTATAGTTTACTAAGACTTATGGTTGTGTCTTATGAATAGTGATACATCTCTTAATTTACCTTGTATGTATAATTAAGGTTAAATTCAATCCTTAATCATGATTATTCTTCCTTAATAGTTAAGCCAAATCTTTCTTAATTAAGTCTTAATCTTTGCTTAAGATCCTAATTAATTCCTAATCATTCCTTAATCTCTTCCTTAATCTTGGATTAAACTTTTAATTATACTTCATTAAAATTAATCATAATTACTTAGTTCTTAATCACCATTAAGTCTTAATTACATTATTAATACCACATTAATGACTAATGATTAAGATTAAAATCTTCATTAGGGTTAATTAAAGTTAATCTCAATTAATTCTTCCTTACTTAATTAACTTTAGTGGATTGACATAGTCAACTTAGGTGAGTTGGATTAATAAGCCCACTAATTAAACTTTGAGTCTTGATTTTGATGGGTAGGATTAGGGTTGGAGCCCAACACCAATTCAAGCCCAATGTACATTCACTATTTTTTTTTTTTTTGGCCTTAAGGCGAGTTCTATGAATTTTTTTTTAAGGCATTGGGTCTAAACTAGAGGCCCAATGGTTAGGTAACCCATAAGGGTCCATTTTCTCACATTACCATCAAGTTTTATGAAATTTAAGGTGACTTTTAGATGAGTTTATTTTTGTACCCGAATTTAACTTAGATATTTTACCCAAAAATTGTTTTCTTTTAACTTCACTTATCACTTTAAATGGTTACCCATTTTAACTTATTGGGCCACTAAGGCCCATAAACACATTAACACCAATTTCACTAACATTCCAAGATCAAACACATTCACTTCATGACTTTCTCATGAATGTGAATATGAACACCAAGAACATGATGAACACCAAGAACACAAAAATTCCAATAAATTCCAAAAATTCACAAACTCAAGTATAGTCATCCATAAGCATTTTAATCAAGCAATTTCATACAAATTCATCCAAATATGCCAAACAACATCATCAAGTCCATACTTTGTTCATAAGCCCAAAAACATCATTTTTCATGATCAAATCACACCAATCAATTTTATAACTTCAAACAATCACATGCATGCACTTAGATTCATCATACAAACATGTTACAATCATCAAATAAATTTTTAAACACATGCAGCCCATAAAAACTAAAATAGCCGAACGGTTTCAAGGAAAAAGGGGAAAAAAATTTTCAACCAAACTCATGACTTGCATGCTTCCAAAATCACTAAATAAGCACATTTCAAGCATCATATAAATTTTTAAAACAAACATGCAAACCATATACATACAGCCGAACCATTTCTTCAAAGAAATAGGTTCCAAGAATTCATTTTTTTAAGGGAAAAAGGTTTAGGGACAAGGATCAAGGGTAATCCTTAACTCTAGTCACCAATCCTACTAGAGTTCAAGGTTCTCCCCCCCCCCTTTACCTAAGGAAAATTCTTCTTGAAAAGGTGCAGCAAAATCCCAAACAGCTCCTCCTTTGAACTCCTCTTGATCACCCAAACAAACTTCTACAAAGGTTGGAGGCTAGATTTTTGTAGCTTAAGGTTCAAAGATGGAACATTTAGCTTGAAATGTGAAGGAGAAAAAAATGGAGATGGAGAGAATGGAAGGGAGGGGCTCACGACCTTGGAGAGGAAAAATGGAGAATGAGAAATTAATTTTGCATGTAGATGGAAGGAAGAAATGGACAAGTGTCTTGGTGGTTATGACATTTAAGTTTTTTCTTCACCTTATTTTTGACTTTTGGCTTAAGAAAGGATGTGAAGACAACATGTGTCACACATGCACACACACACACACACGGCTTTGGGAGAGGAGAAAGGAAGGATGATGCATATGTTTCTGGCCCGGATCAAGAGTATTCGGGCCCGGTTCCAGAAAGAGTAGGGGTAAAATGGAAATTTCACACCAAAATTCCCAAAATTTCCCAAAACATCTAGAGAAATTCCTATAATTGATCTAACCTATTTTAAGCCTATAAATGTGATTAGCGCTCACTTCTCACTTAAACTCTCTTATTTTCCAATTTTCCCAGTTTTTGCACACAATAGTCAATTTTTTTAATAAGAGTAAGCAGATAGAAAATTATGGCTTTACACACAAAAATTCTATAAAGTTATAAATATCATTTTCAATCCACTTTTAAGGTCCAAAGTATATTTTCCATATTATCCTACAAATTTTCATATGTTGGTTAGGGTTACACTGCTAATCAGGGGCATTTTGGTCTTTTTGCCCAAAAGTGCCAGAAAATTCTAAATAAATTTCTAAAAGTCGTTATTAATTACATTAAGACCATTTTGACTAAAATGTAGATCCCTTTTAAGTTTGTTCTATTTTTCATAATTAAATCTATATTTTCCTTAACTGTATAATTACTAAGGGTATTTCAGGTCATTTTCTCAAACACCTCTCTAAAAATAAATCATTTATAATTATGGTTGGAAAATTCCAAAAATATAATTTTGATTGTTTATCAATAGTTCCTAAATACCTCGTAATTAAATTTTTCTCTTTCTCATTTTAAAATTTTCTCTATCTTATTTATATACTGGTAGGGGAAATTGTGGGTGTTACAAATAACTTTAGGAAATCACATACATAGGTATTAGCTAGATTTGAAAATACTTGGTATGTAAATGAATTTGTTCTTCTTGATTTGAAGATTAATTTAATGAACTGATGCAAAAAAATGCTTCACTAAAGAGTTAAGGGAAGAAGAGAATGCTCACACTATTTTTATACTGGTTCACCCTTTAAACTTTAGGGCTACATCCAGTCCCTACCCAAGAATTAGGAGTTGCTCTCTGGAGCATTCCTGCTCAAGCGAGCAAATCCTCGCTTGAGCGAGTGCGCGCGAAATGAGTGTTTATGTCTCATTCTCGCTAAGTGTTTACACTCAATGGAATGTAACACTCATGTATGTCACTCTTTTTGGCTTTTTCTATAATGAAACTCTCTTGCCTCTTCTACTCGGTTGAGGTTGGTTTGATCTTGCAAAGATCAACAGTGAGACTAAGTCTTAACCCTTCCCAAATAGAAGCACACTAACAAAAGGAAAATATCTACTGAAAGAGGATTGGAATTTCCTAAGACAAAACAAAGAGTTGATGAGACAAGCAAGAAAAGCAAGCACTCAAGAAAGCTTATACACAAGAGTAGAAAGCAAACAAGACAAGACGAAAGAAATTGTAAAGAGAATTGTTTTTGGTGATTTTTTGAAAAGAGTTGCCAAAATTTGTTGTGTTTAGAAAAACAACAATTACAACTCAATTTACAGTATACAGAGATGAAAGAGAAAATTACAGTAAACTATCAACTGTATTGTTGGGATACTTTCTTTTGTTTTTCTTTTTATTTTTCTCTATTTTTTTGAATTTTTGACTTTTTGAGTGTCTTTTGACTTTTTCCCTTGTTGTTGACTTTTGCACTCTTTTTGCTTTTTACACCTCTTTTTGTATTTTTGGCAATATAATTTTTTTTGAATTTTCTTTGCCTCTTTTTTTTCTTTTTGGCTTTTTTCCCAACAGAATATTACAGAAATTTGTACAAAATTATAGAAGACTAAACTGCACCTACTGTAATTTTTTTGAGATTTTTGACACTAAACTGGTTCAAACGGTACCAAAAAAACAAAACAGACAGGCTGAATTCTAAAAACTGTAAAATAAAACGTTATGGCAACCTGATTTTAAAAAATTCCAAAAAAATTGCTTAGCACTTCCTTGTTGATTATACAAACACAATACGGTCACAGAAACGTGCTTGGTTCAATTTTAATATGCAAATTAAAATTTGAAGGAAAATCAACAATTGGAAATTTGTTAATCTTCTTCCAACTCTATGAACCAAAAATCAGCCTATTGGTGAGCGTTTTGCACAATCAAACAGGGAAAGTCCAAGGTAGAGATAGCAGTCAATTCAGATTTGCAATCAAAATTCCAAACAGACAAACAGAACAAGAGTAGAAAATTGAACAAAACAGTGCCCAAAAAATGGCTAAAAATGACAAAATAAAGAAGAAAATTGCGCAAAATGGAAGTAAAGGGGGAAACTGAAATTAAAAGGATGGGGAGGATAGAAATGTAAATGGCAGAAAGTAGAGGGGATGACAGAAATTAAAAGGATGGGGAAAGCAGAAATGTAAATGTCAGAAATGTAGAGGGAATGGCAAAAAATAAAAGGATGGGGAGGACTAAAATTAAATGACAGAATGTAAAAGGGGATGGCAGAAATTAAAAGGATGGGGAGGACAGAAATTAAATGGCAGAAAGTAATGTGGATGACAGAAATTAAAAGGATGGGGAGAAGCTGAAATTAAATGGTGGAAAATTAAAGGCGGAAGTAAAGAGATGAATATGAGGGATGAACAAGTAATGGTGAAGGGAAGAAAATGTAGGTGAACGATCTTTGGAAAAATGAAGACAACAATGCCTCCTCTTACCACACTTCACCAACAAACAAGCAGTCATAGCAGACAATTTGCAAGAATCACTCAAGAACAAGTATGAGCAATTGGAATAGGCATTTTAACAAACACCTAAGGGGTGGGATTAGAGGCCCAAAAACAGCCTCATACTAGCAAAAATTCACGTAAAGAACAAGCAATCAAACAATGCTGACAGCAGCAGAAAGGCACCTCGGGCCTGAGAACAATTCAGAGTCCAAGTTACAATTGAAACGAAGAGATGAATTACACTATTGTTTGATGAAAATTCTGCACCAAGAACAGCCAAGTGCAGCGCCCAAAAATGCTCCAAAATTTCTCAATTCAACAAGGCTCTGATGACCAATTGATCGTTGGATGGGTACAGATCTAGAATTGAGCAAAACAATCGCTTAGGATCATGAAAATCAAGCAATTATGCGGATGGAACAGCAAGTAGAAACCGTAAGAAAATGAAAGAAAATAAGGGAAAATGAAAGAAAAAGTGGGAGAGAAAGAGATGGTTGGGACGCCACTGAAGCAGGAATCCACCCACAGTAGATAAGTCCAATCGATAGACGCCACTAATTCAGGAGAATCAGATAAGTCTCTGGTTGGTTTAAGCAAGGACCACCAAGCCTACTATCAATTCACACTTGAGGAGAAATATGGGCATAATGCCTTTACTTAATTCATCAAGGTTGTAATTACAAGAGGAGGAGCCTACTATTTATAGGAGTAAGGGGGCGGCCATAATGAGGGAAAAAGGGGAAAAATAAAAGATGAGTGAAAAACACTCCTAATTGGGTGTTGAACCCCTATCCCTTTGGCTAATTAGCTAAGCTAATACCTAAGCCAATAAAACCATCATTTTAGCGCCCAAGATAGGAAGAAAAGGAAAAATTACAAGCATGTCCTAATTACATCCTAATTACATCTTAATCCTACTTTTATTAATCCTAATTAGGTGGAGTCTGGAATGTTGACTTGAGCCAATGGTCAAAGGTCAATGGGTTGACCATGTTGAGGGTGACTCGTGCTTGGTTCAGCTCCAAGCAATTCTAGCAGCTCCATGCTTGATCCTAGCCTTCAGCTGTTAGCCCAAAGTTCTACTGACAAGTGCCATCAGTTGTTGGGGACTTCCATTCATTTTTAGATTATAGTTTTCAGTTCTCTACTTTGTTCTGAATTTCTTTTTCTATCAATATGTTTTCAATCCTGTATAGAATTTCTGGTATATTTGGTGTATGACTAGAGCAAATTCAAGTTTCTTACACCCATTTGATCTAGAAATTGATCAGACATACCATAGGTTAGTTAGGCAGTCTAGGATTCCATCTGTTCATAAATCCATTAGTGATAGTGAGTCCATTCCTGACAGTGTGTATTCTGTTGTTTCTGTCAGTGATAGTGAATCTGATTCTTTTTCTTCTTCTTTCATTGATACTGAATTTGTTCCTGATATTATGGATGAAAGAACTTTGAGAGAACTTGCTTCACCTGATGTTAGCATCCAGACTTTATGCATACAATATCCTGATTTAGATGTACCCTGTGAGCTAAAGTCTGGATTAATTCATTTGCTGCCCAAGTTTCATGGTCTTGCAGGTGAGGATCCACATAAACACCTTAAGGAATTCCATATTGTCTGCACTACTATGAGACCACCAGGGGTTCCTAAGGATCACATAAAGCTGAAAATATTTCCATTCTCCCTACAAGACACAACAAAAGACTGGTTGTACTATCTTCCACCTCGATCAATCACTAGTTGGGATAATCTAAAGAGAATTTTTTTAGAAAAAAATTTCCCTGCATCCAGAGTGACTTCTATAAGAAAAGAAATTTGTGGTATAAGGCAAAATGAAAGGGAAAGTTTGTATGAATACTGGGAGAGATTTAAAAGACTCTGTGCAAGTTGTCCTCATCATCAAATTACTGAGCAACTCCCCATCCAATATTTCTATGAAGGTCTTTGATCCATGGATAGACAAATGACAGATGCAGCCAGTGGAGGAGCATTGGTGGATAAAACCCCAGTTGTAGCAAGGCAGTTGATAGAGAATATGGCTTCTAATAATCAGTAGTTTAATACCAGAAGCAATTCAGTGGCCTTAACTAGAGGAGTTCATGATATGGAGACTACATTTGCTACTGATCATAGAAAATTGGAAAACAAACATGATGATTTGGCTTCCCTAGTTAAGAAAATTGCAACATCTTAGAAGGTTGCTAAATTATGTGGGATTTGTACTTCTACTGATCATCCCACTGATGCCTGTCCCACTTTACATGAGTCTGAAGGAGAAGGAGTTGTTCCTCCTCAGGCTTATGCAGCAATTATCTATGGCAATGGCAGACCCCCTCCACAACAGCAATATAACCATGATCTTTCTTCTAATAGGTACAATCCGGGTTGGAGGAATCACCCAAATTTGAGATGGGGCAATTCTTCACAGCAGCAACAACCTTATGTTCATTATCAATCTCAAGCAGCTGGACCCAGTATACCTTACCAACCTCCACATGTACAGCAACAACAGTAATAGCAAAACCATCCTGCACCTTCAGTCACAGCTGTTGCACCTGTTAAGACTGAACCTTCCTTAGAAGAGTTAATGAGACATATGGTAGCTAATAATCTGAATTTCCAACAGTGGACAGAAGCAACTATTCAGAACCTGGAAAGTCAAATTGGTCAGATGGCTACCACTCTGAATCAACTGCAATCCCAAGTGTAACACCCACGTTTTTACCGTTTTGTCGTGTTGTGTGTTTTATTGAATTTTGAGTGATTAAAATTATTTTTAATCATCAAAATTTATATTTTTGAGTTTAGGAATGAATTTCCTATTTTTCTAGAATTTTTGGGAATTTTTGGGATTTTTCTGTGAAAAATGACCTTTTTGTCCCTACTGTCCCTTGAACCGGGCCCGAGTACTCTTGATCTGGGCCAGAAAAATTGCACAAACCTCCCCTTGACTTCTCCTACAAGTCGTGCATGCGGAGAGCCATTCATGGAAGCCACTTGTAATTATCTTTCTTTTTCTCCAAGCCATGTGTAAAAAGTAAGCTTTATGGCATTTATAACACCATAAACTCACTTTTCTCTTTCCTTCCCACACATGCAAAGCTAGTTATTTCTCTCATTTCTCTCTTCTCTTCTCCTCTTGGCCGTGAACTCCCTCTCCATTTTCTCTCAATCTCCATTTTTTCTTCCAACACATTCAAAGCTAAGGTTCCATCTTTGAACCAAAGCATCAAACACCTAGCCTTCTAGCCTTGCAAAACTCTTGTTGGTGACCAAAGGAAGGATTTTTGGGGCTATTTTGGGAGCTGTTTCAAAGGATGTTGCTGCACATTATTTTGAGGAAATTCCTTAGGTAAGGGGGGGAGAACTTGAACTCTAGTAGGATTGGTGACTAGAGTCAAGGATTGCCCTTGATCCTTGTCTTTATTCTTGTTTTTCCCTTGAAAAAATGAGTTGTTGGAACCTATCTCTTGTGAGATATGGTTCGGTTATTTCACCATAGTCTTGCATGGTGATTTTGATTGGTTGATGATGCTTGAAAAATGCTTGGATGATGTTTTGAATTACATACAAACCATGCTTTTGCTTGAAAAAAAATCTCCATTTTTCTCCTATATGGTTCGGCTATTTTGATTTAATGGGGCTGCATGTTTCTAAAATTTTATTTGATGTTGGAAATGTGTTTTGATGATGGATTTATGAACATGCATGAAGTTGTTGAATTTATGAAATTGTTTGGATGATTGATTCTTGAAAAATGATGTTTATGAACTTAGAAATAAAGTTATGAACTTGAATATGTGTATGGATGATGTTGGATGAATTAGCATGATATTTGTTGTTTATAATGCTTGTTGATGATTGTGTTGAATTTTGGTAAAGTTTGGATGTTGTTGGAAAATTGGTGTTTTGATGAACATTCAAGGTGTTCTTCGTGTTCTTGAGGTTGTTCTTGATGAAACTCATCAAGAATGCTTTTTGATCTTGAAAAGGTCAAGTGAAAATGAAAATTATGTTTTTGGGCCTAAATGGTCCAATAGGTTAAAACACTAAATTTACCAAAAGGATTTTAATTTAATTAATAAATTTTGGAAAATATAAAAGGAACTAAATTCGAATTCCAAGTGTAGTCCAAATAAAAGTCAACACAAAAGTCAACATTTTGACTTGTCATGTGTAAAAATGGGCTCCTATGAGTCATCCAACCTTTGGGTCTTTGGTTCAGGCCCAAAACCTTCAAAAAAAGAGAGTCAAAGACTCATTAAAAGTCAACCAAAAATAATTTATGGAATTGGGCTTAGATTAGAGTTGGACTTCAACTCTAATCCAAGTTATTAAAATTAAAATTTAGAAATTAATTAGTGAGCTTAACTAATTTAATTATCTAAGTTAATTAATCAAATCTACTTAAGATAATTAAGAAAAATTAATTAAAGCTAAAAGTTAATTAACCTTAATGAAGTATTAATTAAGTAATTAAGCCTTAATGATGATTAAGAACTGATTAATTATGATTAACCTTAATCAAATATAGTTAAAAGCTTAATCCAAGATTAAGAAAGAGATTAAGGGATAATTAGGAATTAATTGGGACCTTAAGTAGGGATTAAAATTAATCATAGTTCAGTTAATGAAGACTAATTATAATTGAGGGTTAAACCTAATCTTAATTAGGGGAAGTGATGCTATCCATAAGACACAATCATAAGTCTTAGTAAGTTATAGGATTCAAATGGAAATGAATACTGATTCAAAGAGGAACATTAGTGAAAACTACCTTAAAAGATTATAACCAACGGGGAATTCTACGGTGAGGTACCTTAATAGGTGCCTCACCGTGTACCCCTTGATTTAGGGGCATGTTAGAAAAAAAACTATTTTTAAAATTTACAATATGGTCCTCAAAATATTTTTAGAATTTGCAATATGGTCCTTTCTACGGTGAGGTACCTTAATAGGTGCCTCACCGTGTACCCCTTGATTTAGGGGCATGTTAGCAAAAAAACTATTTTTAAAATTTACAATATGGTCCTCAAAATATTTTTAGAATTTGCAATATGGTCCTCTAGGAGGACCATATTGCAAATTCTAAAAATATTTTTTTGCTAACATACCCCTAAATCAATGGGTACACGGTGAGACACCTATTAAGGTACCTCACCGTAGAATTCACCTATAACCAACACACTCTTTCTGCATAAGACTTGAGAAGCTTAGTGAGAGAGTGTGGGTCCAACCCAAGATAGGGTTCGATTTTCCTTGAACGAAAGACATTGAATCGGGTCGTACCACGGGTAAGTGGTGACGTTGAATGATTCGATGGGCTTTGCCTGTAAGGATTGTGTATGCTGAGAAAGCATTGTCTGGTTTTCCTTGAAGGAAAGACATTGAGTCGGGCCGTACCACGGGTAAGTGGTGACGTTGAATGATTCGATGGACTTTACCTGAAAGGATGTGAATGTTGTAGGCATTGTTGTGTGACATGCATCATAACGCATTCTTGATGATCGAGGTTGAAAACCTTGCGACCTATATGGCAGTGACACTCGGTACAGTGTGAAACTGGTAGGGACAGGTGCACTGGGTTTTGCAACGAACGCCAGCGGGTCCTCGAGGGGGGATGTCAGCCCTGAGGATAGTCAGGTCCCAAAATGGCTCAGGTGACGTAGGCTCGCTCCCTACTGTCGAGTAAATGGGGTACAGGCTTGACTATCCTGTCGCTCTCAAGTTTTCAGGGTCAGTTGAGATTGTCTGGAAGTCGGATAAAATTGGCCAAAAGAAAAATATAAGTACCGCGCTAGTACAGACTCTAACTCCTGATACGTTGTGCATATATGGTCGGGCAGTTGCTGTGTGCACTGCGGATGGTGATGTTTCCCTGGGCCCGCATGCATTAGTCTATATGCATCATGATGATATAAGTTGTATTCATTGTTGAATGAATTGTGTGAATACCTTGTGTGTATGTATGCTCTAGTTTACTGTGTCCTACATGTTGTGAGTTCATGCGATGTTCTCACCCTTCTTTTCTATCTCTTGTTGCTGTGTTCTTCTCGTCACGTCGATAGCCGGTATCGGAGAATTCAGCTATGACATCGATGCAAGTGCGGCTACGGTGGATGCCGAGAGGCACCTGGAGGGTGACAAACATCCCTCGCAAATGTGAGTTTTCGGGGGAAGTCCGTGTCATCATCTCTCATCCCGGACTTCCGCTTGTACCAAAGTTGGATTTCATTGTGCCTGTGACTCTCGAGTTCCCGACGCCACCTAGCTTGGTGCGCTACACTACCTTCCGTCCTTCACGTCGTCGCCCCGCTTCTTCTTCGTCGTCGCGGTCATCTCGGATGGCTGACATGGTCGGACTAGACTCTCCTAGGTACTCACCTTCTTCTGAGGCGTCAGATTCTCAGCCTATGCGTCCTGATGCGCAAGGCCGCTCTCTCACAAGTAAGCTAGATCTGATTGTGATTAACGACACCTCAGATGAGGAGGAGGCCCCTGGAGAGAATTCAGAGGAGGATCCAGAGGAAGAGGAGCCGGAGGAAGATCCATCTAGTGACGATTAGGACTAGTGTGGTTTGAGTCTAGGTAGTATCAGCTCTGATTTAGTGACCTCTCATTTTGTATTTTGTTCGAGGTCTTGTTTATTTTGGTTTGCTACCAGAACTCGTATTTTGATGTGGATATCTGGATAGCTCGAGAGATACACTGAGGTTATGTTGTATGTATATATTCATGTTGTTTCCTTTTCTTATGCTGATTTTATAACTGCGTGTATGTTGTGTATGTGCGCGAGGTAATAACCGTCTAGATGTTTTAGGAAAGCGAGTTTCAAATTAAGGAAAGGATATTTCGTAAATACTTAAAATGAAATTAGAGATGTAATAGGTTGGTGACGAATAAACCCCTTTCAAAGAAAAAAAATAATTCCGTATTTTGACGTTTCTAAAAACATAAAGTTCGACGGTCACGTGTCATATGTGATATTCTTAGCGGTATAACTAAGGGTGTCGCATTTAGGTGGTATCAGAGCTGTTCTTTCCTTTTGGCCTCGGGTATGGTCTATAATACCCTTCCATCTGTGTTTACTTTGTGTTGATTGTTTGTTTGTGTGAATTGTTTGCCTTGTGTGGACTGTTTGCTCTTGTATTACTAGTTGTACAAAGGTAGTGATATGAGAATCTATGTAGAGTTACTTGTTCTTGCTTGAATGGTTCTACATGAAACGAAAGAAATTGATGTACTCTGTGAATGCAGGATTACATGGCAGGAAGAGGTAACCCTGTGATGAACGATCTCCTGGGGAGAATCGCGGACATTCTAGAGAACCAACAACAAACGTTGAACGAGATGAACCAAGCTCGCAATCAGAATCAGAACAACATTCCTGACGCTTATCGTGGGCTGTCTACCTTCAAGAAGAACAACCCGCCGCAATTCAAAGGAGGTCATGACCCGGATGGATCTCAGCTATGGTTAGAAGAATTGGAGAAGATTTTCTTGGCTATGGGCTGTCCTGACGAGCAGAAGGTAACATTGCCTGTGTTCATGATGGTTGGGGAAGCTCAGCACTGGTGGGAGTATGCCAGGCGTCAGTTAGAAGCGACTGGGAGGCTGATTACCTGGAATTTGTTCAAGGAGACCTTTCTCCAGAAGTATTTTCCGACCGATCTGAGTAAGCGTAAGGAAGTGGAGTTCCTGAAACTAGAGCAAGGGAGTATGTCTGTTGGGGAGTACGCAGCAAAGTTCGAGGAGCTGTCCAAGTTCTGCCCATACTTCCAGAACACCATAGATAAGGGATCCAAGTGCTCGAAGTTTGAAAGTGGATTGAGGCCAGAGATCAAGCAAGCCATTGGCTATCAACAGATCACTGAGTTTTCTAAGATGGTTAACATATGCCGCATCTTTGAGGACGACACCAAAGCGAGACAAGCTCATTGGAAGAATTCCGGCCCGCAAAGGAACAAACCTAAGGTGACACAAGAAAGGAGGAAGCCCTACTTTGTCCCAAGGGACAACTTTGGCTCATCATCTGGGAGCGCCATGAGACCGCAATCAATGGTTGCTAGTGGGGGAAGTCCTGCAAGCAGTACCGGCAACAACTACGCCAGCTGCCCGCGTTGTAAGAAGAACCATCTCCTGAAGGACTGTTCGTACAAGAACCAACCTGTCAATCCATCTGTCAAAACCGTCTATTATTATTGCAAACAAAGTGGCCATTTTAAGAGGGATTGCCCTGCTTTGAGAGGAAGTGGTAGTGGTGTTGCAAGTGCACCTGTGTCGAATCTGAATGCACAAGCTGGAAGACCCAGAACCAGAGGCAGAGTGTTCACCATGAGCGGTGCTGAAGCTGTTGAATCCGAGGATCTGATCCAAGGTAACTACGTTATAAGTGGAATTCCTTTAATTGTATTATATGATTCGGGTGCGACACATTCTTTTATTTCTCTGGAGTGTGTGAAACGATTGAAATTGCTTGTTGCTAAATTACCCTATGATCTTGTTGTTTCTACTCCTACTGCTAAACCTGTGATCACTTCATTAGCTTGTTTGAACTGTCCTATCACCATTGGTGATAAAACCTTCTCTACTGATTTGATTTGTTTGCCTCTTTCTCAACTTGATATTGTTTTCGGAATGGACTGGTTATCTCCAATCGAGTCCAACTTGACTGTCATAGCAAATCTGTCGTGTTTAATTCTTTATCTTCCTCTACTTCTGATTCCATAAGTACGAGATTCTTGTCCGCCAACCAAGTGAATGCTTCTTTGAGAGAAGGAACTCAAATCTACATGATATTTTCTTCTTTGGAGGAAGAGCATGCAGAGCATCTTAGAGTAGCCTTGCAGACCCTGAGGGATAGAAAGTTGTACGCTAAGCTATCTAAGTGTGAATTCTGGTTAAAGGAAGTGAACTTCCTAGGCCATGTGATCTCTAGTGGAGGAGTTAGCGTAGACCCAGCTAAGGTAGAAACTGTGTTACAGTGGGAAGCACCTAAGACTGTGGCGGAAGTGAGAAGCTTTTTGGGGTTAGCCGGTTACTACCGTAAGTTTATTGAGAATTTTTCTAGGTTAGAAACTCCGTTGAACCGTCTGATAGGAAAGAACAACCTTTCATTTGGAGCCAGAAGTGTGAGGATAATTTTCAGGAACTGAAAAAGAGGTTAACTTTTGCGCCTGTTTTAGTCTTACCTGACCCACAAGAGAGTTTTGAAGTGTATTGTGATGCTTCGAAACAAGGATTAGGCTGTGTGTTGATGCAAAAAGGAAAAGTAGTGGCTTATGCCTCTAGGCAACTGCGAACACACGAAGTAAATTACCCTACGCATGATCTAGAGTTGGCTGCCATAGTTTTTGCTCTGAAGATTTGGAGGCACCATCTGTATAGCGCTAGGTTTGAATTCTTCAGTGACCATAAGAGCTTGAAGTATCTGTTTGATCAGAAGGAGTTGAATATGAGACAAAGGCGATGGATGGAGTTTTTGAAGGATTATGATTTTAGTGTGCAGTACCACCCTGGGAAAGCCAATGTCGTAGTGGATGCGTTGAGTAGGAAATCTTTGCATATGTCAGTAATGATGGTTAAGGAGCTAGAACTGATAGAAGAGTTTAGAGACCTGAACCTATATGTTGGATTTGGTCCTAAGAGTGTGAGATTGGGAACTTTGAAGATTTCAAATGATTTCTTGGAGCAAGTTCGTGTAGCACAGGAAGTGGATCAATCTTTGCAAGTTTTGAAGGACCTAGTCCCTAAGAAAAGAGAATCTGAGTTTTGTAAAGAAACTGATGGAATTATTAGATTCAAGGGTAGGATATGTGTACCTAGTAATAAGGAAATAAGGATACTGATCTTAGAAGAGGCTCATAAGAGTGGATTGAGTATTCACCCTGGAACAACTAAGATGTATCAAGATCTGAAGATGTTTTGGTGGTCTGGAATGAAAAAGGAAGTAATGAGGTTACATGGGATTCCGTCTAGCATAGTGTCAGATAGAGACCCTAGATTTAAATTCAGACTTTAGAGTAGTCTGCAGCAAGTATTAGGAACCAAGATTTAGATGATTCAGGAAAGGATGAGAATATCACAGAGCAGGCAGAAAAGTTACTATGATCGGAGGAGGAAACCCCTTGAATTCAAAGAAGGAGACCATGGTTTTTTGAGAGTTACACCAATGACTGGGGTTGGTAGGGCAATGCGATCTTGAAAGCTCACGCCTAAATTTGTTGGTCCCTATCAAATTCTGAAAAGAATTGGTGTTGTTGCTTACCAAATTGCCTTACCGCCTTTTCTTTCTAATCTTCATGATGTATTCCATGTGTCACAACTCCGAAAGTATATTCCTGACCCTTCGCACGTCATGGAACCCGACGTAATACAATTAAAAGAAAATTTAACTTATGAGGTATTACCGGTGCGAATCGGGAACCGAAGGATTAAGCAGTTAAAAGGAAAAAGGGATTCCGTTGGTAAAGGTTATTTGGAGTACAACTGATGAAGAGAATGCAACCTGGGAATTGGAAAGAGCAAACGAAGAAGTCCCATCCTCATTTATTTCGAGAAGGTACGCACAAATTTCGAGGACGAAATTTCTTTTTAGGAGGGGAGAGATGTAACACCCGCGTTTTTACCGTTTTGCCGTATTGTGTGTTTTATTGAATTTTGAGTGATTAAAATTATTTTTAATCATCAAAATTTATATTTTTGAGTTTAGGAATGAATTTCCTATTTTTCTAGAATTTTTGGGAATTTTTCTGTGAAAAATGACCTTTTTGCCCCTACTGTCCCTTGAACCGGGCCAGAAAAATTGCACAAACCTCCCCTTGATTTCTCCTACAAGCCATGCATGTGGAGAGCCATGCATGGAAGCCACTTGTAATTATCTTTCTTTTTCTCCAAGCCATGTGTAAAAAGTAAGCTTTATGGCATTTATAACACCATAAACTCACTTTTCTCTTTCCTTCCCACACATGCAAAGCTAGTTATTTCTCTCATTTCTCTCTTCTCTTCTCCTCTTGGCTGTGAACTCCCTCTCCATTTTCTCTCAATCTCCATTTTTTCTTCCAACACATTCAAAGCCAAGATTCCATCTTTCAACCAAAGCTTCAAACACCTAGCCTTCTAGCCTTGCAAAACTCTTGTTGGTGACCAAAGGGAGGATTTTTGGGGCTGTTTTGGGAGCTGTTTCAAGGGCTGTTGCTGCACCTTATTTTGAGGAAATTCCTTAGGTAAGGGGGTGGGGGGAGAACTTGAACTCTAGTAGGATTGGTGACTAGAGTCAAGGATTGCCCTTGATCCTTGTCTTTATTCTTGTTTTTCCCTTGAAAAAATGAGTTGTTGGAACCTATCTCTTGTGAGATATGGTTCGGCTATTTCATCATATCCTTGAATGGTGATTTTGATTGGTTGATGAAGCTTGAAAAATGCTTGGATGATGTTTTGAGTTACATGCAAACCATGCTTTTGCTTGAAAAAAATTCTCAATTTTTCTCCTATATGGTTCGGCTATTTTGATTTAATGGGGCTGCATGTTTCTAAAATTTATTTGATGTTGGAAATGTGTTTTGATGATGGATTTATGAACATGCATGAAGTTGTTGAATTTATGAAATTGTTTGGATGATTGATTCTTGAAAAATGATGTTTATGAGCTTAGAAATAAAGTTATGAACTTGAATATGTGTATGGATGATTTTGGATGAATTAACATGATATTTGTTGTTTATAATGCTTGTTGATGATTGTGTTGAATTTTGGTAAAGTTTGGATGTTGTTGGAAAATTGGTGTTTTGATGAACATTCAAGGTGTTCTTCGTGTTCTTGAGGTTGTTCTTGATGAAACTCATCAAGAATGCTTTTTGATCTTGAAAAGGTCAAGTGAAAATGAAAAATATGTTTTTGGGCCTAAATGGTCCAATAGGTTAAAACACTAAATTTACCAAAAGGATTTTAATTTAATTAATAAATTTTGGAAAATATAAAAGGAACTAAATTCGGATTCCAAGTGTAGTCCAAATAAAAGTCAACACAAAAGTCAACATTTTGACTTGTCATGTGTAAAAATGGGCTCCTATGAGTCATCCAACCTTTGGGCCTTTGGTTCAGGCCCAAAACCTTCAAAAAAAAGAGAGTCAAAGACTCATTAAAAGTCAACCAAAAATAATTTATAGAATTGGACGTAGATTAGAGTTGGACTTCAACTCTAATCCAAGTTATTAAAATTAAAATTTAGAAATTAATTAGTGAGCTTAACTAATTTAATTATCTAAGTTAATTAATCAAATCTACTTAAGATAATTAAGAAAAATTAATTAAAGCTAAAAGTTAATTAACCTTAATGAAGTATTAATTAAGTAATTAAGCCTTAATGATGATTAAAAACTGATTAATTATGATTAACCTTAATCAAATATAGTTAAAAGATTAATTCAAGATTAAGAAAGAGATTAAGGGATAATTAGGAATTAATTGGGACCTTAAGTAAGGATTAAGATTAATCATAGTTCAGTTAATGAAGACTAATTATAATTGAGGGTTAAACCTAATCTTAATTAGGGGAAATGATGTTATCCATAAGACACAATCATAAGTCTTAGTAAGTTATAGGATTCAAGTGGAAATGAATACTGATTCAAAGAGGAACATTAGTGCAAACTACCTTAAAAGATTATAACCAACACACTCTTTCTACATAAGACTTGAGAAGCTTAGTGAGAGAGTGCGGTTCCAACCCAAGATAGGGTTCAGTTTTCCTTGAACGAAAGACATTGAATCGGGCCGTACCACGGGTAAGTGGTAACGTTGAATGATTCGATGGGCTTTGCCTGTAAGGATTGTGTATGCTGAGAAAGCATTGTCTGGTTTTCCTTGAAGGAAAGACATTGAGTCGGGCCGTACCACGGGTAAGTGGTGACGTTGAATGATTCGATGGGCTTTACCTGAAAGGATGTGAATGCTGTAGGCATTGTTGTGTGACATGCATCATAACGCATTGTTGATGATCGAGGTTGAAAACCTTGTGACCTATATGGCAGTGACACTCGGTACAGTGTGAAACTGGTAGGGACGGGTGCACTGGATTTTGCAAAGAACGCCAGCGGGTCCTTGAGGGGGGATGCCAGCCTTGAGGATAGTCAGGTTCCGAAATGGCTCAGGTGACGTAGGCTCGCTCCTTACTGTCGAGTAAATGGGGTACAGGCTTGACTATCCTGTCGCTATCAAGTTTTCAGGGTCAGTTGAGATTGTTTGGAAGTCGGATAAAATTGGCCAAAAGAAAAATATAAGTACTTGCGCTAGTACAGACTCTAACTCCTGATACGTTGTGCATATATGGTCGGGCAATTGCTGTGTGCACTGCGGATGGTGATGTTTCCCTGGGCCCGCATGCATTAGTCTATATGCATCATGATGATATAAGCTGTATTCATTGTTGATTGAATTGTGTGAATACCCTGTGTGTGTGTGTGTATGCTCTAGTTTACTGTGTCCTACATGCTGTGAGTTCATGCGATGTTCTCACCCTTCTTTTCTATCTCTTGTTGATTTGTTCTTCTTGTCAAGTCGATAGCCGGTATCAGAGATTTCAGCTATGACATCGATGCAAGTGCGGCTACGGTGGATGCCGAGGGGCACCTGGAGGGTGACGGACATCCCTCGCATATGTGAGTTTTCGGGGGAAGTCCTTGTCATCATCTCTCATCCCGGACTTCCGCTTGTACCAGAGTTGGATTTCATTGTGCCTGTGACTATTGAGTTCCCGACACCACCTAGCTTGGTGCGCTACACTACCTTCTGTCCTTCACGTCGTCGCCCCGCTTCTTCTTCGTCGTCGTGGTCATCTCGGATGGCTGACATGGTCGGACTAGACTCTCCTAGGTACTTACCTTCTTCTGAGGCGTCAGATTCTCAGCCTATGCGTCCTGATGCGCAAGGCCTCTCTCTCACAAGTAAGCTAGATCTGATTGTGATTGACGACAGCTCGGATGAGGAGGAGGCCCCAGGAGAGAATTCAGAGGTGGATCCAGAGGAAGAGGAGCCGGAGGAAGATCCGTCTAGTGACGAGTAGGACTAGTGTGGTTTGAGTCTAGGTAGTATCAGCTCTGATTTAGTGACCTCTCATTTTGTATTTTGTTCAAGGTCTTGTTTATTTTGGTCTGCTACTAGAACTCGTATTTTGATGTGGATATCTGGATAGCTCGAGAGATACACTGAGGTTATGTTGTATGTATATATTCATGTTGTTTCCTTTTCTTATGCTGATTTTATAACTACGTGTATGTTGTGTATATGCGCGAGGTAATAACCGTCTAGATGTTTTAGGAAAGCGAGTTTCAAATTAAGGAAAGGATATTTCATAAATACTTAAAATGAAATTAGAGATGTAATAGGTTGGTGACGAATAAACCCTTTTCAAAAAAAAAATAATTCCGTATTTTGACGTTTCTAAAAACAGAAAGTTCGACGGTCACGTGTCATATGTGATATTCTTAGCGGTATAACTAAGGGTGTCGCACCAAGGTTCAGACAAACTCCCCACTCAGACAGTTTTCAACCCAAGGAATGTTAGTGCAATCACCTTGAGGTTTGGAAAGAATGTTCAGGCATCTTATAAGCAACAATCTGAGCATGTAGATGAGACTCGGACAACAGAAAGTACTTCAGAAGGTACACTTTAGAAGGTTTAGAAGATAAAGGTAAGACTCAAACAGCTGAAGTCTCTGAGCACTTCATCCAATAGGTCAACCCTTTAGCAAGTTCACCTTCAGATAGGGTACCCTCTGAATGACCTTCAGACAGTAAGTGTGTTTTTGTTCCTCTTCCATTCCCTCAGAGAGTTGTTCAAAAAAGTACAAAATTGGAAGAGGTTGATAAGGAGATCTTGGAGACTTTCAGAAATGTAGAGGTTAATATACCTTTACTTGAGGCTATAAAGCAAATCCCAAGGTATGCCAAGTTTCTGAAGGATCTGTGCACCCATAGGAGACGTCTGAAGGGAAATGAAAGGATAAGCATGAGAAGGAATGTCTCTATACTTATTGAAAAACCCGTGACCACCATTCCAGAGAAATGCAAGGACCCAGGAACATTTACTATCCCTTGTGTTATAGGCAGTAACAAGTTTGATAATGCTATGCTTGATTTAGGATCATCAATTAATGTTATGCCTCTATCTGTTTTCACATCTTTATCTCTTGGTCTCTTGCAAACTACATGTGTTGTTATTCAATTAGCAAATAGAAGCACAACCCACCCTGCAGGCCTTATTGAAGATGTGTTAGTCAGGGTGAATGAACTCATCTTCCCTGTTGACTTCTACATATTGGATATGGAGGGAGGAGACCATTCTCTGGTACAGCCCCTATTATCTTAGGCAGGCCCTTTCTGAAGACAACTCATACAAAAATTGATGTTCATGCAGGAACACTCACGATGGAATTTGGAGATAGTGTGGTTAAATTTAATATTTTAGATGCTATGAAACATCCTATTGAAAATCACTCTATTTTCCATGTTGATATACTTGATGAACTTGTGGATAATGAGTTGTCTGAATTATTGGAGGAATTAAACTTTCCTGACTTGTCTGATTTCGGTGATGTCTACATTTGTGATTTATGTTTAGATTCCTCTAAGTGTAGTATGTGTGTTGAAATAGATGAGTATTTATCTACTGATTATTCTATTGATTTTTCAGCAGGTTTTGGTATTGATGCACCAGCAGATCCAGTTGATTCAGAATACACAGATTTGACTTCAGAAGGTACATTTCAGCAGGTTGCAGAGGTTTCTACGAGTACCAGATTGCTACCCTCTATTGTCCAGCCACCATCATTAGAGCTAAAGCCCCTTCCTTCTCACCTTAAGTATGCTTATTTGGAGGATGAGCAGAAGCTTCCAGTTATCATCTCCACTGCCCTTTCTGCTAATCAAGAGAAGAGGCTATTGAAGGTGGTTAGAGATAATAAGAGGGCAATTGGCTGGACTTTAGCAGAAATACCAGGTATTAGCCCCTCCACGTGCATACACCAGATTTTATTGGAAGATGGGGTTAAACCTGTAAGGCAACCTTAGAGAGGATTAAATCCCCAAATTCTTGATGTGGTTAAGAAAGAGGTCACCAAGTTGCTACAAGCTGGTATTAGATATCCCATTCCAGATAGCACTTGGGTGAGCCCAGTTCAGGTGGTACCAAAGAAATATGGGATTACAGTTTTAAAAAATGAGAAGGATGAGATGATTCCTACTAGGGTGCAGAACAGCTGGAGAGTCTGCATAGATTACAGGAAGGTCAACCAGGCAACCAGAAAAGATCACTTTCAACTTCCCTTTATTGATTAGATGCTGGAACGCCTAGAAGGTAAGTCACACTATTGTTTCTTAGATGGTTTCTCTGGATATTTTCAAATAAGTATTGCACCAGAGGACCAACATAAGACTACATTTACCTGTCCTTTTGGTACCTTTGCTTACAGAAGAATGCCTTTTGGCCTATGCAATGCTCCTAGTACTTTTAAGAGATGCATGATGAGCTTATTTGCTGACTTACTTAAGCATTGCATAGAAGTTTTCATGGATGATTTCAGTGTATATGGCTCCACTTTTGATGAATGTTTGGACAGTCCAACCAGAGTGCTCAAAAGGTGTATATAGACTAACCTTGTTTTAAACTTCCAAAAATGTCATTTTATGGTAGAACAGGGGACAGTCTTAGGCCATATCATCTCAAAAAAAGGCATTAAGGTAGATCCTGCAAAATTCAATGTTATTTCACACTTGCCTTACCCCTCTTGCGTGCGAGAGGTTAGATCTTTTCTTGGACATGCTGTTGGAACCACAGGAAACACTAGAAGGGGGGTTGAATAGTGTTTTATAATCTTTAACAGATTTTTCTGAAAACCTTTTAACAAGCAAACTGAGTTTGAAAATATTTGGGCAACCTTCCGAAACTGGAAGTTCAGCAACTTGCTGATGCAACTCAGAAGGTTGGATAAAAACAATTTTGAAGTATTTTCTCATGAAGAAAAGATTGTTTTCTGCGTCGATTTATAAAACAACTTTTCTTAAACCCTCCTTGGTTAGATAAAACAGATAACAGTGGAAAGTAAAAGAGTTAAGGGTAGAGAGAATTTAGCCACAAAAATTTATCCCGGTTCACCCACTGACCCAGTGAGCTACGTCCAGTCACAAGGCAAACCACCACTGGATTTTCACTAATCCCGCAAGATTACAAGTATTATTTGCACACCTAGCCTCTCCAGGCTCAACAAGTATTCTTTGACACAGCCTCTCCAGGCTAAACAAGTATTCTTTGTTCCTCCAAGCCTCTCCAGGCTCTCAGACACTTAACCAAGTGTAACCCAAGTATTATTTAACAAACAAGCCTCTCCAGGCTCAACAACCGAGTATTCTTTGTTTCACCAAGCCTCTCCAGGCTCTCAGACACTTAACAGTGTTTACAAAGATAAATAGTTTAAGTTTATGAGAAACTTAAACAGTGGTTCTCTTGTACAAAGGAATGACTGAGTACCACTCAGGATACATAGGATAAATTCTAAGTACAAGAAAATGAGATATAACAGAGTGTTTGGCTTGGAATAGATCTTCTTTTGATTTGGCCGATTCACTCTTCTTCTCTTTTCTTTTATGGAGAGCTCCTTTTGCTTTTCACGCTTTCTTGATCTTTTTCTCTTGAGCGTGCTTCTCTCTTGCGTGTTCTCTGAGTGGCTTTCTCAAGTATTTTTTATCAGCGGCTTCAGAGTATATCTTTTAATAATATGGCTGACACGTTCAAAGTCTTGAATGAAGCTATTTATAGAGGCTAGAAATATAACCGTTGAGAGGTTGCTTGGTTACCGTTGAGAAATGGCCTATAGATTTTGACTTGAATAGAGTAGGTGTGCAAAGATAACACTTCTCTGACACACAGCAGGTACAGAGATTCCTTTTACGTGTACGATGTTCCATAAGATGCGGAAAGAACTCTGTAAAAGCTTCTTTTTGTAGATGATGGCAGAAGACGTTTAGAGACCTTTAAGTCTTTACACAGAGTGCCTTCTGACTTTGACAGATACTATGTTGCACGAATTCAGTAAGACTTCTCATCATAAAGAATGGTACACATCATCAGAGGATTGAGAGAGTCTTCAGCAGATCCAAGTTCTTCAGAGACTTCTTCATTTCTGCAAGCTCGAATTGCCACGTCGTCGAGTGATAGTTCAGAGAGTATGTGTTCAGCAGGTACATACTTTCAGCAGGTTGGTCAATTCTTCAGATAGTTGCTTTAACTTGAGGATTTGATTATTTCAGAGTTGCTGCAATAATAAAGACAGACTACCTTTCTCAGTAGCATCTGTTTATATAATCAAATTTGTTAAACATTAAAACCAAGGGTAAAAAGTCCTGAATTGAATTGAATACTTAATTTATATTGAGACTCAACACATGCATGATTCTATCCCAGTTTCATTCAAAATTTCAGCAAGTTAGCCCTTCCATTACCCAACCTGCTTCAGAAGGATGCAACCTTTAATTTTGGGGATCAATGCAAGAGGGCATTTGACCATCTTAAGAAGGCTTTACCACCTCTCCCATTATTCAACCACCAGATTGGACACTTCCATTTGAATTAATGTGTGATGCTTCAAACTATGCACTAGGAGCTGTCCTAGCACAAATTTGTTAAACATTAAAACCAAGGGTAAAAAGTCCTGAATTGAATTGAATACTTAATTTATATTGAGACTCAACACATGCATGATTCTATCCCAGTTTCATTCAAAATTTCAGCAAGCTAGCCCTTCCATTACCCAACCTGCTTCAGAAGATGTCACCTTTAATTTTGGGGATCAATGCAAGAGGGCATTTGACCATCTTAAGAAGGCTCTTACCACCTCTCCCATTATTCAACCACCAGATTGGACACTTCCATTTAAATTAATGTGTGATGCTTCAAACTATGCACTGGGAGCTGTCCTAGCACAAAGGGTTGGTAAGTTGTCTCATGTGATTTACTATGCATCTAGAACTTTAGATGCAACACAGTTAAATTACACTACCACTGAGAAAGAACTTTTAGCAATTGTCTTTCCGTTAGATAAATTCAGATCCTATGTGTTGGGCTCTAGGGTAATAGTTTTTACTGATCATGCTGCTCAGAAGTACCTTTTGAAAAAGACATATTTGATGAAATTCTGCCAAGCGTACCAAACTTCTAGCAGTATAATAGTAAGTAAGAGTATCGTATCCACAGGGAACGGTTCAATTTATAGAGATTAGTGGTCACAACTATCAAGTAAGAGCGTATAAATTGTTTGTTGTAGAGAATTCCAATAATAAAGAAACATTGAACTTAAATGAAAGAGATAGAAATAGTTACTTGGACTAGGATTGAACTTCGTCTCATTGCACCCCTTTCGTATATGAACCCCAATAATATTTATGAATATGCAATTATAATATTGAAGCACAAATTAAAGTTATTTTACCCTGGTCTCCACAGTGATAAAATACTCAGAATAATCTACTCTGGTCTCCACAGTGATAAATTACCCTGGATTAAAGATCTATTTCTTTATGCTATTAATTCACCCTGGTCTCCACAGTCGCAAATTAAGTGTGTTTACCAATCAGAATTCAAGTTTCCTATGTCTAGGCTCCCCCAAACTCGCTATTGATTTTATAGAACCACTTCTCGAATGCGCCCTACAAAACCAACCTATAACTCCGGCACAAAGGCGGAAGCTAAGCAATAAGAACAAATAAGAAACACCAATATTATAAAAACAGGGATTCATAAATAATAAAGAGAATTCACATACAATTGGGGATTGAATCAACTACATTCAATCCTATTGGAGAGTTTAGCTACGCATGGTAGCCATTACAAACCAATAGAGAAACTGTCACTTTCTCCAGCCCTTGCTTCTGCTCTGTCGTCTCTCCAAAAAGCTCCCTTTGATCTTTACAAAAGGTCCTATTTATAGACCAAGGAAAGCTATCTTAAATCTGAAAGGAATCTATTTTGAAAACAGATATAAAAACAAATTCGCGCAGCTGCACTTCACCTGTGCTCAGCGCAAGTGAAGCGCAGGAGCGCAGATGGAGCGTGGAGCGCGTAACAGATTATTCTGTTTCCTTTTTTAACAGCTTGATTTCTTCCTGATCTTATCCTTATCTGCTTGGCTTCCCTTGTTTCCCTCTTTTTGAATTGATTTTGTGTTTATCTTGACTTTGAATTTAAATTGGGAAGTTATCCGCAGAATCCTTATTTAAATGGCTGCTGGTCTTATCTTTATTTGCTCTCATTTAAACTTCAAATCTGTAGATCCTATCCTCAAATAATGCTATCTTTTTTTCTCATTTAAATCTTTCTCATAAATCTGCAAAATCAACAGATTTATGAGGCATAAATTACTAAAAAGGGATTATTTTGGGGCATAAATTACTATTTTACCCTTGATAAGTGCAGTAAAAATACAAGAATATATCATATAATTTGAACATATCAAATACCCCAAACTTAACTTCTTGCTTGTTCTCAAGCAAGAAAACCTTTTGCAATCAAAATGGACTCAATCCCCTATCATGATTCTAAAAAAGATTAAGGAAATAAATTTATCACCTCTTGCTAGGCAGCTGTCACTTTCCAAATGTTAGATTGAAAGTCAGAATCAAGTGATATTTCCAAAACTCAACCAAAACAGGATAAAAATACATTCAAACTTTTTCAGAAATAGCAACCAAAACAATAAGTGAAGAAAAAATCAAGGAATCCTGTCATGCTCACGGGTAAGTGTTTCCCTCAATTTCTCACCGCAGTTGAACAACTAAAATTGATAGTCGTTTCTGGTCATTAGACATACACATGGTTAATCATGGATCAAAAGGTCTTTCTTTGGTTGTAATGAGGCTTGGCTATCAAGAATTCATGGTTTTTCTGGATATGCAAAGAAACACTAGAATAAAGAGGAATTTTGAATTTTTCTTTGTTCTTCGAGCCTTCTCTCAATTCTCCATTGCATTCTTGACTTGCATTTGTTCAGCTGGCCTCTTCTCTTGTTTGATGATTCACTCCCCCCAACTTATTTAATTTTATTCACTTTTTCTTTTTGATTTTTGGGGGAGTGATTTTCTTTTGCTTTCTTATGCCTGCTCGTTGTAATTCTTTAAGTGAATCAATTCACTTTTCAAGTCACCAACCAATCTTCCCATTTTATCCAATTTCACCTTTGCTCTCTATCCAAGTGTGTAGGGACAGGATATAACATTAACTTTGGCTTAGGTGCGTAAGAAAAGAAACATTAAAGCTCAAATGGGTTACAAAAAAAATTGGAAAAAATTTTCATGGGTTGGCTTTTTGGCACTAAGCAAATAGTTAAATCACAAAATTTTGCCTTTATCACTTCCATATTTTCCAAGTGCAAAATAAAGTCCAAAAACTCAAGCAATAGCAGTTGACAAGCAGCGGTGAAAACTCTCATATCAATGTTTGGTCTCACAACTCACCGGCTTTTTGGCTAATTTTCCTTGATGAAATCACTTATTGAAATTAGTTAACTATCCTGATATATTTTCCTGTACAATATCTCAATCCTAACTGATTATGGATTCAATCACAAAATTCCTATTTCTTTCCTAATTTGGTTAGTTAGACTACCTAGCTTTGAGATTTTTAAATTAATTCCTTAAATCCCTTTTTCCTAAAATCCTAATAAAAAGATGAAAAATAAAACAAAAATCCTAATTAACTAAAAAAATAATCCTAAAAAAATTTTTAAAAAATGAAAAGAAAGAAAAACATCAGTATCAATCTTCATCCTCTGTATCCTGTAAGTCCTCATCATGCTGCTTCACCTCCCCCTTGATGAATAGGCCTGTCCCCAGGCCACTGCAAGAATATCCGGAACTCTTCAAGCAACATGCATGGGTATGGGTCTGTTACAGATGCTTCTGAAGGTGAGAAGTGCAGCCTTGGCACTCTTGAATTTCATGGGATCATAGTGGAATTCATCTCTGGCTCTCTTCCCCATGCCTTTTCTTCGTGAGCTACAGCCACGAGAAAGGTCAACAGTGTATTTGATCATAGGCATCTGAAAAGTCAAATAACAACTATTAGTTGCTAAAAACAATTTTATTTCAATGATGCCTTATTGCAAACACCAATTCATGAAGAACATGGAAGTCTATCATTAACCAAATTGCATGCATAATTCAAAATGCTTTTCAAAAGAATTAATCTCTTCACAACAATATTTCATTGCACTTGGTAATGGCTTCCTAAAAACAAAATATACGCATTTGTTTTGCAAGCACTCAATTAATCCATGGAAAGTGAAAGTTCAAAATTTTGCAAGAAACAGAGCATAACACTTTCAAGCTTCAATAACTCACAAAGCAAAGAGCATTTCAATAGAAAACTTGTTCTTCAAATTCCGCACAGCCATAATCACATCCAAGATAGAAATTATCAATAATATTCACATTTTAAGGTTGCTATCCTAGAGTTTAAACCATAAAAATAGAGGAAAACGAAAATTTCAATTGGTGAAAACTACTTTGAAAGATTCAAAATTGATGGAGGTTTGTGAGTGGAAAAGTGAAAAGAAAGAACTTGGAAAGTAAAGAAACGGTGCCCAGGAAAACAGGGGAGGAAAGGAATGACCTACCCCTGTTTCTGGTTCAATTTAAGCACAAGTGCGTACCTACGCTCCACCTGCGCTCAGTGTGAGTGGAGTGCAGGTTACCATTTTAGAATTCCGCACTGCTGCGCTTAGCGCAAGTGAAATGGAGAAAACAGTGACTAAAATTGTACTTTTGCGCTTTACCTGCGCTCAGCGCAGGTGAAGCGCAGAAAACAGAATGAAATTTTTGCAATTTTTAGTCAAGTTTTCTACTACTTCCTATTGTTTTAAAATTTTATTTTCCACAAACTTATTTCAATCAATTTTGAAAATTTCCTAAATCCTAAAACAAAGAAAAATCCTAATTATCAAACAAACAAAATAAAACTGAAAACAATTAAAAACTTACAAATCTCTAGGTTGCCTCCTAGGAAGCGTTCGTTTAACGTCATATAGCTTGACGCCTGTTCTTTCAAGGTGGGTGATACAGAAATCCTTTAGCGAGCCTTTGTGCTGCACCTTTGACTCCTTTGGGCAGCGACCCTACCCATATTCTTGCCTTGGACCAATAATGAATGTGACTTGAATCTACCTATTTGATCTTGTGTCTGGAGTTAGACCATGTTGCTGACTCCTTTGGCCTAGCTTTTCTCTTCTTCGGAGTCTTTTGCTAAGTTGCATAGGTCTTTTCCTCCTGAAGCTCGGGAAATTCACAGTTGTCAAATCTTACTCTTTTTGCTCCACAAGGGTCCTTGGTATGGAATATGCCTGACCACTTTGTCCTCAATTGGAACTTAGGCTTTGATTGTGATGTTAGCTTGACTTTTCTTCTCTTTGCCTTGTTCTGGTCAGTTTGTTTGCAGGCCTTTCTTTTGTGAGGTTTGGAAGGTTTAACACTTGCATCATGCATTTCTTGATCTTCCTTTGGAGGGCTGGTTGGATAAGGCAAGGTCTTTAGTCTTGGTACCACTTCCCTTCCTTTCTCGGGCTTTGACTCACTCTCTCCTTGTTCACTCTTTTTCTCATTTTCTTGATCTTTTTCATCATGTACACCCTCATATGTTTTGTTCTCTACCTCCCTTTCATAGTCAATCTTTTCTGTTTCATCCTCTCCTTTTTCTTCTTCTACTTCTGCTGCACCTTCTTCTTCTTCCTTTTTTTCATCTTCTTCTTTTTCTTTTTCTTTTGCTTCTTCAGGTTCCTCTTTTTCAGCTTTCTCTTCTTCATCAGCCAGACTGTCATTGATTTTCTCCCCTATTAGTTGAACACTAATGGTGGTCATGTCATCATACTGTTCTACAGGGTTGGGCTGTGCATTTGCTGAAATTTGCTCTGACCGACATTTGGTCATATTTTCTACTATCTCAGCTAGTATGGGGTCAGTAGGTAGTCCTGCTTCTTCACAAGCCTTCTGAAATCGTACCAATTCTTGCAACTTTTTTCAATAAGATTTTCCCCATCTGAATGCCATGGTTGAACTGAGGAGTAGCTTTGCTGCTGTTGGGAAAAAGGTTGCCTGTGGACTGAAACATCATCTTGGTGCCACCCAAAGTCCTGATTCTGGCTATTTCTCCATTCTTGTGAGTTGTTTGCAAAGTTGTTGCTGTTGGAGAAGTTGCCTGGTCTTCCTTGATTGCCCATGTAATTAACTTGCTCTTCTTGAATGCATGGATAAGAACAATCTCCATTGGGATGGTCACCTCCACAAAAATCGCAAATTAATTGTGGTGACTGGCTAGGATAAGAGTGCACTGTTTGTATTGACTGAGAAAGGTTATCTATCTGCTTGTTGAGTGCTTCTAATTGCTACCTTAGACTCTTATTCTCTGCCCTGATTTCATCTGCAGAAGTTTGCACATGGGACGAAACAACATCTTTTTGCCACCCAAAATTTTGATTCTGGTAACTTCCCCAATCCTGCGAAAAATTGTCAGAATAATTATTGTAGGTAGAGAAGTTACCATGAACCGGTCTGTTGGAAAAGTATGCATATTCTCCAAGTGTTCTTCTTTTCCATTCACTAGCCATGATTGCTGCAACTTTCAATTTATTGATCAGAGAGTGTTGAGATTGTATCTTTATTTTTGGGTTCTTCCTCGCTTCTCCTTCGTCTCCTTCTCTTGTTTCTACATTTGTTCCTCCTTGATGTCCTTTCTATTTCTGGATCAAATTGTAGATGATTTGGGGACACCTGGACTCTCAAAAGTATAAACAAGAAAACTTAAAAAGTGTAAGTGTGGAAGAGAATTTTAAAAATTTAAAAAAAAATAAAATTTAAAAATTAAAATCTAAAAGTTTAAAATTTAAAAATTTTAAAAAAAATTCCTAAAAATTCAATAAAAAAATCCTAAGATAAAATATATATATATATATATAACTTAATAGTATAGACCTCCCAAGTCTTTACAAATTGATACACTGTTCCCCGGCAACGGCACCAAAAAATACTTGGGGAAATTCTGGCAAGCGTACTAAAATTACAGCAGTATAATAGTAAGTAAGAGTATCGTATCCACAGGGAACGGTTCAATTTATAGAGATTAGTGGTCACAACTATCAAGTAAGAGTGTATAAATTGTTTGTTGTAGAGAATTCCAATAATAAAGAAAAATTGAACTTAAATGAGAGAGATAGAAACAGTTACTTGGACTAGGATTGAACTTCGTCTCATCGCACCCCTTTTGTATGTGAACCCCAATAATATTTATGAATATGCAATTATAATATTGAAGCACAAATTAAAGTTATTTTACCCTGGTCTCCACAGTGATAAAATACTCAGAAATATTCTACTCTGGTCTCCACAGTGATAAATTACCCCGGATTAAAGATCTATTTCTTTACGCTATTAATTCACCCTGGTCTCCACAGTCGCAAACTAAGTGTGTTTACCAATCAGAATTCAACTTTCCTATGTCTAGGCTCCCCCAAACTCGCTATTGATTTTATAAAACCACCTCTCGAATGCGCCCCACAAAACCAACCTATAACTTCGGCACAAAGGCGGAAGCTAAGCATTAACAGATAAGAAACACCAATATTATAAAAACAGGGATTCATAAATAATAAAGAGAATTCACATACAATTGGGGATTGAATCAACTACATTCAATCCTATTGGAGAGTTTAGCTACGCATGGTAGCCATTACAAACCAACGGAGAAACTGTCACTTTCTCCAGCCCATGCTTCTGCTCTGCCGTCTCTCCAAAAAGCTCCCTTTGATCTTTACAAAAGGTCCTATTTATAGACCAAGGAAAGCTATCTTAAATCTGGAAGGAATCTATTTTGAAAACAGATCTAAAAACAAATTCGCGCAGCTGCGCTTCACCTGCGCTCAGTGCAAGTAAAGCGCAGGTTACAGAATTATGTGCTCCAATCTGCGCTCAGCGCAGATCGAGCGTGGAGCGCGTAACAGATTATTTTGTTTCCTCTTTTAACAGCTTGATTTCTTCCTGATCTTATCCTTATCTATTTGGCTTCCCTTGTTTCCCTCTTTTTGAATTGATTTTGTGTTTATCTTGACTTTGAATTTAAATTGGGAAGTTATCCGCAGAATCCTTGTTTAAATGGCTGCTGATCTTATCTTTATTTGCTCTCATTTAAACTTCAAATCTGCAGATCCTATCCTCAAATAATGCTATCTTCTTTTCTCATTTAAATCTCTCTCATAAATCTGCAAAATCAACAGATTTTATATTAAAATAGCATCAAATTCAAATTCAAATTAAATAAACACAATTATTACAATTATTGCTAAAAAGAGATTATTTTGGGGCATAAATTACTATTTTACCCTTGATAAGTGCAGTAAAAATACAAGAATATTTCATATAATTTGCACTTATCAAGATTCCAAGCCAAGATTGATAAGATGGATGCTACTACTCCAAGAATTTGATTTGGACATTCAAGATAGGAGTGGTGCACATAATTTGGTGGCAGATCATCTGAGCCCTATTGAGAGAGAAGAGGATGCATTCCTTCTTAAGAATGACTTTCCAGATGAGTAGCTTCTGATTTTACATGATAACCATCCTCCTCACCTTACACCTTGGTTTGTTGATATTGTCAATTATTTAGTTGCGTCTGTTTTTCCACCCTTGGTATCTAAGGCTCAGAAAGATAAAGTTAAGAGTGATGCAAAGTATTATGTTTGAGAAGACCCTTATCTGTGGCGTTTTTGCAGTGACCAAGTTATTCGTTGGTGCATTCCAGATCATGAAATTCAATTTGTACATCAGTTTTGTCATGCCTCATCTGTTGGAAGACATCTTGGACCTTAGAGTACAGGGCGAAAAGTGCTAGATTGTGGATTTTACTGGCCTACAATTTTCAGAGATGCTTGGAGAGTTTCCTCTACCTGTGAGCAATGTCAGAGAGCAGGAGCTATTATTTCTAACAGACAGCAGATGCCCCAGCAACCTATGTTATTTTGTGAGATGTTTGATGTGTGGGGTATTGATTTTATGGTTCCTTTCCCTAACTCCTTTGGTTTTATATATATATATATATATATATATATTACTCGCTATGGACTATGTCTCCAAGTGGGTGGAGGCTATAGCCACAAGGACTAATGATGCTCGAGTTGTTGCCAACTTTGTCAGGTCAAATATCTTCAGCAGGTTTGGAGTGACTCGAGCCATTATTAGTGATCAGGGGACCCACTTCTATAACAGGTCTATAGGAACTTTACTGAGGAAGTATGGGGTGGTGCATAGAGTTTCTACACCATACCACCCCCAAACTAATGGGCAAGTTGAGATCTCCAACAGAGACATTAAGAGGATTATGGAGAAGATGGTGCAACCTAACAGAAAGGATTGGAGCCAGCGCCTATCTAATACTCTTTGGGCACATAGGACAGCCTACAAATAACCTCTTGGGATGTCTCCTTTCAGAGTGGTTTTTGGAAAGGCATGCCACTTACCAGTAGAAATAGAGCATAGGGCATATTGGGCAGTGAGGGCAGGCAATCTGAACTATGACCAGGCAGGGGAACAAAGGAAATTTCAGCTTCAAGAGCTTGATGAGAACCGTTTGGAGGCTTATGAAAACTCTAAATTCTATAAGGAGAAAACACAATAATTTCATGATCAATATATTGCTAGAAAAGAATTGGCTATGGGCCAGAAAGTTTTATTGTTCAACTCCAGACTCAAGCTTATGCCTGGTAAACTTCGTTCCCGTTGGACTGGTCCTTTTCTTATCACTCATGTGTATCCTTATGGTGTAGTGGAATTGCAAAGTGGAGCCACCAACAAAACTTTCAAGGTTGAGGGCCATCGTCTGAAGTTGTTTCATGAAAATCCAGCCTTGACAGAACAAACAGTAGAGGAGATCAGCTTAGAGACTCTAACATTCGCTCAAGTGCAAATATTTCCACCTTGATGGTGGAGTTTCTTTGCCCATTTCTTCTTACACAATGTCTCTTGTTATCTGCTTTGATTTCTTTTACATTAAGGACAATGTGTAATTTAAGTGTGGGGGAGGAGATCTTTAGCTGTAGGATTTAATTAAGTAGGATTTTCCTTAGAAAAAAAGTGTGTGCCATCTGAAGTGTGTTACTGTTTCAACTGTCTGAACTGTTGGAAGTCATCTGAAACTCAGTAACTGTCTGAAATTTTTGTTCTCAGATACTTCAACTTGCTGATGCATTCTTATCCTACTATTTGCAGCAGAATTTCAGCAGCTTTTCAGACACATAATTTTATGACAGTAAAAACAATACATTCGGCATGTTTTTCATTGGATTTTTATGATTTGTGTTAGTTGTTTGTATTTTCATCATCCTTGGAAAATTGGCTTCATGATTTGTGTTGATTGGATTCCTTGTAATTTAGTGAATAAGTTGTAGAAACCACAGGAAACACTAGAAGGGGGGTTGAATAGTGTTTTATATGTTTAAATAGATTTTATGGAAACATTTTCACATGCAAAGAATTTCACAAAGAGTTTTTATCAACTTGCTGAAATTGGGCATTTAAGGTACTTGCTGAAGTGACTTTAGCAGGTCCAGAAAATAGGTTTGGAAACTTGTTTTTAAAGAGCGTTTAAATATGTTTTCAGTTCAAGCTTATAAAACAGATTATTCAAAACCCTCCAGTTAGTTTAAATAACATATATTGAGAGATAAGGGTAGAGAAGACTTAGCCAAGAGATTTATCCTGGTTCACTCACATCCACCGTGAGCTACGTCTAGTCCCAATGCCAAACCAGCAAAGGATTTTCCACTAACTGATCACAGTTACAAATATACTTTGAACACCCAGTCTCTTCAGGCTAAAACCCAAGTATTATTTGAACACACAGCCTCTCCAAGCTAAAACCCAAGTATTGTTTAAACAGCAAGCCTCTTCAGGCTCAAACACAAACGGTGTATAAAAAGAAAATGCTTAAGCTTTTAAACTACACAAGTTTAAAGCCTAAAACTGGGTAAGGTGTACAAATAACTAAGTATAACTCAGGATAAGAAATTGTTGTACAAATGAAGCAAATGAATATATTTTTCTCAGAGAATTTTAGCAGCGCTTTAGCAAGTTGGTTCGTTCTCACTTTGTTCTTCTGCATGAGGCTTCATATATATAGCATTGGAAATGAAATCTGTTGAACTCCATTTGATTCCCGTTGAGAAATAGCATTAAATGCAAATGCTCCCGTTGAGACACATAGTCTGATAGCTTGTGCATAGGTCAAGGTAGACGTATAGTCCTGACTTGTTTTTTCTGAACACTTTTATACTTCTGCAGCAGTCACTTCCACTTTAAGGTAAAGCATTTGAAATTATTCCAGAAAGCTTTCTGCATCCTTAGTTAAGAGAAGTGCATATTGTAGACAACGTCACAGAGGTATTCTGAAAGGCTTGAGTATAAAACTCTCTTCAATGAAAATTTTAAGACCAGATTCAAAGCCACGTCAGATAGTTTAAGAAGGTCTTTATCCTTCAGGAAGTCCTTCATTTCAGCAAGTTTTTGCACTTCAGACGGTCCATCTCTTCAGAGGGTAGATTTGCTTCAGTAGGTTCAGCTTTCCTCAGAGAGTTGTTGAATCACAGAAAATACCTTTAGCAGAATTTGTTCCTTCTTTCAGAGAATTTAACCAAATTTGTTAGTCAATAAAACTCAGGGTTATGAGAATTAAACATTATTGACCACTTAATAATATTTTGAGACTCAACATTCTCCCCACAAATTTTCTTAAACTATCAAATATCTGAAGGGAAATTCAAGAAATAATAAGTTTAGGAATTCTCTCCCTATCTCAGATACTCGAAAAAAGGAATGAATTTCTCCTTCTTCTTTACAATCTTTAACCAGAATAAGAGATATCTTCTCTGAAAACTTGCTTTTCTCCCCCTGAATAAGAGATATCTTCTCTGAAATGAGCTTAACTTCAGATTTTGTTAGTTTATATTACTCCCCCCTGTTGTCATCAATCAAAAGGGTGTCCAAAGCATGCTAAAGTGATAAATAAGCAGCAGAGCAAGAATATTCAGAGTAAAGGAGTTGCTGAAAAAGAATATAACATGAACAGTGCAGCAAAAACCAGATAAGTTCAGCAAGTAAGCATATGACAACAAGTTCAGGTTTCAGATAATGCAAGAATATGCAGATGATCTCTAATGAACTTAAACCTATCTTCAGCAAGAGGTTTTGTGAATATATTTACCCATTGATGCTTTATGTCAATGAACTTTATATCAAAAACACCTTTCTGAACATAGTCTCTAATGAAATGATGTTTGATTTCTAAATGCTTAGCTCTAGAATGTTGAATGGGATTTTTAGAAAGATTTATGGCACTTGTATTATCACAAAATACAGGAATAGATTTAACAGAAATTTTAAAATCTTTAAGTTGATAGTTTACCCATAGCAACTGTGAACAACAGCATGCAGCAGCAATGTACTCAGCTTCAGCAGTTGAAAGAGTTGTGGTACTTTGCCTTTTGCTAGCCCAGTTGATCATATTTTCTCCAATGATGTGGCATGCTCCACTTGTTGATTTTCTTTCAACTCTATCTCCAGCAAAATCTGCATCACAGTAACCTAGTAATCTATAGTCCTTACTCTTCTTATAGCATAGACCAAGATTTGTAGTACCATTGAGATATCTGAAAATTCTTTTAACAGCCTTGTAATGAGTTATTCTTGGATCTGATTGAAATCTTGCACACAGGCATACACTGAACATAATGCCAGGCCTGCTTGCTGTAAGATACAACAGAGATCCAATCATGCCTCTATACATGGTTGAATCAACACATTCTTCTCTTTCATCTTTGCTTAAGATAGCAGAAAGATGCATTGGAGTTGCCATAGGCTTGCAATCATTCATATTGAACTTCTTAAGCATTTCTTTAGTATACTTCTCCTGATGGATCCATATACAGTCAGAATCTTGCTTGATTTGAAGTCCCAAGAAAAATTTTAGTTCACCCATTAAACTCATTTCAAATTCAGATTGCATTAGCTTAGAGAACTCAGTGCATAGGGAGGAATTTGTTGATCCAAAGATAATGTCATCAACATATATCTGAACTAGAATCAGGTCCTTGTTAGATATTTTTCTAAAAAGAGTAGTATCAACTTTTCCTCTTTCAAAACCATTTTTTAGTAGAAAATTGCTCAAACTGCCATACCAAGCTCTGGGAGCTTGTTTGAGACCATACAGAGCCTTTTTCAGTTTAAAAACATGACCAAGAAAAGTAAGATTTTCAAAGCCAGGGGGTTGTCTAACAAATACCTCTTCCTCAATGAATCCATTTAGGAAGGCACTCTTACATCCATCTGATATAGTTTGATGTCATTATTGGTTGCATAGGAAAGTAAAATCCTAATGGCTTCAAACCTTGCTACTGGAGCAAAAGTTTCAGTAAAGTCAATACCTTCTTGTTGATTATAGCCTTGTGCAACCAATCTGGTCTTGTTTCTGACCACTTGACCATCTTCAAAGAGTTTGTTTCTAAACACCCATTTGGTTCCAATAATAGTTTTCCCATGGGGTTTAGGAACAAGAGTCCAGACATCACTCCTAGCAAATTAATTAAGCTCTTCTTGCATGGCTAGGATCCACCCTTCATCATGCAGAGCTTCCTCAATGTTCTTTGGCTCAATTTCAGAGAGAAAGGCAAGATTATTAACTTCTCTAAGTCTTGATCTTGTTCTTACTCCTTCTGAAGTATCACCAATGATTTGATCTCGAGGATGATGAGTTATGTATCTCTGCTCATGCCTACGAGGGAAGACTTTTTCATTCTGAGACTCAACATTGACTCTGTGAAGAGGATCAGTTTCAGCAGGTTGACTGGAAGTCTGTTCAGCAGGTACTTCAGAGGGTCCTTCAGCTTCATTCTTGACTTCTCGAGTCTCTGAAGTAGGGTTCAGCTCCATACCTGCAAAATCATCTTATAGATATGATAGTTCCCTATGAGTCTCTTTAGCATCATTAAATCTAACATGAATAGATTCTTCTACTGTCAAGGTTCTAGAGTTGTAAACTCTGTAAGCCTTGGATGTTTCTGAATAACCAATGAAGAATCCCTTATCAGATTTAGAGTCAAATTTACCCAAATCATCTTTGGTGTTAAGTATGAAACACTCACAGCCAAATATGTGAAAATAAGAAATGTTGAGTTTTCTTCCTCTCCACAATTCACAGGGAGTTCTCTTGAGAATTGGTCTTACCAAAATTCTGTTTTGAATGTAGAAAGCTTTGTGAACAGCCTCTGCCCAGGGAGAAATCCCCAACCTTTTTTCCACGGGGGAAAAGGCTATCAAGTTGCTCTTCCCTCCGCTCTAGTTTCTCCTACTTGCCCCAAGTGTGGCAAGGGTCACAACGGTGAGTGCTTGGCAGGTCAGAGGAAATGTTTCTACTGTTTTGAGGCGGGCCACATGGCAGGGGAGTACTCGAAGAAAAAGAAGGACCAAGCCAATCCCCTAGATACTTGGAGGGTCTTTACCCTCAGTGGTGAGACGGCAGCTAAGGCCGATAATCTGATGCGAGGTATGTGTACCCTAAACAAAACCCCTTTAATTGTGTTGTACGATTCTAGGGCAACCCATTCTTTCATTGCTTATGATTGTGTGGAAAGGTTGAACCTACATGCTACTCCTTTACCCTTTCATTTAAATGTCCTCACCTTGGCCAAAAAGGCAATCCCCACTTCTCTTGTATGTCTTGAGTGTCCTGCTGTGATTCAGGGGAAGGCTTTTGAGGTCGATTTGATTTGTTTGTCACTAAATGGTATTGATATTATTTTGGGCATGAACTAGTTATCCCGTAATCAAATCATACTAGATTATTTCAATAAGAAAATTATTTTCCCAACTCTTCCTCTTCCTCCGAGGGAGAAGCTGTCATGTTTGTTCTCTAGCTATACCCAAATCTCTGAATGTCTGGCTAATGGAAGTTATTGCTTTATATTATTGCTTTCCTCAACTGCAGAGTCAAAATCCGACTTGAGTAGCATAGTCACAGTTAAGGAGTTCCAGGATGTCTTCCCTAGTGAGGTAACCACCTTACCTCTGGACCGAGAGATTGAGTTTTCCATAGATCTTGTGCCGGGCACAGGGCCTATTTCTAAGGCTCCCTATAGGATGTCACCCGTAGAGATGAGTGAACTTAAGAAACAATTAGAGTTGATAGAGAAGCAGTTCATCAGGCCTAGTGTATCACCTTGGGGAGCTCCAGTGCTGCTGGTCAAGAAGAAGAATGGAAGTATGAGATTGTGTGTAGACTATAGGCAGTTGAACAAGGTAACAATTAAGAATAAATATTCATTGCCCAGGATAGATGATCTCTTGAATCAGCTTAGAGAGGCAAAAATTTTCTCTAAGATAGATTTAAGGTAAGGTTACCACCAAATAAAGATTAAGAGTGGGGATATTCCCAAGACCCGCCTTCAGGACTAGGTATGGGCATTATGAGTACTTGGTGATGCCTTTTGGCTTAACCAATGCTCCATCTGTGTTCATAGATTACATGAACCGGATTTTCATGCCCTACTTGGATAAGTTTGTCATTGTGTTTATCGACGACATCCTTATCTACTCCCAAACCTAAGAGGAACATGAATAACACCTTAGGGTTGTGTTAGGAGTGCTGAGAGAGAAGAAACTTTTTGCTAACCCTGAGAAATGTGAATTCTAGATGAATAAGGTTCATTTCCTAGGTCATGTCATATCTAGGGAGGGTGTGTCAGTAGATCCTGGTAAGATAGAGGTTGTGGTTGAATGGGATAGGCCCAGGTCAGCCACTGAGGTTAGGAGTTTTCTGGGTTTAGCCGGTTATTACCAGAGGTTCATTGAGGGGTTTTCCCAGCTGGCTTTACCTCTCTCCCGGTTAACCCGTAGGGTCATGCTTTTGTGTGGGATAAGAAGTGTGAGAAGAGTTTTTCGGAACTCAAGGAGAGGTTGACCACCACCCCGGTATTGGTATTGCCATATTTGACCAAATCCTTTGAGGTATACAGTGATCCTTCAGGGAAGGGTTTAGGCTGTGTTTTGATGCAGCAGGGGAGAGTAGTGGCTTACGCCTCTAGGCAGCTTAGACCCCATGAGGAAAACTACCCGACCTATGACCTAGAGTTAGTAGCTGTGGTATTTGCCCTCGAGGTTTGGAGGCACTACCTTTTATGGTGTGAGGTTTGAGGTCTTTAGTGATCATAAGAGTTTGAAATACCTTTGATAAAAAAGAACTCAACATGAGGCAGGGGAGATGGATGGAATTTTTGAAGGACTACGATTTTGAGCTTAAGTATCATCCGGGCAAGGCTAATGTAGTGGACGAAGCCTTGAGTAGGAAGTCCTTGTATGCATCATCCATGATGGTGCATGAGTTGAAGTTGTTAGAGGAATTTAGGAATCTGAGGCTGGATGTGAGTTTTAAGGGGGATAGCATGAGGCTCTTTAGGCTTGAGGTCACCAATGAACTAAGGGTTCGGATTAAGGAGGCTCAGGCTTTAGACTTGGATCTCCAAGCTCGGAAGGGGCAACCACGTTTTTCTGAGTCAGGGGACAGGATGATTCTCTTCGAAGAAAGAGTCTGCATCCCTAAGGGGAGTAGTCTGAAGTAGGAAATTTTATAAGAGGCTCACAGGAGCAAGTTCACGGTGCATCCTGGTATCACCAAGATGTACCAAGACTTGAAGAGTATGTTTGGTGGGACGGGATGAAGAGGGAAGTAGCTAAGTTCGTTTCCAAATGTCTTATGCGCCAACAGGTAAAAATAGAACACCAGAAACCCTCAGGTACACTCCAACCCTTAGAGATCCCCGAGTGGAAGTGGGAGGCCATAACTATGGATTTTGTGATTGGGATGCCTAGAGTCCCAAAAGGTTTTGATGCCATATGGGTTATAATGGACCAGCTGACTAAGTCAGCCCATTTCCTACCAATCAGGGCAACGTATCTTCTGAGTAAACTAGCAGACCTTTACATCAAGGAGATTGTAAAACTCCATGGTGTACCCTCTAGTATTATGTCAAATAAAGATCCTAGGTTCACGTCTAGATTTTGGAGTGCTTTGCACCAGGCTTTCGGTACTAAATTAAAGTTTAGTACTGCATACCACTCTAAGACTGACGGGTAGTCTGAGAGAACCATCCAGACCCTAGAGGACATGCTTAGGTCTTGTGTTTTAGAGGAGAAAGGAAGTTGGGATAGGTACCTGCCACTCATAAAGTTCTCCTACAATAACAGTTTCCATTACAGTATAGGTATGGCACCCTATGAGACACTGTATGGTAGGAGGTGTAGGTCACCCTTGTGTTGGTGTGAGGTGGGGGAGAAAGGCTTGTTAGGTCCGGAGTTGGTTTAGGAAACCACAGATAAGATCAAGTGGAATAAGGAGAAGTTGGTAACTACTCAGAGCCGGCAAAAGAGTTATGTCGATGGGAGAAGGAGAGACCTAGAGTTGAGGAAGGAGACCATGTATTTTGAAGGTTACTCCCATCACCGGCATTGGTCGAGCCATCAAAGCCAAAAAGTTAAATCCATGCTTTGTCGGTCCTTTCCAAATCATGCAGAGGATTGGCTCTTTTTCATACAAAATAGTTATTTCTTGCTGAACATTATGGTTGTGTTATGCATTATGGTTGTGTTATGCATCTATTTAAAGTTATAAGTTATGTTATGCCTGGCTGAGAATGAATAAGACACTTGGGCTTTAGCCCCTAGAGATTGATAAGGAGAAGAATGCTTAGATCTGTTATAAGGCATGTGTTACTATGATGTGTGAGCATTTGCATATAGGCCTTTGGCCCCAGTTAATTGGGAAATGAATTTGAGCTTCGGATCCCAGAGATAAATGAATTTGGATTCGGCCCTAGAAAAATGGCTTTGGCCCCATATCACATTAATTAAATAAGATTGGACTTCAGTTCCCATAGTGATTTGACTTCGGTCCCCAGAGTAAAACTTGGACTTCGGTCTCCAGAGTAATGGAGGGATACGTCCCCAAGGAAGACGTTCCTTGTAGTCTGAGCTAAGGTCTAGGCCCAGAGATAGTGAAAAGACCCCTACTGTCGGTTAATGCAGATCATGCATAGCATATTTAATCAGAGTTTAACATTAGATACCATGCTTTCTTTAGGTGAGATATAATGCCATGATAAGTTGTGAAAGAACTAAACTATGTATGATTTGCTGAATGATATGTTGCATGTTATATGCCTGCCTCCCCACTTTTGCATGCATAGTTATGCTCACTGAGACACTAGTCTCACCCCACGTTGTGGGAACACATTTTAGTTATGCAAGACTGACTGGTTGAATGCTTTGATGGAGATTAGAAGCTCTTAATGTGGATCATTCCACCCTAGATACCAGTTTGGATTCAATGAGTGCTTTGGATGTATTTGGATTGTATTATGCTGTATTTGGCTAGAAATTATGTATTTATGGTTGATTGTTATTTTGTGCCACTAAGTAGCATAGGGATTTTGAGAGGTATGTTGAATGATTAATGTATTCAGCTTATGTAAACGTTGGACTTACATTAAGCTTTTGGAAGTGTGTTTGTTACAAAACCGATAATAAAGCGAAATAAATTTCAGAAATTTGAGAATGGTGTCTCCAACGGGAATTATTCTTGAATTAAGAAATTAGGACGTTACAGAGAATGTAGGTAAATCTCTTGTGTAGCGTTGGGCTCTTTTAGCTTGATATTTCATTGTTCTTTTGAGTTCCTTAGTCCTTATTTATAGGTTGGGAAGTAAATATGGTCGTTAATAGTCGTTTGAAATGTCCAACAACTTTTTCCCACTTTCTGTCAGGAACTTTATCTACATCAGCATAAGTGATTTGCTTTTGTCTTGTGCCCTTGTTTCTGCTTCTAAGATTTGCTTTTGTGTTTGTGATTCTGCTTCTGACATTTGCTTCTGCTTTTTTTTCACGTTAGTCTATCTACTTCTAAGCTTTCTGATCAAGCATTTGCTTCTGACTTATGCTTCTTACGTTTGAGACTGAGCTTCTTACATCTACTTCTGAGTTCAAAGCTTTTTTCCATTGAAGTGCTTGCATTTGTCTTATATGTATGCTTCTGCTTCCTTCAGATTTCTTATAAGTTCTTGAAAGGTATTTTACACCTTTGAGGAAGTGAGCTTTTTGTCTTGAATTTTTTCAACAGCTTACATAGATTCTAAATTCTACACACCTAGGAAAATCTGTCAGATATAAAAGGGACTCAGAATGACACTTAAATTTTTACTTGTTTCAAGAGTTGTCATCATTAAACTTTCAAGTGTTAGAAGGTTTGTCTTAACACTTTGTGTCCTTCATTGATGATTTTACTAGGAGAATATGATCTATTTGATCAAGAGGAAGAGTGAAGTTTTTATAGACTTCAAAGGTCTAAACTACAAGTTGAGAAGCAAAGTGGACAACAAATTCAAGTCATAAGAACTTATGTTGGAGGAGAATATGTATCCATGGAACTTCAACAATTTTGTGAAGGAGAATGTTTCATTCATGAAGAGACAACCTCCTTATACTCCCGAACACAATGGGACTGCTAATAAATGGAATATGACTATTCTAAACATGGTCAAAAACATGTTGAAGAGCAAGCAGCTACCAAATATTTTATGGAGTGAGGTAGTAGCCAGCCATCTAGATAGCTGCCACAGAGACTATATGATTATGAAATGGTACTTGACACAATAGTTGTGGAGACCTTGTTCATATGACCTTGTGCTCAAAATTTAAACCAGTAGGCTTAAATCAAGCAAATCATGATCCCCGAGTGGGTTGTCGCCATGAAAGATGAATTAATGTCTATAGAAAAGAACGGACTTAGGAGCTTGTTCCTTTGCCACATTTGAAATGGGTTTATAAGATCAAAGTGAAGCCAAATGGGAAATGGCCTAATACAAAGCCAGATTGATGGCAAAGGGATTCTTACAAAATGATGGTTTGGATTATGAGGATGTTTTTGCACAAGTTTCAAGGATTGAAACCATTAGACTAGTAATAGCAAAAGCCAGTTCAAGGGGTTGGAAATTACATCAACTTGAAAAATATTCCTTCTTCAATGGTCCATCAGATGAGGTCTATGTTTTTTTGGTGTAAACCATAGGTATCCCCTATTACCAGGGGAAATCCTATTCGGGGCTTAGTCACAGTTAAGGCTCATCACCCCTCCCGAAGAATGTGTTTAGTGGGAATCGAACCCGGGATCTCTTCCCAAAATCTCAGCCTGCGAGCCACAACTTTTGGTAGGTCTATGTTTGCCAACCACTTGGATTTGATGTGAATGGTTAAGAAGAGAAAGTGAGATTGAAAGAAGGGTCTTGTACAACCTTAAGCAGGCTCCCAGAGCATGGAACAAAAGATAGACAACTTTCTTCTACAGTTGAAATTTGTTAAGTGCATTACATAAAATTGAGTGTATGTAAGGGATACTACCAACATAAATTTGTTGATTGTTTGCCTATGTGTTGATGATTTTCTGGTGACTGGAAGTTATGAAGAAGAAATTGTTGAATTTAAAAACTCAAATGATGAGGGAATTTGAGATGAGTGACTTTGGATTGTTATCCCGATTTTCTTAGGCTGGAATTTGTGCAAACCAGTAAAGGTATTTTCATGCATCATAAGAAGTATGATACAATGTTTTGAAGACGTTCAACATGTTTGAATGTAATCCAGCTTCAATACCAGCAGAAATTGGTGTTATACTTGAAAGGAGGGGAATGATGAGTTGGTTGGTGAGCCAAATACAAACAGATTATAAGATCACTCAGATTTTTGTGTAATTTTATACTAGACTTGGCTTATAGTGTTGATTTAATTAATAAGAAGTTTATGGAGAAACCAAGAGCATCACATTTGCTGGCAGCCAAGAGGGTCTTAAGATATGTGCAATTGACACTAGCCTTTGGTGTGTCATTTCCAAGTAAATAGAATGCTTCAAAATCTGAAGTGCATGGTTATTCAGATGCATATTAGTGTGGCGATAAATGTGATCGTAAAAACACAAGTGGTTATGTTTTCATGTGTGGTGAAGCACCAATCTCATGGTGTTCTAAAAAACAAATTGTTGTTGCACTCTCCTCATGTGAAGCAAAGCATGCGACAACATTAATGAGAGCTTGTTAAGCATTACGGCTGGAAACCACCTTGTTGCACACAGAATGAGTTAACATATTGAGACTAGATTCCACTTTCTAAGGGACCAAGTAAACAAAGCAAAGCTTGAGCTGGAATACTGCAAAACAAATGATCAGATTGCTAATATCCTAACTAAGCCACTAAATATGGACAGGTTTAGAGAGTTAAGAGACAAGCTGGGATTGATGTCTCTTGTAAATTTGAATTAACGAGGTGTGATGTGAATAACTCAGATTAGTGAAGTTAGTTTTTACAGTAAGTGCAAGTGGCTGATTAGTTACAATTAGCTTGGAGGCTATTTCATATGCCCATGTTGGTGGATGTGTGACTCACATGTATAAATAGAATTAATATGATGCAATGCACTGAGTGTGATAAAAATTTCCCTATTTATTTTCAAGAACTCTATTTTTTGTGTGTGGGTATATTCTTGCTGTAATAACCATGTAGTTGAGGAACTCAAAAAATTCACTGGTTTTCTTTAAGGTTGGGCTATCACTTTTGTAGATTTACAATTTTTATGTAAAACATGGTATTATTTTAAGGTTGGGCTATCAATTGCTTTTTGTTTCCATTCAACGCAAGAGCACAATACTCTAGAAATATATTGAAAGTGAGGAAAATGGTAGTAACTCTTCCCTTATTTCCACAAATCATTTATGACCATTAATGAATGCTTTTACCATAAATGACTACATTTAATTGAAAACCATATTTGACTTTTCCCCTCCCCCTTCTTGTCTCTTAAATTCAATTAATATCCTTGCTAAAATCTCACCAACTATGAGGGAATTATAATTTCAGTTTTTCTATCATGTGCAACATTGCACATGATAATAAATAAAAAATAAAATCTTTCCACTTTTGATTTATTATCTTATGCAATATTACACATATGTTAGAAAAATCGTTATATTTATGCCTAGACAAGGTAGGTCCCAAATTTGATTTAAACAAATATTAATGAGTATCTTTTAATTAAAAGTATTTATTATTCCCTCAGTTCCTTTTAAACTTCATTAAGGTAATTATACATAGATTAAGGAATAAATTTAATGACCTAAATTCAATTAGCATCCTTGTTGAAAAAACTACAAATTATGAGGAAATTTTAATTTATGCCCAAACAATGTAGGCGCTAAAGTTAATTGTAGAAAAAAATGAAAACTATTTATTACTTTTTAGTGTTTTTTAAATGTCATTTAAGGTAATTAAATACTCCCTCAAGTTCAAAATAATAGTCCGTTTAGAAATTTTCATTTTTTTAAATTATTTTATCCATTTACTTAATTAATTTCTTTTATCAATTTTACCTTTAAATAATTATTACTCTATTAAGATAGATAATAAATGAGTTGTTAATGGACAATTAAAAATGAGAGAAATTGGTGACTAAACACAAATGATATAATAATAAATTAAATAATATTTTTATAAAATTAAGACTATTAATAACATTACTTAATTCTTGTGCCAAAACCTTAACGGACTATGAGTTGAACTTGAGGGAATACATATTAAAAATATTATTAATATATACCCTAATTTTTATCAAAATTATTGTTTAAAGTTCTAATACGCTCTTTATCTCTTGATGAATAAGTTATTTATATACAATTCTATCTTATATTATTTAACTAGGTGAAGATAAAGATATAAGTAACAAAAATCTTCCGTAATATATATATATATATATATATATATATATATAAATAAGTGAAAAATGGTAATTACCATTCCATCCATCTCATAATATTTGTCAATATACAATGATATGAAAGTATTAAGTTTTCAATAATACCCTTATTAATTGATATTTTAACTTACTTATCTGTCATATAGTACTAATTAGTCATTATCTAATCGCTTTTAATAATTGTACAGAATCTACTTTTAATAAGGGTATTTTAGTAAATAAGAGTTATTTTATTATTATAATTAGTACAATTAATAATTTTCTTAAATTGTGTGCATATTAATCCTAAAAAACTAATATATAAGATAGATGAAACATTATATTGGAATTCTAAAATAACATATAAATAGGAACAAAAATTTAACATCATAGTATTCATTCTCTAATACAATTAAGAACCTCGGAAATGAATGTATTAATAATACTAATTAAGAGGATGAAATAAGAAAAATCTTTATAAAAATATAATATTTAATTTAATAAATTAATAATTCAAAAAGTATATCCTAATCCTACTAACATGTGTCCTTTAAAACTAATAAATAAGAAATTTTTATTAAAAATTACAATATTTAATGCATTAGTAATATTAATGCTACACTTTTCAGGAAAATATCATATTTGTCTATAAAAAATTATACTCCCAATGTTTCTAGTCTCTAAATATAGTCGAGATTTGATTTTCATCCCTATAAATTTAGTCCGTTAAAAAATTAAAATACTTATTTTCAGTCCTTATCGATAAAATATATAGCTAATTCTTAACAAAATTTATAGCAAAAACTATGTAATAAGGACTAAATTGGTGTGATTTCAATTTTCGATTATCAAAATCACTAGTTTTAAATTGTAGGGATTAAAATCAAATATTAACTATATTTTAGGGACTAAACATATTTAAACCCCATTTTTATTGTCATTTAAGGTAGTTGAACATTAGAGGTGTCAATATGTATTGTGGTCTATAAATCAACCTAAATGACCAATAGATTGGATTGCAAAAATTAGTCTCACAGTTATTTTTGCTATTTCATCGTGAAAATTAGACTAAATTCAACCCACATTTTTATTTTCTTTTTATTTTTATATTTTGTTTGTAGTTTTGTAAATTTTTTAATTTCTTTTGCATTGCTTCAATTTCATATTTTTAGAGAATCCCCCCTACCTATTTAAGCCACATGAGATGGATTAATTTACATTATCTATTTTTAACACACCCCTAACGTATGAGTAAATTTGTGTTGACTTCATTTTAAACCAATTCGTGGTGGGTTAACCTAGGTGAGAGCTAGGTTTGTTTAACTTTACATCTTTAAATACAAATTAAAAAATATAATTAATATCCTTTTTCTTTATTAAAACTAGTGTGATTATATATATATAATATGTAAATTATTTAAATTACATAAAAAACAAAATAAAATAATCTTTTAATAAATTTTTAAAAATATTTACTTATTATATAATATACATAATATATATATGTGGTTAAAAAAATGGTATAAATAATATTATTTTAATTAAATTTATATGTGGTGTAAAAATTTATTTCTGTAATGTAATTTAAATTACTATTTTCAAGTGTTGTATAATATTCCTAAGGATTAATTATTAAAATATGAATGAATTGGTAAAATTTTATAAATTTGAATATATATATATATATAATAAGATATTATTAATACATTTATTGATTCAAATATATATATTTGAATCAATAAATATTTTAAGAATATCTGTATTTATATGATAATGTACATAATAAAATATTAATTTAACTAATAATAAAAAAAAATTTACATTCAATATAATTTTATATAAAATATTCAAGTAAATTTTAATTTTATCATAATAACTTAGATATTAATGTACTTTTTGGGAACTTTCCATTCCATGTGATATATTTTTAATTTTACAATTTAAATATTAATAATATGAAATAATATAAATTTAGAAAAATGAATATTCTTTTGGATTTATCAGTAAGTACGTTAAGAGCATTTATAAAAATTGTAAAAATTAAAATTAAAATATGTAATAAAAAACATTATTTAATTAATTGAAGAATTAATTTTTTTTTACTTTTGATTTCATTAGCATCTAATATCTTTTTTGTGCTACATTTTAAAGTCATTCGATTTATAAAATAATAAAGTAATTTAAGAATGAAAATTTAAAAGCATTAATTTTAAATTATTACAATCACTTATTACAAAATTCACGGTCTTGTAAATAATCTCTCTGTTTCTTATTTTCTCTTAAAAATTTTTCATCTTACCATACAAAGCTATGTCACATCAAATACATATTGACATATTTAGAGTGCAAACACGTTAACATATGTCATATCAAAACTTAATCTATGATAAAATATGTATATAAAAGATTAATATTCTAAAATTATTTTACATAACTATAATGGTAACACTAACAACACTACAAAAAAGTATACCTTAGGTTAGAATTTTTAAAGCAATTTGCAAGGTAATTGAAGAGGCACATAAACATAGTACCAATAGTATAAAGCAAAGAGAGGTTATCAAATCCATTTACCCCCTTCTTTATGAATTAGTTAATATTTATTACCTTGGTAAATAAAATAAAAAATAATTAATTAATAAGCTCTTTTACTAAGATGACCCCAATTTTGGTGGGAAAATATATCCCTAAGAGACGACCTCGGACTACTCTTCTTTTTTTTTTTACCAGTACTACTCTTCTTTTATATATATAAAGATTATTTTTTAATTTTTTATACCTCATTTATGCATATCTCTCTTATCATTGATAACAATATGCATATCTCTCTCTTCATTGGTAACAATATGTATTGATGGGCCCTACCTATTTAATGCATATGGAATGGGAAGTAAATACTAAAAAAATTCAAGTGACAAGTCACGTGATATTTTAAACATGAAAATATAATTTCAAATTGTGTTGTATGATTATTTGCATCTATATAACTCCTTGAGCTTACTCATGAGACTTTGTACAAGAGAGAGTAAAAGTCCAGCAAAGCATTATGGCTAAAATTGTTAGCGGCATTTCTCTCATGCTTGCCATGGCTTATGTTATCCAAGTTGTATGTGAGTGAATCTTTCTTTCCCCATCTATTGTCTCACACATACACTACCCCTATACATATACATATAATTGAAAATTTTACTCTTCTGATAGTGATTAGTGTTAAATAGTGAAAGAGAATTTCTTTTAAATTAATATTTAAAAAATTATGTATCTGTTATTTGTTATCCCTTTGTATTCATCTTGATATCTAATTTCTTTTCTTTTCTTATCTTAAATAAAAAGAAAAATCTACAGGCTGGTGATGAAGGATCACTTCGTCCCCAAGGTATTAATTCTAGGCTTCTAGCTAATATTTTTGAAAAACATACTTTTAAATAGGCACAAATGAAAAATACATGGAAAAGGTTCAGTTTAATTTCAAGCGTTGTTAACAACCCAATTCTTGGTTGTGTTTTATTTTCCAGATTGCCCCGACGCTTGTGATTATCGTTGTTCCAAGACTCAATACAGGAAGGCGTGTTGATCTACTGCAACATTTGTTGTGCAAAGTGCTTGTGTGTCCCATCAGGAACCTATGGTCACAAGGAAGAATGTCCATGCTATAACAAATGGAAGACTAAGAGAGCGACACCCAAGTTGTAACATCCTAAATTTTATTAGGATAAATATTAATTAAATTAAAATAGATTAATTAAAAAAATAATTAATTTATATGGGAAATAAATAATAAGAGTGTTATTATTATCAGTTTTGTTTCGTAAAGGTAATTTTAATTGAAAATAGAATAAGGGGGTGAGAGTGGGCCAAGCCCAATTAGTTATTTCTGTAAGGAGGGGTAACAGAGCACCCTAATCCTTATTCGTATCATTCTTCAGTAAAACGAAACACTAAGGAGGGGAGAAAAACGGAGTCTCAAGAGAGTAGCTGCTGTGGAGTGAACGCCAAGAATCCAAGAAGGACTTCCCTTGCTGTGATCAAAGCTTCGCTTAAGGTACGGTGGGGAGAGAGTATTGCCTGTATATGCATGTAGAGATGTTTGGGGTAGTAATTTAAGAGTATAATTTTGAATTGATGAATTTATAACTTAAAATGAAGATATAATTGTTGGTTGATGATTGATTGTATGTAAATTGATGAGTATTGGATTGAGATTCAAGATGATATTTGAGCATCCTGGCACAGGGGTGCTTAGGGATTGAGACTTGGGGAGTTCTTGATGCATGATGGTATAATCTGTAATTGATTGTTGACTTTACCGTAGTATTGGATGCTAATAAGGCATTATGTATGATGTTTAGAGACGTAAAATAGTGATTAGGGGATTGATTGGATGAGTTTAGAGAGGTTTGAAATCGTGAATTCTGCGATCATGTGTCCGTGGGTACTCGTTACCAGGTGTGGTAATCGATTACCAGAGTGTTCTGGGCAACCCAGAAGCACTGTTGGCATTGCTGGTAATCGACTACGGGGGTGCTGTAAACCGATTACCAGAGAGTTTGTTTGCGGGTAATCGATTACAGGGGTGCTGTAATCGATTACCAGAGAGTTTGCTTGCGGTAATCGATTACAGGGGTGTTGTAATCGATTACCAGAGACCTTGTTTGCGGGTAATCGATTACTAGAGGTTGGTAATCGATTACCAGAGGTGGATTTGAGATCCTAACTGTTTGATGATGATTGATGTTGTTTGAGAGTACTTTATAATGAGTATTGTGTTGATGATTAATGATGTTGATGAGGATTGCGATGCTTATGATGATGAATAATGATGATATTTGATGATGAGTGTGATGATGTATTATGATGATAATTGATGATGAGTGTGATGATGATAATGATGTCGGTGTATATCAGCTTATTGATGGGCATATTGATGTATGATGATAATGATGTCGGTGTATATCACCTTATTATGATGATGTTTAATGATGAGCATATTGATGTATGATGATGATGATAAGTGTATATCACTTTATAATGATGATGTTTGATGATGAGCATGTTAATGCATGATAATGATGATTTATGATGATGGTGTATATCACCTTTGATGATGATGTTATCATAAGTTCTGCGGGCCCATAGAGGGGGTACAACTTAGGAGAGATGCCTTGAGCATATGTGATGAGACCTGAATTGTGTGGGCCCATAGAGGGGGTACAATTCGGGAGGTGAACTGAGTTGTGCGGGCCCATAGAGGGGGTGAAACCTAGGAGTGATTGTACGGGCCCATAGAGGGGGTACAACCTAGGGTCGAATTTCGTTGTGCGGGCCATAGAGGGGGTACAACCTATAGGATAGTGTGTGGTAACACCGGTAGACCACCTGGTACTAACTAGAGTGATTGATGAGGTGCACCCATTGTGTGGAGTTCCAAGTCATGATCTTTGGGTAGACGATGAGAGGAGTATTGATGTGTGATATTTCATGATGAAATGGTTCTATTAAATGATGTTATGAATATTGATGATGAATGAGTATTATGTGTGAGAATAGAATATATGATTATTGGGTGAATGATGGTATGAGAACTATATGATGATATATGAATGAGATTATGATGATGATGAGCTTGATGAATGTATAAAGGATATGTTTATTGTGTTGTGAATAGGAATGATGGTATGCACTGTATATGTTAATATAGATGATTGAATATATGTTGAGTTTTAGATGAATGTTATTCATTGGTGAGTTAATGTATTGATGGCATGATGTCATGATGTTGTGGTGAGGATGGGTATTCTCTATGTGTATGTATAGGTATATTCCTTTTCCTCACCGTATTATGTGGATATATTTTACACGTGTTGATGAGGACACAACTGGTGTCGATTATGAATAAAGGGTATGCTCTGGTAGATGTGACATCAGGGTGTGCTTGGGGGTTTTACCATGTTCCTAGATTAGGAGTATTTTTATGAACTTCTGGATGCCTTGTATGGCAGTAGATTATTAATTGTTTTATTCCTATGGAGATTTCCGCTATTTATAATTAATTTATATTTGAAGTTTAATTTCGTTAATAAATTCGTTTTCGAACTATGAGTTAGTATAAAAGTGATTGTGAACCTTTTTACCTAACGTAGGACTTTAAATTTTCTAAACTGTAATTTCCTAAATATATAAGAGTATGGGGTAGAAGGGTGTCACATTAGTTGGTATCAGAGCCTGGTTGGTTCACCGGCCTTGAGTTATGCGTTACTATGGCTTTTGATGTGCTAATCTGATTGATTGGTTGAGTAATTGATTGTTGCTTGAGTGAATTGTCTGCTTGGTTGATTGTTGTTAGTTTGATTTCTTGCTTTCTTCTGCTTTACTTAGTATGTGTGCTTACCCTTTCTTAATACAGAAAGAGTAATGGTTAGGGGTAGAACGATCGAGCAATGGCCAATGCTTTATGGTCATGGCACAGGCTGTTGGCAACCTTAACCAACACTACGAGACGGACTGGCTTGCACGGTTCCAGAGGAACCATCCACCTACGTTCCGAGGAGGTTATGACCCGGATGGAGCGGCTGACTGGATTTACGAGATTGAGAAGATCTTCAGAGCAATGGACTGCCCTATGTTTCAGAAGGTGACCTTAGCAGCCTTCATGTTATCTGGAGATGCTGGTTTCTGGTGGCAGAGCACCTGCCAAAGGATGATTGATGAAGGCACCGCCTTGAGCTGGGACAACTTCAAAAGGTTATTTCTGGAGAAGTACTTTCCACATGACGTGCGCAACAAGAAACAGATAGAGTTCTTGGATCTAAAGCAAGGAGACGACACCGTAGCAGACTACGCATCAAGGTTCGAAGCTCTAGCACGATTTTGCCCGACATATGAGGGAGTAGCCAATGAAGAAGCCAAGTGCGTCAAGTTTCTCAGCGGTCTTCGTCCCGAGATTAAACAAGTGTTCAACTACCAAGGGATCACGCGCTTTCACGAGCTGGTGAACAAGTGTAGGATCTATGATGAAGAAAACCGGGCAAGGACAACACATTATAAGAGTTGAGGGCCTTTGAGGAGTCAGAACAAGTTCCAAGCAACTAGTAAGGGCAAGCCATACTCTCGAGCAAACCGAAACCCCAAGATTGGGGGTGGCAGTGAAGGCACAGTGCAAGAGAAGAGTTATGCTCCAGCAACTGGTCGAGCGTCAAAGGGTGGAAGTGTTGGTTCTACCACTCCTATTACATGCTTCAAGTGTGGAAAGGAGGGTCACCGAGCAAACCAATGCGGAGACAGAGAGATCACATGTTATACCTGTCAGGAGAAGGGACACATCGCTCGTGATTGTCCTCAAAAGACGCAGGGAACGGTAGCGGCAAGCCGGATGCCATGGGAGCGCCAGTAAACCTAAGGCTACAGGAAGGGTCTTTGCCTGAGTGGTACTGGAGCTGCTCAATCCGAGGACTTGATCCAAGGTATGGTTTCATTGCTGGTAATCCTTTAGTGATTTTATTTGACTCCAGTGCTACTCATTCTTCATATCACATGCTTGCGTGTCTAAACTTAAATTGCCTGTTTATCCTTACCTTTTGAATTGAGTGTGGAAACGCCAGCTAGTAGGTCAGTTTCTACTTCTGATGTTGCTTAAACTGTTCTATATCTGTTAATGATAGAACCTTCCTAGTTGATTGATTTGTTTGCCTCTAAGTCAACTAGATGTCATCCTTGGTATGGAGTGGTTATATCGTCCAACCACGTCCTTCTAAACTGTGCTGATAAGTCTGTTGTCTTTGGTCACCCTGTCGAGTGTAAGAGTAAGGATTTTATGACTGCCATCAGGTAAAGGCGTCTCTAAGGGAAGATGCCCAGGTTACATGCTTTTAAGCTTCTTTGAAATCTGATAGTGGCGGCTGTGGTGAGTGAGATACCTGTAGTATATGAGTACCACTGAAGTATTTGCTGATAATGTCTCTAGTTTACCACCTGAGAAAGAGAGATAGAGTTTGCTACAGACTTAGTGCCAGGTACAAGGACCGATTTCAGCTACAACCTTATAGGATGTCACCCATAGAGCTAGCAGAACTTAAGAAGCAACTAGAAGACCTGTTAGAGAAGAAGTTCATTAGGCCTAGTGTGTCACCCTGGGGAGCCCTGTATTGTTTGTTAAGAAGAAGGATGGTGGGTATGAGGTTGTGTACTGATTACCGCCAGTTAAATAAGGTAACCATTAAGAATAAGGTATCCTTTGCCTAGGATAGATGACTTGATGGGTCAGTTAGTGGGGGCATGTGTGTTTGGTAGATAGATCTTAGATCAGGCTATCATCAGATTAGAGTTAAGGAGGAGGATATACCTAAGACCACTTTAGGACTAGGTATGGACATTATGAGTATCTGGTAATGCCTTTCGGTGTGACGAATGCTCCTGCCATTTTTATGGATTATATGAACAATGATTTTTCACCCTTATTTGGATAAATTCGTAGTTGTCTTGATAGATGATATACTAATTTATTCCAAAACTAAGGAGGAGCATGAGGAACATCTAAAGGTAGTCCTTCAGGTTCTTAAGGATAAACAGTTGTATGCTAAGATGTCCAAGTGTGAGTTCTGGTTAGAGCAAGTGAGTTTCTTGGGTCATGTAATTTCTAAGGGAGGCATAGGTGTAGATCCTTCTAAGGTAGAAGCTGTGCTTAAGTGGAGTCCCCTAAGTCAGTGAGTGAGATTAGAAGTTTCCTTGGGTTGGCTGGGTACTATAGGAGGTTCATAGAAGGGTTCTCTAAGTTAGCTTTGCCTTTGACCGAGTTGACTAGGAAAGGAGTTGCCTATGTGTGGAATAGTAAGTGCGAGACTAGCTTCCAAACCCTTAAGGAGAAAGTTGACTAGTGTACCAGTGTTAGTGTTGCCTGACCCTTAGTAAACCTTTCGTAGTATACTGTGATGCTTCTAAGATGGGTTTAGGTGGGGTGTTGATGCAAGAGAGTAAAGTAGTAGCCTATGCTTCTAGGCAATTGAAAATCCATGAGAGAAACTACCTACCCATGACCTAGAGTAGCAGCCGTAGTGTTTGTGTTGAAGATTTGGAGACATTACCTGTATGGTTCCCGATTTGAGGGTTTAAGTGACCATGAGAGCCTTAGGTATCTGTTTGACCAGAAAGAGCTGAACATGAGGCAGAGGAGGTGGTTAGAGTTCTTAAGGATTATGATTTTGAGTTAAGTTACCATACCGGTAAGGCCAATGTAGTGGCTGATGCCTTGAGTAGGAAGTCTATCCATGTTAGTTCCCTAATGATTAGAGAGATGGATCTTTTAACCCAGTTTAGATATCTAAGTTTGGCTTGTGAAGTACATCTAGTGTGAGGTTAGGGATGACTAGAGTAAGTAATGATTTGCTGAATGATATTAGTAAGGCCCAGTTAGAGGATCCATTTTTGGTTAGCAGGCGATAGGCTATAGAAGGATGTATTGGTGGGTAGTTTTGTAATTGGTACCGATGGGGTAGTGAGATTTGGAGATCGAGTGTGTGTGCCTAGTGAACCTAGCATTAAGAGATTAGTACTAGAAGAAGGGCAGAGAAGTAAGCTTAGTTTCACCCAGGATCCACTAAGATGTATCAGGATTTGAAGAAAGTATTTTGGTGGCCTAGGATGAAGAGGGACATAGAGGAGTTCGTGAGTGCTTGTTTGGTGTGCCAGAAGGCTAAGGTAGAGCATAAAAAACCTTCAGGATTGCTCCAACCCTTAAGTATACCTGAGTGGAAGTGGGATAGTATATCCATGGACTTTCGTAGTTGCCTTGCCTAAGACCGAAGGGGGACATGACTCAATCTGGGTCAGTGTTGATAGGTTAACTAAGAGTGCCCATTTCCTTCCCATCAACATTAAGTAGTCTTTAGAGAAGTTGCTCAGGTTGTACATCAGTGAGATTAGTGAGGTTGCATGGCATACCATCTAGTATAGTCTCAGATAGGGATCCCAGGTTTACCTCTAGATTTAGGGAGAGTTTACAGCAGGCCTTGGGGACCCAGCTTAGGCTTAGCTCAGCTATCACCCTCAGACTGATGGTCAGACCGAGAGAACCATCCAATCCTTGAGAGGATTTGCTTAGAGCCTGTGTGTTAGACCAAGGGGGTAGTTGGGATAGCTTTTTACCTTTGATAGAGTTCACCTATAACAATAGCTTTCACTCTAGCATAGGTATGGGCGCCTATGAAGCATTATATTGGTAGGAGATGTAGAAACCCCTTTATGTTGGTGTGAGCGGGTGAGAATCTTGCATTAGGACCTGAAATAGTGCAGGCAGACCACTGATAAGGTTAGGATAATCCAGGAGAGGATGAGGACAGCTCTAGAGTAGGCAGAAGAGCTATGCGGATAAGAGAAGAAAGAGTTAGAGTTCAAAGAAGGGGACCATGTATTCCTGAAAGTCACTCCGTGGACTGGGGTTGGTAGGGACATTAAAGTCTAGAAAGCTTACACCTCGATTCATTGTCCTTACCAAATCCTTAAAAGAGTCGGCAATGTTGCCTACCAAATCGCTTTGCCTCCACACTTGTCTAATCTTCATAACGTTTTCCACGTTTCTCAACACCGAAATACGTTCACGATCCTTCACATGTGATTGAGTCGGATCATCTTGAGGTTAAGAAAACCTAACAGTGGAAACCATGCCGGTGAGAGTTGAGGATCGGAGGGTGAAACAACTTCAGGTAAAGAGATTCCTTTAGTTAAGGTGATTTGGGGAGGACCTACACCCGAGAGTGCCACTTGGGAACTCGAAGAGAAGATGAAGGAGTCTTATCCAGAATTGTTCGCTTCAGGTAAAATTCGAGGACAAATTTTCTTTTTAGGAGGGGAGAGTTGTAACATCCAAATTTATTAGGATAAATATTAATTAATTAAATAGATTACTTAAGAAAATAATTAATTAATGGGAAATAAATATAGGAGTATTGTTTTATGAGTTTTATTTTGTAAAGATAATTTTATTGAAAATAGAATAATGGGGGGTGAGAGTGGGCCCAAGCCCAATTAGTTATTTCAGGTAAGGAGGGGTTAACAGAGTACCCTAATCCTTATTCGTATCATTCGCAGTAAGCGAAACGCTAAGGAGGGGAGAAACGAGATCTCAAGAGAGAGCTGCTGTGGAGTGAACGCAAGAATCCAAGAAACGACTTCCTTGCTGTGATCAAGCTTCGCTTAAGGTACGGTGGGGGAGAGGGTATTGCCTGTATATGCATGTAGGGATGTTTGGGTAGTAATCTAAGAGTATAATTTTGAATTGATGAATTTATAACTTAAAATGAAGATATAATCTGTTGGTTGATGATTGATTATATGTAAATTGATGAGTATTGGATGAGATTAAAGATGATATGAGAATAATGGAAAAGGGGTGATTAGGGATTGAGAAATTGGGGGTCTTGATGAATTGATGGTATAATCTGTAATTGATTGTTGATTTACGGAGTATTGGATGCTAATAATGATTATGTATGATTTTAGACGTAAAAGATTGATTAGGGATTGATTGGATGAGTTTAGAGAGGTTTGAAATCGTTAATTCTGCGATCTGTGTCGCGGGTAATCGATTACCAGGTGTGGTAATCGATTACCAGAGTGTTCTGGGCAACCCAGAAGCATTGTTGCTTGCTGGTAATCGATTACGGGGGTGCTGTAACCAATTACCAGAGAATTTGTTTGCGGGTAATCGATTACAGGGGTGCTGTAATCGATTACCAGAGAGTTTGCTTGCGGGTAATCGATTACAGGGGTGTTGTAATCGATTACCAGAGACCTTGTTTGCGGGTAACGATTACTAGAGATTGGTAATCGATTACCAGAGTGGATTTTGAGATCCTAACTGTTTGATGATGATTGATGTTGTTTGAGAGTACTTTATAATGAGTATTGTGTTGATGATTAATGATGTTTGATGAGGATTGCGATGCTTATGATGATGAATAATGATGATATTTGATGATGAGTGTGATGATGTATTATGATGATAATTGATGATGAGTGTGATGATGATAATGATGTTGGTGTATATCACCTTATTATGATGATGTTTAATGATGGGCATATTGATGTATGATGATAATGATGTCGGTGTATATCACCTTATTATGATGATGTTTAATGATGAGCATATTGATGTATGATGATGATGATGATAAGTGTATATCACTTTATAATGATGATGTTTGATGATGAGCATGTTAATGCATGATAATGATGATTTATGATGATCGTGTATATCACCTTTTGATGATGATGTTATCTAAGTTGTGGGCCCATAAAGGGGGTACAACTTAGGAGAGATGCATTGAGCATATGTGATGAGACCTGAATTGTGCGGGCCCATAGAGGGGGTACAACTCAGGGGATCAAGATGGGGGTTCGATGCACGGGCCCATAGAGGGGGTGAAACCTAGGAGTGATTGTACGGGCCCATAGAGGGGGTACAACCTAGGGTCGAATGTCATTGTGCGGGCCCATAGAGGGGGTACAACCTATCGGATAGTGTGTGGTAACACCGGTAGACCACCTTGGTACTAACTAGAGTGATTGACAAGGTGCACCCATTGTGTGGAGTTCCAAGTCATGATCTTTGGGTAGACGATGAGAGGAGTATTGATGTGTGATATTTCATGATGAAATGGTGCAATTAAATGATTTTGAATATTGATGATGATGAGTATTATGTGTGAGAATAGAATATATGATTATTTGGGTATGATGGTATGAGAACTATATGATGATATATGAATGAGATTATGATGATGAGCTTGATGAATGTATAAAGGATATGTTTATGTGTTGTGAATAGGAATGATGGTATGACATGTATATGTTAATATAGATGATTGAATATATGTTGAGTTTTAGATGAATGTTATTCATTGGTGATTTAATGTATTGATGGCATGATGTAATGATGTTGTGGGTGAGGATGGGTATTCTCTATGTGTATGTATAGGTAGTATTCCTTTTCCTCACCGTATTCTGTGGATATATTTTACAGGTGTTGATGAGGACACAACTGGTGTCGATTATGAATAAAAGGGTATGCTCTGGTAGATGTGACATTTGGGTGTGCTTGGGGGTTTTACCATGTTCCTAGATTAGGAGTATTTTTTATGAACTTCTGGATGCCTTGTATGGCAGTAGATTATTAATTGTTTTTATTCCTATGGAGATTTTCGCTATTTATAATTAATTTATATTTGAAGTTTAATTTCTTTAATAAAGTCGTTTTCGAACTATGAGTTATTATAAAAGTGATTGTGAACCTTTTTACCTAACGTGGGACTTTACATGTTCTAAACTGTAATTTCTTAAATATATAAGAGTATGGGGTAGAAGGGTGTCACACAAGTGCCCCTAATTTGATTTATCTCATGCTCACATAATTGTTGGTCATGCAAATTATAATGTAATATAATGGTATGTTACTTTTTATATAGAGTTTATACTATTATCGTGGAGATAATACACATTCTTGAATTCTCAAAGATGTTATGGAAGTGACATTCTCCTACGCTTGTGATTTTGGTAGTTTATTGGGAGTGTTTTGACTAACGTTAGACTTATAAGTTACTTTAAAATTAAAGTTAAAACTAAGAGTGTTTTGAGATTTGATTTAATTTAAAAGTATTTTTAAGTCAAAGGCTGTTAAAAATAGTTTTTAAGAAAACTACATTTTTAAAAATTTTCTTATATCAATTATATAACAATAGCAATGGACTAAAACTTGAAATAATGTTTTTTGATTAAAAGTTTTTATAACTTGTTTTCCCTTCCGACACACTTTGCAAAAAAAGTAATTTTAAAAGCAATGTTAGACAAACATTTAACAAGATGATACTATAAGTTTTGAAATCAATTCATGTTTACATGTCCGTAGGTTTTACACCAAATCCATTTTTCACCTTGAACAGGAATGAACCACATGTTACATAATAGTTCCTTCAAATCAATCTCATAAATGTTGTTGTATCAACTAGATAGTGTGACACCCTTCTACCCCAATCTCTTATACATTCATCAAATTGAAATATTTAGGAAAAGTTACGAACCACATCGGGTAAAAGGTTCACATTTCTCTCTAATAAAACGTCATTTGATTCAAAATCAACTCAATTAAAATAGAAATTAAAGTCAACGACTTTCAAAATAAATAAAATCAAAATCTCAAATGTCAATATCAAAATATCCATATTGGCCATGTAAGGCACTTAAAATAATTTTCATAATCTCCTCTTAATAAATAAAACCCCTATTACTAAGCCCTGATGTCACAAGTATCAGAGCGACACCTCTTCAATTCAATACTCGGCACTTGACGTGCCATCTTCACCACCTGTAAATTAACCACAGAGAGCACGGTGAGGAAAAGAACACCAACTCATACATGCATGCAGAAGGCTACCCTATCCTCACCCACACATAGTCACAAATCATCAGCAAATCATATCTCTAACCATATCATCTCACACTCTTATTATCAAATATTTATCTCATCACAAGCGTATAAGTCACACTTCGCAAATCATCAAGAAAACACATTCTCTACACTCAACATATAATACTCATATCATCATATCACATTTCAATTCCATCATAAAATACAATGTAGGTTCACTCTATAATCATGCACACCAAAACTCATCCTAGGGATCATGATTCGGAACTCCGCACAATGGGTGCACCTGATCAATCTCCCTAGTTGTTACCAATGATGGCCCTACCGTTAATGCCCTCTCTTGGCCGATAAGTTGCACAACACCCCTCTCTTAGGCTCGTGTAGAGACATCCGCCCTGCAATGATGGCCCTACCGTTAATGCCCTCTTTTGGCCGATAGGTTACACCCCCTCGATGGGCCCGTGCATAGAATGTCCCCCATCATGGTCTCTGCACCCCTTCAATGGGCACGTGCAGTTCACCTCCTGAGTTGAACCCCCTCAATGGGCCCGTGCATCTCAGGTACCACACCTCATATGCTCAATGCATCATCATCATCATATCACAACTCATATGCTCAATGCATCATCATCATCATCATAACTCATATGCTCAATGCATCATCATCTTCATCATATCACAACTCATATGCTCAATACATCATCATCATACATCTCATACCCCATATGTTCATTACATCATCATCATGCATCACAATATTATAAACATCTAACATCACATGGGATATTCATATCATCATACTCATACCACAATCAACACGCTTTAAACATCCATTTAATCTATCAATTCCACAAACAAATTATATAATTAGCACCAAATAATTAAAGGATCACAATCATTACAAACACAACACTCTCATACTCATTTTTGACCTGGTAATCGATTACCAAATAGCTGTAATCAATTACCAGAGGCGATTCCTCAATTTTGGAGTCTTCAAGTTTTAAGCTTAATGACCTTGGTGCACTAATTTGAAAATATCTAGAGTTTTAGGTGTCCAATTAAGATGATTCTACTTCTATTAGAAAGTTAAGATCCGGGGCTTCAGTTTGATATGCTATATGATAGTATTCCGAGCTCATTTGCACCCTTAACAGACACATTCTTGCTTAGGCGAGAAAGATGTCAAAGCCTGGTAATCGATTACCACACAGCTGTAATCGATTACCAGCAACTCAACTCTCTGGTAATCGATTACAGACCCCTTGTAATCGATTACCAGCAACCCAACTCACTCAACGCTGCCCAAAAAAACCCTGTAATCGATTACATACTGCTGTAATCGATTACCAGCGACGCGAGACGACAGTTCTTGCGATTTTTACCCCTTTTAAACCCCTTTCTTCAACCCCTAATCAATCCTCATTGTTAATATTTCAATCCAACAGGTTTTTACCGAACAAATTCAATGAAAACATCAATCTTTACTACAAATTAACACATCTAATCCATTATGATTCCTCATCACTAAACCCTTACTTATCCCTTTTCACTATTCTCGCTACCATCAATCAATTCATCAAGATTCATCAAGATTAGCATGTTTAAACATCAAAGCAAACAGATTTTCATCATATAACACATGATGCACATAACAAATTCGAATTTAAAAGTCTTTAGGGTCTTATGGTTGCCCTCACTACCCAAGCACTCCCACATACACATACAAGTAGCACTCTTCCCCCCGTACCTTAGAGATGACAATCCCAAAAGCGAATGGTGGCTCCCTCTTACTGATCTACCCTGCAGCACCTTCTCCTTGTGGAGTCATTTCTCCCCTCCTTATGGTTTCGCTATCTGACGTATTGAAAAATAAGGATTAGGGTGAATTGGTAACCCCTCCTTACTTAAATACTTAACTGGGTTGGGCCCACCCTCAACCCACGCATTCTTATTTTATTAAATAACATTTTAAAAATATTAATATTACTAATACTATTATTTATTTCTTTTATTTTATTTATAAAATTTGGGATGTTACAGATAGTTGTAAAGAGAGTACGCTCATCTTGTCTTTGACTATGTTCAAGTCTTTGTTGAAGGAAACACAAATCTAGTATCACAGTTGACTTATTCAAAATACATTATAATTTAAGCCTTCAACTAAAATAATTGTAAGAAAAACAGGGAACACTAGAAGGGGGTTGAATAGTGTTTCAATGGAAACCTTTTGGTTTTAGAAAATACTTTAAAAAGTTTCTATAAAAACTTCAGATGATAAAGATCGTCTGACGTTAGTTACTACCTTCTGAACTTTGGTTCAGACACAAAGACGGTTTTGATCAATAGTTTTGTTAGATGTTAAGATTTTAGCTCTTGAAAACATTTCTAAAACCCTTTGTTAGTTCAGAAACTGAATTGAAAGAATTTAAGGGAAAGGAAACTTAGCCAAGAATTTATCCTGGTTCACTCACTACCACTTGTGAGCTACGTCCAGTCCCAGGGCAAACCACCACTGGATTTCCACTAATCTTGCAAGATTACAAGTATTCTTTTCTATCAAGCCTCTTCAGGCTCTACACCCAAGTATTCTTTTCTGTCAAGCCTCTTCAGGCTCTACACCAAGTATTCTTTTCTATCAAGCCTCTTCAGGCTGTACAACAAGTTTTCTTTTTTGTCAAGCCTCTTCAGGCTCTACAACAAGTATTGTTTCTTCCACCAAGCCTTTTCAGGCTCTCAGACACTTATCCAAGTGTAGCCCAAGAATTCTTTCAGACAATAAGCCTCTCCAGGCTTGTAACCCAAACTGTTTTAAGATAAAAACAGATAAAGTTCAATCAATAACTTCAGATGATAGATTGAACTTATCAGAAGTGTACAAGTAACTGAGATTTACTCAAGATAGCAAATGAGCAAATGTACAGAAAATATCAAAGAATTTTTGCAGCGTTTTCGTAGAGTAAGATTTCGTTGATAACTTTTCTCTTGTTGTCTCTAGCTTCAATCTGCATGGGCATATTTATAATCTTCGAGAAAATGTTGCCCGTTGTCAAATAGCATTAAATGCTTCAGGAGATGTTGAGATACACTCTGTCCAACACGTTCTGAGCAGTCTTAGGTGCAGCAGGTCTGTGCACACAATACTTTTGAGCAGGTACAACAACTTTGCAGACTTTCCTTAAAAATGCTAAACATTTGAACGAGGAGAGAAAGCTCTGATTCTTATGCTGAAAAGGGTTAGACCATTGGGATGAACGTTCTTCTTACATAGTAACGTCTTCACGGGTCAAACCTTAAACTTGATGCCTTCAGCCTTCAGATGCAAAGAGTGCTTCAGATGATCTTCAAGTCTTCAAATGATAAACACTCTTCAGATGATGTTGATCTTTCAGATGATCCTTTATACAGACAATATGATCTGAAACAGTGCAACATCCTGTGAGAGCATAGTATCATAAAATGCCTTTTATATTTTATTTTTGTTGTTCATTAAAACTTAAGAGAGTGAGACTCAAAATATTTTTTTTCATATATTTAATCCTTTGAGACTCAACATCTCCCCCTTTTTGATGATGAAAATTATAAAATATGATAAAATCTGAAACAGGTTTTAGTTGAGAAAATTCTCCCCCTTAAACAGATATTTCATCTGAGATGATCATTTTCCTTCTGAAATGTTCTCCTTCTGAAGTATTCTCCCCCTTTCTAGTTCTGAGACATTTTCTGAAGTTCTTGCTGCATTGCTTTCAGATTTTGTTAGTAGCACCATAGTAAATACACCATAGTAAATACTGCATAACTACCAATCACATCATATTACTGCTCCCCCTTTTGGCATCAATAAAAAAGGGTAAGCAACAGACAGATAGCAGTTAAGATTGATGTAAACAGAGCACATAGAATGATAACAATCAAATCTTTATGGATTAAAAGCGGAAATACATAATGACATAAATAGTGAAACTCAGTCTGAATCATTCTAGACATTATCATGAACGTGGTCTTAAGCTTCCCAGAGCTCTCTCAAGCAATTCTTGCATAGCCAGTCTCTGTCGTTCCAGTTCAGCTACCACAACTTCTTCTCGGAGATGGTTTTGACTAGCTTGAATCTGAGCTTGAGTCTCTAATAGCTTATCTGTTTTCTGCATAAGCTGGTGATTCTTCAGACGAAGTTCCTCATTCTCCTCAACTAAAGCACTGACTTCAACTTCAAGATTCTATTCATAGAAAACGAGAGAGATATGCTTGCAAGTGAATCTGAAGTATTGAAAGCCAGTAGGTAGATGATACTGCAAAGGATTCTTCACTCGGATATAAAATTCAGGACGAACAAAAGATGCCACCATCCATTCTGAATGGAGATCCCTATCAGACAATGGAAAGCGTCCTCTAAAGAAGATAGCAGTTTCTAATATAGTTGAACCTGCAACCACTTGAGAGTCAGCGTCATCCCAACTTGTTCCTGATGAACTCCCTGCCTTCTGAACAAGGTTCCAGTGAAAGTCCCACATGGCATTATAAAGTGAATGATCCATGCCTTGGTTGATGAAGATATACTCTGCAAGATTGTTCCAGGCTTCTTCAGATAACACCCTTGGAGGTCTAGCACCTTGTGAAACTATCTTAGGTCCTTTGTCTTTGATAGAAAAGAAGTCAGCATAAGGATACTGAGGTACTATCCTGTCTGGTTGCACCAGAATAGTAGTTGACAGCTTTGTATGAATAGGTAGAGGGGGTTTGAAATCTCTACAGCCAAAGGATCTGGAATAACTTTGATCAATTAGTTCAGCTTCAAGACACTGCATTTTGACAGCGATCCACTCATCGGGAGATAGATTGTGTTGATCCTATGAGAAAGGATCCAAAGCTTTCCACTTATGGCAAGGAGTGATGACTCCATGTTTGATCTTCTCAAGAGTGTCTGAGAGACCACCTTCCCCTGAGCTGAGCATCCTCCTTCGTCTTGCTTCTGAGGAAGTTTCCAGCGAAAACCTCGATAGTGGGTGAGACAGCAGTGGTGCAGCTTCCTTGAAGAATAGCAATTCTTCATATAAGTTTGGGAACTTTGGTACTCTTTGATAACACTCTGCTAGGAGCTTGGACCTGCAAGACCTACATTGGAGGATATGCACCAACTTCAAGCAAGGAAGAGTTGGAGAAATTAGTGTCCTACAAATAAAGGGACACTACCCTACAAAATAAAGGTCATTACCCTACAGAAGGACACCTTGACCCTGGATAGGACCCTTGTCCTATGGACCACCCTTAATTAGGACTCTTTGTATTTTCTTTGTATTTTTGTATTTTCCTTTTTTTTTCATTCCACATGGTGCTAATTGTATGGGTTTTATTGGTTAGTAGGATACCTTGCTACACAGGTTTAGGAGGTCATGGGATCTAATCCCCCTAAGTAGAAAATTACCTCATCTTTCTTTTCCTTTTTAAAAGGGGCGCTATTTTTGGATTTATTGGCTTAAGGCTTAGCTTAGCCATAAGCCATTAGGGACATGGGTTCAAATCCCACTTAGGATGGGATTTCACTCATCTTTTTTTTCTCCCCCGTCCCTCATGTAAGTGGCCGACCCCTCACTCCCCCTCTCCTATATAAAGGGGCCTCATCTCTTGTATTTGGACACATTGAATTTTGAAGTAAAGGCATTATGCCAAATTTTCTCCTCCCTTTGTGAGTTGAGTGAGGCTTGGTGGTTGTTGCTCAACCATACTGAGACTTATCTAATTCTCCTGAATTAGTGGCGTCTGGCATTGGACTTATCTGCTGCAAGTGGATTCTTGCTTCAGTGGCGTCCTTCATTTCTTCCCTCCATTTTTCTTTCATTTTCTCTCATTTTCTTGTGTTTTCCCACGCATTATAGGCTGCTGCCCAGCACCTATAATTCGTGATTTTATTGCTTGATTGTGATTCTAATCGGTTGGTTTTGCTCAATTCTAGATCCTACACCTATCCGGTTATCACTCTTGTTCGTACAGAAGTGAGTATATTGTAGTATCTGTGAGGCACTTCAGCAGCCCACTTCAAGTGTTCATTGCTGCGAATAGGTAAGCTAGATCATAGGTAGGTTGCCTTGACAGGTTCCTTTCTTTTTCTTTCAGCAGAATACTAACAGGAAGATTTCCACCAAACCAGATGCAGTTGGTTCGACATCTGAATCAAGTTCAGAGTAACCTGACAGAGAGGAAGAAGATGGTGAAGGTGGGGGTACTTCTCTTGGTGTGCTGATAGCTTTAGGTGGAGGAGGGGCTTCATCTTCTGAGGATGAGACATTTCCAAATAGAACCCTAGGTCTCTTAATACGAGCCGTAGAGCCTTCAGTAGCTGGCTTCTTCTTCCTCAGTTCCTCCAACTTCTTCTTTCTTTGAGCTTCAGCAACCTTCTGAAAAACAACATCTTCTTGTTGGATGCTTTTACTTCTAGTCAACCTCTGAGGGGCATCAGCAGCAGGAGACAACAGTCTTCTCCTTTGATTTCTTCTAGTCTTAGCACTGGCTCTTCTTCTTTTGAGCCTGTTGGCTTGCTCGAGCCTTTCATCTTCAAGAACGGCTTGTTGAGCTGCAACAGCAAGAGCATAGTCTTGCTTTTCTTGTTCTTCCTTCTGCTTTCTTTCTTCTTCTTCAATCTTGCGACCACTTGTCTGATGTCAGCTTCAGGCAGACTCGTAGCAAGAGGGATGGCTTTGACAGGCTCAGTTGAATCATCTAATGCAACTGAGATTGGTTCAGACTCTAGACTATTGTTGTCCTCTACCTGTCCTCCCGAGTTGAGAGTAGGCTGAGTAGCAAAAGCTAGGTTCTCAGTAACCTGACCCACAATCTCAGAAGTATGTGCAGACATACTCTGAGCAGGTTCAGATTGTCTGAACTGAACTTCTCCTTCTGGTGATTCTTTCTTCTGAAGCAGCTTTGTTCTTTTCTTCTTCAGAACTTTAGTGGGAGTCTGAGCAGACACAAACTTGTCTTTGTGAGTGTCACCTTGCAACTCCTCTTCCAGAATCTCTAAAGGACTTTTCCCAGTTCTGCGAGCCTTGGTTTGAACGGCTTCTTCTAGCAGAGTCCTTTCTGGTGAGGGCTTCTTCACAGCAATCCCCATCCTCTTGACGTTGGTCAAGGAGAAGAGAGCAGGACCTTTGTGGTCATACACTCTTTCAATGGGAACATTGAACTTCAGCAGAATCTTTGTGATAAGAGTGGTATGAGTATAGCTTGAGGCAGAATCATTTAACCTTTTCAGCATATTGTAGAGGATGATCTTGGGTAGATTAAGAGGCTTTTTGTCCAAAAGATGGATTATGCAGAATCTTTCCAGCTCAGACACATGATTCTTACTTCCATGTTTGGGCAAAATACACATCCCAAGATGGCATGAAGAATCCTTGCCTTAGGATGCATGTAAGAGCTTCTTAGATCACCTGGGTCTTCAATCCCGTACAACTTCTGGGTAAATCCTTAACTCCACCATTCTTTACTTCCCATTCTGAAATGAACGTATCTCCAGTATTGGAAACACCAGTTACAGCAGCAATGGTGTCAGCATCCACAAAGATTTTTATACCCATCACCTTAGTTTCAAAACCTTGATACCTTCCATCCTGAGAAGAATATCTCGAGCATTTTTCCAGAAGTCCACCACACTCTGTTCATGCCATGCACAGTCAATGGCAGAGAAGAAATTAATCCAGCCACATGCTTCGAAGGTGTCAGTGAGATCAATGCCACCAGCTCGGAGCATCTCCAGGTCTACAGTCCTGGAAGGAACAATCTGACCACCAGCCGATTTCTTGGAAGTCATTGTTATGAACTATCAAGGAGACGAAGAATACAGAGGGCTTCAAGGAACTTAGGGCACAAGAAAAGCAGCAGTTTGCACTTGGAGAGAGAGAGAGCAGTAGCCAGTAACAGTAGCAAACACGTCTCTTAAATAGCCGTCACACATAGTAATGATGACAGTTGAAGTTTCGGAGATCGTGCAAACATGCTTAGAGTAGTTACTCAGAGAAGAAGACCAAACGTTTCAGCTTGCCACGTCATCAGACTGAGTTGCTTACACATACATGTTATTCAGACAATCATGCATGTTCAGATGCAACAACTTCAGATGCATAAGATGCAACAACTATTTTCAGATAAAGCCAAGATATTCAGATTATTTCTTATGAACTTAAATCTATCTTCAGTCAGGGCTTTTGTGAATATATCTGCCCATTGATGCTCAGTATCAATGAACTTTATATCAAAAACTCCTTTCTGAACATAGTCTCTAATAAAATGATGCTTGATTTCTATATGCTTTGCCCTAGAATGTTGAATGGGATTCTTGGATAAATTAATTGCACTTGTGTTATCACACATTACAGGTATAGAAGATACATTAATGTTAAAATCTTCTAACTGATATTTTACCCATAGCAGTTGTGAACAACAACTGGCTGCACAATATATTCAGCTTCTGCTGTGGAAAGAGCAATGGTGCTTTGCCTTTTGCTGGACCAGCTGATCATGTTGTTACCAACGAAATGACAACCTCCACTGGTTGATTTCCTCTCAATTCTATCTCCAGCAAAATCAGCATCACAAAATCCCACTAACCTGCAATCCTTACTTCTCTTATAGCAAAGACCAAGATTAGTACCATTTAAATATCTGAAAATTCTTTTTACAGCTTTATAATGAGTAATTCTTGGATCAGATTGAAATCTGGCACAAAGACATACACTGAACATAATATCAGGTCTGCTTGCTGTCAGATACAATAATGAGCCAATCATTCCTCTATACAAAGTTTGATTTACTGGTTCTTCCCCTTCATCTTTGTTCAAAACAACAGAAGGATGCATGGGAGTAGTCATGGACTTGCAATCACTCATATTGAATTTCTTAAGCATTTCTTTTGTATATTTTCTTGATGGATCCATATACAATCAGATTGTTGCTTAATCTGAAGTCCTAGGAAGAACTTAAGTTCCCCCATCATGCTCATCTCAAATTCAGATTGCATAAGTTCAGAAAATTCCTTGCATAATGAAGAATCAGTAGAACCAAATATAATGTCATCCACATATATCTGAACAAGAATGAAGTCTTTGTTGGACATTTTTCTGAAAAGAGTTGTATCTACTTTTCCTCTTTGAAAACCATTTTTGATTAAAAAGTTGCTCAATCTGTCATACCAAGCTCTTGGGGCTTGTTTCAGACCATAAAGAGCCTTTTTCAGTTTGAAAACATGTTCTGGAAAAGTAGTGTCTTCAAAACCTGGTGGTTGTCTAACATAGACCTCTTCCTCAATAAACCCATTGAGAAAGGCACTCTTAACATCCATCTGATATAAGGTGATGCCATTATTTACTGCATAAGCTAGTAAAATTCTAATGGCTTCAAGCCTCGCTACAGGAGCAAAAGTTTCAGTGAAGTCAATACCTTCTTGCTGATTATAGCCCTGAGCAACAAGTCTTGCTTTGTTTCTGACTACTTTTCCTTCTTCTGATACTTGTTTCTAAACACCCATTTGGTACTATTATAGTTTTGCCCATGGGGTTTAGGTACAAGTGTCCAGACATCACTCCTAGCAAATTGATTCAGTTCTTCTTGCATGGCTAGGATCAACCTTCATCATGCAGAGCCTCTTCAATGTTTTTAGGTTCAATCTCAGAGAGAAGTGCAAGATTATTCAAGCTTCTGAATCTTGATCTTGTTTTTACTCCTTCTGAGGTGTCACCTATAATTTGCTCTCTTTGATGATGAGTTCGGTATCTCCAATCGCGATTGTGAGAGGGTACACACTCTGTATGAGACTCAACAATGTTGGTCTGAGAGGGTTCAGCTTCAGATGCAGTTCAGATTTTTGTTCAGAAGGTTCTTCAGACTTTAGTTCGGGATTCAGCTTCATTCCTACAAAGTCCTCTTCAAGATCTGATAGTTCCCTATCAGTCTCTTTAAAATCGTTAAATCTTACATGGATAGATTATTCTACTGTTAAGGTGCTTGAGTTATACACTCTATAAGCCTTAGAAGATTCAGAATATCCAATAAAGAAACCTTTGTCAGACTTAGCATCAAATTTTCCTAAATCATCTTTTGTGTTGAGTATAAAACACTCACATCCAAAGATATGGAAGTAGGAAATGTTGGGTTTTCTTCCTTCCACAATTCATATGGGGTTCTTTTGAGAATTGGTCTTACCAAAATTCTGTTCTGAATGTAACATGTTGTGTGAACAACTTCTGCCCAAAAGGATCTAGGTAGATTGCTTGAAATGAGCATGGTTCTTCCCATCTCTTGCAAGCTTTTGTTCTTTCTCTCAACAACCCCATTTTGCTGAGGTGTTCTAGCCACAGAGAAATTGTGTGAGATCCCATTCTCATCACAGAACAGTCTGAAGCTTGAGTTTTCAAAGTCTCCGCCATGATCACTTCTGATAGCAGATATGCAGATTCCTTTTTCATTCTGCACCTTCTTACAGAATTTTGTGAAATTCTCAAAGGTTTCCTCTTTGCTTCTTAGGAATATAACCCATGTGAATCTTGTATAGTCATCAAAAATGACCAATCCATATTTCTTTTTGCTAAGACTTTTTGTTCTAGTGGGTCCAAAAAATCCATGTGAAGTAGTTCTAAAGGTCTGCTGGTTGAAACAACATTTTTACTCTTAAAAGAGTGTCTTGTTTGTTTCCCTTTCAGACAATTTTCCACATAAAATATCATATTTGAATGAGAGCTTGAGCAAACCTTTAACTAAGTTGTGTTTAGTTAGCTTTGAGATCAATCTCAGGCTAGCATGCCCAAGTTTCTGATGCCAAATCTGTTTTTCATCTTCGATGGAAACAAAACACTTCACATTCTGATTTGCAAGTTCCTCTAGATCAACTTTGTACACATTATTGTGTCTCTTAGCATAGAAGAGGATATGATCTGAAGTATCCTTGACTATACATCCTTCTTTAGTGAAAGACATAACATATCCACTGTCACATAATTGGCTTAAACTTAGAAGATTGTGTTGTAGTCCCTCAACCAGAAGCGCATTTTTAATAAGGGATAGAGGAGTCATACTTACAGTCCCAGTACCAGTGATCTTCCCTTGCTGATTTCCACCAAAGGTGACCACTTCTCCTGCCTTGGGTCTAAGGCTTTGGAACAAACACCTTTCTCCCGTCATGTGTCGTGAGCACCCACTGTCCAGGTACCATTTGTGGTGTTTCTTTTGTCCTGTTAAACACATCTGTAACAGGAACTATCAAATTCTTAGGTACCCATACTTTCTTGGGTCCTTTTTTGTTAGCTTTGGGACTTATTTTCCTTCTGTGTCTACACTGAGACTCAACGTGTCCAAGCTTTCCACAGTTAGAACACCCATTACCTTTCTTAGGTCCTTTATCGGGCATATTAAATATAAAGGATTCAGATGAAGATGTGTCTAAATAACCTAAGCCACTCTTGTCAAGAGGATGCCTCTGAGAGCCCAATAATTTATTCAGATTATTAGTTCCTTTGACAAACTTGGCTAGATCCAAAGTTAATTCTCTAACCTTGTTTTTGAGCTTTTTGTTCTCCTTGACAAGATTATCAGAACTACTTGGATCTTGCTAAGTAGCTTTTCTTTGAGAGCAAGGTTTTCTTTTTGTAATTTTTCATTTTCTAAAGCAGCTTCTGTAAAAGCTCTTGAAAGTTCCTTGAACTCATTGAATAACTCTCTGCTACTTTCAACAAGGTCATCATACTGATCTTGTAAAGTTTGAGGAATTACCTCAGAGTCTGAACTATCTGAAGATGGTAGACTTGCCATCAGACAGAGGTTAGCTTCTTCTGAAGTGTCCTCCTCTTCCTCTGAAGTGGAATCATCCAAGTCTTCCCATGTAGCCATCAATCCTTTCTTTTTCTTGAAAAACTTCTTCTTCTAAAAGGTTGGCTTCCTTAACTTGGGACAATCCGTCTTCATATGGCCCGGCTGTTTGCACTCAAAGCAGGTAATTTTATCAGTGATAGTAAATTCTTTACCTGATTTACCTTGTTTGACATTAGAAGGTTGAGATCTTCTGTATCTTCCTTTTCTTTGCAGCATTTTCTTAATCTTCTTGCTGAGAAGAGCAAGATCATCATCTTCTGAACAGTCTTCAGACTCAGTATCATCCTCTGAAGTGTCCTCTGCTTGCATGGCTTTTCATGTTATCATGCCTAGACTGTTTGACTTTGCAGTTCAATGCCAGTGATTTCTTCTTGGTGTCATCCTCCCCAAGTTCAAGCTCATGGACTTTGAGAGAGCCCAGTAGTTCCTCCATTCTAAGAGAATTTAAATCCTTGGCTTCTTGAATGGCAGTAACCTTGGGTCTCCAGGACTTTGGTAACTCCTTAGAATCTTTCAAATGTTATCTCCAGATTCAAAGGTTCTTCCCAATGACCTGAGTCCATTGATTATCGTCTGAAACCTCCCAAACATTTGGTCTATAGTTTCAGATTCTTCCATTTTGAACATCTCATAGTGATGTACAAGCATGCTGATCTTGGATTGCTTCACAGTCTCTGTCCCTTCATGAGCTGCTGCAAGCGTATCCCAGATCTCCTTGGTAGACAAATAGCCATGAACCTTCTCATATTCTGAATTGTTCAAGGAACATATCAGATAGAGTTTGGCCTTGACATTTAATTGAACTCGAGCCTTCTGCTCCAATGTCCATTCAGCCTTAGGTATGGGCACTCCAACATGCATGGGCACGTAGTCTCCATCAGTAACTACATCCCAGACATTAATGTTGTTGCTTTCAATAAACAACTTCATACGATCCCTCCAATAGTGGTAATCCACTCCATTGAATGTTGGGGGTCTCGTGATAGAGGCTCCTTCAGTGATATACTATCTGTTGTTGGTAGAAGTTTCCATGGATCTCTGTCCTCCGCACTGATTAGGTGCTAACCCCGAGGATAAGCTCTGGTACCAACTGTAAGAAAAACAGGGAAACACTAGAAGGGGGTTGAATAGTGTTTCAATGGAAACCTTTTGGTTTTAGAAAATACTTTAAAAAGTTTCTGTAAAAACTTCAGATGATAAAGATCGTCTGACGTTAGTTACTACCTTCTGAACCTTGGTTCAGACACAAAGACGGTTTTGATAAATAGTTTTGTTTGATGTTAAGATTTTAGCTCTTGAAAACTTTTCTAAAACCCTTTGTTAGTTCAGAAACTGAATTGAAAGAGTTTAAGGGAAAGGAAACTTAGCCAAGAATTTATCCTGATTCACTCACTACCACTTGTGAGCTACGTCCAGTCCCAGGGCAAACCACCACTGGATTTCCACTAATATTGCAAGATTACAAGTATTCTTTTCTATCAAGTCTCTTCAGGCTCTACACCAAGTATTCTTTTCTGTCAAGCCTCTTCAGGCTCTACAACAAGTATTCTTTTCTGTCAAGCCTCTTCAGGCTCTACAACAAGTATTGTTTCTTCCACCAAGCCTCTTCAGGCTCTCAGACACTTATCCAAGTGTAGCCCAAGTATTCTTTTAGACAATAAGCCTCTCCAGGCTTGTAACCCAAACTGTTTTAAGATAAAAACAGATAAAGTTCAATTAATTAACTTCAGATGATAGATTGAACTTATCAGAAGTGTACAAGTAACTGAGATTTACTCAGGATAAGCAAATGAGCAAATGTACAGAAAATATCAGAGAATTTTTGCAGCGTTTTCGCAGAGTAAGATTTCGTTGATAGTTTTTCTCTTGTTGTCTCTAGCTTTAATCTGCATGGGCATATTTATAATCTTCGAGAAAATGTTGCCCGTTGTCAAATAGCATTAAATGCTTCAGGAGACATTGAGACACACTTTGTCCAACACGTTCTGAGCAGTCTTAGGTGCAGCAGGTCTGCGCACACAATGCTTTTGAGCAGGTACAGCAGCTTTGCAGACTTTCCTTAAAAATGCTAAACATTTGAACGAGGAGAGAAAGCAGCTCTGATTCTTATGCTGAAAAGGGTTAGACCATTGAGATGAACATTCTTCTTACATAGTAACGTCTTCACGGGTCAAACCTTAAACTTGATGCCTTCATCCTTCAGATGCAAATAGTGCTTTAGATGATCTTCAAGTCTTCAGATGATAAACACTCTTTAGATGATGTTGATCTTTCAGATGATCCTTTATACAGACGATATGATCTGAAACAGTGCAACATCCTGTGAGAGCATAGTATCATATAAATGCCTTTTATATTTTATATTTGTTGTTCATTAAAACTTAAGAGAGTGAGACTCAAAATATTTTTAATTTCATATATTTAATCCTTGAGACTCAACAATAATTACCAATTTTTGTTCTCATTTATAATACTTCAAAATATGATAAATTATTTATCATTTTGTCAATTATAAAAGAGATGATTTTAGAGATATATAATATATTATTTTGGTTACAAGAGATATATAATATATGAATAAGATAAAGGATATATTAAAAATTAAAAATAAATAAATATAAAGAACGATGTTAATTATTTTTATTAAGTAACAATTGGCATGTGCAAGAATGGAATCAAACATATTACTTTGTTTTTTTGTTCTTTATAGTTCTATCATTCTACAAGAACTAATTTATTGTTTTTTTAGTTTTATGTTACATCTTAGTCTATTTTTTAAGTACACCAAATATATAATAGAACACACATGTTATTGCTAGTCTCATTCTAACTTCTCTATCAAATATGAATATAACTCTTCTAAAGTGAGGGAAGGACACTTTAGAAAAAGATTAAAAACAATTTTATTATTTATTATACATGTGCATATTTTTTATCACAATCTGAACTGTTGATTTGTATTCGATGATTATGCTTACATTTTTTATCCTTTAAAGTGTACCTCTCAGTTTTAAAAGCATCCAAAACTATGAATTAAATACTAGTTGAATCTATATGATATTATCTTATACAAGGGGATCGAAATAAATCCAAAAAATCTCCAAGCTATATCCAACACTTCTTTGGAGGACTAAGAGTGTATGGTCATGACCACCCAAGGGCATTATCAAGTTTCGGTCATGTAGAAATGACTTGCATGGGTTGTGCATGTGTTAGTGTGAGTGTGTATGTGCTTGGTGAGATACCATGTCCATGTCAAAACCACCTCAAACTCTCACCACTATTTATCCACACAAAAATGGGCATTCCATAAATTTATAGTAATTTATTAGCTTTAAAGTAAGAAAATTCACTAAAAATATAGACAAATTCAAAAAATCACCAAAATTTACCCAACACCTCCTTGGATGGCTTGGAGTGTGGTCATGACCATCCCGGGGGCAGTATAAAGTTTTGGTCACGTTGACATGACTTGCACAACGTTGTGCGTTATGTTAGAGTTATGATTAGTGTACTTGTGCTTTGTGTGGAAGTGACCCCTTCAAAAATCCACTTTTTTCGGCCATCTCAAAACCTCTTGAAACTCCCACCATGGGATTCCCCACATAAAAAAATGGCATTCCATTATTTTTTTCAGATATTTTCACATTTTCCACCAATTATAGTGAATTATTTACTTTGAAGTGAAGAAAATTCACTAAAAAAAGAGATAAATCCGAAAAAATCACCAAAAATTATCCATCACCTCCTTGGAGGACCAAGAGTGTGGTCATGACCACCCTAGAACAGTATCGTGTTTCAATCTCGTGGAAATGACTTACATGGGCTCATGCATGTGGTTGAGGTTTTATGTGAGTGTGCATATGCTTGATGAGATACCGAGTCCACGTCAAACCACTCCAAACTCTCACCACTATGTACCCGCACAAAAATGGGCATTCCATGATTTTTTTTCAGATTTTTTCCAATTTTACACTAATTTATAGTTATTTATTAGCTTTAAATTGAAGAAAATTCACTAAAATATAGGTAAATCCAAAAAATCACCAAAATTTACCCAAAACCTCTTTGGAGGACTAAGAGTTAATTCAAAGTGGTCATGAGTTTTGGTGATTTTTTGGATTTCTTTTACTATTTTTAGTTATTTTTCATCACTTTATAATCATTAATTCATTTTAAATTAATGGGAAATAAAAAATAAATCTGGAAAAATCATGCGACTTTTTTGGATGTGAATCATTAGATATTTTTTATTTCTCTTCTTTTAACATATATCATAATTAAAATTAATTTATTAAAATAAATATCACAAGTCTTAATAAAAAGTTAGAAACTATTATTCTTGATGTGGGGAATAATTGATGGGTACAAATTTGAGTATAGAGTAACAAAGGAAGCTTCAAATACCATGGGATAAAAATGGTAAGATAAAATGGTTGGAGACAATAAAAAAATACAATAACATAACTTTCTTATGATGTGGAATATCTTAAATAGGTGTCCGCATATACTACTCCCATGTGTTCAAAGTACCCATACAAATGTTTGGAATGACTTGTGAACCAATTTATGATTGTGAAGCCAATCTTATGCTTGCATTTTACTAGTTTAAAATTATATCAATTGGTCATCCAAATGATTTGATCATCACATATAAAGATCTACCTGTTAATTTGGGATAATACGAGGTGAGTTACAATGATTTTCCTCAATTTTTTCACATCGATGATTTTTTTTAAATATTTTATATAGTAATAAATTCATATTAATTATAACTTAAAAGAGAAAATCACAAAATTAATTTAAAGGTTTTGGATTGTTCACCAAAATCTGGAATGAATCATGGAACTCTATACTTATTAGCCACTTGACCATAAAATAAATAAAGTGGTATTTAAAACTTATCTTTTATAAAAAAAAATATATGGGAAAAACACTCATTTATTTTTGTACTGGAGTGTTTATACCAAATAGATCCATGTGTATTAAAAATGACATTAAAATAATATATTTATTAATGTATTTTATTTCAATCCAATTATTTTAATGATAAAAGACTTTTTGTAATTTTTGAAAAAATACATATTATTTATTTCTAACATATTTGTATCTAATAGTGGAGTTTATTCATCCATTAAGAAATATCTCACTCTACCATAGTTCAAATTCTTGACTCTCTCAAATTTTCAACAATAAAAATTTCTTTTCTAGATATAACTTATTTTTAAAAACAAAAACTCTTTTTCTAAATAGAAAATGCATTGCAAAATTATAAAATATTTGTACATCATTTAAATTAAATTACTCAAACATTATACTAAAATTAAATATTATTTTGATAACTTGCAGAAAAAATGAGATCGATGTGTAAGTATTATTATTATTATTATTATTATTTCAAGTAATTTTTTAAAAAATTAATCAATTTTTTATTTTGGATTTTTTTTATATAAATATTGAAAAATATACTCTGTTTTGTTGGCTAAGACTTAAAGTCTTTAACTTTTACCATAATTTTTTTTATAAAAAAAAAATCAAAGCCAACGAAAAAAAAAGCAGCAAAAGACCAAAAAACTAATATCAGGAAATTATTTTTAAAGAACGAAATAGCTTGGGGGGGATACGACTGTTAAGAAAAAATAGCATTCTGTTCCATGGGATGAATTCATGTTGCCAAAAAAATTGGGTGGCTGGGGCTTCAAAGATTTGCATAGCTTTAACAAGGCTATGATTATGAAATTATGTTGGGGGTCTCATCCAACATCCTGATGCCTTGTGGGTCCGTATCCTTCGAAGCAAATAGAAATGTGGCAATGGATATATTCCTCGGGTTTGTCAGAAAAATAATGCTTCAAATGCGTGGAAAGCTATTGTAGCTATCTGGTCCACTTTTTCAGAGGGTGTCAGGTGGAATGTGGGAGATGGTCGTCAAGGGTCCTTCTGTTTTGATCGCTGGCTTCCTTCCAATGTGGTGATTGGTGATCAGATTTCTAATGATATACCTCCTATTTTGAGCCAGTCTACTGTTGCTGACTTCTGCCAGGATTCTCTGACGTGGAATTTAGATTCCATTAGTCACCTATTGTGAATATTCAAGCTTAAATCAGGGGTCTTCCTGTTCCTACCCCTTCGTTGGGAAACGATACAATTAGCTGGAAGTTAACTAGTAATGGAGAGTTTAGCACTCGTACTACATATAATCTGGTTATGGATATTGATGATACTGGGTCAGGCTCGGACGTTTGGAAGATTATTGGGAAGCTCCATATTCCTCAGAGGGTCCGTAGTTTATTATGGTTGGTGCTTAAAGATGGGCTTAAGACGAACAACAAGCGGGCAAGGTGTGGTTTATCTGATTCTGATCTTTGTCCGGTTTGTAATTCGGCTTGTGAGACCAGTTCACATGTGCTCTGTGATTGTCATCTTGCTCGCAGTGAGTGTCCATTCAGTTTTATCTAATGATTTAGCTGGGTGCTCTGTTCCAGGCTAGTCCCTGTGTAGCTTTTGGCCTCCTTCCAATAAAAAAATAGCTTGGGGGGAGAAAGAAATGTGGACAACACATATAGAAACGTGGAGAACACATAGGATGTTATATTTATTAAGGGTAGCAATTTGGTACCCTCCGGTCAGAGAGGGTTTTAGTACCTTCTTGTTATTTTTTTATTTAATGGAGGCATAAATGCCAAAACTACATAGGAACAAGTCATGTACTCCATCCTAAATCATTTCGAAGACATAAAGTAGATTTTAAATGAGACACATGTGTATTATTTAAAATCTACTTTATGTCTTCGAAATGGGAGAATACAGTAAAAAATACAGAATAATGATTATAGAGGGTCAAAAAATCTTTTCAAAAATTAAAAATACAAATTCTAATAATTAAATATTGTTCCGAACTGTAAAAATGCTAAGACAATTTAAAAAAATTAAGAGAAATTGATTAAATAATTAAAGAAGGTACCAAAACCCTCTCTCGCTAGAAGTTACAATAGACTTTTTAGACTACCTAACAAAAAATAAATATAATATCAACATCCCCACAACCGGAAAAGTAGATTCTATCTCATCCATCTATTAAATTTATTATTTTATCAACGTTCTATATTTCTTTTGTACCAGTACATTAATTTTATCCTTGCATACAATGAAATGTTTCCACTTCTCGGTCATAATTTGTACTTGTGGTGAAAATCATGCCACTTTCATTTTATTTAACCGAATTTAATTTTACATTAATCACTATTATCTTTTTATTTCACAGTGTATTTTTTTTCACCCAATAGATAAAAATCCACGTAATAATATAGTTTTTTTCAAATACACACTAATTATTAGGTCCAATATATCCTGAATTATATATTAAAAGATTTGAACATTTTTCACTCAAACCAATACATTCAGTTATTTATGAATTAATCTTTAGTAATTAATTTGTTGTGAAAAATAAACACAGTTCAAAACAATTAAGGGATGGTATCAATTTTCTATGTTTTTTTATCTTTTCTTTTTCAAAATTTTAAGTGTGTAGTCTCACCTAACACTAGAGATAATCCATGACCAAGCCCAATATACTTCGTCCCTTTTCATTCAGTTTCCCGGCAGCCTTATTTTAATACAAAATTAAAGCTGCAACATATTGACCGTTCAAAACATATTATATACATAGTTTGGTAAGTAACATAGTCATACTCTAGTCTACGCAGTCATGCGCGGAGGTTGCGATCTAGTGGAAGATAACTCACCTACCACCAACTCACTTTTGCAAATGTCCAATAAGTCATACTTTCAATTATAACAATTTGGATTTGTTCAGATAAGCATATGCTTTCATCTCCCGATTCCCCCCTTCCCTGCTAATATATATATATCCACTCTCTTTGGGACCAGTTTGTAACACATACGTCCTTTCAAATCTTTTAACTCATTTCTTTGCTAGCTTAGCTACAACGTGCTAAGCCTCAACCGTTCCATTCCCCTCACAACATCTTCTCTTCTTGTTTCTTTGTTGCAACTACTTTAGAAAATTAAGAAGATGGTGAGCGTTGATGAGATCTGCAAGGCACAGAGGGCAGAAGGCCCTGCAACAGTCTTGGCAATTGGCACTGCAACTCCTCCAAACTGTGTCGAACAGAGTACTTACCCTGACTACTATTTCCGTATCACAAACAGTGAGCACAAGACAGAGCTCAAAGAAAAATTCAAGCGCATGTGTAAGTTACATATATCTCATATCTTCATTTCATCATATTTAGCTTGTGTGCTTGTATTTAGTTTTGCTTTGCTCCTTTGATCTCTCATTCTCTGACTGAATCACATATAATTTTTCAGGCGACAAGTCAATGATTAAAAAGAGATATATGCACTTGAATGAAGAGATTCTAAAGGAGAATCCTAGTATTTGTGAGTATATGGCGCCTTCATTGGATGCAAGGCAAGATACGGTGGTTGTGGAAGTACCGAAACTAGGGAAAGAGGCAGCAACAAAGGCCATTAAGGAATGGGGTCAACCTAAGTCCAAGATTACCCATCTCATCTTTTGCACCACCAGTGGTGTGGACATGCCAGGTGCTGACTACCAGCTCACGAAACTCTTAGGCCTTCGGCCATATGTGAAGCGTTACATGATGTATCAACAAGGGTGTTTTGCTGGTGGCACGGTGCTTCGGTTGGCTAAAGACTTGGCTGAAAACAACAAAGGTGCTCGTGTGTTAGTAGTTTGTTCTGAGATCACTGCAGTTACTTTCCGTGGCCCAAGTGACACTCATCTTGATAGTCTTGTGGGACAAGCATTATTTGGAGATGGTGCCGCAGCTGTAATTGTTGGTTCAGATCCAGTATCGGAGGTTGAGAAACCTCTGTTTGAATTGGTATGGACTGCACAAACAATCCTCCCAGATAGTGAAGGAGCCATTGATGGTCACCTTCGTGAAGTTGGGTTGACATTCCATCTCCTCAAGGATGTTCCTGGACTTATCTCAAAGAACATTGAGAAAGCTTTGGTTGAAGCCTTTCAACCTTTGGGTATCTTTGATTACAACTCCATCTTTTGGATTGCACACCCCGGTGGTCCTGCAATTCTTGACCAAGTTGAAGAAAAATTAGGCTTAAAACCAGAAAAAATGCAAGCCACTAGACATGTACTCAGCGAGTATGGCAACATGTCAAGTGCCTGTGTGTTATTCATTTTGGATGAAATGAGGAGGAAGTCAAAAGAAGATGGACTTGCCACAACAGGAGAAGGGCTTGAATGGGGTGTGCTATTCGGTTTTGGACCTGGACTCACTGTTGAAACTGTTGTGCTACACAGTGTAGCCGTCTAAATCCTCATACTTCAATATGCACAAATACTCAATCCTATTAATTTCCAGCTAATCTTCTTTTCTTTTCCAGCAAGAAGAAAATGTATTATTTCTTTCTTTGAATTTTGTCCATATTGATCACTCTTTACACGTTTCCTATGTTATACTCGATAATTATATATATGTTCATTATGTTCCAAGGAAAATTTATAATTGGATCTAGTATTGGTTATGATTTCATTATGAATAGCAACCTTCTATTCTTCATCTTCTTCATTATAGTTATTATTTGAACCATCTGCTTCTATACTCTACTTTATGTGATTTTGAATTTTGGTACTTTAAGAACAAAGCCACCCCAAAAAGGAAAACGAATGCATTACGAAAATATAAATACAATGAGCTAGAGTCAAAGCTAGATCAGTTCATTCAAGTTCTAATTAGAAAAAAGATCGAGCACGAAATGAAACCCGTAATATAATTTTCACGCTGCAACTTACAATAGCTTTTTGCATCCATAATGTTATCTATGTTTGCATGGAAAGAGATAGACCGTGCCTGAAGAAGGAAGGAGCGAGGGCTAATTGCTTTCCCTTTTGCCTAGTCTTCCTTTAGTCCAGTAACTTGAGTCAGTAACAAGCTAAATTTTTTTTGGTTCGAACTGGGCCAATTTTTTTTTTACCTGGCAGATTTTTTGTGGCTCATTCCCATCAGTTCATAATTTATGTTAGCAACTATTTTTACAAAAAAAAAAAAGAAAAAAACTCCTGCCCTTGGGCCAAGCCCGCCCCGCCCCACAACTGGCCCGGGTAATTGGCGGGGCGGGCTAAAAAGGGACGTGGGCTCAAATTTCTGGCCCGCCCCACAAAAAAAGTGGCCTATGCGGGCTAAGTCCGTATTGTCACCGCTAATGCTCGTTAATATTTTCCTAAAATAAAAATATGTTCCGGGCAAATAAAGAGTTAATTTCATTAATTGCAATTAATTCATAATAAAATATTAATTCATAAAAATATTATCAAAATAATAAACAATTAATTCATGAAAATATATATGAGATTAATTGATATGATTGATGTGAAAAGGAATATAGCAAGTATCATTTTTGGAAGATGTTTCATTTACCGCAAAACAGTGGTACATCAAATCTACCACTGACATGCAATTTTGTCTTTTAATGCTTTTTTCTTTTTTATTTTATTAATTTTTTTTTAATTTTTTTATAGTTTTTATTTATTTTTTATTTTATTATTATATTCATTTTTATTTATTTATCTCATTAAGTAAAAATATAGATTAAGAAATATAATAAATGATTACATGGAATTTGTGTTAATCATTCTTGTTAATACGAGGTTAATTATGTGTTCAGAAACGGTGAACATATTTTTATATGAGGTTAATGGTGTATCCATTGGCGGTTAACAGAATAGAATTTTTTGTTAATTGAATTTGTGAGATTAGTTGCATGTCTATTAACGGTTAATGAAATAGTTGCATGTCCATTAAGGGTTAATGAAGTAATAAATTTTGTTATTTGCATCAGAATGAAACAGTGATTGTTAACACGAGGTTAATTGTGGGCTTAGAAACGGTGAATGAAATAGTATATTTGGTTATTAACAATGATTGTAAACATGAGGTTAATTGTGTGCCCAAAAACTGTGAATGAAATAGTATATTTGTTTTTTAGCATCAAAATAGAATAATAATGATAAAAAACTTATGCCAACCCTTCCGAGAATGCACATTTACTGTATTCCCCAATCTATATTTTTATTTAATAAGATAAATAAATAAAAATTAATATAATAATAAAATAAAAAATAAATAAAAATTATAAAAAATAAATAAAATAAAATAAAATAATATAAAAAAATAAAGCACACAAACAGTACTATACTGTAGCGGTACAAATAATGTATTACTGTTTGCTGAATATATATCACGACTCATCATATTTATCGGTTGATCTCATTAAATTTTGAATATTTTCTCAAATTTCCCATCAATTTTTTAAAAAAATTATATATTTAAATTTCTATACAATTATTAAAAATTGCCCGACATGACATCCCATAATATCATCAGATTCCTTAAAACATTGTTCTCCAAGTTAATCTATTACTTCATTGTATATTAAATATGAATACTTAATTATTTTTTAAAATGAGGTACTTTTAGATCAATAGATCCTTCAAGCTCACTTTTAGATAACTGAAATTTTCATATTAATCCACATAAATTTTTTATTTTATTTTAAAAATTGTAAAAATTTAAAAAATTTCCTTATCATTATAAAAATCCACATAATTTTCTTATATTATTTTAAATTATGATAAACAATCAATTAATAAATTTTTAAAAAATATTATTAGAGGAGTTTGAATTTCAACTTTAGATTTGGATCTTTTCATTTAAATTTAAAATATACTTGATAATTTTCACAATTTCCTTATATTTTGGACTTCTATTTTAAATTTTAGAACATAACACCTTTTATATTTAGTTTATGGGTTATATATGTTTTTAGTCTCTGAAGTTTGACTCGAATTTGATTTTAGTCCCCAAACTTTAAAACCATTGATTTGGGTCCCTCATGTTCTGAAATCATGTAACTTTAGTCCCTCCCCTTAACACCGTTAACATTGACGCTGGCAGGATAAATGAATTTTTGTGTCAGTTTATCCAATCGGTTATAATCAGGGGCAGAGGATTTAAGGGACAAAGGTAGAGTTGTCAAAGTGAGCCAACCCAGCTCACCCAGATTGGCTCACCACGAGTTAGGGTAAAAGTGAGCTGAGTTGGGTTGGCTCACTTTTCTAGTTAGCTGAAAAAATACCAACCCGGCTCGACCCACCGCGGGTTGGTGGGTTAAGCGGGCCGGCTCACCTAGCTTAAAAACTTATAAAAATAATAAAAAACCAATAAAAAAGGTAATAAAAATAGAAAAATTATAAAAAATTATAAAAATGACTTTAAAAATATTAAAATTAAATAAAAATTAAAAAGTGAGCCAACTCACTTCAACCCGGCTCGAACCCACCTTGACTCGCGAGTTAAGTGGGTTGACCCACTTTTGACCCGTGAAAATGTGAGCCTATATTTTACCAACCCAACCCACCGGTAAGCCGGGTTGGCTCACCGAGCTCAACCCAACCCAAATTGATAGCTCTAGACAAAGGGGGGTCATGGCCCCCTCCCTTTTTGTTATATATATATATATATATATATATATATTAGTTTATAATATATATTATAAACTAATAGACATAATCTACCAAAAAAATTAATATATATATAACAATTTTTTATCAAATTCTATTAAATCAATTATCATATTTCTCATCTTTTTTTCTTTTATTATAGAGATTATTATTGTATAATTTGATTGTACAAATACATTTTCTCATATATTTGAATAAAATTATATAGTGGAAGCCTAGTTAGAAAAAAGATATATCGCCTAACTAAAATTAACTAGAGAGATGTTTTTATTGAAAGAGAAATTGTCAAAAATTTTAGCACAGTGTAATATGAAGAAACGTAAAACTCTTATATAATTTTGTTAGAGCAAAACTTTATCATACCGTTTAATTACTTTCAATTTATCAAATTTTTTCTTTGGATATATTTTATCTTATTTTTTATAACAATTTTCTATTGAGTTTAATATATATACACTGTCAGTGTAAAGAAATTTTACACAGTCATCCAATGATGTGCTGCCACACCATTTATTGAATTTAATAATACATGAGGTGTCACATTCATTAAATGATGTGGCGGCACATCATTGGACGTCTGTGTAAAATTTCTTTACACTGACAGTGTATATTAATTAAATCCTTTTTTTATAAAAATAAATTTTATAAATATTATATACCAAAAAAAATTGTATTCATATTTGGCCCCCCTTAACCTTATGTCCTGGCTTCGCCCTTGGTTATAATGACCATGTTGTGACAATTGAATTATACCTCAGCTCATCTAATCAGATTATATTTAGTAATTTTAGGGTTAAATTTGTTTTTGGTCCCTCGAAATAAAATGAAATTTGGTTTTGGTCTCTTATTTATTTTTTCATTGATTTTGGTCCTCCATTTTTTAAAATCACACGCTTTTAGTCCTTCTTATTAACTGCACTTTGTTAAGTCATTTTTGCAGCTCGACTATGACTTTTTTCGGGTAAAAATTTACAGGAAATTTCTTGCGACCTTTTCTCTAGAAAATTTATGTGTAGTAAATTTCCAAAAAAAACTAAAAAATTTTTAAATGAAAATGCTGCTATAAAATATTTCCGCAAATTTTTTAATCTAAACAAATTTTCTTTCAATTTTAAAATCTGTAGGAAAATTTGAAGAAAAATCTATAAGAAGTATTACTACGTCATCACGTAGCGGAATATAACTACCGACGAGGACTAAAATCATGTGATTTTAAAAAATGGAGGACCAAAACCAATGAAAAAAATAAATGAGGGACTAAAAACATATTTAACCCTTTTATTAAATTTCACTTCACATTTTACATAAATAGGGAAGGCCACAAAACTGACTAGATGAGCTGAATTGTAATTCAATCACCACATCATGGTCATTGAAACTGACTGGATAAACTAACACAAAAATTCGTTGGTCGCGTCAGAGTCAAATTAAGTTAATAGTGTTAAGGGGAGGGACTAAAGTTATGTGATTTTAGAATATGAGGGACCCAAACCAACGGTTTTAAAGTTTAGGAACTAAAACAAAATTCGTGTCAAACTTCATGGATTAAAAACATATTTAACCCTTAATTTTTAATTATCTTTCCAGTATACTTCATTTATTTAAGAAAAATCTTCAATTTAATAGTTGAATTAATATTATTTAACATTCTAAAAAATTATCAAATAAAATAAGTTTATTAAAATTTAGAGAAATGCTAACAAGTATCCTAAAGGCACTAATTAAGAAACTAAAATTAGAAATATTTTATGAGATTGTGTAGTACTAGGTTCCAACTCGTGAACATTGATTTATTTACAATTAAATACCAGAAATTAATGCATATGTACGTTTAACATTAAATGATTCAAATATGCTTATATTTAAAATTAGACGTATTCATTAAGGGCCCGTTTTGTGGATAGGATATGATATGGTAGGATAGGATAGGATATGCGAGTTGGATAGCAACAGATAAACTCTTATCATATCCTATGTTTGATGCACACTAGGATAAGAGGCAGATAACATTATTTTATCCTATTATACGTTTGAAATGGACAAATGATGATAGGATAAGATATAAAAAAATATTGATATGATAAAATTACCCTTATTATAAAATTAAATTAAATTTATTTTTAATTTTCAATTTTTCAATAAGTATATATGAATAAAAAATAATTTATTTATAAAAAAATATTTAAATTTAATAAAAAATAATATCAAAATTATTATAAAAAGAGGAGAGAGGGGGGGTAGAGAGAATGAGTGGAGAGAGGACAAAGAGAGGGGAGAGAGGGGGAAGGGAGGGGAGGGGACAGAGAGATGGGGAGGGGACAGATAGAGGGGAAGTAGAGTGGAGAGAGGAGAGAGGAGAAGAGGGGAGAGGGGAGGAGAGGAGAGAGAAGAGATAGGGGAAGGGGGAGGGGGAGAGAGGGAGGAGAGAGAAAGAGGGAGAGAGGGGAGGGGGAGGGGGAGAAAAGAGAGGGAGTGGAGAGAGAGGGAGGAAAGCGGAACAAGAGAGATGTAGGAACAGATAGGGAAACACTAGAAGGGGGATTGAATAGTGTTTCTATAAAATTTGAACATTTTTGGAAACCTTTTCTCAACAAAGTGTTTTCTTAAAGCTTTCAAATAACTTGTTGTTATCTGAAGTTGAATATATTGTCTTAAGATCGTTCAGACAGATAAAAATCGTTCTCTGAAAAACTGGTTTTTTACGTTTTAAACTTTATATAAATCAATTCAGTTCCCTTCTTGTTAGCTTAAAATGGAATTTAAAGAGTTAAGAGATGAGAGAACTTAGGCAAGGTATTTATCCTGGTTCACTCACCACCACTGTGAGCTACGTCTGTAACATCCTGAATTTTATTAAGTAAAATAAAATTAAATTAAATTAATAAAGTAGAAGAAATAAATAAATAAATAATAGGATTAATATTATGAGTAGTTTTATCAATAAGGTTATTTAATAAATAATAAGAATAATAAATAGAATAAGTGAGTTGAGAGTGGGCCTAGCCCAATTAAGTATTTATTTAAGGAGGGGTTCTCAGTTCACCCTAATCCTTATTCGTATAATCGTCAGAGAGCGAAATGCTAAGGAGAGGAGAAACGACGTCTCAAGAAGGGGTTGCTGCAGAATAATCATTGTGAATCGAGTACTGTTGCGGTTCGATCTTCACTTCAAGGTACGGTGGGGGAGAGGGTGATGCTTGTATATGCATGTAGGGGTGCTTAGGTAGTAATCTAAGAGTATGAATTCGTATTGATAAATGATGTATTGAATATAGATGATGAAAACCTATGATTGATGAGTAATTTTATGATTCTTGATGAATATTGAGTGGATTGATTGAGAATAATGAAAATAGCGAAAAAGGGTTAATAAAGGGTTGATGATTTGGGGTTTTGATGGGAAAACCATGTAAACTGTTAAGGATTGATGCTTATGATGAGTTTTGATGAATATAATCGACTATGATTGATGTTTTAGCAAAGAGGAGTGATTAAAGATTGATTAGAGTGATTTAGAAGCGTTAGAAATCGTGCGAACTGCGATCTGCGTCGCGGGTAATCGATTACCAGGGGTGGTAATCGATTACCAGTGTGTTCTGGGCAACCCAGAAGTGTTGTTTGTTCGTTGGTAATCAATTACAGGATTGTGGTAATCGATTACCAGAGAGATTGCTTGCAGGTAATCGATTACAGGGATGCTGTAATCGATTACCAGAGTGTTTGGTTGCAGGTAATCGATTACAAGGTGGTTTTAATCGATTACTAGAGACCTTGTTTGCAGGTAATCGATTACTAGATGTTGGTAATTGATTACCAGAGTGGATTTTGAGATCCTAAGTGCTTAATGATGATTGATGTTGTTTGATAATGCTTTATTATGATTATGGTGTTGATGTTTAATGATGTTGATGATGATTTGGGGTGCATAATGATCGGTGAATATGCAATGTGATTGATGATGATTGGGTGTGCATAATGATTGGTGAATATGTCATGTGATTGATGATGTTTTGGTGTGCATAATATGCAATGTGATTAATGATGATGGTGAATGTTATGATGATAGTGTATATCACTTATTGATGATGATGTTAATGATGATAGTGTATATCACTTTATGATGAATGGTGCTGATTATATAATATGATGTTGTTCCCAAGATACACAAGCCCAGTGAGGGGTGGGGTGTGTAACTCAGGGAGGTGATTGTACTTGGGATGCACAAGCCCAGTGAGGAGTGAAGTGTAGCTCAGGGAGGTGAATGTTGTACCGAGTCTAACTCGGGGAGGTGATTATGGTACCTGAGTGTAACTCAGGGAGGTAAGTATTGATTATGTTATTGATTATGGTACCTGGGTGTAACTCAGGGAGGTGAGTATTGATTATGTTAATGATTCTGGTACCTGAGTATAACTCAGGGAGGTGAGTAATGACTATGATAATGTTGATGATTGTACCTGAGTATAACTCAGGAAGGTGAACGCTGATTATGATTAAATTGAATATGGTACCTGAGGTGTATAAGCCTAGAGTGGGTGAAGTACAACTCAGGGAGGTGCATGATGGTGATGATGATAGGATGATTATGATGAATATGATGAAAATGATGATATTGATGATTGTGATGAGTATGATGATATTGATGATAATGATGAGTATGATGATATGATGATAATGATGATTTTGATGATAATAGGGATTATGATGATTGTGGTGATATTGATGATGTTGTTGGTGTATATGATGATGATGATTATGTTTTACATTTGATAATAGAATAAGTTATATAATGATGTTGTTTACATGAGGGTGAGGATAGGGTAGTCTCCTATGTGTATGTATGAGTGGTATTCTTTTCCTCACCGTTTCTCTCTGTGGTTATTATTTACAGGTGATGACGATGGCACCTCAGGTGCCGAGTATTGAGTTGCTGGGTGTCGTTCTGATACATGTGACATCAGGGCTTAGTATTAGGAGTTTTATTTTATATTTCTATTTGGAGAGATTTGTGTAAACGATTTTAAGTGCCTTATAAGGCTAAGAATGATGTTTTACTGTTAACTTTTGAGGTAGTAATATTTTATTTACTTTGAAAACCTTTTGACTCCAACTTCTATTTTGAATAAGTTGACTTTGAAAGAATTGAGGTTTTAATTGAGTTGAAATGTGAACCTTTTTACCCAATGTGATTCGTTATTTTCCTAAGTCTTCCGCTTCGTTGATCATATAAGAGTTTGGGGTAGAAGGGTGTCACATTAGTTGGTATCAGAGCAGGTCGGTTCACCGGCCTTGAGTTATGAGTTTACTATGCTTCTATGTGCTAGTGTTTTGTGTGTTTGAATAATTGTATTGTTTGGTTGATTGAATTAATTGTGTAACATATTTACTTTTCTATGAACAAGAAGAGTAATAGCTGGGGGGAGGAATGATAGAGTGATGGTCGATGCCTTAATGGCTATGGTGCAGGCTGTTGGCAACCTAAACCAACATCATGAGACGGATTGGCTTGCACGGTTCCAGAGGAACCATCCACCTACTTTTCGTGGGGGTTATTACCCCGATGGAGCTGCCGACTGGATATACGGGATCGAGAAGATCTTCAAAGCGATGGATTATCCGATGCTACAAAAGGTGACGTTAGTGGCGTTCATGCTATCAGGGGATGCTGGATTCTGGTGGCAGAGCACCTATCAGAGGACGATCGAGGAGGGCACCGCGTTGAGTTGGGATAACTTTAAGAGGATGTTCCTCGAGAAGTACTTCCCACATGATGTTCGTAACAAGAAGCAAATAGAGTTCCTTGATTTAAAGTAAGGGGATGGCACCGTGGCAGACTACGCATCCAAGTTTGAAGTGCTAGTACGATTCTGTCCTACCTATGAGGAAGCTGCTAATGAAGAGTCAAAGTGCGTAAAGTTCCTCAGCGGTCTTCTTCCAGAGATCAAGCAAGTATTCAACTACTAGGGAATTGCACGATTTCACGAGCTAGTGAATAAATGTAGAGTATACGATGAAGACAACCGAGCTAGAGCTGCGCACTACAAGAGTGGAGGACCTATCAGGAACCAGAACAAGTCTAAATCTGCTTGCAAGGGTGAACCGTATTCTCACACATCAGGAGGCTCCAAGTTTGGAGGTGGCAGTGAAGGTGCAGAGCAGAAGAAGAGTTACGTTCCGACGGCTAGTCAAGCGTCCAAGGGTGGGAGCGTGGGTGCTACCACTCCCATTACTTATTTCAAATGCGGAAAGGAAGGACAAAAAGCAAATCAATGTGAAGATTCAGAGGTCACCTGCTACATCTACAAAGGAAAGTGGCATATTTCCCGTGATTATCCTCACAAGAAGAAGCAAGGAGCTACAGCAGTAAGTGGAGGTGCTAGTGGGAGCGCCAATAAACCTCAAACTACTGGGAGAGAGTCTTTGCCTTGAGTGGTACTGAAGCTGCTCGCCCCGAAGACTTGATCCAAGGTATGAGTTTCCTTGCGTGTAATCCTCGATTGTGTTGTTTAATTCTGGTGCGATTCACTCTTTCATATCACCTGCTTGGATGTCTACATTAAACTTGTCTGTCTCTTCCTTGCCTTTTTGTGTTGAGAGTGGAAACACCAAGCTAGTGGGTCAGTTTCTACTTCTGACGTGAACTTAAATTGTTGTATTCGTGTTGTAGGTAAAGAACTTCTAGTTAATTTGATCTGTTAGCCTTTAAGTCCATTAAACATTATTCTTGGTATGGACTGGTTATCTTCCAACCATGTCTTATTGAATTGTTCTGGTGAAGCAGTTGTCTTTGATCGACCTGTTGAGAGGAGTCCTTTCTAGAGTTGTTCATCTCGGAAAATTCGAGGACGGATTTTTCTTTTAGGAGGGGAGAGTTGTAACATCCTGAATTTTATTAAGTAAAATAAAATAAAATTAAATTAATAAAGTAGAAGAAATAAATAAATAAATAATAGGATTAATATTATGAGTAGTTTTATCAATAAGGTTATTTAATAAATAATAAGAATAATAAATAAAATAAGTGGGTTGAGAGTGGGCCTAGCCCAATTAAGTATTTATTTAAGGAGGAGTTCTCAGTTCACCCTAATCCTTATTCGTATAATCATCAGAGAGCGAAACGCTAAGGAGAGGAGAAACGACGTCTCAAAAAGGGGTTGCTGCAGAATAATCATTGTGAATCGAGTACTGTTGCGGTTCGATCTTCACTTCAAGGTATGGTGGGGGAGAGGGTGTTGCTTGTATATGCATGTAGGGTTGCTTGGGTAGTAATCTAAGAGTATGAATTCATATTGATAAGTGATGTATTGAATATAGATGATGAAAACTTATGATTGATGAGTAATTTTATGATTCTTGATGAATATTGAGTGGATAGATTGAGAATAATGAGAATAGCGAAAAGGGGTTAATAAAGGGTTGATGATTTGGGGTTTTGATGGGAAAACCATGTAAACTGTTAAGGATTGATGCTTATGATGAGTTTTGATGAATATAATCGACTATGATTGATGTTTAGTAAAGAGGAGTGATTAAAGATTGATTAGAGTGATTTAGAAGCGTTAGAAATCGTGCGAACTGCGATCTGCGTCGCGGGTAATCGATTACCATGGGTGGTAATCGATTACCAGTGTGTTCTGGGCAACCCAGAAGTGTTGTTTGTTCGTTGGTAATCTATTACATGATTGTGGTAATCGATTACCAGAGAGATTGCTTGCAGGTAATCGATTACAGGGATGCTGTAATCGATTACCAGAGTGTTTGGTTGTAGCTAATCGATGACAAGGTGGTTGTAATCGATTACCAGAGACCTTGTTTGGAGGTAATCGATTACTAGAGGTTGGTAATCGATTACCAGAGTGGATTTTGAGATCCTAAGTGCTTGATGATGATTGATGTTGTTTGATAATGCTTTATTATGATTATGGTGTTGATGGTTAATGATGTTGATGATGATTTAGGGTGCATAATGATCGGTGAATATGCAATGTGATTGATGATGATTGGGTGTGCATAATGATTGGTGAATATGTCATGTGATTAATGATGTTTTGGTGTGCATAATATGCAATGTGATTAATGATGATGGTGAATGTTATGATGATAGTGTATATCACTTATTGAGGATGATGTTAATGATGATAGTGTATATAACTTTATGATGAATGGTGCTAATTATAATGATTGATGATGATGTTGTTGGCATTGTACCTGAGTCTAACTCGGGGAGGTGAATAGTGTACTTGAGTATAACTCGGGGAGGTGATAATGGTGATGATGATTTAATTTACCTTATGCTGTAAATGATGCTTGAGTATATATGATGTTGTACTTGAGATACACAAGCCCAGTGAGGGTGGGGTGTAACTCAGGGAGTTGATTGTACTTGGGATGCACAAGCCCAGTGAGGGGTGAAGTGTAGCTCAGGGAGGTGAATGTTGTACCTGAGTCTAACTCGGGGAGGTGATTATGGTACCTAAGTGTAACTCAGGGAGGTGAGTATTGAATATGTTATTGATTATGGTACCTGAGTGTAACTCAGGGAGGTGAGTTTTGATTATGTTAATGATTATGGTACTTGAGTGTAACTCAGGGAGGTGAGTAATGACTATGATAATGTTGATGATTGTACCTGAGTATAACTCAGGAAGGTGAACGCTGATTATGATGAAATTGAATATGGTACCTGGGGTGTATAAGCCTAGAGTGGGTGAAGTACAACTCAGGGAGGTGCATGATGGTGATGATGATATGATGATTATGATGAATATGATGAAAATGATGATATTGATGAGTATGATGATATTGATGATAATGATGAGTATGATGATATGATGATAATGATGATTTTGATGATAATGGGGATTATGATGATTGTTGTGATATTGATGATGTTGTTGGTGTATATGATGATGATGATTATGTTTTACATTTGATAATAGAATAAGTTATATGATGATGTTGTTTACACGAGGGTGAGGATAGGGTAGTCTCCTATGTGTATGTATGAGTGGTATTATTTTCCTCACCATTTCTATCTGTGGTTATTATTTACAGGTGATGACGATGGCACCTCAGGTGCCGAGTATTGAGTTGCTGGGTGTCGTTCTGATACATGTGACATCAGGGCTTAGTATTAGGAGTTTTATTTTATATTTCTAGTTGGAGAGATTTGTGTAAACGATTTTAAGTGCCTTATAAGGCTAAGAATGATGTTTTACTGTTAACTTTTGAGGTAGTAATATTTTATTTACTTTGAAAACCTTTTGACTCCAACTTCTATTTTGAATAAGTTGACTTTGAAAGAATTGAGGTTTTAATTGAGTTGAAATGTGAACCTTTTTCCCCAATGTGATTCGTTATTTTCCTAAGTCTTTCGCTTCGTTGATCATATAAGAGTTTGGGGTAGAAGGGTGTCACAACGTCCAGTCCTAGAGCCAAACACAACACTTGGATTTCCACTAATCTTCAGAAGATTACAAGTATTCTTTTCTGTCAAGCCTCTTCAGGCTTTACAACAACAAGTATTCTTTCCTTATAAGCCTCTTCAGGCTCTACCCAAGTATTGTTTAACAAACAAGCCTCTCCAGGCTCAACACCCAAGTGTTTAAGATATAAGAAAGTTTAAGCTGAAGAACTACACAAGTTCAAAGCTCAAAATAGGTAATTTACAAGATAACTGAGTTATACTCAGAATAGGAAAGTTTTTGTACAATGAAAAATTATCAGAGTATTTTTGCGATGAAAAACTTGCAGCGTATGGGAACTTTCTTTCTTGACTTGTTCTCTATCTTGCATGGGTTCTGCATGAAGCTATTTATAGGAGATGAAAAGAAGTCCGTTGAAATCACAATTGAGAGATAGCATTAAATGCAATCTCGTTGTGAAACAACTTCTGATAGCTTATGACACAGTACAAGGTAGATGTGTAGCGCTGTCTCTTTTCTGAGCACTACAAAAACTGCGTAGCAGAGATTTCCTTTCTGGTGCATGTATTTCAAACATGCTGAAAAGTATTTGTTCTGCATGCCTTAAAAAGGATAAGTTAAAGACGTGTTGCAGAAGGCGTTGAAAATGACTTAAGTCTATATCAGAAATCATTCATAGGGCTTCACTCTTCAGATGGCTTCTGACTTCAGACGCTTTGCCACTTCAGACGACTTCAGACAGTCTTCTAGCTTCAGATGGTTCCTTGCTTCAGACAGTTAGACCACTTCAGATGGCTTCTTGACTTAAGAAGGTCAACTTGCTGAAACCAAAAAAACACGTTAAAAACATAGACAATATTTGCAAGTAATATTTTAACAGAATTTGTTATTCATTAAAACTTAGGAAAGTGAGACTCAATTATTATTAAATACTTAATGATATTTTTTAGACTCAACAAGAGGGAGAGGAAAGAGAGAGGAGAGAGGGAGGAGAGAGAGAGGCGAGAGATTTCGAGTGGTTTCCTCTGGGCAGAAATGGCTTTGAGTTTGAGGCCAACAACTATTAAGGATATAGGCAGAGTGATGAACTACCTCGAAGCCCCATGAGAACTTCGAAGCATCAGAGCTCAAAACAACCAGATCAAGGCCCAGGTTCAAATATGGTCATCATAGAGTTTCACTTTTCAACGTCATATGTCATTTACTGGTGGTTCTTGTTTTGGCAAGGAAACATGGGGCATATTGGTGAATCAGCAAAGAGGGGACCCACGAGCAGTTAGAAGCAGTTACCCAAAAGCAATTTTGAGGAGAGCCTATAAATAGGATGAAGACGAAGGTGAAAAGGTCCGCAAACTGAAGACGTCTCAAGCATACAAGCCACAACGTCCATCCAGAGGTCAACGTTGTAACATCTCGGAAAGTAGGGCCTAGCAAATATAGTAGGAGCCTTAGACTGTGAATCCTGCCAAGAGAGGAAGGTTAGAAGTAGGAGGAGAATTTGGGGATTGGAATATGACCTAGACAAGAATTAGGTTAATATACTAAGAGTAATGAGTTTTAAGAGTTTTTGAAAGAATAGCCAAGTGTAGTCAATTACATCCTTAGACCAACTTAGAGAAATCACACTTTGAGACGGAGGGAATCATAAGGTATAAAGATGAGGGGAAGAGGTTTAGATGACGAGGAACTAAGTCGGAAAGTTATGTTTTGAAAAGAATTAGGAAGAAGTAGGTGGAGCTAAGTTAGAAATTTTTAGAAGTGAGAAATCAGGATTTTATGCCCTGATGTTCTCGCTCAAGCGAGAAGAGCTCGCTTGAGCGAGCATATCAGTAAAATTGGGGAGCGTGTAATCTGGTTTTCTCGCTTGAGTGAGCGAGAAACATGGGATTTAGGGAGTGCTCTCTGAAAGAATTTCGCTTGAGCGAGAGGGGCCTCGCTCAAGCGAAATTCATTCAGAAGAGGAGTGCTCTCTAGAAGAATTTCGCTTGAGCGAGGAGGGTCTTGCTCAAGCGAAATTCATCCAGAGAGGGGGAATACTTTCTGGAGCATTCTCGCCCAAGCGAGAGGCTTCTCACTTGGGTGAGAATGCGATTCAGAAAATTCTCTGTGCACTCGCTCAATCGAGAAGATCTCGCTTGAGCGAGACGATGAGTCCCAGTCTTAAAAACACAAATTAGGGCACAGTTTCCTCATTTTCTTTCTTCTCCTTCTTCGTCTAGAGAGAGAAAGGGTTCCTAGTGAGAGAAAGTGGCCTTGGAGCTAGGGGAAGAAGGGAGAGCCAAGGATCTCCACCGCCAAACTTCCCCAACTTCCTTCCTCTTCTCTTTAAGTTTCCTTGGGGTGAGTATAACTCACACACTCTCATGCATTCTTGTATGAATGTTCCCCAATGAGCCATATTCTCTCCTTCCCTTTCTTATTGATTTGAATGTGATTGTTTGATGGTTTGTTCCCTACCATTTCCATTTCATTGGTTTATTATAAGGGTGTATGCCTTAGAAACATGATTAGGGCTTGTATGCTTAGGGCTTTCTATTATCTTGTCATTAGATTGAGCATCCATGAGTTGTATTAGTTATGGCTTGGTTAATGTTGCATATTAGAAGCATGAAAATTGAATTTTGCCTTTGGGCACCAAATCTTAATTAATCAAGCTTGACTTCGGTCCAGAATAAGGCTAAAATGAGTTTGGCTTCAGCCCAGAATATCAGTTTTGGCTTCGACCTAGAATAATTGGCTTCGGCCCAGATTATGAGTTTTGGCCTCGGCCTAGTTACTCATGAATAAAAACTTGACTTCGGTCTAGAATAAGTGGTGGGATACGTCCCCAAGGAAGACGTTCCTTGTAGTCTGAGCTCAGGTCTAGCCTTAGAATCAGTGAAAAGACCCCGTTCTACTGGGAAATGCAGGTCATGCATAACACATTTAATTTGAGATGACATTTATACTTGTTTTAAAGTGAGCAGAGATGTGACATTATCATGTGATATGATTGAAGTAGTTATGTATGATTGGCTGAGTTATATGTGCATCTCATATGCTTGCCTTCCCATACTGTATGATTGCATGGTTGTACTCGCTGGGACATTAGTCTTACCCCGTGTTGTGGGGTTCATTTTAGATGTGCAAGATTGTCTGGCTGGATGCTTAAATGGAGGATTAGAAGTTTCTATAGTGGTTTCCCCCACTTCTAGCCTTTTAGTCTATTTTCATGAAGGATTTAAATGTATTTGAGATACATTATGTTATATTAGGTTAGAATTTATGTACTCATGGAGAATGTCATTTCAAGCCATTGAGTAACAGTTGGATTTAGGAGAATTGTAATGTATGACTGTCTGTATTTGGGCTTATGTTATCGTTAGTGTTACTTAAGCATTTTAAGAATGTGTATGTAAAGATATCGTTAATGGCGCGAAAAAAATTTCAAGAATTTGGGAATAGTGTCTCCAATGGACATTATTCTTGAATTTAGAAATTTGGACGTTACAAATGTAACATGTTGCAAAGAGAAAGTAGGAACTGTAGACCACCATTTCAATTTTTGTACCTTTTATGTTTTCTACAAACTTACATTTCTGCATTTTTGCTTGTACTGGACTATGTTCGTTAATATATTTCTAGCGGTTTTAAACCGTCATAAAATTACTTGCTTGACCACCATCATTCTATGAAGAAACATTCACCTCCCCTACTCCCCATTCCCTCTTCTCCCCTCCCCCCTAAAACCACCTACCCACCATTTCCCCACCCCTATAACCCAAACTACCCACTAAAACGGTAACACCTCACACACACGAGATTTGATCTTAGTCCCTAAAATATAGACGATATTTGATCATAGCTAATCCATAACAAAATTTGTAGCAAAACTATGCAATAAGGACTAAATTGGTGTTTTTTCAATTTTTGAAAGATCAAATCGATTTTAAATTATAGGGACTAAACCCAAATCTAGACTAAATTTCAAGGACTAAAAACATATTTAACCCAAATTTAAAATTATAACATTATTAATAACAATTAACTGGTTTTAATATTTTTCTTTGGTCTTGATGATTTAGTCATATATTTCTTATAAATAGGACCGGAGATAGTAATAATATTCTAATCTTTTATTTATTTTGATAATCAATGCATTACTCTCTTAATTAATAAATTGCAATCCCCTTCTTTTCACTCTAAAATCATAGTTGTTAAAACTGGATAAGACTAGTCGATTCAACTAGGAATCTCTGGTCCATTTAACTAAAAAAACCATTTGGTTTTAAAAATGGTCAGAACGGGTAGAAAATCGATTGAAACGGTCAGAAACTAGTGAAAATCGGTTAAAAAAACTAGTGCTAGAAAATTTGTTTAAATTAGTCATTTTCAAGATTTTTTTTTTAAAAAAATATTTAATCTAAAATAATTTTATAAATAAATAGAAATTTTTTTTAAGGATTACAAAAAAATATATATTATTTAACCAATCATTATTAATTTTATGTTATAACACATAATAAATTTCTTTATATTCATTTTAATCTTATATGTCTTTGTTCTTACGATTTTATGTTATTATTTTACTAAAAAAATTATATAATAAAAAGTATATATATTTATTTATTACAGTCTCACCACGATTCAATTATGGTAGAACCAATGAACTGTAAATCAATGACTTCACCGACTTAATTATCAATCTGATTTTAAAAATCAATGTTTTTAAAAGCGAATCCACCAGTAATTAAATTGATCAAGGTACGTACTGATTCACGATTCATTGGTTCAACAATGGTCGGACCAATAATAATTAAATATAATTTTTAATATTATATAATATTTTTAATTAATAAATCACAAAAATTAAAATATATAATATTAAAAATTAATATAAAGACTCTTATTATATATTATAATATAAAAAATTAATAATGATTGACTAAATAATATATATTTATATGTAGTTCTTAAAATTTATCTTTATTTAAATTTAAAATATTTTAAATTACATAAAAAATAAAAAAAATATTTCTTTTTGAATTGGGCGTCAATTAAAACGGGTTCCCTAGACTAGTTTTTGGTCAGTTTTCACCGGTTCGAATGGTTTTCAACCGGTTCTTCACGGTTCTGAAACCAACTGATTTTATTTTTACTTAAATGAATCATACCCCAGATTGATTTTCGGTCGGACGGTTAAACCGACCGATCTAGTCTAATTTTCTAAACACAGTTAAAAAAATGGTCCAAAACCCTCGATACAAACGTATCTTGTCAATTTTCTATGAATTTTATCTTTTCTTTTTTAAAAATTTAAAGTTTATATAGTCTCATCTAACGCCAGACATTCAACAAGGCAATTAAGGCCATTGTCTAGAGCCCCCAAATTTATAAGGCCCCCCAATTTTTTTAATAGTAGTATTATTGATATAAATTATTTTTTAAAAAATTAATAATGTTTGAGATAGGGCCTAATATTTTATAAGACCAATATCTTACATTTTTTATATCTCATTTTTTCTTATCATTTAAATTACTTAAAAGTCCACAACCAATTTATTAGTTCTTGCAAATAAAAAGTTACTCAACACTCAACAGTGAGTTTCCTTGTATCGGTAGTATTGTTGAGCCTATGATCTATTAGCTATTTGTACAATTATTGAAATGGATATAGAGCCCAAGTTCAATGAAAAACGTAAGATTCATAGGAAAAAATATTTTGATGACACTATTAGTGATGGGATAGTTCATTCTGCTGAAGATTTGATTTGCATTGATTATTCTTTGTATATATTAGATCAGTCTATTCCTTCTATTGAGATTCAATTTGAACAATTTTTAGAATATGAAAACATATTTAATTTTTTATTTGATTCAAATAAATTTAAAAAATTTATTGAAAAAATATTGTATCAATCTTGAAAAGATTTTGAGTTTTGAGGATCATTCTAATATTGATGGTCTTGATTTGTATTCAAAATTAAATTTATTGAAAGAAATTCTAACAAATGAAATTAACACACCATTAAAAAGATTGAACTATATAAAAAGATTAGGTTCTTTTTCAAATACATACATTGCTTATAGAATATTATTATTATATGTAACTGTCGCGATCGCTGAAAGAAACTTTTCAAAATTAAAATTGATTAAATCATATTTAAGATCAATTATACTACAAAATAGATTAAATGTGTTAGCTATATTATTTATTGAGAGTGAGATGTTAGAAGAGTTTAATATATATATATATATATACACACACACACACATTGTCAGTGTAAAAAAAATTTACACAGACATCCAATGATGTGCTGCCACATCATTTATTGAATTTAATAACACATGAAGTGTCACATTTATTAAATAATGTGGCGGCACACCATTGAACGTCTGTGTAAAATTTCTTTACATTGAGAGTGCATATCAATTAAATCCATGTTAGAATCACTTGATTATAAAACTTTAATAAATAATTTTGTAACTCAAAAAGTCAGAAAAATAACATAAAAATTATTAGTCTATATTTACATGAGTCCCTATCTTAATTTTTGCCTAAATCCCTAAATTATGCATGATGACCAAGCCAATTACATATCGTTGTCTCCGTTTAGTTTCCTAGATGCCTTATATTGATACCAAATTTTTTTTTTGACTTCATTTTTTTTATACCAAATTAAAGCGGCAACATATTGACCGTTCCAATTTCTAAATATATAATTTTCCACATACATTATATAGTTTGGTGAGTAACACAGTCATCAGTCCAAGCAGTCAGGCGAAGGTTACAAGTGGAAGATAACTCACCTACCTAAAAAATATTCAATTATTACACAATTTGCCGAAGTTTTGGTCAGAAAAGAACGTGCTTCATCTACCCATTCCCCTCTTCCCTGCCAATATATATATCCACTCACTTTGGGACCAGTTTGTAACACATACACACCCTTTCAAATCTTTTAATTCATTTCTTTGCTAGCTTAGCTACAACGTTCTAAGCATCAACCATTCCATTCCCCAGACAACACCTTTTCTTCTCGTTTCTTCGTTGCAACTACTTTAGAAAATTAAGAAGATGGTGAGTGTTGATGAGATCCGCAAGGCACAGAGGGCAGAAGGCCCTGCAACGGTCTTGGCAATTGGCACTGCAACTCCTCCAAACTGTGTCGAACAGAGCACCTACCCTGACTACTATTTCCGAATCACAAACAGTGAGCACAAGACAGAGCTCAAAGAAAAATTCAAGCGCATGTGTAAGATATATATACCTCATATCTTCATTTCATCATATTTAATTTGAGTGCTTGTTTTTAGTTTTGTTTTGCTCCCTTATTCATTCACTCTCAAACTGAACTGCCCGATATCACTTTTCAGGTGACAAGTCAATGATTAAGAAGAGATATATGCACCTGACGGAAGAGATTTTAAAGGAGAATCCGAGCATTTGTGAGTATATGGCACCTTCATTGGACGCAAGACAAGATATGGTGGTTGTGGAAGTACCAAAATTAGAAAAAGAGGCAGCAACAAAGGCCATTAAGGAATGGGGTCAACCCAAGTCAAGATTACCCATCTCATCTTTTGCACCACCAGTGGTGTGGATATGCCTGGTGCTGACTACCAGCTCACAAAGCTCCTGGGCCTTCGCCCATACGTGAAGCGTTACATGATGTACCAACAAGGGTGTTTTGCTGGTGGCACGGTGCTTCGTTTGGCTAAAGACTTGGCTGAAAACAACAAAGGTGCTCGTGTGCTAGTAGTTTGTTCAGAGATCACAGCAGTTACTTTTCGTGGCCCAAGTGACACTCATCTTGATAGTCTTGTGGGCCAGGCATTGTTTGGAGATGGTGCTGCAGCAGTAATTGTTGGTTCTGACCCAGTACCAGAGATTGAGAAGCCTTTATTTGAACTGGTATGGACTGCACAAACAATCCTCCCAGATAGTGAAGGAGCTATTGATGGTCACCTCCGTGAAGTTGGGTTGACATTCCATCTCCTAAAGGATGTTCCCGGACTTATCTCAAAGAATATCGAGAAAGCTTTGGTTGAAGCCTTTCAACCTTTGGGTATATCTGATTACAACTCTATCTTTTGGATTGCACACCCAGGAGGACCAGCAATTCTTGACCAAGTTGAAGACAAATTAGGTTTAAAGCCAGAAAAAATGCAAGCCACCCGACATGTGTTTAGCGAGTATGGTAACATGTCAAGTGTGTGTGTGTTATTTATTTTGGATGAAATGAGGAGGAAATCAAAAGAAGATGGTCTTGCCACTACTGGTGAAGGGCTTGACTGGGGTGTGCTATTTGGTTTTGGACCTGGACTTACCGTTGAGACTGTTGTACTCCATAGCGTTGCCGTCTAAAATCCTTATACTTCACTAAGAGCACAAATCATGAATTCCATTTGCAGCTAATCTTCATTTTTCTGCCAGAAGAAAATGTATTAATTCTTTCTTTTTTGAGTTTTTCCCCTTTCACATGTTTCTTTTATTATAACCTATAATTATGTTCACCTTGTAATAAGACTCTTATACTTTAGGCCATAATTCCAAGGTAAATTTGTAAGTTGGATCAAGTACTAGTTACGGTTCCATATGAATTTACCAAACTTCTATTGTTCTTCTTCTTCAATGCTTTATGCGATTTGGAATTTTGGTATATATGCCAAAGCCACGCCAAAGAGGAAGACCAATGCATTACGAAAATATAAATACAGAGTGAATTGTAGAGATAAAGGGGCAAATGAAACTCGTAATAGATTTCATGCTGCAACCCGCAATAGTTGCATCAATAAAGTTAAACATGCTATCTATATTAGCAAGGAAAGAGACAGACCAATGGGGTTGGTTCAAGTGGTACCAGCTTGATTCCCCTTAAGCAAATGTCTCGGGTTCGAGTCTTGTGGATGAAAAAATCCCCGTTGGGATAACTAGTCCCACCATGGCTCTATAGACTCCTCAAAGCCTTTGGGCTCAAGTTCTTAAGGGTATGTACTTCCCTACAGGAGATCTCATGCATGCTAGAAAGAAAAGGAATGGCTTATGGGTTTGGAATAGCCTTCTACATGGAGTAGAACAATTGAAAACCTTAGGAGGTGGCTTATTAATAGAGGAGAGGAGGTCATGGTTAAAAAGGATAATTGGCATAGCTCGGGGTCAAAAAGCCATTGCTCTAGAGAATTCTACAGTGCAAACAATGAGTGAATTGCTGGACCATAAATCGGGAGACTGGAATGTTACAGAGGTTAGAAGACACATTATACCGGCTCACATCAACCAAGTTCTCCAAACACCTACTAGGTGGCATGGCCACACTGATAAATTGGTATGGCCACATACTAAAACTGGAATCTACAGTGTTAAATCTGGCTACTTTATCCTTAAACTCACCTTTGATTTAGCCTCATCCTCACCCTCAACCTCTCACCAGACCCCTTCATCTTTATGGCAAAACCTTTGGCTTCTATCTATCGCCCAAAAAATAAAAATCTTTTTGTGCAAGGCCTATCATAATATACTCCCTACCAAAGCTACCCTGCACAGAAAACACCTAGCCCAATCCCTTACCCGCTCTATCTATAATTCTGAACCTGAATTAGTAGAACACATGTTCTTTGAGTGCTAGTGGACTAGACCAATTTGGTTTGGCCTGCAACCTGTATTATATACCCTAGGGACCCCAATTGACAACTTCCATGACTGGATGGTGGAGGTAATATCAAGGAAAAGTGATACAGTACCACATGAGCCTTTTCAGAAAGCTCTCACAACCTGTTCACTGTGGAATATATGGAAAAAGCGCAATTAACTCATCTTTTGGGGTACTAATCCTAACCATATTGGTGTTGTAATGAAAATTAGAACACTACTTGGAGTCTGCTCATCCCTACTCAGACCCAGTGCCATATCACAGGACATAACAAATGCACAGATGCCCATAATATGGAAAGCTCCCAGAAATGGCATGAGCAAAATTAATACAGATGCGACATATAATAAGGAGTGGGTATAAGAAGCATAGCCTTCATAGCAAGAAATTACCTGGGTGATTGTTGAGTTTTGGGAACCCATGTTCATGCTTATTGTTGTAATTTGTCTTCCCTATGATTCAAGTATAAATTAAGCTAAAGCTACTCATGTAATCAAGTTGTTAAGAGACTCAAGTAAAAATAATCATACTAGGCTTTGGCCATCATGGGTCTTGGACTATTATGTTCATGTTAAAACTAGGCTTCGCCCGTCAGGTAACGGTGGCGACTTTATGTCCCCAAGGAAGAAATCCCTTGTATTCTGAGCTCAGTCTAACCGCATGTCAAGTGAAACCTACTGAGGGGTTAGCAGTTCATGTTCATGCAATGGTTGGTTATCACTGTTGGGTTTAATTCCTAGTATAATAAACCTCATATTATCATGCCTTGCTAGTGTTAATTTGTATTGGAATGCACTGCTTTGCTCACTAATGTCGGTGTATGCCCTAGAGGCCAATGGTATATTGACCCCTTTTAGCATACAATATATGTCATGTTAATTATAAAAGGAATTATTTATTATATCAATTAATTAATTAATTAATATGATTAAGTCCTGAGAATGACTTGTTCGTGGCTGCAAGATATCAAGTTTGACTTGATAGTGAGATTCTATAGGCCACTTCAAAACGTCATTCTTAAATCATCCCTAGTCAAGTATTATTGTGAAAAAGAACAACATTAATACATCGAGACTAATATGTGAGTAGATTGATGACTATGTCTCACTAGTCATGGATATGTGATATCAAATCTTTCACATGGGCGCACATTAAAGGGTTTTAATGGTGTACTGGATTGACCCACAATGAGAATGCTACATGGATTATTATGTATGGCATTAACGATTCTCATAGTGACAATGGTGTATGTGGTCCTTTGACCTGATGTCACTACGATTCCTTGTTGAGTCTCAAAAATATCATAAGGAAGATTATGATGATTTAAGACAGCTCAATCCCTAAGTTTTAATGTTTAACAAATTTGGTTAAAAGAATTATCATGGATACATATGTTTTTAATGTTTTATCTATGATTTCAGCAAGCCACTTTAATCTTAATAAAGACTGTCTGAAGGTTCAACCTGTCTGAAGTGTTGAAGTCGTCTGAAGGTTCAACTTGTCTGAAGTGTTGAAGCCGTCTGAAGGTTCAACCCGTTTGAAGTGTTGAAGTCGTCTGAAGGTTCAACCTGTCTGAAGTGTTGAAGTCGTCTGAAGGTTCAACCCGTCTGAAGTGTTGAAGCCGTCTGAAGTCGTATTTTATGACGTGGCACATCTTGCTGAAGTTGTGAGAAGACTTGTCTGAAGTTCTGAAGAGTCAAATCTCTCTCTGCTGCACGCAACTTTTCAAGGCTTATTTTGGCAAAGACACAGAGACCTTTCCTAGGTTGTTTGAATTTCATACACCATTTGGAAAATCTATGCATCGTAGTTTTTGCAAGCAACAGTTGTGGCAGCTTTTGTCAGCAGCAACTTTGGACGTTGTCAGAAAAGTTTCAGAACGCACAGAATGCTCAGGAGCATGTCTCACAACGGATTAAAAAGCATTAAATGCTATCTCTAAACGGTGATTTTTCAACGGATTGAAGACTGGGTATAAATACCCTTCGTCTGAAGATCATTTACAAAAAACAAAAAAGAAGAACAAGAGATTACATTTCAAGAGAAACAAAACGTTGCTAGTTTTACTATGTAAAACATACTCTGATAAAAATTCTTTGTACATCATTTCATATATTCTGAGTATACCTCAGTTATTTGTACATTGTAACAGTTTAAGCTTCAAACTGGTTTAGTTTTAGAGCTTAAACAATCTTTTCTCTGTAAAACTGTTTTTGAGCCTGGAGAGGCTTGTTGTCTAAAGAATACTTGTTTGTTTGAGCTTGGAGAGGCTTGTTGTCTAAAGAATACTTGTTTGTAAGAGCCTGGAGAGGCTTGAATGAAAAAGAATACTTGGTTGTAGAGCCTGAAGAGGCTTGACTGTAAAAGAATACTTGTAATCTGGTTGAGATTAAGAGAAAATCCAAGTGCTTGTTGGCATTGGGACTGGACGTAGCTCACAGTGGTAGTGAGTGAACCAGGATAAATTCTGTGGCTAAGTTTTCTTACCCTTATCTCTTGTCAAATTCATTTATTCTAATCAAAGGGTGTTGAAAAACTGTTCTGATAATTTATAAAAGCAAGAAACGTTTTAAAAACATATTTTCAGAACCTGTCTTAAGAAACTTCAGACAGCCCCTTTAACCTGTCTGAAATTTCATTATAAAAGCTGTTTGCGAAAAGCTTTCATAAGTTATTTAAGAAACACTATTCAACCCCCCTTCTAGTGTTTCCCTATGTTTCTACAGTTGGTACCAGAGCTTAACTCAGGGTTGAGCACCTAACAAGTGTTGAGGTTTAAAGATCCAGATGGAAGCACAACCAAACAGCAGCCATTACATCACAAAAGGAGCCTCTGTGACAAGGCCTCCAGCTTTTAATGGTGTAGATTACCATTACTGGAGAGATCGCATGAAGTTGTTCATTGAAAGCAGCAACATCAGTCTCTGGGATATAGTAACTGAAGGTGACTATATTCCCATGCGTGGTAATGAACCCATTCCTAGGTCTGAATGGTCCATGGAGCAGAGAGCTCAGGTTCAATTAAATGCTAAGGCAAAACTCTACCTGGTATGTTCATTGAACAAAGTAGAGTATGAGAAAGTTCATGGATGCTCCTCTACCAAGGAAATCAGGGAAACATTGGCATCAACCCATGAGGCAACTGATAATGTCAAACAATCTAAGATAAGCATGATTGTTCATCAATATGAGATGTTCAAGATGCATGAGTCTGAAACTATTGACCAAATGTTTGGTAGGTTTCAGAAAATAACAAATGGACTGAGATCTTTGGGAAGATCTTATGAATCTGGAGATAATAATCGAAAGATTCTGCGAAGCCTTCCCAAGGCTTGGAGACCCAAGGTTACTGCCATTCAAGAGGCTAAAGATTTAAACACCTTGAAAATGGAAGAACTATTGGGCTCTCTCAAAGTCCATGAGTTAGAACTTGGAGAGGATGAATCCAAAACTAAATCTCTGGCATTGAACACCAGGACCAGACAGACTAGGCATGGGAACATAAAAGCCATGCAAGTTGAGGAAACTTCAGAAGCAGATGAAGACTCTGAAGATAGCTCAAAAGAAGATGATGATCTTGCTCTTCTCAGCAGAAAGATCAAGAGGATGCTGCAGAACAGAGGAAAGTTCAGAAAGAACCAATTCTCTACCTATAAATCAGGTAAATCAGGTAAGGATTTACACAATGACAAAATTATATGTTTTGAGTGTAAACAACCAGGTCACATGAAGGCAGAATGCCCAAGACTAAAGAAGAATAACTTCAAGAAGAAGAAGTTCTTAAAAAAGAAGAAGGGTCTGATGGCAACATGGGATGATCTTGATGAGTCTACCTCAGAAGAAGAGGAAGACACTTCAGAAGAGGCCGATATATGTCTTATGGCCAGCCTGCCCTCATCAGACAGCTCAGAATCTGAGGTATTTCCTTTAACCCTTCAAGAGATGTATGATGACCTGAAGGAAAGTTCCAAGGAACTCTTCAAAGAGTATAAGAATCTGTCCAAAGCCCACACAGAAATGTGTAGTAAATATGAGGCTCTTGAGATAGAAAATATTATGCTCAAGGAGAAGATCCTTGTATCTGAAAACAGTAGTTCACAAACTGTGTCTGAGGAAAATAAAAAACTTCAGAAACAGGTTGAGGAACTAACAAGAGACTTAGCCAAATTTGTCAAAGGAACAAAAAATCTTAATATAATGCTTGGAAATCAAAGGCATTCGCTCGACAAAAGTGGTTTAGGCTTTTGTGATCACAACATCTCTGAACCTCCTACTGTCTTAAATTTTACTAAAGGCAAAAAGAAGGTTATTGGGTGTTCTCACTGTGGCAAGCCTGAACACAATGTGGCTCAGTACAAGCACAAGAGAAAAGCAAGGCCCAAAGCTAACAAGAAAGGACCGAAAAGAATATGGGTACCTAAAAACTTGATCATTCCTGTTGCAGATGTGTTTAACAGGACAAAGGAAACCCCACAAATGGTACCTGGACAGTGGATGCTCGCGACACATGACAGGAGAAAGGTCTTTGTTCCAAAACCTTAGGCCCAGAGCAGGAGGTGTGGTCACCTTTGGTGGAAACCAGCAAGGGAAGATCACAGGAATAGGGACTGTAGGTATGTCTCCTCTCTCCCTCATTAAGAATGTTCTTCTGGTAGAGGGACTGCAACACAATTTACTGAGCATAAGTCAATTATGTGACAGTGGATATGTGGTCTCCTTTACTAAAGAAGGATGCATAGTCAAAGACTCTCTTGATCAAATCCTTTTTACTGCTAAAAGACACAGTAATGTGTACAAAATTGATCTAGAGGAGCTAGCAAGTCAAAATGTAAAATGTTTTATCTCTGTTGAAGATGAAAAACAGATTTGGCATCAAAGACTTGGGCATGCCAGCTTGAGATTAATCTCAAAGTTAGCAAAACACAACCTTGTTAAAGGACTGCCTAAGCTTTCTTACAAATCTGACATTTTATGTGAAAGCTATCTGAAAGGGAAACAACAAGACACTCTTTTCAGAGTAAGAATGTTATTTCCACTAGCAGACCTTTAGAACTGTTACATATTGACTTGTTTGGTCCTATTAGAACAGAAAGCATTAGTGGTAAGAAATATGGTTTGGTCATTGTTGATGACTATTCTAGATTTACATGGGTGTTATTCCTAAGAAGCAAGGATGAGACTTTCAAGAATTTCACAATATTATGCAAGAAGGTACAAAATGAAAAGGATTCTGTATATCTGTCATCATAAGTGATCATGGTGGAGAGTTTGAGAATGCAAACTTCCAACTGTTCTGTGATGAGAATGGGATCTCACACAATTTCTCTGTGGCTAGAACACCTCAGCAAAATGGGGTTGTTGAGAGAAAGAACAGAAGCCTGCAAGAAATGGGAAGAACCATGCTCAACTCTTGCAACCTACCAAGATCCTTCTGGGCAGAAGCTATTAATACAGCTTGCTACCTTCAGAACAGAATATTGGTAAGACCAATTTTGAAAAAGACTCCTTATGAATTGTGGAAAGGAAGAAAACCCAACATATCATATTTTCATCCTTTTGGATGTGAGTGTTTTATACTCAACACTAAGGATGATCTTGGTAAATTTGATGCAAAGTCTGATAAAGGATTTTTCATAGGATATTCTGAAACATCTAAAGCCTATAGAGTATTCAACTTTAGAACTTTAATTGTGGAAGAATCAATTCATGTAAAATTCAATGACAAGAAAGAGACTGATAGGGAACTATCAGATCTAGAAGATGATTTTGCAGGTATGGAGATGAATGATCATAACAGCTTGAAGGATGAACAGGTGTCTGAAGCACCATCTGTCATTAAACCTCTTCAGACAAATGTTGAGTCTTAAACAGATCAGACAGTATCTCAGAAAACTAACTGGAGATACAAGTCACATCATCCTAAGGAGCAAATCATTGGCAGCACTTCAGAAGGAGTTAAGACAAGATCAAAATTCAAGAATCTGAATTTTCTTGCTCTCCTGTATGAAATTGAGCCAAAGAACATTGATGAAGCTCTGCATGATGAAGGGTGGATCCTAGCCATGCAAGAAGAGCTAAATCAGTTTGCTAGAAGTGATGTATGGACTCTTGTTCCTAAACCCCATGGGAAAACTATTATTGGAACCAAATGGGTGTTCAGAAACAAGTTGTCTGAAGAAGGTAAAGTGGTCAGAAACAATGCAAGATTGGTGGCTCAAGGATACAATCAACAAGAAGGTATTGACTTCACTGAAACCTTTGCTCCAATTGCCAGGTTAGAAGAAATTAGAATTCTTCTATCTTATGCTGTAAATAATGGCATCAAACTATATCAAATGGACGTTAAAAGTGCCTTCCTCAATGGGTTGATTGAAGAAGAAGTTTTTGTTAGACAACCCCCTGGTTTTGAAGATACTGTTTTTCCTGATTATGTTTTCAAACTGAAAAAGGCTCTTTATGGTCTGAAACAAGCTCCCAGAGCATGGTATGACAGACTGAACAACTTTCTTATCAAAAATGGTTTTGAAAGAGGAAAAGTAGACACAACCCTTTTCAGAAAACAGTCTAACAAAGACTTTATACTTGTTCAAATATATGTTGATGATATTATTTTTGGTTCAACTGATTCTTCCCTATGTAAGGAGTTTTTCTGAGTTGATGCAATCAGAGTTTGAAATGAGTTTAATGGGAGAATTAAACTTTTTCTTAGGGTTTCAGATTAAGCAAGATTATGATTGTATATGGATCCACCAGGAAAAGTATACAAAAGAAATGCTTAAGAAGTTCAACATGAGTGATTGCAAACCCATGTCAACTCCTATGCATCCTTCTGCATCTTTGACCAAGATGAAAAGGAAGAACCAGTGAATCAAACTTTATACAGAGGAATGATTGACTCTCTGTTGTATCTAACTGCAAGCAGACCTGACATAATGTTCAGTGTTTGTCTCTGTGTTAGATTTCAATCAGATCCAAGAATTACTCATTACAAAGCTGTAAAAGAAATTTTTAGGTATCTGAAAGATACTACTAATCTTGGTCTGTGCTATAAGAAGGGAAAAGATTGCAGGTTAATAGGATATTGTGATGCAGACTTTGCTGGAGATAGAATGGAAAGAAAGAGCACCAGTGGAGGATGTCATTTCTTTGGAAATAACATGATCAGCTGGTCAAGCAAAAGGCAAAGCACCATTGCTTTATCAACAGCAGAAGCAGAATACATCTCAGCAGTCAGTTGTTGTTCACAACTGCTATGGGTGAAGTATCAGCTTGAGGATTTAACATTCCTATCTCTGCTATACCTGTTCTTTGTGATAATACAAGTGCTATTAATCTGTCCAAGAACCCCATCCAACATTCTAGGGCAAAGCATATAGAAATCAAGCATCATTTCATTAGAGACTATGTTCAGAAAGGTGTTTTGATATTCAGTTCATTGACACAGAGCATCAATGGGCTGACATATTCACAAAACCCCTAGCTGAAGATAGATTAAGTTCATACGCAATAATCTGAACATACATGAATTTTCTAAATGATTGTCTGAAATATGTTGTTGTCTGATATATTAAGTGTGTCTGAACTTATAGCTTTTCTGAACTTTGTGTGGGTGTCTGAAATTCTCATATTTCTGAAATAACTGCTGACGTGGCTATCTGAGACGATTGATTTCCATTATTTTAAAGTTTTGTCTCTTCCACTTCGCACGTTACCTGAAGTCTGCACAGCCGGTACAGGACATCATTGCATCGTGGGTCTATAAATACAGCAGTAAGTGTGTCGAGGAAGTTTTTACAGCTCTCAAACTATCTCTCTCTCTTCAACAATCAAGAAAGTTTTCTCTCTCTCTCGAAGCTTTTTCTCTGCAACAACAATGGCACCTAAGGCATCTTCTGCAAGAAATGTGGTCAGAACCAAGGGTGTTAACCTAGAGGAGCTTCAAGACCTTTGTATGGACTTGGTTGGTGAGTTTGATGGAGCAGGATGAACTCCATTCTTTGAGAACATCTACACTGCATGGAATGAACAAAGTGTGGTGGAGTTTTGGACTTATGCTAGAGGTATTCCCAACTCTAAGGGAGCATATACCGGCATCAAGTCTACTGTGCTTGGTATCCCTGTGTTCGTTGATGAAGGGATTCTTTCCACCATTCTGGGTGTGAAAGCTGAAGGTGTTACCTTCACTCCAGGCTGGGAGGTGAAGAAAGGTGGGCACAAGGAGTTCACCAGGTTGTTGTATGGAACAGAAGAACCAGAGAGCATGAATGCAAAATACATGCTGGAGAAAGTCAGGGTTCTTCATGCTATCTTGGGGAACACCATAATCCCTAAGAGTGGAAGCAGGGATCATGTTTCAGAACTGGAGAGGTCCTGTCTGATAAACCTGATCAAGAAAAAGAAGATGAATCTTCCCAGCATCCTTCTGTTTCACATGCAAAAGAAGATCAGAGATTCTGCATCCAATCTTCCCCACAACACTCTCATCACAAGAATCCTTCTACACTTCAAGGTTCCCATAGAAAGGCTGTTTGATCACAAAGGCCCAATTTTCTTTGGAGAGAACAACCTGAAGAGCATGCAGATAAAGTTGGCTCCAAGGCCTCCATCTCCCTCTCTGAAGGAGAGCATTCTGTCTGAGAAAGCTGCAAGAAGGAGAACAACCTTAGAAGTCCTTGAGGATGAGCTTCAGGGAGATATAAGGAAGGAGGAGTTCAAGCCTTCCAAGCCTTCCCCCCCAACAAAAGAGAAAGAAACTCCCTGTGAGGAGCTCAACAAAAGTTTCTCTGGAAGCTTTACAGACTCAGAGATCTGAACCTGTTCAGAAGGCTCTGACAAAGTCTTCTGAAATTGTGGGTCAGACATCTGAAGCTGTTAAGCCTCTGTCTCCTAAGCCTACTTCTAAACCAGAAGGAAAGGCTCAAGAGATGGCTGAGATTGCTGACTCTGAGGCAGTACCAACAGAACCTTAGCTGCATGTCCATCAGATCCTGAACTGATTCAGGTAGCAGCTCTTGCTACTGCATTAGAGCAAGAAGAGTTGGAGAAGAAGGCAGAACAAGAAAAATCTGACTATGCTATAGTTGTGGCCTCTCAGCTTGTTATTGCTGAAGATGATATGATAGCTACTATAGCCCAAGCATCTAAGAAAAGGAAAAGATCAAGTGCTCAGCAAAGAAAGAGTGCAAGGACAAAGTTGTTTCAGACAGCCCCTGCACCACCTGCCAAAGTAACAAGGAGCACTGCCAGCCAGCTTGAGGAAATGGATGAAGTTGGTAAGTACCAAAATTTCGTTAAAGCAAACCTCTTTTTCAAGAGGAGAAGAGAAGAAAAAGTAAAGGAAGCTGTCAAAGAAAAGGAATCTGAGGTTGTGAAGCCTCCTGTAAAAAGGCTCAAAGTGAGGTTTGACAATGTTACACCATCTCCACCATCCTCACCTGAGAAGAAAGAGGAGAAGAAGGAAGAAGAAAAGGTTGTAACTGAACCTGAGAAGAAGGATTCAGAGATTCAAGAAGAAGAATCACCATCATCATCTCTATCATCTTCAGAAGTTACACAGTCTGAAGATTTCTTAGAAGATCAACATAAAGAAGGCCATTCACAAGTCTGGAAGGGAAGTATGCTGCCTGAGCAGCTGAGGCTAGGTCCTAAAAGTAGGGATTTCTTCACAGAACCTACTTTTGACCCTATGCATGGCCCCTTACTGATTGGCATTTTGAGTTAGCCTCTGAAGTTCCACACATCAGGTATGAAGGCCTGTTTACTGAAAGGGTCAGGGTTCCCAAATTCCCTAATCTATTTGAAGAGCTTCAGTACTTCAGAGATGAGCCCCCTATCTCTCTGCATCAAGGTCTTATCAAGCAGACTGCAGCTGAAGTAAGAGCAAAGTACCAAGGAAGTTCAGATGAGGCATATTATGGTCAGCTGGAGAAGCTCAGAAAGGGTAAAGGCCCTGCTCATAAGTGGGCTCCTCTTAACCCTTTTTCTGCTGACTCTTTGAAGCTGTCCAATGAGGATTGGAGCTTTGCTAGGCAACTATCAACAGAGGCTGAGCTGTTTGAAAGGGACTATCTGAAGCTGGTAGGCATGAGAGGATACAGGCCCCCAAGGGCAATTTCCATCAGGCCATCCACAGAGATCTTAGTGCAACCTGATAGAATCATTCCCAGGTATCCCCTGGAGGAAGGCCCTGAAGACAAGTTTAAAGAGCTCAAGACTTATCCTAATTATCTACAGATGTATGAGTTCTTATCTGAAGCTACCTGGAATAAGAAGTTCCCTGCAATGATCAAGAAACAAGGTGGAGGCTTAGATCATTCTTCCAGGGATTGGATGTGGTCATCCTACTGGAATATCAGAGAAGGTGCTGGATCTTCTTCTGGTACTTCAGGACAGGATGAAGACTCCATGACATATCCTGGTGCATCTACTCTTGTAGATTATCAGTATGTCAGAGGCAGATTCCCTATGGCTTCTTTCACAGAGGATTGGCCTGTCATGATTCCAATTCATAAGTTCCACTTTGCTGTCAGCCATCCTGAAGACTATCATCTGCCACAAGGGTTCAGGGTTTTCAGATTCTATCATGAGAGCATCAAGATTGTGCTATATGAGGTTGAGAAGGACCCTGAAGAAGAGAACAAAGACTGAAACTGCAAGTCAAGAGGTTAGAGAAGAAGAATGTTGATCTGGTTTCTAAACAGGATCAAATTCTCCAAGAACAGTTGCAGATCAGAACTGGGCAAGAAGAACTGAAGGCTACTATTATCTCTCAGATTGACAAGGCTAAAGAAGATATTTCTGCTTTACTGATAGCAGCCTTGCTGAAGAAGAATAATGGATAGTCTATGATGTGTAGTCAGTCTGATGTTATTTCAGTTTTGTGTTAATTTTCAGATACTATATTTTTTTTTGTTTGTCTGAACATTGCTTTAATACAATCAGTTGTTGGTATCATGTGTTTTTATAAGCTCTGATTGCTTTGATTATATTGTTTGATCTGATTGTTATTCTTGATCTTGATTTGTGATTATTGCTCTGAAGTTCCCTTTTGATTGATGACAAAAGGGGGAGTATTAAAATCTAACAAATCTGAATCTGACGTGGTTACAGGTCTTAGGGGGAGTATTTGAGAAATATCAGAAACTGTTAGACCTGAGAAATATTTATCTGAGGGGGAGTTATACTTATATTACACTTATGATAATTTAAAACTCCTTTCAGATTTATTTATTTTAAGAAAATTTGTCATCATTAAAAAGGGGGAGAATGTTGAGTCTCAAAAATATCATAAGGAAGATTACAATGATTTAAGACAGCTCAATCCCTAAGTTTTAATGTTTAACAAATTTGGTTCAAAGAATTATCATGGATACATATGTTTTTAATGTTTTATCTATGATTTCAGCAAGCCACTTTAATCTTAATAAAGACTGTCTGAAGGTTCAACCTATCTGAAGTGTTGAAGCCGTCTGAAGGTTCAACCTGTCTGAAGTGTTGAAGCCGTCTGAAGGTTCAACCCGTCTGAAGTGTTGAAGCCGTCTGAAGTCGTATTTTATGACGTGGCACATCTTGCTGAAGTTGTGAGAAGACTTGTCTAAAGTTCTGAAGAGTCAAATCTCTCTCTGCTGCATGCAACTTTTCAAGGCTTATTTTGGCAAAGACACAGAGACCTTTCCTGGGTTGTTTGAATTTCATACACCATTTGGGAAATCTCTGCAGCGCAGTTTTTGCAGCAACAGTTGTGGCAGCTTTTGTCAGCAGCAACCTTGGATGTTGTTAGAAAAGTTTCAGAACGCACAGAATGCTCAGGAGCATGTCTCACAACGGATTAAAAAGCATTTAATGCTATCTCTAAACGGTGATTTTTCAACAGATTGAAGACTCGGTATAAATACCCTTCATCTGAAGATCATTTACAAAAAACAAAAAGAAAAACAAGAGATTACAATTCAAGAGAAACAAAACGCTGCTAGTTTTACTCTGTAAAACATACTCTGATAAAAATTCTTTGTACATCATTTCATATATTCTGAGTATACCTCAGTTATTTGTACATTGTAACAATTTAAGCTTCAAACTGGTTTAGTTTTAGAGCTTAAACAATCTTTCTCTTGTAAAACTGTTTTTGAGCCTGGAGAGGCTTGTTGTCTAAAGAATACTTGTTTGTTTGAGCCTGGAGAGGCTTGTTGTCTAAACAATACTTGTTTGTAAGAGCCTGGAGAGGCTTGACTGAAAAAAAAATACTTGGTTGTAGAGCCTAAAGAGGCTTGACTGTAAAATAATACTTGTAATCTGGTTGAGATTAAGAGAAAATCCAAGTGCTTATTGGCATTGGGACTGGACGTAGCTCACAGTGGTAGTGAGTGAACCAGGATAAATTCTATGGCTAAGTTTTCTTACCCTTATCTCTTGTCAAATTCGTTTATTCTAATCAAAGGGTGTTGAAAAACTGTTCTGATAATTTATAAAAGCAAGAAACGTTTTAAAAACATATTTTCAGAACCTGTCTTAAGAAACTTCAGACAGCCCCTTTAACCTGTCTGAAATTTCATTATAAAAGCTGTTTGCGAAAAGCTTTCATAAGTTATTTAAGAAACACTATTCAACCCCCCTTCTAGTGTTTCCCTGTGTTTTCTACATTCCCAACATGAGGAGTCGTATGCTTTGGTTCCATCAAACGTCATGCCTAACCTAGTGGCTATAAAGGTGGTTACCGAGTATGGCACAAATCATGTGGGAGGGATGGGAATGACTAGATGGGATTTGTCCCCTCCCACATAATGGGATTTATGTCTTGGGCCCCTTGATTGAGTGAGACTATAAAGTGCATGGTCGTGCCCAAATAATATTAGTATGAGATATTAATGTTATTTGTTAGAAGTCTACTCGGGAAATTAAGAAACTGAGATTGAACTATACAAGGATGACACATTTCATGCCTTGTGTTCAATCTAGATATATGACAAAGGGACTATACGTACATGGTAACATTGGTCGCAGATTGAGTATATGTCAAATCACATTGACATTCCTATTATTTGGGTAGTAGCAATGTTTTGCTAGATATCATTTGTTACTTGTAATATTAAATAATATTTTAATGTTACTGCCAATATAATGGGAACCTACAGGGTCACACAATTAGAATGGGCTGACTTGGACACTGAAACCATTGGATGGTTTTAATTGGGCTTTTAATGGGATTAAAGGTCCATGTGTGTGAAGCTCAATTAGTAAGACTAAATGGGCTAACCCATTAGTTTGGGCCTACACATGGGTAGGTATCACTAAAGCCTAATGCTCACTATGAGGGTTAGCCACCGCAATATGTAAAATGTATTGATGGTAGCTAATTGGTGATAACACTAATACTCCAAACACAAAAGAGATAATAAAAGATTTCTCTAAACCATATCACCATCCCTTATAATGAGAGAACGGGCAATCATCCCTTCGCCGCCGCTAGCACTGCAAAAGAGGGAGTCCAAGTATCTCGTTCGTGTGCATACTAGTGGAGGCATAGCTACTATTGTATGTCGGTGGTTTGGCAAAACGGAAAGCACTAAAAGGTATACTCTGTAACACGATTTATGGTTTTTGCGTGGATCCTTGGACGGTTTTGGATATATTTTAAATTTTAAAAGTTTAGTTCTTTCGCTGTGTTTCACCTTCCAAACCCAACAGTGGTATGAGAGCCACTTGCAATGCCATAAATTCGTTATTGTTTCACTTAGCGTGTGTTAATATGTGATATTAGTTGCGTAGTAAATAAAGGTTCAACCTTTTATATTAAAAAATTCCATCTTTTGCAAGAGTTGCATTATAAAGGTTTGACCTTTTCAAGAAAAATGAATCCTTTTACAATAAAAATTCAATCTTTGCAAGAGTTGCAATGTAAAGGTTCAATTTTTGAATCCTTTTAGTATTTTACTAAATTAGGATTTTTTTTTAAAAAGGAAACTTTATTAATAATAATAAGATTTGTGAAATTTTGTACATCAAAGATTTGATCTTTCTTAAATTTAAGATAATTTGTAACAATTACAAATTAAAGATTTAATCTTTATTTATTTTATTATGATTTGTAATGATTACAATCTAAAGATTTTTTATCTTTATTAAATTTGATAATATTTGTAATGGTTACAAATTAGTGATATGATCTTTATTAAATTAACTATTATTTGTACTCATTACAATTTAAAGATTTGATCTTTATTAAATTTACTAATATTTGTAATGGTTACAAACTAAAGATTTGATCTTTATTAAATTGATTGTTATTTGTAATTGTTACAATTTAAAGATTTAATTTTTATTAGATTTAATAATATTTGTGATTATTACAAATTAAAGATTCGATTTTTATAAAATTTAATAATATTTGTAATGGGTACAAATTAAAGATTTGATCTTTATTAAATTTAATAAGATTTGTAATGGTTACAAACTAAATATTTATCTTTATTAAATTTAATAAAATTTGTAAAGATTACTATTAAAGATATCTTCTTTTAAATTTTAAACGATAAGATTTGTAAGAGTTACAAATTAAAGATTTCATTTTATTATTTTTAATGGGATTTATAAACGTTATAAATCAAAGCTTTGATGTTTGTTAAATTTAATACGATGCGTGAAAATTATAAATTAAAGATTTGATCTTTAATAAATTAAAGATTTGATCTTTAATAAATTTAATATGAATCATAAATTAAGATTTAATTTTTATTAAATTTAATAGAATTTGTAAAAGTTACAAATTAAAGATTTGTTTTTTTTTTAAATTGGAAATGGTTCCAAATAAGGATTGTAAACAAGTGTTGTTTGGATATCAAGAGTTGAGTTGAGGATATTGCAAAAAGTTATCTTTGATTTGGAATCAAAGAGAATTTTAAAATATTAATATTAATATTAATATTAAAATTATTTAATATGTGTTGATTCCTGGATGGATAGTGCATTAATATGGTCCCTAGTTCTTGTGTATGTATTTTATTTTACCTTTTTGGGTTTTTTCAAATACGACCTGCGTGTCGTGCCTTTCTCTCAATCCTCTATTTGTACTTCTTTCTCATCCTATGCCCCTCTATGTAAAAGAGGTTTCTTTATATTAATGTAATGTAAAATATCAGTCATGGTAATGAAAAGACAAATGTAAGGAGGTGTAAGAGGCAAACGTTGGAATGACATATGAGGACACCCAAAGGAAGACACTTGGAGAAGATGTTTGTACCTTTGGTTTAATTACTGATTCCCCCATTGGCTTGAGAGAATCAATCTTTTAGGGACCATAACAATGTCACACATATTTTATATTATTGTATGTATGAGATGCATATTATACCTGTATGTGATATATATATATATACACATATTGCGATAATGTTAAAATTATTGAGATAAATTAAAATATAAATCCCTCAAATAAATATTAAGTCGTGATCAAATGCGTTCCAACGCGTGACACTCGTCAAGGCTAGAATCGATTAGGTGTGGGTCTGCCAAAGCAGGGTACCTTTATCTATTCTAGTAAGGCGCGATAGGATAAAAGTAATATCTGATTGTCAACCATTGAGTTTTGACTTAACTAGGTATATTCAATAGGATTGAAAACCTAGAGGCAATAAGTTAGGCATTAATTCATAAGATGAATTAGAATAAGAGTTATTCACCTAACTATCCAAGAGTTGTATGCAATACAATTGGAAATTGTTTCCTACCTAAATAACCTAATTTTAAGCGATCAGCCAAAGCTGACTTAGAATTAGGTGAAATATGGATCTTGGCCCACTGGAAAAACCTAGCAATGCGATTTTTCCGAATCAATGTTGAGGGTAATTGATTTGAATTAAAATAGTGGAGTAATATTTAATAAAATTCCTTATTAATATTTAATAACATGATATTTATTCTGCGATATTATAAGTACATTGCAAATTTAGAGGGTTCCATAAAACATGAAAGTTCATGTATTTGGGTGTCAAAGGGTCCAATCATTGAAGCCTTATTTTTCGCCATTACAACGTGAAAGGTTTAGGGGTGAGGTAAAAAAAAAACTCGACTCAAATATTGGTTGCGAGAAACATACCAATTATCAATTTGCTGACAAGAACGTATTAAAATGATGCGAGGGACTTACTTGTTTATCGGTTCGTGAAACATTCATTTGATGCGAGACACATATTGCTAATTGCTGATGTGATATCTAACTTTTGAGTCAGGACATTACCTCGCACCCCGCTAAAGGGTGGCCTCCCTTTGACATACATTCTAGTTATTTCTATCATTGTGATTAGTCCTTAAGAAGGGCATTTTTGTTTTGGATAAAACATTATATATTTTAGAGCGACGGTCTCCTAAGTTACTTGTTCCAAATGCCCTAAAAGTGTTGAAAAGATGCTTATGAGAAGCATTAAGATAATGCTTTGGAAACTTGTCACACATTTTAACCACCATGAACTCATAGCGTTATAAGCATAATGAGAACTTGGATGTTTATGATATGATCATACACCTCAAGAAAATCTATGAGGAACTAGTTAGACTTGTTAGATATGAGATATCTAAGACATTGTTTCAATGCAAATTTGAAAATGGCAACCTTATCAATGCTCATGTTCTCAATATGATTAGGTTCATTAAGATCCTCAAAAGTTGAGTTTTTCTCTTGAGTAAGAGTTGGTGGAAGACTTGTCCTACAACCGTCATCGAACAAGTATAGTCGGTTTGTCAAGGATTTTAGTATGAACTAAATTGACAAATCTCTGCCAGACTAACTTAGTATGTTAAGAACAACTAAGCAAGATATTCATGAGGAAGAGCCATAATTATGGTTCAAGATAAGGGAGAGGACAACACAAGAAGCCCAAGGGCAATGTGGTTAAGGAAAGTAGTTTCCCTTATGATGTAACGAGGCATTGAGAAGGAATTACTTAATGTACCTAAAGGAGTTTAAAAGGAAGAGAAGTGAGACTTCTACTTCATGTATTTTGTTATAGAATTCAATTTTCTATTTCTTTACCTTGAGTATTTGATACTTGATGAAGAAATAGAGCATTGACAATGAGCAAAATGGATATACATGTTCACGTGGGAGCAAGAGTTGTTGCCTTTGTTGTAGGACTTGTTATCTTTGCCTATTGGACTTGTTATTGAGATAGAGAACTTTATTTCTTGTACAGAAAAGATAATTTTTCAAAAAAAAATGTTGTTCGATTCATTTAATTGATGATTTTATGTTCTTATTCTCAATAGTTTCCTCTATAATGAAATACTTAAAGGTTCAAATCTAACGATAAGTACCTCCTTTAACTTTAGCATTGTTGTTTAGGATACATAAATGAGAAATGCACTTCAAGATTCCATAAATATGGATTCTTGAACTCATTTGATTTGAAATCATATGAGGTAAGCAAGTCTTGTTTATTTGAAAGATGGCTAAGACCTCATACTCAAATAAAAGTGAGAGGGGAGGTAATCTTTTAGGTATAAAGGATGTATGTGGGCCTCTAAACACAATTGCTAGAAGTAGGTTTTAGTACTTCATTACAGTTGATGATCCTAAATCTTTTAGGTGCTCTTTTGGTCATTCAAGGGAATCCAAAGGACACTTCTTCTATAATTCACACAAGAAAAAATGTTTGTCACTCGATTTGTTATTCTCTTATGAAGAGATTTATCTCCATTAGAACTAGTGGGAGGAGGTTGAACTTGAAGAAATTTAAAAATTAAAAAAGTAACATTGAATTGTGATGGAAGGAGACTAGGCTTCACAAGGCGTTGTGGAAGACTAACCCATTTTGCAAACATAAGGTTTCTATAAGTCTAGTAGGATAGATCATCAACCTGAGAAATATGGATTTCTCATGACAAAAGAAGATGATATTTTATGTGTCGAATAAAATAAGCCTATGACTTATGAGGAACCTAGATAAAACCAATGATCCAAACATATGGTTATGTGTATCCATTGATATCTGACAATATGCGAATTACCAACAGATGATTAGACCACTAAGAAAGCCTCTTCCACAATAGAAGCTTGAGAGGCACATTAAGCTTTTCAGGGTAAAGTTAAACCCAATTGCTCTAGTGCAAGTGAGAGATTGTTGGTGTGTGCCCTAGAGGCCAATGGTATATTGACCCCCTTTTAGCATACAATATATGTCATGTTAATTATAAAAGACATTATTTATTATATTAATTAATTAATTTAAGATGATTAAGTCCTTAGAATGACTTGTTCGTGGCTGCAAGATATCAAGTTTGACTTGATAGTGAGATTCTATAGGCCACTTCAGAACGTCATTCTTAAATCATCCCTAGTCAAGTATTATTGTGAAAAAGGACAAAAAAAATATATCGAGACTAGTATGTGAGTAGATTGATGACTATGGTCTCACTAGTCATGGATATGTGATATCAAATCTTTCACATGGGAGCACATTAAAGGGTTTAATAGTGTATTGGATTGACCCACAATGAGAATACTACATGGATTATTATGTATGTCATTAGCGATTCTCATAGTGACAATGGTGTATGTGGTCCTTTGACCTGATGTCACTACGGTTCCCAACCTGAGGAGTCGTATGCTTTGGTTCCATCAAACATCATGCCTAACCCGGTGGCTATAAAGGTGGTTACCGAGTATGCCACAAATCATGTGGAGGGATGGGAATGACTAGATGGGATTTGTCCCTCCTACATAATGGGAGTTATATCTTGGGCCCCTTGATTGAGTGAGACTAAAAAGTGCATGGTCGTGCCCAAATAATATTAGTATGAGATATTAATATTATTTGTTAGAAGTCTACTCGAGAAATCAAGAAACTGCGATTGAACTATACAAGGATGACACATTTCATTCCTTGTGTTTGATCTAGATATATGGACAAAGGGACATACATACATGGTAACATTGGTCGCAATTGGTTATTTGTCAAATCAAGTTTACATTCCTGTTATTTGGGTAGTAGCGTTGTTTTGCTAGATATCTTTCGCTACTTGTAATATTAAAATAAGATTTTATTGTTACTACCAACATAATGGGAACCAACAGGGTCACACACTTAGAACGGGCTGACTTGGACACTGAAGCCATTATATGGTTTTAATTGGGCTTTTAATGGGATTAAAGGTCCATGTGATGTGAAGCTTAATTAGTAAGACTAAATGGGCTAACCCATTAGTTTGGGCCTACACATGGGTAGGTATCACTAAAGCCTAATGCTCACTATGAGGGTTACCCACCGCAAAATATAGAATGTATTGATGGTAGCTAATTGGTGATCACACTAATACTCCAAACACAAAAGAGAGAAAAAAGGTTTTCTCTAAACCATATCACTATCCCTCATAATGAGAGAAGAGGCAATCATCCCTTCGCCGTCGCTAGCACTGCAAAAGAAGGAGTCCAAGTATCGCGTTCGTGTGGATACCAGTGGAGGCATAGCTACTATTGCATGTCGGTGGTTTGGCAAAACAGAAAGCACTAAAAGGTATACTCTGTAACACGATTTATGGTTTTTGCATGGATCCTTGGAGGGTTTTGGATATTATTTAATTTTAAAAGTTTAGTTCTTCCGTTGCGTTTAACGTTCCTAAACCCAACAACTAAGGCATTAGTCTCACCCCGTTGTGGGTTTATGTTTAGATTCACAGGATGGTCGCTGAGGATATAATTTGCTGGTAGGGCTGAGAGTATATCTGGCTGTGGGCCTTATTTTGTTTTATATTTCATTTATGCTTATTGTATAGTATGTTGAGACATGTATGCTTTTAATGGATATTTAGTACATGTGTATCTTTATGTTCCGCTCTAATAGGACACATGTATTGTAATATTCATTACCAAGTTGTTTGTATCGATTCACAGGACATGTTTAATTAAAATGATGTATTTGGTTAAACAAGTTTGGATTTTTGTTATTGATATCGTTAATGTATGAAAAAATAATTCCCTAAATTCGGGACTTATGCTTCCAACAGACATAAGTTCTGAGTTATGGGAATTAATACGTTACCATTATTGCTCCATCCCCTAGTGGCAGAGGCCTTGGCCTTTCGAGATGCAGCCCAAACAACAGCCAACCTCCATGTTGATAAGGTGATCCCGGAGAATGATTCTCTGGAACTGATTATGGCATGCAAAAAGGAAATTCAGAGAGGTGAAATCAGGCACATCCTAGATGATATATAGAGTATCCAAAATTAGTTCACTCCTTGTGGTTTACCTAGGTTCGGTGACAAGGCAACAAAGTAGCTCATATTGCAGCTTCCATGGCGAAATCCCATCATCTCCCCTGCAATTGGACCTACACGCCTCCAGCAGAAATCCAGAGCACTCTCCAGTTAGATAAATCACTGACAGCTGCTCAAATCAACAACACCCACCTCGAAGGCGAACCCTAAGCGCCTTCAGGTTATAGTTCGGGTGTCCTTTAGTCCCTCTAATTTCTCTTAGTTTTCTTTGTTTTTGTCAGTGTACTTGTTCATCTCTTAGTGACTTTAGAGAGCAAATCTTAGGTGTTATTGTATTTCAGTTTACTAGTTCCTGCTTAACTCTGCTTATTTGGCCCACATCCTTTCTACTCCCTACCCTCCTTCTTTGGACTAGTAATTCAGCGCTCTTTTGACCAAAAAAAGTGGTACATGCTTGATTCCCCTTAAGCAATTTCTCGGGTTCAAGTCTTGTGCATGGAAAAAATCTATGTTGGAAGAGCTAGTCCCACCATGATTTGGATGTTCCCGACTCGAACAGGATTGCCTCCCATAAAAAGTACCTGTAGTTAAACAAAAAAAGAAATAGATAGACTGGGCCCCGAGGGGCAGGAGAGAGCTAAGTGCTTTCCTTTTTTTTTCTTAATTATCTCCTCAATTCCAAAGACAATGAGGAAATAAAATGGATAGTGATATCAAGTGCCTAAAAGAAATTAATAAATAAAAATTTAATAAATATTTTTAGTAAAATTTAATTATCGTATTAACAAACAACTAATTTATAAAATATAAGATTAATTTGATATGATTGATGTGAAAAGAAATATGATGCAAGTATTTTTTTTATCGGTTTACCTCATCAAATTTTAAACCTTCCTCAAATTTTCCATCAATCTATTTTTTTATGCTTTGGAAAATACAACAAAAGTAAAAACAAATAAAATTAAACTAAGGACACATTATCCTGCAGCAACAAGGAAACAACTTCCAAAGGAGGCTCTTCCCAAAAATGATCAAGTACATCATTACAAGCTCCTGACTTTGCCAACCAATCAGAAGGTTTGTTGCCTTTGCGGCCAATGCTCTAAGGATACTGACCAGTTGTAACGTCCTAATTCCTAATTCCAAGAATAATGCCTAATTGAAGCACATTCCCGAATTTCTAAAATTATTTCACGCATTATAAATATCGATAAACAATACAAAGTAGCTTAGGTAGTCCAACCATTACTTAAGTTTCACATAAATACATTAATCCAATCAATCAGTACGCCAATGATGGCTCAATACAACATAATCAGTTTCTATAGGCCTGATTGGTTACCCTTGTACATCTGTCCTGGGATAACTAAAATATCCCCCTGGGCACCACATGTATTAGGATATCCCATCAAAAGAATACAAGGATAATGCCTATACAAAAAGGAAGTCTAAATACATAAACAAAAGGAGGTCAACATGACCCAAAAGAAGTCTTGCCGTAATCCAGTCAAGCTCCAGCTGGGAACCCTTCATATCTAAAGAATCCACAAATCTTGTGGTGAGACTAAAGTCCCAGTGAGTGTGATTATATAGGTGTACATGCAAATGGAATGCACAATGGATATTCATACATCTAACTCATAGCAATTTAAATAACAATCTTTACATACAACCTCTTGGTGTATTACCCAACACCAGTGGGGTCTTAACACTTAATCCTCTGACCTGGACTGAGCTCAGTACCATTCAAGGAACGTCTCCCTTGTGGCCTTTTAATCATCTATTTTAAATTAACATTCACATTTACATTTAAACATTCATAATCCTCTTAGGTTCAAGACCCTTTTTCCTCTTGGACCAAAGTCCCATTTAATTTTCCTCTTGGTCCGGAGACCCATCAATTTTCCTCTTATAGAGTCATACAGTTACACATATTCAATTCATAAAATAGGAGTAATCACAGTCAAATACATTCCACAAGCCTCTAACATATAGGGAAGGGAAATAGGAAAGGGTTTACAAATGTCTATTCTTTTCCTCAAACCCACGCTATCTCAAAACTCTAAATGTTCCTTCTAATCAACCATTCAATCAAAACACATATCATTCAATGCAATTACAAGCAATAAAGAAGAGGGAGGTAGAGGAGGGAGCATTGAAAGAGAAGACACACAAGAATGGAGTGAGTGGGTGAACCACACTCACCTTAAAGCAAGGGAATAGGGAAGATGGAGTGAGGGGGGATGTTGATTCCAAGCTCCTTGAGGATGATCTCCAAAGAAGGGTGGTAGCTCTTCTTCTTCTTCTTCTTCTTCTTCTTCTTTTCTTCTTCTTTCTTCTTCTCCTCCTTCTCTATTTCTTTCTCTACGTTTCTCTCTCTAAGAAGTGGGAGGAAGGAGAAAAGTGTGAGAAAAACCCTAAAAAAGAGATTTAAAGCTTTCTGTCTGCCATGCTTAAGCGAGACCGGGCGAAGTGCCCTTCTCGCTCTGATGAGCCTGAGTGAGACCGGGTGAAAATAAAAATAGAGACCCCCCATTCTGGCTCTGTTTTCTCGCTCAGTCTCACCCAAGCATGCCTGGGCGAGAAAACCATACCAGAATTTCCCCTTTCTATTACCCTCGCCCAGCGCGCTCAAGCGAGCCTGGGTGAAATTTCCAAAAAGAAACTCCCCTTTACTGCCTGGTACTCTCGCTCAGACGCACTTAAGTGAGCCTGGGCGAAATTACCAGACAGAATCACCCTAATTTCTCTTTTTTTCATTGTTTCTAACTTAGTTTCTCTTCCCCTTTCTTAATTCCTTTTTATAAAAACACCTTCTTAAAATTTATATCAATACTCAATACTACAATATTTAGTAGTTAACCCCAAGGGATTGGTCGAGTGGAGCAAGATAGAGTCTTGTATCTGACAGGTCGTAAGTTTGAACACCCAGTCGTCCCCTTGGGTGAGGTAAATGTAAGTACCTCTGTGAGTACTTTGAGCTCGAAGGCTTTCCCTACATTGGACTGCGGCACCATTCCCTCACCCTAAATTTTTCATTACAAAAAAATACATTATTTAGCATTTGGATTGAGAAAATATTAATGAGGTTACTATTGGAGTAACTTAATTCCATATACCATAATATACTAGTAGATTAACAGAGTAATTAAAATTAAATTATAATAAATTAGTATCTTAAAATTAAAAAAGTTAGAATTAGAATAATTTGGACAATTATTCAATTTTAAATTGGAATAGTAGATTATGTTTTACTATTGAAATTTAATTTATATTATTATAATAATGAGTTATAATTAAGTAGATTAAATCATAATAATAAGAATAAACGGTTACATAAAAAATCAGGATAGAATATAAAATGATAGGATAAGATTTTGAATCTTAATAAATTTCAAAATTAAGAGAACTAGCATTTAATAACATATAAAAACTGAAATTGGAAGAGGGAGTAGAGAGAGAAGGTTAGCATTCAAGATTGAGAAAAATAATCTCACTCTTACAAGTTGTTTGTGGAGTTCATCATGAAATGAAGGAAGAGGGGAACGTTAAAAGTTATTAAGAGGAGTAGTGGGGCGAATGAGTGCTCACTTTATAAAGTGAAGTCTCAAATTTATAAAAAAAAAATTATATATTTAATTTATACATTAAAAATTTTTTTGGCTCTCTTCGACATTTTGTTCAAGATCCGTCATTCATTGTGTTTCAATTTAATTAAATTACTATGTTGATGATATTTAATAATTATGTTCGAATGATTTTGGAGTAACCTTTCAATTGATTTATAATTTTTTTAAATTAATATTTTTTATTGAGCTACTATTTTTTTCACTTAATTAAAGTGTGGGTAACACTACTGCAAATTGGGCTTTTAACGACGGTTGAAAAAGGCCTTTAACGATGATTGTTGACCGTCGTTGATCCAGACATCGTTTAAAAGTGGGTTTTCGAAGATGTCTGTCAGTCGTTGTTATAAGTTAGAAACAACGACGGTTAAATTTGGAGTCGTTGTTGTATGCCCAGAAACAACGACGGTTCACATAGGAACCGTCATTGTTTGTGCAACCAAATGGGATATCAGGACATACAACAAAGGTTAAAGCTGGGAAACGTCATTGTATGTCCTCCATATTCATTCTGATTGCACAAACAATGACGGTTAAGGCCATAATCGTCATTGTTTCTACTTTTCTAGATCGACGGTAAGGCCAACCATCGTTGTTTGTCAAGTTTTTTTTAAGTACGTTCTATTTTTAGGCTTTCACAAACCCGCAAACAGCCAGAATAGTCCAAGAAATTGTAACAAAACGCAATAACAATAAGATTTTCATCAATTTGTATCAATTTGCATCCATTAACATCAATTAACATCAAAATGCAAAATTTACATCAATTATAGTCTAACCAACATATGAAAAAGTTTACGACATGAAAAACTAATTAACTAAAAGTAAAACGATACAAAAAAGTAGTCAAGAACTAATCAAACTATCGGCAACTATCGTAAAGTTTTGTTATACAATTCAATAAAGTATTTTGCCCATTGTTGTTAAGGTGTTGTAATCTATTGTGTCAGGGTCCAATGGGTTGGTCTCCATGAAATACTGCAAAATATAATACTTGACCTTAGTGGATAGACCATTATGAATATGGATTTATAGAATTGATCTAACCTACTGAATTACCCAGGTCCAACTTCCTTGAAATTCCACCTTGCACAATGGAAGACATCCATTGCATTACATAATAGCCCACTCAAAACCTCTGGTTGTTTGTTTATACTACAATTGAAAATGAAGATTAGTAAAACAATAAAAAACATACATAAGTGTTCAATCAAATATTATATTTAATGCATTTAAATACCCTAAGGTGCATCCATGCTAGCTTAGGAGATATAGATATAGGTTTACCCATCAACATGTGATATCTTGTGTAGGAACTAATAAGAAAAAAACACAAACTTAGAGAAGAATAATAACCTAAAATGACTAATAACCAATATAAATTGATTGTCATTACCTATCTACTTATTTTTTTTTAAAGGAAGTGGTGGGCTTCCTGTGCAATGAACAAAACCACATAGCAATGTGATCAATGAGGGATATAATTAGTAGTTTCCAGTGGCGGCTGCATTGGAAATTAATTAATACTACAAGAAATTCACATTGATGAAGTCAAACATATAATTTATTAGAATAGGCACTTACTCATTGATATAAGATGCTAAATAAATTTTTTTCCCTCATCCACCATGTTGTTAGTGATGTAGGTATCTATTTCAGCTTTCAGATTCCCTGATGACTGAATGAAGGAAGGGTAAATGAATCCATATACGTTCTCATGGGAGCTTATTGAAGACAAATACCTAAAAACAGAGACATTTACTTGTAAAAGATTTCCTAATAAAGTATCTAATAAGAAAACTACAAATAATGTTGTCAATGTACTTACATCTCCCAGATCTAAATGATTGAGATGTTTAGATCTTCCTCACCAGAGGCAACCTCTAATATATCCGACAAGGTGTACATATATTGGGACGTTGCTTTCCCTATAAAAAACAGTCGCGTCCCATGTAGGCATGGCAACGGGGCGGGTCAGGGGCGGGTTTTGCTCTCCCCGTCCCTACCCCTGTAAAATTCAGGGTGGTTTCGGGTTTAGGTTTGAAGAGAACGGGTATGAAATTATGTAACCCAACCCCATCCCTATGGGCCCCCATTGGGTTCGGGGAAACTTGCGGGGATTTCACTTCTCTATTTTTTCATTTTTTTTCTCTATTTTTCATAACTTAAATATATGTTTTTAAATAAGTTATATATCTAATATATTCTATTTCAAATAACATGTAAATATATACATTGATAATCCTAAAAAAATAAGAAACTTAAGAACTGTATTATATTTTAAGAAAATATATAAGCTTACCATTATTATTTAACCATTAGTATATTAAAATTATTTAATTATTCTATCAGGGCGGGTTCGGGGGCGGGGCGGGTTCTTACACCCCAAACCCGCTCCTGTCGCCGTTAAAGGCGGGGCGGGTTCGAGGTCGGGTTTTCCCTAAACCCAGTCAAAGTCAGTTTTCCCCGTCAAAGTCGGGGCAGGGCGGGGGTGGGGCGGATACCCAAGGGTTCGGATTTGTTTGCCATGCCTAGTCCCATGGCACCTCCACAGGTGAGTTACAATGGCCCTGGCAACCTCCACCAATCCTTGAACCGAATCATAGGTTGATATAGGTGTCTTATTCTCTTTTGGGTCTTCATCTCTTTCTGAAGTTTGTGCTGCACATAAACAACAATGGATACATTGTTAAGGATAAAAATACATGCATTTAAATGTGAAATGTAAAAATATAAGTGTCAAAGATACCAAGGCATCTAGAATCTGCCTAACTAGATGTGTGAGTCAGACAATAAAGGTCTGATATGCCCATGCCATAATAGCAACCTCTAATGTTTGGATAGGAACCCGAGCATCACAATCTATAACCTTTTACACAGTTACCTTGACTATTTCTGGTGAGATAGGCATATTATGTAGCATGGTGACCCCAATGAAGACCTTCCCAATAGCCACTAATCAGGGGGTTTGTGTGTCCTCCACATACAACTCACATGGGGTGTATGGATCCCATGTCATCCCCCGGACCCAAAGTATCACCAGGTGCACAACTCCCTTCATGCTAACTCTAATTCTAGGAGGCTTAAATTCACTCGGAGCACCCGTTTGTTGTGAGATCCCTAAGAACTCCAACGTCTGGTCAAACTGGTGCATAAGCATCTTTATCACCTCCTGTGTGATTATCGGAGTCAACTCGTTTCTGACCTTCTGGGTTAGTTGTTGTAGGGCCTCCTCACTAAGGGCCACAGACAATGAGGATTCGCGTGATGGTGGACCAAAATATGATTGAATCCCCACCCCTGCTCCAGCAGCACGAACACGACCAGGGTGCTCAGGTCGTCCAAGAGCAGTAAGTAACAAGTATATCCTGACGACCATGAGGCCTAAAAGTACTATGGGTGCTTTTCCTCAACCAGGGAATCATGTAATTAACAAATATAGTGAGGTTCATCGATAACATGAATTCAAGACTCGGTATAAGAAATAACAAAGCAATTACAACATTAAAACTTACAATCCTCTCGGAGACTAAGCGTGATTCGTCAGAAGTATATGCCCTCGTGCGTTTAAGATGAGTCTACTTCCATTTTCAATGTCGTGTAGGTGATAATGGAGGGTCCGCATCAAGATCAGTAAGATCTGAAGGTCGTGCTTTTCTACTTGTCCTTTATGATGGTTTCCTCAAGCTTTATATAACCCCCATGAGATAGAATGTGGGGGGAAACATTAAGTGCTTGAATCCCTTGTTCCTTTTTTCTTACATCATGTCATCAATGAACCATAAGTAAAACAAACTAATAAATAAAACAAAATAAATTGTAAAACAAACTAAATTGCCCTAACCTACCATTGATCATCCTGTCAGCTTTAAAGAAATTGTTCCCAAGTTTCTTCATCAATCCCCTTGTATTTGGTACAAGGATTCTCACCCTTCTTTGAACGAAATACATAGGTAGTGATCAGGTTGGACTGAAACTGACGGAATTCTTGGCAATTGAAGACAAGACCTTCGATTTCAACTTCCCAACATTAGGGATATCAAATTGTTGTTGCATGGCAAACAAAGAAAAATTAGTTACACGTTACAGTTAACATTAAAATCTGAGAATTTGAGACAAAATGAGGAGAAGGTGTTTTACTAAAATATCCTGCCAGAGCATATTCTTCTCAGACTTAGTGACATGGTCCCATGACGGCCGTCTAAAATGGAAATTCTGTCTCGCGCTAATACACCAAGATAGCTGCTATAGGTTTTGGCATTTGGCCTAGTAGCCACACCAGTGTTAATGTCGATGGTGAGTGTTATCTTCTCACCGCAGCTGCGTCTAAGTGACAGAGACCTCAATCTAGTAGGTCCTCTACCATATTTTATGGAGGTCTCCTCTGAAGGATTCCTTGAAGATGTAGGGGGAACCTGATCTTCAGCTATGTCTGTTAAGAAATCAAGTAAAAAAAACGTTAGTGACAATGAGACATAAGTAAATAATAAAAAAAACTATTAACATTAAGACATAACATAAGTAATTTGTTTGGCATATTAATATTGATATATAAATTAATTAACCTTCATGGTAGTTCCCATATTCCCTCATCATGGTCTCTTCGAGTGGCATGTACATCATCAACAACATCATCCTCAGCATTGTTAATCATCACAGATGAAAATGAACGAGTCCCACAAATATCAGGAATTGAATGTTGATGTTCGTGAAGAGATTCTTCTTTTTTCCGTGGAGAATGACCCGACCAATTTTCCAACACCGGGTCCTTCATATAAAACACTTGTGAAGTTTGATGTGCCATGATAAATGGCTCGTCCTGGTATCCAATCTTCCGAAAGTAAACCAATGTCATTCCTGATTCGTTGATTCTCACACCACTCTTATTGTCAACCCACTTACACTTGAAAATAGAAACTGTAAACTTAGTGTAAAATACCTCCCAAATCTCTTCAATTACAACATAGTAAGGCATTGATCCAATAACTGGGTTTTGATCTTTCGATGTAGATAATTGCATCGACTCCGCTTCTAAAGTGACCCCACTATTTTGCATTGTACTTTTGTCATCCCGAGACTTCGTATAGAATAAAGAATTATTGATTTCATATCCAGTACAACATAAGACATCAAACTTGAGTCCATGTGCCAGCCATGTCAATGTTTCAGATGTAGTAGGATCTTTCATGATTTCATTTTTTAAACCAAGCCATAAAGTCTTGTTATGCTCCTTCAACACCCACTTTTCTGGTTGTCTTGAGTTCTTCTCCTTCATAATGCCTTTGTTAGAAGCTAAATAAGGTAGTACTTCACCCGTGTTATTTAATATGTATAAATGTTCCTGGAAAATTCTTCACGAGATTTGGTTACCATATGTACAACTCGTGATGACTTACTTGCGGATCATCCGGAGTTCCAACATTTGGCAGGAAGCCCGATAGGTTTTGCTTTCGATAAATACTCAGTACAAAACTCAATAGCTTCTTCTGCAATGTACCTTTAAACAATAGAAGCTTCTGGATGATACTGATTCTTCACATATCTTTTTAAAATCTTCATATAACGCTCAACTGGATACATCCATCTTAGATAAACTAGGCCGCACAATCTAACTTCTCTGACCAGATGAACAAGCAAGTGCACCATGATGTCAAAGAAGGATGGAGGAAAAAACATCTCTAATTGACACAAGATCACAACAATTTTTTCTTCGAGTTGGTCCAACTTATGAGGTTCAATGACTTTACTATAAATCAGATTGAAGAATGAGCACAATCGAGTTATAGTATGCCTCACATTTTTGGCAAGATGCCATGGATAGCCACATGCAGTAATTGTTGCATCAGGACTTGACAATCATGAGACTTCAACCCAACTAGTTTCAGATCTTTCATTGAAACAAGGCTCTTGAAATTTGAAGAGTATCCTTGTGGTACCTTCACACCCTTAAGACATTGGCAAAAACTAGTTTTCTCCTTTTTGGACAAGGTGTGGCATGCTGGGGGCAAATATGTGCGCCTACCTACCTCCTTTGGTGCCAACTTCTCTTGTATATTCATTTCAAGCATGTCTAAACGAGCATTCACACCATCCTTCTTCTTCCTTTTAATATTGAGAAGCGTTCCAATCAAGCTATCACATACATTTTTCTCCACGTGCATGACATTTATACAGTGTCTAACATGTAATTTGCACCAGGACGGGAGATCAAAGAATATGGACATTTTTTTCCATATGCCCGGATCAACTGTCTTTCCTTTGCCCTTTCCAAATACCACATTAATGTCTTTCACCTTTTCAAAAATATCCAGACCTATTAACGGAGTCAGTGCAATCCCTTCCTCTCAATATCCATTAAAAGCCTTTCCCAATCTTCGATATGGATGATACCTTTTCAAGAATCTCTGATGACCAATATTCACTGTCTTCCTTCCATGTTTTCAATTGCTGATGGAAGGTGCCTTCTTCACACACAAGACAACCTTTATGACCCTTAACACTATAACCCGACAAGTTCCCATATGCAGGGAACTCATTGATAGTAAAAAATAGCATTGCATGCATCTTGAAAGATTTGTTGGCAAACCCATCAAACACTTCTATCCCCTCATCCCATAACAATCTCAGATCTTCTATCAACGGGCTGAAATAAACATCAATGTCATTTCCAAGCAGACTTGAATCAGAGATCATCATAGACAACATCATGTTTTTGCACTTCATGCATAACCCGGGAGGTAAGTTGTAAATAACTAGAAAAAATGGCCATGAACTATGATTAGTACATAAATTATTAAACGGATTCATTTAATCTAAAGCTAGAACAAGCCTGAGATTCCTTGGCTAATTTCCAAATTGCGGAAACTCATTACCAAGGTTCTTCCATTGTAAAGAATCAACCGGATGGCGAAGCATTCGATCACATATCCTCTCATCTGCATGCCATTGATAAGTGTTAAATTTACGTAAAATTCATATATAATTACAATACTTATTGAGGGCAAAATGCTGAATTTAAACCATAATTTATCCCCTTTTGGCTTAAAATGTGATTCATGTAATTATTTAAATATAATTTGAATTTGATGCTATTTTGATAAAGATTCTGTTGATTTTTGCAGATAAAAAGTAAAATTTCAAATACAGCATCGAGATAGCAGCGGATAAGGACAAGATAAGCTTAAAAAGAGGAAATTCAGGAGAGGAATTTGCGGCTTCCTGCGCTCCACCTGCGCTGAGTGCAAGTGGAGCGCAAAAATAACATTCCAGTTTCTGTTTCCTGCGCTGAGCGCAGGCAGAGCGCAGGAAACGTAACCTAATTTTTAATGGACTGCAATCAGAGTGTCAAAAGCCCATCAGAACGGTTATAAAAGGACGCCAAGAGACACAATTCAAGATATACCCGGAGTTAGGAGTGAAATACAAGGATTACACAGGTTATCAAGCGGAGAATACAATTCAGAGCCGCAATTGGAGAGTTCTTGATCGAGAATCCTTGAGAGCCAAGAGAGTGACAGTCTCTAGGAAGCCATAGTGGAGGAGGGAGATTGCAAAGAGGGTGACAGTCTAGTTTGTGTATTCCTCTCATGTATTTTGGTTTGTGATGGCTACCATGAGTAGCTAAACCTTTTTTTAGGATTGAATGATGTCGATTCAATCCCATATTGTATTTTGAATATTTGTTATTTGGGAATCCCTGTTTTATAAAGTTGGTATTTTTATTCTATTCTTAATGCTTAGCTTCCGCCTGTGTGCCAGAGTTATGATGCGAGTTCCTGAATGCCTAGGAATAGGGTTCTTGAATTTTGATTGGTAAAAATACTCAATTCATCACTGTGGGAACCAGGATGAATTGATAGCTTTAACAACTAATCTTCAAGCGGGGCAATTTATGGCAGTGGGAACCTGGGTAAATTGTTATGAGTATTTCATATTTGTGGGAACCTTTTATGAAATAATATTTATTTGTGCTTCAATTTTTATAAAACCAAATTCCCAAATTTCAAAGATTTCAAAATATGAGAAGGGTGTGATAGACAGATTTCAATCCTAGTTTTCTCATCATTAATTTCTCCTTTGCACATTTGTTTTGGATATCCAATTTATCTTTATTTTCTGCAATTTATTTTCAGTATTTTAATTTCAGCAATCATAAACCCAAAATATCTGAAACAAATCCCCTCAATTAGATTGTAACTAAGAATTTGAAATTGTACCGTTCCATGAGGATACGACAACCCTTTTCTTTTACTATTATACTGCTGTGATATTGGTACGCTTGTCAAGATCTCAACAAGTGTTTTTGGCGCCGTTGTCGGGGATAACAAGTATTTAAGTAATTGCAGGAATCACATTTTAAGCCAAAAAAGGGATAAATTGGGGTATAAATTCAGCATTTTGCCCTCAATAAGTGTTGTAATTATATAGGAATTTTACGTAAATTTAACACTTATCAAATTCCCCCTAACTTAACTTCTTGCTTGTCCTCAAGCAAGAAAAGAATAAATAGATGGTTACATTGATCGTCCTTAAAAGCTTCCTATGATTGAAGAGAAAACAATTCAAATTTCTTTGCTTCAACGGTTGTCACATTCCAAAAGTCAGATCAAAATAAAAAATAAGTAATGTTTTCAATCATAAAAAAGGAAGAGATAAAAGCACATTCAGATATTTCAAGAACAGTAGCTGAAACAATTTCGTGATCAATCAAGGAATTACTCTCATTCTCACGGGTGAGTGTTTTCCCTCAATTATTTCACTGAAATTGAACAACTAGAATTGCCAGTCCTTTCTTGTTAGTATTCAAACACACAATTAGCATAGATCAAAAGGTCTTTTCTTGGGTTGTAACGAGGCTGGGCTATCAAGAACTCATGGTTTTTCTGGATATTCAAAGAAATATTAGAATAGAGAGCATATTTGCAATTTCACCATTTCTCAAACTTTTCTCTCAACTCTCCATTGCATTATTGATTTGTATCATTCAATTGGCCCCTATTTGTTTGGTAATTCACTCCCTTTTTATTCAATACACTTTTTTATATATATAAGGGAGTGAATTACTATGCTTGCTTGTGCCTACTTTTTTTATTTCTTCAGTAACCAACCAATCACCCATTAAAATAACCTGCACCTATGCTCTCTATCCCAAGTGTGTAAGGGACAGGATATTGACATTAATTTGGCTGGGGTGCATAAGAAAAGAAACATTAAAGCTCAAATGGGTTACAAAGAACTGGAAAAAAATTTTATGGGTTGGCCTTTTGGCACTGAGCAATTAATATATATATATATATATGCAAGTTGCCTTGATCATTTCTATGTTTTTCATGTGCAGAATAAGATTAAGAAACTTAAGCAATAACATTTGACAAAAACAGTGAAATCTCTCAAAGTGTTTAGTTTCTCATACTCATAGGCTTAGGCTAAATTGCTTGATGAAATCACTTATTGAACAACTATTAACTCAATTAATCTTTATTGTACAAGAATCTAACCAAATTGATTATGAATTCAAAACTTAATTCCTTTTTCTTTCCTAATTCAGTTTGTTTGGCTGTATTAGCAATGAAAAATTAAATTGAATTCAAGTCAATCTTTATTCCTAATCCTAATCTAAAATAACTAATCCTAATCCTAATCCTAAGGGAATCCATTTTGAAAATATAATAGATTTTTTTAGCTTAATTATAAAGAAAGAAAAAAAAAGAAAATGAAAAACCAAAAAAATTCTGATCTCAATCCTCATCCTCCTCTGCATCATGGAACTCCTAGTTCTATGCATATCCATTACCAGCTGTTGCTCCACCTCCCCAGGATGAAAAGGCCTGTCCCCAGGCCACTGCAAGAATGTCCGGAACTCTTCAGGCAGCATGCCTGGGTGTGGGTCTGGCCAGGTCTGGTACAGATACTCCTGAAGGTGGGAAATCCCTCTATGGATGATGGAGTTTTGCCTGCAGATGTGCTCCATGTAAGCTCGGAGTGGGATGTCAGCTGGTGGTGGTGGTTGTGGCTGTTGTGATTGATGATCTCCCTGGGGCTCTGGGGTTGGCTCTAACTCCTCATCAGGTATGCAATATGCATCAATATAACCACTGGTAATGGCAGCTTTGATGGGAGCAGTAAAAAAAATTAAATTACAAGGTAAATCATCCTCATCATCTGGGGCTGGGCGACCCAGATAGTCGTTGATCGCATCACGATCATACGTCACCCATCTACCCCTCACATAAGATCCCCTTTCTCCTCTATCACCAGGCTCTCCAATTGCATTGGCGTAGAATTCCCGGAATAGCTCCGGGTCAAATAATCTATAAGGATTAGGTATCCTACGCCATTCGTGTTGGGTAATCTCCACGTTGAACTCCTCATACTGTCCTAGTTTGAGGTCAATTGGTCTCTCGAGCAAAAAATTACAAGGTCTGAGAGCTTCATACTTCACAGCAGCCTATGAGCTCTTGAATCTCATGGGGTTATAATGGGGTTCATCTCGAACCCTTTTCCCCCCTACCTTCTCCTTGTGAGCTAGAGCCACGGGAAAGGCAAGCAGTGTATTTGATACGAGGCATCTGAAAAATCAAACAAAAACAGTTAGTTTAAAAAAACATAGTTAATTCAATGATGCCTTATTGCAAACAATAATTCAAGAAGAACATGGAAGCATATAATTAACCAAAGTGCATGCAAAATTCACAATACATTCTGCAAAAGAATCAGTCAATTCACAGCAAAATTTTAGTTGCAATTGGTAATGACTTCATATAAACAAAATATACCCAGTTGTTTTGCAAGCATTCAACTAATCTATGGAAAGTGAAAGTTTAAATTTTTTAAGAAATAGAGCATAACACTTTCAAACTCAAAAACTCACAAAACAACTAGTATTCCAATAAACAGTTTGTTCTTCATATTTTTCTCAGCCAAAATCACATCGAAGATAGCAATAATCAATAACATCTACAATTACAATCCTAAGGTTGCTATCCTAAAGTTCAAATCATAGAAACAGAGGAAATGAAAATTTCCATCGGTTAAAACTATTCAAAAATACGAAAATATACCTTAAAACTTGAGAGATTCAAGATTAATGGAGGTTTCTGAGTGGAAAAAGTGAAAAGAAGGGCTTAGGAAGTAGAGAGACGGTACAGGAGAAAACAAGGGAGGAAGAACGAATGACTTCCCCTTGTTTTTAGTTCAATTTAAGCAACAGCGCGTACCTGCGCTCCAGCTGCGCTCAGCGTGAGTGGAGTGCAAGTTTCAGTTTTGAAATTTCGTACCGTTGCACATCACCTGCGCTCAGTGCAGGTGAACCGCAGAAAACAGTGACTAAAATTGCATTTTTGCACTTTACTTGCGCTCAGCGCAAGTGAAGCGCAGAAAATATAATGAAATTTTGCAATTTTCATTCTTGTTTTCCGCTACTTCCAACTGTTTAAAATTTTATTTTTCCACAAACTTATTCCAATCAATTTTGAAAATTTCCTAAATCCTAAAAAATTAAAAATCCTAATTAACAAATGAAAAACAAAAACAAAATTGAAAACTATTAAAAATTTAAAAATCTCTGGGTTGCCTCCCAAGAAGCGCTCGTTTTACGTCATATAGCTTGATGTTGTTAGAACCACAGGAAACACTAGAAGGGGTTGAATAGTGTTTTATAATTCTTTACAGATTTTATGAAAACCTTTTATACAAGCAAAGTGATTTTCAAATGATTTGAGCAACCTTCCAAAACTGGAGTTTTCAGTAACTTACTGATATGATTTAGCAGGTCCAATAAAATGATTTTGAAATAGTTTTACGTGAAAAACAAAATTATTTTGCTGCGCAAATTATAATACTACTTTTCAGAACCGTCCTTGGTTAGTTAAAAACTGAAAATAAAGAGATAAGTGTTGAGAAAACATAGCCAAGAAATTTATCCTGGTTCACCCACTATCACAGTGAGCTACGTCCAGTCCCAGGGCAAACACACCACTGGATTTTCACTATCTGATCATATACAAGTATTATTTGCACACCTAGCCTCTCCAGACTCTAAGCCTAAGTATTGTTTTATAGACAAGCCTCTCCAGGCTCAAACCCAAGTATTGTTTAAACACAAAGCCTCTTCAGGCTCACCGCACAACCAGTGTATAAAGAGAAAGATTGCTTAGGCTTTTAAACTATAGAAGTTCAAAGCCTAAACTATGTAAGATGTACAAATAACTGAGTATAACTCAGGATAAGAAAGTGTTGTACAAATGGAACAAATGAAAGAATAACAGAGTATTTTTTAGCAGCGTTTCAGCAAGTATGTTCGCTCAACCTCTATCTTCTTTTCTGCACGAGACTTGTATTTAAAGGATTGGGAAAGAGATCCATTTAGCTTTGGTGTAATTCTCGTTGAGAGATAGAAATTAATGCAAATGCTCCCGTTGAGACACATAGCTTTGGTAGCTTGCAGTAGCAGGTGCAATAGGTAGTAGGTGTCAGCAGCGCAGACTCCACTTTTTCTGAGCACAGTGTACTTCACAGCAGACTTTGCTTCCTTGGTGAATGAAAATTTGAAATGTGCCAAAAAGTAACTGATTTGACTTTCTGGAAGAAGCACAAACAGCTGAGAAAGTCTACGAAAGACTTTGAGTCTCCAAAGGGAATTAATAGAGAAGCACTTTCCAAAAAGGTACAAGCTTCAGTACGATGAATCTCAGCTTCAGAAGGTTATCTGGTTTCAGTGGGTCCTGATCATTCAGCAAGTTTCTCTTCTTTCAGCAGGTGTCACCACATCAGAGGGTTGCATGACTTCAGAGGGTTGTTGTATCATATACCTTCTGATCACAGAAAATACCTTTAGCAGAAAATTGTTCTTTCTTATAATGATGTTAACCAAATTTGTTATTCATTAAAACTTAGGGTTATGAGACTTTAAACATTATTAACCTTTTAATAATATTTTGAGACTCAACATTCTCCCCCTTTTTAATGATGACAAATTTTTTTAAGAACTTTATCAAATATCTGAAGGGAAATAATAAAAAAAAGTTTAGAGTATTTCTCCCCCTATATCAGATACTGAAACAGAGCTTCTTGCTACAACTTGCTTAAGTCTTGCTCCCCCTGAATCAATGAATCCTTCTGAAACACTTAGCTTCAGATAACACTTAGAGTATTTCTCCCCCTATATCAGATACTAAAACAGAGCTTCTTGCTACAACTTGCTTAAGTCTTGCTCCCCCTAAATCAATGAATCCTTCTGAAACACTTAGCTTCAGATTTTGTTAGTTTCTTAATACTCCCCCTTTTGCTATCAATCAAAAGGGTAATAAGAGCTTCCCGAAGAAATGAAAATAAGAAAGAAATAGATTCAAGATACAACTTGTGCATATCAACACTTTCAGTGTGAACAAAATCAGTAAAATTAATTTTCAGAAAGTGTGAGAATGTTCAAATTTTCTCTGATAAATTTGAATCTATCTTCAGCAAGTGGTTTAATGAATATATCAGCCCTTTGATGCTCTGTATCAATGAATTGTATATCAATAACTCCTTTCTGAATAGAGTCTCTTATAAAATGATGTTTAATTTCAATATGTTTTGCTCTTGAATGCTGAATTGGATTTTTGGAAAGGTTGATTGCACTAGTGTTATCACAGAAGACTGGAACAGATTTAACAAAAATATTAAAGTCTTCTAATTGATATTTTACCCAAAGCAACTGTGAACAACATTATGCAACAACAATATATTCAGCTTCAGCAGTTGAAAGAGCTATTATGCTTTGCCTTTGCTTGCCCAGCTGATTAGGTTGCTTCCAATTAAGTGGCAGCCTCCACTTGTTGATTTCCTTTCAACTCTATCTCCAGCAAAATCAGCATCACAGAATCCTACTAACCTGCAATCCTTGCTCTTCTTATAGCACAGACCAAGATTAGTAGTACCTTTCAAATATCTGAAAATCCTTTTTACAGCTTTTTAATGAGTTACTCTTGGATCAGATTGAAATCTTGCACACAAGCACACACTAAACATAATATCAGGCCTACTTGTTGTAAGATACAATAGAGATCCAATCATACTTCTATACAAAGTTGAATCAACACATTCTTCCCCTTCATCTTTGCTTAAGATAGTAGAGGGATGCGTTGGAGTTGATATAGGCTTGCAATCATTCATATTGAACTTTTTAAGCATTTCCTTTATATACTTCTCTTGATGGATCCATATACAATAAGAATCTTGCTTAATTTGAAGTCCCAAGAAAAATTTTAGTTCACCCATTAAACTCATATCAAAATTAAGATTGCATAAGCCTTGAGAACTCAGTGCACAGAGAGGAATTTGTTGATCCAAAAATAATGTCATCAACATATATCTGGACTAGAATCAAGTCATTGTTAAACATTTTTCTGAAAAGGGTTTTATCAACTTTTCCTCTTTCAAAACCATTTTTGAGTAAAAAATTGATCAATATTTCATACCAAGCTCTGGGAGCTTGTTTCAGACCGTACAAAGCCTTTTTCAGTTTAAAAACATGCTCAGGAAAAGTCAGATTTTCAAAACCAGGGGGTTGTCTAACAAATACCTCTTCCTCAATAAAACCATTTAGGAAGGCACTCTTAACATCCATTTGATACAGTTTGATGACATTATTTGCTGCATAGGAAAGTAAAATCCTAATGGCTTCAAGCCTTGCTACAGGAGCAAAAGTTTCTGTAAAATCAATACATTCTTGTTGATTGTAGCCTTGTGCAACAAGTTTGGCTTTGTTTCTGACAACTTGACCATCTTCAGAGAGTTTGTTTCTAAACACCCATTTGGTTCCTATAATAGTTTTCCCATGGGGTTTAGGAACCAGAGTCCAAACATCACTCCTGGAAAATTGATTAAGCTCTTCTTGCATGGCTAGGATCCACCCTTCATCATACAGAGCTTCCTCAATATTCTTTGGCTCAAGTTTAGAGAGTAAGGAAAGATTATTGACTTCTCTAAGTCTTGATCTTGTTCTTACTCCTTCTGAAGTATCACCAATGATTTGCTCTCGAGGATGATAAGTTTTGTATCTCCACTCATGCGTACGAGGGAATACTTTCTCATTCTGAGACTCAACATCAATTCTCTGAAGAGAATCAGTTTCAAACAGGTTGATGGGGAGACTTTTCAGTAGGTACTTCAGATGGTCCTTCAGAGGGTTCTTCATCCTTAGCCCTTGAAGTCTCTGAAGTGGGGCTCAGCTCCATTCCTACAAAATCCTCTTCAAGATCTGATAGTTCCTTATCAGTCTCTTTTGCATCATTGAATCTAACATGAATGGTTTCTTCAATAGTTAGGGTTCTAGAGTTGTAAACTCTATATGCCTTAGAGATTTCTGAATAACCAATGAAGAATTCTTTATCAGATTTAGAATCAAACTTTCCCAGATCATCTTTGGTGTTGAGTATGAAACTCTCACGGCCAAAAATGTGAAAATAAGAAATGTTGGGTTTTCTTCCTCTCCACAATTCATAGGGAGTCCTTTTGAGAATAGGCCTTACCAAAATTCTGTTTTAGATATAGAAAGCTGTGTGAACAACCTCTGCCCATAATGACCTTGGAAGATTGCTTGAAATGAGCATGGTTCTACCCATCTCCTGCAAGCTTCTGTTCTTTCTCTCAACAACCCCATTTTGTTGAGGTGTTCTAGCCACAGAGAAACTGTGAGAGATCCCATTCTCATCACAGAACATATTGAAGCTTGAGTTTTCAAACTCACCTCCATGATCACTTCTAATGGCAGATTTGCAAAATCCTTTCTCATTTTGCACCCTTTTACAGAATTTGGCAAAGTTCTCAAAAGTCTCATCCTTGCTTTTGAGGAATATTACCCATGTAAATCTAGAATAGTCATCAACAATGACCAAACCATATTTTTTACCAGCCAAGCTTTCTGTTCTTGTAGGACCAAACAAATCAATATGAAGAAGTTCTAAAGGTCTTGAAGTCGAAACAACATTTATACTTTTAAAAGAATTTCTGGTTTGTTTCCCCTTTAGACAATTTTCACATAAAATGTCATATTTGAAAGAAAACTTGGGTAATCCTTTTACAAGATTGTGTTTTGTAAGCTTTGAGATTAATCTCAAGCTGGCATGCCCAACTTTCTGATGCCAAATCTGTTTTTCATCTTTCACAAAAATAAGACAAGTTACATTTTGATATGCAAGTTCCTCAAGATCAATTTTATACACATTATTGTGTCTCTTGCCAGTAAAAATGACTTGGTCAGAAGCATCTTTGACTACACATCCTTCCTTAGTGAAAGACACAACATATCAACTGTCACATAATTGACTTATGCTCAGCAGGTTGTGTTCAAGACGTTCCACAAGGAGAACATTCTGAATAACAGAGAGAGGGGAGATACCTACTGAACCAATACCAATGATTCTTCCTTTCTGATTTCCTCCAAAGGTCACCACCCCTCCATCCTTAGGTCTAAGGTTTTGGAACAAAGACCTTTCTCCCGTCATGTGTCGCGAACACCCATTGTCCAGGTACCATTTGTGGCATCTCCTTTGTCCTATTAAACACATCAGCAACAGGAATAATAAGAGACTTAGGTACCCACATCCTTTTGGGTCCTCTTTTGTTAGCAGCAGGTTTGCCCTTTCTCTTGTGTTTGCATTGTGACACACTGTGTCCAGGCTTTCCACAGTGAGAGCATCCCTTACCTTTCTTAGCTTTTCAGCAGGTTTAGAATTTGAATCATGTGATGATTCACTGTTTGAGTAGCCTAAACCTTCTTTTTTTTTGGAGTTCCTTTGAGCACCTAACATTCTGTTGAGATTCTTGGTTCCATTAACAAAGTTAGCTAGGTCTCTAGTAAGTTCAGCAACTTGTTTCTTTAAAAGTTCATTTTCTTTAATCAAGCTTTCTGAACTACTAATCCCAGAATTCTTTAAGAGTTTTTCTTTGAGCAAAAGATTTTCAGTTTCAAGAGCTTCACTTTTGTTTGCAACTTCAGTGTATGCTCTAGACAAATCTTTGTACTCTTGAAAAAGCTCTTTATAACTTTCCAGCAAGTCATCATACATGTCTTGAAGAGTTTAAGGAATTACCTCAGATTCAGAACTGTCTGATGAAGGGAGACTTGCCATCAAGCATAGGTTGGCCTCTTCAGCAGATTCATCTTCCTCTTTTGAAGTTGAATCATCTAAGTTTTCCCAAGTTGCCATCAGACTCTTTTTCTTCTTGAAGAAATTCTTCTTGTAAGAAGGTTTCTTTACTTTAGGGCAATCTACCTTCATGTGCCTTGGCTGCTTGCATTCATAACAGATTATTTTGTCAGTAGCAAATGAATCTTTACCTGACTTACTTACCTTAGTTTCAGAGGATGATCATTTTCTGAACTTCCCTTTCCTATGAAGCATCCTCTTGATCTTTCTGCTCAGAAGGGCAAAATCATCTTCATCATCAGAGTTCTCTTCTGAGTCTTCAGAACCTTCTGAGGACTCCTCAACTTTCAAGGCCTTTTGTGCACCAGACCTTGGCAGTTTGGACTTGGCATTTAGGGCTAGTGACTTCTTTTTGGGGGCATCTTCTCCAAGCTCTAACTCATGGACTTTGAGAGGTCCCAGAAGTTCCTCCACTCTTAAAGAGTTGAGGTCTTTTGCCTCTTGAATGGCAGTCACTTTGGGTCTCCAAATTTTTGGTAGACTTCTAAGGATTTTGTGATTGTTATCACCTGAATCATAGGTCTTTCCCAAGGATTTGAGTCCATTGGTGATGGTTTGAAATCTTCCAAACATCTGATCAATAGATTCAGATTCATGCATTTTGAACATCTCATATTGATGTACCAACATGCACCTTCTCATACTTTGATTTACTCAAGGAGCAGACCAGGTAGAGTTTTGCTTTGGAATTTAGTTGTACCCGAGCCTTCTGATCACCAGTCCATTCTGATCTGGGAATGGGCACACCATTGTTGGTAGGAACATAATGACCATCAGTGACCACGTCCCATAGATCTATGTTGTTGCTTTCTATAAAGAGCTTCATACGATCTCTCCAACAATGATAGTCAGAACCATTGAAAGCTGGGGGCCTGGAGACTGAGGCACCTTCAGCAATGTAGTGAGAGTTGCTTGTTGAGGTTTCCATTTGGATCTTCTTCCTCAGCACTTGTTAGATGCTCAACCCGAGGTTGAGCTCTAAAACCAACTATTAGAACCACAGGAAACACTAGAAGGGGGTTGAATAGTGTTTTATAATTCTTTAAAGATTTTATGAAAATATTTTATACAAGCAAAGTGATTTTCAAATGATTTGAGCAACCTTCCGAAACTGGAGTTTTCAATAACTTGCTGATATGATTTAGCAGGTTCAATAAAATGATTTTGAAATAGTTTTACGTGAAAAACAAAGTTATTTTGCGGCGCAAATTATAATACTACTTTTCAGAACCCTCCTTGGTTAGTTAAAAACTAAAAATAAAGAGATAAGAGTTGAGAAAACTTAGCCAAGAAATTTATCCTGGTTCACCCACTAACACAGTGAGCTACGTATTGTCCCAAGGCAAAGATACCACTAGATTTTCACTATCTGATCAGATACAAGTATTATTTGCACATCTAGCCTCTCCAGGCTCTAAGCCCAAGTATTGTTTTACAGACAAGCCTCTCCAGGCTCAAACCCAAGTATTGTTTAAACACCAAGCCTCTTCAGGCTCACCGCACAACCCGTGCATAAAGAGAAAGATTGCTTAAGTTTTTAAACTATAGAAGTTCAAAGCCTAAACTATGTAAGATGTACAAATAACTGAGTAGAACTCATGATAAGAAAGTGTTGTACAAATGGAACAAATGAAAGAATAACATAGAGTATTTTTTAACAGCGTTTTAGCAAGTATGTTCGTTCAACCTCTATCTTCTTTTCTGCATGAGACTTGTATTTATAGGATTGGGAAAGAGATCCATTTAGCTTTGATGTAATTCCCGTTGAGAGATAGCATTTAATTCAAATGCTCCCGTTGAGACACATAGCTTTGGTAGCTTGCAGTAGCAGGTGCAGTAGGTAGTAGGTGTCAGCAGCGCAGACTCCACTTTTTCTGAACACAATGTACTTCACAGCAGACTTTGCTTCCTTGGTGAATGAAAATTTGAAATGTGCCAAAAAGTAACTGATCTGACTTTCTGGAAGAAGCACAAACAGCTGAGAAAGTCTACGAAAGAATTTGAGTCTCCAAAGGGAATTAATAGAGAAGCACTTTCCCAAAAAGGTACAAGCTTCAGTACGATGACTCTCAGCTTCAGAAGGTTATCTGGTTTCAGTGGGTCCTGATCATTCAGCAAATTTCTTTTCTTTCAGCAGGTTGCACCACATCAGAGGGTTGCATAACTTCAGAGGGTTGTTGTATCATATACCTTCTGATCACAGAAAATACCTTTAGCAGAAAACTGTTCTTTCTTATAATGATGTTAACCAAATTTGTTATTCATTAAAACTTAGGGTTATGAGACTTTAAACATTATTAACCTTTTGATAATATTTTGAGACTCAACAGACGCCTATTCTTTCAAAGTGGGTGATACTGGAATCCTTTGGCCAACCTTTGTGTTGTACCCTTGGTTCCTTTTAGCAGTGACCCTACCCATATTCTTGCCTCGGACCAGTTGTGAATGAGACTTGAATCTAACCATTTGGTCTTGTGTCTGGAGTTAGACCATGTTGCTAACTCCTTTATCCTGACTTTTCTCTTCTTTGGAGTCTTGTGTTGAGTTTTATGGGTCTTCTCCTCCTCAAGCTTGAAGATTCATAGTTGTCCGCTCTTAATCCTTTTGCTTCACAAGGGTCTTTGGTAGGGAATATGTCTGACCACTTTGTCTTCAATCTGATTTTAGGCCCTGAATTTGATTTGCTTGGCATGATTTTTCTTCTCTTTGCTCTGCTCATGTCAGTGTATTCGCAGGCCTTTCTCTTGTGAGGTCTGGAAGGTTTAACACTTTCACCATGCCTTTCTTGATCTTCCTTTGGAGGGCTGTCAGGATATGTCAAGTTCTTCACTACTTCCCTTCCTCTCTCAGTTCTTTTCTCGCTCTTTTTCTCTTTTTCTTGTTCTTTTTCTACAATTACTTCATGTACAATCTCATATATTTTGTTCTCTTCCTCCCCTTCACAGTCACTCTCTTCTTTAAGCACAATTTTCTCTATTTCATCCTCTTCTTTTTCTTCTTCTACTCCTGCTTCACCTTCTTCTTCTTCTTTTTCTTTTGCTTCTTCTGGTTCCTCTTCTTCAGCTTCCTCTTCTTCATCAGCCAGATTGTCATTGGTTCCCTCCCCTATCAATTGATCACCTATGATGGTAATATCGTCACATTGCTCTTCGAGGTTGGATTGTGTATCTGCTGGATTTTGTCCTGACTTTTGGTTAGCTAAAAGTTTAGCTATCTGCTCAACTTGAGTCGTAATATTTCTTGCTGATGCTTCTATATTTTTCAGATATTCCTTAGAATTTTGCAAGTATTTTTCAAAAGCATCATCCAATTTTGATCTCCCTTGTGGAACTGAAGAGTAATTTTGCTGCTGTTGAAAAGAAGGTTGCATATGGAATGAAACATCATCTTGGTGCCACCCAAAGTCCTGATTCTGGCTATTTCTCCAACCTTGTGAGTAATTGTTTGCAGAGTTGTTGTTGTTGGAGAAGTTTTCTGGTCTTCCTTGATTTCCCATATAATTAACTTGCTCTTCTTGAGTGACTTGATAAGAACAATGATCATTGGGATGGTCACCTCCACAAAAATCACAAGTTAATTGTGGTGACTGGCCATGATTGGACTGCATTGCGTGGAACTGCTGAGGAATCATGGATATCTGCTTGGTGAGTGCTGCTAATCGCTGGATTAAAATCTCATTCTGAGCCAGGATTTCATTTGCAGAAGTTTGCATGTGGAGCGAGACAGCATCTTGTTGCCACCCAAAATTCTGATTCTGGTAACTTCCCCAATCTTGCGAAAAAATTGTCAGAATAATTATTGTAGGTAGAGAAGTTACCATAAATCGGTATGTTGGAGAAGTATTCTGGTTCTCACTGTGGAACATATTCTCCAAGTGTTCTCCTTGGTGGATGTTGCCATCCTTGTTCCCTGGTATAATCTCCAAGCGTTCTTCTTGGTTGATTTTTCCATTCACTAGCCATGATTGGTGCAGCTTTTACTTCATTTGGGGTGGTTGAACAGAGAGTGTTGAGATTGTATCTTTGAGCTCATCCTTTGGATGTCTTTTCAATTTCAAGGTCAAATTCCAATAGCGCTCTTGGTACCTGACCTCTCAAGAGTATAAATCACAAGGACTAGAACAAGGGTTAGTTAAAGAGATAAAAATAATAAAATAAAATTAATTACATAAAAATTAAAAATAAGAAAAATAAGAAAAAATAATTATAGAATATTAAAAAGAAGAATATAAATAAAAATATACAAATATGAACAACTCAAAAAGATAGAACTAAGAATTTAAATTTGAAACACCGTTCCCCGGCAACGGCGCCAAAAATACTTGTTGTGATATTGGTACGCTTGTCAAGATCTCAACAGCCATATGAGGTTCTTAGCGTCATTGGGATTGGCAAACAGACGCTTAAACCTTGGAATTATTGCAAGATACTATACAACCTTCGCAGGGGGACCCTCCTTTGTGACCACATCATTATTGTCTTCATCATTGTCTTTCACCTTGTAGCGTGATAACCCAGACTTGGCACATTTTTTCAACCCTTCATAGTCTTTTCTGTATAAAATGCAATCATTACGACATGCATGTATCTTTTTATACTCCATATCCATCGGACACGGTATCTTCTTCGCCTCATAATTACGGTTGAGTAGTGTATTTCCTTCATGAAGCATGTCAGTTAGCAACCGAAGCAATTTCGTGAAGCTTTTATCAGACCACCCATTCAATGCCTTCAAATTCATTAACCTAACATCGCTGACAATCATGTGAACTTAGTTGACCCAGCAAACAACGGAGTCTCTGCATCACTAGACATATCTTCATACATATGGGCTTTTGTAAATTTGTCTACACCGACCTCATGAATCATGTCCTCCAATCAGTCCTTCATGATTGAATGAGAATACTCTTCGGTTGGGTATAGTCGAATGGCACATCAAGCAAATCACCATGCCATGTCCATGTTGTATAATTCTTCAGAAAACCATCACACAGAATATGCTCCCTGATTTCTTTCTCATCCAGTCTTCTTCCATTCAAACAATTTACGCATGGACACCTAAACCTTCCTCCATCGGCACTACTAGCAACATTACATCGCTCAAATTGTAGAAATTCTTCCACTCCTCTCTCATACTCATCAGTAATGCGTCGTGCACTAATCCAACTTTGATCCATATCTACTTTTTGTACGTTCGTGATGGTCACTTCATTTTGTCAACATTATGCATGTATATCTCACTTTTTTATTCAAAGGTGTGGCGTTATCCCATTCAGGAAGATTCACTTTTCCATAGTTCATTATTGTGTAAATTTTAATTATCATTTCTTAGATTTCACAAAATTTTGGCATCGTTTCACATTGGTCTTCAGGTGGCACGAAATGAAAGTGGTGAACCACAATCAAATATGCACCTGAAGAAAAACACAAAATGCAATCAACTGAAATTTCATGAAATGTATGAAATGATGATTAAAATATATGTTTTAATGAACTATAAAAAAGTGATTAATCTTCTTAAACTGTCCAACCGGACAATTCAAGATTCAATACATTGACTATCAATACTCCCTCCTTTTGTTATTATAAAAAAGATATCACAGGGACATTTCAAATTGGAGGTAGTACTTTAATCTCTATATTGAATCTCAAATGGGAAACTAAGGTTCACTCATTGCATCAAACTTGAGTATTAAAATCCAACAATAAATACAAAACATATAATTAAGTGAATAAAGGCAAAAACATATAATTAAAAGAATAAGCATATATAATTATTGAACACTTATACTCATAAAGGCAAAACAAATATAATAATAAAACACCTATGCTCATTAAGGCTTATATATATGTACCTAAGCCTTTCCAAATTAATTCCTTATTACCTAAACAAATCCATATTAATTCCTAAATCTACTAATAAACCAAACTAAGCAATTCCATATTAATTCCTTATTTCTAAATTAATTAAGGCTTATATATATACCTAAACAATTTCATATTAATTCCTAAATCTACTATTAAACCAAACTAAGCAATTCCATATCAATTCATTATTTCTAAATCAATTAAGAGTTATATATATACCTATGCAACACACAATTCATATATTGAACTATATATCTATCTAGATAAAGGAACCCATTATTTAATTCCTTCCATGACATTTTCCTAACACACAGTAACTTTGATCTATACCATTCACTAATAATTAACCAACATAAAAATTGAAATAACAAGAAGCCAATTAATATTGAAGTATATATCTATCAACAGAATTGAGATACAATAGAGAAATAAGGGAAACCCACCTTCTTGAAGAATCAAATCTCTCAATACAATGTCAGGGAAGCTCCAGTGTATGCGACGGTGGGACGAAGCACCACCAGTTGTGAACGGAGAGAGAAGGGCGAGTGGCGGAGCACCACCAGCTGCGAACGAGGGATAAACGACGATGGGAAGACCACCACTAGCGAACGGAGAGAATGGCACATGGGCGAGCGGTGACGATGACAAAGACGAAGGGAGAGAGAACGAATAGGGACGAACGGAGAGAGAAAAGACTGAGAACAGCGCTGCAGCAAAGTGGAAAAGAATGAATAGATTTCTTAAGGAGAAGCGACGACGGTTAGAGGGGGGATCGTCATCGTTTTGAAGAGACAACAAGTTTTAACGACCATCGACCAAGACCCGTCGTTGTTTCTTGGGAGGCAGTAAGTTTTAACGACTATCATCCATGACCCATCAATGTTTCTATGTCTTTTAACAACGGTTACATCTGTAATCGTCGTTGTTTCTTAGGAACACTGATTTTTTTACGATGTCCCTCAACACCTGTTGTCGTTTTGTTTTCAGGCCAGACTTTTAATGACGGTTCATAATCAAACTATCGTCGTTTGTTCTTTCCACGACGTTTTACATTTACCCGTTGTTGTAAAGTTCATCAAAATTTCAAAATTGCCACCGCGTCATTTACGATGACGGGTGGATAGTAACCGTCGTCTTTTGGGCGTTTTAAATCCTATTTTTGCACTAGTATAATAGGTGTGGGTATAAGCATGAAGATGCTCAGTAGATATGAGGACAAACATTAAAGTTACTACCCACACATGTATGGGCACAAACATGGTCTTTTTTAAAAGTTGCGGGTATGGGCACAATTACATCATAGTATATTGTCTAAAGGGTACCCATTATTATCCTTATAAACGACTCCTTCATTTATTTAAGAAAATCTTTATTTAAAATAAGTTTAATAAAATGTATCCTTAAAATAAGTGTATCAATACTTTTATATACGAGTAAAATGTATCCCTAAAATTACTTTCCATCCAGCACTTTAGTCTGAAATTTTCTGTTAAATTGGTGCTGATGTATATGTTAAGTGAGACATAGGCTGTAAAATAGGAACACATTAAAATAATGTCATTTTCCCCATTTTTTAAGTGTTAAACACATGGCCCTAATAGTCATTTCTTCTACCGACTGACTTAATCGTCGGTTTGGAGATCATCTAAGGCTTTGTTTGCGAGTTTAGTAAGAAGGGAAAGGAAGGATTTAGGAGGGAAGGGAAAGGGGAGGAAAGGAGGGAGCAATGGAGGATAAACTCTCCCCTTGTTTGGGAGCTATAATTTGGGAATGGGAAGGGAAATAGAGGATATACATGGAAAAAGACAGTTTTACCCTTTAATTCTAAAAACTAATATAATACTTTTTTAATTAAAAAACTCACCGGCCCCTGTTGCTAATTTTTTCAACATTATCAAATGTTGACCAAAACTGAACGTTACCATTTTTTATTTTTATGAATATTTAAATGTTTTTTTAACTATTATTTACCAAAAAATAACGAACTGAAGGTAAGTTAATTTTTTTTTTTACGTTTGCAAGCTTTATATTTTTTATGAATATTCAAATGTTTTTTAATTTTATTATTTACTAAAAAATAACAAACCATAATACCTTTTTAAAATTTTTATTTTTTTATACATATTATTTACTAAATATTTTTTATCAAATAAATAATAGATTTTTTATAAAAATATAATATGTATTACAAACAAACTTATATTTTAACTTGATAAAAAAATATCACTAGATAAAAACTTATAAATATTTTACCTTTAATTTTATAATGAATTTAAAAAATATTACTAGAATTTGAATTTATAGTTACTTACAATAAATATTAATATAAATTTAATATTTTTATTAGTAGCAAATATCAATTAAATTATATTCAATTGATAAACATCATAGATAAAAACTCAAATTAACAACTCTTATATATTTAAAATGTTCAAATACAAGATACTATTATCCAATTGCTGAAATAAACTCCATGAATTAAAGATCATTTTAACATAAGTGCATTCCTTATATTGTCAAGATCTTTTAGATAGAAACAAGCTACAAAAAAATTCAAGACATGTTTTTTCTACAAATATTATCATTGTAACATGTTCAAAAAATAACATTTGAATTGTGAAGAAATCATGTAATCTTTCTTTAATACCTGCAACATAAAAACAAATAAAATAAGTGAGTATTAATGGTAACTCAATAGAAAAATAAATACAGTATAAGACTCATGTATATGGGATAATATGCAACCAGAATAACATTACTATACGTACTTCTAGTCATCAACAAGCAATTAACACAATGAATATAAGATTTTATTGTAAGTAGGGAAGAATAGATGCGGATAGTTAAATTAAGCACATGTTGAATTGGTCAAGATTTTATTGTTGGTTGTTTTTATAGAAAATCTAGCAAATTAATTAGTATTCCTTTTCAACAGATCTATGAATATTCTTTTCAACACATGGAAATGGTGTCTTTTCAACAGATCACCTCTATTATGCCTCCCTACCATCACCATTTTAATAATAATAATATCTATACTGATTTTCACCAACACCAGTACAGCAGTAGTGGTGGTGAGCACCTCAATTTGGAATTCCCAAGGAAGCTATTCCTTCAAAATCCACAACTACCAGAACAATAGGAACAATACCACAAACAGTAGGAACAAATGAAAACTTATACCACAGCAAAAATGAGGCAGACAGTTGAGATAAACAATAGGAACAATACCTTTTCTTCTTTGTTGAAATATATTGGAAGTGAGTTAAAAGTGCCCCCTACAAAAGAAATGAGAAGTAAATAACATTGAAAAAATAGTAAAACAACATGCAAACAAATCAAAGAGCAGATAAAAAAAGATTACCTAGATGAACCAACTGACCCAAACACCATTTCAAGTAGTAATTCCCTTTGCTTATCCTTTGGGCACCCAAGTAATGCTCTAATCATGTCAGGATTATTAACAAGATATAGATATGCATGATATTGTGAATGACTTTCTATCCTCAATTCCTCTAACAACTTCCAAAGTTCAGCTTCAGAAATTGGAAGTTTTTTATTAACTCTCTCATAAGCTGCAGTACTTTCTCTAAGAGCTGTAGTACTGTCTATGAAAGCTTCAGCAATATGTATGAGTGCCTCCTTTAACCCTTCAGCTTCATTTTCAAGCTTTGACTTCCTAGATCTTTTAGCTTTAGGCTCTTCTTCAATAATTTGCACTTGAGGAGATGTCACATCTTTCTCATTGTTTGTCTCTTCCAAACTCTCTAAAGTCACCCCATTGGTATCCAGAGATTCTGATTCAACATTAATTGGCTTCTTGCTTCTGACATCACCTGCATCCTCAGAAAGTTCTCCCGTTGCTCTATCTTCGGAACAAAGAGTCACCATCTTGTCATAGTTGCGAATGGGCTTTCTCATCCACTCTTCAGCTTCAGGTTTAGCCTATTAATGTTTATGTTATTAAAGATAATTCAAAAAAAATAGTTAAAGAACAAATATGTATAGAGATAAAATCAAGAAATTGGATAACATACCTCAATTAATTTTTGCCAAACTTCAGGTTCAGCAAACCAACGATGTGTACTTGCATCCCATGCAAATCCACTCAAGTTTTTGAATACATCATAACATTTGTTAAAACGTTTTTTTAGTGCCTTCCAAAGATTTTGCACCTTGTCCTTGTGAAGCGGTCTCTAGAATTTTTGTTGTAGCTCCTTAATTATGCTCACATATGCTTTTGAGGAAAATGTCCCATTCACTTTATTTCCTTCATTTAGTTGATGCAAAAAGGCATCAACAAGAGCATCATCCATTTCTTGAGTCCATGTCTCTCTCTCAGATGTAGACATAATTCCTAGATAAGATCTTAGTTCAATTTAAAATATAATATATGCATCAAGTCATGAGATAATGTTCAACTTAAGCATAAGAAAACTAAAAAATAAAGATATGTAATCAAGCCCACAAAATATGTCTATATCAATTAAACAAAATACATCAAGTCATGAGATACATGTTCAATACAAGCATAAGACAACAAAAAATCAAGATGTGTAATCTCTCCACATAGCATCAGCTATAGAATTTCTCAAATTCTCTCCTAAATGGGTACGTTCTTCTTCCTCGTCATCTCCTAAGCCATGATTATTCTGAGGTGCATTCTGATTGCCAATTTCTTCATCCACCTCGGCAATCAACTCTTCATCAGGATCTACTGCCATCAAATAATTATGCAAAATGCAACACGCTATAATAATCCTATTTTGAGTCTTGATTCCATAAGTTGGTTCAGTGCCACTTGCAATCATAGGAAACCTTTTCTTCAAAATCTCAAAAGCCCTTTCAAAAACATTTCGCAAGGATGAATGTCGATGATTGAATAATTCTTGAGGTGTTCGAGGTGGATTTCTTGGGGAGAATTCTTTCAGATGATAACGTGTTGATCTATATGGTGTAATTAGTCCCTTTCTCAACATGAATCCAGCATCAAGAACATAATATTTACCTATGAAAAAATTAATTATTACTAAGATATCTATATAAGACAAGAAAGAAAAAGAAAAATATATTTTAATTACCTCTTGGAATTTTAAGACCATGTGTTCTGTGTAATGCATCTTTTAAAATTCTTGAATCAGATGCAGTGCCCTCCCATCCAGACAAAACATAAGTAAATCTAAGGTCAAATGAGCATGCAACCAATACATTTTGTGTTGGAAAATCTTTCCTATCACGATATTTTGGAGCTTCAGTCAAGGGCACTTTCACACGAACATGAGTGCAGTCAATAGCCCCAACACAATCCTAACATTGTCATTTTATTATCAATATATTTTTAATCGTATATATTTCTAAAATTTAATATAAAAAAATATTTTACCTTGAAAAAGGGGTAAAACCGACTGCTTCCTAGAATTTCTATAGGAATATGTGAGCCATCTGGTTGCTTGAGATATTTCTCTTCTAACTCAATAATTGATCGAAGGACACGATGAAAATGACGACTAGTAGCCTCACCAGAGCGTTGAAACCAAAATTGAATCTCTCGATTTCTAACATTATGCGTTAGAATGTAGAGTGATTTGGCAACTTGTTCTTCTACAGTTACCCGTTGTGTTGGTTGGAGACTGCCCTCTCGTTGTAACATAGCACATAAGTCTATAAAGGCTTTAGGGCTCATTCTTATAATCTTACGACCTTCACTTGTAGCAATTTTTTTCATTATCTTTTCTCGAGTCCTCTCCTTCTCTAAGGTCAAAGTACGATCAACTACACTACTTTGACTACGAATTTTAAGTACGTAGTAATAAACTACAAGACATACAATGTATACAATAGCCACCCTTTGAAGTCTTTCTATTCTTTTATGCAATGCAAGAATTCTCTCATCATCCATCTAAAAAGATCATATATTGACAAATTAATACAATATTTCAATAACATGCAGCAAGTTCAAAAGATAAAGATAGCTAATAGTCATAGTCACATACAACATTTGAAATATAAAAAGCACTAGCACTAACCAGAACCCATTCTGAATCGGTCAGGACTATTTATACCAGAAAGGTTATACCAGAGAGGGTGAGTTTTTAAAAACATGCAAACATAAAAGACACAGTAAACTGAAAAGAAGGCAATAAAACAGCCTACAAAAATTGTTCAGATATGCTCTCTCAAAAGTATTCTTAGAAACTATTGCTTTGGCTCAACTCAACTCTCTTAAGTCTTAACCCCCTCCCCACTGGCTCACATGCACTTTTCTCTTTGAAATTGGCATATCTATCTACACCTTTTGCCTTTATTACAAGCTACAGATATAACCCCACTTCTGAGTAGGATCATCATCATCCCCTGCAAGAAATAGTTCTGAAACACACACTGCACATTCCATTCCAGTTTCAGTTCACAATGCCAGAAGTTTACACTGTGAAGGTTGAGGAGGGAAAGCCTGCAACTGATGGAAAGCCATCAGTAGGGCCTGCCTATAGGTGCATTTAAGCCAAAGATGGTCTGTTGGAGAATTCAGTTTTTGGAGAAGAGTATCAGAAGGTTGTCCAAGTTAATGATCTTTTAATCCACTCAGTCTCTATTATGTATGTAATAGTAAAATCCAACCCATGCTCAGATACAAAACTGATGTCAATTAGAATTAATTATAATAAATTATAAGTTGATATTTTAGTTGTTGTGTCTTGACCCTAAAATCTTGACTAAACCTAGCAAATAATAGGGAAGGCCAGAAGCTCCAGGCAACATCCATCACATTAGGCAGGGTCCATGACTGTATAGGTAGTTTAATTAGGACTATAGCATGGGCCTGCTATATCAATAACCAACCAGGGAGCACATCATGATGTGAACCAGCATGTAAACTGAGTTTCTGTGAAACTCACAATGCTAAAAGTCATGGCAGAGTTTGGTTACACATACCGGAGCTCCTCCACCTACAATACTACTGTGACAAAGGAAACACGTGGCCCTATTATAAATCCATTTGTTCCTTTTGTCCCCAAAACTAATGGTAACAATTTAGAAGGCCATGCTACCAAAAAAACAATAGTCCCAGTTATTAGCAAGGCTTATGGTGATGATTACAACAGCCATATCCCTGTAACAGAGGCCTATCCCTTTAGTTTATGGATCCGGAATTTTGGAATTTCAGTTCATAAGCAATCTATGGATCCAGAAAACTAAAAACTATAGTTATCTTCCTGGTGCTACAGAATATATGCTACATGCCAAAAAAATAAATGAAAGAGAGCTGAAAGTTGCAATCACAGATTATATGCTACAGATTATTCCAAAGTTACAATCACAGATTATATGCTACAACTGAAAGTTGCATTCACAGTTCCAAATGTGATTTCAAATCACTGTATCTACCTAAACAAACAAACAAACACATATTTACAATCAAAATCAGTCATCCTATCAATTTGAAAGTGAAGAAACATATCTGAGCACTTTTGTGAAACCCAGAACTGAGAACCAACCTTCTCAACTGATATGATTCAAATATCCAACGAATTTAGAGGAACTGAACAAAGAACCTGCAACAAAAAAGAGAAAACAAGCCATCGATTAGAAACAGTGAATAGAAGGAAGAGATCGAACTTGAGAGAGATTTAAATCCGGAACGAACCAAATCGAAAGAGATCGATCAAGAGATTCAGAGGAACTACGGATCGGTGAGAATAGAAGGAAGAACTAGGACTTGAGAGAGATTGATCGACAGATTAGGGTTTAGGGTTCGACAGTTTCATGTCTGATCGAGAGAGAGAGAGGGAGAGAGACCAAGTTGAACGAGAGAGAGAAATGAGCCTGATCGAAAGAGGGAGGGTTCAACATTCAGAGGACAGGGAAGTAATTTTTTAAATTACATAAGGGCAAAAATGACATTTCAAGTCATTCTCCCTCAAAACACCCCAATTTGGAGGGACTTAAAAACGGAGCTGTGTGTGAGTTTTGGAGGGTTTTAAATATCTCCAAAAACTTTCCCCTTCTTTTTTGTGACTCACAAACATGGGAAGGGGTTACAATTAACCCACGGATTCCCTTCCCTTCTCGCGGGTTTCTCACTCGCAAACAAAGCCTAAGGCAATTTTAAAGGTCGTTTTGGCGATTGTCCGAGATGATATTGTTAGACGACCCACACTTAAAAAAAAAAAAAAATCACGTCATTTTATATATATAATAATCGTGGGTGATGAAGACAAGAATCAAACCATCGGCAACATTAATTCATTCATTCATATATATGCGGACAAATGGCATTGATTTTTTTTTTCTTTATCCTAATTAACCTTTTTTTTTTTTACGAATTCATCCTAGTTAACCATATCACCGCAAATCGTGGATCACGCTCTTTGGGAAGAATATATACCTACTTTTCGGTTATAATTTATATTTTTTGTGAAAATCATACTTTCATTGTATTTAACCAAACTAGTCGGGTATCCGTGAAATGTAATGCGGGGACAGATATATGGGAAAATAGTAGAGTCGAGTATCTAATTTGATTAAAAATACATGAAAAGGTAATTTTACATTAATAACTATTTAATTACCTTTTTATTTCATATAGTATCTTTAGTTTTAAAAATCCTTCGTAGTAATATTTTTTTTAAATAAACACTTATTATTAGGTCAAATCCTGAATCACACATATTTAAAAGATCTGATCATTTTTCACTCAAACCAATACATTCAGTTGTTTTATGAATTAATCTTTAGTAATTAATTTGTCGAGAAAATTAAACACAGTTAAAAATAATTTCAACAGTTCAATCTAAGCAATCAGATGCACTTTTTTATGATTTTTTTATCTTTCCTTTTTAAAATTTTACAGTTTGTGTAGTCTCACCAAACACTAGAGGCATTAGTAGCAAAGCACTCATAGAAATAATCCATGACTATGCCCAATATACTTCGTCCCTTTCCATTCAGTTTCCTTGCAGCCTTATTTTATTACCAAATTAAAGCTGCTATATATTGACCGTTCAAATTTCCAAAAATAATTATTGCCACATACTTATTATATAGTTTGGTAAGTAATAGAGTCTACTCTAGTCCATGCAGTCATGCGGAGGATGCGAGTGGAAGATAACTCACCAACCTCCAAATATACTTGTCCAATTGTCCAATAAGTCATATTTTCAATTATTACAATTTGCAAAAGTTTTGGTCAGATAAGCATGTGCTTCATCTACCCATTCCCCTCTTTCCCTGCTAATATATATATCCACTCTCTTTAGGACCAGTTTGTAACACACCCTTTCAAATCGCCATTCCATTCCCTTGACAACACCTTCTCTTCTCGTTTCTTCTTTGCAACCACTTTAGAGAATTAAGAAGATGGTGAGTGTTGATGAGATCCGCAAGGCACAAAGGGCAGAAGGCCCTGCTACAGTCTTGGCAATTGGCACTGCAACTCCTCCAAACTGTGTCGAACAGAGCACCTACCCTGACTACTATTTCCGTATCACAAACAGTGAGCACAAAACAGAGCTCAAAGAAAAATTCAAGCGCATGTGTAAGTTATATATATATCTCATATCTTCATTTCATCATATTTAATTTTGTGTGCTTGTATTTAGTTTTGTTCCTTTAATCTCACATTCTCTGACTGAACCACATATCATTTTTCAGGCGACAAGTCAATGATTAAAAAGAGATATATGCACTTGACTGAAGAGATTCTAAAGGAGAATCCCAGTATCTGTGAGTATATGGCACCTTCATTGGATGCAAGACAAGATATGGTGGTTGTGGAAGTGCCAAGGCTAGGAAAAGAGGCGGCAACAAAAGCCATTAAGGAATGGGGTCAACCTAAGTCCAAGATTACTCATCTCATCTTTTGCACCACTAGTGGTGTGGACATGCCAGGTGCTGACTATCAGCTCACAAAGCTCTTGGGCCTTCGCCCATATGTCAAGCGTTACATGATGTACCAACAAGGTTGTTTTGCTGGTGGCACGGTGCTTCGTTTGGCTAAAGATTTGGCTGAAAACAACAAAGGTGCTCGTGTGTTAGTGGTTTGTTCAGAAATCACTGCAGTTACTTTTCGTGGCCCAAGTGACACTCATCTTGATAGTCTTGTGGGACAAGCATTATTTGGAGATGGTGCCGCAGCTGTAATTGTTGGTTCAGATCCAGTACCAGAGGTTGAGAAGCCTTTGTTTGAATTGGTATGGACTGCACAAACAATCCTCCCAGATAGTGAAGGAGCCATTGATGGTCACCTCCGTGAAGTTGGGTTGACATTCCATCTTCTCAAGGATGTTCCTGGACTTATCTCAAAGAACATTGAGAAAGCTTTGGTTGAAGCCTTTCAACCTTTGGGTATCTCTGATTACAACTCCATCTTTTGGATTGCACACCCTGGTGGACCTGCAATTCTTGATCAAGTTGAAGACAAATTAGGTTTAAAGCCGGAAAAAATGCAAGCCACTAGACATATACTCAGCGAGTATGGTAACATGTCAAGTGCCTGTGTGTTATTCATCTTGGACGAAATGAGGAGAAAATCTAAAGAAGATGGACTTGCCACAACTGGTGAAGGGCTTAAATGGGGTGTGTTATTTGGTTTTGGACCTGGACTCACTGTTGAGACTGTTGTGCTCCACAGTGTAGCTGTCTAAATCCTCATACTTCACTATGGAGACAAATCCTAATTAAATGTTATTTGCAGCTAATCTTCTTTCCTTTTTAAGCCAAAAGAAAATGTATTCTTTTTTTCTCTGAGTTTTTTCTAAATCCTCATACTTCACTATGGAGACAAATCCTAATTAAATGTTATTTGCAGCTAATCTTCTTTTCTTTTTAAGCCTAAAGAAAATGTATTCTTTCTTTCTGAGTTTTTTCCCGGTTGATCACTTTTGATCACTTTTCACATGTTTCTTATATTATATATGTTCGCTATATTCCAAGGCAAGTTTGTAACTGAATCAAGTACATGTTACGATTGCATATGAACAATATATTTCTATTATTCGTATTCTTCTTTTAGGTGTTATCTCAATCATCTTCTTCTATAGTCTATTTAATGCGACTTAGAATTGTTGTACTTTAAGGACTTATGCCAAAGACCCAAATAGTGGAAGATTAAGAGTGTATTTGATTTAATTTAAATTTTTAGTTTTTGAAAAATATTTTGTAAAATTATTTTTAAGAACTATTTTTTATAAAGGAAATGATTTATATATAGTATTTTCAATACAAAAACAAAAAAGTAAAAAAAAAAAACAGTTTTCTCAAATATCTCAAAGTAATTTCAGAATTTTAGTTTTTAAAAACTAAAAAATAGTTACACTTTTCAAAATTGTTTGTCAAATAATTTTTTTTCAGTTTTCTATTTTTAAAAATTTTACACAAACAGACCCTAATACATTATGAAAATATAAATACACTAAAGATAGAGTTGAAGCTAGATGAGTTCATTAATTCAAGTTTGAGATAACAAATTCATACAACAGAAACGTACAACAACTCATACAACAACTCATACATCACCTATCATATCCCACAATTTCTCTCTTTGTCTTTCTTTGTTGTATTTGTATGATTGTATAAGTATGAATTCTCTTAATAGTTGGTTGCTAACGATCTAGAATTGTACTAGAAAACCCATCATAATCATAGTATATTGTAGAATTAAAGATGAAAATAGGTGCAAAATTTTAAGAATTGAAATAGAAATGTGGAAAGATAGAAGATGGTTGACACGGCACTGGTTAAGGCAACCCCTTCGGCATATAAGTCTTAGTGTAGAATCGCCACTAGCTCGTGGAGCCAGATTAGATTCATCATGGTGTAAGCAAGAACCACCTAGTCTTCTTAACTCACCGGAGGAGGGTAAAAAAGCTAAGCCTTGTATTAGAAATGCTAAGTAGCCTTTACAAGTGATGGAAGCCTCCTTTATATAGAGAAAGGGGCGGCCACTTTGAAGAGGAAAATAAAGAGGAATTAAAACTAGCCTAGGTGGGACTTGAACCCATGACTCCTAAACCATGTAGCATGAAAGCCACCTAACCACTAAACCCACTAAAAGTAGCACCTACTTACTCCTAACAAACTAACGTTTAGAGGCTATGATCCTACTCTAAGATGGTACAAAAGGTCATGTGTCCTAGGATATGGTCGTTAGTGTCCTTCTATAGGTCAATATCGCTAAAAATGTAGGACACTAATTTAGTCAGCCCTTCCTTGATCTTCTTGGCTATCCCTCTAATCATAGGGCCACTATGTCCTTCCAAAGCTACATGAGTAGGTGAATCCTTAGCCTTGGCACTATAATTCTCTCCCTTTGCGAAGGATTTGTCTTGAAATATGGAATGCCATCACTTACATCAAACAAAGATAGATTAGAAACGTTGAATGTGGCATTAATACCATACTCACCGGGTAGATCTATCTTGAAAGAATTATCTCCAATGTGCTCCAAGACTTGAAAGTGACCATCCCCCCATGGAGAGAGTTTGGATTCATGTTGGGATGAAAACCTTTCTTTACGGAAATGTGCCCATACCCAATCTCCAGGTTCAAAAACCACTCTCCTTCTGCCATGATTGGCAGTTTTAGCTTGACTTTTCACCTTGCACTCAATGTATGGTTTCACTTGTGCATGGAGTTTGATAGCCGGATAGGTGTAGGATCTAGAATTGAGCAAAACCAACCGATTAGAATCACAATCAAGCAATAAAATCACGAATTATAGGTGCTGGGCAGCAGCCTATAATGTGTGGGAAAGGACAAGAAAATGAGAGAAAATGAAAGAAAAAGTGGAGAGGAAAAAATGGGAAGGACGCCACTGAAGCAAGAATCCACTTGCAGCAAATAAGTCCAATGTCAAACGCCACTAATTCAGGAGAATTAGATAAGTCTCAGTATGGTTTGAGCAACAACCACCAAGCCTCACTCAACTCACAATGGGAGGAGAAAATTTGGCATAATGCCTTTACTTCAAAATTCAATGTGTCCATACAAGAGGAGAAGACTCCTTTATATAGGAGTTGAAGGGGGGAGGGGGTGGCCACTACATGGAATAAAGGGGAAAAATAAAAAGATGGGTGCAAACCCATCCTAAGTGGGATTTGAACCCAAGCCCCTAAAGGTTTATGGCTAAGCTAAGCCTTAAGCCAATAATTCCTTAAAACTAGCGCCCCACTCATAGGAAACTAAAGGATGGGTAGTTTTCCTATCTTAGGTGGGATTAGAACCCATGACTTCCTAAACCCCATAGTAAGGCAACCTACTAACCAATAAAACCACACATGTAGCGCCCCTAATTAAGGAAAAATGACAATCATGTCCTAATTACAACACAAATCCTAATTACATCATAAATCCTAATTATATTGATTCCTAATTAAGTTGAGTCTTGCATGTTGACTTTGACTCCTTGGTCAATGATCAAGGTTTGATCAAGGGTTGACTTTCATGAAGGAAGACTCATGCTTGGTTTAGCCCCAAGCACTTCAAGCAGCTCCAAGTTGATCCTAGCCATCAGCTGTCAGTTCAGAAGTCCACTGACAGGTTGTCATCATCCCCTCCCCCTTGAGAAGCATTTGTCCTCAAATCTGAAAATTGAGAAAAGTATAAGGGGTAGAAGAGAAATAAAGGGATGGATGACAAAGAATAGAAGATGGGCACTTCTCTTTAGGACTAGTGAAACCTTGCTAGGACCTCAACCATGGACATCCTTGCGCACCCTAGCCAACAAAGAAGAAGACTCATTATTCCCAAGTATGTACCCTCTAATGCTCATAACAATAGTACTTGGGAATCATGTAGGGAGTTTTGGTGAAAGAAAGAGTGGTGGAAGAAAGAAGGGAAGTGGAAGGAGAAGAAGAAATAGGAGAAAAGGTTAGAGGAAACTCCCTTGTAGTGTTGCTACGCCCTCCTTCCTTAATCAGCAGCTCCTTTTCTTGATCTCCTTCAAAACAATTAAGATCAGCAGTTTTGAATTGATGAAGTAATAACATGACTTCCCTTTTATTTTTTTGTCTCTCTTTGGTTTTCACCTTTTCTATCATCGCTCTTGATGTTTCTTCTTTCTTTTTCTTTCTATCCTCATCTTCTATCTTAAGCCTCTTAATTTTCTCAAGTTCTATCTCTCTCTTCATGTGAGCTTGATCCTCACATATTTCTTGGATTGACATTGGCATCAAAGTAATTTTAGCTCCATTATGTTTAAAAGATATTTTATTAGATTATCCATCATGGATGGCTCTCTTATCAAACTGCCAAGGCCTACCCAACAAGATATGCGTGGCATCCATAGGTACAACATCACAAAGAACATTATCATCATAATCACCTATGGAAATAAAGATGAGAGTTTGCTTATTTACTTCCCTTTCCCCATCATCACATATCCAAGATAACTTGTATGGTCTGGGGTGGGGGGTGGTAGATAAACCAAGTTTTTCCACCATTCTTGCACTTGCAATGTTAGTGCAACTTCCACTATCAACAATTAGGGAGCAAATTCGTCCCTCTACCATGCATCTAGTGTGGAAGACAGTTTTCCTTTGTTCATCTTCTCTTATTATTTGATTTCCTAGGGACCTTCTCACCATGCAAAGTTTACCCTCGGTTCTATATACTTCTTTCTTAATTTCATTCTCTTCTTCACTAGTTTCTTTTTCCTCATCCTCACTTTGTTCATTCTCACTTGCACTAGTGTACTCTCCATTCTCTTTAACCAACATTGCCCTCCTATTTGGGCATTGGGAAGCTATGTGTCCCTTGCCATCACACTTGAAACATTTGATGTTTCTTGTGGAGGTAGAGGGCTCTTCCTTTTTAGTAGAAGGAGTGGGGTTAGAAGTAACCCTAGGACCCTTAGGTTCCTCCTTCTCTTGGCTCTTTCCCTTATCTTCCTTTAGGGTTTCCTTGTTCCTAGTTGTAAAACTAGTGTTTCCTCTTTTATAGCTACCCTTTATTTTTAGTTGAGTTTCAATTTTAATAGCTTGGTGTACCAAGTCCTCCATTTCTACATAAGGATGCAATTCCACTATGTCCCTTGTGTCAAAATTAAGTCCATTGATAAACCTAGCCATAGTTGCTTCACTATCCTCAACTATGTTGGCCCTAATTAAAGCAAGTTCCATTTCCTTAAAGTACTCATCTACACTCTTAGAACATTGCTTAAGAGTTTGGATTTTGATGTGCAACTCCCTAGTGTAATGTTGAGGTATGAACCTCTTTCTCATGATGGACTTCATTTCCTCCCAAGAGGAAACCAAAGGAGCATTGCACCTTCTTCTTTCATCCTGAAGCTGATGCCACCAAACTAAGGCGTAGTTCTTGAATTCTAGAGAGGCAATCTTAACCTTTTCCTCTTCCCTATACCTATGGCAACTAAAGATTTGTTCAATTTTAAGTTCCCATTCTAGGTATTGTTCTACATCATTTCTACCATTAAAGGTTGGGACTTCTATTTTTACCCCTCTAAAACCTTGTTCCCTTCTAGGCTCTTCTTCTCTCTTATGCTCTCTCCTATGCCTCCTAGGATTCTCTTCATAATACTCTTCTCTTTCTCTTCTAGGGGTTTCCTCATAGTAGTCTTCTCTAAACCCTCTAGGTTCCTCATGCCTCCTAGGCCTTCTATGCTCTCTTTCTCTTTCCCTTCTCCTATAGGTATGGCTAGAGTGTCTCTCTCCCTCACTACTCTAAGCATGGTACCTATCTTCACTCCTAACCACACTATACCTATCCTCACTTCCTCCTTCCCGAGAAGAATGCCTTCTCTCCCTCCTATTCCCACTTAATTCTTTCCTAAGTTCACTCATCTCATGCCTCATCATTCTGGCCATATCTTGAATTGCATGTTGCAACTCGGCCCTATACCTCAAAGTTCTAGATGAAGGAGGGTGGTGAGTTCCTACTACCCATTGTTAAGTTTTTGATTTTTAAGAATTTGGACCTTTCCACTCACTAAGTGTTTACACTCAATGGAATGTTAACACTCGTGTATGTCACTCTTTTTTGGCTTTTTCTATAATGAAAACTCTCTTGCCTCTTCTACTCGGTTGGAGGTTGATTAGAAGTTGCAAAGACCAACGTGAGTCTAAGTCTTAACCCTTACCCAAATAGAAGCACACTAACAAAGAAAAATACCTACTGGAAGAAGATTGGAAAAAATCCTAAGACAAAACAAAGGAATTGATATGACAAACAAGAAAAGTTGGCACTCAAACAAGCTTATACACAAGAGCAGACAGCAAACAAGACAAGACGGAAGAAATTGCAAAGAGAATTGTTTTTGGTGATTTTGAAAAAGAGTTGCCAAAATTGTCGTTTTTAAGAAAACAACAAATACAACTCAATTACGGGAATACAGGGAAATGAAACAGAAAAATTACAGTAAAAATGTCACTGTATTGTTGGGATACTTCTTTATTTTTGTTTATCTATTTTTTTGAATTTTTTTTGAATTTTTTACTCTTTTTTGGTGTCTTTTGACTTTTTCCTCTTTGATGTTGACTTTGCACCCTTTTTTGCTTTTTACACCTCTTTTTCTATTTTTGGCACGTACGTACTTTTTGTATTTTTCTTGCCTTTTCTTTCTTTTTTTGTCTTTTTTTCCCAACAAAAAATTACAGAAATTTGTACACAATAAAAAGAAAATTAACTGTACCTACTGTAATATTTTTGGAATTTTCTGACAGTAAACTGGTCCAAGTGGCCCAGAAAAGCAAAAATAATGAATACACTGATTTCTAAAAACTGTAAAAACGTGATGGCAACTTGATTTCAAAAATGGCCAAAAAAATTGCTTAGCACTTCCTTGTTGATTATACAAAAACCGGTATGATCACAGAAACGCTCTTGGTTCAATTTTAAGATTGGAATTAAAATTTGAAGAAAAATCAACAATTAGAATTTGTTGATCTTCTTCCAATACTATGAACCAAAAAAAGATCCTATAGGTGCGCGTTTTGCACAATCAAATAGGGAAAGTCCAAGGTAGAGATAGCAGTCAATCCAAATTTGCAATCAGAATTCCAATCAAACAGACATAACAAGAGTAGGAAATTGAACAACACAAGAGCCCAAAAATGCGCAAAAATGGCAAAAATAGTAAGGAAAATTGCGCAAAAATAAATGGCAAGAAATTAAAGGGGGAAACTGAAATTAAAAGGATGGGGAGGACAGAAATGTAAATGGCAGAAAGTAGAAGGGGATGGCAGAAAGTAAAAGGATGGGGAGAGCAGAAATGTAAAGTGGGAAGCGAAAATTAAAAGGATGGGGAGAGCAGAAATTAAATGGCGGAAAATTAAAGGCAGAAAGTAAAGAGATGAATATGGGGGATGAACAATTAATGGTGAAGGGGAGAAATGTAGGTGAACGATCTTTGGAAAAATGAAGACAATAATGCCTCCTCTTACCACACTTCACCACAAACAAGCAGTTATATCAAGCAATTTGCAAGAATTACTCAAGAACAAGTATGAGCAATTAAAGAGGCATTTAAACAAACACCTAGGGGGTGGGAATTAGCGGCCCAAAACAGCCCCCAACTAGCAAGAAATCAAACAATTCAATCAAGACAGACAAGTGCTGATAGCAACAGAAAGGCACCTCGGGCCCGGGAAACAGTCCAAGTCCAAATTACAATTGAAAAGAGGGATGGAATTACACTAATTGAATGAAAATTAGGTGCAGTACCCGCGGCCTTGTAGCTCCAATTTTGCTCAAATTCAACAAGCTCTGATGACCAATTGATAGCCGGATGGGTGTAGGATCTAGAATTGAGCAAAACCAACCGATTAGAATCACAATCAAGCAATAAAATCAAGAATTATAGGTGTTGGGCAGCAGCCTATAATGTGTGGGAAAGCATAAGAAAATGGAGAGAAAATGAAAGAAAAAGTGGAGAGGAAGAAATGGGAAGGACGCCATTGAAGCAAGAATCCACTTGCAGCAGATAAGTCCAATGCCAGACGCCACTAATTCAGGAGAATTAGATAAGTCTCAGTATGGTTTGAGCAACAACCACCAAGCCTCACTCAACTCACAATGGGAGGAGAAAATTTGGCATAATGTCTTTACTTCAAAATTCAATGTGTCCATACAAGAGGAGAAGACTCCTTTATATAGGAGTTGAAGGGGGGAGGGGGCGCCACTACATGGAATAAAGGGGAAAAATAAAAAGATGGGTGCAAACCCATCCTAAGTGGGATTTGAACCCAAGCCCCTAAAGGTTTATGGCTAAGCTAAGCCTTAAGCCAATAATTCCTTAAAACTAGCGCCCCACTCATAGGAAACTAAAGGATGAGTAATTTTCCTATCTTAGGTGGGATTAGAACCCATGACTTCCTAAACCCCATTGTAAGGCAACCTACTAACCAATAAAACCACACATGTAGCGCCCCTAATTAAGGAAAAATGACAATCATGTCCTAATTACAACACAATCCTAATTACATCATAAATCCTAATTATATTGATTCCTAATTAAGTTGAGTCTTGCATGTTGACTTTGACTCCTTGGTCAATGATCAAGGGTTGACTTTCATGAAGGAAGACTCGTGCTTGGTTTAGCCCCAAGCAGCTCCAAGTTGATCCTAGCCATCAGTTGTCAGTTCAGAAGTCCACTGACAGGTTGTCATCAGAGTTTGTTGAGAACCACCAAGCCTTCTTAGCTCTCACAAGAGAAGGGAACAATCATAAGCTTTGATTGATAGAGTTTGATTAACCATACCAAGCGAGTGAGCCTTCCCTTTTATAGGAAAAGGGGGCAGCCACTTAAGGAAAAAATTAGAAGGAAAAGTGATTCCTACTCACTTGGGTGTTGAACCCATGACTCTTATGTTAAATAGCATGACTTCTACTTTGCGAATAAAGCCTAGGAAATTAGCGCCCCTATCATGCTAAGTAAGAGGATAATTACAATTAAAATCAAATACAAGGGAAATCCTATCAAACTATAATTTAGAGGTCATGACTATTTGGTCCTCTATTTTAGGGAATTAAAATATACATCTAACAAAAATAAATAAGAAGCTTTGACTCATGAGTGATATGGTCAAGGTTGACCAAGAGAGTCAACTCTCCTTGATTGGGCCTTGCGTCCCTTTACTGTCCCAAGTTGCACAAATTCTAGTCTTATGCTCAAGTAGCTTGCCATTACTGCTCGATATCAAATCGAAGCAACGGACATAGCCAATAAAGAGTACTTGCAAATGAAGTATTTTACAAGTTCTCTCATGGAAAATTCTTTCACTTGGTTCACAACGCTTCCTCCAAATGTGATTCACACTTGGAATCAATTAGAGAGGAACTTTCACGAACAGTTCTTTCGGGGTGAAATGAAAGTTAGTCCTATGGATCTGGTTAATATGAAGAGACTTCAACAGAGTCTATAGATGATTATCTAAATAGCTTCGAGCAAATTAAAGCAAGATGCTTTACACAGATCCCTAAATATGAGTTAGTTCATATGGTTGCGGGAGGCCTTGACAGCTTAGGGATATGAACCAACTGGCTGATAGAGTAAGACAAATCAAACACCTAAAGGAAGAAAAGGAAAAGTTTAAGAAACTTGATAGAGTTATTTGAAAAGATAAAATTGCATATCTAGGAGTTTCTGAAAACAATGACAAATACGTTGATGTTGAAGATAATGATGTTCATGTTGCAGAACTCAAACTTGGACCTCCTTATGTTTGTTCTTTTATGAAACCATATAATAACAACAATAATAACTCCATAAGTTGTTAGAAAGATAAGTTTGTTAGAAAGATTTATAGTTTTGATATCTCGAAAGTTGGCCAAATTTTTTATATATTGTTGAGAGACAAACAAATAACTCTAAGTGATAATCATAAGATTCCTTCTCCTGAACAAATAGTTGTGTGCGTTTTAGGGATATTATCCAAGACGATATCAAATAGAGAAGTCTAAAATTTGAAGAGAAACCTACCATGGCAATGAAGATCAATTTCTGGTCCTCTTCAGGTGAATGCAAATTATGTTGAAACTATCAACATCAACATGGTCGAAGTGCAGGATTCGAATTCCGTGAAGTGGCCACTAATATTGCCATTTATGAATTCGAGAAAGAAGTCAGGGATGTCTATCCTAAGAGAGGTGAGTCCCTTATTGAGTTCCTGACCAGAAAGAAGCAGGAAGATGCTTCAATTGAACTTGTCTAAGATGTCAGACAGTCTTCGATAAGTTTGCTGCGAGATGTTTCAGGATTTTGATATGAAGAAAAATGACTCAAAAAAGTACTAAGGCAGTTGGTAAGGCAGCCTATGATCACTCCTACTATTGAAGGAAGGAAGAAACCAATTTTGAGTCTTACTATGGAAGGAAAGAAGTTGCAAGTGGTAGCTACTGTTGAAAAGGAGCAAAGGATGATGCAAAGAGATAACCTACCTATCGAGAAGCCACGGACCTTTGTACCTCCTTCGAGAATTCTTCCTAAAAAATGAGTTCGAGTTGTGAATACTAGACCCAAAGTCAGTAGAAGCCTCAGGGTTCAAACAGAAGCCTTATTACATGAACAAGGTGTTGATGACAAAGATCCAATGGAGGAGGGTTCATAGGATTCGAAAGGCAAACCTTTGAAGAAAGACAAAACAGGAATGTTCCACCTAGGAATGTGCAACCTAAAAATGCACAAGTGCTGCAAAAGGGGCAATGCTCCGATACAGGGTGGTTTAGGGTCATTTAAGACTAGCTTTTGAAAGAATGAGAAAGCATGGTTTAAAAAGGATCTTATTAAAGTTATTTTTAGGGTTTTCACAGGAAATTTCTTGGGCTTCTTAGTGCATCAAAAAGGTGTGGAGATCAACAAAAATAAAGCCAAAGCAATCCTTGAGGCCTCTCTGCCTTCTAACAAAAAGCAATTGCAATCTTTTCTTGGAAAGGTGAACTTCCTTCGAAGATTTATTTTGAATTTTTTAGCAAAGAAGAAGGTTTTTTTATCTTTGAGTTTGAAGAAGGTCCAGAACATCAACAGGTTTCAAGGAAATCAAGAAATATCTTAGGTCTCATCCAATTATGACACCTCATATAAAATTAAAGCCCCTTAAGTTGTATATTTTCTTCTTCTGAGGCCACTATATGTAATATGTTGGCCCAAAAAGATGGAAATGGTTTCGAAAAAGCCATTATTATCTTAGTAGGATTTTGAATGATTCATAAACTAGGTATTGTGCTAATGAGAAGTTATTTTTGTTCTTGTATTTTTCATGTACTAAGTTAAAATAGTACATCAAACTTGCAATATATATTTGTAATTTCTCATTTCAATATAATAAAACACGTGTTCATTCCTTTGAAAGCAATGATAGGATAAGTGGTTGATGACTTCTTGGTAGATCACCCTCCATTGATGTTGAAAATATAATTACATTAGTTTGAAACCTTGGAAGTTTATTCGATGGATCCAAGCATAAAAGTGAAAACGGAATAGATGTTTTAATAATTTTACCAAGAGTTTTCCAACTCTAATTATGTTTGAAATAAAGTATAACAGGTTGGAGTTTTGCACAGTGTTGAAAGTTTGGGTGATTATCTTTGATTCATAGTTCAAAGATATCAACATTTAAAAAGATTTAAAAACTCTTTTAAGAGTTTTGAAGGATCAAGATATTTCTCGAGTAGCTTATCATGGTTTCCTTTCGATTGTTCTAATGTTTTAGCTTGAAGCATGTTAATAAATCAAAAGAAAAGAGTTTGAAATTCAGTGTCCTTTTAGTTTTTTATGTGTAGGAAAGAATTGAAATGTGAGTAGGGCTGTAAATGAGCTAAGTTATTTGGTGAATTATTTGAGTCCAGGCTCGTTAAATGCTCGATCCAAACTCGTTTGTTTAATTAAACAAACAAGCTCAAATTTAAGATTAAGCTCGATTATTTAAAGGAGCCAAGTCCAAGCATTAGAAACTTGACATTAAGAGTTCATGAATAGCTCGCTTATTATATATATATAATTAAATAATATAAATATTTGAAGTAAAGTAAGATTAATAAAAAATATAAAAAAGAAAAACACGGTTATAAATTTATTTTTAAAATAAGTAATAAAATAATAAAGTAAAGTAATTATTCTATATATTTAAAAATAAGTGTTGAAATATTTTTTATGTTAGTCAAGAAATTATGTATTGAATTTGAAAAATATAATATTTTAGAATTCTTAAATATATATCATACACTAAGAATATATTTTGATTTTATATTATCATTTAATAATAAAATATTATTAAAATACTAAATTCAAAGACTTTAAAAAAATGATTTAATGAAAATTTTCATAAAAACAAAACAAGGAAACTATAAATGAGCTAAACAAGTCAAGCGGCAAGTTTTATTTTTTTAACAAGCCAAGCTCAAGCTTAAGGTTAGCTCGTTTAAATAAATAAGTCAAAATTTGAGTCACCAATTTTTAGATCACAAGCCAAGTCTGAGCTTCAAGTACTCAACTTGGCTCGACTCATTTACAACCCTAAATGTAAGAATCGAAGTATTAAAGAATTGGAAGACGGTTTTGAGTGGTCTAAGCAAAAATCCAAGAGAAAAATTGTCAAAAGAAGATAACTTAGAAGATTCTGGGAGACATGAAGCAATCTTGTGCTCTTATCGAAGACTTGGTTTCATGAAGCAGTTGTAGACAGTTTTAAGAAGTTAAAGTGATCGTTTATTAGTCTAAAAACGTATCACTTTCTGATTGTGCCATACAAGTAAAGTCAGTGACATGTTCTGTTTGTATTCATTAGCCGCTAGGATAGAAACTTATAAATAGGAGATCTTCAAATGTAAATAAGGGTTGAATTTTCATCTTCTCAAAATTCTCTGAAAATGCCTAACACGTCCATCAAATAGACCACGGACAATCAGGATAATTGAGTATGTAATTCCACCATTTCAATTAATACAATTTCTATTCTTTAAGTTTATTGCTCTTTTCATTCTTTTATTTGCTTTCTTCATTTTTTTACTTCATCATCGTTCCAGTTCATCTTCTTTCTCTCTCTTTCTTTCTTTTTTTTTCTTTTCATTTTTTCTTTTCCTTTGATGGTTCGTTTTTTCTTCTCTATTAATTTATGTGTGAATTTACAAATTAATCTCTTTTCCAAATAATAATATCCACAAAAACTCTTAAAATAAATTAAAGACACTCTAAATCTACTTTTTAAAAGTCCCTTTTGAGAGTCCTAGATTGATCTTAGAATTAAAACTAAAGTTTCTTTCGAAGAAATTTTCACCATAAAACCCCCTCTCTATGATTTTTATTTATTTCAAATTTATTCATATAAAATTATGTCTTTTTCTAAACGAAATTGAAACATAACAATTTTATTCATATGAAATTATGAGTTTTTTTTCTAAATGAAATTAAAACATATAAATTTAATCAATAAATAGATAAAGAAAAAATTAAAGTAAGTAATGATACCAAATCAAATGATTTTAATATATATAAATATTGTAATTTACTCATGTAAAAACAATTATTTACGTTTAAATTAATTATTTACTTATATTTTATTACATTGAAATGTATTAAATAATATTTATATATGTGTCTTTTTTTAGATGAAATTAAAATACAAAAGTTTAAGTAATAAGGAGTTAAAACAAATAATTAAAATATCTAATAATACCATGTCAAATAATTTTAATATAAACAAATGTTACAAATTTTCAATTTAAAAGAAAATATTTCTATTAAATAAATTATTTAATTATATTTTATGACACTGAAATATTATAATTACAATTCATATATGGATGATTTTATAAATGAAATTAAAATACAAATTTTCAATTAACAACTAATTAAATTAAAGTAAATAATTAAATATTTCATAATGTTGGATAAGATGATTTTATTGAACTCCTAAAACCAAATAGGCATCAGTGGCTTCACGTGCATGAATTTTTTAAAACATAAGTGTTAAGGACCCTATGCAATGTCTAAATACTAATTTTGGTGATTTTTCTAATTAAAAATTAATTTTGGAGAACTAATTATTGAAAATTGATTTAATAAAATACATGTGGTTCGTGAAAAATTAAAAAAAAATGTATATTCTAAGTGGTTGTCATTGCGTGGGTTAGATTTATATGTGAATGACGTGTTATTTCTTGAAGGTGAGCGAATGGTTCATGCTGAGTTCATACATTAATTCCTATACCAAGTGTTAACGTCCCCTACCCTAACACTTATGCATCCAATCAAAGAAGCAACCGTCATTACACCAACATTCAAGAATTCAAAAGTTGAGTCACTAAAGTGTTGGGAACCATGTTAATTAAGTGCCTAAAAACCAATTTTGGTGAATTTTCTAATTAAAATATTTTTTATTATTAATTACTAAAAAATAGACATAAATCAATAAGATGATTTTATTCAATATAGTCCTTGAAAAATAAAATCCGTTCACTTTAGTCCTTGAAAGATTTTTTTTTAAATGTCAATTTAGTCCTTAAAAATGACTAAATTGAATAAATTTTTCATCTTTCAAGAACGAAAATGCAGTTTCCATTTTTTAAGACTAAAAGATTTAGGGTCGGTTACATTAGTCCTAAAAGATGAAAATTGCATTTTCGTTCTTGAAAGATTAAAAATTCATTCAATTTAGTAATTTTTAGTGACTAAATTGACATTTAAAAAAATCTTTCAAAGACTAAAGTGAACAACGTTTCATTTTTCAATGACTAAATTGAATAACTTTTCATCTTTCAAGGACGAAAAATGTAATTTTGTTTATTCAAGGACTAATATGAATGATTCCAAATCTTTCAGGATACCAAAATGAGGGGTTGGTCCAAAAATTGTAGTTTAAATTCTTCATTTTAATCTAAAGAATCTATTATCAATTTGGGGGTTAGGGTTTCCTTTGTTTGAATTTGGGAGGAATATATTGTTAAAGAAAAATGTAGCAGGAGGGATGAAATGAAATCATTAACATTGATGAGGGACTAATTAAAATAAACTTTTAATCATGAGGGATTAAAGTGAACTATTTTATTAATGAGGGACTAAAATGAATAATTTTATTGGTACGTCAATATGTACACGTGACACTTAATGTGTCATGTCAGCGTCTCCGTTAAGATTAACTGACGGATTGTAACAGAGGGAGTAAATTGAAAAATGGAAAATACATTCAGGACTAAATTGACAATTTTCTTTTTCAAGAGACTAAAATGAAGGTGCTTCAATCTTTAGGAACCAAATTTACAGTTTATTTTTTCTTGAGTAAATTACTCCAACCTCCCCTCTATTTTATATTTCCAACACAAAACCCCCTCTATTTTAAAACCTACACAAAACCCCAATTAGCCTAAATCTATTAGGAATATTCCCTTAGATACATTTTTTTCTCTTTGTTAATTTTTTTCTTTCAAAAACCCAAATTTACCCTTTCTAATTAATATGCATAGTTGCAATTTGCAAATCCTTCTCCTTCCCATAATTAACAAAGCTTAAACACTCCTTCTCATTAAAAGCTTGAAAAATTAACGCTCAAGACCTTCACACCAAACCTTGTCAGGGCCATCTCTAGAGACATTGGTATTGTTCATCGTCATTGTTGTCACTGGTTGTCCATTATATGTCATTCATAGAGGCACCGAATCATTCATGCACATTGTTTGATTTTATACCTCTGCAACTCATGTTAGTTCTTTGTTATTTGTTTCCCTTTTAATTTTTGTTTTCTATAGCAATATATAGAAGAATGTAGTGTGTTGTGCAATCAACTAGAATGATATGAGTGGACCGAAGAAAAACCATGAGAATAATTACTGTTACAAAGGCACGGGAAATTAATCTTGAGGATAAAAGAATCATTTTGCACTACAGGTTTACATGTACATGAAATAGTTTCTCTCTGTAAGACATTTTTTTTGTGCAATTCTTTGTAAGGCATTTGAAAGACATAACAAGAAACGTCAAAACATGAAACTATATAAGCTCCTTAAAAGTGTACAACTATTCTTTTTCTTAATTTATGCAACCAAAATTTTAATTTGAAAATTTTAAAATAAATTTCTTTATTTTACAAATATGGAACTACGATTTTTTTTATTTTAAAATAATTTATTTTAAAAATTGTATCAATATTTAATAATTTTTAAATTTTGTAGTGATATAGATTTAATTATAATATAATTATAATGTATAAGGAGGTTTGTGTAAACTTTAAAAAACAGAGGGATTTTTATGTAATGAGAAAATTTCATAATTAGCTGGGACATTTTTGTCAATTTAATATATAAAATAATAGTTAGCCATTGACTAATGATTCCAAAAAGTGTATCATAAATAAATGGATTTAAGTGTAATGTACTTATAAAATAGGAGTGGTTTTGTGTAGGTTTTAAAAATAGAGGGGATTTTATGTTGAAAATATAAAATAGAGGGGAGGTTGGAGTAATTTACTATTCTTTCTTTTAAAATAATATAAAGTTTCCGTAGTCTCACGGTCTCAGCTAACGCTAAAGCCATTCGTAGCAAAGCGCTCGTAGACCTCGTTGAAATTATCCATGATGACTAAAGCAATATATTTCGTCGTTTCCATTTAGTTTCCTAGCTGTCTTATTTTAATACCAAATTAAAGCTGCAACATATTGACCGTTCCAATTTCCAAAAATAAATTTTCCACATACGTTGTATAGTTGGGTAAGTACTACCTCCAAATAAATTTTCCACAGTCACCAGTCCATGTAGTCATGCGAAGGTTGCGAGTGGAAGATAACTCACCTACCTCCCAATATAATTGTCCAATAAGTCATTTTCAATTATTCCAATTTGCAGAAGTTTTGGTCAGATAAGCATGTGCTTCATCTACTCATTCCCTCTTCCCTGCTAAATATATATCCACTCTCCTTGGGACAAGTTTGTAACACATACTCACCCTTTCAACGTGCTGAGCATCAACGATTCCAATATTCACCTGACAACACCTTCTCTTCTCTTCTTGTTTCTTAGTTACAACCACTTTCGAAAATTAAGAAGATGGTGAGTGTTGAAGAGATCCGCAAAGCACAGAGGGCAGAAGGCCCTGCAACGGTCTTGGCAATTGGCACTGCAACTCCTCCAAACTGTGTTGAACAGAGCACCTACCCTGACTACTACTTTCGTATCACAAACAGTGAGCACAAGACAGAACTCAAAGAAAAATTCAAGCGCATGTGTAAGATAATATATATCTCATATCTTCCTTTCATCATATTAACTTGTGTGCTTGTATTTAGTTTTGCTTTACTCCTTTAATCTCTCATTCTCTGACTGAATCGCATATCATTTTTCAGGCGACAAGTCAATGATTAAAAAGAGATACTGCACTTGAATGAAGAAATTCTAAAGGAGAATCCCAGTATCTGTGAGTATATGGCACCTTCATTGGATGCAAGGCAAGATATGGTGGTTGTGGAAGTGCCAAGACTAGGAAAAGAGGCAGCAACAAAAGCCATTAAAGAATGGGGTCAACCTAAGTCCAAGATTACTCATCTCATCTTTTGCACCACTAGTGTGTGGACATGCCAGGTGCTGATTACCGGCTCACAAAGCTTTTAGGCCTTCACCCATATGTGAAGCGATACATGATGTACCAACAAGGGTGTTTTGCTGGTGGCACAGTGCTTCGTTTGGCTAAAGACTTGGCTGAAAACAACAAAGGTGCTCGTGTGTTAGTGGTTTGTTCTGAGATCACTGCAGTTACTTTTCGTGGTCCAAGTGACACTCATCTTGACAGTCTTGTGGGGCAAGCATTGTTTGGAGATGGTGCAGCAGCGGTAATTGTTGGTTCAGATCCAGTACCAGAGATTGAGAAGCCTTTGTTTGAATTGATATGGACGGCACAAACAATTCTTCCAGATAGTGAAGGGGCCATTGATGGCCACCTTCGTGAAGTTGGGTTGACATTTCATCTTCTCAAGGATGTTCCTGGGCTTATCTCCAAGAACATTGAGAAAGCTTTGATTGAAGCCTTTCAACCATTAGGTATCTCTGATTACAACTCCATCTTCTGGATTGCACACCCAGGTGGACCAGCAATTCTAGACCAAGTTGAGGCTAAATTGGGCTTGAAACCTGAGAAAATGAGAGTCACTCGTCATGTGCTTAGTGAATATGGTAACATGTCAAGTGCATGTGTGCTATTTATCTTGGATGAAATGAGAAGGAAGTCAAGGGAAGATGGACTTGGAACAACAGGTGAGGGACTCGATTGGGGTGTGTTGTTCGGTTTTGGGCCGGGACTCACTGTTGAGACCGTTGTGCTCCGCAGTGTAGCAAACTAGCAATTTAATTGCCTGAATATGCTATATTGGTATGTTCCATAACAACAATCCCTTGTTATTTATCACTTTATTTATTTTAGGGGGATTAAATCCTCACTTGCTTCGTTGAGCACTTGAATAAAGTTCATTTTTGTAATCAGGTACCTTTCCATATCAAATTTGTAAACCGATATTGAACGGTTAGCAATTTCATATTTATTTGTAAGTTGCAAAGTAAAATAGACATTTTAGTTGTGAAACATTCTACTTTTTTTATTTAATTAGTATATGGATTTGAGGGATTATTTAAAAATAAAAAAGGAAAACATTTAGGGTCGCAATTTGGTACCCTCCCGTTAGAGAGGGTTTTTGTACCTTCTTGTCATTTTTTTATTGAATAGGCCAAAATTAGGTAGGAACAAGTCGTGTGATCCATCCTTAATTATTTCAAAGACATAAATAGATTTTAATGAGACACATGTGTATTGCAAAATGAGAATGTGAAAAAATGGGGGAATACAATAAAAAATACATGATAATAGTTATTGGGGTCAAAGTTTTTCAAAAATAAAAAATACAAATTCTAATAGTTAAATTTGTCCTATAAGTATAAAAATACTAAGATCATTTAAGAAAGTTGAGAGAAATTGATTAAATGATCAAAGAAAGTACCAAACCCTCTCTCACGAGAGGATACCCTGAAATTTCCCAAACATTTATTCTGTTAAAGACTCGTATAAGACATGACTTCAACTGGAGTGTTACTTCCATCTTATCTTTTCTACTTTTTAATGTTGAACCGCAACATTTTTTAAATAACTAAACATACTTGTTAATTTACTTGATTTATTTTATTTAGTTTAAAAAGTCATTTAGAAAAAAGAATAAAATAACCACTTCTGTCATAGCTTTCAAGTTTATAATATTATAGCATAAACAGACAAACAGCAAAATACCAAACTAGGCCTTAAAATTACATTGTTATATAATACAGGTATGCATAATATCAAATCCACCCATTCCAAACAAATACCATTGTGATTTAAAATTTCTTCAAAAACAAAATTATGATTTAAAATTACAACAATTATATCAATGTCGTAATTATAGATGCAATCTTTAGGTGTGATTGACAAAATTAGCTAATAAACTAGCTGGTAGCTGATAAGCTTCTAGCTTATAAACTCCAAGCTAATAAACTAACTTATTGAATTAGAAGTGTTTGGTAGAATTAACTAATAACTAATTGATAAATGTAAATGACATAAAACGACATAACTACATAAGTTTTATTATATAAATTTTATTTTGTGCTTTTTTGGACAAGAAATTAAGCAAGCACGATTTAGGCCATCATGAGCGCACACAACGTGGAAAGTGATAGGCCTTTCAAATTTCAATCATTGACACATCTCATCACTCTAAAACTATGAACTTTTCCAAGTTTATTACCATCTTGAGGATTACTCATGTAAAATTTTCAATTCCATCAAAATATCTGATCAACTGATCCAAATCATTCAAATGTCAGATATAAGGTATTTAGCATGTCAGCTTCCTGTCTAAAATGCAGTAAATCATCTTTACAAGAAATTTATAATATTTGCTTCACCAAGTAGAAAATGAGTATGACCACGTGATACAGAATTTTAATCACATACAGTATGAGAATATTAGCCAGATCCATCACCGTCTCCAGGATCAAGCTGCAATTGTTCTACAAGTACTTTTTCAACTGCATCAACGAATCTTGTTATGTTTTGCCGAATATGAGTATCTAAAGAGTTAGCCAATTTCTGAAAAATCAATCCCCAAAGAAGAAAAAAAAGTCAGCATGTACGGAAATCTTCCAATCACTTATAGTCAATCAGGTCAGGATCAGAATAACACTTCATCGCAAAATAAAGACATTGGATGAGGAGAAAATATTTCACTTCAGTGCCAATTGCCAAATCTCTGCAATTTATGTGTCATAAGTGATTAAGTGCATCATTATAATAAAAAAGGTAAGACACCACCAAAAAATGATCTGTCAAAGATCTGTCGAGTGTACAGGAAAGACCATCTATGAAGTATCTAAGTTCAAGAACATGTCCCCTAACATGAAATTAGAATTCTTTCATTCTATAATTTTCAGAATGTAATAACCAAACACAACTTAAATACAAGAATCTTAGGACCTAGACCACAGAAGATAAAGATTAAACCACGCAACTAGGCCAAATTCAGCAAGTAGTAAAGGTCCTTTAAGTACAGATAAGAATTTGACACAGATTTAAGTACAATCGTGTAAACTCCTAGGAGCAAACTGATTCTAGTTTGTAGCTTTCTTTCTTTTTTTAAGGATAGTATGTACTTTGTAGCTATCGTGTCAACCAATTATCATATTTTTGACACACTGTTGTCTTACAAAAATTTGCACTATGTCAGAACAGGACCTCATAAAATTGCAGGTATCTATCCCCGAATGCACTAGACATGATTGCACTATAACAGATACTGTGTGTAGGAGACAGTCACCCATTTGGGTTTTTACCCCTTTTACTAATAAGCAAAACATCAATGGAAGTCAGCCAATCACCATAAGAACAGGCTGACTGACCGAGTACATTCCAAGGTTCCTATTTTAACATGGCAAAAAGGCTCCTATTTCACCAATTTCCATTTATTTTACTGTTTAGAACACAACACACCAAATATGACTTCAGAACATGCAATTACTAGCCAATTATAACTTGCTAATTTCTTATGAGTCCATAGGTTATTCCACTGGCCCAAGAAATGTATCCTTTGAACTATCCTCATTCTTCCACCAGTTTGCATCACTAGTGCTAAGTGAAAGGAAGGAAAAGGAATGAAAGATAGTATTGGTACAAGGAATATTTGGTACAAGGAATAAAAATATGGTCAAATATAAATCTACCAATATGACGCAATTGAAAGGAATGAAAAGATAGTAACAATACAAAATATTGGAGGAAATTTACTGCTTCTCCATGAACCTATTTTGAGCTCATTTCTTTTCTCCAGAACTTGCATTAAGGTTTACCGTTTACATAGTTTCAAACAAGTGGATCTGAACCTAGGTGGGTTGTATTGAAGTTCAGGCATAAACCCCTTTATAATTTGATAAACTCTATCCCCACCCGGGTCCCTATAGTAATAGTAAATTTAACATACCTTGGATCTATCATACAGACACTTTTCAGGACAAAAAACAGCATATAGACTAACATATAGACTAAGCTACTCTGGAATTCAGTACATAATTAAGTAGGAGAATTTCAAGATGAAATCATCGAAAGCACATTGAGAATGCTTGTATGCATCCATAGACCACAAGGAAGAATAATGTCAGAAATTTCATAGCTAATACAGAGTGAAATTCCCTCACCTCAACTTTGCAAGGAAAACTTAGAGAACTGTTCAAACATCTGGTCCCTTGATAGACACCAGCTTCAATGGAGAACCATATATTGGCCAACCATGAGACAACTTTATGTATGCATCAGTGCCTCTAACCATATGAGCTACTATAGTCTCATCTTTGTCCAAGTATTCAAGAGAATATCTACATTGAGAAATAAAATAGTGAAGAGAATACTAATTCATAATCCAAATTTAATAGCATCAAATCCAAAGGACTTTATAACAGGCTCACCTTGATTTATTCGCATCCTTTACCACAAGACGCCTGAGTGTGCTTAGTATAATTCTGTCTTGCACTTTTTGTATAAACCACTGCAATGAGAACTTACTGCATGGTAAATGATAGTCAAAAAGTATGAGTGTGAGTTATAACCGTAAGGAATTCTGGAGGGCCGGGGGGAAGGGGACTGAGCCTAACTGGAAAAAGAGAGCATGGCACACCTGACAGATTTTGCAGCATCAACAATGTCATTCACTATATATCATTTGGAAAAACCTAAATAACAAAACCAAAAAAAGCAATAAATCATCAAGAGATCACAAGGTTTATAAATTACAAAATTAAATTGATGGGTAACTCAATGTCTTTTACATGCTGTTCTTAAAGCACAACCAAACAGCAGCATATCAAAAGCATCCAACAATCCCCTCCTAAAGGAGGAGATTAATTAAGAAAGGAATAGGTAAATATGTTGATGTGTTATGCCAGGATCACGTGGGAAGTATGAAGCAATAGTACTAATGAATAGAAATGAATTCCTAAAGCACCTAATCCTATAATTACTCTATCGTAAGTCTTCTATAAGAAATTTAAAGTTCACAAGCAAAATATGATACTAGGGATTGAAGAAATTTGTGGAGTAATGACATTGAAAAAGGAAAAAAAGGAATACCTTCCATCACACTAGGGTCTTTACTCTTTAGGAATCATTGGGATGGGAATCTTTAGAAAATAACTCCATGACTATTAACATTTCTAAATTTATTATCTAATATTTCAAGTGCAAAACAACATCCATAGTATTAATCACCTACAACAAAGGTGCTAAAACTAAAAATAACAATAACTAGGATAGAGAAATTAAAAGCAAACCCACTGATGTTACCACATGACATATCCAGCAAATTCTGAGATTTACAGCTACACCCCCATCCCCCAAAAAATGTGGTATAAGTATAAAAGTTGAAGTTGAAGGCACTAACAACATAGTCACCATCTAAACTTTCAGCAAGATATTAATAATAACTATAAAGCCAACTGAATATTAGAATAAAATTCACTATCAAAATTAAACCACAAATCATTATTTCTTTAGTCATTGAACCTGAGTTTCCTGGTTAATGTCTGATTCAAAACACAGAAGCAGAGCCACTTTTAAGTAACACAAGAAACAACTTCAAAGCAGACATTATTTGATGACATAAAACTATAAAAGCCTCTCATAATTTCTAAGGAGTCTATCTAAATGGTGACATTCAAACTGTTACTTTTGCCTAACAGAGTAGTTGGTTCATACCAGTATTTTTCCACATCAGTGCTGAACCCAATTGTTAAATCAATTGAACAATGACCCTCACTAACAAGTCAAATTAAGAAATAATGATCTATTTCGATACCTGAACATTCTTTAACTTCATAGTCCCCTCAAAAACTTCAATTAATAACTCATGATTCAGTTCAGATATATCAATGGCATCTTCTACTCTCTCTAGGTATGAAATGTCCTCTAATTTTGGCAAATAAGTCTGCAAAGATAACCTAATGCAATTCTCATCAAATGCAAGTACTTTCAACCCATCAATGCATCCTCAATCTGCTCTACAGCATCAAACCTGAACAAGGGAACAAGATGAGTAAGCCACAGTACAGAGAAATATTTGAAGTGTAAGTGAGAGTAGCTGAGCTTACCATATGACCTTAGACTGAAGATCCTCCAAAGACTTTAGAACTGACTTCATTTCATCAATCTTATTTTCGAGTTCTAATTGCTGCAACATACGAAGAAAAAATAACAATAAAACTATAAAAGTATACTCTCCATATCAAAGTTACACTAAAGAACCACCAAATGATTTTCTGTAAAACAATCAGTGAAAAGGATCATGGAATAATTAGTCTCCATGTGTTTGAAACTAATTCAATGCCCAAGAAGAAAATAAATAGCAAGTAGCGTGGCTTAGTCAACAACACCTCTAAATTCTCTTCTAGATTCACAACGGTCAAATTTGAACAATCATCCACCAGCATTGGGGAATCAATGCCTTCAGTAGCTTCTGCTGTCTTCTGATCCTATAATTATTAAAAGCTATCGTCAAAATATAATTGCTACAAGGAAAATCCCCTACACCTCATTAGCCAATGGATGGTTAATGAAACCGATATACTTAACTCACACCAGAACTCCATAAGAATGAGCGAAGGAATAAACTAAAGTATAGAACACAATCAGTTCCTTCTTAGTAGAGAACCTAGTAGCAAGTAAGTACCAAGTACCAACCTTTGATGTGATATAATCTAAAGAACATTCCATTTCTTCAAGTTTGGCCTTCAAGAGAATAGAATCTGGAGAAAGGAAATAATAACAACTAACAACTTTATGAAATGATCCATGACCATGATGTTGGTGTAATTACTACGATTTTTCTAACCTGTGCAATGTTGCATAGGATAATAAATAAAAATGGAAATGTTTTATTGGAAATTACAAGTATCAGAACATTCAATGTATTTGTAATATGAAATGTTACATTTTCTAATAAAATTTTTCCTCTTTTGATTTATTATCCCGAGCAGTGTTACACAGGCTAGAAAAACCATTAATACTAATAGACAGGACAAAAAATTAAAATAAAAATGAAAAAAAATATGAGTGAGACTCACCATCCTTATGAGTTGTGGCGAGAAGCTCAATCTCGTTTGCTAAATTGGTGGTTTCAACCTCAACCTTGTTAAGTTCCTCTTTCACATGCTCTAGGTAAGCATCTGAAGCAATAAAAGTTAAAATTCCCATAACATAAATTGCGTAAGGAAAAGGAAAAGGAAGAGTTAAGTTACCAATATCTTCAATTCCTAAAAGAGTGGGATCAGAGAACTCGGATACAATCTGCTGCACTCTGTTCTGTAAGATAGAAATTTGAAAGTGAATTCATTGATTGGGTGAGAATGAGAGTGAGAGTGAGAGTGAGAAGACAATTTAACTATTCGTAACTTGAACGTGAAGAGCACAGTCGTTGAGTAAATTGTCGTTGCCATCCGAAGAGTTTGAATCGTCGTCATTGCAAATCCTCTGAATCTCTGCGATTCGACTGAAACAAACAACGAAACGGCGTCAAACACACTGAGAAGGAATCACGATAAGAAGAAGAAAGAAAGTGAATACCTGCGGAGCTGACTTGCTTCAACCATCTTTTTTGCCATACCAAAAATGAAAAAATGGTACCAAATTCAAATCTTTATGTTCCCCCGATTTTCCTTTTCTTTTTTCTTTTACTTATTCCAAACTTTTCATTCCTTGGGGTCAGGTAAGGTCCAGGCCAATTTATTAAATAGAACATGCCAAGATTTTTTTTCAAAGCCATATAATAAAATAGGTCATGCTTCATGCCATCAAAAATCTTTTTGAGCCTACCAGACTCATCTATTTAATTAAATATAAATAAAATATTAATATTTTTTACATTGTTATTATTATTATAAAGATTTTTTTATTACTTTTCCTTATAATTATATACTAATGAGCTTGTAAAAACATTTAAGTATGTTAAAACTTGAGCCTATAGGTCTATTCATATATATGCTTATGATATTCAAGTACCTTACTATAAAACAGACTTTTAAACAAGTTTTCAGGCCATGTCAGGCTTTAAATAGGTCAGACTCAGACCATAAAATAAAGCCTATGTCAGGTAAACGGGTCAGGCTCAGGCCATGGATTTAAGGTGCAGGACAGGCTCAGACTTTGGAAAACCTAGCTCGGCTCGGCCTATTCCCATTCCTATTTCTACTAATCAATCTACCCATTTTCTTTTATTTTTTGGTTTGACCTTCTATCTTAAAAGAAAAAAAAGTGAGTATATTTAGATTTTTTTAATAAATTGACACTTTAGTCCCTCCTTTTATTAGTGTCATGAAATTTAGTTCCTAACTTTATAAGATTGATACGTTAATCCCCAACATTACTGCTTGTCTTGCATGTAAGTCTAAAGTGTTAATTTCTGTTAAATGGGTGATGGATGTGTTATGTTAAATGACACATAGGATGCTTAGATTAGGTAGAACGGCGTCGTTTAGGGCGTTTTTTAACAGGTAGACTTCATCCTTCTTCTCCTTCTCCCTTCTTCTTCGCCATACCCGTTACTTCTTCTTCAACGTTGTTGCCGCTAATTTGATTCTTCCCTCTTCTTTGTTTTGTTCTCCATAACTTTCTTTTTGTGAAAGTCAGCTATCAGCCATGAATAATAGTGGGTAAAGGTCATCGTAGAAGTTATGAAGGGGTGAAGTCGACATAGAACGAATAGAGCACACATGCAAATAACAAACTAGATAGCAACCAAGCACCACCCGACCAGAAGTTGGGACCCATAAAACAGAAATTGGAAGCAATAAAGAGATCAAACCAACCTCGCCCAGCCATCACAACCCGACACAGTACTGCCTACAACCGTTACCCGTAGCCTTGTTCCTCAAAAAAAATTCAACACTACTTTTTCTATGGTTAATTTGATGAGGAGGAATGAAATTGTTATATTTTTTGGGAGACATTTTCATGATGTTATATGCTTTACATCTTTATTTTTTAATTCATTATAAAAAAAGCCTGATATTAGAATAATCACAAGGTAGTATATCTTGGTAAGCCATTTTGCGGTGTGCATTTTTTTTTCGCAATTTGGTACCCTCCAGTCAAAGAGGGTTTTAATACCTTCTTATTATTATTTTTATTAAATGGAGGTATAAAGGCCAAAATTACATAAGAATAAGTCATGTACTCCGTCCTAAATTATTTCGAATAGATAAAGTAGATTTTAAATGAGATACATGTGTATTGCAAATGAGAATGTAAAAAAGGAGAGAATACAATAAAATACAGGATAATGGTTATAGGAGGTCAAAAAATCTTTTTAAAAATTAAAAATACAAATTCTAATAATTAAATATTATCCCATAACTATAAAAATACTAATAACATTTAAAAAAATTAGAAGAAATTGATTAAAAAATCAAAGAAGGTAGCAAAACTCTCTCTCACTGGAGGGTACCATAGAATTTCCTTTTTCTTGTTTTTTTCCTATAAATATTTTATTTCATTGGAAAATTCTAAAAGCAACTTAATTTATATTTTAGGTGGTCTCAAATAGCACAACAATTGCCTCGAGGGACTGCCAATGAGGAAAAAAATTATTGGCATTCATATTTCAAAAAAAAAGTTGTCAAAGCTAAGGAAACCGATTCTCATAAACAAATTCAGTAGTATGCAAGCCCAAGCTCAGATAAAATGCACTCTTCACTCTCTCCCCCAGAACACATGAAACTCAATATCCTAATTATGGATTGTTAGAAACATGGACAAATCTGCAGCTAGGGGTGGCAAAGTGGGCCAGCCCCCCCACCCTGGCCCGCCCCGCCGTTGGCCCGCCAAAAAACGGGGCGGGCGGGTTGGCCCGCCAAAAAAAACGGGCCAACATATACAACCCACCTCGTTTTAAGGCGGGATGGCGGGTTGGCGGGCCGGCCCGCCTGGCCCACCTTAAAAATTATAAAAAATTAAAATTAATATAATACATAATAAATTTAAATTTTTAAAAATTATTTATACTTTTTTGTCTTTATATACATTTTTCCTCAATATTTATAAAATTATTATAATTAAATACTAAATATAAATAAAAAAAGTTAAAAAATTGTTAAATTTGGCGGGCTAGCCTGGCGGGCCAACCCGGCGGGCCGGCCCGCCCCAACCCACCTATTGGCCTGCCGGGTTAGCGGGTTGAGCGGGGCGGGCTGAGTGGGTTGGTGGGCTGGAGGGACCTAACCCACCCCGCCATTTTTGGCGGGTTAGGCGGGCCGGCCCGCCGGGCCCAACCCACTTTGCCATCCCTATCTGCAGCACACTCTAATCACTTTCTTTCACATAATTATAACTTTGCTAAGGAGACTTGTCAGAGTTTCTTACCAAAACAATTATTTTCTAAGTGGCTTTCAGTGGATCAAGTAAATGATGCAATGTATGTATGAGGAAGATGTTTACGAGGCTACTAAAAAAGGAGGAATAATTTGTAATTATACATACTGAAAAAAATTAATGACATAGAATGAGACAAAAGCTGGTTGCAAGTATCAACATGAAAGTTATGACAAACAATAATAGACATATGAGAAGACAAAGGTAGAGAGAATGACAAAGAAAGTGGAGAGACAAAGGTGGGGGAAACAGTGATTTCACTTATGAGAAAAGTGAGGAACTGTTTATCACCTTTTGGAGTCTATGGTGTTACTAAGCAGTGTCATTTTGTACACTCTAGCATCTTAGGTGTCACTTATAACGTGACTCATCATCACCCATTTAACGGAAGTTAATATTTTTGACTTAAGTGTAAGACAGATAGTAATGTTGGGACTACCGTATGGGTTTCGTGAAGTCAGAGACTAAACTACAAGACCCTATAAAAGTCAGGGACTAAAGTGTCAGTTTACTCGATATTTTCGTTTAAATGACAGGTATTTCCACGGAGAAGCAATACTGCTAGAGCCCAGAACATCCACATCATGTTGGGCTAGCTCAAGCATGTACCACTTGAACCATCTCCATTGGTAAGTGAGTATATTTGAGTAAACCCTCAATTTCATCCCTGAAGCATTACCATTTCTCCTAAATAATCTCTAAAGTACCTACACTACAAGAATGCGCGACTTTAGACGCAAAAACTTAGCGACGGCCATATACCGTCGCTACTAGCGATAACTTTGCTACATCATTAAATGTGAAGTTCAACGCGTAACTATGTCATTAATACGTTGTGATGGCTAGGTCGTCGCTAGGTTTTATATAGTAGCGACGGTCAGGCAGTCGCTATAGTTTAAATTTCAATTTTTTTCTGGAAAATTCAAAAAATGGCGCTAATTAAATTTTAAATAAAAATTTAAAATTGGCACCTCTGCATCACATAAGCGACGGTCAGGCCGTTGCTACATTGATTTTTAAACTGTGCGACGGCTGTAGCAACGACCAAGGTCGTCACTAAGTTAAAATCTTACGCGCACAAAAACATTCTCCCCTTCCTCTTCTTCTTCCTCCTCCTCCCTCTTCTCCCTGGAAGCCCCATCCTCCCAGCCCCCATTTTCCTCCTCCAGCCACCTACTCCCATCTCCCTCTCTCCCTCAACTTTCATTTCTCACCGATTAAACACTATCTCGTATAAAGCTTCATTTTGAACATCAAAAACTCCATTAGTCGCCCCTCCTCCTCTTCCTCCTACGTCGTCCACCACTAGCCGCACATCGTCCACCACCAGTCGTCGTCCAGGTAATTATTTAATTAATTTAAGTTTTTTAATTATAGTTATATAGTTATTTAATTTTAGTTTTTTTTATGTAAAGATTTAATTTTAGTTATATAGTATAGTTATAGTTATTTAATTATAATTTATTTTTATTTAATTATAGTTATATAGTTATAATTATATAGTTATTTAAATATGATTTATTTATTTAATTTTAGTTATAGTTAGTGATATAGTTATTTAATTTATTTAAATAGTTTATTTTATTTAGATTAAGAATGTTAAATTAAATAGTTTAATTTATTAGATTTAGTTATTTTATTGATTTAGAAATGTTTGTGGCTTGTTTTTTTGTTTTATTTCTGTTTGGGTATATTTTCTTTTTTTTTAGGTATGTTTTTTAATATTTAATTTAAACTTATTAAATTAGGTAAATATGTCTCGTATGCGTGGTCGAGGTAGACAGAAGGTCCTACCCATTAGAGGGAGGTTCATCCCCCGAGCGAGCTTGTTGCACAGGCAGCTCGCGCACGTTGAGAGAGGACCAACAGTACTCTCCCTCATCAGCTGCCAGAGCAGCCTTCTTCTTCGGCTCCTCCACCGTACTTGGTGCCCACCCCTACGGAGGTTGCCCAACCTGTTGCATCAATTGGAGCCTTCATCGACCAGATGACGTTCATCCCCTCCGGAATATCAAGAGGTTTCCCCCGAGGTGCTGGATGACCTGCCACATCTTTCTGACCCGAGGGTGAGGTCGACCCCCATGCCGACATTGATGTCGAGGCTGACCTAGAGCTTGATGTAGAGCATCATCTGCACCAAGGTTCCAGCTCTAGTGCCGATCATGAGTGAGACCCTCACGGTAGGGTTATCATCCGACCTTTATGAAAGGTGAGTTTCTACAATTTTTTATATCTTTTGTATTTTGATTTTTTATAAGTGTTTAGTGTTAACATTGAATTTCTTTATTTTGCAGTTGGGTGCCTAACAACCCTCCATCGCGCCATTGGTCATGCTATCCAATCACAATCCCAGGGTCTTCACTATTTGTGGGAGGTCACCCCGAAGGATGTGAGGGACAAGTAGTGGGAGGAGTTTACGGTAAAATGCCTTCTTTTTACATTATTTTTCATAACTTATGGAACTTTTAAATGACTTACCCTAAAAGTTTTTTTTGCAGAGCAAAGTTACTTGGGCCCCTAAGGATAAGGCCCAAATTAAGAAGGTGTCCAAGCAGAGGATTGCCAAACACCTTCGAGATATGGTCAACAAGGCCCGGACGAGTGGGACTAGGCCCATTTGGTGTGATGAGGAGGCTTGAGGGGGTCTTTTGGCCTACTAGGCCTCTGATGAGTTCAAGGGGAAGTCCGCTCGTAACAAGACCAATCGGGCTTCTCGTCGAAGCAGAGCAATCCACACCACGGGCCGCAAGGCTCACATTAAGGCGACTCTGGATATGGTATGTATAAACCTACTTTTCTATATTATTTTTGTATTTGTAATTAAAATAATTAATTAGTGTAATTTTTCTATGCAGACTCGAGAGCTTGGGCGGGCTGTAGATCCAGATGAGTTTTTTGTGGCCACCGACACAAAAAAGGATGGTGGCTAGGTAGAAGATTGAACACGGTCGACATATGTAAGGAAAAATTATGCTTATGAGTGTTTTTATATATTTGATATATTTACAATAGAATAGCTAACTAATTATAAGTTCATCTTTACTCAACAGACAAATTACCAGGAACGCCTGAGGGAGGTGGAGTCACAGATGAGGGGCAACTCCATCACTGATGGGCCCACCAAGTTACAGATCTGAAAGGATGTTGCTGGTGGCAAGACTCGAGGCCGCTGTTATGGCATCGGGGACTTGTCAAGCAACATTTGTCCTGGTGTGACCAGCTCACTCAGGAGTCTCGGGCTTATACCAGTGGGATCGACGGGTCTCGGCATTCGTCTGACGAGGCGCTGAGGCAGGAGGTCATTGAAGCAAAGTTGCAGGGCAGCCGAGCTGAAGAGAGGGCTGATCACTATCAGGCGCAGTATGCACAATTGGTGGAGGACTTCGCACGGCTCCGACAATAGTTTGAGTTAGTGTTGGATGCTCGCATTGCAGGTGCTTCTACCAGCTTCAGTTAGGCTCAGGTGCACCCGCACTACGATGACGACCTGGATGACTAGCCCCTGGATGATGATCGTGGCCCACCACCACAGCCGCGCCGTCGCTGTCAGCTGTCAGCCGTGATTTTTTTTTTTTTGTAGACTTATGTTTGTATAAAGTTTTTATAAGTACTGTTTATATATATATATTTATTTTTTATATGGGTGGTTTTATATAGGTATTTATTATTTTTCTTTATATTTGAACCGTTAACAAATATGATATAAAACTAGTATTTCACCCGTGCATAGCACGGGACTTAGTTTAATTTTTAAGAATTTTAAAAAAAATCATTATATTAGATTACAAAAATATTAATTAGATAAGTCAACTATTTGAAACTTACTATTGAGACTGACATGTAACTTTCCTTAGCCAACTCATCAGGTTAATAAATCTTACTAACAGTCACGGACCACAGATTGAGGATTTAGAATGTTTAGGGACAAAAAAGGGTTAAATATATTTTTTTGTCCCTAAACTTTGACCCGAATTTGGTTTTGGTCCCTAATTTTTTTTCGTTGTTTTTGGTCCCTAATGTTTTCAAATCATTGGAATTAATACCGATGTTACCCTTATATTTAACAGAGTTGACGACGGGGACTAATTTCAAGGACTTGAACACGTTAGGGATAAAAATAACAAAAAATGGTTTGGTCCCTAAACTTTCACCCGAATTTGATTTTGGTTCATAATCTATTTTTCGTTGTTTTTGGTCCCTAATGTTTTCAAATCATTGAAAATTCCTTGCCACATCACCCCTAGATCAGGGACCAAAAACATATTTAACCAAAAAAAAAAATTAAAGTACAAATATATTATAATAAAATGTGTTGGTTGATAATGATACACATTAGTCTAGATATATTTGTTGAGAATGATACTAAAGTTTGGATTGTTGATTTACATCAAATTTATTACGTATTTTCCTAATATATTATTTACATTAAAAAATTTTAATTTGTAGATATTGATACACACGTGTACAAATATATTTGTTGAGATTGATACTAAAATTTGGATGTGGTAATAATATATAAAATGTGTTGATTTACATCAAATTTATTGTGTATTTTCCTAATATATTATTTAGGTAAAAGGGTATAAAACCACCCTAAACTTTTGGTCTTTTGCAAATAGACACCATGAACTTTCAATTTGTCTTAATTAATCCTTAAACTCTTATTATTATTGCAATAGGTCCTTTCATTAATATGAAGTTAAAAATAATTATAATAAATATCAACTTTTTAATATATTTATTTCAAATATTAAAAACATGTAGAAGAGTAAAATTTTCAATTTTTTATTTTTGAATTCTGTCAAATTTCAAATACATTTAAAATTTTAAAAGCGAAGAAGAATGATGTTTGTTCTTTTAATTTAGAGTTTTTTTTTCTATTTTTTATTTTTTAAAACTTTATTTTATATTATTTTAATATTTTAATTACAAAATCTTGAATAACTAAGGTTGGTTTCGTTAATTATTTAACTCTATGTTATTGAAATGACATATTGCAACAATAATAGAAGTTTACGGGTTAATTAGGACAAAATAAAAGTTCATGGTGGTTATTTGCAAAAGAGTGAAAGTTTAGGGTGGTTATATACTCTTTTCCCTATTATATATTAAAATTGTTTAATTTGTAGATATTGACACACATGAGTACAAATATATTGTTCAGATTGATACTAAAATTTGTATGTGGTAATCAAAATTCAAAGAAAAATTTGTTAAGATCCTAAAATTTGCGGAAAATTTTCTATAGATTTTTGTACAACAAAGCAAAGAAATTGTATAGCAACAGTTTTATGTAAAAGTTTATAATTTTTTTAGGAAATTTACAACGCATGAATTTTAATTTCTAGAGAAAAAATTGCAAGAAATTTCCTGTGAATTTTTACCTGGGAAAAGTCGTAGTAGAATTATGAGAATGACTTAACAGAGTATAATTAATTTGAAGGACTAAAAGCATGTGATTTTTAAAAATGGATGACCAAAACCTATGAAAAAATAAATGAGGGACCATAACCAAATTTCATCATATTTTCAGGGATCAAAAACATATTTAACCCAACATTTTATAAAATATGGCACGACTTTTCATAAGAAGTTTTCTACTTTATTGAAAATAGTAAATAATAATAATAGTAAATTCAAAGAAAATTTTGTTCAGATCCTAAAATTTGCGGAAAAATTACTATAGATTTTTGTACAACAAAGCAAAGAAATTTTATAGCAACAATTTATGTAAACAGTTTGTAATTTTTTAGGAAATTTACAACGCATGATTTCTATAGAAAAAAGTACAAGAAATTTCGTGTGAATTTTTACCTGGGAAAAGTCGTAGTAGAATTACGAGAGCGACTTAACAGAGTACAGTTAATTTGAAGGACTAAAAACATGTGATTCTTAAAAATGGATGACCAAAACCTATGAAAAAATAAATGAGGGACCAAAATCAAATTTCATCATAATTTCTTGGATCAAAAACATATTTAACACATTTTATAAAAAAATGACACGACTTTTTATAAGAAAGTTACTTCAACTCTATTGAAAATAGTAAATAATCTATACCTATATATAAAGGAAATTCCCATTTTGGTTTCTACTTTTTCCAGACAATAATACCCCTGATTCACCCCCATTCCGATATACTGAATTTTGGTTTTTTAAATGATAACTTTTTAACATTAATCCTTATTTTTTCAATTTAAATTCAAATCTTGATTGGTTATATTTTTTCTTATTCTAATTTTAATCCCTGTTTCTTAATTTAAATTTAAAATATTATCCTTCTCATTTAAGTCGTGAATTTTTAAAGTAATTTTGAAAAGTGTAGATTAATAATTCAAATTCAAATCATTCTTTAAATTTGGAGGATATACTAAATTCTGGTTTTTTTAATGATAATTTTTTAACACTAATCCTTATTTTTACAATTCAAATTCAAATCCTGATTGATTCTATTCTTTTCTATTCTAATTTTAATCCCTATTTCTTAATTTAAATTTAAAATATTATCCTTATCATTTAAGTCATGAATTTTTAAAGTAATTTTAAAAAATATAGATTAATAATTCAAATTCAATCTTTCTTTAAGGTATCTGAAAATGTAAATAAATAAATTTTACGTTTTTCTAAAAAAATGTGGATAGACAGGCACGTGCCTGTTGTGACACCCTTCTACCCCAAACTCTTATACTTTTAATAAATTGAAGTGTAAAAAAAAGTAACGTCCCACAATGGGTAAAAGGTTCACATAACTCTCTTATTAAAAGACCCCATTAGTTCGAATACAACTTAATTAAAATAAAATAAAACTCAAATGTATTCAAATACTCATGCAGCGGAATCTCCAAATTATCAATAATTAAAACATCCTACTCGCCATGTAAGGCATTTAAAAGTGTTTACAAAATCCTTTCTAACTAGAAACATAAAGAAAAGAAACCCCAAAATTATGCACTGATGTCACATGTATCAGAACACACTCCCTTTACTCAAAACTCGACACCAGCCATGTCATCATCAATACCTGTAAAAATATCTACAGTATAACGGTGAGGAAAAGAATACTACTCATACATACACATAGGAGGCTACTCTATCCTCACCCACATATAAAAAACATCAACAATCATCATACCTCATACCAAAACATCCAATAATCCATCAAATAAGCAACATTCCTAAATCAGCATAAAGCTATTCATCTATCTCAACAGATAATCTCATACCATCATTCACCAAAGGAGTCACATGCTCACATAATACTCATTCATCATTAATACTCACAACATCATTTAATAACACAATATCATCATCAGATATAACACATATACATCCAACATGTATGCATCCAAACTCATTAACATCATCATATGACCCAATTCCATCGTTGAGTATTCCAATATATTATATGCACCAAAACTCATCATTATATAACTCAATTCCATCGTTGAGTATTCCAATTATCACATGCACCAATACTCATCTCATCATCTACCCAAAGATCATGACTTGGAACTCCTCACAATGGGTGCACCTCGTCAATCACTCTAGTTATTACCAAGATAGTCTACCGGCATCACCACACAAACCGATAGGTTGTACCCCCTCGTTGGGCTCGCACAATGACATTCGACCCTAGGCTATGGTCCAGTACAATCACTCCTAGGTTGCACCCCTCTATGGGCCCGTGCATTGAACGCCCCATCTTGATCCCCTGAGTTGTACCCCCTCTATGGGCCCGCACAACGCAGTTCACCTCCTAAAATGTACCCCCTCTATGGGCCCGCACAATTCAGGTCTCATCATACATGCTCAAGGCATTTCTCTTAAGTTGTACCCCCTCTATGGGCCCGCACAACTCAAGTAACATCATCATTTATTATATCGCATGTTCACCAACCACATGCATTCCAAATAACATCAATTACATAGCATGTTCACCAACAACATGCATTCCAAATAACCTCATTTACATAGCATATTAACCAACCATATGCATTCCAAATAACCTCATTTACATAGCATATTAACCAACCATATGCATTCCAAATAACATCAATTACATAACATATTAACCAACCATATGCATTCCAAATAACATCATTTACATAGCATATTAACCAACCATATGCATTCCAATAACATCATTTACATAGCATATTCACCAACCATATGCATTCCAAAATACATAGCATACTCACCCAACATATGCATTGCAATTAACATCAAATATATAGCATATTCACCAATCATATGCATTCCAACTAACATCAAATATATAGCATATTCACCAATCATATGCATTCCAAAATAACAACAATTACATAGCATATTAACCAACCATATGCATACCAATCCCTCATCAATTATATTACATAAGCACCAATCATTATGCACACCAAACAACATCAATTATATTATCACACACCATCAATATCATTAAGCGTCCTGCACAATTTCACCTTTTAAAATAAATCAATCTGCGAGCTGTGCTTAGCCCACGCTTATTTGGTAGGCAACATTGCCGACTCTTTTAACGATTTGGTAAGGACCAATGAATCGGGGTGTAAGCTTTCTAGACTTTCCACTGTGTGACTTTTAGGAATACATGATCCCCTTCTTTGAATTCTATTTCCTTCCTCCTCTTATCAGCATAGCTCTTCTGCCTGCTCTGAGCTGTCCTCATCCTCTCCTGGATTATCCTAACCTTATCAGTGGTTTGCTGCTGCACTATCTCAGGTCCTAACCCAAGGCTCTCCCCTGGCTCATACCAACACAAAGGTGTTCTACATCTCCTACCATAAAATGCCTCATAAGGCGCCATACCTATGCTAGAGTGAAAACTATTATTGTAAGTAAACTCTATCAAAGGTAAGAAGTTATCCCAACTACCCCCTTGGTCTAACACGCAAGCTCTAAGCAAATCCTCTAAGGATTGAATGGTTCTCTCGGTTTGACCATCAGTCTGAGGGTGATAAGCTGAACTAAGCCTAAGTTGGGTCCCCAAGGCCTGCTGCAAACTCTCCCAAAATCTAGAGGTGAACCTGGGATCTCTATCTGAAACTATACTAGATGGTATGCCATGCAACCTCACAATCTCACTAATGTACTGCTGGGCTAGTCTCTCTAAGGAGTAATTAATGTTAATAGGAAGGAAATGTGCACTCTTAGTTAACCTATCCACAATAACCCAAATGAAATCATGCCCCCTCATAGTCTTAGGCAAAGCAACTACAAAGTCTATGGAAATATTATCCCACTTCCACTCAGGTATACTTAAGGGTTGAAGCAATCCTGAAGGCTTTTGATGTTCTACCTTAGACTTTTGGCACACTAAGCAAGCACTCACAAACTCCTCTATGTCCCTCTTCATTCTAGGCCACCAGAACACTTTCTTCAAATCCTGATACATCTTAGTCGATCATGGGTGGAAACTAAGCTTACTTCTATGCCCTTCTTCTAGCACTAGACGCTTAATAGTAGGTTCACTAGGCACACACCCCGGTCTCCAAATCTTACTACCCCATCAGTACCTATTACAAACTCTCCACCATTACCTCCTTCTATGGCCTCTCTTCTGTTTATCAAAAGTGGATCCTCTAATTGGGCCTTGCTAATATCCTTTAACAGATCATTACTTACTTTGGTCATACCTAACCTCACACTAACCGAAGTCACTTCACAAGTTAAACTCAAATCCCTAAATTGGGTTAAAAGATCCTCTCCTTAATCATCAATGAACTAACATGAATGGATTTCCTACTTAGAGCATCAACCACTGCATTAGCCTTACCGGGATGTAACTCAACTCAAAATCATAATCCTTAAGAAACTCTAACCACCTTATTTGCCTCATGTTCAACTCTTTCTGGTCAAACAAGTATTTAAGGCTCTTATGCTCACTAAAAACCTCAAACCTGGATCCATACAAATAATGTCTCCATATCTTCAACACAAACACTACGACCGCTAGCTCTAGGTCATGGGTAGGGTAGTTTCTCTCATGGATTTTCAATTGCCTAGAAGCATAAGCTACTACTTTACCCTCTTGCATTAACACTCCACCTAAACCCATCTTAGAAGCATTACAGTACACTACAAAGGTTTTGCTAAGGTTAGGCAACACTAACACTGGTGCACTAGTCAACTTCTCCTTAAGGGTTTGGAAACTAGTCTCGCACTTACTATTTCACACAAAGGCAACCCCCTTTCTAGTCAACTCAGTCAAAGGTAAAGCTAACTTAGAAAACCCTTCTATGAATCTCCTATAGTACCCAACAAACCCAAGGAAACTTCTAATATCACTTACCGACTTAGGAGCCTCCCACTTAAGCATTGCCTCTACCTTAGAAGGATCTACGCCTATACCTCCTCTAGAAATCACAGGACCTAAGAAACTCACTTCTTCTACACTGTACCCTCACTGACACCTCCAAACTTGGAGCCTCCCGTTGCACGAGAATATGGTTTGCCCTTGTTAGTTGATTGGAACTTGTTCTGATTCCTCATAGGCCCTCCACTCTTGTAATGTGCCGCTCTAGCCCTGCGGTCTTCATCATAAATTCTGCATTTGTTCACCAGCTCGTGAAAATGCGTCATCCCTTGGTAGTTGAACACTCGCTTGATCTCCGGACGAAGACCGCTGAGAAACTTTACACACTTGGACTCTTCATTGGCAGCTCCCTCATATGTAGGGCAGAATCGTACTAGCGCTTCAAACTTGGATATGTAATCTGCCACGGTGCCATCCCCTTGCTTTAACTCAAGGAACTCGATCTGTTTCTTGTTACGAACTTCATGAGGAAAGTACTTCTCGAAGAACGCCCTCTTGAAGTTATCCCAGCTCAACGCGGTGCCCTCATCGATCATCCACTAATAAGTGCTCTGCCACCAGAACCCGGTGTCCCCTGATAACATGAACGCAACCAACGTAACCTTTTACACCAACGACAGTCCATCGTTCTAAAAATCTTCTCGATCTCGAAGATCCAGTCAGCAGCACCATCGGGATCAAACCCCCATGAAAGTAGGTGGATGGTTCCTCTAGAACCGAGCAAGCCAATCCACCTCATGATGTTGATTTAGGTTGTCAACAGCCTATGCCATAGCTATTAAGGCTTCAACAATCACACAATCATCCCTACCTCTTCTAGCCATTACTCTTCTTTATTAAAGAAAGGGTAAGCAAACATACTAAGTAAAGCAGAAAAATAAAGAAACAAGACAAACAATCAAATTAAAGCAACACAATTCACTCAAACAGTCAATCAATCAATCAACCAATCAGATTAACACCTCAGAAGCATAGTAAACTCATAACTCAAGGCCGGTGAACCAACCAGGCTCTGATACCAACTAATGTGACACCCTTCTACCCCAAACTCTTATACTTTTAATAAATTGAAGTGTAAAAAAAAGTAACGTCCCACAATGGGTAAAAGGTTCACATAACTCTCTTATTAAAAGACCTCATTAGTTCGAAAACAACTTAATTAAAATAAAATAAAACTCAAATGTATTCAATACTCATGCAGCGGAATCTCCAAATTATCAATAATTAAAACATCCTACTCGCCATGTAAGGCATTTAAAAGTGTTTACAAAATCCTTCCTAACTAGAAACATAAAGAAAAGAAACCCCAAAATTATGCCCTGATGTCACATGTATCAGAACACACTCCCTTTACTCAAACTCAAAACTCAACACCAGTCGTGTCATCATCAATACCTGTAAAATATCCACAATATAACGGTGAGGAAAAGAATACTACTCATACATACACATAGGAGGCTACCATATCCTCACCCACATATAAACAACATCAACAATCATCATACCTCATACCAAAACATCCAATAATCCATCAAATAAGCAACATTCCTAAATCAACATAAAGCTATTCATCTATCTCAACAGATAATCTCATACCATCATTCACCAAAGGAGTCACATGCTCACATAATACTCATTCATCATTAATACTCACAACATCATTTAAACACAATATCATCATCAGATATAACACATATACATCCAACATGTATGCATCCAAACTCATTAACATCATCATATGACCCAATTCCATCGTTGAGTATTCCAATATATTATATGCACCAAAACTCATCATTATATACTCAATTCCATCGTTGAGTATTCCAACTATCACATGCACCAATACTCATCTCATCATCTACCCAAAGATCATGACTCGGAACTCCACACAATGGGTGCACCTCGTCAATCACTCTAGTTATTACCAAGATAGTCTACCGGCATCACCACACAAACCGATAGGTTGTACCCCCTCGTTGGGCTCGCACAACGACATTCGACCCTAGGTTGCACCCCTTTATGGGCCAGTACAATCACTCCTAGGTTGCACCCCTCTATGGGCCCGTGCATGGAATGCCCCATCTTGATCCCCTGAGTTGTACCCCCTCTATGGGCCCGCACAACTCAGTTCACCTCCTGAAATGTACCCCCTCTACGGGCCGCACAATTCAGGTCTCATCACACATGCTCAAGGCATCTCTCTTAAGTTGTACCCCCTCTATGGGCCCGCACAACTCAAGTAACATCATCATTTATTATATCGCATGTTCACCAACCACGTGCATTCCAAATAACATCATTACATAGCATGTTCACCAACCACATGCATTCCAAATAACCTCTTTACATAGCATATTAACCAACCATATGCATTTCAAATAACCTCATTTACATAGCATATTAACCAACCATATGCATTCCAAATAACATCAATTACATAGCATATTAACCAACCATATGCATTCCAAATAACATCATTTACATAGCATATTCACCAACCATATGCATTCCAAAATACATAGCATACTCACCCAACATATGCATTCCAACTAACATCAAATATATAGCATATTCACCAATCATATGCATTCCAACTAACATCAAATATATAGCATATTCACCAATCATATGCATTCCAAAATAACAACAATTACATAGCATATTAACCAACCATATGCATACCAATCCCTCATCAATTATATTGCATAAGCACCAATCATTATGCACACCAAACAACATCAATTATATTATCACACACCATCAATATCATTAAGCGTCCTGCACAATTTCACCTTTTAAAATAAATCAATTTGCGAGCTGCGCTTAGCCCACGCTTAGCGCGCTCGCAGCGCACATGCCAGCGAGCTGCGCTCCACCCGCGCTCAGCCCGAGTGCAGCCCAGGTTCCAGGGTCACACGCTCCAGTACACGCTCAGCGCCTACTGAAGCACACATTTCGCCGATCGCGACTGTTCTACGTTTTTAATCAATCATTTTCAATAAACACCATTCATAGTCATAAATATTCATCAAACTCATCACAATCATCAATCTTTAACAGTTTTACATGGGTTTCCCATCAAACCCCAAATCATCAAACCCTTATTTAACCCCTTTTCACTATTCTCATTATTATCATTCAAACCACTCAAGATTCATCAAGAATCATTTCAATCAACCATAATTCACAGTTTATATCATCTATTCTCAGTTATAACATGTATTCATACAATTATGCTCTTAAATTACTACCCAAGCACCCCTACATGCATATACAAGCAGCACCATCTTCCCCACCGTACCTTGAAGTGAAGATTGAACGGCAAGGAAGACTCTTTCTTGGTTCTTGACGACCACTCTGCGGCAACCTCCTCTTGAGACTTGGTTTCTCCCCTCCTTAGCGTTTCGCTCTCTGACGATTTGACGAATAAGGATTAGGGTGAACTGATAACCCTCCTTACTAAAATCCCTATATGGGCTTGGGCCCATCCTCAACCCCCTTATCTTCTTTTTAAATTGAAGTAGCTTATTGATAAAACTAATAATAATATTGATCCTATTATTATTCATCTTATTTAATTAATTATTTCCTCTACTTATTTATTAATTTAATTAATATTTTACTTAACAAAATTTTAGGATGTTACACCTGTCTATCCGCTAGTAATAATAATAGTAAATTCAAAGAAAATTTTGTTCAGATCCTAAAATTTGTGGAAAAATTACTATAGATTTTTGTACAACAAAGCTTGATAGCAACAGTTTTATGTAAAAATTTGTAATTTTTTTGGAAATTTACAACACATGAATTTTCTAGAGAAAAAATTGCAAGAAATTTCCTGTGAATTTTTACCCAAGAAAAGTCATAGTAGGGTTGCGATAGTGACCTAACATAGTACAATTAATATGAAGGACTAAAAACATGTGATTTTTAAAAATGGATGACCAAAACCTATAAAAAATAAATGAGGGACCAAAACCAAATTTTATCATATTTTCAGGGATCAAAAACATATTTAACCCAACATTTTATAAAAAAACGGCACAACTTTTTATAAGAAGTTTACTTCTACTTTATTGAAAATAGTAAATAATCATAATATAGTTAATTTCAAAGAAAATTTTTCAGATCCTAAAATTTGCGAAAAATTTACTATAGATTTTTGTACAACAAAGCAAAAAAATTTGATAGCAACGTTTTATGTAAAAAGTTTGTAATTTTTTTGTAAATTTACAACACACGAATTTTCTAGAGGAAAAATCGCAAGAAATTTCTTGTAAATTTTTACCTAGGAAAAGTCGTAGTAGAGTTGAGAGAGTGACATAACAGAGTATAATTAATATGGAGGGCTAAAAACATGTGATTTTTAAAAATGGATGACCAAAACCTATGAAAAAATAAATGAGGGAAAAAACCAAATTTCATATTTTCAGGGACTAAAAACATATTTAACCCAACATTTTATAAAAACTGGCACAATTTTTTATAAGAAGTTTTTCTACTTTATTGAAAATAGTAAATAATAATAGTAAATTCAAAGAAAATTTTGTTCAGATTCTAAAATTTGCGGAAAATTTACTATAGATTTTGTACAACAAGCAAAGAAGTTTATATAGTAACTGTTTTATGTAAAAAGTTTGTAATATTTTTGGAAATTTACTACACATGAATTTTCTAGAGAAAAAATCACAAGAAATTTCATGTGAGTTTTTACCCGGAAAAAGTTATAGTAGAGTTGCGAGAGTGACTTAACAGAGTACAATTAATAGTGAAGTACTAAAAACATGTGATTTTTAAAAATGGAGGACCAAAATCGATGAAAAAATAAATGAGGGAGTAAAACCAAATTTCATCATATTTTAGGGACCAAAAACATATTTGACCCAAATTTTTTAAAAAATAGCACGACTTTTTATAAAAAATTTATTTTAACTTTTTTGAAAATAGTAAATAAATATCAATAATAATATATAAAATAATATTATTAACACAAATAATACTCTAATGAATAAAATATTAAAAAATAATCAATGAATAGTGAAAAAAAATTATTATTAAAGCTATTGAATTGTTATATTTTGTGAGTCTCATACTCAGAACAAAATTTTCTCAATGAAAAAGAAAGAAAATTTCACTTCTTACAAACGGATTTCACCATTACAAACATGTTTTCACCAAACAAAATGAACCAAACAAGATATAATATTGCAAACTAGGTTTGACCTTCTAAACATACTATTGACTAATGGAAATTGATAAATTTTGTGTATTCAAATACGTGTTTGATTTCACACAAAATTACGTTTGAAATGTGAGATGTGATACTATTGGTAATATAATGGAGAGAGATGAAAATAAAAATTATATTGTATGAGTTATTGTATATTTTTGTTGTATGAATTTATTTTCTTTATATTTAATAACCAACTTTTTAATGATATGACAAAAGAAATTAAAAGATTAAATGGGTCATAAACATAACAATTAATAGCTAAGCAAATGCATAGCTTTCTCTTGAGGTGAAGGAAAGGTGAGATTGAGAATATATAATCTTTAGCTAAAACACATTTAAAATTGAAAACATAGACATTGGGGAAAAATTGTATCTATGTTGTTTTGACTACTAAAACTTCCACCCTTGGCGACGTGCCTTACGCGCGAGTTGTTGCTGCACCACCAAAATAGATGCATGGCTCTTAAAATCTGGTGAAGAAAGAAAATCACCAATGACACCTAATTCTGGAAACTCACTCCAATGTGTAAGTCCATCAGTTTGAGGTGAGTTTATCCCATGCCTTCTCCAACTATGAAAAAATCATGATCATTCACTATGTCCCTTAGAAAAGCAACTGTGTCCGATCCATCCTTTGTAAATATTTCTTGATACCTTACATTATGTGCATTCTTCACATCTTGTAACAACATCATGACCGCTACCATTAGGTCCTCCAATTCTGCTATGTAATCTTTACAAATAAGGTGGTAAATAACTATGTCAATCTCAGGGTTCCTTGTTGCTCTTTTGGTTAAGCACAAAACCTCTTCATCATCTTCTCCACCCAAATAAATTATGGCTAATCTAGTGGTTGAGCCTATTGTACTTGATTGGGAACCACGAACTACAAGGATTCCAACAGAGCATGGAGCTATTTCTAGGACCTTACGATTTAGTGTCTTTATATTCTTGTCATCAGATAAGACTGCACCATCACTAGACCATCTTTGATGAAATGGAAGAATTATTATGGATGCAACTTTGTCCAATGCTAGATGGCAAACATCTTCATACATGAGGTGAGTTGGAGATATTGCTGTGTAAGTGTTTATTGTTGCTGCATGTTGATTATCATGTTCAAAAATGTTGAAAGCAAGAATGACATCATCTGAGTATGATCTTTGAGAGCCTGATACTTGTCTTTGAAGACAATGGGGAATGAAAAGGGGCAAGGCTCTCCCAACTAGCTCAATTAGATGCACTACATCCACAGTGATGGGGTGTTCTGCTGTTGGATAACAGAGGTCAAGGAAATCTATCATAGGAGCAATATGGTTTGGTTTATGAATGGATACAAGTATTCTCAGCTCAGAGTGGGGTCTTAAACTCATAATGTTCCTTCTGTGGTAGCTAGCATATTTTCTTGAAGGATCATACAAAAACTTCACTGACCATTGCACAATGCATGCTATGACCACTACACTGATCATCATCAATCCATATAATTGGCCACTGATCAGCTGCACCCATGCATATATAATATTTTAATTAGACAGAGAATATATAAACATTAATTAAAGACTTGTCACAACTAATCTTGACACATGTTATATTAGTCCCTACACTAATTAAAAGTCTTCAACCCATTTTTTGATCACCTTAATAGTATGTTTGGATATAGCACTAAAATCACATTACAAACTTGGATCCATGCTATTAGTCTCTGGAAGATGACTAACATGACCAACAAAAGCATGAGCCAAGGACTAAAATGACAAACAAAATCATAAAGTGAAGACTTTTATTTGTGTTGGACTAATAAGATGATTAGTGTCAAGATCAAGGATGAAAATGAAGGTTTACTAATTTAATTAAGGAGGAGCTAAAAATAATACATTACTGTCGTATAAGGCACAGTAGAGGCCAATTTCCACTACTCCTTTGGTGTTCAAAATGAGGGCAACTGACAAAGCATCAGTGGTGGGCATGTTGCAAAAGAGAGAGGTAGAAAGCATGCTATTATTTTGACCAAGTGAGTAAAAAGGACTATCAAAACAGTGATCAAAACCATTGATGATGAATAAACCAGGGAAAAATCTGTCCTCAACACACTGTAGTCACATAGATTGGAAAAGAATGAGGGGTACCAAAGAACTGAAGCTTCTTAACCAATGCAGATCCTAATGGAGGTCCTTCTGGCACAGACAGTCCAAAATGAAAGCTCCCAAGACAAATTCTTGATTTATCTCAACTGCAACAAAGCCTAAACCAAAGACCATTGCTATGATAACATAAATGTAACCATCCTTCACAGGTCTTCCTTCTGGGGTGCGTTTGATGATCCAAAAACATTGCTGGTCGACAGATTAATGGAATAAGGGCAGCAAAGGAAAACAATGAGAACAAGTTTCTTGTAATCACTTTCATGTCAACGCTCACTAAAGCAACACCAACGGATGCAACAAATGTGCTCAACACATCACTCACCAATGCTGAGGACAATGCCAATCTCCCAAGCTCAGAGTTTTGGATGCAAAGCTCATTGAGGAGAGAAGCAATGACAGCAAATGAACTTATTGTGTGTGATACCAATGAAAAATACATATCACTGACATGGTTGTGTCTAATTTATCAGACAGTAAGGCTGGTAGTGTAAAACCAATAAAGATTGGTGTTACCAATCCAATTATGGAAATAGCCCATGCCCTGTTTCCTGTCCTTGTTATCATGCTAAAATCATTTGCACACCATTTATAAAAATGAAGAGTGTTAAACCAAGTGATGATATTGTTGAAATGATGTCATGAGTTCCATAAGGGAACAACATCTTCATGTATGTGCCCAGTCCCTCTATCTCAAATGAAGTACCTATAATTAGGCCAGCCTGCAAATGTAATGAGAGTATTTCAGCACAAACATATAAGAAGTTGTTCTAACAATGAGAATAACTAGTTATGCTTTATTTGGTGTGAATCACAGGTATCTTTACGGGAAACAATCATGCTCAGGAACATCAACATCCTGGTGGAGCTAGCTTTCACAGTAAGGTGGGGATTTTTTTCCATACCCAAGACTTAAATCCAAGATATTGCTCAAGGGAAATAAAAAAATACCACTTCAATCAACCTTGGTATAACTAGTTATGCTTTGGCTTTATTATAACATAAAGACATGTAAAATTTATGGTGGGGTACTTACCATCATTTGTGAAATAAATAGAGGGACTCTCAAGGGCTTGAGGATGAAACGGAAGATTTGGGAGATAGCAAAAATTATAAGGATCTGTAACTCAAATATGGGGAAGAATGATTTCATTGGAGTCCTGCCATTTTATGGCCTCCCCATAAGCCATCTGAAACAATATGGGGTGGAGCAGCATAACAAATTTGGTAGCTGGTTGCATTCAATTTTGTAATTGAGTGGTACAAGGATTCACTTGCATTTAAACTCATTTTGGTAGCAAAGCTCCAACAAGGGAGCTGAGGAGGGAGAGGGAGATAGATATGAGAATGAAATTTCAATGGAGAGAAAGAAGATGTCTCTACAAAATATGTAAAACCACTTGAGTCATGAATTTGAAAGAGGTTTCAAAGTATCATAACTTCTTTGTTTTTTTCTGTTGTTTTGAGCATGATTGTTTATGGTTGTGATGTACTGCTTCGGTGTAACTGACATGGTAAAAACTAATTGACTAAATTTTGATTTGATTGTTAAGGAGACAATAGCTTGCAATTCCATATGTAACTAGTTTTCCAAGGTTGTTGACTTATTATATCAATACCTGTTTAACAGAACATGCTTATTACAATTAAGATCTAAATATACTATATTTACATGTGCACAGAGTAGACGCTTCATAACCATATGCTATAATTAGATAATTAGAGGGAAAAGAAAAGGATGAAATCTCCTTTGACCGTGATAACTAAATTAGACACCTTTTTAACTAACATGACGATTAACACAATTAAATTGTTTGCAATCCCCTCTCCCCCACCCCCATTTTACTGACTTTAGATGAATTAATTAGCTGTAGAGATTTTGAGAAATATTCATCAAGTGAGGTGAAATATATGTAACATTATTTGGAAGGTTACGACCAACACTACTTTGGATATAACTGATGACATAGTAACAAATGCTTAGACAACATAAAGCAATTATTTTTCTCCTCTATGAATACGTGGGAAGGGATGGGTGAGGTACAAAGTGCACTATAAAATATAATTTGAGATTTGTTTAATTTAAAAAATCGTTTAGATGATGTAGAATCAAAATCGGAGATGTGAAATATATCATGTCGCACTTTGAGTAAGAATAGTAATTTCCTTAAAAAGTAAAGGAAGAAAAAAGTTCCGACCTGCCGGATTCGAACCAGCGACCTAAGGATCATCTGCGGGATATTTCCAACTACAGTCCTCCGCTCTACCAACTGAGCTAAGTCGGATTGATGATATGTGGGCAACTTATAACATGTATTTAATAGTTTACATTAAAATAATGTATCATTGTTACACAGGTGTTATCGTACCCACACAAGGGAAACACGTGCAAATTAGATGATTAATGGTCAATGGGATCCTGGACTTGGGGGGCACGACTTTGGTCTTCAGATTCTGGGTGGAACTCTCACCAATCACCATAATTCGTTCTTATGCTTCAACTTCAAGGGATTCCATACCCCACAGTTCTATGTAGTTGCATTGTTTTTATGTTTTTTTTTTCAGTATCGGACTAGTAGAATCTGTTTAATTGTTTCTCCCATAAATAAGTTATACTTCCTAAGTAGTCATTGCATTTGCATGTAGAATGTGAAAATGTTTTCCACTAATAATCTTCAAAAGAATATCCATTAAAAATTTAAACGCAAATCCATTAAAACTTTTAAGTTGAAGTAAATAATTACTGTTACCGGGGCTCAAAAATTTATTATACGGGACCATGCTTTGACTAGTGTGTGTGGCTCCGCAATCGCTTCCTGCCTCCTTGGGAGATATCAAATGGACCTTGATATCGAAAAATACGAGAAGTATATCCATTCAATTCATTTTTTTAATCTGCATATCAATTTAGAAATTGTAATTTATTTTTAGTCCCAACTTTTCCAATGAACTCTATACTTTTTCTGCCATGTTCTCACATCCAATTTCATATCCGTTGTGATATTCTGCCTCTACTAGGCATAGCCATAGAATGCAAAATATTTAAGAGAAAGGTAAAGCGTAATCAAGTGTGAGAGATGCAGCCATAAATATTGAAAACCATCAACCAACAGTCAACAAGAATATAGGACACCATTTAAAGCCTTAAATTTACAATATATAGTCTCACTAAGAGGCCTCAACAATAATCTATTGTCCTTTGGAGGATACACGGGCCACACGTGGTGAACAACTGAATGAATACAGGCGAATTTTATCAGGATCACAAACAATAATGTAGGCTTACAATAAAAAATTTGAAAAGAATAAAAACAGAGTATACAATATGCCAATTTCTTCTCTGAACCAACATTTACAGAGTAATTCACAATCATAAAATTGGAAACACTACGTTAGAGACAAAAACAAAATGCAAAAAATTAAATGGTGAAAACCATTAGATTGACTGTACACGTAACTTATTGGCAACGTGGAGTAAATGACTAATGTTTGTAGAGGGATAACTTTGCAGCAACTTGAGATTAGAAGTGAAATCACCCGCTAGGAGGCGCCTACGAACGAGAATTATCATTGCACAAGCATATCCGGAGAAGTGTCTCCTACACATCAATCTGAGTTAGTTTTTCCAGTTTTTCTATTTCCACTACATAAAAGAATTACTAGGTACTTTGAGGCAGAGAAAATAAAACAGATAAATCCCATGCTTGTTTGTTTTGTGGTTTCGTATGGGGGATTTTATTTTCCTTCAGCTTTGTGATTCTTTTGTAAGATACCTTGTCCTTTACTAATGTATAATGAGTGAAGTATCCACTTTAGAGAAGCCAATTTATTTTGGGTGTGTTTGTTATTGAGGAGGGGAGGGGGACTTTTTTTTTTTTTTTAATTAAGAGAGTTATATAGTATTTATAAAAATAAAAAAAAGATTACAACATTAAATTTATGTTAATCTATCATTTTATTTTTTAAATTTTAAAAAATTATCAAAATAGAGAATATTAATTAGAAATAAAAAATTTGACCCTCCCTCCCCTTCAAAACCCTCCATATTCCTTTATATTTGCTATCTAAAAGTAACTTTACAAGTTCAAATCTGACATCATCTCTTGTCATTGTCAATGGTCATCACTGAAAGCAGTGGTGGATCATAAGGTATTAAGGTTAAATGTCAGACCGTTAATTTTTCTTTTCTATATGGTAGAGAAAGATTGGGGTTAAGAGCAGTCCAATAATCAAGGTAAAATAGGAAGAGAAAATTGTACCAGTGTACCCTCTGGATCACCTAAAAGGGTGTCCAAATATGAAGGATGTCAGCAAAACTGAATTCCTGAGTTAAGAGGAGAGTAATCCACCTAAATGCATAAAATTGGGATTGACCTGACATTAGAACCAGAAATGTGAGAATTTCCTGATAAAACATTCAATAACCAAAGCACACACATTGTCAAGGGACATATGGTAAATTGCACTCAAAACAGTGTGCTGAATGTGATTAATTAAGATCACGAGAGTGCACTTAACTGATTAGTGGAGGAACATTAAACAGTGGAACAGACAATAAAAGTGTTCCAAAAGAACAATTCTAACATAGAGAAGGTCACATCACTAAACATAGAAGCAGGAAATAAACTAACAGAACTGGATCAAAATTCACATGAAAAAAACAGGAATTTATTCAAGACAAACCCCAATCCCTAACTCAGTATCAGGAAGATACAAGAAACTGAGATAGAGATGAAGGAATCCAGAGAAAAGACAGTCACTCCCAAGTGTTCGAGAGACCTGCGCTCTCCTACCACCGAAAATCCCAACCAAATCAGAAGTGTTAGCTAACCTTTACCTCCCCCCTCTTATTCCTGCCCCCAACTAACTTACAATTAACTGTCTACTGGGACAGTTATTGTTATTACTCTCTTGTGTTCTAATATTCTGTTACCTACCTTATTCTTCCTACTGTAAACCTTTCTTATTAATGGGTGGTTTACTAACAGAAACACACTTTTTAGTTAATTTAATATTTATTTTTATTAATATTGGAGGAAAAAATAGTTTTATCTTAAAAATTAATAAAACAGCAGATCAGCAGTGGACAATGTCCTCATTATTCCTATTCCTTAAATTTAATGTGTCAACCAAATTGAGTTAATCACCCAACATTCTAAGGATACGTTGTCCCTCTCAACCCTTTTCCTTTATCAACTTCTTAACATGGTTCCGTTATTTTTAGATAGAACATGTACTTAAAGCTGCATCTTACTTTAGTCGTGACCTCAAGATGACGCCACAGTTCTTCATCGTGTTCTTTCAAAAGCTGAGACAATCTTGTAATAGTGGAACGGATTCCAACAACACTGTTGTCAAGTTGTTGACAAAAATTATCTCGGAGTCCACTCAATAGTTCAACAAAACAAAAGAATGTGTCTGCTTCAGCAAAGGCCTGAGTATAGTAATTGGCAACAGCAGAACAAAATTAAAATCATATAACATGAGTAACATGAATCTATATTATGCAATCACTGTTAACTGAGCAACATTTTGGAAAAACAAAGCCTATCAACATTCCCATGGTCATTTTAATCATTTCACATATTTTCATTTTCTTTTATGTACATGGCAATACTGTATTACATTTGGCAGTATTTCTTGTCCCAAGTCCCTCAGTAAGCAATAATACATTTTCAAACTTATAGAGAAAGAGGGTGGGGGAGAGCTTGCAAGGATATACTCACTGCATTTTCCTCATCAGGGTCATTTTTGAACACATAGAATAGAGGAGCCAATATCTCATTCATCCCTTGAACATATCTTATACCTGGGTTCAACTTTGCAAAAATAATTAATATGTTCTTTAAAGCCTCCTGAAAATGCCCCCAAAAAACAAAATCAAATCAAAAGATTCATGACAGGAAAAAGGCTTGAGTTACTAGGTATGCATGAATTTCAAAAGAAATGAAGGAACAACCTGATTAGATTTTGCTAATTGAGAATCACCACAGAAGAAATGCATATCTGGATGAGTGCGTTTTACATCTCGGTCAATCTGTTCTATCATATCTGTGTCCTGAAACATGCCAAGTGGAACATTTACTATGACGACAGGCTTTCAGATCGTAGAGTACAGCCCATAATATGAGGTTTATACAGTTGTGATATAATGAGGAACATTAAAGTTCATTAAAGATTAAAATATTGATAACAGCAAGATCATTTGTGTGGTATGTGGTTAGGCACGTGCAAATTTAATCACCTCAAGACACAATGTAATTGTACAGATAAAATAACACATGACAGGAGGAACTCACACAGTATCTAATCTAACAATTAAGAAACTTACCTCCTCACAATACAGAATACTGTAATTGTGATTACGGCGAATGTGCTAAGCAACACAAACATAGTTCTACAGAACTGAAGTACATGTAGCTTTGTAACTTCTTATATGAAAAGTATCCGTTAGAAACCTGGTATTTTATTAGAAAGAATCGGGAAAATCTCCCCAGAATAAAAACTCGCATAACTCTGAGGGTCCTGCACCTCCATAGCCTAAAAGGCTCCAATTCTCTCTCAAATGACAAGATGCTTCTCTCTCTTCCCCTCCTATTATTTTTATACCCTGTCATTCCCTATCTAACTGCCACTAATGTCAACTAACTAACTGAGTAACTAAACAACTAACTGGGGGTATTGGGGGTTGTATACTAACAGTATGATACTAACAGTATCCCATCCTGATGATATCTTGCAAACTGTATATATATGTATTTACCGAGAAAAGTTTGCATAGTACCTGGAAGAACTGATTCCATATGCTGGTCTTGCCAAGACTCAAGGGTGTTCCTCGTGAGTGATTTGTGATCTAGAAAGCATGCCCCTAGTCTCACATTTCCCGTCATCAGTGTCATAATTAGCTGAGTTGTACATCCTCCTCATGATTTCTGACTAACTAGCCACAGAAACATTCAGAAAGGGGTTCCAAGTAGATGACAAGCAAATAGAATACAACTTTGCGTGTAACTAACTAACTAACTAACAGGATTCATAAGAAGGTCCTCTTTGAAATGTCTGTACTGGGACCTCTTCTTTGCTAATTCAGACGCCCAAAGAGCACGATCGGGTGGAAGGGTAACCAAGCAAAAGCTGCAAATTTTACGTTCATAAATTGCAACATTAATAGTATTGTTTGTGTTTTTGTTGGATTTGAATGAAAATAAAAGAAAAAGGTACCTTCCAGACGGTAGAACGTAAACCAGAAGCATCAGGTATACCTTGAGATGCGATTCTCCTCAATTCCCGCATATCTATGACCTTCCTTGATAACTAAAACCGAGTGACAAATTTAGTAACCAAATAGTTAAAAATATCATAAACAACATTAACACCAAACTTCGATTCAATATTGTGAAGTGAACCCTAACCTCGGCTAACAATTGAGCCTGGCCCTGGCGGGAGTGGGAGATTTCATCGGCGGAGGAAGAAGCAGAAGAACATGCAGAGGAAGAGGAGGGAGATGAGGTGCCGACAATGCCATTGTTATTAGTACGCGAATCGTGGATTCTGGGAGGATCTTCTCTGATTAGAGGCAGGGAGAGGAGATGGAGGAGAGGGAGGTTCAGTAGTTCCGGTGCGGCGGAGAAGCGGTGGTGGTCGGAGGGGGTAGACCAGAGAGAACTGTTGAGCCATTCAGGCACGCGCTTCTTCGCCATTATTTTTTAATTTAATTTTCTAGGGTTTCTTTCTATTATTCGTTTTGTTTCTTTTCTGTTCGCTAATTTACTAGGAGGAGACTAGATTTTTTTGTTATACAAACAAACAAGTAAATGGTGAAAGGTTGAAGTGAGATTGAAGGGGCAAATGCTAATAGTGAAGACTAGATTAGAGGGTGATTGAGAAATGGCAAGTCTAGCATGCATTTCCATTACAACTTCCCTTCTTCTCTTTCTCTCTATGAAATGGAAAGGGCCCTTGATGGAGATGGAATGGGCCAGGGCCGTTGTGTACACATGGCCTGTTTAAATGACACCACAACACAACTCCTAACATCATCAACACCAAATATGTCAACTACCTATCTCATTCTCACCTTGTAATCTCCAACACAAATTCTTACTCTTTCCATAATTTTATATAAGTGGAGTTGGAATTATTGTTCAAGAGAGTATATATATGATCACAATCATGATTGGCTTGATTGGATCCAACGTTGTTACTCGATTCCTTTAACAACTTATTCACTTCATAGATTTTTTTCTTTTTATTTTTTTTTCAAATGATTATAACACATATACACCTATTATAAATATTAAAAAAAACAACAATAATATAAAGAAATCTATTTATTTCATACACTCGTATAATACCATTTATATCTCTTTATTTCTCTTGTTGTCATGTTACATCAACTACCATATTTTTTGTGTAGGGATTCTGAGTAGTGGTGTAGCTTTTACAACAAAGTTTAGCTACAAAATAGCTATACATTAGCTACGAATTTTAATTGCCCAGTGATTCCATAGTTAAACTTTACTACCGAGGCAAGAGACACGGAAGAGGATTTAGATCTTATATTTATCACTTTTCTCTCTTTTATTTCTATTTTTCTCTTGGTATTTACATCCCAATACCCATAAACATTTTCCTTAACAAACATCATTAGTTGGAAACTAATTTAGCTCTTAATTTTTCTTCTTTACTAATGAAAGACCTAAGAGACTAATGGAGTATTTAGTTTAATGGATGAGAAAGGAGAAATTTTAATGGAGAGATGAACGAAGGGAAGGGAAAGGATTAGTAAAGGATTTTAATGAAAGGGTCATTCCAATTTCTTATCAAATATTTGAACCAAATAAATAAGGTAATTAAAATACCTCCCTTTTCTATTTTAAACATTCGAAGCTCCACTTTCCTCTCCTTTCCTTCCCTCCAAACAAACATACAATTAAAAAAGTACTAATTTTTCCTAATATTTTTTTGTTGCTAATAGTTGTTAACATTTACTTGATTTTTTTAATAGGAGACGACAAACTAATTTTGGATGCTAATTAATGCAGAATTTAATACTTGTTATGATCTTTGCTCTAGCTATGTTTCGTTGTGCGTCAGTATGTTTCTATCATGACTTGGTTTGGCCTTAATTGGGTGGCTCTATACTATTTATCATGTTAGGCTGCAAGGTGTTCTGTCATGATATTAGGAGGAGATGCATGGAATGTCATGCAACTTGTTTCAATCCTTCATTATTGACTTACTTGGTTTGGCCTTAATTTTGTGCTTGTAACAATTTGGTTGATTGGAAGCATGGAGTGGCAACTTGGAATGGCTATGTAATTAGTTCTTATGTTTTTTACTTTAGCCTCTAAGTCATATTATAATTGTAACTTGTTTGATTTTGTGGGGTACTCTATTGGTGGGACTTTTTCCAATGGGTTAATTTCTCTTGCACCTTTCTTGTAAAAGGCCAATGTCAAACTTACGTAAATATACTCATTTATATCATTTTATATTAATCAACTATTTAAATCAAACACTATTAATTTAAAAAACTAAATTAATGTTAATTTTATTAAATATAATTTATGGACTAGTTTGGATGGACTTCTCTAGAGGCACTTATGGGAGAAAAAAATAGAATAATTAAGGAGACAAAATAAATTTAATTTCTCTCATAACTTGAAATTAGTCTTTGTAACTCAACTTTTTTAGAAGCTCTTTCATTTAACTTTTTCATAAATAATTGTTTCAACTTATGGGAGAACCTGAATTCATTCTATTTTCTTCTCTCATAATCCTTGTAAAGAAGTTTATCCAAATTTAATCCTACAAGAGCCGACAAAATGGGTTGGTCCGACCGGGTCGGGCCACCCGAACCTGCTTCTTTACCGGGTTTGGGCACTAAAATTTGAAGCCCGAATTAAATAAGCCTTGTAGTAATTCCGGGTTCAGTCCAGGTAGCCCGACGGGCTTTTGGGCTACCCGTATATATTAAAAAATAAAATATTCTGCACAATGGCGGACCGAGGTATGGATGAGGGGTGTGCAATTGCACCCCTTATTTTGATAAAATTACAACTAAATATCTTGTATTTTGATATTTTGCCCCCTCTAGTTGTATATCTTTGAACCCACTCCGAGTGGCGGACATGAGGGTGTGCAATTGCACCCACTCACTTTGATAAAATTACAACTAAATATCATGTATTTTGATATTTTATCTGCTCTAGTTCTATATATTTGAACCCAATGCTTACCCAATTTCTCACTCCCCTTAGGTCATCCTCAACCTAGTAATTCTTGTAACATCCTAATATTTCTAAAATAAAACAAAATAAAATAGAATGAAGAAGTAATAGTATCACTACAAGAAAAATAAAAAATAGAGACGGAAAATTCCGTCTCTAAATGCACATTTTCCGACGGAATCTGAGTGGTCTCTGATTTGGTCATCGCAAATATTTTAGCGACGAAATACTTATGTCCGTCTCTGAGTAGAGACGAAATGTTCCGTTTCTAGAGGTTATCGTATCCGTCTCTAATATGATAATGAATATTAAGTGATTCTGTCTCTAACAGAGACGGATTGGTTCCGTCTCTGGAGATTAATTGTCCGTCTCTAAACAGAGACGGAGTTAAACGCCCGTCGCTAAGCAGTAAGTTCTATTTCGTCTACGTTTGAAGTTTTCGTCTCTATTTTGTGACGGACTTGTATTCCGTCTCTAATCCGAAAAAGCTAATATTTGGACATCTGTCCCTAATTCCGTCTCTATATTTTAATTTTTTTCTATTTTTTTATTTTATATCAATTCAAACATCCTGTATACATTTTTACAGTAGACATTAAGATGTTTGACACCAGAGGACATCAATAAACTCAAAAGAGTATAGCTTTCCATCTAAACTTAATGAATTAAAATGGTGCGACACATTCTGAACTTATTGAACATAAAATATTCTTAAACATTAATTAAACACTGCCACAGCAGCTCCACTTCAACACCGAAACAACCTGCTAATTAACAAATAAAACTTAATCACTACATTATTCTTCAAATTTGCCAGCAGCCACTCAATCCAATGGTTGGAATCCTGCATGAATCAATCAATTTGAATGGGTGCACAGTCATGCCCCTGGTTCTCAAAACACTCACAGAAGCTCCTCCACCTGCAGACCTGCGAGCATTAATGTCTGAATGAGTGGTCATGTTATGCAGCTAGCATTAAGCTCCTCCAATCCCACTGCATCATACAAATCCCCATAGCCACAAACAATAAGCCAAATCACTGAATTTGCTGGACAGGGTTTGTTTGAGCTCACAAAACCTACAACTACAAACAACAAACAATTCAGGGTTCAAAGAAGGTTGCTACTACTCAGCAAAAGTTTAGTTAATTAGTTGGCAAGTGTTGGTGAGCAAACAAAAGTTATGAATAGTTCACAGTTTCTATTATTAATAAATACATTACTATGCGTTGATCTAATCTCAATCAGCACACACAAAAGTGATAAAACAGAAAAATGAGCACACACAACAGATAGTTTCAAACAGTTCAGAGGAAAAACAGAAAGTTTCAGTACACTAAAAATGATCACAAATAACAAACATACCTTGGCAGACAAAGAAGATATTAATTTAGAGCAACTTAGAAGCTACGTATCCTTGGTCACTTTGCTTTTCCTTGGTAGTGTTTCGGCTAAATCAGAAATAAAACACTACCATCCATACATATTTTCAGATTTTTTAATACTCTTTGATTATTGGTTGCTGAAACTTGGCACTGCTATTTGGAATCTTCTTTATTCTCTCCCTCTTGGTCAAGAGCGCTCTGTCCCTCACTCACAGTCTCTCACTCACTAACAAATTGTACCAACACAATATATATTGGGCTTTGTCTAGGGTGTTTCACTTTTTGGGTGAAATTTCAAGTATGAGCACCAAATCCCTGCCACCGAATCTGCATTGCAAGTATGGATAACAAAGTGGTGAAATTATTGCATACTCTCAGACTACCACCTTAGTTGAGCTCATAGTCCATCAAACCATTCAGATTTAATGGAGTTGTTCTGAAAGAGAGAAACATTATTTAGCATAATGGGATAGCAATTTTCAGGAAAAGAAATGAAACACAGATTTGCAACAAGCATTGACGCCAATTAAAGTCCTTTCTGTTTTTTTTTTCTTCTGGAAATGAGTTTTGATAATGAATGAATTGGGTAAAAATCAGAGAGAGAGGTTTCAAACAATTGTTTGTTTCTCATGTGTGACAGTGAAGGTCTCAGAACTAAGAAAATATTTCACTGATACTAAACAAAATTTTGAAATTCATCTAAATCAAGGAAATGTTTGCTTGCTTCACCTTCACTAAACTTCTAATAGTGAAGAGCTTAATGTCAGTATACCGGTATACCATATAAATCATACCACATTTGAGCAATATATACGAAAATGTTTGCTTCACCTTCACCTTCACTAATATTTTCTAGTTACATGAGTATACTAGTATCCAAGAATAAAACAATATTAATACCAATATTCAAGTTACTAAACTTTCAATAGTGAAGAGCTTAATGCCATTCATGCCCTGATTTGGGCAGTAAACAACAGTGCTGAAACTAAACAACTATAGAGAACAGAAAAATCTTGAACCGCACTTGGGGACAATTCAATCAGCATAAGGAAATACTAGAACATCTAGAACCACACTTAGTCAAATTGAAAATAGTGAAGATTTTGAATTACCTGCGGAGAGCAGGGAGAGAAGTTTCTTGAGGAGGGAGTTTTGAGAAGCGAGGTAGTGCAGAAAATCTGAAAAAATGATCAGCAAGTTCGCTGTTTGCAGCAAGCTCAGTCCAAGTTCTGCCTCTGTTCACTGGTTCACCAAGCTCTGTTCACTGGTTCAGCAAGTTGTGTTAGCAAACTCTATTCACCAAGCTGTGTTAAGAAGCTCTTTTTAGTCCAAGCTCTGTTCAAGCTCCACTCACACGTTACTTGTGCAGTCCTAGCTCTGTTCACTATGTCAGAAGCAATGAAAAACTTCACGTGATTGTACCTTCACCCGATTCTAATAATATTGACATGATGCACAACGCCAAATATAAAAGAATAGGATACCTATTAGCAAATATTAAAACTTCACGTTTTACTGTAGTAATAGGTAAAATTACCTACACTAGTGGGTCACTTTCATAAAAATAATTGAAACACTGCACCCTAGAACGACCCTATATATTGTGCAGAGCAGACATGTCAAGAGACTAAACAATTAAATAGAAAGAGAGGAGATAATTAACTAAGTTAGATCATCATGGAATTAGTGGTAAGAGGAAGAGGATTGAGCCATCTTTTGGTGACAATATTTTTGAGTGGCTTGGCTAGAATTAATGCTACCTTCATGGGTCCATCCATAATGGATATATAGTTCCAGATCCTGAGACATATTCATTTTGCTCACGCACTGCAACTTCCGTGAAGGTTAATTTATTCTTAATTTTTTAAAGGTTAATTATTCATTTTCACTTTTTATATATTTTATCTCAATTGCCCGTGAGGAGGATGAAGATACACGTGGTTTAATTTTGAGCTTCCCAATTAAGTGTTCGGAATCCTACCTAACTCGAGCTTCAAAGTTCCAACCTACCATTCAAAAATGATATTAATTATCATCAATAAGCGACTAAACTTTTGATATGTAGGTGCAGTTGGATAAATATATGAGGGAATAAATAACAAACGCTAATGACACACTTTTTAATCAAATTATATATATATATATATATATATATATTCCAAGGAATCACTTTAAATTCTATTTTATAACATATAATCTTTATGAATTTGTAACTTTTAAATCCATATACAAACATACATTGGGATTGAGCATAATAAAGATCCAAATATACCATTTAGAGCATAAGCAATGGCACAAAATGGGAGAGCCTCAGGTTCCTTGGCAGACAAAGCAGTTGTTCCAAGCCCATGGGCACTGCAAAAAGTTCAAGAGCAAATAATCATGTATGTTACCAGGATTAAAACTATTTCTCCTTATCAATACCATTTTTACTTTTACAAACTACTAGTCGATTAAATTAAAATGGTAAAATGGGAATAATCATAAGAGCCTCTATTTCTCCACCAGAGTACAAAATCCAAAACAACAAAGTTATTGATGGAAGTGCAGAATGCAGTAAAATGGGTGTAAGTGAATGATCTATGGATTACAGAATATACCTAGAAGCAGTTGCTATTCCTCGAGCAATTGGATCACAAAATCTGAGTTTATCAAGCGTTGCTTGCGCAAAATTTGCTCCAACAAGAACTGTTACTACAACCACAGTTGCTGTGAGAGATGAATTGGCACCTGCCGACAAACAAATACAATTTAAATTGAGAAATCCATTTCATATTAGTTTATGATAGTTGAGAAAGGGAATAACCCCGGAGAAACCCCAGTTGCAGCACCACCGCAGCGACTCACGTTCGCGGCCGAAGAAGCCGCTGCGGCTATAATGGTCCTCCTCCGTCAGCCGCCGAAACCTCCTTCCTCCTCACCCGTCGTGAGCGCGACAGACACCTTCGAGCATCCACCCTCTTCTCCAACGCTGTTCACAGTGGCTCCCCCCAACGCACCGTAGCCATGGCCACCGCCCATAACCACGTTTGCTTCCCCATCCTGGGTCACCGTCGTGCCGTCCTAGTCGCGCTCCATGCGCCCAGTGTCATTCCCTCAGTGCCGCCTCCATGCCACTATTCCCTTTCCCTCAAACTAAAAACCCTAATTAATGTCTGACCGTGAAGGTTTAGACTCTGGAGAAAGTAAATCCTGGTCCCCTTTTTTTTAGTTTATTTTATTTATTTATCTATTTTTTATTTTACTTCTAATTGTTACTTTTTTTATAAAACATATTATTTTATATTTTAATATTAATTAATTAATTATTTTAATTATATCATACAAATGTTATTAATTAAATTTATATAAAATAATATAAAATAAAAATTGATTTTGTAGGAAAGCTTAATCAAAACAAAATATCCTAATCTCTAGAGATTTTTAAAAAAAAAATATGCAAATCACCATATAATTATAAATTAAGTTGGATAGGATATATTTAAAAAAAGAATTAAAAATTAAACTAATCAAATTAAATCAATTAAGTTAAATTAGGTTATATTAATATAAATTATTTTATTTAATTAACTTAATTGAATAAAAGAATACATTTCAGTAGATAATTTAATTAATCACTAATTTAATAAGTAATTAAGCACAATAACATAATAAAAAAATTATTTTGAAATTAAAATTGTTAATTAGAGACGGAATAATTTCGTCTCTGACATATACAGTCTTAATTCTTCTCAAAATTAAATTGATAAGTTAGAGACGGAATCAGAGACGGAATTAATTAATACAAAAAATTATGTCTCTAAATTCCGTCTCTAATTATTTAAATTATCATTTTGTAATTCAGAGACGGAATTAGAGACGGAATATTTTAGACATGGATGACATCCGTCTCTAAATTTCGTCTCTAAAATGGTTTAATCTAATTAGAGATAGATTTAGAGACGAAAATCAGTTGAGACGGAATATTCCATCTCTAAATTCCGTCTCTCATAACTAAAATTACAGTTCCGTCTCAGTGAGGTATAATCCATCTCTAGTTCCGTCTCTAACAGAGACGGAAAAAATTCCGTCTCTAAATTCTGTCGGTAATCATAACTTTTCTGGTAGTGTATTAATATTATCCTTATTATTATTATTAGTTAGAAATCATATTATTTAATTAAAAAGGAGGATGAGTGGGTTAGAGTAGGCCCAACCCAATTATATGTTTAATTAGGGGAAGGGTTATCTATTTCACCCTATCCTTTCTTCAAACGTCAGATAACCAAAACCTTAGGGAAGAGAGAAGCGACTCCACAAGAAGAAGGTGCCGCAGAGTAGATCATTAAGGGAGTTCTGCCATTCGTTTTCGATTGTCATCTCTAAGGTACGGGGGGAAGGGGTGCGACTATATGTGTATGCTGGAGTGCTTGGGTAGTGAGGGCAACCATAAGTTCCTCTAGGATCCCTAAATATTGAAATATGAACGATGAATCGTCTGTATTTACGTTGAAATTTGTGTGTTTAATGCCTATTGTTATGTTCTTGCTGAATTTGAGAGTGGAGAGTGAGACTGTCGAAAAGGGGTTAAATTAGGATTTGGGGGTGAGAGTTCATAATTAATCGATTGTTGATTTTATAGTAATCTGTTGAAATAATTAATGAATTCATTGATTTTAATCGGTGAAAACGAGTCTAAACAAGTTAGGAACTTAAAGATTTGAGTAGGGATTGAAGAAGAGGGTTAAAAGGGGTAAAAACGCAGGTGCAATCGCTCTCGGGTTGCTGGTAAATGATTACATCAGTCTGTAATCGATTACCAGGCGTTTCTGAGCAAAAACATGAAATTGAGCCCCTGGTAATCGATTACAGCCTTGTTGTAATCGATTACCAGGCCCAAAACTGGAGTAAATGCTTCTGGTAATCGATTACGTAATGGATTACCAGGCCTCCTGTCACTTCTGGTAATGGATTACGTAATGGATTACCAGGCCACCTGACGCTTCTGGTAATGGATTACGTAATGGATTACCAGGTCCAAAATTGAGATGTGAGTGTGGTGATCCTTTACTTATATGATGGATGTTTATCTAATATAAGAATTGTTTTGTGGAATTTGATGAGATTAAATTGGATGTACAATATGTATTGACTGTGGCACGAAGTATTGTTATGTGACTATCTTATATTGATGTTCTATGTGTAATTTATCCATGATGTGATGTGGAATGAATTGGGTAGATGATGTTGTATGAGAAATGTATAAATGATGATTGATGCATTGGGCATGATCATATGAGGTGTGAATGTATGAGGTGACGTTGATGCATTGAGCATGAGCATATGAGGTGTGATACATGAGATGCATGCGCTAAGAAAGGGTGGAGACCATGATGGGGGACATTCGATGCACGGGCCCATAGAGGGGGTGCAACCTACCGTGTGGTGTTAACGGTAGGGCCACCATTGGTAACAACTGAGGGAATTGACGAGGTGTGCCCATTGTGCAGAGTTCCAAATCATGACTCTTAGGATATATGTTGTACAGGTGCATGGTGTGAACATACACATTAATGGTGATTGTTGAAAAGTGTGAATTTATATTATGAAAGTGTTAATTTGTATTTGGATGAATTTGATGCGTGAAATGAATAGTATATGAATTGAAATGAATGATGATAAGTATGGTGATGGGTGGGAATAAAGGGTAGCCTTCTGTATTACATGTATATGTATGTATTCCATTCCTCACCGTACTCTTTCTGTGGTTTTCTTAGGTGATGAAGAGGGCACTCAATGTGCTGAATTTTGAAGGGACAGGGTCTCGCTCTGATAGGTGTGACATCGGGGATTAGTGTCTAGGAACTTTATTTCTTTATTTTGTTATGTAGAGATTTAGAAAGATTATTTTAAAAGGGTCTTACATGACCAAAATATGTTTTTATTATGTTGATATTTTAGTCTTTTGAAATCCTTGATTTTACTCTTTCATGGAAACAGAAGTGGATTTGAATTAATTATTTATTTAAAAGAGGAATTGTGAACCTTTTTACCTCGGTGTTGACTGTAATTTTCCTTATAATTCATTTTGATGATTGTATTATTATCTGGGGTAGAAGGGTGTCACAATTCTCAAAAGTTTCTTAAATCAATATTTTATAATTTTTAACATTTTCCCATATTATCATATTATTTTTATTATTTTAAGCAACTCAATCATTTTAATCTCCAACCTAATAACTTTCAAAAGTTGCTTAATAGACCTCTCTCTTGGTCCTATTTATAAAAAAAAAGTTTGAAATTATTTGTGGTCCTATTTATAAGACAAAGTACATAATTTTAGAAACATTTAATATTTTTTCTCATATTTACCCTTTGACCATAAAATGTTTTAAATTGACACAATTACCATGGTAGGGAAGTTTAATTTTAAATAGAGGTCAACTTGGAATGTTGTAGAGTAATTTTTTTAAAATCAATGCATTAATTACTTTTCTTAATATGTGTCATTTACTCTGGATTGTCTTATAAATAAGACTGTATGAAATATTTTATAATTAAAATCCTAAATGACTAAAAAATTAAAACCATGCAACAACCCACTTTTTGAATTTGAATTGTTTCAGATAGCAACTCAAAAAAATTGTTGAGCATTATGGGCATTTCTCTAAAGAAAAAAAGTTTCTAAACAACTCTCATAATATTTATGACAACCTTGACAAAAGGCCATCGCTCTTATATGTTTTCAAATATTTGATTTTAAAATCAGAATTTATCTTCTCTTCAATAGCAATAATTATTGGCTAATTTTCTTCATTTTTTCGTTTCATTTCCTTTACACACATGATAATTATTATTATTTTTTATTTTTTAAATAAATTTCCCTCACTGTTCCATGTCCTGAATCCTCCACTGATTCTGCATAAAGGGTGCTTAGAGTCTACGTACTTTTATTTTTCCAAATTCTTTCCATTCTCTAGGACTAATTTTCCTGTGCAAATAGAGGAGGATTTGCTCAGCTCATCGGTGATTCTTTACCTAGAATAGTTTTTCTTTTGTGAAATTGTTTACATAGAATAATTATCAGTGACTTGCACTAACGGCCATTTAATTGTATGTATGTGACTTTTTTCTTATACATTGAAAAAAGTATATATATGTGACTGAGCATGTGACTACTGGTTATGAATAATTTTTTATTACTTCATATTAATTTAATCATGAACTTTATAATAAATGTTTAAATGTATACCGATATGATATTTGAGACAAATTATTAAGTACTTATTTAATTTTATAATAAATGTTTAAAATTTTATTAAAATTAGTATCATTCACTTATATGTTATAACCATAGATAAAAAACTTAATTATTATATAATAATTATTTTTTAAGTTTGATCATTTCATACAGATTGATTAAAAAATCAATATTCATAAATTCTTTTGGTTATCAAAGCCATGGAATAGGATTTGCTCATCTAGGCTAGGCCAGTTAGGACTGTACTCATTACTGACCAAGTAATTGTGGAAAAAAGTTTCAATGTTAATTCTCCTAATGTATAGAAACTTCATAAGAGGGTACATAATTTTGGGAGCAAAATTAAAAAAAATATATTGTTACGTGGATTCAAAAAAAATATATGCACAAAAGTTTCAATTATATTACTAATTAGGGGTGGGAATAGGTCAGCCGACCTGTCATGGGCCTGCGGCCAGGCCTGTTTATGGCCTGGCCTGGCCGGACACGTTTATTAAAAAGGTCAGACTAAGGCTTCTTAAAAGACCTGTTTAGTTAAATATGTCAGACTTCAGGCCTATGAAAAAGTCTATTATGCTTAACAGGCCAGCCTGTTTAATATAATAATATATAATATATTAAATTAATTATATAAATAACTATAAATATAGTTAAAAAATTTATAATATAGTAAAAAATTAGAATATATTAAATTAATTATATAAAAAAGTTTGGTGGCTTGCATAGGCTTATAGGCCCGTTGGCCTGTTGGTAGGTCTTGTTATAAAACAGGCTTCTAAACAGGCTTACAGGCCAGGCCAGGCTTTTTCGCAGGCCAGGCCATACCTTACAAAAAGGCCTGTAACAGGTAACAGGCCAGACTCAGGCTTAAGAATTATGAGTCAGGTCAGGCTCAGGCCTGCCAAAGCCTGGTCTAACCTATTTCCACCCCTATTGCTAATACTCCTAATGTTATTTAAAATTATATTGTTATCTTTTTAGTTTTGTTAGAAATGTAATTTTTTATACTTTTTAATGAGTTACATTCTTTAATATATTAAGGTTTAACCACAATCTCGCTACCTGCATAGGGCCGGATTCGGACTTTATTTTATATGACCGAATTTTAGTCGGGCTTTTTTAGCCATACCCATAATAATCCGCTGCCCGCTCTATTCCAGGCTAAGCCGGGTAGCTCGTTTTGATAACTCTACCTACACTATAATATATAATTTTTCCCCAAAATACACACACACACACATATATATATATATACACACACGAAAAGGAAAAAAATGAGGGGCCCTTTTTGTCCGTACGTGGCCACTAGTTGGAGTACTTCTTTATTCCCTTTAATTGATTATTTTACTTATAAAAAAACTAGTAAATGGTTCAAAATTCCTTATTTTATTTGATTGAATGTAGAGAGAAAAGAAGAGAAAAATGAATGAAAAGAAAATAATGAGGGAATAAAAATTTATATATTATTTGGATAGAGAAAAAAAGAATATATAGAAAGTTTTCTCCTCTTGTATAGTTATAAATGGAAAATAAGAAAAAAATATTTATATTAAACAACTTCTAAGTAAATTTATCATTTCATATATAATTTTTCTTTTCCTTTTCTCCTCATAAAAAAGAAAAAAATGTAAATTTCACCTTATTTTTTCTCAACCTCATTTTCTCTTCATGCTAAACAATATAATCCTCCCATTTTTTTCTCTTCTCAACATTCTTTTTTCTCTTCAAACAAGTCATGCTTAAAAGCTACTTAAAGGGGCAACTGGAATCTTTCAAGTCTAGAAAAGTATAAACTTTCTATCTATTAATTTTAAGATGTTATTTTAGGGCTTTGTCTAATACCTGTACACAAGTTGTTTAGAGACATAAGATTTAATAATATTTTATTCAATGGCCATGATTAAAAGAGATGAAACGGTTGCAGGTAACATCAAAAGCTATTTCTTAAATTTACAAAGATGCTAACGTAAGAATTAAATTCGCAATGATGGATCGGAAAAGTGTGCATGGTGTGGTCCTCTGTGAGAACTCCGGTCAGTGAAGTATTGTCCCTCTCCGTTTTCGATCAGTGATGGGTGGGCTCTTGGTAGAAGATTAAGGAAGATTTAATCCGTGAAGCTGACGTCCTTGGCTTCTTCCTTCAAAACCCCTTCCTTGAACTTCTTCTGCAACCCTCCGATCAACTTCTTGGCCTCCTTCAGTGCCAGGCTCGTCAACGCTCTCTCCACTTTGATCATCGCAATCCTCGCGTGGTTCGGTACGTCCTTAATCACCACGGCGGCAGGGGCGAAGTCGGCAACGGAGACTCCGAGCCTTTCCAGCAGGCGGTCGTGGAAAAATGTCCAGTTGAGTGGAATTGTTCGTGGAAAAATGTTGCAAGTTAGATATGAAAATGGAGGATAATATTTTATCTGCCAAAGAGATAGAGGGGTGTTGATGTGTTTCAGTGTATTGTTTTGTTAATGGCATATGTCCTGTGATTTTTGTCTATCAATGGCGGAGAGCCTTTATTTTTTTTTGGAATCTGGACTCTGGAGTTTAGTGGGATGAATCAAGGTGGTTTAATGATTTTTTTTTTGTCAGAGAGCAATTTGGGTTAGTTGTTTTGTTTTTTCAAATCCCTCTCACATAGAAAGTAATAAATGAAAGATAAGCACCCATTTTTGCAAAGACTTCCAAATTTTTTTTTTTAAAAAAGAAACCGGTGCAACCTGAAGTAGCAGGTCATTTTACTTGGGTAGCCATACACAAGTTTACTGCTAGAAGCCCCCGTTATTTTAGAGAGTGAGATACTCACTCTCTTTACCTTCTCAATTAAAAAGCTATGTGTCACTATTTGTACTTTTTTACTATTTTTTTGGAGTGTGTCTTTTCACACACCTTCTTTACAATGATTTTTTAACATTCTCTCAAATATTTTTCAATCACTTAAAAATGTGATATTATGAAATCTAAACATTTAGGATTCTAAATACAGGTGGAAATAGGTCAGGCTTTGGCAGGCTTGAACCTGACCTGGCTCCTAATTCCTGAGTCTGGGCCTGTTACCTGTTACAGACCTTTTTTTAAAGGTCTGACCTAGCCTACGTAAAAGTTTGTCCTGCCCTGTAAGCCTATTTAGAAGGTTGTTTTATAACAAGGCCTACAAACAGTCCAACAGGCCTTTTAAACAGGTTTTTTTATATAATTAATTTAATATATTATATATTATTATATTAAATAGGTCCCCCTATACCAACGGGGGTTGGTTCAAGTGGTACATGCTTGATTCCCCTTAAGCAAGGTCTCGGGTTCGAGTCTTGTGGATGGAAAAAATCACCGCCGGGAGAGCTAGCGCCACCATGATGTGGATGTTCCCGGCTCGAACAGGATTGCCTCCTGTGGAGGATACTCGTGGTTAAATCGGTTTTTTCATAGGTCTGAAGCCTGTTCTTTTTAACTAAACATGCATTTTAAAAATCCTTAGCCTACCATTTTTAATAAACGAGTCAAGGCAGACCAGACCATAAACAGGCTAGGCCGCAGCTGGCTAGCCTATTCCCAACCCTAATTCTAAACTTCTTTTTTTTTGTTTACCGGGAATGCAATAAGATTTGAATCTAAGACCTCATGCTAAACTACCAAAACCTTACCACTAGGCCGACCTAGTGGGTTATTCTAAACTCCTTTTATATATGTTGAAGTTTTATTAATTTAAATTTGAATAAAATAATAATTGATTAGTGTTTTAAAATTTAAAATATATAAAAATTTTGACAATTTTTTAAATTGTATAAAATATTTTTGATTAAATAATATGGTTAAAATAATTGATTTTTATGAATTAATAATTTAAATAAAAAATAATTATTTGTTCAAAAAGCCCTATCTTTTTTGTTGGGCCATTAGCTGTCTTGTCAAAACGTTTTGTATCGAGGATTTTAAAGGAAAAATGGAGATTTGACCAAAAAAGAAAAAGAAAAAAAATGGAGAAATCAATTTTTTTATTTTTAAATTTAGAGAGTTATATAATGTTTATAAAAATAAATAAAATATTAAAAGATTAAATTTATATTAATCTATCATTTATTCTTTTAAATTTAAAAAAATTGTCAAAATAGAAAATATTAATTAGAAATACAAATTTACTCTTTCCTTCCTTCTCTTCAGAACCCATTACAAACACAACCTTAACAAATAGAAAAACAAAACAAAATTCGACCAAAAAAAAATTAGAAAAACAAAACAGTCAATAACCTTTCCCAAACAATCACTATGCGTCTATACTCATCTACTCCAGAACAGACTTTGCAGTTAACCTGGTTAGGAAATATTATGCTCCATTGACTACCAGTCTACTACCATATTTTATAACCTGAATAATGTTTTAACCTTAGTTTACGGATTTCCCCTTAATCTACTGCGTGGTGGAGGCTATTATGTGTCTGAACTCTGAACAGCTGTCAGCATCGTTCATGAAGGGATTCACCCCTTTATGATCCCTGGCACACATATTATCGCTTCCAATTTCAAACCAACAGAACCGTAACACTTGTTTATTTCAAAGTGAACATCATAAAGGAAAAACATAAATTAAAGCAAAGAATCAGAGCTATCTTTCATTTGATAACACCAAGTGATATTTACAGTACAGGCAAGAAACTGGGGTACAATACAGTTTCAGGTCAGCTTAATAGTAAACCATATGCAGTATGCTACATCTTCAAAACTAGTCTAACAAACAAAACCATATTCTAATCACACTAAAGAAATCAGATAATTTACAACTCGGAAGAGAACGAGGAAACACTATCTGCCGAAAAAATGAAACCTCTTCTTTGAAAACTACTTACAATTTTTTATTTTTTTCATGTGACCATAATAAAAAGTATTAGCTTAATAAAATGAGCTTCTTTATCAGCCTTGCACTGCCAGTACCTGCAATTGATCTAGAAAAACTTGCAAGCTCAAGTCATCAGTAAAGATAATATCCGAACCATCCGTGTATGTTGAATTTTGAGTAACAGATGGATTCAACTTGGCAAGAAGAAACCTAGCTTGACTACTATACTGGTCACACCTTATAATCTTTGGCACTGGAACCCGTTCAGCAACCAATTGCTCCGCATCCAGTTCTGGGGCTTCCAATAGCTTTCTAAAGTTCTCATGATTTGGGTCCCTTTCATAACCAAGCTTCTTCCACTGAGCAATCTTGGACCCATAATGAATCACCACATGGAAGAAAGAATCAAAGAGCAAGATAGAATCAGGACTGATGGAACGAATGTCTAGAAGTACAGGAACAGGTGGTCCATCAAACGAATATTGGAAAAGTGTAGGTTGAATCATTATAAGAGAGCCCACTACTCCCTCACGGTTCAGCATAAGCCGGAAATATGCAGTTTCATCAGGAGTAGTATTACAGACATCAATAAATTGAGATCGCCTTAAGTGGAACATAAACTGGGGATAAAGGGAAAAGTTGGAAGATAGGCGGAATGAAGAAGGATCTTCAGGCACATAGTCCCCAAACTTGGATGTAAAACGGATAAGAGTGTCATCAAGCCATCTAATGACATCACGGGCATAGCATGTCTCTGCCCGGAGAATAGCTAGTCTTGCCATAACTGAAGCTGCTGCTTCTTGATCAAACCCAGCAGCAATATCTGTGGAATGGTTTGCAACCCATCGTCTTGCAGCAGTGGTGACTCTTTTCCGGAGTCCCATGTTCCCCTGCCTGTATCGTGTTATAAACTGAACTAAAAATGCAGAGCCGGGTTGAATTTTCTGTTCATCATTCACTTGGAAGAAAAAAGCAATGCAAGTTCTGTCAGTTAGTGTATTCAACTTCCACATACAGGTACCACCTTGTCCAACCTCAGCATCACTTACTAAACTGTTCTTTTTTCTTAGAGACACACAAGGACCAAGTGCTCCACAGATTTTCACATCTTTAGTGGTCACAATTTCAATGGTTGCATCAAAATTCATTTTCAAATAGCCCTCATCATCGCGTTTAAATAAGTGCCTGAGACATTTCCTGAATTGATCCGATTCAAAAGAATCAGCAAGAATCATAAATCCACCCGAGCGCTCAACAGGTTCTCGAAGCTCAGCTGCTCCAACTTGGTCAAGGGAGCAAGCAAACAGATCAAGAATAACAGATCCATCAGATAGCCTCTTGGAGATCTGTTTGTAGAAACTGCAAGATTTTGCATGGTGTCTTGCCTGCCCATTGAAGATGTCATGGTGGGTTCTGATGCTATGGCGGAGATCAGAGTCTACAACAAGTCCTGGTCCCAGAGTAGCTGGTCCAGATGTGAAGAGCATGATCCTGGAGCCTGTATTTATAAGGCAACACTCCAAAAGTCCAAGGGCAATTGAAATTGCAGCCCCTGTCGACCTTGGTGGGCGGCTGCCAGACCTGATGTTGCAAGTAGAATGGATGTCTTCAATTGCAGCAGTGATACTGAACTCACATTCTGTAATTGGCAACAAAAATCCTTGCTTAGGGACAGGTGGTGTTTGTCCAAGATGCAGCTGGTGGGGGCGGCTGGTGTTGAGGAACTTCCGGATCTGAGAAGAAGCCAAAAACATTATAAAAATTACTTTGAGAAAACATTTTCTGTTTTAATTTCTTGTTTTCATTATAAAAAAATTTCATTTTTCATTTCTATGCGCATCAAATCCCTTCTTATTTTTCCACTTTAAAAAATTCTCATTTTGTTTTTATAAAACTTCAAACAAATTCAACTTAAAATATAGAATGTTGCTCCTTCCTATGTTCATTCTTGTACTATCACACATGAATATACATAGAGGATGTTTCAAGTGAGAATGTAAGAGATCATAAGAGCTAAGCTTGACAATACCACCATACATGGATGGTCAAGATTAATTCCTCTCAAATTCTTAACTAATTCTCTCTATATATGTCTGTCTGGAGTCAGTGCTTCATAGATCGACAGTTATCAACCAATTTGTGATAGCCTAACTTGTTTTGTTATTTGTCATTTAAGAAGGGCTTAACCTAATTATAATACTCAACTGGAGGATTAATCTCACAGTTATGTCTGTGGGGACTCAAATGTAATGTAACTAACTAACTAACTAACTAACTAACTCTAAACTACCTAAAAAGCATTGAATGAGAAATGAAGAGTGGGTAAGGTAAAGACTAAAGAGTAATAGATACCTGATTGGAGGAGAATTGGCGTTCACCGTGGAAGATGACAAGCCTAGAACAGTGAGAATATCGGAGATCATGGAGATAGACCATGGAATCGATGGTAACCAAAGCGACGAAAGCGTTATCAGGCAAATGGTGGAGAAGAAGCAAGAGCTCATTCTTAAGTAGACGGAGTTCATCCTCGGAAGTGGAGATATCGACGACGAAGACAAAAGCGGGTCCAATCCCAGGGGGAAGGAAGGAGGAGGAAGAAGGAGAGTACTCGACAGTGGTGTAGGTAGGGAAGAGCTCAGCGGGGAGATTGGTATCAGCGATGGAACGAGGGAAAGGGTTTCTTTGAGAGCAGAAAGGGCAGTGCCAAATGCGGGACTGGTAGTCAAGGCGAGCGTAGGGGTTCAAAACGGCGCCGCATCGGGTGCAGAGGAGGGGATCGTAAGGAAGAAGGGGAAGTTCTGTGGCTTGGGCTTGCATCAAGGGAGTACACATGATGCTGAGAGGGATTATGAGTTCCGATTTGGAAGTTACCGGCCATGAATTCCACGACCACCGGAGGCCTTCCACCGCCTCCAATTCCACGAAATCCATTTCACGATCGAATCGATCGATCCACTTCCACTGAGTCAGTGAGTGAGGGGTTGGGTTTGGTTTACTTTCAGAGGAAGACAAGTTTCATTGCTAACGCCGGCAAGCAAAGGTGCCGCATATTCATTCCCTCACTACACACTCATCCGGGGAACCCTTAACTCAAGTAAAGTAAATTAAATATTTGGCTTAATTAACATTTCCTTGATTATTTCTAAATTAATTAACCTATTGTGAAGTAGATCTAAAGTTGTATTTATTTTTTCTTAATTAACCGAGATAACATTTGAGTAAATAATTCAATCAGTTTAATTTTCATTTTCAGTTTTTATTTTTATTTTTAAATTTTAATTATAAAATATTGTTTTATCTTTTTAAAGAGTTATATGGAAAACAGTGAAAATAATATTTTTATTTTATTTTTCATTATTTTGTATACAGAAATTCAAGAAGAGGTGACAAAATCAAAACGATATAAAATTATATAATTAAAAGTGAAAACATGAAATGAAATGAAAATAAAAAGATGAAAATTACTTTCTTAAGGCAAGTTTTGGTGCAAGTATTCTCTTTGTAAGAACGTATGAGTGAAAATCAAGATCACCACCGTCTCTCGACGGAAGAGGAAGATCTTGTGCATCGGAGTGCTAAGAAAATCAAAGATAATTCTTCCTCTGTCATGGATGCTGAAGACATTAGTGTTAAGGAGGCTCCAAAGGTCTCCTACAGAGACAAGGTTATGGAAACTGACTCAAGTTTTGAATTGCAACCAGAAGAGATTGTGAGGATGGTCACAGAAGAATTGTTTCCTGATATGGACATCTCTAACAGCAATGATCATGGAGATATGGAATTCAACCCGAATCCAAATGTGCATGTGGAATTAGAAGAATATGAAAATTGGTGTAGCCCCTGGAAATATAGCCTCATTGTTAGATTGATGGGTAAACGAGTAGGCCTCAGATTCATGAGTATGAAATTGAAGCACCTTTGGGCAAAGAATGGAGATGTTAGGGTTATGGATGCCTCAGAAGACTTCTTTCTTGTGAAATTCTCTGATGAAGGTGACTATAAACACGCTCTCTTTGAGGGACCTTGGTTAATAGCTGATCACTATTTGCTGGTTCAACGTTGGAGGCCTTTGTTCGATCCTCTGGATTATACGATCAAGAAGGTGGCAGTCTGGGTACGTATTCCCCATCTCCCTGCTGAATTATATAACCCCCATTTTTTATGGAGAGCTGGGAATCAATTAGGTACTATGTTGAAAATTGATAATACAACGTCTATCCATACTAGAAGTCGTTTTGCTAGAATTTGCATAGAAGTTGATCTCAGAAAATAATTGATTCCTTATTTTAATGCTCTTGGTCGGACCTTTAAGGTAGAATATGAGGGACTCCACTTGATTTGTTTTGAATGTGGAAAATATGGTCATAGATTAGATTCTTGCCCAGAAAAGAATAAAAACAATCTCTTAAGATTAGTGGAAAAAGATACCAATAGCCCCCAGGAGGAGTCTAATTTGAATCAGTGTCCTGCTGAAAATTCTATCCTTATTTCAGAAGAGGATCAAAATATACAGTCTATGTCAAAGGTTATGCAAGATTCCAATCCTCAGGAGAAGCAAACACAGGCTGATGGGGATGAAGTTCTTTTTGGACCATGGATGTTGGCAAAGAAAATTTCAAGAAAGAGACCTAAAGCAAATGCTCAACAAGGTGTTACAAACATAATCATTGTTGATGGGGAAATTCTACAAAAACAAACTTTGTTTTTGCTTCCAGGTTTGAGGCTCTGCAATCAAGCCATGAAATAACAAATGACACACCTATTAAGTCTCCTCCATAGAAAAGATTCATATCCTCAACTCAAAATAGTATCAAGCAAAACTTTGCTAGTCCTAGTAAATCTAAAGCTGCTACAACCAAGCCTCCTAAAACCCAGAACACATCTTAGAAGAGGAATATTCTAAATCAGAAAGATCCGAAAAAGAAAGTGGATAAAGGCCCTGGTCAGAATCCAAAGTCTCCTAATTTGGAACCTAAGGTTCAAAAATTACCAGAAATAAAGGACAAACAGAAAAAAGATGACTGGGAGAATGAGGTTTTGGCTATAATGAGCAGATACAATAATATGAGATGGGAGGCACACTCCAAAGGTGAATTTGTTGGTGACCCTATGAGTATGGATAAACAGCAATTCAGGTCTATCATTTATGGTAATAATACAGGTTCTGGTATGCAAAAATTTGATTCCAGTTCAAACCTTGATAGACCACCTGACACAGCTAAAGAGAAGGGTAAAGAATCTGTATTTGATGGTAAGGAGGGTACTCAATCTGAGTTGATCAAGATGCCTTAAGGGCTCTCTTCCAATCTGAATAAATGACCTTTCTATGCTGGAATTGTAGGGGAGCAGGGGCAAAAACATTCCCTGGTCTCATTAGAGATTTAGCTAGAATGTATCATTTGCAATTTGTTGCTCTACTTGAACCTAGAATAAGTGGGTTTAAAGCTGACAATGCAATCAAAAGGATGGGTTCTCTGGTGGTGTCAGAGTTGAGGCACAAGGTTTTTCAGGGGGCATCTGGATTATGTGGAAGTCTGAGGCTCTTACAGTTAAGGTGGTCAAAACAACTTCTCAATGTATTCACCTTAATCTATTCAATGACAATAGTGGGTACTGGTTTCTTACAATTGTGTATGCTAGTCCTAATGAACAGAATAGATATGAGCTTTGGGAAGAATTGATAAATTTTGGTGCTGAGTTAATTGACCCATGGTGTGTAATGGGAGATTTTAACACTATTCTCTATGAATTTGAAAAAGTTGGAGGTGCTGGGGGTGAATCGAAGAGCAATGAAAGCCTTTGCTGACTGCCTAGAGAACTGTGGTCTTCAAGAAGTGCAGTCTAAAGGTCCTTTTCTTACTTGGCAGAGAGGTACTGTTAAAGAAAGATTGGATAGAGTAGTTTGTTCCTCTAGGTGGAGAATGAGTTTCCAACATGCTTCAGTGGTTAATTTAGCTCTTCCTACATCTGATCACTGTGGCATTTGGTTAAAAGTTAATTCCATTCATGATCAGTTGAGGATCCAAAAACCCTTCAAATTTTTGGCTTGCTGGTTGTCTCACCCCGATTTCCAAGACCAGGTTAAAAAACATTGGATTCCGGACAAAGAGTGGAACCAAAATTTAAACAACTTTCAGGAAAATATGAAAGATTGGAATCTAAGAGTGCTTGGAAATATCTTTCAACAAAAGAAGACCCTTCTAAGGAGATTGGAAGGAATTGATAGGAAAATTATTGAGGACCCTAATCCATCCCTGACTAATCTAAGGGTTAAACTTTGGAATGATTATGAAGCAATTCTGGCTAGAGAAGAGGAATACTGGATTCACCAATCTAGAGTGAATTGGCTAAATTTGGGTGATAAGAACACCCATTTCTTCCATCAAGCTACTGTCATTAGAAGAAATAAAAATAGAATACAAGCTCTTCAAGATGACAATCATATTTGGGTTTATGAAGATGATAAATTAAAAATGTTAATGCTGAATTTCTTCAAAGATCTTCTATCAGAGAATTCTATCAGAAGTACCATACCTTTGGAGGATAATTACTTCCCTAGACTTAATTTTGAGGTTCTTTCTAATCTGTCTTCTATTGCTTCTAATGATGATATAAAATCTGCTTTATTCAGTATAGGGAACTTTAAGGCTCCTGGGCCTGATGGTATTCATGCCTTATTCTTTAAAAGTCAATGGGAGATCTTGGAGCCTCAAATTGTCTCTCATTCATCAGGTGTGGTCTAATCCTCATTTAATTGCTGATATCAATCAGACTTCAATTTCTATAATTCCTAAAATTGAATCTCCTATTAATGCATCTCAATTTCGTCCTATTTCTCTTTGTAATGTTAGTTACAAAATTGTATCTAAATTGATTGCTAATAGGCTTTGTAATATTATGCCTTCTATTATTGGTCCTAACCAATGTTCTTTTGTTAAGGGAAGGTAAGGTATTGATAATGTAATTGTTCTTCAAGAACTTGTGCATTCCCTTAGATACATAAGTGGAAAAAAAGGGTATATGATCCTTAAAATTGATATGGCTAAGGCTTATGATAGAATGAAGTGGTCTTTTGTCATTGACTCCATTAACAAGGTTGGTTTGCCTAATCATTTAATTGAAATTATTACTCAATGTATTACATCTGCTAAGACTTATATTAACTGGAATGGATCTTAGTCTGAATCTTTTCAACCCTCTCGTGGCTTGAGGCAGGGTGATCCTATATCACCTTACCTATTTGTCATTTGTATGGAAAGGTTACATCATTTAATATCTAATATGGTCATTGCTGGCTCTTGGAAAGGTTTTTCTTTTGGCAGGAATGGTCCAATTGTGTCTCACCTTCTATTTGCTGATGATAGAATCTTGATTGCTGAAGCAAACATGGACCAAGCAAGAGTAATTAATTCTGTTCTAGAAGTTTTCTGTGAGGAGTCCGGGCAGTTGGTGAATAGAGATAAATCAAAGATCTTCTTTTCCCAGAATACCAATCAAGTTGCTGTTACGAAGATTTCCTCTTTTCTGTCGATGGATCATACAGAAAATATGGGAAATTACCTTGGTTTTCCAGTCGTGAATGGAAGAATAACTAGGGAAACATACTCTTCTGTCATTGATAAGGTTAAGCAAAAGCTTGCTGGATGGAAAGCAAATTCTCTCTCAATGGCTGGTCGAATTACTCTGGCTCAAGCTGCTGTTATGAGCATCCCTAATTATTTGATGCAAGCAACTGTTTTCCCAACAGAAGTTTATGAGGAAATTGAAAGACTTTGTAGGAACTTTATTTGGGGTTCTTCTTCAGAAAAGAAAAAATTACATCTCATTGGCTGATCTAAAATTTGTCAGCCTAAGAAAGATGGTGGCCTTGGTTTCAAGCCTCTCAAGATGGTAAATGAAGCATATATGATTAAACTTGGTTGGAGGATGGTTAGTCAGCCTCACCTCCTTTGGGTCAGAACTATGAAAGCTAAATACAAATGTGGAGATTAACCAATGCCAAAAGTTAATCCTTATTATAGAGAGTCCAGCCTTTGGAAAGGGATTACTAAATCCTGGAGATATGTCCAATCTGGGATAATTTGGAATATTGGAAATGGTTTATCTACTAATTTCTGGTCAGATTCTTTTATTCATGGTTTGGGGCCCCTTTCTAATCATATCATCAATCCTATTCTTGAGATCCTAGTTAATGCTAAAGTTGTTGATCTGGTCACTAATGGAGTTTGGAATCTTCAAGTAATTCAAGATTTATTACCTGCTGAAATAATTGAAAAGTTGCATGTTGTTGCTCCTCCAAGGGAGATTCCTATGATGGGGATTTTCATATGAAAGATATTTATGCTAATCTTGCTGCTGCTAATACTGATTCTCCAGATGAAGAATTGTGTAAATCTGTTTGGAAATGGCAAGAACCCCTAGAATACAATGCTTCATGTGGAAATGTATTCATGGTAAACTATCTACCAATGAAGAGAGACTTGGCAGAGGAATTGCACAAGATTCTATTTGAGAGATTGCCCTGCAGTTATGGAGTTGTGGAACTCTATCATTCATGAAGACCAATGGGCTCAGTTCTTTAGCCTTGGTTTGAGCAGCTGGTTGAGGTTTAACTTCTCTAATGATCCATCAAAATATCAAACTAGTTTTCAGTGGGCACATTTGTTCCCTATATTTTTATGGATGATTTGGAATGACAGAAATAACTTTGTTTTTAACCAGAAAACAGATCTATCATTTCTTATTCCAAAAGCTATTGCCTATGCTGAGGTCTCAAGGAGCTTGTCAGTTAACTCAAATCTTATGGCCTATAAACATGAAGTTAATATTAGTTGGAGCCCCCTCCTACTGGTTTTGTCAAGCTGAATGTTGATGGTTCAATGCATGGTCAGATGCAAAAAGCTGCCGGAGGTGGTTTAATTCGGGATGATATTGGTAATTACATCACTGGTTTTACAGCTAATGTGGGGAATTGCCCTGCTCTTCAGGCTGAACTTTGGGCTTTGTTATACGGAATCCGTTTAGCAAAGGATTCTAATTTTCATCACATTATTGTAGAGCTGGATTCTAAGACAGCTCTTGAGCTTGTTAGAGATGGTGTTCCTCATTCACATCATTCTTTTAGTATTATTAGAGACATTAGAGAGGCCTTAGCTTGGGATTGGAATATTTCCATTTGTCATACATATAGAGAGGGGAATAGGGCTGCTGATCATCTTGCTAATATGGGGCACCTTTTCTCCCTGGGTTGTCATAGCCTCCCTTAGTGTCCCAGTTCGTTAGTTGATATCATTAGGGATGATTGTAGAGGTGTAGCTTTGCCTCATTTTGTTAGGTAGTTTGTTTTTTCCTTGGGCTTTTTGCCCCTCCATTTATCAAAAAAAAAATGAAAATGAAAATCAAATACTGACCCCATTTAAAAATTTATTTAATAAATATTCATCACATGAAAATTTATATTATAAAAACATGTATATAACTTTTTATAAACTCATCTAAGGAATTTCTTAAAATAAATTCAAAAGAATTTTAATAAATAAGTAATTTTATTTTTATATATTAACCAAATATCTAATTATGTAATTATAAGGTAAGATGAACCCAAATAAACTTCGGAAAAGATCTTCTAAAAGCCTAATCCTCAATAATAATTATTGTTTTTAAATTAAAAATTCACTATTTGCTAAAATTAATTATCTTTTTTTGGTAAAAGCTAAAATTAATTATCTGTTAAGTTAAAGGTTAATTGTAAAAGCTATTAGTGCTCTTTCATCTCTCCCGTTGGCTAAAGGCATCTACATTAGTATTTTATAATCTTTTACACCTCGATATAATATTATACGGAATTTAAATATAAATAAAAATAACTAAATTCACATTTATTAAAAAAAGTTAATTAAATTCATTTAATTTTCTTGATATCATCTAAAAAGTAGTATTGCATCACCTAAATTATCTTACATTCAATTTTATTGAAACTTATTTTAAGTGAACATACTCTCTTTCCATTTACATATGATTCAATAAATAGAGTGGTTAAAAAATAAAATCTGAATTAAATAAAAAATAATTTGGAATGATATCATTGGATATGGTGAAATTAGTTAAATTTTGTTTATATTTTAGTTCACCATAGGTGAGTGTTTTTTCTTAAAATTAAATCATGAGGGAGTATTTTTTTTATTTTAAGTAAGTCAAACAATTTTTTTCTTCCAACCTAATAGTACTAATATTTTTTAAATAGATTCAGTAATGGGTGCTTCTAGGGTGTGTCACCCACATGGGTGACACACCGATGTGTCACCCACATGGGTGACACACCGATGTGTCACTTTTTTTTCAGGTTATAGCAGGTTAGTTAACCTGTTAGAATAAAATAATAAACAACGATATTTTCTTGTTGGACCAAAAATAATAACACCGTTAATGGATACTTCAAACCAAAAATCGATAAACAATGGTACTGTCTTGCTGGACGATCTTCTTCGCACCATTTGGTCCATTTCGTTCGTTCGGTTGCTAGACCACTAATGAAGGTTGCCAACAGATGACAGTTTAAAATTTCACAAGAGGGGTACTGATATGAATCCAAGGGGGGTGGATTCGTTTTACGGATCTATCTAGGTTGGAATGCTCATAAGTAAGAAAATTGGGGAAATTGTTAAACAAGAAAAATGCGTTAATGGAGAAGGCAGAAGATGGAATGGAAAAATGATAGACGTCACACTTCCAAGGATGGAAGATAAGCCTAAGAGTTATACACACAAAGGGATGAAGGACCTTTGATAAAACTCAATTCTTGAATTAACAAGAAAATTAGAGAAACACTCTCCAATATGAAATAAAATTCTGATTCAAACATGTCTTTCTTGCATGCATACATGAATATTTATAGCCCATGCAAACCATGCAAGGACCCTTACAATCAGCTATATAGCCGCCCATAAAGCTTACATAAACGCCTCTCCCATTCATTTTCCATGCAGCCTCTTTAATTCCTACTAATATCTATTAATTTGGGAAATGAAAAACTAACAAAAATTAGCCTACAAAATTTTGCATGTGGCCGCAACATTTACAAGTCTTTTAGTAACAACCAACAAAGGATTGAAGTTATATAATTCAGCCATCAATTGGCCGCCCTTAGGAGAAACATAACAACTCCAATATTGAATTGTGGCTGCTCCATTCAATGTATAACCGCTGCATTGCAATGCTTGTCTCTCCCTTTCAATTTGTAACAAATCTCTTCTTGATGGTTGTAATTTCTTTGTCCCCTTGCATTGATTCAGCCGCAACAATTTTTGTAACTGTCTAGACAAAATAAGTCAGCCAAATAACTCCAAGTTGGCGGCCACATGTAGCTTCTTGTATAACCTTCTTATGCCTGGTTGGATTCACATCATACCCTCCTTCTTCGAGAAGATTCATCCCGAATCTTAAAGCTTTATTTATTTTCTTAATTTAATTCACTAACTATTGTAGAAACTTAAAAGCTTCCTCCTGGATCAAATACAACTTGAATAAATTCAGATTTGTTCCTTACCAATGGTTGCAATCCGTGGAGCACCTCTGTTGTCAACACTCCCTCTCCTTCCTGGAAGCAATAATGATTACCAATACACAAAGAATAATAAGTATGCAAAATTTCTTTGTGAAGCACATATGATTCAGCCCCAAAATGTTTATGAAAATGTGCAGCTTGGATACTATTCATGAAAACAAATAACTCCATGTGTTGGTTTTCATCATCCTCAAGAGGTTGTGTTTCAACATCGGGCTGGATGTACAAAGGAGCACTTGGAACAATATCAACAAGCTTCCTCTTCAAACATAGGGGTTGGTGTATTGCATTCACATGCCCATCCTCTTGTTCCTAGGGGTGTTCAAGACCCGGTCCGTCCCTTTGACCCGTCCCAACCCGTTCTACTCGGGCCGGGTCTGTTCTTGTCTTACAAGAAAGAATAAAACCAGATCGGGTCTCATTTTTTGACCCGACATCGGGTTGAGGACGGGTTCGGGTTAACCTTCGGGTTACCCGACCCGTCCTTTATATATAAATATAATATTTATTACTTTTGATTTTCTATTATGTAAAGTACTGACCTTATTTTTTTCATTTTAGATGGGGCTTTTGAGTCTAAGTTTCCTCTATTTAACTTTAAAAATACATTCTATACATAAAATTATATAGTGATATAATGTTATTCTTGGTTTAGTAATGTCCCAAACTTTAAAAAAGAAAAAAATATTGCATACATTAAGATATATTTAATTGTATGGACTATTTTCTTTTGAACATTGTTATACGATCATTTCATGATTATATTTAGCTTATATATCGGGCCAACCCGGTCCTGTCCTACTCAGACCCGGTCTTACGTAGACCCGCATATCATCGGGTCTATGGACGGGTTCGAGTCCATAAAATTGGCCCGGTCAAGAAATAGGGCCGAGTTAGGGACAGGTAAAACCCGTGCCAACCCATCCCATGAACACCCCTACTTGTTCCTGTAATTTAACATCACAAACAGTAGAAGAATAATCGTTAACAAATAAAATTTCCTCGCTCTTTTTCTATTTCTTCTCTCCGTTTTTCTTCTCTTTCTTTTTCTTCTTTTTCTCTCATTTTTTCTTCACTCTCTCTTGCTTATTTTTCTCGCCTTTCTTTTTCTATTTTTATTTTCAATGTCAGCTGATCAGCACATACAACGTCGGATGATAGACATATCAAATTAATCCTTCGTCCACCATGCACAAAAGAAATAGAAGGCCTATCAGGATTTATACTTTTATTGTACAACCATGATCTCCCTAATAGCATATGGCATGTCTCCATGGGTGCAATATCACAAAGAACTTCGTCTTCATATTTCCCAATAGAGAATTAAATCGTTGCTTGTCCATTTGCAGTAGGTAGGTGTAACTTCTCAACCACCCTGCTGCTCACAACATTTCTAAAATTGAATTGATTTACTGCAACCAAGAACAAATGACCTTCGAAGGAACACCTGGTATAGTAAATTTCCATCGCCATTCCAAACCCAGAGCCAAAGCTTTGATACCAAATGATATGAATCCAGGGGGGGTGGATTCTTTTTACAGATCTATCTAGGTTGGAATGCTCATAAGTAAGAAAATTGGGGAAATTGTTAAACAAGAAAAATGCGTGAATGGAGAAGGCAGAAGATGGAATGGAAAAATGATAGACGTCACACTTCCAAGAATGGAAGATAAGCCTAAGAGTTATACACACAAAGGGATGAAGGACCTTTGATAAAACTCAATTCTTGAATTAACAAGAAAATTAGAGAAACACTCTCCAATATGAAATAAAATTCTGATTCAAACTTGTCTTTCTTGCATGCATGTACATGAATATTTATAGCCCATGCAAACCATGCAAGGACCCTTACAATCAGCTATATAGCCGCCCACAAAGCTTACATAAACGCCTCTCCCATTCATTTTCCATGCAGCCTCTTTAATTCCTACTAATATCTATTAATTTGGGAAATGAAAAACTAACAAAAATTAGCCTGCAAAATTCTGCATGTGGCCGCAACATTTACAAGTCTTTTAGTAACAACCAACAAAGGATTAAAGTTACATAATTCAACCATCAATTGGCCGCCCCTTAGGAGAAACATAACAACTCCAATATTGAATTGTGGCTGCTTCATTCAATGTATAACCGCTGCATTGCAATGCTTGTCTCCCCCTTCAATTTGTAACAAATCTCTTCTTGATGGTTGTAATTTCTTTGTCCCCTTGCATTGATTCAGCCACAACAATTTTTGTAACTGTCTAGACAAAATAAGTCAGCCAAATAACTCCAAGTTGGCGCCCACATGTAGCTTGTTGTATATCCTTCTTATGCCTGGTTGGATTCACATCAGGCACCTGAGCAATTTTTGCACAAACCGGTTTACCAAGTAGCAGGTAACACATCAGGGACGTTCATTAAAAAACAAATAAATCTAACGGCTCAGAGAAGGTGGAACACCGATGTGTCACCCTCCTAGACGTTGCCTTCAGTAATCTACCGTACTCAATATTTTGTCTCAAACATTCAATATTTTATTACATATATAAAATTCATTGGCCCAACAAAAGAGAAAAAACATTGGTTGCCTTGTAAAGCAATAATGAATTTTCTAGCCACATATGGGATGCTCTCTAATGGGTGTTTTTCCTTTGCATGAGTTACATGAATTTCTATCACATGAGAAATTCCTGTTGGAGATGACTAGTACATTTGGTGTCACTCACTAGAGCTTAGTTTTTTTTCTTTTTTTTTTCATCCCTTTATCTATTGGAGGGCAAAACATAACGACCCGGCTCAAACTCAACCAACCTGCTATCAAATTAAGCCAAATAGTCGGGTTCATATTGGTTTTTGGGTTTAAATGGCTGAAAAATAGGAATAAAATGGTTTCTAACGATCAATTTTGGTTTTGTAAAATCTAAATCGTTAGAGCATTTTCAATGGTAGGTTGCTTAAGAGTTGCTTAAGAGTTGCTTAAAAGATTATTATATATTATTTTTGTGGGTCATACATGCACACATTATCTCTTTTTACTTTTTAAGCAACTCTTACAATTTAAGCAACTCTACGCTCCAATAGAGCAACTCTACAAGAACTCCAAAATGGACCCCACAAGCTACCCCACCTTTATTATTTTAATATTAAGTTCAACTTAAAATATTATTTATTTTTTCTAAATAAAATTTAAACGTAAATAATTATAGATTAATTTTCTTAAAATAATTTTAAGGTAATTAAATAAAAAATAATTTTCTAAATAAATTTTAATGGTAATTGTTTAAATACTATTATATTAATATATTATAAATACGTTAAGATCTGACCCTTACACTAATCATTTCAATCTTCTCCACCCATCAGCACCATCTCACACAGATCACAATCATTACCGTCCATTTGAATTTTACTTTTTTTTTCCTTTCCAAAAATCAGATCCCCCCTAAACACACACACGGTTCACATCCCTTCATTTCGCAACCACACACTCTTCTCTCTTCTCTCTTCAGTTTGCAATCATACTCGGTTCTATCTTCTCTCTTCACAAGACCAGAAATCTGAACCAGCCCCCATGCGCTCTCTTCTTCTTAAGCCTACACAACAACTCCCTCTTCTCTTCCACACAACAACTCTCTCTTCTCTTCCACACACACACAACTCTCTCTTCTCTTCTCCACCCACACACACCTTTTCTGTTGGGTTATTTTCTGCTTCTCGTCCGGAGAAGGATGATGATGTGCGGAGAAGTACGACGCTGTGCGGAGAAGGACGACACCAAAGCGGGCTCTTCCTTTCAGATGCAGTCTCCTGCGGATCGGAGAAGGACGACGTCGTGAGCCTACAGATCGGAGACGGACAACGCCATGAGGACGGAGATCGGAGAAGAGGAATGCAAAACGTTTTCTACCTGTAGATCGGAGCCCATCAACGCCTTCTGCTGCAGATCGGAGCAGATTGCGCCACCGCCGGAGAAGATCGATGAAGAACAACGATGATTTGCCCCCTTTTTTGATTTTTTTTTTCAGTTTGTTCTTCCCCTAGAAACTTCCACTCTCTGTGTTGATTTCCCCCCATTTCTTCTCTCAAATTTGGTGTTTTTATCTGTTGAGATTTACAGTGGAACCTCATCTATTCATCACAAAGCATCTGCTTCGTTCTCTTAATTTTTTTTTTTCTGTTTTTCAGATTTTTTTTTCTGATTTCCAGTGATAAATTGGTACTGTAATTTTTGTTTAATGGTTCTGTAATTTTCACATTTATTTCAGTTAATTGGTTTTGTAAATCTACATATTTTTTCCTATTTATTGGTCCTGTAAATTTATTAACTGGTTCTGTTTATTGGTTTTGTATACGCATTAAATTTATGTAATTTTTTTATGTTCATGTATCAACTGTATGCTGTCTTCTGAGCCATATTCAGTTTCATCTCAATATTTATATTCGGATTTAATATGAAGACCCGTAATTTACGAATGCTTCCACAAGCATTTCTCTCTCCTCAAATTCTTAGCAAGGAGTCCACGTAGATGTGCTCCAACGGTGTCCCAGTTTCTTCCCACAGTTCTTAAAAATAAGAACTTAAGAAGCAACCCGCGTTGGAGTTGCTCTTAGTGACCAAAACCGACTGATTAAATTTTATTTTCGGAAACAAACCAGTTGTTCACACGTGATCTTATGTGTCCCTCTTACTCACTTAAATCTCCATTCTCCAGATTGCACCACATCATCAATCAATGTCCTTTGTTTATTCCTAGTTGCCAATTTTCAATTTTGTGATTTCAAATTTCTTTTAACGTTAACTTATTATTTGTCGTAATTTGCGTTGTGACCCACTCCCACTCCCACTCACTCTGAAACCCTAACTGCCCCTTCCTCTCAGTCTCTCACTCTCAACTCAGTCAGAATACTCGGCCCCTTTCTCTCTCAGTTTGTCATGATTACCTATCTCCCTCTCCCTATTCTCTCATCTTATCTTTCTGTTTTAGTGTTTTCAGAGACTCAATTGATCCCACCGTTCTTTTTCTCTCTCAATTCCCACTCTGTCTCTCTTTCTCTCGTCTCTTTATCATATCGATTCCAAGCACGATGACACTTTACTCCTTCCTTCTTCACTGCTCCGTCACGGCTAGAGTTGGCAAAATGGGCTACCCTAATTCGGCCCGACCCGGAGTGAGTAACAAGCTTTTGCAAGTTGGGCTAAATTAACTGGAAAAATTTTGGTCCTATAAAATTAAAGCCCGAGTCTGCCCTTGTGCGGGTAGTGACTTGTGCAGGTTAGCCCATTTAAAACCTAATTTATTAAAAAAATGTGGCTCATGAAAATTTATAAAGAATTACAGTTTTACAAAACTAAAAAAAATACAATATAGTTATCAAAAACATTAAAAAAAATTTATATATATTTTACAATTAGAAAAAATTAGATTTTTATCTCCGGACAATAATCCAAAAGCAAGAAAAGGTACCTCTTGTATCTCTGTTTGATTTTGGTTTCTCCTTTTCTATGGTTGATCTATTCTAGAATGGAGAATAAAACCATTTCCCGGTAAATCTACAATACACATAAAAAAATATTAATTATGAAAATTTTTTTTATACATGTAAGGAAAGAAATATGAAATAAACTTAACTACATGAAAAAGATCATGGAAGGATCACATTGTGACATATGAGTAAAACTTCAAAAGAGTGTAAAACACAAATTGGAAATCATGTATTAGCAAGGGAAAGAGAAAAGCAAAAAAGACAGGTTTGTCCGATTTCTGATATGGTGTAAGCGACTTAATGTGCGTGCGTCTAAGAGTTTTTTCACATATATACAGGTATCCTGAATGAAGTTGTGACTTCAATCACAAGAAGGGGGGTTGAATTGTGATTGAATAAAATTTCTGCAATTTCTTTGTATACTTTTTCTGCTCAAGGACTTGCCTTGGCTTAGTATAAAAAAAAAACTCACAGAAGGTAATAGTTAGTTAATTTTAATTTTGCAGAAGATATATAAGTATGTTATGGCAATAATAATAGTAAAGAGAGAGTAAAGAAGATGTCACACAGAAATTTTATACTGGTTCACCTCTTCCAACCTGAGGCTACGTCCAGTCCCTACACCTGTAGAATTTTCTCACTCTTGTAATCAAATTACAATCTTCTTGGGTAACCTTACCACTAGTATTCTTTACCTGCCTCTTCAAGCTAACAATAACCTAACAAACTCATATTTTCCATTGAATACTTACTGCAGAACCTTCTGCAGAAGATTCAGTCCCCATAATACTGCAAGTACCTTCTGCAGATTCTGTAAAACAACTGAGATCACCAAATCTCAGTAAACCTCATTGAAAACTCTTTCTCTTGCTGCTCAGAAGAAGGATATGCACCTGCACACCTCTCTTGACACTTTTACAATGAAAATAAGAAAGAATAAGAACATACAAGGCTCAAATCAATACAATCTTTGCACAGCAGAAGCAAAATGATGGGCCAAGACTCTCTCCAAGGCTTTTCAGACCAGAAATCACAGAAATGAAGGAGAGAGAAAATTTCCAGAAGATAGGAGAAGTGAAACTGCAGAATTTTATGTTTCTTCTGGAGTGAGGTGCCTTCAAAGTGAGGAGGAACTCTCCTTTTATAGAAGGCTGGAGTGAAAATAGCTGTTGGACATCCAGCTGGGTTCAAAGTCATGTCCCTATCTCAGCTGCAGCATGTGCAGCTTTACAGCTGTCAGTTTGACCAGCTCTTCCTTCTGCAAAGTATCTTCTGCAGGTTGTTTTTGGGCTATTTCTCAAAGCTTTTCTTCTATAGGCATGATAAAATCTTCCAGTATAATATTTTCATTTATTTTAGAGTCAGCTGGCCTACTGAAATTATGAGAAGATGATAAGAAGAAGACTTATTTGAATTTTGCATTATTTGCACCTTCTACAACAATTCTTTTCTTCTGCAGTATATCTGGAATTGCATTCTTCTTGTAGATCTTCTTGAGATCCATTATTTGCTTGATGGAGAACATCTTTAGGTATGTTCTGCAACTGTGACCTTAGAAGGTGAAAGGATCATTTTGTCCTATATGTTCTGTTCTGTTTCTTCTGCAGAATTAATGGCTTCAGGTTCTTTTCCACAAATAGCTCCTGTCTTCTGACCATCCTATTTAACTTTAGTGAGGATGATTTAAATATGTCTTGATGCTTGGAAACCAGGGATATACTTCTTTTCCATTTATAAGAATGAATCTTCCTTCTAAAGGAACTTTGTCATGTTCTCTTCTTGTGAGGGGTTCATTCTTATCTTCTGGAGAGTTTATTGGACTATAAAGTATCCTTCTCTTGATTTTTCAGTATGCATTGTGTTTCTTTTTCACTGATTTTTCATTCTTGTCAAATCTGAGACTTATCTTCTTAAATGAGTGGAATTCATTCATTTCTCCTGCTGCTGAGATGCATCTTCTGCAGAAGCTTTCCTATATCTTCTGAACACTTACTCAAACAAAATCATTAGTCCTTAAAGCTCAGAATTATTCCAAGTAAACCTTGATTGGTTGTCATTATTAAAACACTTTTAAGGGATTCTTGGACCTTACAATCTCCCCCTTTTGATGATGACAACCTATCAAGTTTTACATTGTTATAATTCTGAAAAAAAAAAATACTCCCCTTGAATGTATGCAGGTATCTTTGAGGGATATGATTGATTTATCCTTTCTTTCATGATATTCAATTTACTGTTGATTGTATGGCTGAGAATGTTAGTTTAAAAAATGCACATTTTAATTGAAGAATGTATTAACAGAATTGTGGTGCATAATTTTCCTGTTATATCTTATTGTTACACATCTTTTAATTTATTAATCATGAAACACTCATAGTAGCAAGAGAAAGCACAATTCAATTGAGCATCAAAAGAAAATTCCATTAATCACATTAAACAAGACAAGGATCATTCAATAGTCATTCCAGAAACAAGAGTCATAATCAATGTCATACATAAAGTAAGCTAAACTGAAATTGATTTCTCCTAACAGATTCCTAAGACATAACAATGTCAAACAACCTACTACTCCTACTACTTCTCCCCCTTTGTCATCTATCAAAAAGAAACTAATATGGCCTAGGAGAAGCAGAATCATCATCTTCTTCTACTTGGAGGGTGAAGAATGATCAGAAGATGATGAGGTAGTTGGTTGGAGGATATTCTGAGGAGGCTGGTATTGATTGAAAGGCATCTGTGGTGCTTGAGGAGCTATGACAGGCAGAACAAAGGTATTGAACCAAAATTGGTGCTGTGTAAACTTCTTTATCATCTCATTTACTGAATTTTGCAGGATATTGACGTTGGAGAATAATTTTTTTATATCTGCCTTAATCTTCCTCACTTGTCTTTTAATGGATTGAGAAGAGGAAGGCTCAGATTTTTCAGTGGGAGCAACAACTTCATCCTTCTGCAGAGGCTCAGAAGGAATTTCTTCCCTTTCAGCACTTAGTTGCTGGAGAAATGTTTCCATGGATGAGAGATGGGTAGACACAGCAGGAATATTATCTTTGAGAGGTTGAGCTGCAAGAATAGAGGAATCAAGAATTGGGGATGTAAGAAATTGATTTACAAAATTAGTCCCAAAAGTGCTTGCAGAAGGAGCTGATTGGTTTTCTTCCTTCTGCACAATTTCTTTAGCAATCCCTTCTTCTTGAGAAGCTACAATAGCATTGGGAGACTGATGTTGAATAATTGGAGAGACAAGCTGAGTTGTGGAAAGCATGGCCAGGGTGTTCACTACTAACCCTTCTGCAGAAGCAAGTGATGTTTCCCTATCTCCTTCTGCAGATTGAACTTTTTTGGAAACAGTTTGCAATGGAGAAACAGTTTCTTCTTCTTCAAAAGGTAATGGTTCTTTTACTTCAATGAGGATGGAGGAGTGAGACATTCTGGAACATCTCTCTCAACTCCAGAAGAAGAAGTTTTCTGAACTTTGCTTGGCTCTCCTTCTCCAGAAGGTGTAGTCAAACCCTTCCTTTTTCTGGAGAAGGTATTTAGTTTCTCTTTCTTCTTCTTAGTCCTTGGAGCCTTTGCTTCTTTTGAAGCTTCTTCTGCTTCACTACTACTAGAGAATAATTCAGAGGGTGTGAGGTGTATAAGTTTCATCTTTTTGATGTTGCTTCTATCAAAGAAGGTACAACTATCTTCACTTTCCTCATTCTCAAGAGGCACATTGTACAATTTGAAAATTTTGGTCAGAAGCATGCCATATGGTAGGCTGGCATAGGCTCTCTGTGGATTGGCTGAATAAATCACGCTTCTAAGAAGCAAATAGGACAGAGAAATAGGTTTTCCACTCAGCAGATGGTACAGAACCAGCAGGTCTTGGTCTGTAACCTTCTCTAGAGTGCCAGCTCTAGGAAGAATGGAATAACAACACATTTTGTGGAATAACCTGCAGATGGGAATGAGTTTACTTGAAACAAGGGGTAGGCCAGGTTGGCTGAGGACTTTTCTTGTTACTTCTTCTTTGGTTATGCTTGCAGAAGCATACCAATTGTCTTCATATAAGTGGTTTTCACATGCAGGAAGATTTAGAACTTCTTCAATGATGCTTGGTGTGAGGAAAATGGTTGAGCCCTTAATATCAGCAACCAGTGAGTTTCCATCACTTCTATAGTTGCTTGCAGTAGCATAGAATGCTTTTATCAATCTTGGATAGATAGGCTCCCTGATAAGAAGGAAATCCCCCCAACCTTGCTTCTGGAGGAAATGTCCAACTTCCCATCCTGCCTTTCTGATTTCTCTTAGCAAGAATATCCTCCCAGGAATCACACTCTTCCATTCCCATTTTTCAGAGAATACCCTAAGCATATCTGAATCTTGAAACAAGTCAAGGTTGCTATCTTCTGTGCCCTCAGAAGGATCACTTTCCTCCTTGCTATCTTCTTCTGAAGCATTTTCTACACCTTCTGGACTAACCTGAGAACTGAAATTTTGACTAGCAATGGGAGAGGCAGGTTGAGGTGGAGAATAAATCCCAATGGGATTGTTTGGATCATTTCCAATTGTATGGAAGGAGGTTTTAAGCCTATCAGATTTTCTAACTCTAAAAATAGGGGTATCAGTAGGAGGAGCATTTGAGAAGGAAGGTGCTGAGACAGACTGGGGTTCAGTAGAGGCTGGAGAAGGTTCAACTGGTGTTGGTTCAGCTGGTGCTGAAATAGTTGCTTCAACTAATGGTTCTACTGGAGTTGATTCTGCCATAGGAGGTTCAGTTGATAGAGGTTGAACTAGTAGGGGTTCAGAATATGGAACTATTTCCATTCCAGTATTTTCATATTCCTCTTGGCTTCCATTATTTGAGAGAGGAGAGGAAGTGGAGACATTTTTGCAAGCAATTGCTTTCATCCTCATTTTGACTTTTGAGCAGAAAACAGTGTATGGGAGAAAGAGAGTGCAGTTTGTTTTTGGAGTTCAGAGAGGGTTTAGAAATGATGAATTCCTTAGCTGAAATATAGTGCCTTTAACTAGCCATTTGATAGAGATAAAAGGCTTGATCGTGGGAGGGAAAGGGAGAGAGAATAACACGTTTTTTGAAGCTTGGTTGTTGCAAATGGTAACATTGCTTTCAATTACCTCATTAGTGCAACTATCTTCATTTTTAAAATAGAAAGGCAAAAGGTTTCTTCAGATTAACTTGCACTTAGCAAGCCAAGCACCCTGCAACCTGTGCCATGTCCTTTTCAAGGTTGACCTAGGAGAGAGAGAATTATGAGAGATTGACAGTGACCTTTCCTAGTACAGATTTTCAGGGATATTTAGAAAGGCTATGATGGTAGGTCAGATAAGGTTCATACCTTGAGAAGAACATTCTTCTTCTTGTAGTAGAAGGAAGATGTTCTGCACATTGTTGCAGAAGGAACAACTTTATCCTAAGGCTATACCTTCTGCAGAAGGTATAAATACCTTCTGTGTACATAGCAGAATTAAAAATTCAAACAAGGATAACACAATCAATCATTGCATTCAAGAGCATTTAATTTAATAATCTGCACATGTTTAATTTCTCTCTAATAAACACAAACCTATCTTCTACAAGTGGTTTGGTGAAAATGTCAGCAACTTGAAGCTTAGTTTCTATGAATTTAAGTTCAATTTCATTTTTCTGAACATGATCCCTAATAAAATGATGCTTTATATCAATATGTTTAGACCTAGAGTGTTGTATAGGATTCTTGGACAAGTTTATGGCACTTGTTTTGTCACAGAATATAGGGATTTTTGTGTACCTTAAGCAATAGTCCTCCATTTGATGCTTTATCCATAACATTTGAGAACAGCAGCTTGCAGCAGATACATATTCTGCTTCTGCAGTAGATAAAGCTATGGTAGGTTGCTTCTAACAGGACCAAGATACCAATGCTTCTCGAAGAAATTGGCAGCCACCACTTGTGCTCTTTCTATCTATTCTATCTCCAGCATAATCAGCATCACAATATCTTGTCAAGTCAAATTTTGTACCTTTCTTGTACCAAAGACCAATATCAGTGGTTCCAACAAGATATCTGAATATTCTTTTCACAGCAGCAACATGAGATTCTTTTGGAGAAGATTGAAATCTAGCACATAGTCCTACAGAAAATAGAATATCTGGTCTACTAGCAGTTAAATACAACAAGGACCCTATCATTCCCCTATACTCCTTCTCAGACACAGGTTTTCCATTTTCATCTAAGTCTAAAACTATAGAAGGATGCATGAGAGTTCCCATGAATTTTGATCCTTCCATTTTGTATCTTCTGAGAAGATCCTTGGTGTATTTTTCTTGGTAAATAAAAATTACAGATTCTTCTTGTTTTATTTGTAGTCCAAGAAAGTATTTAAGTTCTCCCATAAGACTCATTTCAAATTCCCCTTTCATTAGATTAGAAAAGTCTTGACACATTTTTATATTTGTGGATCCAAAGAAGATGTCATCAACATAAATTTTCATAATTAGTAGATCCTTCTTAATAGTTTTTTTTAAACAAAGTAGTGTCAATTTTTCCTCTAGAAAATTCATTGTTAAGAAGGAAACTGCTTAATCTTTCATACCAAGCTCTAGGAGCTTGTTTTAAACCATATAAAGCTTTAGTGAGTTTGAAAACATGATTTGGATGTTCTAGATTTTCAAAACCAAGGGGCTGGTGCACAAACACCTCCTCATTCAAGTAACCATTTAAAAATGCACTTTTAACATCCATTTGGTAAAGCTTGAAGTTTTTGTAAGCAGCAAAAGCAAGTAGGATTCTAATAGCTTCTAATCTAGCTACAGGTGCAAAAGTTTCATCAAAATCAATACCTTCTTGTTGGTTATACCCTTGAGCCACTAACCCTGCTTTGTTTCTGATTACATTACCTTCTTCATCCATTTTGTTTCTGAAAACCCATTTAGTGCCAATAATTGGGTGATCTTATGGAGAAAGTACTAGTGTCCACACCTTGTTCTTCTCAAATTGATCCAGTTCTTCTTTCATTGCTTCTACCCAAGATTCATCTTCTAGGGCTTCATTTACATTCTTTGGTTCAATTTGAGACAAGAATACTGAACTGTTCTCATTATTTCTGAGTTGTGATATGGGTCTGACTCCTTCTACAGTGCTTCCAATGATTTGTTCATAAGGAAGATTGGTGATTAGCTTCCAGCTCTTAGGAAGACTCTCTTTAGCTACACCAGTATCTTCTGCAGAACCTTCTGAAGGAATTTCCTGTTCTGATGTATCTTCTGTAGAAACACAGGGAAACACTAAGGGGGGGGTTGAATAGTGTTTCTTAATAATTTACAGAAGCTTTTCACAAACGATTAAGTTCAAAGTAGTTTCAGACAGTTTTAGAAAGCTGTCTGAAGTTAAGAAGACTTCTGAAAGTAATTTTAAATAGGTTTCCTTGCTTCTTTTAAAATTATTGAAACAATCTTCAATACCCTTGGGTTAGTATAAATAAATTTACAAGAGATAAGGGATAGAAGACTTAGCCAAGAAATTTATCCTGGTTCACCCACTAACACAGTGAGCTATGTCCAGTCCCAATGGCAAACAACCACTGGATTTCCACTATATGAATATTCAGATTACAGGCTCAAATATGAGTACAGTCTCTCCAGACACAACGAGTACAGTCTCTCCAGACACAACGAGTACAGTCTCTCCAGACACCACGAGTACAGTCTCTCCAGACACAACGAGTACAGTCTCTCCAGACACCATGAGTACAGTCTCTCCAGACACAACGAGTACAGTCTCTCCAGACACAACCAAGTATTCTTTTTCAGTCTAGCCTCTCCAGGCTCTTCAACTAAGTATTCTTTATCAGTCTAGCCTCTCCAGGCTCTTCAACTAAGTATTCTTTGTTTCAGACAAGCATCTCCAGGCTCAATATGCAGTATTACAACGAAATGTGTCTAAGCTTTTGAACTACACAAGTTTAAGCTTAAGCAGACACAGTGCACAATAATAACTGAGGTATACTCAGGATATACAGATGATGTGCAAAGAAGATGAATCAGAGAGTTTTATCAAAGTAAAGCTCTGCAGCGGAATATCTCTTAGGCTTTCTTGCAATAATTTCTCTATATGTCTCTCTGTCTTTGATGGTCTTCATGGAGGGGTATTTATACCCAATCTTCAATCCGTTGAAATACCACCGTTTAGAGATAGCATTAAATGCTATTTAATCCGTTGTGAGACATGCTTATGAGAGCTCTGATATTTCTGATACGGTACAAGGTTGCTCCTGCCATAAAGCCTGCTACATATGTTGCTGCAGAGGCTGCGTTGCAGAGATTTCCTCAGTGGTGTATGAAATTCAAAAATACCAGGAAAGGTCTCTGTGTTCCTTGCTATAAACGTGTTACATGCAGCAGAGGTTCAGAAAAGTCTTCACAAGCTTCAGCAAAGGGTGCCACGTCATTAATGAGACTTCAGACAGCTTCAACACTTCAGACGGGTAGTGCACTTCAGACGGCTTCAACGCTTCAGACGTGTTGAACCTTCAGAAGGCTTAACTCCTCAGACAGGTTGAAAGCACTTCACATAGTCTTTATATAAGCTTATAGTGGCTTGCTGAAATCATAGATAAATCATTAAAACATATATGTATCTATGATAAATATTTTAACTCAAATTTGTTAAGCATTAAAACTTGGGAATTGAGCTGTCTTAAACATCATATTTTCTCTTATGATATTTTTGAGACTCAACATTCTCCCCCTTTTTAATGATGACAAATTTGTTTAAAATACATAAATCTGAAAGGAGTTTTAAAGATAAAAGAATAGATAGCTCCCCCTCAGATGGTGATCTCTTAAACGTATTTACTCCCCCTGAGTCCTGTGATCACTTCAGATTCAGATTTTGTTAGTTTAATACTCCCCCTTTTGTCATCAATCAAAAGGGAATTCCAGAGCATAACAACAACAACAATCATAGCAAAATCATGAAATATGAAAGAAAACAGCAAACATAAACACAACATGATGTGAGACACTGATAGTATTAATCAAAATGTCAAAAAAAATTTATCACTTAGCAGAAATAAACATGAGACATGGCTACACATCACTGACTACCCATCCTTCCTCAGCAAAGCTTCTTTCATGAAGGAAATCAGCTCATCTTTGGCCTTGTCAATCTGAGAGATGAGAGCAGTCTTCATGTCCTCTTGGCCACTTCTAATCTGTTGTTGCTCTTGAAGAATCTTATCTTGTTTAGCAATGAGATCAGCATTCTTTTTCTCTAGCTTCTCTATCTTCAGCCTGAGCTTTCTGTTCTCTTCTTCAGGATCAGGTGGTGCTTCATAAAGAATAATCTGGATGTGTCTGCACACAAATCTCAGCACATCAAAACCTGGAAGCAAACCATACTCCTGTGGATGATACACTGGAAAGAAGAATGTTCCAATGGGACACATAATCTTCCAGTCTTCATGAAATGATTCAGACAGAGGTGGGAAATGGTCTCTGATGTAATGATATTTCACATTTATGAATTTCCCATGCCCTATGATAGAATCAGCATCTGGTCCAGTTGACCCAGAAGAGGATCCAGCATCCTCTCTGATCTTCCAGTAAGATGACCAGACTCTGTCTCTGAAACTGTGATCCATGCCTCCACCTTGTCTCTTGATCGTTGCTGGTAGCTCCTTCCATTCGCTTGGAGTCAGAGGCTTGAAGGGAACAGGATAGGCCTTAGGTTCCTTGAACTTATCAGCAGGGCCTTCCTTCAGAGGGTACCTAGGAACAATTCTATCAGGTTGCACTAGAATCTTGGTGGTTGGCCTGATGGAAAATGTTCTAGGGGGCCTGTATCCTCTCATGCCAACAGACTTCAGATAATCCCTTTCAAAGAGTTCACCTTCTGTGCATAGATGCCTGACAAAACACCAGTCTTCATTACTCATCTTCAGACAATCAGCATCAGAAAAGGGATCAAGTGGAGCCCACTTGTGAGCAGGTGGTACCACACCCTTTCTGATCTTCTCAAGTTGCCCTGAGTACATCTGATCTAAGCTTCCTTGATACTTTATTCTTTCAGCATCTGAAGTATGTTTGACTAGCCCATGGTGCAGAGAGATAGGGGGTGTATCTCTGAAATATTGCAGCTCTTCATAGAGGTTTGGAAACTTGGGAACCCTTTCCCTCTCAAAGAAAGGTCCTTCATACCTCTTATGGGGCACTTCAGCTTCTTCATCATACTGATGCTGAGTGAAAGGAAATGCATAAGGATCAAAAGTGGGTTCTGTGAAGAAATCCCTACTTTTAGGTCCTAGCCTAATGTGTTCAGGCAGCATGCTCCCTTTCCACACCTTTGAGCTTTCTCCTTGCTGAATCTCGACAATGAGATCTTCAGATTGTGTTGACTCTGAAGATGATGATGATGAAGATGGTGGTGATGATTGAGGTGATGATGGTGATGGTGATGCTGCTTCTTCTTCCTTCTCTATAGGTTGCCTTTCTTCTTCTTCTTTCTCCTCTTGTTTCTTTTCAGGTGAGGAAGGAGGTGATGGAGTCACATTGTCAAACCTCACCCTTGGTCTTTTCACAGGGGGTTTGACCTTCTCAGGTTCAGACACCTTCTCCCTTTCAGCTTGTTTTTCTTCTCTTTTCTTCTTGAAATAGAGGATTGGCCTTTACGAAGTTCTGGTACTTGCTAGCTTCATCCATAGCTTCCATTTGGCTAGCAATGCTCCTTGTAACCCTAGTAGTGGTTCAGGAGCTGTCTCAAGAATCTTGCTCTTGGTTCTCCTCCTTTGCTGAACCCTAGACCTCTTTCTCTTCTTATTACTTTGAGCCAAGGTAGCTTGCCTTTCATCTTCAGCTACGGCTAGCTGAGAGGCCACAGCGATAGCATAGTCTGTCTTCTCTTGCTCAAGCCTTCATATCCAATTCTTCTTGTTCTAAGGCAGTAGCTATGGCTGCCACTTGAATCAATTCTGGATCAGAGGGGCAAGCTGCCAAAGGTGAAGCTGCTACAAGCTTCAAGATCAGCAAGGTTAGCAATCTCTTCCTCATGAGCCTTTCCTTCTATGTCAGAAGTAGGCTTAAGAGGTTTTGCGCCTTCAGAACCCTGACCCACTATTTCAAATGGCTTTTGCAAAGCCTTCTGAACAGGTTCAGATGCCTGAGTGTGCAGAGTAGAGGCTGCTGAAGATACCTTTGCTGCACTCCTCACAGGGAGCTTCTTCAGCTTAGGTTGAGGGGATGGTTTGGAGGCCTTGAACTCTCCTTTTCTGATGTCCCCTTGAAGCTCTTGTTCAAGAATCTCTATTGTGCTTCCTCTTCTTGAGGCCTTCTCCATGAGGACACTCTCCTTCAGAGTAGGAGATGGAGGTCTTGGAGTGAGAGGGTTCTTCAGGTTCATGCTCTTTAGATTCGACTCACCAAAGAATGCGGGTGACTTGTGATCAAACAGTCTTTCAATAGGTACTTTAAAGTGCAAGAGTACCTTTGTAATGAGAGTGTTGTGAGGTAGATTTGCACCAGAGTCTCTAATCTTCTTCTGCATGTGGAACATGATGATGCTGGGAAGATTGACTTTCTTCTTCTGCAGCAAGTGAATCATGCAGAATCTCTCCAATTCAGACACGTGGTTTCTGCTTCCACTCTTAGGGATTATGGAGCACCCTAAGATGGAGTGAAGTACTCTGACCTTATCCAGCAAGAACTTAGAATCAGGAGTCTTGGGTTCTTCTGTACCATACAACATCTTTGTGTACTTCTTTTGCCCACCATTCCTCAACTCCCATCCAGGAGTAAAGGTTTCTCCTTCAGCCTTGACCTTGGCGATGGTGGAGAGAATCCCTTCATCAACAAAAACAGGGACTCCTAGAACAGTAGCCTTGATGCTTTCATATACTCCCTTGGAGTTAGGGATTCCTCTAGCTGAAGCCCAGAAATCTATGACACTCTGCTCGTGCCATGAACAGTAGATGTTGTCAAAGAATGGAGTCCAGCCAGCAGCATCAAATTCCTCAACCAAATCCATACCAAGATTTCGAAGCTCTTCAAGGTCCACACCTTTCGATCTGACCACATTTCCACCGGAACTGGAAGACTTCTTTGGTGCCATTGATGAGTTGCAGAAAAACTTGAGAGAAAACGGTTGCTAGAGAGAAGAAGAAGTTCAAACAGTGCTGAGAGAAAATGTAAGACTTCCTCGACACTCTTACTCCTGCATTTATAGACCCACGATGCAATGATGGTCTGTACCGGCTGCGCGGACATTGGGTATCGTGCGAAGTGGAAGAGACAAAATAAATGGAATTCAACCGTCTCAGATAGCCACGTCAGCAAGTCATTTCAGACAAGTGAGAAATTTCAGACACACATATAAAATTTCAGAAACCCTAGAATTTCAGACATGTCACAATTTCAGACACCCTGGAATTTCAGATGCTCTTAACATATCAGACACAATCAATTATTAGAAAATGCATGTATGTTCAAATTATTGCGTATGAACTTAAATCTATCTTCAGTCAGGGGTTTTGTGAATATATCTGCCCATTGATGCTCTGTGTCAATGAACTGAATATCAAAAACACCTTTCTGAACATAGTCTCTAATAAAATGATGCTTGATTTCTATATGCTTAGGCCCTAGAATGTTGGATAGGATTTTTAGATAAATTAATTGCACTTGTATTATCACACAAAACAGGTATAGCAGAGATAGGAATATTAAAGTCCTCAAGCTGATACTTCACCCATAGCAGTTGTGAACAACAACTGGCTGCTGAGATGTATTCTGCTTCTGCTGTTGATAATGCAATGGTGCTTTGCCTTTTGCTTGACCAGCTGATCATGTTATTTCCAAAGAAATGACATCCTCCACTGGTGCTCTTTCTTTCTATTCTATCTCCAGCAAAGTCAGCATCACAGTATCCTATTAACCTGCAATCCTTGTCTTTCTTATAGCATAGACCAAGATTAGTAGTGCCTTTAAGATATCTAAAAATTCTCTTAACAGCTTTGTAATGAGTAGTTCTTGGATCTGATTGAAATCTAGCACAAAGACACACACTGAACATTATGTCAGGTCTGCTTGCTGTTAGATACAATAAAGAGCCAATCATTCCTCTATACAAAGTTTGATTTACTGGTTCTTCATTTTCATCCTTGCTTAAAGATGAAGATGGATGCATAGGAGTTGACATGGGTTTGCAATCATTTAAGTTAAACTTTTTGAGCATTTCTTTTGTATATTTTTCTTGATGGATCCATATACAATCAGAATCTTGCTTAATCTGAAGTCCTAAGAAAAATTTTAGTTCTCCCATTAAACTCATTTCAAACTCTGATTGCATTAACTTAGAAAACTCCTTGCACAGGGAAGAATTAGTTGAACCAAAAATAATGTCATCAACATATATCTGGACAAGTATAAGATCTTTGTTAGACTGTTTTCTAAAAAGAGTTGTATCTACTTTTCCTCTTTCAAAACCATTTTTGATAAGAAAACTGCTTAATCTGTCATACCAAGCTCTTGGGGCTTGTTTCAGACCATAAAGAGCCTTTTTCAGTTTGAAAACATGATCAGGAAAAGCTATATCTTCAAAACCAGGGGGTTGTCTAACAAAAACCTCTTCTTCAATGAATCCATTTAGAAAAGCACTTTTGACATCCATTTGATATAGTTTGATGCCATTATTTACAAGCATAAGAGAGAAGAATTCTAATTGCTTCTAACCTGGCAACAGGGGCAAAGGTTTCAGTGAAGTCAATACCTTCTTGTTGATTGTATCCTTGAGCCACCAATCTTGCCTTGTTTCTGACCACTTTTCCTTCTTCAGACAGCTTGTTTCTGAACACCCATTTGGTTCCAATAATAGTTTTCCCATGGGGTTTAGGAACAAGGGTCCAGACATCACTCCTAGCAAATTGATTTAGCTCTTCTTGCATGGCTAGGATCCACCCTTCATCATGCAGAGCTTCATCAATGTTCTTTGGCTCAATTTCAGACAGGAAAGCAAGAGAATTCAGATTCTTGAATTTTGATCTTGTCTTCACTCCTTCTGAAGTGCTGCCAATGATTTGCTCCTTAGGATGATGTGACTTGTATCTCCAGTTAGTTTTCTGAGATATTGTTTGATCTGTCTGAGGCTCAACATTTGTCTGAAGAGGTTCAGTGACAGATGGTACTTCAGACACCTGTTCATCCTTCAAGCTATCATGGTCATTCAGCTCCATACCTGCAAAATCATCTTCTAGATCTGATAGTTCCCTATCAGTCTCTTTCATGTCATTGAATTTAACATGAATTGATTCCTCTACAATTAAAGTTCTAGAGTTATAAACTCTATAGGCTTTAGATGTTTCAGAATAACCTATGAAAAATCCTTTGTCAGACTTTGCATCAAATTTTCCAAGATCATCCTTGGTGTTGAGTATGAAACACTCACATCCAAAGGGATGGAAATATGATATGTTGGGTTTCCTTCCTTTCCACAATTCATAAGGAGTCTTTTTCAGAATTGGTCTTACCAATATTCTGTTTTGAAGGTAGCAAGCTGTGTTAATAGCTTCTGCCCAGAAGGATCTTGGTAGGTTGCAAGAGTTGAGCATGGTTCTTCCCATTTCTTGCAAGCTTCTGTTCTTTCTCTCAACAACCCCATTTTGTTGAGGTGTTCTTAGCCACAGAGAAATTGTGTGAGATCCCATTCTCATCACAGAACATTTGAAAGTTTGCATTCTCAAACTCTCCACCATGATCACTTCTGATAACAGAATACAGAATCCTTTCTCATTCTGTACCTTCTTGCAGAATATTGTGAAATTCCTAAAAGTCTCATCCTTGCTTCTTAGGAATAACACCCATGTAAATCTAGAATAGTCATCAACAATGACCAAACCATATTTCTTACCACTAATGACTTTCTGTTCTAATAGGACCAAACAAGTCAATATGTAGTAAAGTTCTAGTGGTCTGCTAGTTAGAAACAACATCCTTACTCTTAAAAGAGTGTCTTGTTTGTTTCCCTTTCAGACAGCTTTCACATAAAATGTCAGATTTGTATGAAAGCTTGGGCAATCCTTTAACAAGATTGTGTTTTGCTAACCTTGAGATTAATCTCAAGCTGGCATGCCCAAGTCTTTGATGCCAAATCTGTTTTTCATCTTCAACAGAAATGAAACATTTTACATTTTGACTTGCTAGATCCTCTAGATCAATTTTGTACACATTGCTGTGTCTCTTAGCAGTAAAGAGGGTTTGATCAGAGGAGTCTTTGACTATGCATCCTTCCTTAGTAAAGGATACCACATAACCACTGTCACATAATTGACTTATGCTCAGTAAATTATGCTGAAGTCCCTCCACTAGGAGTACATTTTTAATAAGGGATGAAGGAGATATACCTACAGTCCCTATTCCAGTGATCTTCCCTTGCTGATTTCCACCAAAGGTGACCACACCTCCTGCTCTGGGTCTAAGGTTTTGGAACAAAGACCTTTCTCCTGTCATGTGTCGCGAGCACCCACTGTCCAGGTACCATTTGTGGGGTTTCCTTTGTCCTGTTAAACACATCTGCAACAGGAATGATCAAGTTTTTAGGTACCCATATTCTTTTGGGTCCTTTCTTGTTAGCTTTGGGCCTTGCTTTTCTCTTGTGTTTGCACTGAAGTCACATTGTGTCCAGGCTTGCCACAGTGAGAACACCCAATAACCTTCTTTTTGCCTTTAGTAAAATTTAAGACAGTAGGAGGTTCAGAGGTGTTGTGATCACAAAAGCCTAAACCACTTTTGTCAAGAGGATCCCTTTGATTGCCCAGCAATCTGTTAAGGTTATCTGTCCCTTTGACAAACTTAGCTAAGTCTTTTGTCAGTTCCTCAACTTGTTTCTGAAGTTTTTTGTTTTCTTCAGAGACAGTTTGTGAACTGCTGCTTTCAGTTACAAGGATTTTCTCCTTGAGCATAATATTTTCTATCTCAAGAGCCTCATATTTGCTTGCACATTTCTGTGTGGACTTTGGATAGATTCTTATACTCTTGGAAAAGTTCCTTGGAACTTTCCATCAGGTCATCATACATCTCTTGCAGAGTTAAGGGAAATACCTCAGCTTCAGAGCTGTCTGATGAGGGCAGGCTGGCCATGAGACACAGGTTGGCCTCTTCTGAAGTGTCTTCCTCTTCTTCTGAGGTGGACTCATCAAGATCCTCCCATGTTGCCATCAGTCCCTTCTTCCTCTTGAAGATCTTCTTCTTTTTGAGGCTGTTTTTCTTCAGTTTTGGGCATTCAGCTATCATATGACCTGGCTGTTTGCATTCATAGCAAGTAATTTTGTCATTTTGAAAATCCTTACCTGACTTACCTACTTTAGAGGTTGAAGGTTGGTTCTTTCTCAGCTTTCCTCTGTTTTGTAGCATCCTCTTGATTTTCCTGCTGAGAAGAGCAAGATCATCGTCTTCTGAGCTATCTTCAGAGTCGTCATCTGCTTCTGAAGTTTCCTCAGCTTGCATAGCCTTCATGCTGCCATGCCTAGGCTGTTTGGCCTTGGAGTTTAGTGCTAGAGACTTCTTCTTGTTGTCATCTTCTTCAAGTTCAAGCTCATGGACCTTGAGAGATCCCAACAGTTCTTCCATTCTAAGAGAGTTTAAGTCTCTTGCTTCTTGAATGGCAGTGACTTTGGGTCTCCAGGACTTAGGCAAACTTCTTAGAATCTTTCTATTGTTGTCTCCAGATTCATAAGTTCTACCTAAGGACCTGAGTCCATTAGTTATAGTCTGAAACCTTCCAAACATCTGGTCAATGGTTTCAGATTCCTCCATCTTGAACATCTCATATTGATGTATGAGCATGCTGATCTTGGATTGCTTGACCGTTTCTGTCCCTTCATGGGCTGCTGCAAGAGTATCCCAGATCTCCTTGGCAGAAGTACATCCATGAACCTTCTCATACTCTGATTTATTCAAAGAACATATCAGATAGAGTTTGGCTTTGGCATTCATTTGTACTCTAGCCTTCTGCTCCGAGGTCCATTCAAGCCTTAGGAATGGGCACTCCATTATGCATAGGCATATAGTCTCCATCAGTGACCACATCCCAGACATCAATGTTGTTGCTCTCAATGAACAACTTCATACGATCCCTCCAGTAGTGGTAATCCACTCCATTGAATGCTGGGGGCCTTGTGATAGAGGCTCCTTCAGAGATGTATTGTCTGTTGTTGTTGGAAGCTTCCATCTGGATCTTTAGTCCTCAACACTTGTTAGGTGCTCAACCCTGAGTTGAGCTCTGATACCAACTGTAGAAACACAGGGAAACACTAAAAGGGGGGGTTGAATAGTGTTTCTTAATAATTTATGGAAGCTTTTCACAAACGATTAAGTTCAAAGTAGTTTCAGACAGGTTTAGAAAGCTGTCTGAAGTTAAGAAGACTTCTGAAAGTAATTTTAAATAGGTTTCCTTGCTTCTTTTAAAATTATTGAAACAATCTTCAATACCCTTGGGTTAGTATAAATAAATTGACAAGAGATAAGGGATAGAAGACTTAGCCAAGAAATTTATCCTGGTTCACCCACTAACACAGTGAGCTACGTCCAGTCCCAATGGCAAACAACCACTGGATTTCCACTATATGAATATTCAGATTACAGGCTCAAATATGAGTACAGTCTCTCCAGACACAACGAGTACAGTCTCTCCAGACACAACGAGTACAGTCTCTCCAGACACAACGAGTACAGTCTCTCCAGATACCACGAGTACAGTCTCTCCAGACACAACGAGTACAGTCTCTCCAGACACACGAGTACAGTCTCTCCAGACACAACGAGTACAGTCTCTCCAGACACAACCAAGTATTCTTTTTCAGTCTAGCCTCTCCAGGCTCTTCAACTAAGTATTCTTTATCAGTCTAGCCTCTCCAGGCTCTTCAACTAAGTATTCTTTGTTTCAGACAAGCCTCTCCAGGCTCAATATGCAGTATTACAACGAAATGTGTCTAAGCTTTTGAAACTACACAAGTTTCAAGCTTAAGCAGACACAGTGCACAATAATAACTGAGGTATACTCAGGATATACAGATGATGTGCAAAGAAGATGAATCAGAGAGTTTTATCAAAGTAAAGCTCGCAGCGGAATATCTCTTAGGCTTTCTTGCAATAATTTCTCTATATGTCTCTATCTTTGATGGTCTTCATGGAGGGGTATTTATACCCAATCTTCAATCCGTTGAAATACCACCGTTTAGAGATAGCATTAAATGCTATTTAATCCGTTGTGAGACATGCTTATGAGAGCTCTGATATTTCTGACACGGTACAAGGTTGCTCCTGCCATAAAGCTGCTACATATGTTGCTGCAGAGGCTGCGTTGCAGAGATTTCCTCAGTGGTGTATGAAATTCAAAAATACCAGGAAAGGTCTCTGTGTTCCTTGCTATAAACGTGTTACGTGCAGCAGAGGTTCAGAAAAGTCTTCACAAGCTTCAGCAAAGGGTGCCACGTCATTAATGAGACTTCAGACAGCTTCAACACTTCAGACGGGTAGTGCACTTCAGACGGCTTCAACGCTTGAACCTTCAGAAGGCTTAACTCCTCAGACAGGTTGAAAGCACTTCACATAGTCTTTATATAAGCTTATAGTGGCTTGCTGAAATCATAGATAAATCATTAAAACATATATGTATCTATGATAAATATTTTAACTCAAATTTGTTAAGCATTAAAACTTGGGAATTGAGCTGTCTTAAACATCATATTTTCTCTTATGATATTTTTGAGACTCAACATCTTCTGGTGAGCCTTTTCTGTCAGAAGATTACTTCTGCAGTAGCTCACCTTCATCATCTGATTCTTTTCTATGTTTTTCTTGACAAGAGGGATTAATATCATTGAAAACTACATGTATGCTTTCTTCTATGGTTTGATTCTTGATATTATAGATTCTATATGCTTTTGAAGTAGTAGAATATCCAAGAAAAATTCCTTTTTCAAATTTTGCATCAAACTTTTCAAGATTTTCCTTGTTGTTCAAGATGAAACAATCACATCCAAATTCATGAAAATATCCAATGTTGGGTTTTCTTCCCTTCCATATTTCATATGGAGTTTTATTTAGGATGCTTCTGATGGAAACCCTGTTAAGTATATAGCAAGCAGTTGATACAGCTTCAGCCCAAACGTATTTTTGAATGCCACTATCACTTAACATGGTTCTAGCCATTTCTTGGAGGGTTCTATTTTTCCTTTCTACAACTCCATTTTGTTGTGGAGTTCTAGGACAAGAAAAGTTGTGTGAAATTCCATTTTCATCAAAGAAGTTTTTAAAAGAGTGATTTTCAAATTCCCCTCCATGAACACTTCTTACAGAAGCTATCAGTTGGCTACTTTCATTTTGTATCTTCTTAGAGAAGATCTTGAAAGCATCAAAGGATTCATCCTTAGTTGTAAGAAATAAAACCCATGTGAATCTAGAGTAGTCATCTACAATAACAAGTCCATATTTTTTTCTTCCTAGACTTGGTGTTTTAGTAGGTCCAAACAAATCTATATGCAGTAGTTCCGATATTCTTTTAGTAGTAATTACATTATTAGGATGAAAACTTGATTGTGTATGTTTTCCTTTTACAAATGCATCACACATTCTATCCTTTTCAAATTTGATTTTTGGTAAACCTCTAACTAGATCTAGCTTAGACAGTTTGGAAATGCTTTTCATGTTTAGATGACCTACTTTCCTATGCCATGTCCATTTGTCATTTTCAAAAGAAGCAAAACATGTATGATCAGATAGTTCTTCTAAGCATATGTTGTATAAGTTTTTGCTTGTAATACCAGAAAATAGGACCTTCTTTGTAGATGCTTCGCTAATTTCACACAATGTTGGTTGAAACATAACTTCATAGCCACTGTCACATAGCTGACTTATGCTAAGAAGATTATATTTTAACCCTTTCACATAATACACATTATTAATTTGAGTAGAATTTTTTATACCTATCTTTCCAATACCTTTGATGTGAGCTTTGTTGTTGTCTCCAAAGGTAACTGTTTCACCTTCCATTACATGGAGAAGTATGAATTTGCTCCTGTCTCCAGTCATATGTCTTGAGCAGCCACTATCCAAGAACCATAACTCTTTCTTCTTGAGGGATTTTCCTTTTTCCTATATCAAAATAAAGTAATGATTTAGGTACCCAAATCTTTTTGGGTCCTGAAGGGTTAGATACCTTTCTTTTAAAGCTCCATTTTCTTTTGTAACAATTATGAGCAATGTGTCCAATTTTGTTACACCAAGAACATTTAGGAGATTGCCTTTTAGCATGAACAAAAACTGTTTTCTTAGTGCTTGATGCTCCTATTTCATGGAATCCTAATCCTCTTTTATCAGTGGTTTCTCTACCATTTCCTATTAATTTATTTAAGTTATGTGTACTGCTAACAAATTTACTTAAGTCTGTTTGCAGTTCATTAATCTTCAGCAGAAGATAGTTTTCCTTCTGGAGTGATGCAAATTTTGTATCTTCTGCATGATTCTCTTTTATTATCCTAACCTATTCAGACAATTTAAAGTGTGATTGTTGAAGACATTGATTGGTTTTAATTAATTTATCATTATCTTCCTTCAATTTTTCATTTTCCTCTTTAGATTAATGAGTTGTTCTTTAAGAAGTGCACATTTTTGTGCAAGTGTGTGAGAGTCAGATAGTAAATTTTTAAATGCATCTTCTAATTCTCTATATGCAGTAGGAGTATATGTGATTACCTCATTTTCTTCATCATCACTTCCAGCCATGAGACATAGGTTTGCCGCTTCTTCTCTAGAATCTTCTTCTTCTGAGGAGTTGTCTGAATCATCCCAAGTTGCCATCATAGCTTTCTTCTTCTGGAAGGTTTTTGAGTCTCTTTTCAGCTGTGGACATTCTGATTTAAAGTGTCCTGGCTTGTTGCATTCAAAGCAAATTATTTGTGCTTCGGAATTTTCAGCTTTCTGTCTATCCTTCTTGAAGTTGAAGCTTTTCCTTCCTCTGCCTTTTCTTCTTATCAGTCTCTGGATTCTTTTTGAAATGAAGACAAGTTCATCATCCTTCTCTGATGATGTCTCTTCTTCTTCAGAGTCATCTGCTTCTATTGGAGTTAAACTGCTCCTTCTGGAAGTGCAAGCTTTTAGAGCAATAGACTTTCCCTTCCTTGGTAGTTCATCCATGAGCTCTTGCTCATGAGCTTTTAGTGAACCAAGCAATTCATCTAGCTTTAAAACAGCAAGATCCTTAGCTTCTTGGATTGTTGTTACCTTAGGTCTCCGTATTCTTGGAAGACTTCTAAGAAATTTTCTAACTTGCTCTTGGTTTGAGTAGCTTTTTCCAAGAGACTTTAAGTCATTTATAATGACAGTGAAACTACTGAACATTTCATCAATAGATTCATGTTCAACCATGCTGAACATTTCATATTGATGAATCAATATGTTAATTTTTTATTCTTTTACTTGGTCTGTTCCCTCATGGGCTATTTGGAGTGTATCCCATATTTCTTTGGCTGTTGAACATCCAGCAACTTTATCATATTCTCCCCTGCTTAGTGCACAGAGAAGGAAGAATTTGACTTTGGAGTTCAGAAGATACTTCTGCTTATCTTCTGAGGTCCAATCTTCTCTTGCTTTAGGTTGAGGAGCTTCTTCTTGAACTTCTGATTCTCCTTCTTTGGGCTGGGAAAGAATTCTTGTTCTTCTTACTACTGGAATGAAATTTCCTTTCTCTACAATATCCCAAAGATCAATGTCTTGGGATTCTAGAAACAATTTCATTCTATCCTTCCAATAGTAGTAATCCTTTCCATCAAATACTGGTGGTCTATTTGTAGATGAAACTTCTGGTATGAACATTGCAGCTCCATAATTTGCCATTTCCCTTGATCTTTTCCTCTCTTACTGTTAAGTAAGTTCAACCCTAGAGGCAAGCTCTAGTACCAATTGAAGTTGTGTCTTCAATCAGAAGAAGGGGGGTTGAATTATGATTGAATAAAATTTCTGCAATTTCTTTGTATACTTTTTCTGCTCAAGGACTTGCCTTGGCTTAGTATAAAGAAATAAACTCACAAAAGGTAATAGTTAGTTAATTTTAATTTTGCAGAAGATATATAAGTATGTTATGGCAGTAATAATAGTAAAGAGAGAGTAAAGAAGATGGCACACAGAAATTTTATACTGGTTCACCTCTTCCAACCTGAGGCTACGTCCAGTTCCTACACTTGTAGGATTTTCTCACTCTTATAATCAAATTAAAATCTTCTTGGGTATCCTTACCACTAGTATTCTTTACCTGCCTCTTCAGGCTAACAATAACCTAACAAACTCAGATTTTCCACTGAATACTTACTGCAGAACCTTCTGCAGAAGATTCAGTCCCCAGAATACTGCAAGTACCTTCTGCAGATTCTGTAAAACAACTGAGATCACCAAATCTTAGTAAACCTCACTGAAAACTCTTTCCCTTGCTGCTCAGAAGAAGGATATGCACCTGCACACCCTCTCTTGACACTTTTACAATGAAAATGAGAAAGAATAAGAACATGCAAGGCTCAAATCAATACAATCTTTGCACAGTAGAAGCAAAATGATGAGCCAAGACTCTCTCCAAGGCTTTTCAGACCAGAAATCAAAAAAATGAAGGAGAGAGAAAATTTCCAGAAGATAGGAGAAGTGAAACTGCAGAATTTTATGTTTCTTCTGGAGTGAGGTGCCTTCAAAGTGAGGAGGAACTCTCCTTTTATAGAAGGATGGAGTGAAAATAGCCGTTAGACATCCATCTGGGTTCAAAGTCATGTCCCTATCTCAGCTGCAGCATGTGCAGCTTTATAGCTGTCAGTTTGACCAGCTCTTCCTTCTGCAGAGTATCTTCTGCAGGTTGTTTTTGGGCTATTTCTCAAAGCTTTTCTTCTGTAGGCATGATAAAATCTTCCAGTATAATATTTCCATTTATTTTAGAGTCAGCTGGCCTACTGAAATTATGAGAAGATGAGAAGAAGAAGACTTATTTGAATTTTGCATTATTTGCACCTTTTGTAGCAATTCTTTTTCTTCTGCAGTATATCTAGAATTGCATTCTTCTTGCAGATCTTCTTGAGATCCATTATTTGCTTGATGGAGAACATCTTTAGGTATGTTCTGCAGCTGTGACCTTAGAAGGTGAAAGGGATCATTTTGTCCTATATGTTCTGTTCTGTTCTGTTCCTTCTGCAGAATTAATGGCTTCAAGTTCTTTTCCATAAATAGCTTCTGATGGCAACTGCCAGTGGAACTCTGAGCTGGCAGCGGAGCTGAAGAGGAGCCTGGGCGCATGGAGTTGGACCAAGCCTTGGTCAACCATATTTTGGTCAACCCTTCCATGGTCAACCTTTGACCTTTGACCATCCTTGACCAAGTCAACAAGAAGACTTCATCTTAATTAGGACTTAATTAGCTTAATTAGAGTTTTAATTGTAATTAGGACTTATTTGTAATTTTCTTAATTTTGTACTACATAGGGGCGTATTTTTAGGAGCTTTATTGGTTAGGAGATAACTTAGCTATGAGGCTAGGAGGTCATGGGTTCAAGACTCATGTAGGATAATTTTCATTCATCTTGTATTTTCCTTCCCACCTAGCCACCTCCTTTTCCTATAAATAGGAGACCACCCCCCTTGTATTTCACAACACTTATGAAATAGTAAAGGCATTATGCCCATTTTTCTCCTCTTGGTGAGTTGAGAGTAAGGCTTGGTGGTTGTTGCTCAAACCATACTGAGACTTATCTAATTCTCCTGAATTAGTGGCTTCTGGCATTGGACTTATCTGCTGTGGGTGGATTCTTGCTTCAGTGGCGTCCCTACCATTTCTTCCTCTCCACTTTTTCTTTCACTTTCTCTTATTTTCCTTCATTTTCTCGCCCAAATTAGCTGCTGCCCTGCACCTAATTTGCACATTACAATTGTATTTTATTGATTCTAATCGGTTGTTTTGCTCAATTCTAGATCCTACACCCATCCAGGTATCAGCTTCTGTCTTTTGATCATCCTATTTAACTTTAGTGAGGATGATTTAAATATGTCTTGATGCTTGGAAACCAGGGATATACTTCTTTTCCATTTATAAGAATGAATCTTCCTTCTAAAGGGACTTTGTCATGTTCTCTTCTTGTGAAGGGTTCATTCTTATCTTCTGGAGAGTTTATTGGACTGTAAAGTATTCTTCTCATGATTTTTCAGTATGCATTGTGTTTCTTTTTCACAGATTTGTCATTCTTGTCAAATCTGAGACTTATCTTCTTAAATGAGTGGAATTCATTCTTTTCTCCTGCTGCTGAGATGCATCTTCTGAACACTTACTCAAACAAAATCATTAGTCCTTAAAGCTCAAAATTATTCCAAATAAACTTGATTGGTTGTCATTATTAAAACATTTTTTAAGGGATTTTTGGACCTTACACCGAAAGCCCGTCGAGCTACCCAACTTGAACTCGGAATCATTGCGAGCTCATTTATTTCGGGCCAAAAACACCCCTACAAAAATTAGGCGAAGATTCATCAAAAAACCCTTTCAAGCCAAAACACTCTGTTGTAGCAAATTTCCTTGTACTTAGATTTTTTCTTTGTATTCTGAGTTTTACTCAGTTATCCCTTTGTACAAGAAGAACCTGAGTTTAAGTTTCTCAGAAACTTAAACTTAGTTTATATGTAAACACTGTTAAGTGTCTGAGAGCCTGGAGAGGCTTGGTGGAATAAAGAATACTCGGTTCAGCCTGGAGAGGCTGGGTGTACAAAGAATACTTGGTTGAGCCTGGAGAGGCTTGTGTGTAAAAGAATACTCGTTGAGCCTGGAGAGGCTTGTCTGTAAAAGAATACTCGTTGAGCCTGGAGAGGCCTGTCTGTAAAAGAATACTCATTGGGCCTGAGAGGCCAGATGTGCAAATAATATCCGTTGTAATCTTGCGGGATTAGTGGAAAATCCAGTGGAGTTTTGCCCTGGACTGGACGTAGCTCACTGGGTTGGTGGGTGAACCAGGATATAATTCTATGGTTAAGTTCTCTCTACCCTTAACTCTTTTACTTTCCGCTGTTATCTGATTATTTCTAACTGGGGAGGATTCTGAAAAATGAGTTATAATTTGCGCAGCAGCAACAATTTATTTATTTACGTAAATCATTTAAAAGACCAATTTTACTGGACCTGCTGAAGTGTCTCAGCAAGTCTCTGAAAACTCATTTTCAGTAAGTAGTTTGAACGTTGAAAATATCTTTGCTTGTTTCGAAAGGTTTTCCAAAAATCTGTATAGATTATAAAACACTATTCAACCCCCTTCTAATGTTTCATGTGGTCCTAACATATACATATGGTTTAAAAAAAATGATAATGATAAGCCAAATGTATCAGTAAAACTTCATTATTTTAATTGTCATGGTGATGCATGTGTATATTTAATATAAGGAGCCGGTCTCCTCATGTAAAGTGTGAGACATTTTTTTTTCTTAAAGGAACATGGATTCAAACTTCAATTTAGTACCTAAATTGAAATTTGTTAACAGTTTGTATGTAAAAAAATAAAATATAAATTTGTTAACAGTGATTGCTCAACATAAAATTACCAATGAGAAGTAAATACAATCTTTTCCAGCATAACTCTTTCACAATTGAATTGAAGCTGTGCTGCTGTACCAAAAAAAAAAAAAACTTGATGGCATGTTGTACTTAAATTTGATTTTTTTTAATACTGTCACCTATTATTGCAGGCCCTTTTATGTTGGGTTTTAAACAGTTATACGCTTTCAATTGAAAAAGAAAATATTCCAAGTTTGAATTCATTAGACTAAATTAACGAAGTAAATTTTAATTGAGTTGACTTGGATTGATTAACGTATTTGAAATTTTAAATCCATATGGTGTGAGTTTCATGATTTAAATTTCGGGCCAAGTTTGTCAATCAAAATTAGCATTTTTTTTTTCAAATCCTACATTAGGTTTTGGGGGACAAAACAAACTTTAAATTTTTTTCTTAATATTAAACATTGTATTCTTTTATCTTTGATATAAATGTCTTTTTGACATATAAGTGTGAATTTAACCCTCGATTTAAGAATGAATGATAGTTATTTAGGTATATATATAATATATATATAAATATATATTGTATCTATTAATTGTCGCACGAGCATTTGTGTGTGAACCATGCGTCCACGCCCCCACATATACATATTGTATGTATTACTAATTGTCACGCGAGGACTTTTTTTTGGTACACACGGGAGAATTTTGTATGTGTGTGTGAACCACGCCCCCCACATATTCAAATTTGAGAATTTATATTATACAACAATATAAAATATAATAAAAGAGAGATGAAGAAGTAGAAAAAAAAAAAATAGAGAAATATGAGATGTGATAGAGAAAAATAAAAAGAATAAGAGAAATGTTAATGAGTATCAATAGATTTATTTGTGTTAATATGATTTTCAAAATAATATTTATGTTAATATTTGTAAATTGTTTAGCAATATTTATTTTATTTTTTTTATTTAATTTTTCTTTATTCAATAAGATTTTGTGATGCTCCTTTTTAATGTTCTTTTTGTAATGACTTTTTTTATTTTTTAATTAATAAATATTATACAATGTTTAACTTAAAATGGATGAGTCGAGTTTGTGGTCACAATTAAAATTATTTATATACATATCAAGCAAAAAACATATTAGATGATAAATTAACAATGAGATTGCTTCACAATTAAACATTTTATTTACATCTATATGCATTATTAAATTTATATGAACAAAATTAGTATCATATTATATGAATTATCGACCATAAATAAGAAGTTTTATGAAATTGAATAACAAATCCCGTACACCTATTAGTCTTTAATAGAACTTATATATATGAATTTCTTGAGCAGTGTTTTATGTCACTCGTTAACCAGACCCAAGAAAATATGTTGTAATAATTGTTATATGATTTGGTTATGGAAATTTTCAAATTTCTGGTCCAATTACAGGTTGAAAATACTGACGTTTATTAAAAACATGGAACTGAATACAAAGGTAACTTGTGGAGAACCTTGTCGGTATTAGCAACTGGCAAGTAGAAAAGATTGGTCCAAACAAAACAAAACAGTCTCCATTCAGACAATGAGATAACAACAATTGTCTTGCCTTTGCTCCATCACCATGTGAAGTAATGATCTAATTTGTTATTATTTCTTTATATAGAATCCAATTCTTTGTCGTCCTTTTCCAGCCAATTATAAAATAAAAAATAAACTCCTTGATTTTCTCAATTCAATCACGCTCACCATTTTCTAATACTAATTTCCTTTCCTACAAAACCATCTCTATCATTTCAGTTTTCTCAACTCATCCATATGAATTCTTTGACCCTTATTATTCACTCTCTTTCATCTTAGCCTTATGGCTACGACTATTTATTTGCATGCCTTGCACCATATTGAATCGTGAAAATGGGTCTGGTTTTTGTGCCTCCTATTGTTATATTGTCTCTGTTGTTTTCACTAAGCCCAGTCTCTGTTCATGGTGGAGTTCCCACCACTCTTGACGGACCCTTCAAGCCTGTGACCATTCCTCTTGACCAGAGCTTCCGTGGAAATGCGGTGGACCTGCCAGACACAGATCCTTTGGTTCGAAGAACCGTTGAAGGGTTTGAGCCGGAACAAATCTCTGTCTCCCTCTCTGCATCCCATGACTCTGTTTGGATTTCTTGGATTACAGGTACAATCTCTTTTATTCCACTTACCTTTCATTTTTCATTACTTTCTAATCTTGTTCGGAACAATGAGGGAGGAACAAGAGGTCACAAATGAATGGAACTATCGTAATTTACTTTTTTGTTAGGTTTTATTAGTTCACGTGAAGTTTACTTAGTTGTTGGCATTATAATATGCAAACAAGTGGCTTTGTATTTTTTTTTTTTTCAAATGCAATTAATGTTGCTTTACAGTATCACTGAATAGAAAAGTTGACTCCGTGTTGCTACAGGAAGCACACTCACTCTAGGTGCTGATAACTTTTTCTTCACTCCACAATTAGCAAAATTCATCATTTTGAATACATTAGCCTCCGTTTTGTTTATAATTGGGTAGAATTGATTTTGATTGATTTATAGAAATGATGCACTATTTATAAACATATTGGATGTAAGTGATTTTAAATCAATTCCAGCATAAATGATTCTCACTGTTGTAAACTGGTAACCAAACAAGCACTAAGCTGTCAGCAATAATTATACAATGTGATGTTAAAGAATGAAGAAACCCCACCAATTTCATCATTCAAAGGTTTGACTACCTCCCAATTGTAATCTGATTTTTTTTTTTTTTTTTGTTTAATCCTAAGGCTATATTGTAGACATGCTTCAGCCAACTCTGTTAATTTCATGTCAATTCAAGTGACTATACATTTACTTTTGTCATATAATTATAAAATGATGTATCTTTGAACTTAATACATGAGACAAAATTATGGCATTGGCTAATTCAAGTAGCTAACTCCACTTAATGAGAATTGCTTGGTTGTTGTTGTCAATAAAACATATTTGGCATAAAGTAGGTATGATATTGTTGGATTATATTTGCAGGGGACTTCCAAATTGGGACAATATAGAACCCTTAGATCCTAGCACAGTTTCTAGCATAGTTCAGTATGGAAGGTACGGAAGGTCCATGTCTCACCAAGCTGTGGGTTATTCCCTTGTTTACAGTCAACTTTATCCTTTTGAAGGCCTTCAGAACTACACTTCTGGAATTATACATCATGTTCGTCTCACAGGTATATATAACACTTGGTACATGTCTTGAAATGGAAGGAAAGAATATGAAAAAGAACAACCATGTTTTAGAGACATTAAACTATTGCCTAGTAATTATAGGTCAATCATGCTTTTATTTGCATGACATATGATTGGTTGTTACTGAAGAATCATTTTAGAATTGTGTTATCTTTGCTGCAGGATTGAAACCCAACACACTAATCAATATCAATGTGGAGATCCTTCTTTGTCAGCAATGAGTAAGTTCATTATTTCAGGACTATGCCAGCTTCAGGTCCCAAGAGCTACCCTAGCAGAATAGCAGTGGTTGGAGACTTGGGTCTTACATACAATACCACATCCACTGTCAATCATATGATCAGTAATCATCCCGATCTCATTCTATTGGTTGGAGATGTTAGCTATGCTAACCTGTATCTTACTAATGGTACTGGAGCAGACTGTTACTCTTGTTCATTTTCTAACACTCCCATCCATGAAACATATCAGCCTCGTTGGGATTATTGGGGAAGGTAGAATTTTTACTTAATTTCTTTGGTTTCTCTGTATTTATTTATGGACTGCTAGCCAAATGGAAATTGTAGATGCCTATTTCTAACTATAGTTGTTATCCCACTGGCATACATGTTGATTGAATCTTGAATAGGATTTTGGAACATTAGAATAATATTTGGCTAGGTTCCAAGAGCAACAAGAAGGGTCTAATCTCTAATTTTTAACAATAATTCAGCTTCACTAACTTTGTTAGGTAGCTTTTTTTATTGCATTACTTTAACAGATGGTGGAGTCTTGCCATTGTCTTGAGATTTATTGGCTGCAATTTAGCTTATGAAGTCATGTTGATTGATTGTTGATTCAGGTACATGCAACCTCTGATTTCTAATGTCCCATAATGGTAGTAGAAGGGAATCATGAGATAGAACAACAAGCTGAGAACAAGACATTTGTTGCTTATAGTTCTCGATTTGCATTCCCATCAGAAGAGAGTGGATCATCATCCACTTTCTATTATTCTTTCAATGCTGGAGGAATACATTTTATAATGCTTGGGGCTTACATATCTTATAGCAAATCAGGTTAACTCTTGGTCCATCATTTTCTTCTGTTATCTTCTACTTGATGCATATCTTCAAATCCCTAACATGATTTAGAAAGTATTTCTGTTTACTTACATGCATGATAGGATAGAGAGAGAGTGCTAAAGCCTTATGAACTGACTTCCAGAGTCATCCCTTCTTCTGAGTTGCAGGGGAACAATACAAGTGGTTGGAGAGTGACTTGGCTTCCGTTGACAGGGAAGTAACTCCATGGTTGGTAGCTACATGGCATCCACCTTGGTACAGCACCTACAAGGCACACTATAGAGAAGCAGAGTGTATGAGGGTGGAGATGGAAGACTTGCTATATCAGTATGGTGTTGACATTGTCTTCAATGGACATGTAAGCATATTGTTTTTTTCATTACAAATGAAATGATCCGTAATTCTTCAATGGTCTCTATGGAACAGATAAATGTATCTTAATTAATGATTTAGAGCCAGTTTGAATAAACTTCTCAGCAAACACTTGAGAAGAAGGTAAATTGAATTTAACTTTTTTATAAGTTGAAACTAGTTTATGCACCTCAACTTTTGTACAAGCTCTCTTGTTTAACTTTTCTATAAACACCTATAAGGACATTCTTAGCTACTTATGTCTATTGAAAACCTCCTATAAGTTTGAAGTTAATCCAAACTAGGCCTTAGTAGGAAAGTATATTTGTGCTTGCCTTACCTTAGAGTTTTTGTTTCTTCCCAATCATAGGCTCTGCTTGAATTTTTATGATATTATCTTAAGACTTTTTTCTCCTTCACAAACAAATTAAAGAAAGGTCCATACCATTTACTACTTTCATAGAAAGATATAATTCTCAACATGCAATTTCTTATATGTGAACATTGAACAGGTTCATGCCTATGAGAGATCAAACCGAGTATATAACTACAAATTGGATCCCTGTGGTCCAGTTTATATCACAGTTGGTGATGGTGGGAACCGGGAAAAGATGGCAATTACACATGCTGATGAACCTGGAAACTGTCCAGAACCATCAACTACACCAGACAGCTTTATGGTGGCTTCTGTGCCTTTAATTTCACATCTGGTCCAGCAGCAGGTAAGTTCTGCTGGGACCGACAGCCTGATTATAGTGCTTTCAGAGAAAGTAGCTTTGGTCATGGAATTCTAGAGGTGATCTTTCTTTCTCTCTCCATACTTTTTTACTTTTTTTATGGATGAGACTTGAAAACAATGTGAATTATTCAACCTGAAAACCATGTGTCTTCATTTCATGTACTCTCTCTTTTTGTGCTAATTGCATCTAGTGAGTGTCTGAGGCCTAGAGAATAGTAGAAGACCAACCAATTAATTTTCACATTAACATGGGAAAACCTGACCAAGTATTAGTTGAAAAGGTGCTCAAAATCCATGCTTTAAAAATAAGAAAAGGGTTTCTTAACAAGTACTCTTAGAATACTAGTTAAGAAATTCAGTATTTCTATTATAATACATAAAAGATAAAGCGCGATTTTCTGCAATGACACGTCATCTCTATTGTATTATTTTATTTTGCCAACTTAATATTTTATTGAGTTGTCTTTGTATGGATCAATCTCTTAGTTTTTTTTATTGTGACATTGGATTGATTGAGATAAATGAATACAACGAGTTACAAGTTTTAATTTAAATGCATTTATGACTAAATTGTTGAATAGACACCAATCTGTCTTCTTACAAGCAATGGAAAAAACATCATTTCCACCATTCCTAAGTTTTAACCTAAGTGGAAGAACTTAGGAATTCTAAGAACTTTGCATTTATACTATTTACTATCTAAGAACTTAGGTTTTGTCATAGTTTGAATTCAAGTATACCATATTTTTCAATCTATTACTATTATCATAATTTTTTCATTTATATATGCGGGTCATAATCTAGTATTTATTAAAAAGCATCATATTTAATTCATTTAGTAACTTTAAAAGCTGCATTTTTTTTTGTACTCTTGTTAGCATTTGCTTTAAATAAAAGTCTTCTGATCTTGGAGAATACAAAAGCTACTAAAAGATTGACTGATTAAGCCAATTTACCAAGTGAAGCCTACTGATAAAAGTTCATGCATGTTGGGTACAAAACATTATTAATTTGAGTAGGACTGCAAACTAACTAGTAGAGTCATATGCAGGTGAAAAATGAAACCCATGCTTTGTGGATTTGGCATCGCAATCAAGACTTCTATGGTATTGCTGGAGATGAGATTTACATTGTTAGGCAGCCTGAAAGGTGTTCAGTTTAAACCAGAGGTACAACAATAAACATGCATTTTGATCTATATTGATCATTGTTTCATCATTCTTATATATAATAATCCATGAAATGCAGTAATCTAATATCTTCAGAATTTTGTATAAAAAACAGAGAAAAAAAAAGTTGTTTTCACTGTTTAACTTTAAATACAAAAAACAAAATAAAAATAGTGTGACATTTTTATAATCAAAATTAAAATTATTTTATAATTAAAATAAAAATGAAAATAAAAATGTTTTCTGAAATCAAATGGCTTGTCACAATGTAGCTTAGCAGCAAGGGATTTAGTTTCTTAGGCTTAAATATGTTTTTGATCTTTATAAATACGCCTGATTTGAGTTTCGTCCCTACAATTTTTTTTGTTTAGGTCCTCATAAAATAAGAAATGGTTAAGGTTGGTTCTTGACGTTCTTAACACTCATAAAATTACCAAAGTTCATTTATTTTATGAGGACTGAAATAAAAAATATTTCTTTTACAAGGATTGAAATCAAAATGAATGTATTTTACATGAACCAAAATTAATTACAAGAATCAAAATGTCATATTTTCTTATTTTTTAGGATCAAAATTTTTTTTTTTTTTTACAGGAACGAAAATTAAATTGAGTGTATTTTACATGGACTAAAAACATTTTAGTTGGCTTCTTATTTGTGATGAGGAAAATGAACTTTCACCGGGATACTTTCTTTCATTTTGTAGGATAAAGCTCAAACTTTAACTTAAAGAAACACTAAGCCTATCAATGATTTCAAGAAGTGGAGCTGGAGTTATTATATGGTGTCTATGTCATTAATCATGTGCTGCCAATCGGAGGTGAGGTATACTGTATATGTAATCTTAGAAAATACGAATGAATTAAAATGTAATTTTACATTAAAATATATTGCACGGGTATTGGATACATGGTGGGTATATTCCTAACATAGGTCACATATTCTGTTTTGCTCACATATAAACATATTGTATTGTATTGATAACCAAAAATATTGTATTGTATTGATATAATCGTGGTAAATTTTGTTACGATTTATTGAAATCCTGTAAGAATCTCCCTCACTCCCTCAGTGTGTGCGAGCCGAGCATGTGTGTGAGGGGAGACATGGGGCCCTCGGAGAATGCTAATTAATCGTAATATTTTGCAGATTAGGGTGAATGTTAATACATGATATAAAATAATGTGATGTGAAATAATATTATAATATTTAATAAAAATTTTAAAAATTAGATTATTTGTGTGTTTTAGAATATTAACGTATTATGTTTTGATTTAATTAAATTGTTACATAATTGATATTTAATAATTATGTTTGGATGATTCTGGAATAATTTTTCAATTGAGTTATATGAGTTATTAATTTTTCACTTAAATAAATTGTGAGTAACGAGAGCGGTTATGGACATATAGGTGCTGAGAGTACAGAGACAAGCATTAAAGCTGCTGCCCACGCAGATACGGGCTTTTCTTAAAATGCAGGTATGAGGATTGGCACTATGGTACCCTGCCTAGAGGATACTCATTATCATACCTATGGGAGAGAGACACATCTATTTAGGGTTGAAAATAATATTGTAATATTTAATAAAAATTTTAAAAATTAGATCATGTTTTGTGCCTAAAAACTCCTGTTATGGATGGTATACATGCTATCTTCTACGAGTCTCATTGGCATGTGATTGGTAAAAGTTTAGTTAAAGGTATTTTTTACGACCCTAAACAAATTGAGAAAATTAATGAAACCTTGATTACACTTATACTTAAGTTGAAGGAGCTATTAAATTAAATCAATTTAGGCATATTACTTTGTGTAATGTATCTTACAAAATTGTTACTAAACTAATAGCTCTAAGGCTTAGAAATATCATGAATCATGTTGTTGGGCCTAATCAGAGTATCTTTATTCCAAGACGTCAGAGTAGGGACAATATTATTATCACCCAAGAAATAAATTCATTCTATGAGATATAAAAAAAGGTAAAAAGGGCTTAATGGCTATTACAAAATTGATTTAGAAAAAGGCATACGATAGACTTAATTGGAATTTTATGATCTATGACACTCTAAAGCAAGTTGGATTCCCTGATCAGTTAAGAGAAGTAATTATTTCTTGTATATCTACTCCTAGGATGAGAGTATTATTAAATGGGGAGGCTCTAAATCAGTTTAATCCTTCTAGGGGAATTAGGAAAGGTGATCCTATATCTCCATATATTTTTGTGCTTTATATTGATAAGTTTTTATTAAATCTAATTAGCCTGGTTGTTGAGAATAAATTCTGGAACCCAATCAAGATTGGGAGGAGGGGGTCTAGAATATCTCACCTTCCTTTTGCAGATGACCTAATCCTTTTTGCAGAGGCCAATCTTGATCAGGTGGATATTATGAATACTATTCTGGACCTGTTTTGCTCTAGCTCGGGCAAAGGGTGAGTAAGGATAAAACCAGAGTCTATTTTTCTAATAATGTCTTCTTGCAGGTCAAAGATCAAATATCTATTGCCCTGGGGTTTCAAAGAACTACTGACCTAGGTAAATACCTAGGTGTTCCATTATCAATGGTAGAGTGTCCAAATCTACCTTCAGCTCAACTATATCCAGAGTTAAGCAGAGATTGTCAGGATGGAAAGCAAAAAAAAAATATTTCATTTGCAAGGCAGTACACTATCTAACTCAGTGGTCAATGCAATTCCTTCCTACCTAATGCAAACAGCTTACTTACCAGCATCTACATGTGACTCTCTAGACAAAATGTGTAGAGACTCTTGTGGGATGACACAGAGGAGAAAAGAAAAATCCACTTAATATGTTGGGACAAGATATGTAGCCCAAAATTGGTGGGAGGGCTTGGTCTTAGAAAAAGCAGAGAAATAAATGCAATTTATATGATGAAGGTGTGTTAGGATTTAATTCAAAAACCTCAAGATCTATGGGCACAAGTCATTCGTGCAAAATACAATTGTGAAAATTCCATAATTCCAGTTATCAAGACCAAGCCATTAGCCTTTAATCTATGGCATGGAATATGTGTAATTTGGAAAATTTTGTTAGATAATTACAGTTGGAAAGTTCAAGATGGTGCATCTACCTATTTCTGGACACATGATTGGATCCAAGCTCTTAGTACTTTACAACAATATAAACTCCTTCCCCCTACTGAAGATGAAATCAAGGTGGTAGTTGGTGAATTTGTAACAAATGATGGAGACTGGGACATGGTTAAGATAGAACAACTGCTCCCTGAAAACATATGCAATCATATTAAAGGCATATGCCCACCTGACCTAGATGCAGGAAGAGATAAAATAATTTGGAAAGGATCTCAGATGGGTGGTTTTCCCTTAGCTCAACTTATGAGAAAATTACTTCATATCGTCTCCTTGCTCCAAATCCACTGATGAAGAGATTTGGGGGTGGCAAGGCCCCCAAAGGATCCATGTACTTATCTGGAAATTGGCATCACATGGTCTGTTAACAAATTATGAGAGATTCAAAAAGGAAAATGATAGATGATTATAAATGCCCATTATGCTCAAATGAACCAGAAACAAAAATTCGCCTCTTTAGAGATTGTCCTCGTATCAGATGGCTGTGGGAGCAATTCTTCAATGGGATCCACAAAAGAAATTCTTTACAGCTCAAAACCTTAGCCAATGACTCATGAGTGTGTTTGCTACAAATCCACAAGATGGAGACACGTTAAGAAGAGACCTGGTGTTTGGATACACTATAGAGGAAGTTTGGAGAACGAGGAACAAGGAGTGTGTAAACCCCAATTCTATAAAATTTAGAATTTTTGCACAATTAAAATCGACTCTAACAACTTTCTAGAGTTAAGGAAGAGCTAACCTGAGTAATTTACGCAGTGTCGTTCCAATTCGTTGGATTCCCCCGCAAAATGGTTGGGTGAAGATCAACACGGATGGTGCGATGTCTGCTGGCAATGGGGGTCGCAGAGTGTGGTGGAGTTCTCAGTGATTTCTAGGGGCGTTTTCTGTTGGGCTCTGTGGGAACTTGGGAGTTTGCTCAGTTTTACATGCGGAACTTTGGGCAATTTTTAGAGGTCTTTTTTGGAAATTATGCTTGAATCTGATTCTCTATTGGCTCTTAATCCGATTGAGGAGGTTGCTCAGAAACTCACCTTGCTTCCTCCCTGGTGGAGCGTGTGAGAAAACAAAGCAAATTTTTTTTTTGGAAATATATCTTGGAAGCATACATACAGAGAAGCTTATGGCATGGCTGATAGCTTTGCTAAATTCGGGTCGGGAGTTGATGAGAATCTTAGATTATTTCAGGATATCCTCACTTTGCAGTTTTACCTTTTATTTTTGATAACTGGTATATGTGTCCAGAGGTGATGTGATCCCACCGGGTAGAATTAAAGAAGATGGCGACATGGCTTAAAAAGAAGCACATTTGTCATCAATGTCAAACTCCAATTGAAGGTAAGCTTTGGGAGAGTGGGGGTGGCCAAGAAAGGGGCGGCCAAGGGGATGCATGGCTGAATCAATTTCTTTGTTTTATTGCTTTCAATAAGAATTATGTGGCTGTTACAATACTTAATCATGTGGCTGGTTGTTACAAAGGAGAATTGAAAGGAATTAAAGATGAAACCGTTACAAGGAGACAAGGAGTTAATAGCATGAAGGTTACAACTTGAGGAATTGTGGGCTGATTCATGAGCCTTCAAATTGCGGCCAACATGTGTTTAATTTGTTGAATTGTAACTGTTTTAAGGGAAACCAACAAATGGAATTCAATTAGCTGAATCAAGACTCATAAAAGGGCGGCCAACACATGCTTAATGCACATTATACTCATTCATTTTGGGAGCATTACTTGGCTGATTCACTTGAGGACTTTAGCGGCCAAAAGGAAGAATTACTTGGCTGAATTTTACTTAGAATCTTGGCTATAGCTACAAGGGTATAATGGGCGGCTACATGGGATAGACTTTTAATTACTTGTTGGTTGTTTCATGTCTTGTTTTTATTATTATTTAGTAGTATTATTAGGAGAGTTACAAGGCTGAATGTAGAGAGTCATGCATGGTGCGCATGAAGCTATTTAAGGGGCATACAATCCCACAAGAACACTTAGAAGTTTGAATCAGAATTTTTATTTCATATTGGAGAGTGTTTCTCTAATTTTCTTGTTAATTCAGAATTGAGTTTTATCAAAGGTCCTTCATCCCTTTGTGTGTATAACTCTTAGGCTTATCTTCCATCCTTGGAAGTGTGACGTCTATCCTTTTCCATTCCATCTTCTGCCTTCTCCATTCATGCATTTTTCTCGTTTTAACAATTCCCCCAATTTTCTTACTTATGAGCATTCCAACCTAGATAGATCCGTAAAACGAATCCACTCCCCCACTTGGATTCTCGTCAAGAGGGGTTTAGGTTCTTGTTAGTGTTATGTGTTTGGCATTTGGGCCCTTTTATTCACAAAAAAACGTATTGTGTTTTGATTTAATTAATGTGTTATATCATTGATATTTAATAATTATGTTTGAATGATTTTGGAACAATTTTTCAATTGAGTTATAATTTTTTTAATTAATACTTTTTAATGAGTTATTAATTTTTCACTTAATAAATTGCGGGTAACAAACGCAGTATGGGCATATAGGTGCCCAACGAGTATGAGAACATGCATTAAAGTTGCTGCCTACGCGGGTATGACGCGGATATGGACGTGAGTACGGTTTTTTAAAATGTTGGTATGGGATGGGCACTATAGTACCCTGCCCAAAGGATACTCATTGCCATACCTATGGGAGAGAGCACATCTATTTATTAATAATTTTTAAAAACCATATTTTGTTTTTTAAAATAAAAATTGAAAATTGTTTGAAAAATGTGATTGTTTTTTATTTTTTAAAAATTAAAATTTTGAAACTAATCTAGGATATTTTGAAAAATTATTTTTTAGTTTTTCTTTTTTATGGTGAAAATGTTGTAAGTAAATTATTTCTTTTATAAAAAATATGATTTTAAAAAATAGTTTATAAAACATTTAATAAATTAAAAAATAAAACTGAAGCAAACACACCAACCTATTGATACCAACAACTAAATTCTAAATTATGAAGCATGTTATCTCAAAATTTTACCAAATTAATTATATCGTTTTGATAAAATCAACCCTTAAAGGCTAATAATTAGATTTTCAAGAATGAAAAGTTTTTATAAAAATAAAAATCATTTATTATTTACTTATGCTTTTAATATAATTAATATTTTTTATTTTAATAAAAATTATATTTTTGAAAATTTTATCCTCAATGTTAAAAGCTAATTTTATCAAAATCATTAAATTAAGCATATGTGTTTGTGGGTGTGTTAAAATATTTTCAATAGAGTGAATTTATTTTCCACTTTTAACACAATTTTCATTATTTTTAAAATCTATACAAAAACATTAGAAAATAAAATATTTGAATTGGGTTAATATGTTTTTTGTAACACCCGCATTTTTACCGTTTTCCCGTTTTTGCTGTTTTAAGCGTTTTAATGGATTTTAAATGATTAAAATTATTTTTAATTGTCAAAATTTATATTTTTGGATTCAGTATTAAATTTCCTATTATTAGGAATTTTTTGGGAATTTTTGGGGTTTTTTTGTGAAAATGACCTTTATGCCCCTCCTGTCCCTTGAACCGGGCCCGAATACTCTTGATCCGGGCCAGAAAAAAATTGTACAAACCTTATTTTCTCCTCTGAAAATTGCGCTGCACAGCATGGTGCATGTGTGCCACTTGTCCATGTCTTCCTTCACACCATTAAGTCTATATAAAGGAGAAAGCTTCACTTTATGGCCATTTTTCACTTAGCCATCTTCTCCACCTACCCATTTTCTTTCTTCTTCTTCTTCTTCTTTCTTCCCTTGCTGGCGCGCACCACCACCCTTCTTCTCCCCAAAATTTCTTCATCTCCACCCAAATCACCAACCAAGCTTAAGTCCCATTCTTGGATTTAAGCTAAAAAAAAAAAAATACATACTTTCTACCAAAATCCACTTGTTGGAGGCTTGAAGGAGGAGCTTGAAGGGGCTGTTGGAGGAGGAAAAATCTGCACTCATTCCCTTGAAGATCTAAGGTAAAGGGGGGGAGAACTTGAACTCTAGTAGGCCATGTAACTAGAGTCAAGGATTTGCCCTTGAATCCTTGTTTTTTTCTCTTATTTTTCTCTTGAAAAATCAAACCTTTGAGCTTGTTTTTAAGAAAACATTTTCGGTCTTGATGAGCTGGGTTATTGTTGTTGTTTGCATGTCTTTGATCTTGCTTGGATTGTTGTTGATGGTTGGGTTGTGTTGCATGCAAGCTATGGAAGGATTTTTGTTGAAAAATCCCTCCTTTTTCCCCTTAAGCTCTCGGCCAAGAGAGGAAGAGGTGGCTGCATGTGTGCAAAAATTATTTTGATGGTTTGGATGTGATTATATGATGGATATATGTACATGCATGTGGTTGATCTTAAGTGGAAAAATTGATTTGGTGATTTATCTTGAAAATAATGATGTTTTGAGCATGAAAAATGCAAGTTTGAGCCTTGAGCATGTGCATGTGTGATTTGGATAGTTTGAAATATCCTATTTGATGTTTAAAACACATGGATGAGATTATGTGTGATTTTGGCAAAGATTGGAGAAAGAAAGAAAAAAAAGAGAAAATTTGATGAACATTCAAGCTTGTTCTTGAAGTTCATGAGGATTCTTGATGAGATTCATCAAGGGAGACCTTTTTGATCTCGAAAAGATCAAAAAGAGGTTTAAAAACATGTTTTAAGTGTAAGAGACTAAAAGAAATTTTTTGTACAAAAGGGGCCAAAGTGCAATTAATTAAGTTGTTAAAATAATTGGTTAAATTCGGATTTCCAATTCCAACCAAGTAAAAATCAACTTAAAGGTCAATATTTTAGGTTGCCATGACTAAAAATAAGTTCCTAAGAGTTATAAAACCTTTAGGCTTTTAATTTAAGTTTAAAACCTTTAAGAAAAGGAGTTAAAGACTCATTAAAAGTCAATCAAGATTAGATTATGAAATTAAAGTTAGATTGGAGTTGGACTTCAACTCTAATCCACGTTATTAAGATTAAAACTCAAGAATGAAGATCTAAGGTAAAGGGGGGGAGAACTTGAACTCTAGTAGGCCATGTAACTAGAGTCAAGGATTTGCCCTTGAATCCTTGTTTTTTTCTCTTATTTTTCTCTTGAAAAATCAAACCTTTGAGCTTGTTTTTAAGAAAACATTTTCGGTCTTGATGAGCTGGGTTATTGTTGTTGTTTGCATGTCTTTGATCTTGCTTGGATTGTTGTTGATGGTGGGTTGGTTGTGTTGCATGCAAGCCATGGAAGGATTTTTGTTGAAAAATCCCTCCTTTTTCCCCTTAAGCTCTCGGCCAAGAGAGGAAGAGGTGGCTGCATGTGTGCAAAAATTATTTTGATGGTTTGGATGTGATTATATGATGGATATATGTACATGCATGTGGTTGATCTTAAGTGGAAAAATTGATTTGGTGATTTATCTTGAAAATAATGATGTTTTGAGCATGAAAAATGCAAGTTTGAGCCTTGAGCATGTGCATGTGTTTTGGATAGTTTGAAATATCCTATTTGATGTTTAAAACACATGGATAGATTATGTGTGATTTTGGCAAAGATTGGAGAAAGAAAGAAAAAAAAGAGAAAATTTGATGAACATTCAAGCTTGTTCTTGAAGTTCATGAGGATTCTTGATGAGATTCATCAAGGGAGACCTTTTGATCTCGAAAAGATCAAAAAGAGGTTTAAAAACATGTTTTAAGTGTAAGAGACTAAAAGATAAATTTTTGTACAAAAGGGGCCAAAGTGCAATTAAGTTAAGTTGTTAAAATAATTGGTTAAATTCGGATTTCCAATTCCAACCAAGTAAAAATCAACTTAAAGGTCAATATTTTAGGTTGCCATGACTAAAAATAAGTTCCTAAGAGTTATAAAACCTTTAGGCTTTTAATTTAAGTTTAAAACCTTTAAGAAAAGGAGTTAAAGACTCATTAAAAGTCAATCAAGATTAGATTATGAAATTAAAGTTAGATTGGAGTTGGACTTCAACTCTAATCCACGTTATTAAGATTAAAACTCAAGAATGAAGATCTAAGGTAAAGGGGGGGAGAACTTGAACTCTAGTAGGCCATGTAACTAGAGTCAAGGATTTGCCCTTGAATCCTTGTTTTTTTCTCTTATTTTTCTCTTGAAAAATCAAACCTTTGAGCTTGTTTTTAAGAAAACATTTTCGGTCTTGATGAGCTGGGTTATTGTTGTTGTTTGCATGTCTTTGATCTTGCTTGGATTGTTGTTGATGGTTGGGTTGTGTTGCATGCAAGCCATGGAAGGATTTTTGTTGAAAAATCCCTCCTTTTTCCCCTTAAGCTCTCGGCCAAGAGAGGAAGAGGTGGCTGCATGTGTGCAAAAATTATTTTGATGGTTTGGATGTGATTATATGATGGATATATGTACATGCATGTGGTTGATCTTAAGTGGAAAAATTGATTTGGTGATTTATCTTGAAAATAATGATGTTTTGAGCATGAAAAATGCAAGTTTGAGCCTTGAGCATGTGCATGTGTGATTTGGATAGTTTGAAATATCCTATTTGATGTTTAAAACACATGGATGAGATTATGTGTGATTTTGGCAAAGATTGGAGAAGAAAGAAAAAAAAAGAGAAAATTTGATGAACATTCAAGCTTGTTCTTGAAGTTCATGAGGATTCTTGATGAGATTCATCAAGGGAGACCTTTTTGATCTCGAAAAGATCAAAAAGAGGTTTAAAAACATGTTTTAAGTGTAAGAGACTAAAAGATAAATTTTTTGTACAAAAGGGGCCAAAGTGCAATTAAGTTAAGTTGTTAAAATAATTGGTTAAATTCGGATTTCCAATTCCAACCAAGTAAAAATCAACTTAAAGGTCAATATTTTAGGTTGCCATGACTAAAAATAAGTTCCTAAGAGTTATAAAACCTTTAGGCTTTTAATTTAAGTTTAAAACCTTTAAGAAAAGGAGTTAAAGACTCATTAAAAGTCAATCAAGATTAGATTATGAAATTAAAGTTAGATTGGAGTTGGACTTCAACTCTAATCCACGTTATTAAGATTAAAACTCAAGAATTAATTAGTGGACTTGGCTAATTTAGTTATCTAAGTTAATTAATCTAATCTACTTAAGTTAATTAAGTAAAGAATAATAAATTAAGGCTAAAATTAATTAACCTTAATCAAATATAATTAAAAGCTTAATCCAAGATTAAGGAAGAGATTAAGGAATAATTAGGAATTAATTAGGAATTAGGATAAGCAATGCTATCCATAAGACACAATCATAAGTCTTAGTAAATTATAAGACTTAAGTGGACATGATTATCAAGAATATTAGTACAAACTACCTTAAAAGGCTATAACAAACACACTCTTTCTTCATAAAACTTGAGAAGCTTAGTGAGAGAGTGCGGTTCCAACCCAAGGTAGGGTTCGATTTTCCTTGAAGGAAAGACATTGAATTCGGGCCGTGCCACGGGGATGTGGTGACGTTGAATGGTTCAATGGGCTTTGCCTGTAAGGATGTGAATGTTGTGAGCATTGTTGTGTGACATGCATCATGAGGCATTGTTGATGTTCGAGGTTGAAAACCTTATGACCTATATGACAGTAGCACTTGGTACAGTGTGAAATCGGTTGGGAAGGGTGCAACTGGGTTTTGCAAAGAACGCCAGTGGGTCCTCAAAAGGGACGCCAGCCCTGAGGATAGCCTAGCTCCCGGAAGATCTCAGGTGACGTAGATTAGCTCCCTACTGTCGAGATTGGGGAACCCAGCTTCTACTCCTGTCGCTCTCATGATTTTCGGGTCAGTTGAGATTGTCTGGAAGAACGCTTAAATGATTTGGCCAAAATGTATGAGCAATGCTCTTTGTACCAATGCTAGTAACAGACTCTAACTCCTGACGTGTGTATATATGGTCGGGCAGCTGCTATGTGCTCTGCCTATGGTGATGTTTCCCTGGGCCTGCATGCATTAGATATTGCATTATAATAGTAAAAGTTGCGTTCATATGAGTACACCATGATGAGATGTCGTGATTGCTTATTGATTCGACTGTGTGGATTGCCTCTGTGTGTGTGCTCTAGTTTGCTGTATCCTACATGCTGTGAGTTCATGCGATGTTCTCACCCTTCCTTTCTGCTTCTGTTATTTTCTGCTATTGTGTTCCTTCGCTACGTCGATAGCCGGCATCGGAGATTTTCAGTATGACATCGATGAGAGTGCAGCAGCGATGGATGCCCAGAGGAACCTGGCGGGTGACGGACATCTCGCGTAGATGTGAGACCAGTGTAGTTTTGAGTCTAGGTAGTAGCAGCTCTGATTTAACGACCTCTTATTTTGTATTTGGTCGAGGTCTTGTTTATTTGGTCTACTACCAGAACTCATATTTTGATGTGGATATCAGGATGGCTCGAGAGACATACTGTTATTATGTTGTATGTATATATTCATGCTGTTTCCTTTTCTTATGATTGATTTTATAATTGCGTGTATGTTGTGTGTGTGCACGAGTTGATAATCGTCTAGATGTTTTTCAAAAAAATGAGTTTCAGATTAAGGAAAGAATATTTCATGAATACCTAAAATGAAAATCTGAGATGTAATAGATTGAGGACGACTAAATCCTTTTAAAAAAAAAATATTCCGTGTTTTTTTTTTACATTTCTAAAAGCAGTAAGTTCGACGGTTACGTATTATAATGTGATGTGTTCTTAGCGGTATAACTAAGGGTGTCGCATTTTTAGTCCTTCAAATTTGATCCGAATTTGGTTTTAGTCCTTAAATTTTAAAACCGTTGGTTTGGGTCCCTCACGTAAGTTTAGTCCCTCCCTTTAACATAGTTAACTTTGACGCTGACATGACAAACGAATTTTAGTGTCAGTTTGTCGAGTCACTTTCAATGACCATGATGTGACAATTGAATTACAACTCAGCTTATCCAGTCAGTTTTGTGGCCTTCCCAGTTCATGAAAAATGTGATGTTAAATTTAATAAAACCCTAAATAAAATCTGACTGGATGAGCTAAGGTGTAATTCAATTGTCACAATATGGTCATTCTAACTGGCGGGACAAACTGACACAAATTCATTTGTCACGCTAGTATTAAAGTCAGTTTGTCGAGTCACTTTCAATGATCATGATGTGGCAATTGAATTACAACTCAACTTATCTAGTTAGTTTTGTTGCCTTTCTAGTTCATGAAAAAAGTGATGTTAAATTTAATAAAATCCTAAATAAAATCTGACTGGATGAGCTGAGGTGTAATTCAATTGTCACAATATGGTCATTGTAACTGGCGGGACAAACTGACATAGAAACTCATTTGTCAGCTTTAATGGTGTTAAGGAAAGGGACTAAAGTTACATGATTTCAGAACACGAGGGACCCAAAGCAACGATTTTAAAGTTTAGGGACTAAAACCAAATTTGAGTCAAACTTTAGGGACTAAAAACATATTTAACCCTTTTGAATTTATTAAAAAATATTCTAGTATTAAAAAGAAATTTTATCAATTGTTTTATGCATTACGAATTTCAAGATGATATGTTTAATAAGAAATTTCTGGTAAGAATTGACTGTAAAGCAGCTCCAAGTGTTTTACAAAAAGATGTAAAAAATTTAGTTTCTAAACATATTTTTACCAGGTGACAAGCCTTACTTTCATGTTTTGATTTTTATATTATTCATATTAAGGGAAATGAGAATTCTTTACCTAATTTTCTTACAATAGAATTTTTGCATGGTTCAACATGAGTAATAGCAAGGTCATGTCAAAAGATCAATATGGTCTCCCCATTAAGTAGAAGGGTTTTACCATTATCAATACGAGGTTCAATAAGACCTTAAACACCAATAACATCTTCAACACTTATTCAAGCAAGACCTACTACTTTAGCCCAAGTTGTTCAAAATGCTCCAATCAAAACAAAAGAGAAGGCTATAACTATTCAAAATCCTTTAATTCCTCATTATATAAGTTTACCCCTCTACAATATAATAATACCTTAGTAAAACCCTTTGATATTTCAAGAGTCATTTCAAGAACCCAAACCTCTTCATCCTATGATCAAACTTATCAAGAAAATCCGGAACACATTCCAATAATGATAATTGAAGAAGAATGGATAAAATTTCCTCCAAGAGAAATAGCCCAAACGGTCTTTCTACCTCAATTTCATTATAATCCAAATGGATCTGGTAAGCTTAGAGAATTTTATGAGTTCATATTGATAGATACAGATTCAATTGAAATTCATCATCATGAGGATCCAAAAGGACAAGGTATACTATTTTCAAAGCCAAAATCTTAAAATTCTTTCTGTTCAAGACTGAAATCAAGAACTTTATCAACCCAAGACTTACCTTATAGAAAATTCTATAAATTAAATGAAAAGGGTCCGTTCTTTCATTTAATATTTCTTCAGGTGCCTTAATAAATAACTTTATTGCATTAGCTGTATATTCATTCTTTATATCCATTGAAAAATTTGGATAACAATTAAAGAAAGCAGGTCCATCATGAAGGTTACTTTCCATAATAGCTATTATTGAATCATCAAATCTTCTTAATCTGTTTTTTATCCATTATTTCATTTGGGAATTTTTCTGTAAATTCTAGAGATTTTTGAATTGGGGTTGTACTTCCTTGATATATCTCACATCCTAAAAATCTAGTTTTTTGTTTGAAATACTTTTTTCTTTTTTGCAGAAACAACAAAACCATTTTCTTTTATTATTTCTATAAATTTATTTAATATAAAACATATTGATTTATTCCCTTGGAAAAAATTAACACATCATCTAAATATACTACAGAAAATTCTATATGATAAAATATATCATTCATAATATTCTGAAATTCACTTTGTGCATTCTTTAATCCTTGAAGCATTACGTTCCATTTATAATGTCCAAATGGTACTACAAAGCTGTTTTATATTTATCTTCTTTTGCCATTGAAATTTGATAATATCCAAATTTCATATCAAATTTAGAAAAAATTGTTGCATTATGTAATCTCTTTATTAAATCAGATTTATTGGGGAGAGGATATATACCTTATCCATTTTAATACTTTGTTTAAAGGTTTGTAATTTATAACTAATCTAGGAGCTCCTCTTTCATGTTCTGAGGCATTCATAAAATAAAATCCTAAGCAACTCCAAGGAGATTTTGATGGTCTAATTAACCTTTTATCTAATATTCTTGAATTTCTTTCTTACAATAAAATATTGTTTGATTCATTTGTATTGGTCTTATTTTTGTTGGGATATTTTTTTCATTAAATCCTTCTTCATTTGGTAATGAAACTTCATAATTTTTTCCGATTCCAAAAAGTTATAGAATTTGTTTAACAAATTTCTTATTCTTTTTCTTTTCAAACTCTTTTATTATTTTTTTGGATGTTAAGAGTCTTTTTTTTTCAATTATTTTATATTATATTTCTTTATTTTAACATATTTATGTGTTTTTGTTTTCTTTGAATCAAATTTATTTTCTTTATTGAAGCTTCTTGTAATTATGTTGGGACTTATTAAAAGATAGAGTTAAAATTAATGAGAAGTTTTTATGAAAAATTCTTGAAATATCATATTAAAATAATATTTTAAATAAGATTTAATTTCTAAAATGGTACGTACGAGAGTATATTTAATTAGTAATTAAATTATTTTTAATTATTATTTAAAACGTACTAAGTTATATAAAGATGAAAAGAAATAAGATTGCACAATTATTTTATGGATAGAAGACTTACAATTAACGCATAACATTAAACTAATGAAATAGAATAGATGTAAAATTTAATCTTCTCGAATAGAACTCTTCAAGTATAATAGACGCAGGAAGTTGAACTTCGGGAATAGAACCTTTGAGATACCGTCAACCAAATTGATACAATAAATAATTACTCTTGAAAATTCACTCACTTTATTACAAATGATGTAATAAGCACTCTTGGAAATTCACTCACTTTACTACAAAAGGTGTATTATGCACTCTTAAAAATTACTCACTTTGACATAAGAAAGTAAACACTCTTACAGAAATAAACAGTCTTACAATAGTATAGTTGAGCTTTTCTTCTTTATTTTCGCTTCCCTCAAAGTTGAAACAAATGACCTATTTATAGTAAAAGAAAAGCTTTTTTTAATAATAAAATAAGGCTGCATGAAAAGCAACTGAGGTTCCTTTATGAATATCACCACCACTTTGTCTTGTTGCAAGATTCCTTTCATGATTAGCTTTGTTCCTTTAAAATCTTCATAATTAGCTTTGTTGATTTATTATCTCCTTTGCCTTCACTTGCATGTAACACTCTTGCACATTAGTTTTTACACGTAGCATTACTTTGCACACATGTAGCATTTAGTTTTTACACATACATATTTACACATACATGTAGCTTTTCACCAGCACTTTCACACACACGTAGCACATCATTTTAATAATGTATTGATTTGCCTATGTTGATCAATCAAACATTATTCCATAACAGTAATCTCCATTGTTTTATAAATAATTGCTAGGACTTAATGAGGCTTCATCTTCAATTTCTTGTGGTTGTGTTGAACTTATAACATTTAGTCTTTTTACCATTCTTCTTTTGAAGTAGCTGAAGCTAAAGAATAAAGAATAGAATAAGTTTTTATTTTGGGGGTATGATACATTGCACAAAGAGATCGGACGAAACTGCTTGAGAGTCTGAGCATTTTCCACCTTCGGAATAAGAGATATGAGAGTACCTCAGCTATCAAAGACGGACAACAGGCATAAAACGGTTATGGACACTCTAGTTGCACCTAAGCTTTGTTCCCCATCGTCTTGGATCAGATAATATTATCATCACTCAAGAAGTCATTCACTCTATGAGATCAAAGAAAAAATGTAAAGGTTGGATGTCCATTAAGATAGATTTCGAAAAAGCACTATGACAAGCTTCGTTGAGAGTTTGTCAAAGAGACCCTACTGGATACTGGCTTCCTTGTAGCTTTTGTGGACATGGTCTTTCGCTGTATCTCTTCCCCTACTTTTAGAGTGCTTTGGAATGGGGAGGCACTTGACCCCTTTGTTCCTGTTTGTGTAGTTAGACAAGGGAATCCACTCTTTAGATGTTTTTTTGTATGAGTTGTTCGGGGCAACATAAGATATAATCCAATAACTGTTTTATTGAAAATCCCAACAAAATATAACCTCATAACACAACTATAGTGCCTGCATAAATGCAATTGAACAACAGATAACATATTTATACAACATAAAACATTAAACAACTTATGAAACATATTTTTTTCTTTATCTCTTTCCATCACATCACCCATTACATCCTACATTTCTTTCTCTTTCTCTCTTTTATCTCTACCTCTCTCTTTTTTATAAATGTTATTGTTGTACAAACACATTTTCATTAAACAAAACTTTAGAACTACAACTATAGAAAAAGCGCAAAGACAAGTAAATAGTACAAACATGAGTAACAAAATTTAGGTTTCATACCTTCACTGAAGCGGTCCCACTATCTGAAATTCCAATTGGGATTAACCAAGTGCTGCAAGAATACCTCCACCTCATACTCAAATTGGCAGTGGCAGAAACAACAAGAACGATGACACTCTCTCCGAGAAAGAAAAGAAAGAAGAACCTTCACTAAACCTAATAAAATTTTGAATCACTCCCAAGAAAAGCCAAACTAGCAATTTGAAAGAACCTTCATTGCTATTTCTAAATGTTCGTATTGATAGAAAACCATGAGGGCTAAGGCCAATCGCTGATACTACTAATCATGGCAGAATACTACTGCACCCTCACCCCCAAAAAAATTACTAATCATGCAGAAACTAGAAATGATTAAAGTAGTACACAAAAAGTGGAGTCATTCATGCAGGAACACCATGTGTCAGTCAATGATCTTATCAATTGATGTTATGCAATATATAGAAATGACCACCTTGTATTTACTCAAAGTTTCCATGGTTCCGGTTCTTATAAATTTTATTCATATATTGGTCTTATTTGATTTATAATTTAAGCCATGTCTTTTTGACAAACAAACAGCCCAAGAACAAACACAAAATTTAAGTTATCCTATGCTTTTATTCATATATTGGTCTTATTTGATTTATAATTTAAGCCATGTCTTTTTGACAAAACAAACAGCCCAAGAACAAACACAAAATTTAAGTTATCCTATGCCATTAACCGTACTTGGGAACTAGTTACAGAACATACAAAAGAATTAAGGGTGCTTTGTATGTTTCTGATAAGCAAGAGCCAATAGCATAGCACTTGTTTAATTTACATGAAATGTGTACCAGATATAGAATATCTCCTTTTCCAGCTAGGAAAGAAATGAGGAGTGTGATTATTAAGGCAACTCTTTGATTGTGTAAGCCAGGGGTGCTAATGCATGGATCTTTGTCTTGGTCCTGGCAGATATAAAGACATGGCAAGATCCTACATAATAAACCCAAAAATCACATTTTTCATTTCCCTTCTACCTACCCATTTGATTTTCTTTGACAAGAAGTAATTTAAAAACAAGAAAATAAAACTCATCAAAATAGGAGCAGAGGTGATTTTAGATTGGAATGATTGTGAATTACTAAACAGTCTAACTATACCTTTGTGTATTATGACATTCTAAGAAGTTATTAGTGGATCACCAAAATTTAGTTTTAGGGAAAAATACGATTATATTAATTTTCTTCAGTGTGCACTCTCCTTTTTCGTGTTTCCTCTCATACAGACAGTTAGGCATTGAATCGCTCTCAAGAAAAATCTTAGCCAACAAAAAGAAAAACTGGAATTTCTTGAGATTACATTTGAAACAACGCAAGAGCTGTTGATGAAATTCTGTTATCTTCCTGTGCAGCACTATTTAAAGAACTAAAGCAAGGAAGGGGACTTCATTTCAATTATCAAGAACAAAAACAAGGAAGGGCTTGACCTGAGTATATTCTTGGCACCTCCTTGTTTTCATTATCTTCATAGTTTCTTCCTTGCCATGATGCCATCTCCTAAACTTCCCCAAGAAAAAGTTCATCTTAATTTTGTCCTAATGGTGCAATTTAAATTCTAGATTAACAATCTAGCTACCTCTAAATTCTTTGTCCTGATGCTTTGTAAGGCTAATTGTTCAAAGCCTTGCAAGAACAAATATGCCGCACAAAAGAACCTCGTTCCAAATTCCTAGTAAAGGCCACATTGTTAAGTAGCTTCTTTTTTGTTCTCTTAAGGATAAAAGAGATCAAATTCAATCACAAGCAACTGGAAGAAAGATTACCTTTGTTTCCAATGATTAAATCAACAACATATATAACATCTACACCATCTTTTGCAATTTTCTGAAAGTATGAAAATCTATTTTTTTCACCAGAAACTTCCTTCAGACCATGTTGGCCACCCAACTCATAGTTTGAAAAATCTATTGTTTTCAATATGACATGCAAGGCATATACAATTGTTTTGAAGATCTTTGGCAAAAATGAAGGATGAACACTAAAATCTATTCATTTACCTTCGATCCTTGTGTAAGGGTGCAGTCCCCAGGTCCATGTGTCTTGAGCCATTGCTCTGCGATCACATCATTTCCAATGGCATTCTTGGCAACAGTTCCACCAGCATTAGATCCTGACCTGTAAATTTTTCTACCAATCGGGTTAAAGATTTGGAAAGATCAAGGATTTAGGATTGAAATGTCATAAGCAGGAACTTGGTAGGCAGAGTTAATCATCAACATTTGGATTCCAAATAAAATGCAAAAGGTAATGAGGATGAATAAACACAAGAACAGTATAGGACTCAAATGTTGAAGTTAAAAAAACCATTTGACATCTAGTGATTTTAATTATACCATCTTCTTAGCACGTTCCAAATATCTTCCTCAACACTTCAACAAAATATCTTCTTCAACTTCATAGCTATCTCTTTATGAACCTTCTATAATAAATAATTCATAAATCTGTATGATATTCAGCACTTCAGAGACCAACAGTCATCTTTTCACACTGCAAACTGATTTGGACTACTGTTTGAGAAGTACACGAATTATTAACCATTATAATTAAAATTGAAAGTATGAAACAACAATGTCTAATTATCTATGGAAAATTGCATGATGCAAATAGCCATTCTATGTTGAAGTTTATTCTTTCAGCCATATTACAAGGGAGAATTCAACTCACATAAGTCCAACCCAGTTTCAGCAAGGCCTGAGCATGGTGCAATTTTAAAAAAAACCAAACCAAAACCAAATGCAAACCATTTATATGGATCAGTTTTATAGACCAAACCAGTTCTGCTGATGAAACCAGTTTGGTTTTTAACTGAACCGGTTTCAAACGGTTTTTGAACCAAAACTGGTTTTGTTTTAGCCAAAACCGGGTTTGAACCGGTTTTTGACCAGTTTTTGAACTGGTTTCTGAACCAGTTTTTAAAGCCAAACCAGAAACCATTGTCTTTTGCACTTGATGTCTATTATATATGAATATCTGGACTGGTTTGTCAGCATCCGAATGCTGAAGCAGTTTCGTGTCAATAGTAAATCTGACAAACACCTACACAGACATAGGGAGAGAGTACAAGAGAATTTCTTTGGAGTTTATAGTTAAACCAATGAAGAAAGAAAGCAGTAATTATTAAGTAACTATATCCTGATTACAATCAACACCCACCTGTAAACCCATATGCAGAGTGGTTTGATTTTAGTGATCATCATAATGAGATCTTTTTTGTAAATTGAGTTTAATACCAATCAAAAAGAGATTATTGTCTGTATTACAGAATGATTTGCATATCATCCTTACACTCACTCCGGCTATAACCAGGATCCTTACGGATCTGGTTATGACTCATCAGATCTCTAACAACCTCTACATCAACCCATCTTCCCAAAGAAGAATACATGTTGGCAAGAAGCACATAAGGAGCAGAATTTCGCGGGTCCAATCGATAGAGTTCCTCAGCTGCTCTTTTTGCTAAGCTCAAGTTAGCATGAATTCTGCATGAGCTTAGTACAACCTCCCATACAACTGCATCATCTTTACATGCCAATGGCATACTATCCAGAATGACTACTACTTCATGAAACCGCCCTGCTCGGCTCAGACAATCTATGATGCAAGTATAATGATCTAACTTTGGCACCACTCCAAACTTTTGCAGCATTGCATTGAATATTTCAACCCCTTCATCAACCAATGCCGAGTGGCTACAAGCAGTTAAAACAGCAACAAAAGTAATATCATCTGGTTTTTCACCAGATGAAATCATGTCCTTATAAAGGCATACAGCCTCATGACCATATCCATTCTGTGCATAACCGTGTATCATTTCATTCCATGTAACAATGTTTTTCCCAGGCATCATATCAAAAAAGCATCTGGCTCCACCTACATCCCCACATTTACAATACATTTCTATAAGAGAACTCCCTACAAATATGTCATCTACATAACCATCTTTTATGATCTGAGCATGAATTTGTTGCCCTTGAAATAAGGAAGAAAGTTTTGCACAAGAGCTCACTACGGTAGCAAAAGAAAACTCAGAAGGAAAGAAGCCCACTGCCGCATCTGCTTAAAGAAAGACAAAGCATCTTGTTCAAGAGAATTGATTGAGAACCCTGCTATCATTGAGTTCCAACAGACAACATCTATTTCAGGCAGTTTACTGAATACATGCTTAGACAACTCCATTTCCCCACATTTTGAGTACATATTAATAAGGCTACTGGCAACATACACATCATCATAAAATCCAAACTTTTGAGAAACTGCATGAACCTGTTTTCCAGCCTTAAGAAGTCCCAATTCAGCACATGAACTGAGAATAATAGCCAAAGTAGTCCGATCAGGATGTTGCCATTGAAACTGCATTTCTCTGAACAGTTTAAATGCCTCATTGTGATCTGCATTTTGGTTATAGGCTGAGAGTATAGCATTCCATGAAGTCAAACTCGGGCATGGCATGCAATCAATATTTGACACCCGGTTTTAACATCCCCAGACTTGACACATGCTGCCAGCATATTAATGTAAGAACATCATCCGGCTCATATCCATAACACTGCATTTTCTGAAGATACTCTGCAGCTTTCTCACTATTGCATCTGTTCCCATACCCAGCTATCATTATATTCCAAGAAACAACACTTTGCTGATTCAAATTATCAAAAACTTTTTCAGCACTATCCATGTCCCCAATTTTTGCATACATATCAAGCAACGAGTTGCTCAAATGGAGGTCTCTTTCAAATCCCAGTTTAATTGAGAGACTATGTATTTTTTCCTTGCACATTAGTTGAAAAACCATGACTGTGATCACAGAGAGCAAATTCCCTTTCCCCAGATCCTCCTTTTGCACAGACACCCAATATGCTGGACAATGAGACAGAATCAACATGAATCCCTTTTCTCAACATGAGTCTAAACAATTCTAAAGCTTCCTTGACTTGATTTGTTTGTGCCAATCCACCCATCATTGTAGTAAAGTAACCTCATTAGGCTCAGGAATGTCCCTGAAAACACAAACTGCATCCACATTGAGTCTACATTTAGCATACATACATAAAAGAGCATTAACCACATATATTATTGTCAAGACCAACCTTGAGCACAAGCCCATGATTCTTCCTACCACAATCGGCATCTAATAAAGCACCACAGGCACTAAAAACAGTAGCAAAAGTTATATGGGAGGGTTTAACTCCATCTAGCATTATTGCATCATAGGTATCCAGTGCCTGGCGTTCATACCCACATCGTACCATGGTAGTAATTAAGGTATTCAAAGAGACGGTGTTCCTCTCAGGCATTTGGAGGAACAAACGACACGCGTTTTGCAAATTGCGGGTTTTGCAAGAAGCAGCCAAGATGGCGTTCCAGGAGAAGATGTTTTTGTGAGGTATTTTAGCGAACACGTGATGTGCAGCGACAATGTCATCGCACTTGGAATAGAGGTCGATGAGGTGGTTAGAGAAAGGTGTCAGAGGAAAGGCCAAGACGGAAGATTCGAGCATGAACCACTTTACCGGCTAACTGAGCTTTGCTGCTGATGCACAACTGCAACAGATTTGTCAACTTCAAACTCTTGCCTTCCATAAAAATCAAAGTACCATGCTACCACTTAGATTACGAAATGCTTTGCTGTGAAGCTATGAAGTAAACTTGCTATGCCATATAGTTTATGTACCATCCAGAATTTATGGCGGATTATAGCATGGACCCAAATTCTTTTGGCTCACGTGGAACATTCGCTATGAACCGTTGATTTATTATAAATAAATGGACGGTGATGATATTTACTGCATTTGTTTGGTAAAAATCCATCTTTGTTTAATTAGGTTTTTCGCATATGAGTTTTCGAGAATCACAAAGATGCCCCATTGAATATTCTACTCTCTTCCTTTGACTCGAACCGTAGTTCCTAATTGGATTTAGGTATTAGTCATTGAAACGGAGCAGTTATGGCGCTCTTGGTCGACGTTGCAAGGAATAATCTCTGATTCGGTTGTGGCTGAAATGTTGAATTTGAAAACGTCAAGCGGTTGGGCACATTAATTGTTGGTCAGGGAGATTCCATAGTGGGGCTGACACCTAGGGTTGGGCAGATGTTTCATTGAGTCCTGAAATTGAAATAGCTAAGCGGTTGGCAAGATTCGAGAGTAGGGTTGATACGATTGTGGGATGGTGTGGGTGTTGGTCGTGACTCAGATCTGTGAGTGTTGCAGTGGAGTTTTGCGGTTGGGAAGATTCCAGAGTAGGGTTAATACGATTGTGGGATGGTGTGGGTGCTGGTCGTGACTCAGATCTTTGAGTGTTGCTGTGGAGTTTTGCGGTCGGAACGTCTCATTCGCAGTGGTGTTTGTCGTGACTTACTGAACATCAGATTTGAACACCATTTATGCTCTGCTCTGACAGGTTTTAGGTGATTTGTGCTTGTGTGTGTGATGGCCATTGGGTAGTGTTTACGTTGCGTAGCAATGAATTGTGGATTGTCAAAACCCCTGCTTATCCTCTTTCTTGAATGTTATGGCTTTTTGACTGGATTTAATGGATAGTTGATCCATGTTTCTTGCATTGTGGTTAGGTTTTTACTTTAGTATGCATGTTTAATTGTGTTAATTTATGTAGGCTTAGTTGTGGTTTGAATAACTGGAATGTTTGGAATCTTAAATTTCATGAGCGGGTTGTGAATTGGAGATTGCTTTAGTTCAGGTTAGTTAGGATAAGAAAACATGGATACTATGGAAATAGATTTGTAATCCTGTTAATGGTTGTATCAACTTTAATTTTATTTATTTTGAGGTGAAGCTGCCGAATTAAATTAGAGCATAGTTGACATTTTAATGCATACAATTGCTTTATCTTTGAGTATGATTTGGGATTTAGGGTAATGGAAGTAAGTGCTTAGTTAAGCTTGTCAATTTGTTTCAGTTGGATATGTTGCAATCCGTAATGTGAAGGAGTAGTTAAGATGAATTTTGTCTAGTTTGAAGATTGGTTGTAATTAGAATTTGTTACTTCATTTTGTGGATATGATTCGTTTTGCAGCTATGACTTGGGATTTAGGGTGTCATTCATTTAAATGCAGCCTTTTATGATGAGTGAATGTTATTCTTTGGAATTGTTTGTGTCTTGAGAATGATATGGCCAATGGGTCTTCTTTAGTTGTCTATGTCATGTTTTCCTGAGCTAGGAATTCGTGTGTTGAATGGAATTATGGTTAGTGTGTTACATGTCTTCTTAAGTACCACCTAGATGCTTCATAGACCCGGAACAACAGAAGTGAAATGTAGTTAATTATTAGTGCAATTCTTCAAATGGATGGTTTCCGTATTATACAAGTTTGTTTTAATTGCATTCACCATTTCAGTTTGGTTTTAATTTGAGCAGTGTTTTTTATTTGGTATGTTTGTGATGTGAGAACTGCGTCTATGAAACTGGAAACTGGGGCTTTTGGTCTAGCACACTTGGGTAATAAAACTGCAGACACTGTATTTGCACGTTAGGAAGTAGCATACATGGGTATCTAATTTTTGACATCGTGGTTGGGCCTCGTGCTAAAGGATGCATGCTGAACAATTGGATATTTATTGGTTGTGGGCTTTTGGCCCAGGAATTCGACTATTCTGGAAAAATGTTGCATATTGGGTTTAGGCCCAAGCAAAGATGGATAAAAAGCTGTTGGACATTTCAATCGGTAGATGGGTCGTATCCTGCGTCGGCCCATCATGAGCAATGCTATTGTTACAATGTTGATTAATCTACTTGACGCGTAAGTCCAACAGTAGTGTTGACCCAGTAATGAGTCCATCTTTTTTAAAACAAATAACTTAGAATAGACATTCAATATCGACGATTGCACTGCTGAACTCAATTGCTACAATCTATTGATCGACATATCACTGTTAAGAATTCAAACTACAAATTAACGAAGAACAAAAATTAGGAATTTAAATTGGCAATTGGGGACTGTCTTAGCATAAGAAAGTAAAGATGGAGCTTATCATTTGCTTTTGCTACAAACTTGAAAAATTTGGTGAATTGTGTTGTGCCAAAATGTGGTGACTTTGTCGATGACCACTTCTTTCAGCTCATTGTGGTCGCCAAGTACCAAATCCATAGCAACTCTCATCCTAACGACTCCGCCATTCAGCTAAGCATATGACATGTAAAATGACATTAATAAGGTAGGTATAAATTGAAATAGTTTAACGTACATGATTAAAGAAATGTTGACACACCTCTTGCCAATTTTGGTTTTTGAAATCGGTACCTCTCCTCATCCAATGAAGAACCCACACTGCCGAGTTGTCCCTGATAATGTAATTGTCATTTAATGTTGCTATATTACTATTGACAACATTTTGGTGATAAAAGTACATTTGTGATTTGTGTTTGGAGAGTGATTACCCATATTGTGGTGTATTTGTAATGCCCTTTGGTGTAATCACTTCCCAGTTTTGAAAGTCAATTTTGTTAGGGTCGTAGATAGGAGGGTAGTAGTGAGAAGCCATCATGGTGGATAGAACTCCACACTGGAAAAGGATAATAGCAATCAGTGTATTTAGTTAGTGTGTCAATTTCAAGTTGCATTTCCTATAGTGGATAATTCTAACTTTACCAAAGTTTTGATATTTTTTAAGTTTGATGAAATTTACCACTGCTGATATCCGTTCCAAACGTCCGTTGATGTGTTCCGTATCCACGTAGTAGTCCAAGTAATAAACATGTCTCTCCTCAAGTGAGATTACCATGAGAAACCAATGTCCACCGTATTCTTGGATGGGTACGTAAATCTGATACATTGTGAAGAAATTGTGTCAAAGTAAGACAATGATTTAGATAAATAATGCAACTAAGAATGCTATTGTTGATGAGGCAGTTTGTTAACATGTTTGAGTTCATGAATTGCAGGCATCCAGTCTTTCTTATAATCTTGAACCAAGTCTAAAATATTAACGTCCTCAGCACCAGCATCAAGCTGCATGAAAATAATTAGGTTTAGTAAAAGAAGAAAATTTCGAAGCTAATTCGCTGGGAATTAGAATTTGTAAATATTTTTAACCTCAAAGTTAGGGGTAGGCACCAAACAGATTGGGCTGGATTATTTTGTTGCTCCAAGGTAATGCTTAGGGCATACAAGCGTATAATCTGCTTGAAGATAATAAACATTGGGTTAGATAAGTATTTTGAAATGGTATTCTGGTGAGGAAGAAAATATTGTTTTTGGAAATGGCCACCTCGTAAGAGACCCTTCTCCCAGGGCACAAGCATTGGAAGTCACGCTTCTTACGTTCTGCGTAGTCCACTTTGAACAGTATTTCTCTGTTTAATGACGTGTAAAAGTATGTTAGTTATAGCAAAATATAGGATGTTTTGTTGAATGCAGAGTATAAATGGTTTTACCTTTGATCAACGTCATCATTAAATAAGTATGTGGATAGTTGAATTTCCGGACTAGTTAAATTCATGTCAATAGTTGGCTTAAAGTTGGTGTTAATACTTTGTGCAAAGAAAAATCATATGGGCTTGACATAATGGATGATTAAGTGAACCTGCACCAATTAATCAAATTGTAAGTAGCTTATTTAATGCTAAGTTTGGATAGAGTTAGTAGAACTAGGTAGATGAATGTGGACTTACCGTGTAGATTAATGTATAATGCTCTAGACTTGTAGTTGTGCTGAATATATTCGAGGCGTGGAAGTTGTGGGCAGTGTCTAAGCTTAGCTCAGTTTTTTTCGTGTGTCTGAGGTTGAGGTGTGGGAGAAGTGGGAAAAGTTTCCTTGGCATCCGCCCAGAGGCTTTAGTTTTGCAGCAGGAGATGGGTTTCATAGCAACGAAGTTACTTCATGTGGATTAAATAGAATGCCGAGACAAATTTGCATTGAATAGAGGTAGATGGGTGTTGGCTATTATGAATTCGTTCTAATGGCCACTGCAACACGGTTTTCCTTTTTTGGATATGTTGCCGTATAGGGATGTTAGCGTGCATTAGTGGGTTTTACCATTTCCATGAGTAGTCTATAGATAATCTGTGTTGCTTGCAGTAGCAGCACTGGGTCATACAGGTGTCTGCAGCCTGTTCCTCTGACACAAAGCCTTGTCTCGAATTGATGAGTGGCAAGGTGTACTGCCTTTTTGTGTTTAATTGCATATAATAAATTTTTTACGACACTTGCATATAATACGTGAATATTGTGGGTCAAGTATTAAATGGAAAATTAAAAGGTAACGTGGTGCTATTTATGGACTCCAATCGGTCCCAAATTTGGTGTTTTTTCGTAATACAGGGTAATTATAGTGATTTAATTACAGTTAAATAGTGATTAATTAATGAAAAATAGCTAGATACGCCGATTAATTAAGGAAAAATTACCGGGATGTCCATTTGAATGGTGGATGTTACGGGTTGAGTCTCATGGGGTTTCGGCAAGAGCGTGACACCCATTGCCATGAAGGATTGGGTTCGAGGAGGTAACCTGAAACCCTAAGTCTCTTTTTGGCCTGGGGAGTGCGTGTTGTTGTTCCGGTGGTTTGATTTTGTCATGGTGGCTTAGTTGGAGGTCAGGGATGGTGATTTAGTCCTTATTGATAAAAAAATCGTAGGTAATCGGTAGCAAAATCTGTAGCAAAACTATGCAATAAGGACTAAATTGGTGTTTTTTCAATATTTGAAGGACCAAAACCATCGGTTTTAAATTACAAGGACTAAAACAAAATCTCAACTATATTTCAGGGACTAAAAACATACTTTACCCTTTATATTAATTATAAGTTACTTATTAGTAATATAAAAATGAAATGCCAAAAAGGCATATAAAATTAATATTTTAATCATTTGCAGGGTTCTTGCTATTTGGAAAAGATTAGTTCGAATGTAACCAGACCTTTTTTTTTGGTAGTAAATGTAACCGGACTAACTGAATGTGAACCGCGGTTGAGAATGTTATTGACATAAGACTGAGTGAGACAAACGTACACTCGTTAAAGAAAACCTGTGTCGTTAAGCTTACCCTAATGATATTTGCCATGGAATGATTCATAAACCTTTACTCCTGGCATGCCCTTTCTGCTGCTTATTAGCCAAATATGGTAACATTTTAAACCAGACACGCTGCATACTTTCTGCGTAACGAAAGGAGTACTGTCCGGCCATGACAGGTACACAAAATAGCCCTTCAAACTTACTAGCCTTATTGGATAGAAGTTCAAAACCATAATTCTGCTAATGGTTCTCCCTATGGAGTATTTACCGTCATTTTGGTTACCTGCAAGTACTATCTTTGCTTGACAATCCTACTTTCTTAGCATACTTCAATCCTACTTTCTTGTTTACTTCAACCCAACAAGTGCCATCGCCCGTCCCAACCTGCCTTCATTGAATACGCACTTGGGATGGCTTCTAACGGAAACAATGCAGCTCACCCTGGAAGGTAAGAGCAATTATTGAATAAGATGCCTTTACTTTGTTTACCCATTAGAATCTCACCACCACCCTGTAATATTTATTGCATTCTAACTGAAAAATGAATTGGTCGTTTGTCTGGGTGCAAGGAGTGTCCACTAGACGAGACCTTAGCATTAAAGGAAGGGTTGAGTAGCAGTCTTATTACTATCTGATAGAATGCTTAACTTCATGAAGGTATGAGGTTTACTCCTTTAAAATAGGCACATAAGTAAGAATGGTTTAATGGTTATTCCAACCAGGCAATTTACTCAATTATAGGGTGTTGACGAACGACTAAACAATATGGACGAAAGGATTTCACAACTTCTTGAACGGGTTGACAAGTTTAGTGGCAACCTTGATACTGTTATAGCTGTTACAAACAACATTAGCTTGGAAATAGCAAAGTCCAACAAGACAGAATGTTCCACAAAGATGGATCAAAATACTATGTCAACAAACCCCCCAGAGCCTGAAACCACTGTGAGCCCACCCACTAAACAAGACTGGCCTTTGGATAGGCAACTAAAGATTGGGCCACCTAAATCCTTCACGGATCTCTCCCCCAAAAATGTGACGAACATCATTTTGATGTCTCAGATGAGGACGAGGGGATCCACATTGGTGTTGAAGCCCTTAACAATGAGGTAGGCCACGTTCAAGGGAACAACCCTCATGTCCCACATAATGATGAGAATTGCAACAAAAAGGTACCTTCATCACAGAAGAGGGGAAGAGCATCAACGAGCAATTATGCCCGACGTTCAAAGGTTCATGTGTATCACTGTGAATTTGTTCATCAATTTTTTAATTATATTTGAATGGATTGTCATTGCTATAGTGTCTAACAAAGGTTAATCTTTGACTTTGGCAGTCCAATGTGATGTTTCCAACAGAAAAGAAACTAATTTTCTTGGGAAGAAATTGTTTCAGACCCCAACGTCCAATTCAAATGGGAAGGGATCCAAAAGAGCAAAAGGAAATGCTGGACCTTCTGACCAACAAGCAGAACCTACACATTCGCCGGAAATCATCCAGGAGGATGTTAGACAAAAAAACCATCAAGACTCCTTCCTCCAACATCTTACCTAAGGTTTTGGGATTTTAACTTTTCGATCGCACTCAACATTAACTAAATGATGATATGAAACTTATGGACTATACAAATTTTTGCAGACCATGCTTTCAAGGTTCCGTCCATCAACAGACATGAAACTCAGTGAACGGAAAGTAAAAGTAGCTGCCTTACATCTTTTCAGATGATGGGGATGAAGATGAGATACTGGTCAAGCTTTGTGATATAGAAGCAACAAGAAAGGATTTTGTTACACTATGTCCGGATAGACTTGTGAACAACAAGGTTATAACATTTGTAATTGATTTCTTAGGTAGACATACAAGAAATATATTAGTGGTTATTTTAACATAACACTTACCTTGTGTAGATGATGACACTTTCTGCACTTAAGGGATCATGGACACAAGCAAGGAAGACAGAGAAGACAGTTTGGTACCTACCTCCCTGCATTCACGGTACGGGGTTTGGGGACTATACAAGAAACTATGTTCCATGTTTAATTACCTTGTGGAGCATTTACAATATAAATCGTATTTACTATGAAAACAGGATGATGTTCTTGAAGGTTACTCAACAGATGACCTTATTACAAAGTATGCTAGAGTTTCGATGCAACCATATCCTCAACTGAAATTTGTGAGTGTCATAAAAACCTTAACACTAATCCGGAATTTTTGAAATAAAATAATTTTTTAATCAATAAGCACAAAATTAAAATTTTACATACATATGAGCTAACAATATGGAACGAGGGGTGACGCTGTAAATCAATTACTTTTGTAGATCTATGTACCTGTGAAAGAGTCTTCTGAGCATTGGTTTCTCATGGTGGTGTCTCTGGAAGAACAACTTATCTATTACCTAGACCTCAAACCTGAGATGGGAAAGTGTGAGGAGGAACACTATTAGGAATTTGGTAAGTGATCCTACTCGTTGCATTTTCATTAGTCATACCAATATTAATATGACAATTCAAAATTAATATGATTACAGGTGTGAAGCTTTGACAAAAATAATGACTTCTGAGGCATATCCAGAAGATTTTCTTCATTCTGATGTCCAACTAGAGATGTGGGAATTATCTGTTGCTAGAAATGTTACCAACGGAGGCAGCCACGTAATAAACTCTTGTTCAAAAATGTATTTTATACTTTATCAATCATTGAGATCATTGATTCAATATTTAACACATCCATATTGCCTTTTTCAGTGAAAATTCTGCGATTTGGGTTATTGGATTGGATGGAGATGGAAAGTGCATTCCACACCAATCTAATTCCGTTGGTACGTTTAAAAATTTGACTTCAAATAAGCCTAATTATTTTTTATTTCAAACGGTTAAATTTATAATTGAATGAAAAAATAATGGACATACAGATAAACGAACGTCAGATACGCATGCGTTTTGCGTTGAACCTTGTATGTGGAGAATTCAATGAATGCAAGCAAGCAGTGGATGATGAAGCACAAACTTATTGGGCGACCCATATGAAGGGGAAACCAAGATGAGGCCCAGAAGTATTCACAAGAGCATTATTACTGTTTTTTTAGCTAGGATTATGTGGTTCATTTTGCTTTATTGGGCTAGAGACAATCTTATTAGAACGACCCATTTTGAACGACTTGCTGGAAACTTTGCTCCAGACACGCTGTATTTTGTTAGAAACATTGTGCTTTCGTCAGGCATTTTGTTATGCATTTGCGATTGTTACTGTTAATCTTTATCATTTAAATCAAATGCTCTATTTTGCTTCTTACAATTATGAACGCAAGTAAGCAATACTCAAATACTCTTATACGCCCATTAGGCCCATCCCAATACAACATCCTTTTGTATTACATGCTGCACATGCTAATGTGTCACAATTAAGGGTTAATCTTCTCATACTTTTCAATCACTTGAATCTTGCATGTTAAATTTCGGGGTTGGTATGGCATCATCAAAATTAAACCAAAAAACCATGGAACAGATTTACTTTCCACTTCAGTTTATTTTTCGGATTTGGAAATATGCCCTAATTAATTGAGTTTGATTCGGAGTTACTTCAGACAACATTAGCTTGGTCCTAAACGAAATATGGGGATGTTCAATTTATGGCTAACGAAAACTGACATGATGTACTCAATCTAAAAACAAAGTACATTTTACATTCCCCTCATTTTGTACTATTTAGTCTTACCTATGTACCCTGTTAGACGTTTAATGTTATTTACTCTTTCCCTAAATTTAATTTTAGTTGCTTAGCTTCACGTAATGTCGTAATATTCAATTAATCAATTTCAACAAATTGCACATTGCATAAAGACCCTGTATACCAAACAACATGCTAACTAAACACCACGTGTTAAATTACTTCACTAGGGAAAACAAGCAAATAGACCAATATCGTTACTCAATTATGCTGCTCGTGTCAACATTGAAATGTGGCCCTAAATACGAAAATTTTAATGATGATTCAAACAAGTCTCGTATTCATTGCAACGCATCCATCTGACCAAAACCATCTTTTAACAAGGTCCATAACAACAAGAAATGGTGGTTGGCGTAGCCAGTTACATTCAGTCCAACCATTTGACAAAGTCAAACTAATAGAATTAAAGTTCCGTCAAACTTATAATTCAGAAACAAATCAACAGAAAGGCAGATATTTAATCCACCCCCTCACATCCTTCTTTACAACAACAACACATGTGCCTGCCCAAAATAAATTATTTCTAATCAGAAAACATTCCCTATACACGAAATAAATGTCATTATTATGAGTTGAAGGCAACAATCTACAACTCACCTTACACACCCCCCATAATTAAATCTGTGGAGAGAAGGGTTACTGCACATTAACCATCAATAATTCTGTCCAGGTACTAAACACCTTCAGTGGAGACGTGACTTACACCGTCTTCATGCTACAATGATAGAAAACACAATTTCAGATTAAATACAACCATTGAGAACAAAACATTAATCTAAAACCAAAAAAATTCTTAAAGAAAAATACACTTACAACTCCTGACTCAACGAAGGCATCAAATTTCCTTTTGTGTGGGCATGTTGTCCTGTTGTGACCAACAACACCACATTGCCTGCATTTATGAGGTCGTCTTCTTGCTTGAGTAGACGAACCAGCAGCACAGCCCTTGGAACCAACTCTAATTGGATCTTTCAATGTAGATCCCACTTCATCACTAAGATTTTCATTACCCTCACCACTAGAGACATCTGCTTCACTATACACAATTATTTTATTACTAACCCAATCCTTAATGTCATTGAATCTTGTAGCAGACCTACCCCCCAACCTATTCATCTTCTTACACAAAAAGTCCAAATAACCACAACGTGCATCAAAGACAGAATCCCAAATGGAATTACGTCCATCCCTTATTTCAATAGCATTTTCCTTCACACCCATGGTCCATCTACTTAACACAAGACTATTTGGCAGCTCTTGTATGTTCAAGTGTACCATGACACCTATTATGTGGTCACAGGCAGTCCAAAGGACTCCATTCTTTGACAAGAACATTTAAGTAACAATGGTTGTTCAATATAAGACACTTGCCACTCCTTATGAGATCTTCCATACTTCGCGACAGTAAAAATGGTTTGGGACAATCAGCTGTGTACAACCAATCACCCTCATCGTGCTTCCCCTAGCAATGGCGGGACGCACCAATATGAAAACCTCCTTTGTGAAAATCTTAGACGCTGATCTCTCTAGTGCATGCAGGTTAGTTTCCAACATCATGTCACCACGGACTGACTCAAAATCAGCTTCAAGCTCATTATACCTTAGTACCTCAAGGAAACGATCAAAATTTTTCAAGAAAGCCACTAAATCATGACGGGAGTGTACAAACTTGGCTAGTTGCCTGTGCAACCCCTCACATCGAGAAGTTGTCCTAAACCCTTCAAAGAATTTCCCCCTTATATAACCTGTAGCCCACATCCTCTTCTTGTCATACATTTCCTTCACCCAATTGTTATCCTCCAGTCTAAATTCCTTCACCATTACCTCCCACCTATGTTTAAACTCGTAAACCTCATAATCACCCAACATACATTTCCTAAACATGGAAACCATCTTAGGATTCTTAACATTACTGGCTGCATTACGACACAGGTGCCATGCACAAAGCCTATGGTGAGCATTGGGTAAAACTCTTTTGATGGCATTCCGCATAGCAAGGTCACCATCTGTTATCACTCTGCTGAAGGCATCTTGCCTTTCATTGCCACCATCAGCTGTTCCAAAACCCACACATAAGTACCCTCCGTTTCATCAGCAACTAGGGAACAAGAAAATATTGTACTTTGATTATGGTGATTAATGCCCGAAAAAACCACTAAAGGAAAATGATACTTGTTCTTCCGGTATGTGGCATCAAAGGCCAGAACATCACCAAATAACTTGTAATCAACTTGGCAATGACTGTCACACCAAAACAAACGTTGTAGCCTACCTTCACAATCAGTCGTGTACCTCCAAAACATAGACCCTTCATTGACCTCCCTTTCACGTAAATACTTAATAGCACCCTTTACATCACTCAACTGCAACATTCTTTGCCTACCAATCTCATTGTAAAGATCTCTTTTACGAAAGCCAACATTATTGTAACCTCCAGATTGACTAGCAAATGACCCATAAATCTGTGGTGTACTAATACCGGCATCTCGCATGTTATTCATCTCCAAGATGTCAGCTACACTCATTTTCCTATGAGCAGGCAGCATCCCTTCATATTTGGGGGGTAGCATATCATGGTTATGCGCATCACAGAACTTAGACACGTTCCAACGGCCAGATGGTCCATCGAGCCGAACCTTCATTTTTGCAGGGCAAGAACACCTTGTCTCCGGCTTGGCTGGACGTTTTTTCTTCCCCTTTTCTGGTTTCATGTTATTTGGTCGCTTTCCTTCCCTGTGGCAAAGGTATGTCTTCTCATAAATTTCACCCATTGCATTCTTACGGACTTTGCTCTTCCGTGCAGAAAATCCAGTCTTCTTCCCATACCAATTATAAAAGTCATAAGCAACCTCCAAATTTGGAAAATTAAATTTACTAACATTTTCCACACATAACATTTCTTGGTTTAATTTCACAAAATCAGCCTCCGAATCCACAACGAAGACAAATTGATCAGGATCATAATCACTTGCAGTGTCAACTTCATCTTCACTTACAATATCTTCCAACCCAACGACATTCTCATCAACATTTTCATTATTATTTTCCATACTGGAACTGTTAAAAAAAATTACAGCCAAGCATAAAATAATTAATCATAACAATCTCACACATTGACCACAAACCTGGTACAGGTAACACAAAGAAACAACATAACACAGAAACACTTTCAACAACACAGAAAATCTTCTAAATTAACAACAATCTACACACACAATCAACACAGAAGAAACATCATTGCACAGAAAACAATATAGACAAAAAACAGGTATTAGATATGGTTTCAATTTACAAAAAACCAAACAATGCCTACAGTATCATATATCACCCATTATACCCATTGCACCATGGGATTTCATAATAATTACGGCTTAACAGGTTTTTGTAAACTAATTTCTATAATCAAATCAAGGTAAACAAACAACTAACCTCAATCTCGAACAACAATGGGGTCACGGAATTTCCTAACCGCTCTTTACGAAGACAGACAACTATCGAGCACTACCAAATCAGGTTGAGTTTTCGAACAATCTTCTATCCTTCCATCGAGCTTCACCCCCTAACTTGGCACACATCGAAGACGAGGCTGCTGGAACGCTGCGTATTAGGGTTCCCACAACAAATGGGTAAAGGATTACATGCTGCTCGTGAAAAATAGCAACAGAGTTGGACGCTGCGTTTTGGTTGGGTACAATTCATCATTAGATATTCTTCTGGGCCATAATATAATTAAAAATCTTCGGGTAACTAATTATTCACCGCAGTTAAAAAAAAGGGTCCACCGTGGGCCATAAGTTGTTGGGGTCCATGCTATAATCCTCCAGAATTTAATAACATTATTTCACTCATACCTCTTGAACCTTTTGCAACCCATCCGGTCAAATCGAGAGTCCAGATTGGGGTGTAATCGGGTGGGGTCGGGTTTGGGGTTACATCAAGTCCGAACCGATAGAGTGATGATAGGTTGTGTTGGTTCAGGTTTTGTATTTTTGGGTGAGTAACCCGATCGAACCAACCCAAATATGTTCGGGTCGGGTCGGGTCATCGGGTCATGAACATTTTCCCCCTTTTTAAAAAAATGTGGAAGATGAAATGAAATTAAAAATATAAAATGAAAAAAAGAAGAGAAATAGGGAAACATAAAATGAGAGGAGTAGATGAAATAGGGTTTGGGGAACCACCGCGGCTTGTGCTGTCGTTGCGCCTATTTTTGTTCTCTCTGGGAAGGAAAATGAAATAAGATTAAGGCTTCTTTTCTTGGTTTGGTTTGGTTCGGGTCTATCGGGTTCAAGATAGGCAAACCCGAGACCCGAACCGAACCAGATCGGGTTCGAAAGAAAATATCTGAACTGAACAGAAACCCGAACCGAACCGCCAAATATCCTTCGGGTTGACTTGGGTCAATCGGGTTTGCGGGTTGGGTCGGACCCGCTTACACCCCTAGTCCAGAATCTATAGATGAAAGAAAGTGTCATCAACGCCTTTCTTGCTATGATCTAAAAAATTAATAAAGCATACACTTTATTTGCAATTAAAATATTGACCGTGGTTTGGTAAAACTAGTTGATAAGTTAGTTGGTAGCTGATAAGCTCCTAGCTTATAAACTCCGAGCTGATAAGCTAGCTTATTGAATTAGAAGTGTTGGTACAATTAGCTGATAAGTTAGTTAGTAAATGTAAAATGACATAAAAGGGCATAACTACATAAATTGTATTATATAAATTCTATGTGTTTTTTAGAAAAAAATATATATTATTATGCAATTATAATTTTATATTTTTTAAAAAATATTAAATTCTTATTAAACTTTTTGGTAATAAAATATTTAATTAAAAATTAAAATAAATAATGAAATTAATAAATAAATAGTATAATATAAAAATAATTTCATAAAATAGTGAAAAGAAAATAACAATTTAATTAATTTGTAATTTTTAAATTACTTATTATATGTGTAATAATAGGTAAAAAGAAATTGGAAGGTTTTTGTCACTAAAATTGAAAATATATAATAATAGGTAAAAAGAAATTAAGAATAATAAGGGAATGTATTAAAATATAAGGGGTGGTGATGGAAGAAAATTAAATAAGCTACAACCTAAAAGCTAGAAGCTAGGTGAACTAGCTTTTAGCTTATAAGCTAGAAGCTCCTAAAATAAGCTACTTTGATGTACCTTACCAAACACTTTTGTGTTGGTCAAACTAGCTTATAAGCTAGTCAAATAAGCTAGTAGTCAGCTTATTGGCCTTGCCAAACATACTCATTGTCTTACTAAAATTTAGATGCTATTTTCACAAAGAGGAGTGCAAGCAACACACTCTTTTGAACACTCTCCCAAACACACTCCATGTGATTGGTTAAAATTCACATGGGTCCCACCAAATTCGTGGGTCCCACTCCCAAGTGGTGGGACCCATGTGAATTTTAACCAATCACATGGAGTGTGTTAGGGAGAGTGTTCAAAAGAGTGTGTTCCTAGCATTTTTCTTTCACAAAATATTTTATTGACAAACAAAAATATACTCAAGTATGACTTTGTTATAAGTCAATTACCCACTCAAAACAAACAATACAAACTAGTTGGAGCTTTGAAATTTTTCTCAAAATCTCATTATGCTAACACTAAATATGTACAAGCCACCTATTTATACTAATTATTGGAACTTGGTTGCAAGCTGCATAAATCAAATAGGATTAACAAATATCAACTAGAGATTTGGACTTTTCTTCACAAAAGTTTCCAAGTGATAATGTTACAACTTGCAATCTTATCTACACAACTCATATAGCAAATAAAACTAGCCGCAAATCTTTGTTGGCTTGCATGCTTATCTTTTCTAGCACTCCAACATCTAACAAAGTCAAGATTAATTGCTAACATCCTCCTTAAACTTGTCTTGATCATTCCAATCATATTTTACAACTTCAAGCGACTTTGAGTGGCTTTGTAAAAATATCTGGTACTTGATTTTTGAAGCACAATACTCCACCATAATCTCTTTATCTCCGACCAAATCTCATATATAGTGATACTTAATTTCAATGTGTTTGATGCGACCATGAAAAACCAGATTCTTCGTTAAATCAATTGTTGATTTATTGTCATAGAATATTTTCATAGGACTATCTTCTTGATGTTGTAACTCACTCAATATTATTTGCAACCAAATTGCTTGAGTAGCATAATTTGTTGCTGCTATATACTCTGCCTCTACTGTTGAAAGGGAAACGACTTGTTGTTTCTTGGAGGACCAAGAAAATATAGTTGAACCAAGATGAAAAGCATAGCCTGAAGTGCTTTTTCGTGCTGCAGTATCACCACCACCCCAATCACTGTCTATATGTATCCAACCAATTCTGGCTTGCAAGAAGTTAAATAAAAGATGCCTTCATTAATTGTACCTTTAACATACCTTAGAATTCATTTTGCAGCTTGCCAATGAGATTGCCTTGGTGAATCCATGAATTTGCTTATGATCCCAATTCCATAAACTATGTCGGGTCTTGTTGCTGTCAATTACCTTAGACTTCCCATTAATCTTCTAAAATTAGTTGAATTAACCAGATCACCACCACTTTCCTTTTCTATCTTCAATCTTTCTTCTACTGGTGTCAACATCGATTTGCAGGCTTCCATCTCGAACTTCTTTAAGACATCTGTTGCATATTTCTTTTGAGAGATAAGCATTCCTTCAATTTTCTGCTTAAGTTTAATTCCTAAGAAATAAGATATTAGACCCATATCTGTCATTTCAAAATGTGTGGTCATATTTTCTCGGAATTCAGCTAACAATTTGGAATTGTTGCCGGTGAAGATCAAATCATCCACGTATAAACAAACAATAATGATATCTCCCGCCTGATTGGTTTTTTCATATAAAGCATGCTCATATGGACTCCCGTGAAATTCCATGGTCAATGAAGTATGTGTCGATGCGTGTATACAATGCTTTTGATGCCTGCTTTACTCCATATATTGCTTTTTTCAATTTGTATATCTTATCTTCATCTTCTTGTTTAAGATAACCTGCAGGAGGTTGCTCTACATAAACCTCTTCTTCAAGGACACCATTCAAGAAAGCAAAATTTGACATCCATTTGAAATATTTTCCACTGATTTTGGGTAGCACGAGGAAGAATTAGGGCACCAGAGAAACCTCTATCATGACGTGGCACTGTGTTAGTTGAGTTAGCACTAGCTTTGCCACGTCATCTTCTAAAAAACAAGTGGACATGGAATAAAATAAAAAAAACTCGCTAAAATGTAGAGACCGAAAACATATTTAAGCTTAACAAAAAAAATAAAACTAAAAATTATTACAGAAGCAAACAAGTTATAGAAAGTAAGAAACAAATTTTTTTTTTACAGATTATAGAAAAAAAATTATTAGTTATCATAATAGAAAAATACAAAAAAAAAACTTTTCAAATTATAGTATCAACTTTTTTTTATAAAAAATCAAAAACATATCTTATTCCAAATTGTGCTCTTCACCTCTTGCACTCTTTGCCCATCATTGCTTTCACTGCATGTAACACCCCAAGAATTAAGATCAAATTGTAAATGAGAAGTAGTAAAATAATAGGATTTTCATAAAGGAATTAGGAAAGAAAGGTTTTAAGGTGAGAAACTAGAATCCTAAATCCTAGTATTCTTGCTCAAGCGAGAGGAGCTCGCTTGAGCGAGAATATCAATAAAATGGGTAAAAATGAGTTCTAATATTCCCGCTTGAGCGAGAAGGCTCTCGCTCAAGCAAGAAACATGGGAGGATTTTAGTGCTCTCTGGAAGATTTTCGCTTAAGCAAGAAGAATTTCGCTTAATCGAGAATCGTCTAGAGAGGGGGTATTCTCTGGAGTATTCTCGCTCAAGCGAGATGCATCTCGCTTGAGCGAGAACACGAAAAGAGAACCCCTTTAGCCGTCTCGCTCATGCGAGAAATCCTCGCTTGAGAGAGAACGCGTTTGATCAGTTTTTTAAAATAGAAAGCCCTATGTCCCAACCTCATTTATTTCCTCATTAATGCTTTAGAGAGAGTGTGTAGAGTGAGAGGAGTTCCAGCTGGGAGATGAAGTAGAGAAGGAGTTTTGGCTCAACCTCGCCCTCATCAACTCTCCCATCCCTCCACTATAAGAAAACAACAAATTAGCCACGACATGTTAGCAATGGCCACGACATCGTCGCTATTAGCGTTGGCCAGGCCGACGCAACGGCCAACACTAAAGACATCACCGTTGAAAAAAAAATACTTTTTTATTTTTTTATGTAGCGACGGCCTGGCCGTCGCTATTTAGTAACGTTAGCAAAAATATAATTTTTTTAAAATTTTTTATTTAGCGTCGACCAGGCCGTCGCTAAAGGTCGCCGCTAAAGGAATTTGTTTTAGCGTCGGCCTTCGTAAAGTTAGTGTCGGCCTGACCGACACTAATTATTTGTTATTTTTTCATTATATATATATATAATATTTTGCACTATATATTCCAAGAAACAAACTTAGCGTAATGGTAATGCTCCTTCTTTGTATCGTGCAGGTTGTGGTTCCATTCCCACAATTGATAAATCTGGGAAGGAAAGATTTTTTTTAAAAAAATATTTAGCGATGGTCGTCGCTAGCCGGCCATGGCCGTCTCTATGTAGTGGTGGTCATGGAATTAGCATCGACTATTTGTGATAGCCAGGCTTGTCGCTACGCAGCGACGGTCGTAAAAGGTCATTGCTACTGCATGAACTACGAGGCTTTTAGCGAGGGCTGATTGGTCGTCTCTAATTATGAAATAGCAACGATTTTCCCCTGTAGTGAAAAGTCATCGCTAAAAATCGATTTTCTTGAAGTGTTCATTCTTGGTCACTCTTTGGTGAGTAAAGCTCACACACTTCACCTCCTATTGTGTGAAATTCTCTCATGTGCCCTAATCTCTCTCATCTCTTTCTACTTGCTTGTGAATGGACTTGTTTGTATGGTTATTACTTGTGGATGGTTATATTTCTTAATGCTTGTACTTCATTAGGTTACATTGGAAAAAACCCTAGGTTAGGGTGTTTGTTAGAGTAGTTCATGTTTATGTTTAGTGTTAAGTAAATATATTCTTATGACTCATGAATAATTCATGTGATAAACTACTTATGTAATCATGTTATTAAGTATCTTAAGTTAAAAGAAAATCATGTTAGGCTTCGGCCATCACGGGTCTAGAACCGTCATGTTCATGTTAAAACTTGGCTTCGACCGTTAGGTAACGACGACGACTTTATGTCCCCAAGGGAGATATCCCTTGTAGTCTGAGCCCAAGTCTAGCTGCAGGAAAGAGATAAGACCCCTACTGCTAGGTTAGAAGTTCATGTTAAATTCAATTTCAACTTCAGGTTACCATTGTTATGTAAATGAATTGCCAGTTCATGTCATTATTACTTTGTTGCATATCATTCTTTGTATTCTACACATGCATGCTTTGCTTTGCTCACTGACGCATTAGTCTCACCCCCGTTGGGGGTTTACAGTTTAGATCCCCAGGCAGGTCATTGAGGGCATGATGCAGATGGATCATAGTGTTTATTTGGCTTTGTAGCCACCTTTTTATTGTATTTCATTAAGTTCATGGATGTATATTCTTTTGGGATGGATATTTAGTACATGTGTATCTCATGATGTTTCCGCTTTGATAGGACACATGTATTATGATATCCATGTTACATGTGTATATGTAAATCCTCATATTGTGTTTAATTAAACGTTGGATTTAGTTAAGAAAATCTGTATCACTATTATTGATATATTTAATGTCGCGAAAAATAATTCCCTAAATTCGGGACTTATGCTTCCAATGGGCAAAATTTCCGAGTTCTGTGAATTAGGATGTTACACTGTATGTCTCGGTTACCCACTACAATTAGAAATAGAAATAGAGAATAAGAATAAAGAAATAGAAAAAGAGAGAATGATAAATGACAAAAAAAGAGAGGGGGTGAGGCGGCTGCTCTAGCAATGAGAAATGGGAAGTGAAGAATTTATACCTAGGGTTATGAGATGTTTATCTAGTGGATAGTGATAAATGGGCCTGGCCCAAAACTCATGCATTAGTTTCTTATTTGTCAGTTGGGTCATTTATGATGGGTCATTTTTTTCTCACCCCAGCCTGACCGATTAAAAGCGCTTAAAATCATTTTCTCTCACCTGTCTACCCGATTGAACCCACCCAATTAACTTTTCTTCAAATCAGGTTGGGTGGGTTGCTTTCGGTAATGGGTTTCTGGACATCCCTATTACCTGTAGTCCAGCTGTCTAGGTAGATGAATCATTTCCCTCCCCTTTCCTATTCTTTCTTACCAAACATTTCTTAAAGAATTACTTAGTAATGTGGTCCATCTTGAGAAATGGTTGATATCTGGTAGTTCTGGTATTTGATACAACTTGAAAAATTATTTTGATGGCTTATTTGTTTAATGAAAAAGTTTTCCAACTATCAAGAATCTAAACTTATGTAACACTTGATCCTTGTCCATTGTGTGATGCCACAATTTTTCAGGCAAGATTTGATACTGTTGTATAGGGAGCTCCCAATAAGCTTCTTGAAGCTAATGGTAGCTGGATTAGGTCTACAATCAACATGCTCCTTTATATTGCTAATAATTATATGGATGCAAGGGGAATGGAGAGTCTTTATGGTCCACCTAACCTACTTTCATTTTCCAATTAATTATATAAAGAAAGTTGCACAGGTGAAAAGAATGAAGGAGAATGTGGCTACTTTAGACAAGGAAGTAAAGAGGATGAAGGCAAAGATGGCTGCTAGAGAGGAAGATCTTGACATAACAACAAAGGAATTGTTGAGACCATAAGAACGTTTCCAAGAGTGGGATATGGGGGAGTAGAACTCAGTGATACTTGTCAATAAACAACCAATGAACTGTATAATTTTGAATAGATGGCTATGTAGGTAGGCATTGATGATTTCATGGACATAAATGATTAATCTAAAAATCCTATGTCAATTTTTTAGGGCGGTTAAATACGTTTCAACTTTGGACAATAATTTAGGTTTTTCATTTAGCTTATATTTGCTTGTCTTCATTTTTGTTTCTTTTGGGCATATACATGTATAATTGTATGACAATTATGATCTTTTTACTATGGTGAATTAAAGAAAGAGATAGGCATTGATAAAATCTAAATGAATTAAATATATTTTTAGTCCCTAATATTTAGTTGGATTTGATTTTAGTACACCAATGGAAATGAAATTTATCCATCCAAAATTCTCACTTCTTAAGGTTAGCAAAAAGATTCTTCTCTCTCAAAACTCCCAACACAATCCTAAGATGTTATTCATGCTCTTCTAAGGTTTGAGAGTAGATAAGGATGTCATTGATAAAAACAACAACAAACTTATCCAGATAAGGCTAGAAAATCCAGTTCACGTAGTCCATAAACACGACTGGAGCTTTGGTTAAGTCAAAAGGCATCACCAAGTACTCGTAGTGCCCATATCTAGTCCTAAAGGTAGTCTTTGGGATATTCTAACTCTTGATCTTAATTTGATGGTAGACTGACCTTAAGTCTATCTTAGAGAAAGCTGACGCTCCCCTAAGTTGATATAATAGGTCATCTATCCTAGGTATAGGATATTTGTTCTTAATTGTTACCTTATTCAATTGCTAAAGTCTACACATAACCTCATACTCCCATTTTTCTTTTTCACCAAGAGCACTGGTTCTCCCCAAGGTGACACACTAGGCCTGATAAATTTCTTCTCTATCTACTCCTCTAGTTGGCTCTTAAGCTCACTCATCTCTAGTGGTGACATCCTATAGGGGGCTTTGGAAATAGGTCCTGTGCTCGGAACAAAATCTATAGAAAACTCAACCTCTCGATCCAGAGGTAAGGTGATTACCTCACTAGGGAAAATATCTTGAAACTCCCTAACTGTGGCTATACTACTCAAATTGGAGCTAGACGCTACAGTTGAGGAAAGTAGTAAAATGAAACAATGACTCTCATTAGACAGGCATTCAAAAATTTGAGTAGAACTTGAAAGAAAAATTGGTGGTCTCTCCCTCGAAGGAAGAGTAAGAGTTGGAAAAATAACCTCTTTATTAAAACAATCAAGCATGACCAGATTTTGAGATAATCAATTCATGCCCAAAATCACATCAACACCCTTCAATGGTAAACAAATCAAATCTACCTCAAAGGCCCTCCCTTTTATCACAATAGAGAATTTCAAACAAACACAGGAAATGAGGGTTGTCTCTTTGACCGAAGTAATGACATTCAAATGAAAAGGAAAATGGGTGACATGCAAGAGTAATTTCTCCACACAATCATAAGCAACAAAGGAGTGGGTTGCCCCAAAATCATACGGTATAATTAAGGTATTATCATTCACAACAAACGTACCTTGCATCAGGTTATTGACCTTAGCCACCTTTTCACCGCTAAGGGTGAAGATTCTCCCGGTAGCGTAGAGTTGGTTTGGTCCTTCTTCTTGTTCGGGCACTCTCCTGCTGTAACATCCCAAAATTCCTAAATCATTTTCATAAATTAAATAGGGTTATAAAGGCGTTTTTATAAAAAAGGAACTAGGAAAATAGGGTAAAAAGTAAAGGAGAAGGCTTGGAATGGAAATTCAGAACTTCCATTCTGCAGCATTCTCGCTCAAGTGAGAATGGTCTCGCTCAAGCGAGAAGCCTCTCGCTTGGGAAAATCTATCAATAAAAAAGTTTCTGGTTTTCTCACTCAAGCGAGGAACCTCTCGCTTGAGCTCAATTGAGGGATAATTTCAGAGTTTCTCTCTGGAATTGTCTCGCTCAAGCGAATAGTCTCTCGCTTGAGCGAGAGCGCGTATCTCCTGGAGTGAGTTTTTCCTCGCTCAAGAGAGAATACGCAATCTCAATTTTTAAAATAGATTCCTCTAGGGCTTTACTCTCAGTTTTCACATATGTTCTTACCTTTTAGAGAGAGAAACACTGAGAGAGAAAAAGAGAAGGAAGAAGGAGAGCTACTACATCACCTCCAAGGCATCAAGGAAGGCTTGGATTCACCCTCTCCACTCCTCTATTTCCTCTATTTCCCCTACTCTTGAGGTGAGTGTGGTCATCCACTCACTTTCAAATTGTTTGACCCATTGTATGCTCCCAATTCCTCTTTCCCCTTGCTTATTATCCTTGTTTGTGATTGAAATTGAATGCTTCTAGGGTTAGAATTCATGAATAGGTTGGTTTTGCTTGAAGGTTGCTTAGCCTTAGGTTCTTAGTTAGGGTTCCATGTTGATTTAAGTATTGATGATGCATTCTCATGAAATAAATTACTTATGTACATTCATGTTCAATAAATTGTTGTGTATCATGAACCCTAACCATTGAAGGAAGTATATTCATAGGCCTATGGACAAAGAGGAATTTCATGGGCTCTATGCAACCAAGAGAAGTTTAATAGGTCTTCAGACCAAAGAGGAACAAGGTGAACAAGGTAATCACTTGGACCTCTCGACCAAGAGGGATGCGGGGATCCTCAAGTAAAGTAATGACATGCATAACATCTCAGTTTGATAATAAACTTAAGAGGGTGGCTTTGGACGACGTTCCTTGGTAACAATCAAGAGCACTCTAACCATTTAATAGTGAAAAGACACCTTGGTGTGGGTTACACACTAGATTGCTCCCTGAGGGAGGACTTAATTGAATTTCATGATTGGCTAAATATGATCGACCATATATGCGTTTGATTGAATTGTTGTATTATCATTTGTGTGCTATCCTACACTGCCTGTTTTATCACGCTCACTGGGACGCTAGTCTCACCCCACGATGTGGGATATATATTCAGATGTGGAGGGTCCCTGTCCAGACGCTTGATCGAGAGGCTGGAGCGGTTGGTTGGGCCTCATTATTGGCCAACCCTCTTTCGATTGATATTATCTTGTCTAGGCATAGGACTCTATTATTTTGATGGGATAGGATAGTACATGTAGGGCCCTCACTGATACGTTTTATGATTCCAGGCAATATGTATCATCATATCCCATTATGGCTATTTGTTGAACATATGTATTTTGAGCCTTTGTTGGCAACAAACATATATTTGTATTGAGGTATTAAATTTCCGCTTAAGTAACTGTTGGATTACCTAAGCATTGTTATGTATATGTAAGACGATATAATTAATGCACGAAATAATTTTACGAATTTGAAAATAGTGCTTCCAACAAAAATTATTTTTGAATTAAGAAATTAGGACATTACACCTGCCATGTGACCCTCCTCAAAGTAGTAGAAACATTTCCTCTGACCCACTAAGCACTCACCCTTGTGGCCCTTGCCACACTTCGGACAAGTAGGAGTAGTCGGGGTGGAGGGGAGAGTAACCTGTTTGCCCCTCTTTGAAACTGGGCTTGAGTGTGCCTCCCTACTGGTTCCTCCTCCCTCTTCCTCTTTCCATCCACCCAAGCCTTCACTACTGGCTTAGGCCCCTCCTGCACTAAGCTCTGTTCAACAACAAAGCATTTGGTAACCAGAGTCGAGAAATACCTCAACTGAAAGGCAGCTAGCCAGCTACTATCCTCTTGAGTTTGGGCATCAGTCCCGACTCCAAGTGAGAACACTTCCAACCCTCATTAGGATTGGCCTGAGGTAGAGTGTGGTATTTAGCTACCTCCTCAAACTTGGCCACAAATTGGCCCACCGTCCTGTTTCCCTGCTTTAGCTGCAAGAACTTCAATTCCTTCTAATTTCACATAGATTTCAGGAAGTACTTCTCAAGGAATGTTGCTTGGAAACCACCCCAAGTGAGCGAGACTCCTAGAGAAGTCAATCCGACCTTGGCTCTTTTCCACCAGTTCTTCGCCTCTCCTTACAACATGTAGGTGGCAAATCTCACCTTGAACTCACATCATACCATGACCTCAAATATCTTGTTCATGGCGTTGAGCCATGCATCCGCCGCCTCAGGATCATATGCTTCGGAAAAAAGGAGGGCGGTGTTTCCGGAATTCTACTAAGCCTTGGACAAAGAGGTCCATGACCACTACTGGTGGTGGTGGTGAAGGCGTCTCCCTCAGACGCGCACAAAGCTCCTATAGAACTGCCTCATTGGTGGTAGCTTGCTCCTTAATAGTTGTTGTTAGCATCTGAAGGGGAGACGCTATGGGATATGGGTTCTGAACTGGTGGCAGAGTGCCATGGGGTCTACCACACCTTTCACTAGCCCTAATCCTATACACAACATTAATAAAACATTGAGGTGATTAGTCTCCACATTTTATAATTACAGATAATTTTAGACAACTAAACTAGCCATAATTCAATTGTATTGAAATGTTCTGATACCATAATGTAACATCCTAATTTCTGGATTCAAGAATACTGCCCGTTGGAAGCTGTAACATCCCGGAAAATTGAGACCTAGGAACATAAGATAAAACCTTAGGTGGTAAGCCAAGCCCTATGAGGGAGGTCAAAAGTAGGATAAGAATTCAAAGGTTAAGAGTGTGTCAAACAGGAAATTAAGGGAATCCATTAGAAATCATGAGTTTTGAAAGAAATTTATAAGATAGACCAAGAGTTAAGCCAATCAACTGTAGGTCGAACCTAGAAGGAATCACATTCATAGTCAGAGGGAATATAGTGGTTAAGGGTAAAGAAATAAGGTTGGGTATAGAAGAATTAAGTTGAAAGAAAGAGTCAAGAGAAAGAGTTAAGGAAAAGAGCTAAACCCGAGATCTTAGCCATTAAGTGTGGAAGAATAAGTCTTAAGGTCAAGGGAATCGATTTATCAAGAATTAGAGTGGGGAAAGGATTTGGGTGAGGATGGACTAAGCTAGGAGGAGGATTTATGGAGAGGAATTAGGTTTGAGAAGGAGAGTTTTGATTTGGAATCAAAGAGGGGCAAAAACCTAGGTTGTTGCTTAATTTCGGGCTTCAAGCCTAATGACCTTAGTGCACTAATTTGCAAATATCTAGAGTTGTAGGCGTCCTTTTGAGGTGATTTCACTTGTATTACAAAGCTAAGATCCGGGGCTTCAGTTTGATATGCTATATGATAGTATTCCGGCCTCGTTTGCACCCCAAACAGACGCATTCTTACTCAGGCAAGAAAGCTGTCAAGGCACAAAGGAATTCCAATTTGTTTCCTGCGCTCCAAGCTGCGCTGAGCGCAACTGAAGCACAGAAAACAGAGGGGAATTGAGGAAACCTGCGCTCCAGCTACGCTGAGCGCAACCTGAGCATAGGGACGCATCTATTACTTTAAAACACTAAAAACTGAGTTCTTCTTTCATTTTTCATCCTCTCCTTCAACCCTAGAGTGAGAGAGAGCTGTTTAGAGAGAAAAAGGGTGCTAGGGCTTGAAGATTAAGGAAGAAGAAGTGGAGTTTCATCCTCCTCAAGGTCTCCTACCTCCATTCTTTCCCCTCTACCACTCCTTGGGTACTCCTAGAGGTGAGTTTGGTTCTCAACTCACTCCCCCTTGTTGAATGGAAATCAATTGCATGTTCCCTACTTCATTCTTCCTTTTCCTTCTTGCATGTCCATGTTGAATTGGTAGAATGATCAATTGATTGAGGGTTATTCATCTTTATGCTTAAACCCTAGGAATTGGAAACTTAGGGTTAGAGAAATTGTGTATGTGTGTGTGGTTTTGTGAGTGGCTAGCCCTAATCTTCTTTCTCTTCTTTTCTATTATGGTGAAGTATGATTGAGAGTAGGATAGGTTAATTTGATAGAAATTGCTCATTAGGTTTTGAATCTTAGGATTTTGAGACACAAGGTTAGGAGAATGTGATCTTTGTAATTGGGTGTTGGATTATTAGATTGTTGTGGTAATGCTTATGAATTATTACTAGTTGAATTGGAAAAATATATATTGCTATGCATGTTGAGGAAATAAATTGAGTTTTGATGGTCTATGTATATGTATTAATTGATGGGCTCTTATGCCAAGAATGGGACTTTAGTCCAAGAGGGAGCTATATACTCAAACTAAATTATTGATTGTGATATGTATATGTATTAATTGATGGGCTCTTATGCCAAGAATGGGACTTTAGTCCAAGAGGGAGCTATATGCTTAAACTAAATTATTGATTGTGAAGTATGAAATTGCATAATAAGGAAAACAGAAGGTTAAGTGGCCACTAGGGAGACGTTCCTAGTATGGTTTTGAGCTCAAATTCCAGGCAGAAGGTAAAAGTGAAAAGAACCTATGGGTGTTGGATAATACACCAAAGGTTAATTGAATGAGAAAGGAAATGTTAATTTGATTGGTTGAGATAATTGTCATTAGTCAATTGCATATGAAATTCTTCCTACTTTTTGGTTGTTTGGACACTTTCACACTTGCACAACCTCCTCACTAAGATTTATTCTCACCACACGTTATGTGGAATTCTTTAGATGTTCAGGATACTTAGCAGGACCCATGAAGGACTTTCTTTTGGGAGAAGAACTCTTGGAGTTGTTTTATTCTTTTGTTGTTCTTACTCTTTGAGTGGTGGTGTTATGTAGCTAAGACCCCTTTTCAATATGTAAATGTTATCAATGGTTATGTATTTTGTCGGTAATGGTGCTGTTTATTTTGTAAATAGTTGGTTACTCAAAGTCTTTATGTATATTATTGGATTACGAAGCTTGAGTGGTAAATTCTGATATTCGTAATGCTCATAATGATTTATGTAATGCCGGGAATATGCTCCCAATAGGCATTATTCCCGGAATACGAAATTAGGACGTTACAGAAGCATTACCCCCAAATTTATGAAATTATTTCACACCATTATCAATATCGACATACAATCACACATATCAATTGCTTAGGTATTCTAACGTTACTTAATTAAACCTCAAATTAAAACCACATATTCATGAACCAAAGTAAATTGCCATCAAGTGGCTCAACATATCATAATACATAAATATCTAGGCATGGTTGGGATACTATCATACATGTGTGCTGACAAAGTAGAATAAAACCCCTAAGGGCTACACATGTATCATAATATCTCACAAAAGAATACATCATAAGTGCTGCCTATACAAAAGATGCCAAAATAAATCAAAAGGAACTGGGGCCAATGGCATCGCCCACTCTTGAGCTCCCACGCTCTCCGATCAAGTGTCCAGTCGAGGACCCTGCATATCTAAATAAAAGCCACAACACGTGGTGAGACTAAAGTCCCAGTGAATGAGATGAAAACACGCCATGTGGGAATTCAAGCAAATGATATGCAACAACATCAAATAATCTCAATCAAGTCATAATTCATTCATAAGGACAATTTAAAGTAAAGTTAGTCCTCAAGTGTTTAACCCAATACCCCTAGGGGTCTTTCCGCTTAACATGATGCTATACCTAAGCTTAGACTAACAAGAAACGTCTTTCCTGAAGGCCATAAAGACTTTGCCCTTAATTCCTCATAGATTTTAAGAAACATGTGTTTCTTATGATTTGTCATGAAAACCTCATTTTCCTCTTGGCTGCCCATGAAAATTCCTCTTTACATGATTAGGGTTCAAGAGCATGATACATAATATGTGAAGAGCATTAGTATACATAGTTAGACAATTTCATAAGAGCATAAACATCATTGTCGCAACCGGGGCCACGACGGGTCGGCGAGCCGGGAAAATAAAAATAATGGAGTTGCCGGCAATTTATTTGGTTTGGGAAAATTTGAAAACCCGAAAATGATTTTAAATTGAAAACCGGTCTGCGAACAAGAGATCCAAATTCGGGAGTCGATTATGTGTAGGGAAGGTGTTAGCACCCTACAACATTAGTTAAAAACGGTTACCTTTAATTAATTGTGCAAAATAGATTAACTTTGAAAAATATTTATTTTACCCCAATTTTAAAAATTTTAAACACATTAAAATATTTTTTTGATTATTTTTAATTTTTAATGTTTTTGGTATATTTTAGAATAAATGACAAAACTTATTAAAAAGAAACGAAATTATGGATTAAAAGGGAAAAAACATTTTTATTTATTTTGGCTTGACGAGGTAACCCCACTCCTACGTATCCCTAGGTGCAATGAAGAAATCAAAGCCACATAGTTCTGAGGGGTCAAATGATTGAAAAGTGATTGATTTTAATTTTGAAAAAGAGAATTTGAAAATATTTCAACTTGATATTTTAATTTTTTGAAAGTGATTTTTTTGGGAAAGATTTTTGTTTTGATTTTTTTTTAAATATAGTCTTTGAGATTTTGGAAACAAAATTTTGTTGAAAAGATTTTCACTAAAAAAATATTGCATGGGAGTAAACAAATATTTACAATCACGAAAGGACAAATTTAATAGATTAAACAAATATAACATAATAGAACAAACACTAACAAAAACGAATGATAATATGAAGTGGAACACAAAACACAATAACAACAAGAATGACAATAATAATAATAATAACAGTGAAAACAACAACAACAACAACAACAATAATAATGATAACGAATAATAATAATAGTGGCAACCACAACAACAACAACAACAACAACAACAACAACAACAATAATAATAATAATAATAAATGAACAATATGATAAAACTGAGTGAGTCTCATATACCATCATTGGCTCAGAAAAATAAAACAGAAAATGCCTGAAAGAAAAAATGAACTGGGCTTAAAGGGTCATTGGCCCAATAACCCAAATCACAGCAACAAAAAAAAGGGAGTAAAGGAGCAGAGTTTAGAAGTTTCACTCTCTCCATTCACTCTTTAGGGTTCCATTTGGGGGAAAAGGGAAAGAGAGGAGGAGAGGGCGGCGGCCATGGTAGCCAGGGAGGAGAGAGAGAGAGAGCGCGGCGGGGGAAGGCGGCTGTGCATCGCCGGTGGACGACGCGACCAGGCCCCTGGGAGGCGCGCGCACCGCGCGCAGCTGCAGGTAGGGATGGCCGCTGATAGAGAGAGGAGCGCGCATGGCGGCGCTGGTGAGGGACTGTGCGCGACGGTCAACCGCGTGATGGTGGTGGTGCAGACGGCCGTGAACGGTGGCTCGCGTAACAGGGGCAAGGGAGGGCAGCACCTGGCCGCGGACGGAGGGCGAGACCGCCGCGGCAGTGGCCGTGGCTGACAGTGATGGGGATGAGACAGTGGTGGCTCGCGGCTGCCGCTGAGGGGAGGTGACAGGGTGTGTGTGGTTGAGCGTGAGGTGGTGAGTTTCTATTCTCTTCCTCACTCTTTCTTTCATTCTCTTATTCTCTGTACTTAACTTTCTAGTTCAGATTTTCTTACCTCCCTCACTCTCTGTTTTGATCCTATTTCTCTATTTTTGGTCACAGGAGATTAGGGGTGATAGCCTGATAAATGCAAAATATATGATAATTTCTTATATAATTACTGCACTTATCAAGGGTAAAATAGTAAATTTATTCCCCAAATTACCTCTTTTTAGTAATAAATTCATATTTTGTGATTATTTAATTCAAATTTGAATTTGATGCTATTTTAATAGAAAATCTGTTGATTTTGCAGATAAAAGGGAAAGATTTAAATGGAGAAACAAGATAGCATCTATTTGAAGAGAAAATCTGCAGATGAAATTCAAATGGCAGCAGATCAAGATAAAATCCGCAGTCATTTAAATAAGGATTCTGAAGATAAAATTATCAATTTGAATTTAAAGATCAAATCAACACAAGATCAAGCTAAAAAGAGGTAAATAAGAAAAGCAAAGCAAACAAGGATAAGATCAGGAAGAGATCAAACTGAAAAAGAGGAAATCAGGGAAAGCTGGAACGTGAATCACGCTCCACCTACCTGCACTGAGCGTAGGTGGAGCACAACAATTAAAATACTCTCTGGATCCTATGCTTCATCTGCGCTGAGCGCAGGTTGAAGCGCATGAATACGGGATCAGTTTTTCAAAGGATTTCAAATCAGATTCCTTCCAGATTTCAGATAGCTTTCCAACTTCTATTTAAAGGAACCTTTTGCACAGATCAAAGAAGGCGAATGAGGGAGAGACGACAGAGCTAGGGCTAGAGAGAGTGACAGTCTCTCTGTTGGTTTGTAATGGCTACCATGCGTAGCTAAACTCTCCAATAGGATTGAATGTAGTCGATTCAATCCCCAATTGTATGTGAATTCTCTTTACTATTTATGAATCCCTATTTTTATGATATCGGTATTTTTATTCTGTGCTTAATGCTTAGTTTCCGCCTGTGTGCCGGAGTTATAGGTTGATTTTATGGGATGCATTGGAAAATGGTTTTGGAAAATCAATAGAGAGTTTGGGGGAGCCTAGGAATAGGAAACTTGGACTCTGATTCGTAAAAATACTCATAGTAGTCGCTATAGGAATATAGGGCGAATTGATAGTGTTAACAAACCGAAAAACAAATCTTTAAAGTCGGGGTAATTTGTCGCTTGGGAGAACCCGCATGAATTATTTCTGAGTATCTCGTGATATGGGGAACCGGCGTGGGGTAACATAGTTTGGCTAAGGTATCATAATAATATATTCATAAATATCATGTTCACATATGAAAGGGGTGCGATGAAACGAAGTTCAATCATAGTCCAAGTAACTGTCTCTACCTATCTCACTTTAAGTTCTATTTTATTTACTTTCGCAATTTTCAACAACAAACAACCATTTGTTTCTATTTGATAGCTGTGACCACTAATCTTTATAAATTGAACCGTTCCCTGTGGATACGATACTCTTACTTACTATTATACTGTTGGGATTTTGGTACGCTTGCCAGATTTCTCAACATAGCCACAATAGGAGTAGAGAAAGAACACAGTTGCAGCCATGGCTGGGAGGTAGGGGTTGGCGCAAGGGTGGCTCACAGTGGTGGTTGCTCTGTTTTTTTACTCTCTTTTTCTTTTTTAAATTGATGTAATGGGACTGTATTTGGACTCTAAATTGATTAATTAGGACTCTCTTTTGAATTGGATTTTTGTCACTGATTTGACATTATTGTGTTTGTTGGATTTTATCATCATCCACACACATATACAAGCAAAGAGAAAAACATATTAGCATGGTTCAAAGCAAAAGAAAAGAGATGATACCAAATTACTTTACAATTTAAGATTACAACTCTTTCTTTGATTTTTGCTCTAATTTTAAATTCTCCCTTCTTCAACGCTTTCTGTATGATGGTGAGTTCCCCCTCTATATTTTCTCTCAATCAAACTTAGAGCTCAAATGTTCAGCTATAAATTCTTCATTGTGGATGGGTATATGACTCTCTGTATTTTCTCTCCAAGAAGTGAGATATTTTTGTGTGTCCCCTTACCTCATCTTTCCCCCCTTTATTTATAGGAAAACACAACTTGTTCCCCAAGCAATTTCTTTTTTTATTATTCATTTTTTTAACAGCCCACACATTGTTAGGTTGATAAAAAAGATAATGGGCCATTTTAACTCAATCCAACCTATTTATTTTTTGTTGATTAAAAAAGAACCAATGGGCCAGATCAGCCCAACCAACATTTTTTTGCACACTTATTTTAACTTGAAATCAATTTTTGATGTTTAATTAATTAATTGACCAATTAACCATCCAATAGTTAACCAATTAGATAATTAATTAATTCATTTTATTATTTTTTTAAGATTTTTTTGGGTTTTTATTAAGGAATAAAAGAAAGAATTAAATACCTCAAGATATTAATAAAATAAAATTTCCGGACAAAATTAGGTGCTGACAATCATTACAAGAGCTTAACATAAAACCCTAACATTTAACCCTAGAGTTGGAACAACTATAATGCATTCATCAAAACACCTCATTCACAACCCTAGGATAATCCTCTTATCAAACACAATCAAGGGAAATAAGAAAAGGGAGAATAGGGGTCATGTAAGGGAGTTCATACGAAATGAAAGTGAGTGGGTGAACCACACTCACCTCAAGAGAAAGAATAGAGAGGTTAGAAGGGTGGAGAGTGGTGTTCCCTAGTTCTTCTCTTTGTTTGAGACCTCAAACAAGCTTCCTCCTCTTCTTTTTCCTCTGCTAGGTCACGATTAAGATGAGAGAAGAATATTAGAATGGGTAAAATGACCCTTAGATTCTATTTTTAAAAACTGAATTCACGACTCTCGCTCAAACAAGAATTTCTCGCTTGATCGAGACTCTTAAAAAGACCCTGCTGGCGCATTCTTGCTCAAACGAGGCGAACGTTCTCGCTTGAGCGAAAATACTCCAAAGAGCATCCCTTGTCTTGACGTTTCTCGCTGAAGCGAGAATCCTCTCGCTTAAGATAGGACTACTCTTCGCTTGAGCGTGACCTTGCTCGCTTAAGTGAAAGACATACAAGAGCCCCCATGATTCTGCCCCATTCTCGCTTAAGCGAGACAACTCTCACTTGAGTGAGAAAACCGAAAATGTGTTTTCCCATTTTAACTTAGATTTTCGCTTAAGCGAGGAGATTCTTGCTTAAGCGAAAATGCTCCAGAATGGAAATCCCAAATTTCCATTCCCAACAGTTTTTACTAACTTTTATCCCATTTAACCTAGTTTTTTTTACAAAATTCCTTTCTATTCCTATATTGAATTATGCAATTGGTCTATCAAATTTGGGATGTTGCAATATCTGTAATGGTTAAGCCATGATAGCTAACAGAAGGACTAATTTGAAAGACAAAAAACACATTTTGCACTACACGAAATTCATGATTTAGCGACGGCTTAAAAAGCCTTCGCTACATCTGCTATAGCAACAGCCGAGCAACGGCTCAATGGTCGTCGCTAGTTGTCACTAGTTAGCGATGACCATTGCCGTTGGAAGACCTAGTGACGACTTGGCCGTTGCTAAGCATATAATGTTTAGCGACGAATGCGTTAGCGACGGCCAGGTCATCGCTAGTCATCAGATTTTGTATTTTTTTTAATAATTTTATTAATCACTATTATAAAATGATTAAAAATCATGGTGAAATTTAAATAATATTTGTACACATTAGTGTTAATCTAAGTATACATCATTTTCATCTTTTTGATCTTCATCATCCTCTTCATCTTCATTGTCATCGCACCCATCTTCATCCTCATTTGATGGGATGTCTTCATTCTCAGATTCATCATCTTCAACCACGAACTCAGGGACAGGCTGAATAATTGGTTCATATCAATTCTTAGCTAAGCTTGATAATTGTTCAATGTCTACAACTGGTAAAATAGTTGAAGTGCCATCAGCTTGATAAGGCACTTCTTCCTCAACCCTATCAACTTCAACATGACCCATTGGTTTTGTTGTGATTGCCCCAATCCAACCTCGTATGTCCTTACATAATTATGGATAAGGGGCACAATAGAATTGTCTTGATTTTTGTGCAAGAATAAATGGATCATACTGATTATACCTTCTACTCTTCCTTACTTCTATGATATTGTATTATGGTTGAACTCGCATGCCACTGTTTGTGGTTGGATCAAACCATTCACAATAGAAAATAGGAATCGAGTTACTCAAACCAAGATATTCTAATTCATAGATATGGTGGATGATGTCATAAAAGTCATCTTCACCGCCATCGGTAAGTCCTTTTACATGCACCCGACAATTTGTGGTCTTTTTACCCTGACACCAATCCTTTTTCTGAAATCTGTAGCCATTTACAAGGTATGTGCTCCATGATGTTGCTTTAGAGTTTGGTACCCAAGCTAATGATTTAACTTCATCGTTGGTCACTCCATTTCGCTCATCACGAACATATTCATAAGAACCATTTAATATTAATTGAATTCAGTTTACTAAGTAACTCATACAAAAAAGTGGATGATCAAACTTACATAGTTCCTAACCATGTTGGAAAGTCTACATGTATTCGAGCAGAAGAATCCCGATCATCGATCGAGTTAAATTGTAAGAATAAGCTGAAATGGAACAAATAATTAATAACCCATTCATTCCTAAAAAATAAACCCTAAAAATAATAAAATCATTTCCACTTAATCAAGGTATGTTTTAATTTCATTGAAATTGATTAGTATGTGTACATGAGCTAATTTCCATTCATCATAACTTAACCAATGCTCACTGGACATTCATATAGGGTGCCTCTCTTGTATGTGGGTGGTTCTCAACACAAGGAAGGGTTCCAAGGTGTTGGAGGATTCATCGCTTTGTAAAGGATTTTACAAATAGTGGAAATCTTAAGTGTATACTTAGGGACTGGACGTAGGCAAGTGGATTGGCTGAACCAGTATAAATTGTGTTTGAAATTTCTTTTCCCTTAACTTTTGTTTACTTATTGCATTTACAATTTCGTTTTATTAAGAGTAAAACATTCATTCTTCATCTTTGAAAAGGGGTTTTTAAGCATAATTAGGGAAAGATAATTCATTAAGACAAAAGAATAGATAATATCAAATAACTTAATTCACCCCCCCCTCTTAAGTTAGTGAGGCCACTTGTCTAACAAGTGGTATCAGAGCTTGTATCTTGTTTAAAGGATTAGAAGCCTCAAGATCAACTATGGCCTCATCCAATTCCCTTTTTGGTGAAGGAAACTCATTCCATAGACCCCCAGTATTTAATGGAGAAGGATTTCATTATTGGAAATCAAGAATGCAAATCTTTATAGAGTCAATAGATCTAAACATTTGGGATGCTGTAGAAAATGGTCCTTTTATTCCTTCGATACAAGTAGGAAATGAAGTCAAAATTACACCTAGAGATCAATGGAGTAAAGATGACCAAAGAAAAGTCCAATACAATTTAAAAGCCAAAAACATAATTGCATCTGCATTAGACATAAATGAGTTCTTTAGAGTTTCAAATTGCAAAAGTGCAAAAGAAATGTGGGATACATTAAAAATAACACATGAGGGTACAAGTGATGTTAAAAGATCAAGAATAAACACCCTCACACATGAATATGAATTATTTAGGATGAATCAAAATGAGAGCATACAAGACATGCAAAAGAGATTTACTCATATTATTAATCATCTTGCTTCTTTAGGAAATTTTTTTCCAAATGAAGATCTTATTAACAAAATTTTAAGATGTTTGAGTAGGCAATGGGAACCAAAGGTGACAACAATTGCAGAATCAAAAGATCTCACAACCATGTCTCTTGCTTCATTGTTTGGGAAACTTCAAGAACATGAATTGGAATTATTGAGACTAGAATGTCCAATCTATAAAAGAAAAAAGGAAAGAGTAATTCAAGAATCAAGGATGAATAGAAGATCAAGATCAAAGTCAAGTCCAGAAGGTCAATTAGTTTAAGTTTAATTTAGTTAGACAAAATGTTAAAAGAAGTCTAAGGTGCAAGGAATTTGGCACTAAAAAGAAAATTGAACAAAGTATTTTTATAAAGTCAAAATCAGTTCAAAGAATAAATTTTTTGAACTGGTAATCGATTACCAAATTGTGTAATCGATTACCAGAAGTTCCAGAATTTAAAATTCAAGATTTTTTGAACTGGTAATCGATTACCAAATCGTGTAATCGATTACCAGAGTGCAGGAATTTCGAAATTTGAATTCCAGGCACAACGGTTCGCTATTTTGAACTGTGTAATCGATTACCATATTCCTGTAATCGATTACCAGTGTACTTTTTCAGAAAATCTTCAAGAGTCATGACTTCTAATCAAGGATTACAATGTTTCATCATCATCCTTATATATATGTGACTCATTTTCGAAAATTATAACAGATTACTCATGTAGAAACTTAAAAGAGTGAATTCATTACAAGAAATCAATTGTGCCAAATACTTGCAAATCTTAAGAAGTTCTTATAGATCTTTCAACTTGTATTATCTACTCTAAAGGAGAGTCCATCTGTATTCAAAGATTGAATTTATTATTGTGGGTTGAAGAGATGATGCTTCTCTTGTTTTGTGGGTGATTCTCAACACAAGGAAGGGTTCCAAGGTGTTGGAGGATTCATCATTTGTAAAGAGTTTTACAAATAGTGGAAATCTCAAGTGGGTACTTGAGGACTGGACGTAGGCAAGGGGTTGGCCGAACCAGTATAAACTGAGTTTGCACTTTCTTATCCCTCAACTCTTATTTATTTATTGCAATTACAATTTCATTATCTTAAGAGTAAGCATTCATACTTCATCTTAGAAAAGACATTTTAAGCATATTAAAGGTAAGATAAATTAATAATCGAAAAGATTAGTTAAAATCGAATAACTTAATTCACCCCCCCCTCTTAAGTTAGTGAGACCACTTGTCTAACAAGAACATCATACCTCCACAACTGTTGGAGATCATTTATTAAAGGCTTCAAAAACACGTCTATGTTTGATTTTGAATTAGTTAGATCGGGTATTTAGACAAGTCAAAAACATATATGGCTTAGTCATGCACAATTCAGGGGGGAGATTATATGGTGTAACAATAACAGGCCAACATGAATATGGTGAAGTCGAAGCTTGAATGTAGGGTGTAAACCCATCAACACATAACCCCAATCTTACATTTCTTGGCTCATTTGAAAAATCAGGATACACATTATCAAAGTGTTACCATGCTTCCCCGTCTTATGGATGACGCAATAAACCAGTATTATTCTTGTTCTCATGATGCTATCGCATCTGTGCAGCAGACTCTACTGACACATACAATTGTTGCAACCTTGGAATAATTGGAAAATAAAATATACTCTTCACCGGAACATCTTTGTATCTTCCCTTCCCAACCTTATGAGGAACAAACCTCGGAGCATTACAAAACTTGCATTCAGTTAAAAGTTATCATCCTTCAAACCTAACTTAGACACCAAATTTGTCGCTTGATAAAAGATTTTTATAATGTTGTTTGGTTTTGGAGCTACATCAACTAGCATTTGCATGAAATAATTCAAACACTTTTCAGCAACATGACAGTTAGTTTTAGCTGCTAATAACCTCACAACTATTGATAACATAGATTCATTTGCTCCATCATAGATTGGCTGATTTGCATATAGTAACATATCATAGAACCGTCGGGCATCTGAGTTCGGTGGCTCATGCTCATTATCATTTGTTTCATGATGTATAGGCCTAAATGCGTCATACACCATTTGAGTCATTGAGGCAAACTGAGGTTCATAACTCATATATTCAACACTATTATTATCATCATCCCCCAACTCAACATTATTAGACCCTTCTTATCCGTGTTCAGTCCATACCCAATAGTTTGGTTTAAATCCAGACTTCGTTAAATGAGCTCTAATTAAAGGTGGTCTCATAATCTTCTCACAATTCCAATTAACACAAGGACACCTAATCCCTCCTTCAGACATGAACGAAGGTTGTTCCATAGACTTGTTAACAAATTTCGAAACCCCATCGATAAACTCATAATTCATTCTCCTAGAAGAATCAATCCTATTATAAATCCATCTACGATCCATTTGTCTACAATTAAACAATTATATAATTTCAGCATAACAATTTCACATATCACAACACAAACACATGCACAATTCTATATTATCATCACACAACCAGCACCCTTCATAGGGTCTCACCTATTGAGCTCAACTCTCCACTAACAAACAATTCATACAATACAAACACATGCATAATTCTATATTATCAACACACAACCAGTACGCTTCATGGGGTCTCACCTATTGATGAGCTCAACTCTCCTCTAATAAACAATTCATATAATACACATAGAAATGCAAATTGCAACAGTTTTATCACACATAGGGGTGAACAAAGTACCAGTTGGATGCCCATGACAGAGCTTGATAGCCGGCAATGTCCTCCCACGATGGTTGTCCGCCGTCCACCTCCCCTTTACCGAAAAAAGGGTTGTTTCACAAAAATAATTGGTGAGATTGGAGAGTTTAGTGAGAGGGAGAGTTTGAAGGAGAAAGACAACTTGAGGGACAATGATGGAAAGCTTGAGAGATGGTTGGAGAGAAAGGGGAGAAAACCGCGGCGGAGGAGAAGAAAGAAAGGAAGAAGAAAAGAGAGAAGAAAAGGGAGACAATGGCACATAAGTTTCAGACTTAGCGATGACTTTTGCGATGACCTGGCCATCGCTAATTTTATACTTAAATAGGGACGGCTAGACCGACGCTAAAGCCAATAAAACCAGTCACTACAACTTAACTTTTAACGTCAACCTGCATTTAAATTTTCAAACTAGTGACGGTTGACCGTCGCTAGCTTCCATTTTCACTTAGCGACGACCAAGCCGTTGCAAATATCCACGATGACTGTCGCTAAAGCCTATTTTCTACTTAGCGACGGCCAGACCGTCACTATTTTATTCACATCTCGCGACGGCCAAGCCGTCGCTATGGTTTTTTGCGTAATAAAAAAAATTTAATTATAAAACATCGTAGCGACGACCTAGAGACGGTCGGGCAGTTGCTACTAGCGACGGCTCTTTGCTGTCACTAACCTGTCGCGTCTAAATGCGCACATTCTTATAGTGTTGGGACAATTTTTGACATTTCCTTCTTTCAAGGACTAACTTGAAGTCACCACTATCTTTCAGGGACTAATTAATTTGACGTTTTAGTGGCGAAAAATATAAAAGTAACTCTTTGCTCATTGCCACAAATCATTTATAATCATTAATCTATGTTTTTACTATAAGTGACTACATTTAATTTAATTGAAAATCACATTTAACTTTTCCCTCCCTTTTCTCTCTCTCTCCCTTAAAATTAATTAACATCTTTACTAAAAACAAAGCGAGTATGAGGTAATTTCAATTCATGTCCCAAATTCAATGAGGGAAAATAGTATATAGTCATCCTAAACTTTCACCCTTTTGCAAATAGGCACCATGAACTTTTATTTTGTCCTAATTAACCCTTAAACTTCTATTATTGTTGCAATATGTCATTTTGTTAACATAGAGTTAAATAATTAACGAAACCAATCTTAATTATTCAAGATTTTATAATTAAAATAATATAAAATAAAGTTTTAAAAAATAAAAAATAGAAAAAAAAACCCTAAATTAAAAGAACACACCATCATGTTTCGCTTTTAGAATTTTAAATGTGTTTGAAATTTGTCCAAATTCAAAAATAAAAAATTGAAAATTTTACTCTTTTACGTGTTTTTAATATTTGAAACATAAAATATTAAAAAATTGATATTTATTATGTTAATTATTTAAATTTATATTAATAAAAGGAACTATTGCAATAATGATAAAAGTTTAAGGATTAATTGAAACTAATTGAAAGTTCACGGTGCCTATTTGCAAAAGGTCAAAAGTTTGGGGTGGTTTTATGCTCTTTTCCCATAAATATATGTCTTTTAACAAAAGAATATTTATGCCTAGACAAGGTCGGCCCTAAATTCAATTGTAAAATTATATTAATAAGTGTCTTTTAATGAAAAAAAATTATTACTCCCTTAGTTCCTTTTCAAATCCATTTAAGGTATCATTAAAATTAATGTATAAACATTTACTATGCTCTTTCTCTCTTGAATAAATTATTTCTATACAATTTTTTCTCTTATTAGTTATATATGCCATAATATTTAAACAAAACTTTTTTTATTTGTTTTTAAAAAGGCACGTGTTAGCAAGACTTTTTAAATTATTAATGTATTAAATTACAGTTTGTTTTTACACATATTTTTTATTTTTACCTTCTTAATTAGTATTCTTAAGACATTCATTACCAAGTTAATTAATTGTATTAGAGAATCAACGCTCACCTATATCTCTTACTTCATGTATATTACCAATATATCGCTCACCTATATCTCTTTCTTCATGTGTATTACCAATATATATATATATATATATATATATATATATATATATATTTATGGGCCCCTACCTATTTAATGCACATGGAATAAGAAATAGACACTAAAATAATATCAATAAATGTCTTTTAATGAAAAATATTTATGGCAAGACAAGGTTTGCCCTAAATTTAATTGTAAAATGATATTACTTAGCGTTTTTTAATGAAAAATATTTATTACTTCCTTGGTTCATTTTCAAATGTCATTTAAGGCATCATTAAAATTATTGTTTAAACATTATTATGCTTTTTATCTCTTGAATAAGTTATTATTATGCAATTCTTTCCCTTAATAATTAATTTGGTGATGATAACTGTCTTAATTTTAAAATTATTAATATATTAAATAAAGATAAATTTCATAATTTTTAAATAAAAACGTTTTTTTAATTAATTTTGCAAAGGGCAGTTGTTAATAAGACATTTTAAAATTATTAATATATTAAATTACCTGTCATAGTTTCATAAATACATTTTTTTTTCAACTTCTTATTAATTATTATTTTTAACACATTCATTTCTAAGATTCTTAATTGTATTATAATGAACACTCAACTTAAAATTTTACAAGAAAAAAGATCATGGGAAATTTTTGCCTCTATATCTCTCTTCGGGGGATATGATCAATATCCATTGATGGGGGCCCTACTTATTTAATGTATATGGAATGAGAAATGGATACTAAAAATTTCAAATGGCAAGATCACATGATATTTTAACATGGAAATATCATTTCTTGTTGTACTGTGTGATAATTTCATCTATATAACTCCATGAGCTTATTAGTGAGACTTTGAACAAGAGAGAATAAAAGACCGACAAAAACATTATGGCTAAAATTGTTTTTGCGTTTCTTCTCATGCTTGCCATGGCTTATGTGATGCAAGTTGCCTATGTGAGTGAATCTTTGTCTCCTATTTTCTCACACATACACTTTATTTCTATACATATACACATAATTGAAAATTACAGTCTTTCTGATATAGTGAGTGTTAATTGAAAGACAATTCTTTCAAATTAATATCCCTAAAATTGTGTATGTATTATTTGTCTTTGAATCCATCTTAATCGATATCTGATTTCTTTCTTTTTTTTTTTTACTTTTTAATTTAAATAAAAAATCTACAGGCTGCAGGTGGTGAACTAAGTCTCCCTCCGCAAGGTACTAATATTTTTAAAAACTTTTTTAATTATATAAAATTAAAGGGCGTGGAACAAACTAATTTAATTTACAAATATTGTTAATTAACAACATGTTTTTTTTTTTTTTCCAGATTGTGCGAATGCATGTGTACATCGTTGTTCAACATCTCCTTACCAAAAGGAGTGTCTAAGCTACTGCAACGTCTGTTGTACAAAATGTTTGTGTCCCTTTAAGAACCTATGATCACAGTTAAGATCATTCATGCCATAACAACGGGAGACGAAGAAAGGAAACCCAAGTGTCGCTAATTTAATTTCCTTTATGCTCACATTGTAGGTCAAACAAATTATGATGTATTGCCCTGTTAGTTATGAATAATGTTTATATTGTTATATATGGTGAATTAAATTCATCTATTTGAATTCTTGCTCAACATGCCTAATTTCTTAAGTAAATATATCTGCATTTGTGTGATTTTGATAGTGTATTTGCCCAATTTTTTAAATTTAGAAGTAACCTTAAATTTTAAGTTAAAATAAGACCTTTAAAAATAAAGCTAGATTTATTTGATAAAATAGTAATTTGAGATTTTTAACATTAAAAACTATTTTGAAAACTAATGAGAGTAAAGAAAGCTACCTTTTTTTTCTTTATAAAAAATAACTTATTTTTTAAGAGTTTTAATTTTCTTATTGATGTTTTCTCCAAATTCTCATTTTAAGGAGAAAAGAAGTTCAAAAAAATGTCTTTTTAAAATGATTTTTAAAAATAATAGAAAAATAATATTACTTAATGTTGAACAATAACGTTTTCAATATATTTTATGAATTTCTGCATATATATATATAATGAAAATAAGAATTAAAATAATATACTTGAATTCTCGGAGATGAAATGGAAGTGACATTTTCCTGGGCTCTTGTGATTTTGGTAATTTATGGGGAGTTTTTTAGCCAACAGTAGAGTTAAATTTAAAACTAAAGTTAAAAGTAAGAGTTTATAAATATAAAATTTATTTGATAAATTAGTAGTTTGAGGTTTACCTTAATTTAAAAAGTACTTTTAAGTCAAAAGTAATGACAGTAGTTTTTAAGAAAATAAAATTTTGAAAAAAATTTCCTTATAAAATCAACTATATAACAACTCCTATGGTCTAAAACTTGAAATAATGTTGTTGGATTAAAGGAGGATTTTAGGGTGGATCAAACGAAATTTGGTCCATTTAGTCCAACTTACATTTTTTTATTTACAAAATTTGAATGAATAATTTTATTTTTTATTAAATAATTTTTATATGACTATTTGAGTTTAATTTAAGGGAAAATATGGATTTACAATACAACTTATGTTAATTTCGTTAGGATATATCAATTTAAAGTTGAAGAGCAAAATTTTACATTACATGATAATATCGATTTGAGTTTTTGTTATTTTCAAATAATATTTCATTAAAGCAATTGGAAACTATTTTAAAATATATATCCATCATTAATAAAATGAGCATTGAATTTGATGATTAAAAATTTAAAATATTATATTTTCACGTTTTGAACCACATGAAATATGGCCCATTTTAGACAAACCATGGATTAAAAGGTGTTTTTAACTCATTTTCCCTTGTGACAAACTTAAAAAAAAAATTGAAAACACTGTTGGGAAAACATTTAACAAGATGATGCTTGTCGAAGCAATGTTGGGGCAAGGGTTGGCCCCCTCAATTTGTTTATTTAATTTTTATACTATATATATATATATATGTATGTATATGGGAGCATCTCTCATATCAAGTGAGAACACTTGTTTATTGTGAGAAATGAGAACATTTAATAATAGTCATTGGATTATATTTAATGATCCTGATTACTCACTAAAATAAATTAAAAATCTTTTCTCTTTATCTCTTTCCACATATATCTTTTTATCTCTTTCTCACAATAAACAAGTGTTCTCACTTGATACGCTTTATTGGAGAAAAATAATGATTAAAATAAAGAGATAAACAGATGTATTTGGAAACAAAACAAACAATTTAATGTAAATCAACACATTTATTGTATTTCTCAATCTGTGTGTTTTCATGTAATGAGATGAATAAAAAGAAATGGAGGTAGTATTGGATAAATATATGGCTTAAATATGTTTTTAGCCCCTATAGGTCATTTTTTTTAGTCCTTGTAAAATTTGTTTTTTGTAACACCCTTCTACCCCAAATACTAATACAATCATCGAATTGAAATATAAGAAAGGTTTATAGTCATCATCGAGGTAAAAAGGTTCACAATCCTCATTTAAACAAATACTAAATCCAAATCAAACTAAATTTCCATAAAAGGTGAAATCAAGGTTTTCAAAACTAAATTATCAACATAATAAAAATATGTCTTGGCCGTGTAAGACCCTTTTTAAAATAATCTTTCTAAATCTTTACATAGAAAAATAAAGAAATAAAGTTCCTAGACACTAATCCCCGATGTCACACCTATCAAACGAGACCCTGTTCCTTTATAATTCGGCACATTGAGTGCCATCTTCATCACCTATAAAAAAAACCACAAAAGAGTACGGTGAGGAAAAGAATACATACATATACATGCAATACAGAAGGCTACCCTTATTCCCCACCCATCACCATACACATCATCATTCATCTCAACTCACACTCTTTATATTCAGCACATTAACCCATCTCAATCCACACTCTTTATATTCATCACATTAACCCATCACCATACATATCATTCATCTCAATCCACACTCTTTGCATACAGCACATTACTTTCACACAAACATATAATTCACACTTCTCAAACAATCATGAAATGACAAGCATGCTCACTCTATGCTCATGCACAATGCCTCTTCCTAAGAGTCATGATTTGGAACTCGGCACAATGGGCGCACCTCATCAATCCCCTTAGTTGTTACCAATGATGGCCCTATCGTTAAATGCCCTCTCTTGGCCGATAGGTTGCACAGTTAAACACCCCTCTCTTGGGCTCGTGCAGAGACATCCGCCCCGTAATGATGGCCCTACCGTTAAATGCCCTCTCTTGGCCGATAGGTTGCACCCCCTCGATGGGTCCGTCGTGCATAGAATGTCCCCCACCATGGTCACCGAACCCTACTCGCTGCCCCTCTCTTGGGCTAGGTTATTTAAGCCACGTTTGGCTACTCATATATCTCATATATTTCATACATCATATGCTCATGCTCAGTACATCAACGTCATCTCATACAGTCACATCTCATATGCTCATGCTCAATACATCAATCATCATTTATACATTTCTCATACAACATAGTCTACTTTACTCATTCCACATCACATCTTGAATAAAAGACACATACTCTAATCATCCCACATCACATAACGAATATTATAAACATAGAACATCACATAAGATACTCACACCATAATGCTTCATGCCACAGTTAATACACTCTATATATCCAATTTAATCTCATCAATCCCACAAAATAACTCATATATTAGGTAAATATCCATCTCAATTTCAAGTTTTAAGAGAAACTATCCGAAATTTGGAAGGGATCTGTTGAAATTATAATTAAAAAGCTTAATCCGCGTGCTGCGCTTCACTCTGCGCTCAGCGCAGGTTCCAGAAAGCTACGCTCCACCCTGCGCTCAGCGCAGGTGAAGCGTAGGTTCCAGAGAGCTACGCTCCATCCTGCGCTCAGCGCAGATGGAGCGCAAGTGTCACAGAACACGACTGCACCTGCGTTTTGCCCCTTTTAATCCCCTTCTTCAATCTCTACTCAATTCTTTAAGTTCCTTACTTGTTTAGACTCGTTTTCACCGATTAAAACAACTGAAATCATCAATCATTCCTACGAATTACAATAAATTTAACATCTAATCAATCAATTATGAAATCTCACCCCCAAATCCTAATTTGACCCCCTTTTCGACAATCTCGCTTACAACCCTCAAATTCATCAAGAACATGACAACAATCATCACAAAAATCACGAATTTCAACATTTTACAAACAATTCATCATTCATAGTCTCAAATTTAAGAATCCTAGAGGAACTTAAGGTTGCCCTCACTACCCAAGCACTCCAGCATACACATATAGCAGCACCCCTTCCCCCCGTACCTTAGAGATGAGGATCAAGAACGGTTGGCAAAACTCCCTTGATGATCTACTCTGCGGCACCTTTTCCTTGTGGAGTCGCTTCTCTCCTCCCTAGGGTTTGGTTATCTGACGTTTGAAGGAAGGATAGGGTGAGATAGATAACCCTTCCCCTATTTAAACATCTAATTGAGTTGGGCCTACTCCAACCCACCCATCCCCTTTTTAATTAAATATTATGATCTCTACTACTACTAATAATAAAGATAATATTGATACTATTATTACTCCCTTTTATTTTATTTTATCTATTCTAGAAATTTTAGGATGTTACAATTCTCCCCTCCTAAAAGAAAATTCGTCCTCGAATTTTCATGAGATAAACAACTCCAGAAAAGACTCCTCTCAACAGGTTGACCAAAGACAACTGCTTTATCAGCACAATTCAATAGGACATGGTTGGAAGATAACCAGTCCATACCCAAATAATATCTAACTGACTCAGAGGCAAACAAATCAAATCAACTAAGAATTTTTTTTACCATTGACATGAACAGGGCAATTCAAGCATACATCGGAAGTAGAAACTGACCCACTAGCTGGCGTTTCCACACTTAACACAAAGGCAATGAAGAGACAGGCAAATTCAATTTGGACACACAAGCATGTGATATAAAGGAGTGAGTTGCACCAGAATCAAACAAAACAATTAAAGGAATCCCCGCTATGAAACTAGTACCTTGGATCAAGTATTCGGATTGAGCAGCTTGTAACATCCCGTAATTTAGAACATTTATTAATTCATAAGATTAAGTTAGGGATTGGTATGCTAATAATTAAGATAGAAAGTTTAGGGAATTGGGGTTATAAACTTAGAACAAAAAACCAAGTTTCAGGGGTTTCACTCAAGCGAAACCATATTCGCTTGAGCAAGTTATGCAGAGAAGTTTTGAAATGGATTTTTCTGCAATTTTCGCTTAAGCGAAGGTGATTTCGCTCAAGCGAAAATAGGGGGTCTTGGGAAGGCTCTCTGGACAATTTTCGCTCAAGCGAAAATAATTTCGCTTGAGCGAGAATCGTCCAAAGAGAGTGTATTTCCTGGGTCATTCTCGCTCAAGCGAAACAAATTCGCTTGAGCGAGACTTGCGAGAATTTGCATGCAACTGTCACGCTCGCTCAAGCGAAAATATTTAGCTTGAGCGAGAATTCACTTAAAGCATCAAATCTCGCTTTAGAATCGGAATTTTCACTTCTTCTTCTTCTTCCACCTTAACCTAGATAGAGAGGCTCTGGAATTTCTAGAGAGAGAAGTGTAGATTGAAGCTTGAAAAAGGAAATTGGAGCAAGGAATCACCAAGTGAACCACCCTTACTCAATCTTTCTTCTTTGAGCTTCAAGATTAGGTGAGTACAACTCACACACGATTCATATAGTTATTTCATTATTCCAAGTATGAACCCTATTCTCTATTTCCCCTTTCTTCATAGTTGTATGGATTGATTATTGATGGTTGCATGAAATTAATGTGATTAGGTTGTGAAGATGAGTAATTGCTTTTAGAATTCTTATTGAGAACCTTAGGATTGCGAAACTTGAGAAACTAGCGAAACTGACGAAATTCATGAAATGTTTAAATTCTCAGTTACTAGTTCATCGAATCATATAAGTCGGTTTCGACCGTGAGTTAATTAAGCCGACCTTCCACTGTGAGTTAATAAAATTAAGTAATTATGTAAAAACTTGACTTCGGTCCAGTAATGGGTGGGATTCGTCCCCGGGAAATACGTTTCCCGTAGTCTGAGCTGAGTTCTAACTCCAGTTAAGTGATAAGATCATGCCTGCTGGCCACAGCAGTGAGTTGCATCACTAATGCATATATGTGATTTGATTATTAGAATTATAATTATGTTATGATTGTTACTTTTAGTTGTTCCGAATATGAGTATGTATAATGGTTGCATATTAGTTAATGATTTTATTTCCCTACACTGCATATACATAGTTGTGCTTCACTGAGACATTAGTCTCACCACACGTTTTGTGGACACAATCTAGGTGTGCAGGTACCCCCTGGCAGGGACCAGTGATTGGAGAGAAGGATTTTTTCACTAGTTGGAGTTTAGTTTTCCTTTTTGGATTGTATAGAGAACTCTTATGTATATATTTTAACCTATGTTAATGATGTTTAGTTTGTAGCCCTCGGGCCAGTTATGTACATATTACATTATATATATATATCTGTAGAGTTGGGTTCTTCACAAATTGTATAAGTGGTCGTTGGTTACTTATCGAATTGTGAATGTATGTTTGATTCAAAATGGCGCAAATTGATTTCAAAAATTTGGGATTTGGTTTCCAACGGACTAAATCTTGAATTTAGAAATTAGGACGTTACACAGCTTCAATACCACTCAAGGCAAATACTCTTCCAGTAGCTTTTGGTTTACTGGCACTCCCACTAGCACTTCCACTTGCCGCCGCAGTCCCTTGTTTCTTTTGAGGACAATCGCGAGACATATGTCCTCGTTCTTGGCAATTGTAGCAAATGAGTTCGCTATCTTTACACTGAAATGACCGATGTCCCGGTTTTCCACACCTATAGCACGTAACAGGAGTAGTAGAGCCCACGCTTCCGCCCTTAGTTGCCTGACTAGCAGCTGGAGCCTGACTCCTCTTCTGAATCGAACCTTCGCTACCTCCTCCAAACTTAGAGGTTCCAGTTGAATGAGAATACGACTCACCCTTTGCAGCAGATTCAGACTTGCTTTGGTTTCTCATAGGTCCTCCACTCTTGTAGTGAGCAACTCTAGCCCGGTTGTCCTCATTGTACACTCTACATTTATTCACCAGCTCGTGAAATCGCACAATGCCTTGATAGTTGAAGACCTGCTTGATTTTAGGACGAAAACCACTGATGAACTTCACACATTTCGCCTCTTCATTATTGGCTCCCTCGTAGGTAGACAAAATCGAACCAGTGCTTCAAACTTAGCTACATAGTCCGCCACCGTGCCATCTCCTTGCTTCAGTTCAAGAAATTCTATCTGCTTCTTGTTACGGATGTCGTGAGGAAAATATTTCTCTATAAACAGCCTCTTGAAGTTCTCCCAGTTCATTGCGGTGCCTTCATCAATCATTCTCTGGTAGGTACTCTGCCACAAAAATCCAACATCTCCAGACCACATGAAAGCAGCCAACGTCACTTTCTGCACCAACGGGCATTCCATAGCTCTAAAAATCTTCTCAATCTCGAAGATCCAATCAGCAGCACCATCGGGGTCATAACCCCCACGGAAGGTAGGTGGATGGTTCCTCTGGAACCGAGCAAGCCAATCCACCTCCTGATGTTGGTTCAGGTTGCCAACTGCCTGAGCCATAGCCATTAAGGCTTCAGCAATAACACGATCGTTTCTACCCCCTCCACCCATCACTTTTCTGATTCACAGAAAAGTAGAACAATCAAACAAACAGCCAAATCCAAACAATATATTTCACTCAATCAACATCACAGTTAGCACTACGGAAACACAACAAACTCATAACTCAAGGCCGATGAACCCACCTGCTCTGATACCACTAAATGTGACACCCTTCTACCCCAAATACTAATACAATCATCGAATTAAAATATAATAAAGGTTTATAATCATCATCGAGGTAAAAAGGTTCACAATCCTCATTTAAACAAATACTTAATCCAAATCAAACTAAATTTCCATAAAAGGTGAAATCAAGATTTTCAAAACTAAATTATGAACATAATAAAAATATGTCTTGGCCATGTAAGACCCTTTTTAAAATAATCTTTCTAAATCTCTACATAGAAAAATAAAGAAATAAAGTTCCTAGAACACTAATCCCCGGTGTGACACCTATCAGAGCGAGACCCTGTCCCTTTATAATTCGGCACATTGAGTGTCATCTTCATCACCTATAAAAAAACCACAAAAGAGTACGGTGAGGAAAAGAATACATACATATACATGCAATACAGAAGGCTAACCTTATTCCCCACCCATCACCATACACATCATCATTCATCTCAACTCACACTCTTTATATTCAGCACATTAACCCATCTCAATCCACACTCTTTATATTCATCACATTAACCCATCACCACCCATCCCCTTTTTAATTAAATATTATGATCTCCATTAATAATAATAATAATAAAGATAAAATTAATACTATTATTCCTCCCTTTTATTTTATTTTATCTGTTCTAGAAATTTTATGATGTTACATTTTTGGTTTTTCATCCCTATAAAATTTTTCGTTTGTCATTTTTGTCCCTGTCGTTAACTTTAAGCTTATGTGGCTAAAAGGGTCGTTAGCCACATAAGCTTAAAGTTAACGACAAAGACCAAAATGGCAAACAGAAAATTTTATAGGGATGAAAAATAAAAAAAAATTACAGGGACTAAAAACAAAATGACCTATATTTATACGGACTAAAAACATATTTAAGCCTAAATATATATTGGAAGCTCCTATAGAATATATACTAAAAAGAGAATAATAATTAAAATAATTCATAAAAAAATACTAAAATAAAATTTAAATTACTTACATCTATTCTATTAAAAATAATTAAATTAAATAATATAATATAAAATAAATACTAAAAATAGAATAATAATTAAAATAATTCATAAAAATTTAAATTACTTACATCTATTCTATTACACAAGTCCATATTTTTGGACACCGTTCACTCGGTGAGATATTTTTTTTGTTCCCATATGGGCCTGAGCTTCAGTGGGCCTCCGTGATAGCATTTCTGTTGGCCTTTTGTTGCCTCTTTTGGAGTTATAGTTGTCCCTGTCTAAAAAAAAAGAAGTGATAGGTGTTGTATATTTACGTTGGACTGATTCATATACGTTGTAGGTAATGACTTTATAAATTATATGTACCCTTTACGAGAGATAGTCCTATTAACATGTACCCATTTGCATTTTTTCAAAATTTTTTATTCTCTTTTTTGTAAAGTTATATTTTGTAAACCACATTTATCCTTCACGAAAGACAATTTTGCTCCTATGGTTTCTTTTTCTTTTTGTATCTTTTCACAATTTCATTTTTTTATTGTTATTATATTAAAATATTTTCTCTCATTATTCGTTCATATTATTTTGTTTCATTATAAAAGTGATATTTTTATAAACAATGAGTATCCTCCACGTGAAACAGTTTTGATCCTACATTTTTTTTTTCTTTTTTTCATACTTTAATTTTCTTTTTATTATTATATTAAAATAATTTCTCTCATTATTTATTCCTATTTATCTGTTCCGTTATATAAAAACTCACATTAAGGAATAAAATAAATGTGTTGATTTACATTACTTTTAACACAATATTTGAATATATAATTTATCTTTCTATTTTATTCATTAATGTTTTCATTTATTATCTCACCCATCTATTTTATTTATCTATTTAATTTATATTAAAATTCCTATTTATCTCATTTTTAATTTTCTGTTTTTTGTTATTATATTAATATATTTTCTCTCATTATTTATTCCTATTAATCTGTTTCGTTACAAAAGTGATTTTTTTTATAAATCACAGGTATCGCTCACGGGAGACAGTCCTGCTCATACTGTTCTCTTTTTTTTCTTTTCTTTTTTTATCACACTTTAATTTTTTTATTATATTAAAATATTTTCTTTCATTATTCATTCCTATTTATTCTCATTTCAGTAAAGCAATTTTTTATGAACCACAGTAAGCAGTTTCGCTCCTGCCTTTTTTTTTCTGTTTTAATCACACTTTAATTTTTGTTCTTTATAATTATTATATTGAAACAAGTTTTCTTATTATCCATTTATGTTTGTCTATTTCATTACATAAAAACTCACATAAAGAAATACGATACGAGTTTATTTACATTAATTTTAATGTATATATGTTATTTATCTATCTATTTTATGCATTAATGTTTTACTTATTATCTCTATTTTCTATTTATCAATTTACTTCCATTTACTCTATATTAAAATTATTCCCACAATACACATGTTATTTTTTTCATTTGCGTTTTCTCAAGGTTTTTATTCTCTTTTCTGTAAAGTGATATTTTTATGAACCACATTTATCCTTTACGCTAGACAGTTTTACTCATGTTATTTCTTTTTCTTTTTCTTTTATTTTTTTTCACAAATTATTTTATTATTATTATTATATTAAAACATTTCTTCTCATTATCCGTTCATATTAATTTGTTTCATTATAAAAGTGATATTTTTATAAACCATGGGTATCCACTATCCTCCATGCGAAGCAGTTTTCCTCCTATATTTTTTTTTTTTTTAATCACACTTTAATTTTCTTTTTTATTATTATCTTAAAATAATTTCTCTCATTATTTATTCCTATTTATTTGTTTCGTTACATAAAAACTCACATTAAGCAATACAATAAATGTATTGATTTACATTAAATTTAACATGATATTTCAATATATCATTTATCTCTTTATTTTATTCATTAATGTTTTCATTTATTATCTCACTTATTTATTCTATTTATCTATTTGCTCTATATTAAAATTGCTCATCCATAACACGTGTCATGTTTTCTCACTTGCATTTTTTTTATTTTTTATTAGCAAAACAATAAAGTGATTTTTTATGAACCATACAACTATCTTCCATGTGAGGCAATCATTCTCCAGCCGTTTTCTTCTATTTTTCTTTTATATTTTTTATCACATTTTCATTTTCTTTTTTATTATTATATTAAAAATAATTATCTCTCTATTTTATTCATTAATGTTTTCACTTATTATCTCTCTTATTTATTCTATCTGCTCTATATTAAATTTGTTCGCTCGATACACATGTCACATTTTCTCACATTCGTTATTTATATTTTTTTGGATTTTTTATTCTCACTTCAATAAAGTGAAATTTTTTATGATCCAAAGTACTCTCCACATAAGGCAGTCATGTTCCTTCGATGAACATCCATATAATGGTGGGACTAACTCTTCCAACAACGGTTTTGTCCGTACATTTTATATAGGTTTTATGTAACTAAGATGTGAGATCTCAAATACCAATATAATTTAAATTTATAATTACTTTTATGATGTCTTTATTATAACTTTTATGGACAAAATTTCAAATTAGAATTATAAAATTTATAATTATTTTATTTTCTTTTACTTGAATAAAATTATTATATTGTATTTTGATTTTTTATATATTCAATATAGTATGTTTAAAAGTTAAGCAAATTTTTCAATTATAGGTTTAAAGTGATTTTTTTAATAAACTATAAATACCCTCCATCGGAGTTAGTCCTGCTCCGGACATGAATATCGACATCAAAGTGGGGTTAGCTCTCCCAATAATGGTTTTTCCATACACTTTTATATAGTTTTGAAATGATTGCATTGTGAGATCTCAAATGTGAATATATTTTAAATTTATTATATTAATAATGTATTTATTATTATTTTCTATAAACATGATAACAATATGATATTCACATTCTAATTGATGTATATGAACATAACCCAGAACCCAATGTCAGTCACTATGAATCTACGATTACAATGTTTTAAAATATATAAGGATATAAAATAAAAGGCTGTAAGAGTCCGGGACAAAGTCTAAAGTTAATCGAAAAACATGAACGAAAAATAAAATTTATCTAATATTAAAAATCATAATATTTTTTAAGATAGAAAAAATATTTAATTTTAATTTGTTTTTCTTACAATTTCATTATTTTATAAAAATAATTACTGTAATATTTAAATTATATATGAAAATTAAAAAATCGTGTTACCCGTACAACAAATGTCAATAGATCTATTTGTTAATATAATTTAAAAAAAAATATTTTTGTTAATATTTGTAGATCGTGTAAAAATTTTCTATTTTTTTTTATTTTTCTTCATTTTATAAGATTTTGTGATTCTCCTTTTCAATGTTTCTTTCTTCTAATGACATATTTTTATTTTGTAATTAATAAATGTCATACGAGCGACTTTATATAACTTGAAATGAATGAGTTGGATTTAGTGTCGAACATTTACAATTGTGGTCACAATTAAAGATCATTTATATACATATCAAGTAAGAAACATGTTAGATGATAAATTAACAAAAAGATTACTTCCCAATTATTTTTATCAATTTATTTATTATTGGAATATAATTTTTTATTTTTTTAGACATCGTATTAAACTCTAAGTACTCAAAATGGATGAATTTCTCATTTCTATATTAAAATAATTTTAATATGTGATACATGAAAACCTTTAATTTCACATCTATATGTAGTATTAAAATTATATTGAACAAGATTACATGTCACATTAATATTGATATGAATTATTGATGGTTAAACTGATATTGAAATACCAGAGGATTTACTGATAAAGTCTACATGAAAATATAATTGGAGATATAGTTTCCTTTGCCTATCCTGATTAGCTATCAAAATTTGAAAACATAGAATTGTTTCAAGATAAATCAATTCTTGCTCCTACATTGGATGTTGTTTACTCCATCAATGAATATGTCATGACATTATTTTCAGGAGAAGAAAGGATGTACTTGAGTTCTGATACTAGGTGGATGAGGAAGTCGGTATTGAAGGTGATTGGTTGACAACTGAATTCTTAAATGATATTAGGTGTTTTGGGCTCCATGATCATAAGTTGGTGTTAAAGATTGAAGTGACTGTTATGCTAATGATGAATCTTGATATATTCACTGGACTTTGCAATGGAACTAGATTAATAGTTGATTAGTTAGGTTTTAATGTCATTGGAGAAACCGTTATTACGGAAACACATTTGGGAATAAAGGTATTCATTCATCGAATGAATTTAATTCCATTTGAAAATCTCACCCAATTAAAGTTTTAACGAAGTCAGTTTCCATTTTTTCTTTGCTTTGCTATGACCATTAATAAAAGTCAAGGCCAGACATTGTCACATGTTGGTGTGTATTTATCAAGGACTATTTTCTCTCTGTTAGGAATATGCACTAGAGACTTATATGTTTATGAACATCCATCACTTGTATCATGTTATTTTATAAAGGCAACTTATTCTTTTAGAATATAAATGTCCTTAGAATAGTAAGCTCAAATTTCATAAGAAATCAAGTAGATGACTTGATCGTGAGATCTTATGAAGAACTATTCTTAAATACTCCATAGTCAAGTATCATCTTAGGACAAAGATGAATTTAGACTAGTATGTGAGTTCATTGATGATCACATCTCACGGATCATGGATATGAGATATCATGTGCTCACATAGGTACACGTTAAGAGTAATGGTGTACTGGAAAGACCCACCTTAAGAACATTGCATGGATTGTTACATAAGTGTTGTGAACGTTTCTTAAATTGATAAGTGTTATATGAAGTCCTTCAACCTGAAATCACTACCATTCCTACATAAGGAATTATATGTTTTAATTATCATCAAACGTTACTTGTAACAGGGTAATCATAAAGTTGGTTTTTGGACATATAATAAATTATGTGGTGGAATGTGAGTGCCCTAGATGGGATTTGTCCCTCCTATGTAACAGGAGTTATATCCGTAGGCCTTTTGATAAAGTGAGACTGCAAAATGCATGGCCATGCTCAGGAGGATAAACATGAGATGTTTATTTTCTGAACAGTCTACTTGGGGATCAAGAAAACAAAAATAAATTGAACTATACAAGGTTGACACAATCCATGCCCTTGTGTTCAATTAGATATTTGGACAAAGGGACAAATCATATAAATTATCATAAAATAGGATTCGTGAAGGTTGTTGATAATCTCAATATTTGGATAGTGATGTATTGCTAGATACCGCTCACTATTTATGATATTAAATATAAAAGAGTTTTATTTTAATATCATAACCAAATATTAAAAGCCTATTGGGTCACACGCATACAACAAGCCACTAGGAAATATAATAATTTTAATTTGATTAGAATTATAACATAATGGGCCAGGCCCATATATGTTAGGGTTAATAGAGTGAGGGATAAAACCCTAGCCACCACTCTATAAATAGAGCATAAGATGCACTACCCTAGACATGTGAAAATAAGAGTAATCGCTCTTACTCTCTAAACACTACTAGCAGAGTTGAGGAGGGTTTCCTAGTCCGGCTGTTGGCGTGGACACCACTAGAGACGTGGCTGCTATTGCCTCGTTTGTAATCTTTAAAAGGTAAGGCCTTTTGTTTCATAGCTTTTATGCCTTAATTCCTGTTTTCGCATTAACGATCATAACAAGGGAGGGAATCCATTTATTCCGCTGCACCTTGACCACATGCTTGATTCCCTTCAATTGGTATCAGAAAGTTGGTTTGCGATAAACACGTTTTAGGCTTTTAAATTGTTTTGAATATGTTGATATTATGTTTTTTCTGCTGAAAAACGCGTCTGCACGTTGAGAACTGTTATCTGCGCTAGGCGCAGGTGAAGCGTAGCATACAGGATTTTGAATCTGGAACCTGCGCTTCACTCACGCCGAGCGCAAGTAAAGCGGAAATGAAGTAGAAGTGAAGCGTAGGTGGAGCGCAAATTCCAGAATTTAAAACTGGAACCTGCGCTTCACCCACGCTGGGCGCAGGTGAAGCGCAGGTGCGCATTTGAATTATTTTGATTCCTTTATTGATTGTTTTACGTGCGATGTATATATATTTATATGTTCTGGTGTTAGAGGGTTCCTAGGAACATGAAGAGTTCATGTCTTGGGCGTCAAAAGGTTCAATTGTTGAAACTTTGTCTCGACTCAAATATTGGCTGCGATAAACATGTCACTTATCAATTTGCTGACAAGAACGTGTTCGAATGATACGAGGGACTTACCTGTTTACAGGTTCTTGAAGTATTCTTTTGATGCGAGACACTTATTGATGATTGGTTGAGTGTTTATCAAATCCAACTTTTTGAGTCGGGGCGCTGCCCCGCACCTCGCAAGGGGCGGCCTCCCTTTGACCCCCGCATGCCCGCTGACCGGGCAGTGGGAACCCCGTGCTACATTGCGTAGTGTGTTATTTCGTATGCGCATAATCAAACCTCGCTTAATATGTACATCTTATTATATCACTCGTTTTACAATCAATGGATGTTGAGTTTGCATGATGACTGGTTATGGCCTTAGTTGTTTTAATTTAAATACGACCTGCGTGTCGTGCCTTACCTCTTAACATTCCTCTTGTAATTCTCTTCTCATCTCTATCCCCTCATATGTTAAACGAGGTTTCTTCTTGTTATGTAATGTAACCGGGAGGACATGGAGCATGGATTCAGTGGCAGATTTGGAGAGCTCAAGATTATATACAAGATTATATAGTTGATGTAATTTTGTATATGTTTTTAAGAGGCCATAACCATATCATGTATTTGTATGAGATGCATGCTTGTATGTTAAATGGTTTAACAACGAATAAAATTTAAGCGATCAAATCCCTCAATGCTCGTGTGCCTTCCAATGAATGACACTCGTCAAGACTAGAATCAATTAAGTGTGGGTCTGCCAAAGCAGGGTACATTTATCTATTCTAGTGAGACACGATAGGATAAAAGTAATATCCAATTGTCAACCGTTGGTCTTTGATTGGGTATATTCAATAGGATTGAAAAACCCAAAGGCACTAATATTAAGTCATGTTTTTCCTTCCAATGTATGGCACTCGTCGAAGCTAGAATCGATTAAGTGTGGGTCTGCCAAAGCAGGGTGCATTTATCTATTCTAGTGAGGCACGATGGGATAAAAGTAATATCCAATTGCCAATCGTTAGGTTTTGACTTAACTAGGTATATTCAATAGGATTGAAGAACCTAGAGGCACTGAGTTAGGCATTAATTCATAAGATGAATTAGAATAAGAGTTATTCACCTAACTATCCAAGAGTTGTATGAGATGCAATTGGAAAGCGTGTTCCTACCTAAATAACTTTTTCTTAAGCGATCAGCCAGAGCTGACTTAAAATTAGGTGAAATATGGATCTTGGCCCACTACAAAATCTAGTGATGGGATTTTCTAATTCTTTATATTGAGGGTACTTGTTTTGAATCAAAATAGTGGGAGGCATATATATTTAAAGACCTTATTAAATATGTTTGTTATATGATACTTACGTGCATTATTACCTTGGCAACAAACACAACAATTAACTTTTATTGCAATCTGTCCTTGAGAAGGACAAACTGTCTGGAATTAATTTTCTAAGCTGGTATAAGACCTAAGGATTGTCCTTAGGAAATGTTGTATGTCCTAGAAGAGCCTGTTCCTGAAACACCAGCTGAAAATGCTTCGAAAGCTAACAATGATGATTTTAGAAAGCATCTGGATGATGCTCTCGATGTAGGTTGCCATATGCTTGCTACCATGAATGCTGAAAATAGCATGAGAACATGGAGGCATACTATATGATCGTGCATTTAAAGAGACCTTATCAAGGCCAAGCTTGGCATGAACGATTTGAAATCTCAAAGGCATTTTATAAATGTAGACTGGCAGAGGGAAGCCATGTAGGTGCTCATGTACTCAAGATGATTGGGTACATTGAAAACCTAGAAAGGCTTGGATTCCCATTAGGCCAAGAGTTGGCCACTGATCTTGTCCTGCAATCGTTGCCGGACAGCTATAGTCAATTCGTCATGAACTACAACATGAATGAATTTGACAAACCACTGCCAGAATTGCTAAGCATGTTAAGAACAGCTGAACAAAACATTAATAAAGCTAAAGGGAAGGCCATGTTGATGGTCCAACCTGGAAAAAGGCAAGGGCAAGAAGAAGTTCAAGCAGCCCTATTTCAAACCAAAGGACAAAGGCAAGGATAAGCCTAGTACCTCTGTTTTGAAGCCTATAGGCGGGATAGCTAAGGAAGGAAAATATTTCACTGTGGCCAATCAGGACATTGGAAATTGTGTAAAGTACCTGGAGGAGATCAAGAAGAAGGGAAGTGAGACTTCCGCTTCAGGTATCTATTTTATAGAAGTCAATTTACCTACTATTGCACCTTAGGTATTGGATACCGGATGTGGATCTCATATTTGTGTGAATGTGTAGGATCTAAAAAGAGTAGGTCATTGGCTAAAGGAGAAGTTGACCTACGTGTGGGAAATGGAGCAAGAGTTTCTGCCTTAGCCGTAGGAACCTATTATTTAACTTTGCCAAATAGACTAGTTATTGAACTAAATGATTGTTATTTTGTGCCTTCCATATTAATTTTCGTTTCTTGAGTGGTTTTTCATTCATAATAAAGAACAATAGTTGTTCAATTGATTTGAATGATATGGTTGTGCAAAGTTGAACAATATGTTCTTGACATGGAAGTGCCTATCTATAACATAAGTTCTAAGAGGGTCAAAAACAAATGATTTGAACCCAACTTATCTTTGGCATTGTCACTTGGGCCACATAAATGAGAAACGCATATCCAAACTCCATAAAGATGGCTATTTGGAATCTTTTGATTTTGAATCAATAGAAACATGTGAATCTTGTTTATTGGGGAAGATGAACAAAACCTTATTCACCAAAAGGGTGAAAGGGGTGGTGATCTTCTTGATCTCATACATAGTGATGTATGTGGGCCCATGGGCACAATGGCTAGAGGAGGTTTTCAACACTTCGTCACTTTTACTGATGATTTCAGTAGACATGGATTTGTGTATCTGATGAAACACAAATCCGAGTCCTTTGAAGAGTTCAAGGAATTTAAGAATGAAGTACAAAACCAACTTGGCAAAACTATTTAAACACTTCGATGAGATCGAGGTGGAGAATAATTAAGCCAACAATTTGATGACTATCTAAGAGAGTGTGGGATAACATCTCAACTCACTCCTCCTGAAACACCTCAATGGAATGGAGTTTCAGAAAGGAGAAATCGAACTCTATTAGATATGGTTCGATCTTTGATGAGTCATACTGATCTCCCCGACTCCCTTTTGGGGTCATGCTTTGTTAACATCAGCCTTCACACTAAACCGTGTTCCATCTAAAGCTGTCATAAAGACACCATCAACAACAAGAATACAAACATGCTTAACTAAATCCAACGTTTAATTAAACATGACCTGAGGATTCTTACATGCAACTACATCATGGATATTACAATACATGTGCCCCATCAAAGAGGAAGCATAATAAATTTCACATGTACTAATTATCCATCCAAAGGAATACACACACACACACACGTGTGTTTGTGTGTGTATACATCTTTAATCTTAAAAGAATACAAACAAAAGGGTGGCTTCATAGCCAGATAAACTCGGTGCTTCATCTACAGCAAGGGCCACAACGACCTGCCTGGGAATCTAAAATGTAAACCCACAACGGGGTGAGACTAATGCCTCAGTGAGCAAAGCAGTACATGTTAAGAAAAACTCACTCCCTAAGAGTTTTAGTGAGATCAAACGATCAAAAGTGTGGAAGCAAATAATCATATCTAAGAGGTTATGTTTAACTAATTATGTGCTCATGTATTTGCAGACATTAGATTCATATGTGCAGGATAAATTCTTAATGAGTTGAAGCAAGCTGAGATGATGGACTAAGCTTCCCCAGAAAGCAAAAGAACTTGAGATTCAAAGATGCTATATGATAAAAAATCATAAGAATCAAGAGATACAAAATGCTCACATACTGAGAGAAGGTCAAAGACAAAAATAGTAGAGATTGCAAAGAGCAAAAAGGATTGAAGAGAAATAAATACTTAAGACAGAGATTGAGACTTAGACACACAACAAAGCTGAGACTCAGATGCCCAAGTAAGATTCTAAAGCAAGACTCAGACTAAGACTCAGCTTCACACAAAAGATTGAGACTCAGATATAAAGATGAGACTGAGCCATGCAACTAAGACAGAGACTGAGACTCAATTTCAGACATAAGATGAAGGGAATTAAGCATGTGGTCAGGGTGCAGCGGAATAAATGGATTCCCTCCCTTGTTATGATCGTTAATGCGAAAACACGAATTAAGGCATAAAAGGCATGAAACAAAAGCTCGTTTCTTTTGAGGATTGCGAACGAGGCAATAGCAGTCACGTCTCTAGTGGTATCCATGCCAACAGTCGAACTAGGAAACCCTCCTCAACTCTACTAGTAGTGTTTAGAGAGTAAGAGCGACTGCTCAAATGTCTAGGGTAATGCATCTTATGCTATATTTATAGAGTGGTGGCTAGGGTTTAACCCCTCACTCTATAAACCCTAACATATATGGGCCTAACCCATTATGTTATAATCCTAATCAAATTAGAATTAATATCTTTCATAGCGGCTTGTTGTATGCGTGTGACCCAATAGGCTTTTAATATTTGGTTATGATATTAAAATAAAACCCTTTTTATATCTAATATTATAAATAGTGAGTGGTATCTAGCAATACATCACTACCCAAATATTGAGATTATCAACAACTTTGACAAATCCTATTTTATGATAATTTATATGATCTGTCCATTTTTCCAAATATCTAATTGAACACAAGGGCATGGAATGTGTCAACCTTGTATAGTTCAATTTATGTTTTCTTGATCCCCAAGTAGACTGTACAGAAATAAACATCTCATGTTTATCCTCCTGAGCATGGCTATGCATTTTGCAGTCTCACTTTATCAAGAGGCCTACAGATATAACTCATGTTACATAGGAGGGACAAATCCCATCTAGGTCACTCACATCCCACAACATAATTTAATATATGTCAAAAAACCAACTTTATGATTACCTTGTTACACGCAACGTTTGATGATAATTAAAACATATAATTCCTTAGGTAGGAATCGTAGTGATTTCAGGTCAAAGGACTTCATATAATATTTATCAATTTAAGAAACATTCATGACACTTATGTAACAATCCATGCAACGTTCTTAAGGTGGGTCTTCCAGTACACCATTACTCTTAATGTGTACCTATGTGAGCACACGATATCTCATATCCATGATCCGTGAGATGTGATCATCAATGAACTCACATACTAGTCTAAATGCATCTTTGTCCTAAGATGATACTTGACTAGGGACTATTTAAGAATAGTTCTTCATAAGATCTCACGATCAAGTCATCTACTTGATTTCTTATGAAGTTTGAGCTTACTATTCTAAGGACATTAATTGTATTCTTAAAAGAATGAATTGCCTTTATAAAATAATATGATACATGTGATGGATATTTCAAAAACATATAAGTCTCTAGTGCATATACTAACTTAAGAACCAACAGTAAAATAAAGGTCAAAACAAGTACACAACAACTGTTGTAACGTACATCAGAGCAGACCTGAGCCCGTGTCAGAAAAGTGAAAAGCAATCTCTCTCTCTTGCAACGACTATTAACGACTAGTCTTCTTTGATATAAAAGATGGAACTTAAGTCAAAGGAAAATGTGAGACATTATTGAATATTCTCTAACTTATCTGTCTCCACTCAGTCTCAAGTCAAGCTCAACTCAATCTCAACTATCTTTGAGTGTATCTTAAGTCTGTATAATATATATTCTCTTTCACATTTATAATTTTCTTGTAACTCCTAGAAATAGAAACACCTAGCTGAGCTCACCGTATACTCGTACCTTGTACGTAGCCTAAGCTAGTCAAACATCATCTCAACTCCATCAAATCCTTTGTAATAGTCTCAACCGAGTTAGGAGGTACCTAGACTCAGTGTGAGCAGAGTAAGAGCCTAAAGAGGCAAGGTAAAGAATACTTGGATCTAAGCCAAGTTAGGAGGTGCCTAAGCTTGGTGTGAGGGTGATCCTGAAGAGGCAGGAAAGAATAGTTGTAATTGACTAGGTTGTCTTAATGGAAATCTCACAAGTTTGTGGGGGCTGGACGTAGCCTAAGGAGTGGGTGAATCAAGATAACTCTCTGTGCATATCTTCTCTCTACCTTGCTCACTTACAATTGTTTTACAAATATCTGAAGCTAAGCTTAACTTATTCATTATACAGAACTGAACTTAATATCAACCATAACAAAATTGTCAAGCTTGACTCTAAGTCTTTCTGTTATATATAATATAAGCTTCTCTAACTCGTACTCTCTAAGTCAATCTAAGATCCCAAGCTGTTGAGCTTGAGAACTAAGCTTAGCTTGATCTTAAGTTTTTCAGGAATCAATTTTTACATGTCTCTATTCAACCCCCTTCTAGAGACATCCATCCAACTTCAGTTGGTATTAGAGCTCGGTCTCTTGGGGTTGAGCACACCTACGTATGAAGAGGACAAGACCAGTGTCTTCATTCCAGAATGAGCATCCACCAATAGGATTCCTGCCTTTGATGGATCAGATTATTATTACTGGAAGGATAGGATGAGACTTTTCATTGAGTCTCAGCAAGCAGATCTCTGGGAGATCATTGAGGTAGGTCCTTATATGCCTTAATTATATTACTAATGAACTTGGTTTGAGAGCATCTAAGCCTAGGGGAACTTGGACTGAAGTTGAGAAGAGCAGATACGTTCTCAACTTAGACAAAGTGGGTGGCTGTGCATCGCTAAAGAGATATGGGAGGCTCTTGAGACTGAGCATGAAGGAACAAACCAGGTGAAAGAGTCTAAGATCAACATATTGGTAAGACAATATGAACTATTCAAAATGAATGAAGACGAAGGAATTGAGGTTATGGTGAGACGCTTCACAATTATCACAAATGACCTTAAGTCATTAGGAAGAACATACTCAAATCAAGATATGGTAAGAAAGATCCTCAGAAACTTACCTAAGCCTTGGAGGCCCAAGGTCACTGACATACAAGAAGCCAAGGATCTGAGCACGCTCAGACTGCATGAACTACTTGGCTCACTTAAAGTACATGAGCAAGAGCTGATGGAAGAAGATCTCATCAGACGGCCAAAATCCATTGCCCTGAAAGCATCCTCTAGTAACTCCAAAGGTAAGAAGGTAAGATCAACTCATCAGGTCTCACTAAATTCTTCTCATGACACAGATAGTGAAGAATGTGAAGATGATGATGGTGAGACTGAGGTGGATGATGAGATAGCCTTTATCTCACAAAGAATCAGACAAATGTGGAAATCTAGAGGAAGTGGAAGGAGAAGATTTCCCTCCAGGAGAAGTGAGCTCAAGTTTGACAAGAAAGGGCATATCATCTACTTCGAATGTAACAAACCATGCCACATCAAAGCTGAGTGCCCTTAGCTGAGAAAGGAGACAAAGAAGAGGCCAAGAAAGAAAACAATGATGGCCACTTGGGATGACTCGGAAGAAGAAGAAATCCAAGATGATGAGTCAACCAATTTGTGCTTGATGGCTGATGGTGACTCCTCAGATGAAGAGGTATATGAGTCCGATTCTGATCTTTCTTTTAATGAGCTTAAGTCAGCCTTTGAGAACCTTCTTTATGATTCAAATCTTCTAGCTTCAAAGAGCTCTTTGTTAAAATCTGAGCTTAACACTGCTTTGGAAAAGATCAAATTTCTTGAAAAAGAGAATGAAGATTTGATCACAAAAATGCCAGTCTTATGTTGTCTCACATGAAACTGTCTGCACGTATCAAAGCTCAGACTCAAACTTAAGTTGACTGACTGACTGAACGTATCACATGAAACTGACTAACTGAACGTATCAAATGCCAGTCTCATGTTGTCTCACATGAAACTGACTGAAACTTTCTAGAACGCCTACTGTGTAATTTTAGGCTCAAATCTTAAATTAATATACAATCTCACCTAAATCAGTGTAATTTTAGGCTCAGATCTTAAATTAATATACAATCTCACCTAAATCAGTAACGTTCTCGAAATATAATCTCAAAATATACTTTTATAAAATTATAAACTATTTTACTAATTAACACGGTTCCAATCTACTTTAATATAAAAATTTGGATTGTAAAAAATTTGATCAAATTCAATAAAATCGTGCAAAATGCATAAAAATTCGATTAAATCTAATGAGATTTGATTTTATATTTTTTTTACTAAAAAGTAATTAGTGACCGATTTAGCCACTGAAAGATCTGTATCTAAATTTCAGTCACGACATCAGTCACTAAATTGGCTTTAAGTTCGGTCACCAAATCCGTCTCTAAAAGCGGTATCATAGTCTGTTTCTAAAAGTGGTCTCAAAATCCGTCACTGAAATCAGTCTCTAAGGCAGTCTCTAAATTCGGTCTCTAGATCGGTTTAAAAAATTTGGTCTCTAAATAAGTCACTAATGAATAGCGCGACCAAGGTTTTAGTGGCTGAAAATATTGGTTACTAAATCGGTCACTAACTTGGTTAGTGACCGATTTCATAAATTTAGTGACCAAAATTTCGGTCACCAAAGGCCAATTTTTTGTAGTGGCAAAGCATGCATGTGTAGAATACAAATAATGACATGCAATGATGTAAAAATGACATGAACTGGTAATTGATTCATATAAACAATGATAACTTGAAATTGAATTTAACATGACAGTAGGGATCTATTTCCTGCAGCTAGACTTGAGCTCAGACTACAAGGGACTCCCTTGGGGACATAAAATCGTCACCGTTGACTGACTGCCGAAGCCTCGTTTTTGTAAGAACTACAGGAAACACTAGGGGGGTTGAATAGTGTTTCAAAATTTTAAGCCAATTTTATGAAAACCTTTTCTCAAATGATATCAAATGAACTTAAGCAAGTTATTGAGAAAAACTTAGTTGGGTGATAAATAGATTATCAGAGTTATGCGGAAGTTAAAAACATTCATTTTCATAAACTTACTGACTTTGATAGAACACGTGAGGATTCTATCAACACTTCAGATGGTTAAGTAAAACATCTCTTAATACTTAGTTTAAATATTGATTTTGGTTACTTGCTGAAAGATTATGTTAATAGAGAACTTGCTGAACCTTATCAAAAGGTTTAGTAGAAACTCCCTTTTTCGAAAATAATTTTGATTAAAACAAATTAAGTTTTGCTGCGTAAAATATAAATTCACTCTTCACACCCTGTAATATCCTAAAATTTTATTAAGTAAAATATTAATTAAATTAAATAAATATGTAGAGGAAATAATTAATTAAATAGATGAATAAATAATAGGATCAATATTATTATTAGTTTTATCCATAAAGTTAGCTTAAATTTAAAAGAGGAGAAGGGGGTTGAGAGTGGGCCCAAGCCCAATTAGGCATTTTAGTAAGGAGGGGTTACCAGTCACCCTAATCCTTATTCGTATTATCGTCAGAGAGAGAAACGCTAAGGAGAGGAGAAAACGAGTCTCAAGAGAGGATTGCTGCAGAGTGAGCATCAAGAACCAAGAAAAGGACTTCCTTGCTGTAATCGATCTTCGCTTAAGGTACGGTGAGGGAGAGGGTGCTGCTTGTATATGCATGTAGGGGTGCTTGGGTAGTGAGGGCAACCATAAGACCCTCTAAGACTCTAAATTTGAAATTGATATATATGTATATATATTGAGTATTGTATGATGAAAACATGTTGATTGATGATTAATTTTGTGAATCTTTGTGAATCTTGATTGGGTTGAATGAGAATAAAGAGAATAGTGAAAAAGGGTTAATGAGGGTTTAATGATTTGGGGTTTTGATGGGAAAACCATGTAAAACTGTTAAAGATTGATGTTTTGGATGAGTTTGATGAATATTAATGATTATGAATGGTGTTTGATCGAAAATGATTGAATAGAGGCTGAATAGAGTGATGTAGAAGTGTTAGAAATTGTGAAATCTGCGATCTGCGTCGCGGGTAATCGATTACCAGGAGTGGTAATCGATTACCAGTGTGTTCTGGGTAGCCAGAAGTGTTGTTTGTTTGCTAGTAATCAATTACAGGATTGTGGTAATCGATTACCAGAGAGTTTGTTTGCAGGTAATCGATTACAAAGTGGTTGTAATCGATTACCAGAGACCTTGTTTGCAGGTAATCGATTACTAGAGGTTGGTAATCGATTACCAGAGTGGATTTTGAGATCCTGAGTGCTTAATGATGATTGATGGTGTGTGATAATGCTTTATAATGTTTGGTGTGCATAATATGCAATGAGATTGATGATGATAAGGAATATTGATTCATGTTTTGGTGTGCATAATATGCAATGAGGTTGATGATGATAATGAATATTGATGATGTTTTGGTGTGCATAATATGCAATGTAATTATTGATGATGATGTAATGATGATAAGTGTATATCACTTTATGGTAATGGTGTTTAATGATGAACATGAAAATGCATGATGATGATGATAATGATGATGGTGTATATCATCTTTTGATGATGATGTTACCTAAGTTGTGCGGGCCCATAGAGTGGGTACAACTTAGGAGAGATGCCTTGAGCATATGTGATGAGACCTGAATTGTGCGGGCCCATAGAGGGGGTACAATTCAGGAGGTGAACTGAGTTGTGCGGGCCCATAGAGGGGGTACAACTCAGGGGATCAAGATGGGGCGTTCGATGCACGGGCCCATAGAGGGGGTACAACCTAAGGATGATTTGTACTGGCCCATAGAGGGGGTGCAACCTAGGGTCGAATGTTGTTGTGCGGGCCCATAGAGGGGGTACAACCTATCGGATTGTGTGTGGTGACACCGGTAGACTATCTTGGTACTAACTAGAGTGATTGACGAGTTATGTAATGTTGGTGATAAGTTTTGGTGCATATGATAGTGTGTTATACTCGATGATGGTATTGAGTTATGTAATGTTGGTGATAAGTTTTGGTGCATATGATAATGTGTTATACTCGATGATGGTATTGAGTTATATAATGTTGGTGATAAGTTTTGGTGCATATGATAATGTGTTATACTCGATGATGGTATTGAATTATATATTGTTGTTGATGAGTTTTGGTGCATGTGATGATGATTTATACTTAATGATGAATTGAGTTATGATATGATGATGATGAGTTTTGATGTATGCATGATGGATGTATATATGTGATATATGTGATGATGAAACTGAGTAAATAATGATGTTATGAGTATTAATGATGATGGAGTATTATGTGTGGAAATAGAGCATGTGATTCCATTGGTGAATGATGGTATGAGACTTATATGATGATATAGATGAATAGTTATATGCTGATTTATAGATGATTATTATCTGATGAATTATTCGATGTTTGGGTATGTGGTATGATTGATGATGATGTTGTTTACATGAGGGTGAGGATAGGGTAGCCTCCTATGTGTATGTATGAGTAGTATTCTTTTCCTCACAGTTATACTGTGGATATGTTTACAGGTATTGATGATGACACGACTGGTGTCGAGTTTTGATTAAAGGGAGTGTGCTCTGGTATATGTGACATCAGGGCATAATTTTGGGGGTTCTTTCTTTATGTTTCTAGTTAGGAAGGTTTTTGTAAACTGTTTTGGATTCCTTGCACAGCAAGTAGGATGTTTAGTTACTTTTATATTTTTGGAGATTCCGATGCATGAGTATTTGAATACATTTGAGTTCGTTTTATTTTAATTAAGTTATTTTTGAAATAATGAGGTTTTTTAATAAGAGAGTTATGTGAACCTTTTACCCATTGTGGGACGTTACCTTTTCTACACTTCAATTTATTAAACGTATAGGAGTTTGGGTAGAAGGGTGTCACACACCCTTCCTTAGTTATTAATAAACAAGTAATAACAGAATGTAAAGAGTTAAGGGAAGAGAGAAATTTACACAAAGAATTTATCCTGGTTCACCCACTAACTCAGTGAGCTACATCCAGTCCCAGGGCAAACCACCATTGGATTTTCCACTATCTGAACACAGATACAAGTATTCTTTTATCCCAACCTCTTCAGGCTTACCAAGTATTCTTTGTTATCAACTGCCTTTCTAGGCAACTCAGTGCAGTATTCTTTTATCCAAGCCTCTCCAGGCTTAACAAGTATTCTTTGTTATCAACTACCTCTCCAGGTAACTCAGTGCAGTATTCTTTGTCAACCAAGCCTCTCCAGGCTCTAACAAGTATTCTTTTCTATCAAGCCTCTTTAGGCTCTACACATGTATTCTTTTCTATCAACCCTCTCCAGGCTCTACACAAGTATTCTTTTCTATCAAGCCTCTCCAGGCTCTACACAAGTATTCTTTTCTATCAAGCCTCTCCAGGCTCTACCCAAGTATTCTTTCTTCCGCCAAGCCTCTCCAGGCTCTCTGGAGTATTATTTCATACCAAGCCTCTGCAGGCTCTAAACAAGTATTCATTCTTCCCAAGCCTCTCCAGGCTCTAACTACACTCAAAGTGTTTACAATTAAGCTCATGTTTAAGTTTCCTAGAAACTTAAACTTACAATTTCTTGTACTAAGGGATTACTAAATACTACTCAGGATACAAAGGTTATAATCTAAGTACAAGGAATGATAGAGATATAGATGAATAAATTTAGGCTCAATTTCATCTCTGTTTGACTCAAAAGGTTAGTTGTATATGATCTAGTTTAAGCTCGGCCAATCTCTTCTGTGGGCTTGACAATTGCCATGGTTAAGGATAGAAATTTAGGTATTCATGGCTGCCCTTCATTGGTTGGAATCTTGTGAAGGATACTATGGGAAACTTTGATCCACAGACCAACTAACCCGACTAATCACTTTGATCTTCAATTTAGCTTGTTGATCCAAACCAACGATGTTGTTTCTTCTTTTGCTGACTGGCTTCCTTGCTAATTCTTTTGTCAGCTCTCTGGTCCATATTGTGGCCAATATCTTTCTCACATTCTTCTCTTGGGCTCTTTGGTCAACCCTATGGCCAACATCTTCAATGACTTTGTTGAGGCTATTTATATATTCAGGAAATATAGTCGTTGAAGATTGTTGATAATACCATTGAGAAGGAATGAGTGAGGTCATAGAGCCGTTGTGAAATATCTTCTCATCCGGTTGCTTCTTTCCTAAGCAGATTAGGTGTGTAGATGACTTGGTTCTGACACACTGCAGATAAGTCCTTTTTCTTGAGAGATGTTCTTCGTATTCAGTGAGTTCGTCTTTCTCTCTCTTCTTCTTTCTTCATTTCTCTTTTCGCAGATGTAAGGAGATAGGATACAGAGATCCGTTAGTCTGCTCATTTTTTACTATTGTGAGCTCTGCTTCTCTTCGCTTAGCTTTGACCAGTATAGGTGTGTAGATGTATTATCTGTTCTGACACACACAACATTTTTGCTTTTAAATATTTTCCTGAGAGTGAGTTAATACTTCAGCAGGTTGGCTTGCTTCTCTCAATCTTTCTTCGAAGTACAAAGCTTTTGGCTAGATAGATGATGATGATGATTTTAGCCGTTGAGCTTCTCTTTTATCCTTGATAATTTCTTCTTTTCTTCTTTCAAAAGATTCAGACTTCTGATTGCGTATTGCAGAGTTTGTGCAGACGTAGGTGTACAACAACGCTGACCTATTCCTGACTCCTTTTGCTTTTCTGCCTTTTTCTCCTTTTTCTTTCTCCAACAGAGCTTCTTGAAATAAGGAAAATAGATTTTCCTTTTTGTTGTACTTTGCTTCTTAGGAAAATAGCTTTTGTTACTATTTCCTTTGTTGATGATGGCAAAAGACGTTTAGAACCCTTCAGGTCTTTGTGCAGAGAGTCTTTGCCTTAGTAGTTTCTCGTCGTAGAGGATTTTAAACATGTCATCAAAGAGTTGAGAGATTCTTCAGTGAGTTGACGTTCTTCAGCATGTTGCATGTCTTCATAAGGTTGATTGCTTCAACGTGTTTATCATTTCATCATGTTTGACTATTCTTAGTCTTTCTTTTGAAAGCTTTCAGCTTTTGCAGTCGTGCTTCTTCTCTCTTCAGTTAATACAATATCAGCAACTTGATTTAGTCTTCGGATAGTTTGCTGTATTGTTCTTCTACTTGTCCTTTTTCTTCTTTTTCTTCTTCTTCTTCTTCTTCTTCTTCTTCTTCTTCTTCGTCATCCAATGCTTCATCTATTCTTCAGATTGTTTCTTCTTTGTTCTACCTTGTTCTTGATGGTCTTTCATGAACTTGATTCTGAATTTCATTGGTTGATTCAGCATGATGACTTCTTCACTTGTGATTGCTTCAACATGTTTACCATTTCAGATAGTTGTTGTGATGTTCTTCTTCTTAGTCTATTATTTCTTCTTTCTTCTCCTTCTATTAGATTATGTATTATTCTTCTTGTAGCTCGTTGATTCTTTCTTCTTCTTCTACTTCCAAGTCTTCTAGTTCTCTTCTTCTAGTCTTTCTCTTCTTGTCAGCTGGTTGGTTATCTTCAGAGAGTTCCTCCAATGCTCTTTTTGCTTTGTTCTTCTTTTGCAGATTTCTTATTTCAGCAAGTTGCTTCATCTTTCTTCGGATTTCCTCTTCCTGTCTTTTGCCTGCTTCCTTGGCTATCTTCGTCTTCTTGTCTTTAGACGGATGCTTCATCCTATTACCTGAAACACAATGCACAGAACAATACCTTTCTCAGTAGAACCTGTCTTTATATGATCTAATTTGTTAATCATTAAAACCTAAGGATAATGAGTCTTAAATCTAATTTAAATACTTAAATTAATTTTGAGGCTCAACAGTTTTAACATGAACATGATGGTCTAGACCCGTGATGGCCAAAGCCTAACATGATTTTCTTTCACTTGAGATACTTAAAATGATTACATGAGTAATTTCACTTGATTTGTAAATGAATCATAAGAATGCATTTGCTTAACATTTAAATGAACATAAACTATAATAGAAAATACCCTAACCTAGGGTATCTTCCCAAGGGGACCTAATGAAGAACCATCACTAAGAAGTACAAACCATCCACAAGTAATAATCATACAAACTAGTCCATACACAAGCAAATAGAAATGGATAGATAGATAGATTAGGGCACAAGAGAGGATTTCACATAAGGGAAGGTGAAGTGTGTGAGCTCTACTCACCAAAGAGAATGAGGGATGGAAGGGTTGATGAGGGTGGGGTTGAGCCAAATCTTCTTTTCTTCTTCTCCTCCTAGCTGGGACCTCCTTCTCTCTCTATTCTATATCTTTTTCTCGCTTGAGCGAGAGGGGATATTCCTTGAAAGATTCAGGTTCTCGATATTCCTTGAAAGATTCGGGTTCTCGCTCAAGCGAGAATGTGCTCGCTCGAGCGCAATTCACCCAGTAAAAATCCCCTAACCTATCTGACTTTTGTCTTGCTCAAGTGAGAGTCCTCTCGCTTGAGCGAGAACAAGTGAGAGAGTAAACCCCTAAATTCTGGCTGAATTTCGCTTGAGTGAGAGGTTCTCGCTCAAGCGACCATATCAATAACCAAAATTTCTGGATTTTTACTGATATGCTCACTGAAGCGAGAACTCCTTGCTTGAGCGAGAGTACCAGAATGCTGAACTCTCAATTTTCATTCATAACTCTTTTTTCCTCAATTTCTTCTATGAAAACCTTGTTTTCCTTATTAATTTGATTTATGAAAATAGCTAAAATTTGAGATGTTACATGTACACTTATCTTCACCTAATTCATTAATAATGGAGTTAATTATATATGTGGTTATAACTTAATAAAGAAATAAATGATAAATTACATAATTAAATAATAATTTAATAAATAAAATGACATTAGTTATTATTTTTTATTGTTGTGTGGAAATATTAAAGAGAGACAAACCTAGTCTAATCTAGGATGGCCCACCATAAATTGGTTGAAAAAAGAACCATCCCTTTTCAACTCATGTTTGTGGCCGGTGAGCCAAGAAATAGCTAATCTAGATTGACCTACCTTAAGTTTGTAGATTATACTTGTTGCCTCACCTAAAGGTAGAAAATAATTCTCAAAAAATGAGGAAAAGAAGAAATGTAAATGAAATAATAAAAAGTACAACAAAATATAGAAACTAAAAAAATAAAAATAATAGTAAAAATATGGGTTGAATTTAGCTCAACCTTCAAGTTGAAATTCCAATCTATTGGTGAGTCAAACTAACTTATAGTCCAAAATATATATTGATGTCTCTTATGTTCAGTTACCGTAACTGAAAATAAAAAATAAAATTGGGAGTTTTATTTTTTTAAAGTCAAATAAAAGATATTGCTAAAAAAAGTAGCATCAATATTGCTAAATGCACTAAATATCTTTATTTTTTTTAAAAAAATTATTTGTTAATTTTTTAAAAGGTCACTCATTATAGTAACAATCTTTTGAAACTATTAATGTATTCAATATTATATTTTAAAAATATTTGTCATGATTCCTTTCTTAATTAGTTTTCTTTAGACATTCATTTCTAAGATTCTTAATTGTATTAGAGAATGAATACTCTCATGTAAAAATTTGACAAGAAATATATCTTTCTATTCATGAATATCAATATATATTGATGGGCCTACATATTTAATGCATATGGAAAGAGAATTAGGTGCTAAAAATTTCACGTGACAAGATCTCATGATATTTTAACATTAAAATATAATTTCTCACTGAATTGTGCGATTATTTGCATCTATATAACTCCTTGACCATACTAGTGAGACTTTGTACAAGAGAGAGTAAAAATCAAGCAAAAGCATCATGGCTAAAATTGTTAGCGCATTTCTTCTCATGCTTGCCATGGCTTATGTGATCCAAATTGCCTATGTGAGTGAACCTTTCTCACGCCCTTTTTCTTTCACACATAAACTCTACCCTTATACAAATACAAAATTGAAATTTTTACCATTTTTTATAATGATTAGTGTTTAATGAAAGACAACTCTTTCATACTAATATCTCGAAACAATTGTGCATATGTTATTTGTTATCCCTTTTATTTCATATCGATGTCTAACTTCTTTTTTTTTTACTTCCTTAAATAAAAAAATCTACAGGCTGGTGGTGAAGGATCACTTCGTCCCGAAGGTACTAATTCTAGGCTTCTAACTAATATGTATGAAAGTAATTTTCTAATTAGAAAAGATTTAGAGGACATGGAAAAAATTTATATGATTTATAGGTGTTGTTAACAACTCAAATCTTGTATTTGTTTTGTTTTTCAGAATGCCCAAATGCGTGTGATTATCGTTGTTCAGCGACTCAATACAGGAAGGCTTGTTTGACCTACTGTAACATTTGTTGTGCAAAGTGCTTGTGTGTCCCATCAGGAACCTATGGTCACAAGGAAGAATGTCCATGCTATAACAATTGGAAGACCAAGAGAGGGACACCCAAGTGCCCCTAATTTGATTTATCTCATGCTCACATAAATTGTTGGTCATGCAAATTATAATGTAATGCTCTGTTACTTTTTAAATAAAGTTTATATTGTTATATATGGTGAAGTTAATTCATATACTTGAATTCTCAGAGATGAAATGGAAGTGACATTTTTCTGCGCTCTTGTGATTTTGGTAGTTTATATGGAGTTTTTTTAGCCAACATCAATTAAGGTTTAAAGCTTGTTTAAAACTAAAGTTATAAAAACAAGAGTTTTTAAAAGTAAAGTTTATTTAATAAATTTGTAGTATGAGCTTTTCTTTAATTTACAAAGTCCTTTTAAGTCAAAAGCAGGTGATACTAATTTTAAGAAAATAAAATTTTGAAAAATTTTCCTTATAAAATCAATGGTCTAAAACTTGAAATAATGTTGTTGGATTAAAAGATGTTTTTAAATCGTTTTCCCTTATGACAATCTTGGTAAAAAACAATTTGAAAGCATTGTTGGGCAAACATTTAAGGAAATAAAAAATCCAATATCCCACACTTGGCTTAACCTAAATATATTAAGATTCAGGCCTTTAAATAAAAGATAATTGTTGAGATATAATATATGAATGAAATAAAGGATATATAAAAATTTAAAATAATGTAAGTATTAATAACAAAGTTAATTATATTTATATTAAGAATCGTTTGGCATGTGAACGAAATAGAATGGAACAAGTTGCTTTGTTTTGTCCTTTTTAGTTCAACCTTTCTTGTAGAATCAATGTATAATACTTATTTTATGTTATGTTTTTTTTTTTCCTATTTACTAAATAGATATAAAATAGAACACACATGTTATTGTTTGTCCCTATCTAACTTCTCTATCAAATACGAATTTGAGACTTACTTTCGAAAATGGTTATGGAAAAATAATGGTTGAGGTTTCATTATTTGATATCCATATATTTTTATCAAAACATATATTACAATCTTAACCGTTAATCAATGGTTACTTTTGCACGTTATCCTTTATAAAGTCTACTTTTCACTTTTAAAAGGAGCCTAATCAATGGATTAAAATACTACTTTAATCTATATGTCATTATCATGTACAAGAGGAATATTAGCAATGTACTCTTCATGATTGGTTTATTTTTCAAAAGTCAAATAATTTTTAAAACTGAACATTTTACTAGGAAAGTATATTGACTTTGAATATGATGTTGAAGAATTAATTAGTTATTAAAAATAGTGAAATGCTCGCATTCACCTTAAAAATGAACTTAAAAAGAAACATGAGGGAATAAGTTGTAACATATTTTATACTCCCTCCATTCCATTTTGACAGTCGTTTAAGGTTTCTACACACAAATTAAGAACAATAATAAATGACTTAAAAAACATAGTAATCTTACTAAATTACCCTTATTAATTTACTACACACTTTTTTTCATTTTACCTAAATATATTAATGAGTAGTGTGATGCACAGTTTTTTAAGTTTCTTTTCTCTTAAAAGTGGGAGGGTAAAAATGGAAAACTAACATTAATACTCACATAGAAACTAGAGAACGACTCATATTATGAAAAAAATTTATTTTGCTAAAACGACTATCAATATGGAATGGAGGGAGTATTAAATCTATCCAATTCTATGTCAGATATTAATTTGTGGTTGACTTTTTTTTCTCTCCAAGATGTCATCTATGCGTTTTTTTTTTTTAAGATTTGGCTATCACGTGCTTTCCATTTCCATGTAATGCACGACCACAATAATCAAGAAATATTAATAAATAGAAACAGAAGAATATGGAAGTAACTCTTGGCTCATTTACACAAACCATTTATAGTCATTAATGAATTCTCTTACCATAAACAACTGCATTTAATATTAAAAACCACATTTGACTTTTACCTATCCCCTATCTCACTCCTAAGTATGAAAAATTATACTTTTAAATTTATATAAATTATGTTTAAACATAAAGGATACAATGAATATTAATTTATCAGAATTTTGAAACTATATATGACTATTTTATAAAAAAATATTTAAAAGTTAATTTTAGGAATTAATAATTTATAATTAAAATAGTAATTAATTAATATATACATTAAAATTAATTATCTCTTGAACCCTAAGGGGTTGGTCGAGTGGAGCAGGTCTCGTATCTGACAGGTCACAGGTTCAAACCCCCACTTGTCCCCTTAGGGTGACTTAAATGTAAGCACCTCTGTAAATACTCTTTGAGCCCGGACACTTTACTTGCTTTGAACTGGGGCACCAAAAAATTAATTATTTCTTAAATTAAATTTATTCATTTTTAATTCAACGTATACTTCATATTTTAATATCTTTATTCAATATAATATATATTCAAAAATATTAATTATATAAAAATTTATATTTCTCATGTCTAACACGGAATAAAATATTAGTTATATAATAACTTTTAAGAGGCCTTGTCATTGACCAAATGGTTAAAATGATTTTGTGAAAGAATTTTATTTTTTAAACAAAAAATTGAAATTAGAGATGGAATTATTCCATCTCTAACTTTAGTCTCCAAAATTATTTGTTAGAGACGAATTCAGAGTTGGATTTTGTATTATAGACATACTTTTGTTTCTAAATTCCGTTTGTATAATTATAATTGATATTGATATTATTAGTTTGGACATTAGAGACGAAATTTATGAGTCACGGATAATCTTTGTTGCTATGATAGTTTTAACAACTTAATTAGTGATGGAATATACCTGAGACGAATATTAATTTCTTGTAGGGTAATTATAGGGTGGACCTTTTTAGTTTGGGTCCACCATAGACTTTTAACTTTTTTTACTATAAAAAGTAATTTTAGTTTTATAATATATATTATTAATTTTTTTAATATTAAATTTATACTATTTATAGTAAAGGTCTACCGTGGACCCAAACTAAAAGGGTACACCCTATAATTACCCTTTGTTATAACATATTTTATATTAAATTTATCCAACTCTATGTCAGATATTAATTTCTGGTTGACTATTTTTCTCTTCATTTTTTTTGGTATAAACCATAGGTATCCCCTATTACCAGGGGTAATCCTATTCGGGGCTTAGTCACAGTTAACGCTCCTCACCCCTCCCGAAGAATGTGTTTAGTGGGGATCGAACTCGGGAGCTCTTCCCACAATCTCAGCCTGCGTTGCCAACGACTATTTTTCTCTTCATGATGTCATCTCTGCAATTTTTTAATTTTTTTAAGATTGGACTATCACGTTCTTTCCATTTCCATGTAATGCACAAGCATAATAATCAAGAAATATTAATAACTTTTTACCAAAAAAAAAATATTAATAATTAAAAGGGTAAAATAACTTTTTAGTCTCTATAAAATATCCGAGTTTTGATTTTCGTCTCTGGAAAATTTTATAATTTTTTTTTTATTTCATCCTTATAAAATATTTATGTTATTTTTTTAATCCCTTTTGTTGATTTTACTGTTAAATGCGGATGTGTATAATGCCCATCACAGTCAATAATCATATGTGCAACACCTTGATACATTATACAACATTGCTAGTATCTTTAAACTCATTAAGAGATTGTTTATGATATATAGGAAGGAGGAAATGTACAAAGAATTTCAGTTTAAGTCAGACATGAAATTTGACTCTATGAATGAGTATAAGGAGGATAACACTCTTATATAATGTGTTAGGGTACTTCTCAAGTATTTGTCACTATTATAGATGTTCAACACATCCACAATTAACAGTCGAATTACCGGGGACTAAAAAATAGCTTAAATATTTTCTAAGGATAAAATAAGAAAGAAAAATTTTCCAGAAACAAAAATCAAAACTCGGATATTTTACAGGGACTAAAAAGTTATTTTAGTCTAAATAAAAAGAGAAGAATATGAAAGTAACTCTTGATTCATTTACACAAACCATTTATAGTAATTTTGAATGCTCTTACCGTAAACAACTGCAATTAATTAACAACCACATGTGACTTTTACCTCTCCCCTATCTCACTCCTAAGTATGAACATGATATTTTTAAATTTACATAAATTATTTTTAAACATGAAGGATACGGTCAATATTAATTTATTAGAATTTGGAGTTATATATGATTATTTTTTAAAAAATATATTTAAAAATTAATTTATTGAGTTAATAATTCATAATTCACAATTCTATTTAATATATTCACAATTCTAATATATGACTGTTATTGTATTAGGCCCCTGATAGCCAATTTCATATTTATGTATATTTAGTTCTTGTAAACTCACAAGCTTATGTAGCGTTGGATTGTCTAAGTGTTGTATGTATGAATATGTGACGATATCAATAATGTGCGAAATAATTTGGTAAACTTGGGAATGTGTCTCTAGTAGATATTATTCCTCTAGGTTCACGAAATTAGGGCATTACATGTGACCCTAGGATAGGACACATGGTCCTATGAACTACCTTAGAATAAGACTTCCTTGTATTTTATTTTATTTTGTAATTTTTCTCCTTTTATTTGGTGAGGGAGGCGCAACTTTTGTGGCTTTATTGGCTAAGTAGTTGCTAGACTATAAAGCCTTAGAGTCATGGGTTCAAATCTCACTTTGGAGTAGAATTTAATTCTCCTTATTTTCCTTTCTTAAGTTGGCCGCCCCCTTCCTCTATAAAAGAGAGGCTTGCCCACTCTTGTAGCTCTTAATCAACATTTTAATAGAAAGCTTAGCTTTTATTCTCTCTTGTGAGTGGAGAGGCTTAATGGTTCTTGCTCAAACCATAGTGATTCTTATCCTGCTCCACGGGATGATGGCAAATCTGCACTCGAGGCTTATCTGCTGAAGGGGTTGCCTTCAACAGTGGCGCCATTTTCCATCTTTTTCCTTTCCATTTATCCTTTCAATTCTCTCATTTTGTTGCACCTATTTTACTGTTTTTGCTGCTAACTTTTTGGTATTAATTGCTCTCTAACTAATTCTCTTTTCTCAATTGTAGATCCACAAGCTTTCTGCTATCAATTGGTTAGAATGGATTACAAACTCCCTCGGCCAAAAATAGTACTACCAAGTTTTCAATGCTCTCACTAGTGCGTACAACTCCTTGTCATAAGTAGGATAGCTTAATGTAGCCCATTAAGCTTCTCACTAAAATATGCAATTGGCTTAGACTCCTGCATTAAAATAGCCCTTATGCCAACACTAGAAGCATCACATTCAATTTCAAAAGCTTTATCAAAATTTGGCAAAGTAAGAAAATTTGTGTTTGTCAATTTTTCTTTTAAAGAATTGAAAGCTTTTTCAAGTGAATCAGTCTGTTTAAAAACCATATTTTTCTAACAAGTTCTTTTAAGGGTGCAACAATAGAAGTAAAGTCATTTACCAACCACCTATATAAACTTGGTAAGCCATCAAAGCTCCTTACCTCACTTGGACACTTAGGTGCATGCCATTCCCTAATAGCCTTGACCTTTTCTTCATCCACACTCACTCCACTTGATCTCACAACAAATTCCAAAAATACAACAGATTGAAGGCAAAAAGAACACTTTTTTCAAATTAGCATATAATTTATTTTGCCTTAACATTTCAAATACAACATGCAATTGTTCGAGATGTTCATTCAAAGCCTTGCTTTAAACTAGGATATCATCAAAATATACAACCACAAACTTACCAATGAAATTAGAACACAACACATGGTTCATCAATCTCATAAAAGTGCTGGGTGCATTAGTTAGGCTGAATAGTATCACTAACCACTCATACAAACCATGTTTAGTTTTGAAAGTCGTCTTCCATTCATCACCTTCTTTAATCTTGATTTGATAATATCCGCTTTTCAAATCAATTTTGGAAAACAAGTAAGAACCATATAACTCATCAAGCATCTCATCTAACCTAGGAATACAGGGTCTATACTTTACAATTATTTTGTTGATGGCTCTACAATCCGTACACATACTGTTGAGACAACCTCACCCTAAAGAAGTTTTTAATATGACAAACTGAGTAAGTTTAAATATCCAGATGAGATGCATCTTGTGTCACTAACTGTGTGTTCAAGTGTGGCAGAGACTTTCTACATCTAAAGTTGTTACAGAAATACATAAAGATAGAAAGGACCTTTAATCCACTTGAGAAAGCAAGGATACAAGCAAAGTTACACAAGATCAGAATTCACAAGAGCTTCACTGATTAAGACATAATCTGAATCAGAACAGATGTGGTGCAACCAAAGCTTATGGCTAAGACTATGAGAAACACTTCAAAAATCAACACATCATGAGATGCAAGATTTGTATGTTCAGATGTCGTCTCATGGTCAGATGAGGACCCAGCTAAGATGCAAGAAGACTTAGAACTAAAAAGAGACTCAAGCATAGCTTGAGATGCAAGCCATGAACAGATGCAAGTTCAGCTTGAGATGCAAGAACAGATTGAGACGTCGTCTCAAGGTCAGACGTAGAATGATGAGATATTAGCACAGATACAAGAAAAGTAAGTCAGACTCTGAACAGAAGCAAGAATTCAAGCTCAGCTGAGAAGACAGCAAGTAAAGTCAGCATGAAGACAAACAAGGACACAAGGACACTGACACAGTACCTTAAAGACTGAAAAGCTGTTGTCTGCCTACTATAAAGACTGTGCCTACTGCTGTACCCTCCAACGGACTGTAACGGCCATATAACGACTAGTTTCTCAAGTCTTGATATAAAAGAGACATTATCAAGAGCTGAGTAGTGAGAGAGACTGCCTACACTTCCGTGAAATCATTAAGCATCTTATCACATCTCAACAGACATCTCAAGTGTATCTACCAGCTGTCTGAACACAGACACATCTCATCTTGAGATCATACATCTGTCTCTTTCATCTCCTCTCCGTGAATATCATTCCAATACTGTAACCAGAGTTGAGACCTAGTCTAGCTCATTTACTTTTATATCCATACTTTGTATGAGCTTAGGCTAGACTTATCACAAACATCTATCTGTAACCTGTCTCATCTAAGATAGGAGTGTGCCTAGTCTTAGAGTGAGGTGTGTACGTCCTGAAGAGGCTGTAAGAATACTTGTGACTCAGCTAAGATAGGAGTGTGCCTAGGCTTAGTGTGAGTGAGACGTCTTGAAGAGGCTGTAAGAATACTTGTATTGACTGGTTTGTCAATAGTGGAAAATCTCACAGGTTGTGGGGACTGGACGTAGCCCAAGGAGTGGGTGAACCAGGATAAGATCTCTGTCTCTTGTCTCTTACCTTATTCTTATATTTGCTTATCTTGAATCAATTAATACAGCTTGATAACTAAAGATACAGTTGAATTGATAATCAAGATAAGACTTTAAATTAAGGTCTAGAAAAAGATCTTTACCAAAATTGATAAACTTCATCTTGTCTTAACAGAGACTCCAAGTTAACAAACTTGAGAACACATCTCAACTATCAATTTTAGTGTGGAATTGCAGGAACAGATTCAGAAAGTCTCTATTCAACCCCCCTTCTAGAGACGTTCAGCCAACTTCACATACGCCATTTTCCATCTTTCTTTGGAACCAAGATGACAGGTATTGCAGACGAACTTAAGCTTTCCCTCACATATCCCTTATGCATCAGCTCATTTACTTGTTTCTGGATCTTTTTGGTCTCCTCTGGATTTGTCCTATACGCTAGCCGATTTGGAAGAGAACAGTTGTGTATAAGACCAATCTGATGCTCAATACCTCTTGAAGGCGGTAGACCTTAAGGTAATTCATCTCGAAAGATTTCAGAAAATTCCTACAACAAAGATTGAACTTCACAAGGCAAAGATATGTTGAGATCGTTAGAAAAATCAATGTTCTTGTACATAAGTATAAGTAATTGTATGTTTTCTAACAAGGAACTCTCAACTTCTCTTTTTCTCGCGGAAACATTTACTATTTTTCTCCCTTTTCTTTACTTATTAGCCGGATAAGTACCCAGATGTATAACCTGATATGTATCCAGATGTTTACCCGGATGTGTATCTGGATGGGTAGCCGGATAGGTAACTGGATTCTCTCCATCAACTGGGCTCTTCATATCTAGCACAACCTTACACTTATTAGGATTGGCCTCTATCCCCCTACTGGTGAGGAGAAAATCGAGAAAGTGGCCTGAAGGAAGTCCAAAGGTGCATTTGGACGGGTTCAACCTCATGTTGTGTTGTTTAAGTCAGTTGAACGTACTTCGCCCAAGTCAGCCACATAGTCGCTTGTCTTTTGAGTCTTGGTAATGATATCGTCTATGTAAACTTCACTATATTTGCCCATAAGATCTCTAAAAACCTTCTTCATTATACATTGATAGGTAGCTCCAGTGTTCTTCAGTCCAAAGGGTATCATGGTGTAGCAGTAAATCCCCTTGTCAGTTATAAAGGTGATAGAACCTCCTTTCCCAGATCTAGAATTGGAGCCAAGGAGCATAAAAACAGTGTTAGAATCGAATCAAAATGAGGAAAACAAGAATTGTAGGCCGCGACCTTAAAGGAACCAAAAGGAAGAAATTAAAGAGAAAATGGAGAAGAAAAGAGGTAAAGGTGAATGCCACTGGTGTAGGCAACTGCCACAGCAGATAAGTTCAAGTTCTAGATGCCACCGATTCAGGAGAATCAGATAAGTCTCTGGTTGGTTTGAGCAAAAACCACCAAGCCTTCTCTACTCATAAGGTTGAGGAGGAATTTTGGCATAGTGTCTTTACTTAAAAATCCAAGTTACAAATGAAGGAGAGACCACTCCTATTTATAGGAGAAGGGGTGGCCAAATTGAAGAAAAAATATAGAAAAATACAAGATGAGTAAAAGCTATCCTAATTGGGTGTTGAACTCATATCCTATGGCTAAAGTAGCTCAAGAAGCAACTAGCCACTAATCCTACTTAAAACTAGTGCCCCTCTTTAAGAGGATGATTAAGGAAAATTACAAAATTAATCCTAAAACAATAAATCCTAATTAAGTGGATTCTTTTATGTTGACTTGGGTCAAAGGTCAAACGTCAATGGTTGACCATGGGTGGGTTGACCAAATCATAGTTGACCCAGGCTTGACTCAGCTCCAAGCATCCTAGCAGCTCCAAGCTTGCCACTAGCTCACAAGCTCCCAGCTGTCAGCTCAGAAGTCCACTGACTGTTGCCATCAGAAGGTCTCTCTCCTCATCGTCTCTGTTCATGGGAATCTAATTGTAACCAGAGTAAGTATCCATGAAAGATAGCCGCTGATTGTTAGACGAGTTATCTACCAACTGATCATTGTTTGGTAGGGGGAATGGGTCCTTTGGCCAGGCCTTATTCAAGTTGGTGTAGTCCACGCACATACGCCACTTCCGATTGGACCTCTTCACCAGCACCATGTTAGATATGTTTTAGTCCTTGAAGTTTGAATCGAATTTGGTTTTAGTCCCTAAACTTTAAAGCCATTGGTTTGGGTCCCTTATATTCTGAAATCATGTAACATTAGTCTATCCCCTTACGACCGTTAACTTTGGTGCTGACGTGACAAACGAGTTTCTGCGTCAGTTCGTCCAGTCACTTTCAGTGACCATGATGTGGCAATTTAATTACAACTCATCTCATCCAATCAGTTTTTTGGTATTCCCTTTTCATGAAAAATGTGAAGTTAAATTTAATAAAACCCTAAATAAAAATCTGACTGGATGAACTGAGGTGTAATTTGTTAAGACAAACTCACTCCTAAGAATTTTAATAAAATCAAACCATCAAAAGTGAGAAAGCAAAGAAGTATATCTATGATGTTATGTTTTACTAACTATGTGCTCCAGTGCTTGCAGCTCTTAGATCCATACACTGCAAGATAATTTTTTATTGATTAAAGGGAAAGCTGAGACGCTAAATCAAGCTGCATCTAAAAAAAATGAATACTTAAGATTCAAAAAGGAGAATGAAGCTGAAGTGTATAAGAATCAAAATCTTTAGATCAAAAGATGCAAAATGCTCACACACTCAGACAAGGTCATAGACTACAAGAGCTAAGGATGTAAGACTGAGACTGAGACTCAGACACACAGCCAAGCTGAGAATCAGATGACCAAGTAAAACCTGAGCTTGGAAAGCAAGATTCAGCTGCACATAAGAGACTGAGACTTAGATATGAAGATAAGACTGAGCCAAAGATAGAGACTCAACTTCAAACACATTCTCTAGGTATTAAAAGTAAAGTCAATGCAAGTACACTGCAAGTGTTGCAGAGCACATCAAAGCAGACCTGAGCCCGTGTCAGAAAAGTGTAAAGCAGTCTCTCTCTCCTCTAACGGCTAGTAACAACTAGTCTCATTTGATATAAAAGATGGAATTCAAGTCAAAGCACTGTGAGAGACACCATTGAATATTCTCTGACTTATCCGTCTCAACTGAATCTCAAGTCAAGCTCAACTATCCTTGAGCGCATCTTAAGTCTGTTCTCTTTCATATTTTCATCACTTGCTTGTAACTCTTAGGAAGAGAAACACCTAGCTGAGTTCACTGTATATTCGTACTTTATACATAGCCTAAGCTAGTCAAACATCATCTTTACTCCATCAATCTTTGTAATAGTCTCAACTGAGTTAGGAGGAGCCTAGACTCAGTGTGAGCAGTGTAAGAGCCTTAAGAGGCAAGGTAAAGAATATTTGGATCTCAGCCAGGTTAGGAGGTGCCTAAGCTTGGTGAGAGGGTGAGCCTGATGAGGCAGAAAGAATATTTGTAATTGACAAGGTTGTCAGTGGAAATATCACAAGGTTGTGAGGACTGGATGTAGCCCAAGGAGTGGGTGAACCAGGATAACTCTCTATGCATCTCTTCTCTCTACCTTTTCTTACTTATAATTGCTTTACGATTTACTGAAGCTTAAGTTAAACTCATTCAATAGACTGAACTGAACTTAATTTTAAATATAACAAAAATTTTCAAAGCTAAGATTTAAGTCTTTCTATTAATTCTAATATGAGTTTCACTAATTTGTCCTTGCTAATTCAAATATGAGACTCCAAGTTGCTGAGCTTGAGAACTAAGCTCAGTCTGGTTTTAAGTTTTTGAGGAATAAATTTTTATAAGTCTCTATTCAACCCCCCCTCTAGAGACATTCAGTTAACTTCAGATGGTATTAGAGCTCGGCCTCTTGGGGTTGAGCACACCTACGTGTGAAGAGGACAAGATCCATGGCTGGACCAAGCTCAAGTCTATTTATTCCTGAAGGAGCATCCACCGACAGGTCTCCTGCTTTTGATGGATCAAATTACTATTACTTGAAAGATAAGATGAGACTTTTCATTGAGTCTCAGCATGCTGATCTCTAGGAGATCATTAAGGTAGGTCCTTATATGCCTTATATTACTGATGAACTTGGTTTGAGAGCAGCTAAGCCTAGGGAAACTTGGACTGAAGCTGAGAAGAGCAGTATGTTCTCAACTCAAGAGCTAAATATCTACTCACATGTGCACTAAGCCGGAGTGAGTATGACAAAGTAGCTGGCTGTGTATTATCCAAGGAAATATGGGATGCACTTGAGATTGAGCATGAAGGAACAAACCAAGTAAAAGAGGCTAAGATCAACCTATTGGTAAGACAATATGAACTTATTAAGATGAATGAAGACGAAGGAATTGAGGACATGGTGAGTCGCTTCATAATCATCACAAATGTCCTCAAGTCATTGGGAATAACTTACTCAAATCATGATATGGTAAGAAAGATTCTCATAAGCTTACCTAATCCTTGGAGGCCCAAAGTCACTGCCATACAAGAAGCCAAGGATCTAAGCACACTTAGACTGGATGAACTACTTGGCTTACTCAAAGTACATGAGTAGGAGCTAATGGAAGAAGATCTCATCAGACGACCAAAACCATTACCCTGAAAGCTTCATCCAGTAACTCCAAAGGTAAAAAGGTAAGCTCATCCCATCAAGTTTCACTAAACTTTTCTCATGACACAGATAGTGAAGAATGTGAAGATGATGATGATGAGACTGAGATGGATGATGAGATAGCCTTTATCTCACGAAGAATTAGACAAATGTGGAAGTATAGAGGAAGTGGAAGAAGAAGATTTCTCTCTAGAAGAGGTGAGCTTAAGTCTGACAAGAAGGGACAAATCATATGCTTAGAATGTAACAAGACAAGCCACATCAAAGCTGAGTGTCCCCAACTGAGAAAAGACACAAAGAAGAGTCCCAGAAAGAAAGCAATGATGGCTACCTGGGATGACACAGAGGAAGCAGAAAACCAAGATGATGAGTTAGCCAATTTTTGTTTGATGGCTGATGGTGACTCCTCATATGAAGAGGTATATGAGTCTGACTCTGATCTTTCTTTTAATGAGCTTAAGTCAGCCTTTGAGTACCTTCTTTATGATTCAAATCTTCTGACTTCAAAACGTTCTTTATTAAAATATGAGCTCAACACAGCTTTGGAAAAGATCAAATTTCTTGAAAAAGAAAATGAACATTTGAATCACAAAAATGTCAGTCTCATGTTGTCTCACATGAAATTGTCTGAACGCATCAAAGCTCAGACTCAAGCTCAAGCTGAGCTGGAATCAAAGAAATTGTTTGAAGAAAATAATAAACTTAAATGTCAAAATAGAACTCTCATAGATGATCTAGCTGAATTTGTAAAAGGCACAAAAAACCTTGAGATATTGATTGGATCTCAAAAAGGAATTTTTGACAAGGCTTGATTAGGTTATGACAAGCCTACCAATGAGGTTTGGTATAAGAATTTCTTCATTCCAGCAAAGAAGCGTAAAGAAAGATGTTCATGTTGTAGTAAGTTTGGCCATAAGACCTTAGATTGCTACATGAGACAAGTAGCAGTTAAGAGGAAGGTATCTAACCATATAGGACCCAAATACTAGTTGGTACCTAAAGCAAAAACTCAATGTGTTGTAGACTTGCCTAGCAGCAGCAAGAGCAAAGACTCTGTGGGTGCTGGACAGTGGGTGCTCAAGGCACATAACAGGAGACAAAAGCAAGTTCTCAACACTTGAAGAGAAAGCTTCTGGAGTGGTCTCACCTGGAGACAACAGTAAAGCTCAGATTAAGGGAATATGTAAAATTGGTAAGACAAACTCAGCTCAAATTGATAATGTATATTTTTTTTGAAGGTTTGAAACACAATCTTCTTAGTATAAGTCAATTATGTGATAATGGTTATCATGTTAATTTCCAACCTACTTTTTATGAGATCATAGACTCTAAGACTAGAAAAACCATTTCCTTTGGAAAACGAAACAAAAATCTTTACTCAGTCTCACTTGAAAATCTATCTGATATCACCTGTCTCGTGTCTCATGATAATGAAAAATGGCTTTAGCATGAGTTGGACATATTAACATGAGAACCACAGGTCAGCTTGCAAGTCAGTCTCTTGTCAAAGGATTACCTAAGATCGGGTTTGACAAAGACATGGTTTGTGAGTCTTGCATAAGAAGCAAACATACTAAAACTAGTTTTAAACCTAAGACTCATGTAAGTACCACCAGGCCTCTTGAAATGCTTCACATTGATTTATTTGGACCTACTAAGACTGCTAGTCTTAGTGGTAAAAAAAATATGGATTTGTAATAGTTGATGACTTCTTAAGATTTACTTGGGTTCTATTCCTATCTCAGAAGGATGAATCTTATGAAAACTTCAAAATATTTTGTAAAAAGGTCCAATCTGAGAAAGGATATGGAATTGGTACTGTAAGAAGTGACCATGGAGGAGAATTTGAGAATGCAAAATTCATGAACTTCTTTGATAAAAATGACATAACTCACAACTTCTCATGTCTAAGAACACCTCAACAAAATGGTGTAGTTGAAAGGAAGAATATAACTCTCCAAGAAATGGCAAGGACCTTATTTTATGACTCTAGAGTTGAGAAATATTTTTGGGCAGAGGCTGTGAATACCTCTTGCTACATCATCAACAGAGTTACCATAATGAAGATCCTTAATAAAACTCCATTTGAATTATGGAAAGGGAGAAAGCCTTCTATTTCTTACTTTCATGTGTTTGGATGTGATTGCTACATTCTTAACACAAAAGATTTGTTGGGAAAATTTGACACAAAGTCTAACAAAGGAATTTTTCTTGGATACTCACTCACATCTAAAGCTTACCATGTTTATAATCTAAAAACTAAAACTATTGAAGAGTCTATGCATGTAGTGTTCAACAAGATACAGGGGATCCCACAAAAGAGACTAGAAGAATAAATAGAAGAGATGATGAGTGACTTGAAAATCTCAAACAAAGAAGCTGAAGAAAAGGAAAGGCTCACCTTGGATCAAAAGGATATAAGGTCACCTCAAACTAAACTAAGAAGGGGATCTCAGACTGAGCTCATAAGGATACCTCAAACTAAGCTCCATAGGCAACCTCAGGTGTTGAGATCTTGGCAAGCGTACCAATATCGCAATAGTATAATAGTTTGAAATGTAGGGGTTGTCGTACCCACGAGGAACAATTCAAAATAAATCCTTAGGACTCAAACTTACTAAGTAAATATGATTGGGATTGATTAATTTGTTTTATGAAAAGTAAATTTAAAGATGCTGTAAAAGAATTTAAGACAAAAAGAAATTTGGATGAAATTGAGTCGTTGAGAAACTAGGATTGAACTTCATCTATCGTACCCCCCTTGTATTTTGGGAACCAATAATATCTAGGAATTTGTAATTATCAATATTGAAGCACAAATAAATTTCATTCACATTGATCCCTCAAATATGAATTTCTTAGAACAATCTCTTAAACACCGATCCCTCAGATAATTAACAAATTGCCTAACATTAAGAAAAGTTGTTTTAAAGTTATCAATATATTGAACCCTATTCCTAGTGATTCAATCTATTGAGTATTTTTATTCAAATCAGATTTAAAGAAATGCCTCCCAGCCAAATCAAAAAATCGAAATCATAATCCCACTGGGTAAATAGAATTAAGCATTAAGTAAAGAACAAAAACACCAATATTGGTAAAACAAGGATTCCTAAATATCAAAGATCCAAAATACATTTGGGGTTTGAATCGACTACATATTCAATCCCATAGAGAAGTTTAGCTACTCATGGTAGCAATTACAACCCACAAGAATTAAGGACAAAGATTGCAGCGAGGCCTTCCAGCTCTGTTGTCTTCTTTCCCTTGCTCCAGAATGATCTCTGTTCTTCCCCACAAACTGTATCTCCCAAAAACTCTCTAATCCAAAAAACTCCCTTAAAAACTGTCTGATTACTCATTAAACGCTAGGTTTACGATTCCTGCGCTCAGCCTGCACTCAGCGCAAGTGAAGCGCATGAAACAGTAACAATTGAGCAATCCTGCACTTCACCCCGCGCTCAACGCAAGTGAAGCGCTGGAAACAGAACCAATTAAGCAATCCTGAGCTTCATTCTGTGCTTAGCTCAGGTGAAGCTCAGGAAACAACATTCTTTGAAACTTGCTCTGCACTGCTCCTGTCTCTGCTCACTGCTCATCTGTAAAAATAATTTTTTTTTCATTAAAATAGCACCAAGTTCAAATTAGAATTCATTATTTACAGCAGTCACAAACTAAGCAAAGATGGGTGATTTTGGAGTATAAATTCATGAAATTGCTGCTCACAAGTGCTTTATTTACACAAAAATCTACTAAATCTTAGCACTTATCAACTCCCCCAACTTAGCTTCTTGTTTGCCCTCAATCAAGATAATTAAGTACAGACTATTATTTATAATTCCTAACTATGAAATTGGTTGACTGGAATTCATTCTCAATGTCTCTTGCTAGAAAACATTCACTTTCCAAACTTCATATTTAAAATAAAAACTAACTGGTGTCTCCAACATCAAATAAAACAGGAACAAAGTGCATTCAATCTTTCAAGAGAAACAATTGTGACAACAAATGATTAAAATCAAGGAAAATTCTCTCAATCCTCACAGGTGAGTGTTTCCCTCAACTTTTCCACTGAAATTGAACAATCAAAATTGCCAGTCGTTTTCAATTAACATACAAACACACAATTAGCATGGATCTTAAGGTCTTCCCTAGGTTGTAATGAGGCCTGACTTCCAAGAATCATGGTTTTTCAGGATATAACAAAAAAAAACACAACTTTTGGGAAAAGATAGCATAACTACATTATAAACAATTTTATCAACTCCCTTTCAATTCACCACCTCATTCTTGATTTCTAACACCTCAATACAGATTTTGGCTTCTTTTTCTTGGTAATTCACTCCCTTATATATATGCATTTGTTTGAATTAATACTAGGGAGTGAATTACATTACTTAATGTTTCCTTTTTCACAAACATTCAACCAACCGATACCCAATGTTATTGAATGAAATGCACCTATGCTCTCTACTCCTAAGTGTCTAAAGGGAAAGGATCATGATTAATAGTAAGGTTAGGGTGCAAAATTCAAGAAAGAATTCAAACTCAAATGGGTTATAAAAAACAAGTAATATGATATACAGGTTGGCTATTTGGCACTAAGTAATTTCAATTTTCAACAAATTTCCTTAATCATCTCCATGCTTTTCATGTGCAGTAATAAAACCAAAAAATCTAGCAATATCAGTCCGCTTGACTGTACTAGAATTGAGACATTGATTTGAATTCCTTTCACTTAATTCCTTATTTCCTAATTCCTAAGTCCTAAGTTGCATAAGGTACAAAATTATCAAATAAAAGAAAAAAAAAGAAAATATAAAAAAATAGAAGAAAGAAAAACACCGTGTAAAATAATGGAACAGAAATCTCTCAATCTCTCAATCCTCATTGAAATATGCTCCTGTTCCCTCCTCATCATCTCTAGTGTCAAGTGCAGTTGCAGAATCATCAAAGGCTGATCTAGCTCCAGCTCCACTCCCCCCGGGAAAATAGGACTGTCCCCAGGCCATTGCAGGTATGTCTGGAACAGTAACATAGAATCAGTGCATTGAGCCATATCAGACATCATACCAATAGCATAAAAAACTCAGCCACATTACCACCAAGTTTCATGTCAATGAATAATCCTAAAACTCTGCAACATTACACCTAAGTTGGCTATCCTAAGGTTCAAACATTCAAAACCTAGAAACAGAGGATTTTAAACAATAAAAGTCAAACAAAAACACAAAAACATACCTTATATAGTAAATTGACTAAGAATGGAAGAGGTTTGTTGGTGAAAAGGGGAAGAAAAAGGGTTTATCTACAGAGTTCTTGCGCTTTACTTGCGCTTACCTCAGGTGAAGCACAAAGAACAATAAGTTTTGGTACTTTCTGCGCTTTGCTTACGCTTAGCGCATGTGAAGCACAGAAAACAGAACCAAAGCTCTACAACACTTAGTCAAATTTTTCTGCTAATTCCTAATGATCAAGGTTTCCACTTTTCTAACCCTCACACTCACTTAACCAATTCCTAATAATTCATAAACTAAACAAACACAAAACACCTAACTAAACATAGAACAACACACAAAATTGAAATAAAAATAAAATAAAAAATGCAAAAACAATAGCTAAAACACTGGGTTGCCTCCCAGGAAGCGCTCGTTTAACGTCATATTGCTTCCTTTACATCTTTGACAAGGTTTAACTCTGACCATCTTGTCCTCATCTTGAAATTTGACCACACCACTGCCTTTTTAGAATTGAATTTTCTCTTCTTTGGTTTCTTGTTACAAGTTGCAGGAGTTCTCTTCCTTTTGAGATTGGGAGAGGCTTGACGATCTTCTCTCCATCTTTCCACTTCTTGCAGCTGTGGCCTACTGTCAATGTGGCATACTCCTTCAGTAAAATCTACCTTAAAGCACTCTTGTTGACCTTTTTGATGTGGATTGGTTTTGACAACGTTGAAGGTGACCTCATCATCTTGTGCCCTGACCTTTAGTTGCCCATCATCAACATCAATGCTGACCTTAGCAGTCTTCATGAAAGGTCTTCCCAGTATAAGAGGAACTTCAACATCTTCCTCTATATCCATCACAACAAAATCAACCGGGAACATGAACCTGTCTACCTTAACCAGCACATCTTCTGCTACCCCATATGGATACTTCATAGATCTATTAGCTAGCTGTAGTGTCATCCGTGTAGGCTTCATTTCTAGGTCTCCAATCCTCTTCAGCATGGACAAGGGCATCAAATTAATGTTGGAACCTAAATCAAGCAGTGCCTTATCCACTGGTAGTGTCCCAATTGTGACTGGGATAATGAAGCTTCCAGGATCTTTAGATTTCTGAGGCAGTGATTTCTGAATTATCGCACTACATCCTGCCTCCAGCTCCACTGTCTCATCAATAAACCTTCTTTTCTTGGTTAGGAGCTCTTTCATAAATTTTGCATAAGCTGGCATCTGCTCCATAGCTTCCATAAAAGGAATATTAATCTGCAGCTGCTTGAAGATATCCCTAAATCTCGCAAACTTCCTTTCTTTGTCTTTCTTTGAGGGATTCTTAGGGTATGGCAGACTCTTCAGCTGAGGTACCTGTGTCTCTCCCTTCTCCCGCTTTTTCTCACTCTTTCTACTTTCATCTTCTTTTTCTTTGTTTTTCTCCATATTTACAGACTCACTATTTTTTTGTTCCTCTTCTCCCCCACTCTCATTTTTCTCTTCATTACTCTCCTTTTCTTTCTCCTCCAAAACTTCCTCCTCTATAGCAGAATTGTCGCCAATCCCCCTTCCTACTATTTTACCACTTATGGTAGTGATTGAGTTGCAGTGCTCCTTCGGATTAGTCTGAGTCTTGGTTGAAAATTGGCCTACTTGCTGTTCAAAAAGTTGCTTGGCCAATTGCCCCACTTGAGTCTCCAAGTTTCTGATTGCAACTTCAGTATTTTTCTGATTGGAAATAGAAGATTGCATGAACTTCTCCAGTGTATGATAAGTGCTAAATTAATGATAAATTTCTATATAATTACAGCACTTATCAAGGGCAAAATATTAGATTTACACCCCAAATTACCTCTTTTTAGTTTAAAATGCAGATCTTGAGATTATTTAATTCAAATTTGAAATTTGATGCTATTTTGATGAGAAATTTGTTGATTTTGCAGATAAAAAGGAAAGTTTTAAATGGAGTAACAAGATAACAGCAAATAGGGATAAGATCAGCAAGAGATTAAGCTAAAAAGAAGGAAATCAGGAAAGCGAAGCAAATAAAGATAAGATCAACAAGAGATCAAGCCAGGAAAGAGGAAATCAGGAAAGCAGAAAACGGAGATCTGCGCTCCACCAGCACAAATGGAGCGTAGGAATAAAATCCCATTATGTTTCCTGGGCTTCATCTGCGCTGAGCGCAGGTTGGAGCACAGGAACACGAGATTCTAATTTCCAATGGGCCAGAACAAGGTTTCAACAGGCTTTCCAAAGTTCTATTTAAAGGACCTTTTGCAAAGATCAAGAAGGAGACGACGGAGCTAGAGAAAAGTGTGACAGTCTCTCGATTGGTTTGTAATGGCTACCATGAGTAGCTAAACTCTCCGATAGGATTGAATGTAGTTGATTCAATCCCTGTTTTTATAATATTGGTGTTTTCAATCTGTTCTTAATGCTTAGCTTCTGCCTTTGTGCCAGAGTTATGAATTGGTTTTATGGGGCGCTCTGAGAGGTGGTTTTATAAAATCATGAGCGAGTTCGGGGGAGCCTAGACATAGGAAACTTGAATTCTTATTGGTGAAAACACTCAATTCGCGACTGTGGAGACCAGGGTGAATTGATAGCTTTAACAAATAGATCTTTAATCCGGGGTAGTTTATCACTGTGGAGACCAGGGTAGATTATTTCTGAGTATTTCATATTTGTGGAGACCTTTGTGAAATAACTTTAATTTGTGCTTCAATATTATAATTGCATATTCATAAATATCATTGGGTTTCAAATACGAAAGGGGTGCGATAGACAAAGTTCAATCTTAGTTCCAGTAATTGCTCAACCTCATCTCAATTTACTGTTTTTCTTTATTTACTATTGCAATCTACACAAACAACCATCTTCTCTCACTTGATAAGTGTGACCACTAGAATTTACAATTGAACCGTTCCCTGTGGATACGACAAATCCCTTTTACTTACTATTATACTGGTGTGGTTTTGGTACGCTTGCCAGAATTCCAACAATGTATCCTCCAGTTTTGATATTCTGTCATGTACCAGAGGATAATGCTGCTACTGTTGCTGAAAAGGAGGTTGCCTATTAGAGGGCCCTGTTGATAAGTGCTAGAAATCAGTAAAATGACTATATAAATATAACACTAATTGATCATAAATTGTCAGATTTATATTCCAAATCCACCCTTTTAGCTTAAATTGTAGCAAATGAAATTATTGTAATTGATTATGAATTTGATGCTATTTTGATGAAGAAAATGTTGATTTTTATAGGTAATAAGTTAAAGTACAAGTTGAAGCATCAAGTGAGCAGTGTGTAGAGACAGGAGTAATGCAAAGCAAGTTTTAAAGGATGCTGTTTTCTGGGCTTCACCTGAGCTGAGCGCAGGTTAAGCCCAGGATTGCTCAAATCGGTTCTGTTTTCTATGCTCCACCTGTGCTGAGCGTAGGTGAAGCGCAAATAATCCATGTTGCTCTCTGTTTCTTGCGCTCCACCTACGCTGAGCGCAAGAAACGTAACCTAAATTTTAATGGGTTGCAATTAGGGTTTCTACGGGCTTCCAGACAGTTATAAAAGGACTCTTAGAGCCATAGAAGAGTATTCTGGACAAAACTTCTAATAGAGCTGCAAAAGAAAGAGTTAGATTTAGAGTTCTTGAGAGCCAAGAGTGTGACAGTCTCAAGGGAACCATTCTGGAGCAAGAGGGAGATTACAAAGAGAACTGGAAGGCCTTGTTGTTTATCAACCTTTAATCTAGTTGGTTTGTAATGGCTACCATGTGTAGCTAAACCTCTCTTTTGGATTTAATGTAGTCGACTCAATCCCCAATTGTGTTTTGGAATTTTTGTTATTTGGGAATCCCTATTTTTTTTTTTTATAAAATTTGTATTTTTATTTCTACTCTTAAAGCTTAACTTCCGTCTGTGTACTGGAGTTATGATGCAAGTTCTTGAATGCCTTGGAATAGGGTTCTTGAATTCTGATTTGGGTAAAAATACTCAATAGAGTGAATACCTAGGAATAGGGTTCAACTATTGATAGATATTAACAACTGATCTTAAAGCTAGGCAATTCGATTAAGCAGCCAAGGAATTGTGTTGAGTCTAAATATATTATTAAGAGATTAATAATGTTTAAGTCTCACAAATCCTAAGTTTTAATGAGTAACAAATTTGGTTAGAATATGCTAAAAGTACAAAATCTCTCAAAGGTATTTCATTGTGTTGCTACAACTTTCTGAAGGAGCAACCCTCTGATGTGGTGCAACCTTCTGAAAGACGAGAATCTGCTGAAAGCAATCAACCTTCTGAAAGAGATATTATATCTGAATCAAGAAGAACTGCTGAAGACTCTCTACGTGACATTTGACTAAATTCAGAAGGATTTCTGCTGAAGACTTTAATGCACCTCAAACGTCCTCTGCATGTTTCATTCAATTAAGGAATGTTACAGAGACCTTTTATGAAGCATTTCAATGTTGAGCCTCAAAATATTATTAACTGGTTAATAATGTTTAAGTCTCATAACCCTAAGTTTTAATGGATAACAAATTTGGTAAAAATTCCTATGAGAAAGAACAGTTTTCTGCTTAAAGTAATTTCTGTGTTTCAGAAGGTATCTGATACAGCAACCCTCTGAAAACATGCAACCCTATGATGTGGTGCAACCTGCTGAAGAAGAGGAACCTGCTGAAAGATCAAGACCTACTGAAGCAATGGAACCTTCTGAAGAAGAGAGACATCGTACTGAAGCTTGTACCCTTTTGGGAAAATGCTTCTCTGCTAATTCCCTTTGAAGACTTAAAGACATTTGTAGCCTTTCTTAGTTGTTGTGCTTCTTCCAGAAAGTCAGATCAGTTACTTTTTGGCATATTTCAAATTTCATTCACCTAAGAGGCAAAGTCTGCTGTGAAGTACAATGTGCTTAGAAAAAGTGGAGTCTGCGTTGCGGACTCCTACTACCTGCTGCACCTGCTACTGCAAGCTACCAAAGCTCTGTGTCTCAACGGGAGCATTTGCATTAAATGCCATCTCTCAACAGGAATCATACAGAATCTAAACAGATCTCTTTCCCAACACTTTAAATATGAAGTCTCATGAAGAAGAAAGAAGAGAAGATGATATGAACCTTGAGGTTCGAATTTTCTGGACCTTAGAAATTTCAGGCTGGATTTGCACTTCCTCTTGATAACAAATATTTTCTTTAAACAATACTTTTCTTTTCCTTTTTTTTTATTTTCTTTTATTTTCTTTCTTTTGAATTTGATAATATAAAAACAAGATAACAACTTTTCTAAGCAAGAACTTTGACTCATCCTTTTAAACTTTGAATTGTAAATCTCATACAACCAAGTTTCCACGCAAGAGAGTACGATTCTTGTTTAAGAAAGAAGAAGAAGTACGTAAAACAAAGATAGGTGGACGTCACACTTTCAAGACTTGAAAGATAAGTCCTTGAGATTACACACACAAAGGCAAGAAACCTTTGATAAATCTCAACTCTTGACTAGCAAGAAACTTAGAGAAACACTCTCAAAGTAAGATAATTTTTTCTGCATAAACATTCTTCTTTTCTTGCATGCCTTGCATGTCCCTTAAATAGACTCATGCACTCATGTAATGACCTATTACAATCAACTTGTAGTTACTAGAAATTCATGAAATAAAAATAATTAAAACTATAGCCTAAAAACTAGACTATGTAGCTGCTCCTTTTCTCCTATGTGGCTAGTCATCTTTCTTTCAATTAAGGAATAATAATTCAGCTATTGAATCTCTATGATGGCCGCCCCATGTGACTAAATAATTCAGCCAAAATATGTTACAAATTGAATGAAATTGATCAAGCTTTAACACATGTTGGCCGCCCCCAATGAATGGTCTTGATTCATCAATTTCATCACATGTTGGCCTCCCTTTTTATGATCATAATTCAGCCCTTTATTGCACATATTTGGCCACCCACATTCAGATAAGGAATCAGCCAAATGATACATTGGTTGGCCGCATTTGATAGCCTAAAAGAAACCTCCAACAAGTGCTTTAATTTGTAACCCCCGTGACATTAATGCTTTGTCTCCTTGTAACCCTTGCAGCTTCAATTCCTTTCAATTCCTTCTTTGTAACAACCAGCCACTTGATGATACATTTGTAACAGCCACAATGTTTATTGAAAACAATAAATAAACAAAAACCAACCAGCCACAACTCCCTTGGCCGCCCACCTATTGGCCGCCCCCTTCTCCCTCATGCTTTGCCTTCAATTGGAGTTTGTAATTGATGGTAACTGGACTTTATTTAATTCCATGTCACCATCTCCTTCATGCTTAAGACAAATATTAATTTTGTGAGTTTTCTCTTTAAAGTCTGCGCCCTTAGTTTGTAGGGATGCCACTATCAGCTGCAAAGCTTCTTTTGCCTTCTTTGCCCTTGCCCTTGTCATTGGTTCCCCAAGTCCTTCAAGTGCCTTGTCATGGGTCATGTCCTCATCATACCCCCCTTTCTTGAAAAGGATTTGTCCTCAAATCTGAAGGTTCCTCACCTGTATCAAAAAGGGTTAAGTCAATCATATTGAAATTAACACTTATATTGATGTTTCCCCTATTACATGATTGAAACCAATCCATCCTCCCAGATCAAACATAACTTGTACAAATTCAGATCTTGTCTTTTCTTCCTCATACATTAAGTTAGTCTTCTTTTTGAGACTCCAAGCCCAATCACCAGGGTCGTAGACAATTCTCTTGTGTTCCTCTTTTGCTTTATCCTTTTGCATGTTAGTCATAATCAACAATTCAAATAAAACCAAATGGAGATAACCATGAATATTTTCAATTAGCAACAAATTAAGAGTATTCAAATGATTATTTCGAAAATCATTTTCATCACATAACAAGTTAGCCCCAATATGCTTATGATTTTCCTTTATGATTTTAACCACACAATTACTATAACATGTAACTTTGTATGACAAACCATAAGACTCCATGTGTTTGTTCTCAATTTTGTCATGAGTTTGTCTTCCAAAAGTGGGTTGAACGTACAATGGAGCACTAGGAATGATATCAACACAATTCATTTTCAAACTTGGCAACTTGTGGTGTGTGTCATTCACACTCACATCCTCTTGCTCCCGTAAGATAACATCACAAACAAGAGAAGAATAATCATTAGAATTTAAATTTTCCTTACTCATTTTCTCTCTTTCGTTTTCTAATCCTTCTCTCCTCTTTTCTTCTCTTTCTTTTTTAATCTTTTCTCTCAATTTATTTTGGTCCTCACTAACCTCTCTTGGACTCAAAGGCCTCAAAACAATTTTTTTTATCATGGTACATGAAAGAAATTTTATTTGTAAAGCCATCATGGATAGCTCTAGTATCATACTGTCACGGCCTCCCAAGGAGAATATGGCTGGCCTCCATTGGTACCACATCACAAGTCACCTTGTCTTGATACTTCCCTATTGAAAAAGGAATTTCAGCTTGCCTTTTCACGTGCACTTCATCTCCCTCACTAAGCCATTGAAGCTTGTAAGGCCTAGGGTGTGGTTTTGTGTCCAATTTCATCTTGTATACCAATCTGGAACTAACCACATTAGTGCAACTACCACCATCAATAATCACCAAACAAATTTTACCATTGATTGAACATCTAGTGTAAAAGATGTTCTCCCTTTTTCTTTCCTCTTTGTCCACGGTTTGGCTACCAAGAAGTCTTCTAATCATGTAGAATTCTCCCACCCTTTCTGCCATGATAAAGAACAAGAAAAACAAACGTAACAAAGAAAATTATGTTAGGTGTTTAAAAATTCTCACCACACTCGTGTTTGCACACAACACTTGGCTTTTCTATGATGCAACTCTCTTGCCTTTTTCCACTCTATTTCTCTTGGATTTCTTACCCAACCAACGAGGAGAAAAAACAAATAGTTCACCAACCTATGTGTAGTTAAGAAAAAAAATTAAAACAAGTTAAGAAGAAATAGTATTTGTTAGAAAGAAGAATTCAAAAAATTTCTAATAACTGGAGCTCTGATGACCAAATGATATGAACCTTGAGGTTCGAAATTTCTGGACCTTAGAAATTTCAGGCTGGATTTGCACTTCCTCTTGATAACAAATATTTTCTTTAAACAATACTTTTATTTTCCTTTTTTTCTATTTTCTTTGATTTTCTTTCTTTTGAATTTGATAATATAAAAACAAGATAACAACTTTTCTAAGCAAGAACTTTGACTCAGCCTTTTAAACTTTGAATTGTAAATCTCATACAACCAAGTTTCCACGCAAGTAAGTACGATTCTTGTTTAAGAAAGAAGAAGAAGTACGTAAAACAAAGATAGGTGGACGTCACACTTTCAAGACTTGAAAGATAAGTCCTTGAGATTACACACACAAAGGCAAGGAACCTTTGATAAATCTCAACTCTTACTAGAAAGAAACTTAGAGAAACACTCTCAAAGTAAGATAAATTTTTCTGCATAAACATTCTTCTTTTCTTGCATGCCTTGCATGTCCCTTAAATAGACTCATGCACACCATGCAATGACCTATTACAATCAACTTGTAGCCGCCCCTTTTCTCCTATGTGGCTAGTCATCTTTCTTTCAATTAAGGAATAACAATTCAGCTATTGAATCTTTATGATGGCCGCCCCATGTGACTAAATAATTCAGCCAAAATATGTTACAAATTGAATGAAATTGATCAAGCTTTAACACATGTTGGCCGCCCCCAATGAATGGTCTTGATTCTTCAATTTCATCACATGTTGGCCTCCCTTTTTATGATAATAATTCAGCCCTTTATTGCACATATTTGGCCGCCCACATTCAGATAAGGAATCAGCCAAATGATACATTGGTTGGCCGCATTTGATAGCCTAAAAGAAACCTCCAACAAGTGCTTTAATTTGTAACCCCTGTGACATTAATGCTTTGTCTCCTTGTAACCCTTGCAGCTTCAATTCCTTTCAATTCCTTCTTTGTAACAACCAGCCACTTGATGATACATTTGTAACATCCACAATGTTTATTGAAAACAATAAAATTATCAAAAACCAACCAGCCACAACTCCCTTGGCCACCCACCTATTGGTCGCCCCCTTCTCCCTCTTGTTTTGCCTTCAATTGGAGTTTGTAATTGATGATAACTGGACTTTATTTAATTCCACGTCACCATCTCCTTCATGCTTAAGACAAATATTAATTTTAGGAGTTTGCTCTTTAAAGTCTGCGCCCTTAGTTTGTAGGGATGCCACTATCAGCTGCAAAGCTTCTTTTGCCTTCTTTGCCCTTGCCCTTGTCATTGGTTCCCCAAGTCCTTCAAATGCCTTGTCATGGGTCATGTCCTCATCAGAAGAGAACGAACATACTTGCTGAAACGCTGCTCAGAAACACTCTCTATTATTCATTCATTTGTTCCATTTGTACAACATTTTTCTTATCCTGAGTTTTACTCAGTTATTTGTACATCTTACTCTGTTTAGGCTTTGAACTTCTATAGTTTAAAGGCTTAAGCATCTTTCTTTTTATACACTGGTGGTTTGTGAACCTGAAGAGCTTGGTGTTCAAAGAATACCTGGGTTTGAGCCTGGAGAGGGTTGTCTGTAAAATAATACTTGGGTTTTAGCCTGAAGAGGTTGTGGATAAAACAATACTTGTAACTGTGATTAGTTAGTGGAAATCCTTTGCTGGTTTAACATTTGGACTGAACGTAGCTCACGGTGGATGTGAGTGAACTAGGATAAATTTATTGGCTAAGTTTTCTCAACCCTTATCTATTTATATTGTTATTTGAACTAACAGAAGGGTTTCTAAATAATTAGTTTTATAAGTTTGAACTTAAATCAATCTCAAACGCTTTATAAAACAAGTTTCCAACACTGTCTTTTGGACCTGCTGAAGCACTTCAGCAAGTCTGTGAAAACTCCAGTTTCAGCAAGTTGCTTAAAACGTTTGATAAACTCTGTTTGTGAAAAGGTTTCCAAGAAAATATGTTTGAAATTATAAAACACTATTCAACCCCCTTCTAGTGTTTCCTGTGGTTTCTACAGTTGGTATCAGAGCTCAACCTCGGGTTGAGCATCTAACAAGTGCTGAGGGAAGAAGATCCAGATGGAAACCTCAACAAGCAATGCCCACTACATTGCAGAAGGAGCCTCAGTCTCAAGGCCCCTAACTTTCAATGGTATAGACTATCATTATTGGAGAGACCGTATGAAGTTGTTCATTGAGAGAAGCAACATAGATCTCTGGGATGTAGTCACAGATGGTTATTACATTCCCACCAACAATGGTGTGCCCATTCCTAAAGCAGAATGGACTGGTGATCAGAAGGCGCGTGTACAACTTATTGCCAAAGCAAAACTCTATCTGGTTTGCTCCTTGAGTAAATCAGAATATGAGAAGGTGCATGGATTATCTTCTGCCAAAGAAATCTGGGATACATTTGCTTCAGCTCATGGGCGGACTGACAATGTAAAGCAATCCAAATCAGCATGCTTGTTCATCAGTATGAAATGTTCAAGATGCATGAAACTGAATCTATTTATCAGATGTTTGGAAGATTTCAAACCATAACCAATGGACTCAAATCTATTGGCAGAACCTATGATTCAGGTGATAATAACTGCAAAATCCTTAGGAGTCTACCAAAGATTTGGAGCCCCAAAGTTACTGCCATTCAAGAGGCAAATGACCTCAACACCTTGAGAATGGAGGAACTCTTGGGATCCTCAAAGTCCATAAGTGGAACTTGGAGAAGATTCTCCCAAAAAGAAGTCACTTGCCCTGAATGCCAAGTTCATAATGCCAAGTTCTGGATCACAGAAGGCCATGAAAGCTGAGGAATCTTCAGAAGGTTCTGAAGGTTCAAAAGATGACTCTGATGATGATGATGATGATCTAGCTCTTCTGAGCAGAAGATCAAGAGGATGCTTCAAAGGAAAGGAAAGTTCAGAAAGGATCATCCTCTGAAACTAAAGTAAGTAAGTCAGGTAAAGATTCTTTTGCTACTGACAAAATAATCTGCTATGAACGCAAGCAGCCAAGGCAGATTGCCTAAAGCTAAAGAAAGGCAAGGATCACTGGTATAGGTTCAGTAGGTATATCCCCTCTCTTTGTTATTAAGAAATGTTCTCCTTGTTGAAGGTCTTCAACACAACCTGCTGAGCATAAGTCAATTATGTGATAGTGGATATGTTGTATACTTCACCAAGGATGGCTGTGTAGTCAAAGATGCTTCTGACCAAGTCATGTTTACTGCCAAGAGACACAACAATGTATACAAGATTGATCTTGAGGAACTCGCATATCAAAATGTGACTTGTTTGATTTCTGTTAAAGATGAAAAACAGATTTGAAGTAAGAAATTTGGGCATGCCAGCTTGAGATTAATATCAAAGCTTACAAAACATAACCTTGTAAAAGGATTACCCAAGCTCTCTTTCAAATCTGACATTTATGTGAAAACTGTCTTAAAGGTAAATAAACAAGGAGCTCTTTCAAGAGTAAAAATGTTGTGTCTACCACAAGACCTTTAGAACTACTTCACATGGATTTGTTTGGTCCTACAAGAACAGAAAGCTTGGCTGGTAAGAAGTATGGCTTGGTCATTATTGATGACTACTCTAGATTCACATGGGTGATATTCCTCAGAGGCAAGGATGAGACTTTTGAGAATTTCACAAAATTCTGTAAGAAGATGCAAATGAAAAAGGATTTTGCATTTCTGCAATCAGAAGTGACCATGGTGGTGAGTTTTGAAACTCAAGCTTCAACATTTCTGTGATGAGAATGGGATCTCACACAATTTCTTTGTGGCAAGAACACCTCAACAAAATGGGGTTGTTGAGAGAAAGAACTAATCTTGCAGAGATGGGTAGAAACCATGCTCATTTCAAGTAACCTATCAAGATCCTTCTGGGCAGAGGCTGTTCACACAAACTTGCTACATTCAAAATAGAATTTGGTAAGACCAATCCTCAAAAAGAACTCCCTATGAATTATGGAGAGGAAGAAAACCCAACATTTCTTATTTTCACATTCTTGGCTGTGAGTGTTTCATACTCCACACCAAAGATGATCCTGGGGTAAGTTTGATTCTAAATCTGATAAAGGATTCTTCATTGGTTATTCAGAAACATCCAAGGGCCTATAGAGTTTACAACTCTAGAACCTTGACAGTTGAAGAATCTATTCATGTTAGATTTAATGATGCTAAAGAGACTGATAGGGAACTATCAGATCTAGAAGAGGATTTTGCAGGTATGGAGCTGAACCCTACTTCAGAGACTCCAGAGGTCAAGTATGAAGCACCTGCTGAAGTACCCTCTGAAGTACCTGCTGAACAGACTTCCAGTCAACCTTCTGAAACTGAACATCTTCCCAGAGTCAATGTTGAGTCTCAAAAATGAGCAAGTATTTCCTCGCAGGCATGAGTGGAGATACAGAACTCATCATCTCGAGAGCAAATCATTGGTGATACTTCAGATGTAGTAAGAACAAGATCAAGACTTAGAGAAGTCAATAATCTTGCTTCCTATCTGAAATTGAGCCAAAGAATATTGAGGAAGCTCTGCATGATTAAGGGTGGATCCTAGCCATGCAAGAAGAGCTTAATCAATTTTCCAGGAGTGATGTTTTGGACTCTTGTTCCTAAACCCCATGGGAAAACTATTGTAGGAACCAAAGGGTTTTTTTAGAAACAAAATCTCTGAAGATGGTCAAGTATCAGAAATAAAGCCAAATTAGTTGCACAAGGGTATAACCAACAAGAAGGTATTGATTTCACTTAAACTTTTGCTCCAGTAGAAAGGCTTGAAGCCATTAGGATTTTACATTCCTATGCAGCCAATAATGGCATCAAAATATATCAAATGGATGTAAAAAGTGCCTTCCTGAATGGATTCATTGAGGAAGAGGTATTTGTTAGACAACCCCCTGGTTTATGAAAATTTGCTTTTCCTGAGCATGTTTTTAAACTGAAAAAGGCTTTGTATGGTTTGAAACAAGCTCTTAGAGCTTGGTATGACATACTGAGCAACTTTCTACTTAAAAATGGTTTTGAAAGAGGAAAAGTTGACACAACTCCTTTCAGAAAGATGTCTAACAAAGACCTAATCTAGTCCAAATATATGTTGATGACATTATCTTTGGATCAACAAATTCCTCTATGTGCACTGAGTTTTCAAGGCTTATGCAATCTAAATTTGAAATGAGTTTAAATGGGTGAACTCAAATTTTCTTAGGACTTCAAATTAAGCAGACTCAAATTCTATATGGATCCATCAAGAGAAATATACAAAAGAATAGCTTAAAAAGTTTAATATGCATGATGACAAGCCTATGTCAACTCCCATGCGCCCTTCATCAATCCTAAGTAAAGATGAAGGGAAGAAATGTGTTGACCCAACAATGTATAGAGGGATGATTGGATCCCTGTTGTATCTTACAAACAACAGGCCCTGACATCAATGGTTCAGTGTATGCTTGTGTGCAAGATGTGTGCGAATCAGATCCAAGAATACTCATTACCAAGGCTGTTACAGAAAATTTTCAGATATCTCAATGGTACTACTAACTTGGTCTATGCTATAGACTAGTAAGGACTGCGGATTACTAGGATACTGTGATGCAGATTTTGTTGGAGATAGAGTAGAGAGAAAATCAATAAGTGGTGGTTGCCACTTCATCGGAGAGAATATGATCAGTTGGGCAGTAAAAGGCAAAGCACAATAGCTCTATCAACTGCTAAAGTTGAATACATTGCTGTTGCATGCTATTGTTCACAACTAATATGGGTAAAATATCAACTTGAAGATTTCAACATTCCTGTTAAATCAATTCCTGTATTTTGTGATAATACAAGTGCCATAATCTTCAAAAAATCCCATCCAGCATTCTAGAGCTAAGTATATAGAAATCAAAATCATTTCATTAGAGACTATGTTCAGAAAGGTGTTTTTGATATACAGTTCATTGACACAGAGCATCAATGGGCTGATATATTCACAAAACCTCTTACTGAAGATAGGTTTAAGTTCATTAGAGATAATCTGCACATTCTTGCATTATCTAAAAACTGAATTTGGTGTCATTTTCTATCTGCTGATTTTATCTGCTAGTTTCTGAAACTCTTTTTTCCTGAACTTTATGCTTATTTTATCACTTCAGTATGCTCTGAACACCCTTTTGATTGATGAAAAAAGGGGGAGTAATATAAACTAACAAAATATGAAGTCTTAGCCCTTTTCAGAGAAGATATCTCATATTCAGGGGGAGCAAATCAAAGCAAAGCAAGAGCAAAGCAAAGCAAGTTGTCTATTTCTTTTCAAGTATCTAAGATAGGGGGAGAATTTGGGGAGAATTTCTAAACCTTTTTAATGATTTCCCTTCAGATATTTGATAGTTTAAACAAATTTGTCATCATTAAAAAGGGGGAGAATGTTGAGTCTCAAAATATTATTAAATGGTTAATAATGTTTAAGTCTCACAACCCTGAGTTTTAATGGATAAAAATTTGGTTAAAATTCTTATGAGAAAGAACGATTTTCTGCCTAAGGTAATTTCTGTGTTTCAGAAGGTATCTGATACAACAACCCTCTAAAAACATGAAACCCTATGATGTGGTGCAACCTGCTGAAGAAGAGGAACCTGCTGAAAGATCAAGACCTACTGAAGCAATGGAACCTTCTGAAGAAGAGAGACATCGTACTGAAGCTTGTACCTTTTTGGGAAAATGCTTCTCTGCTAATTCCCTTTGAAGACTTAAAGACATTTGTAGCCTCGTTGCTGTTGTGCTTCTTCTAGAAAGTCAGATCAGTTACTTTTTGGCATATTTCAAATTTTCATTCCCCTAAGTGGCAAAGTTTGTTGTGAAGTACAATGTGCTCAGAAAAAGTGGAGTCCGCGCTGCTGGCACCTACTACCTGCTGCACCTGCTACTTCAAGCTACCAAAGCTATGTGTCTCAACGGGAGCATTTGCATTAAATGCCATCTCTCAATAGGAATCATACATAAGCTAATGGATCTCATTCCCAACACTATAAATATGAAGTCTCATGCAGAAGAAAGAGAGAGAAGAGAACGAACATACTTGCTGAAACGCTGGTAAAAAACACTTGCTGTTATTCATTCAGTTGTTCCATTTGTACAACATTTTTCTTATCCTGAGTTCTACTCATTTATTTGTACATCTTACTCTGTTTAGGCTTTGAACTTCTATAGTTTAAAGGCTTAAGCATCTTCTTTTTATACACTGGTGGGTGTGTGAGCCTTAAGAGGCTTGGTGTTCAAAAACTACTTGGGTTTGAGCCTGGAGAGCTTGTCTGTAAAACAATACTTGGGTTTTAGCCTGAAGAGGCTATGATAAAACAATACTTGTAACTTTGATCAGTTAGTGGAAATCCTTTGCTAGTTTAGCATTGGACTGGAAGTAGCTCACGATGGATGTGAGTGAACATGATAAATTTCTTGGCTAAGTTTTCTCAACCATTATCTCTTATATTTGTTATTTGAACTATGAGAAGGGTTCTGAATAATTAGTTTTATAAGTTTGAACTTAAATCAATCTAAAAAGATTTATAAAACAAGTTTCCAACACTATCTTTGGACCTGCTGAAGCACTTCAGCAAGTCTCTGAAAACTCTAGTTTCAGCAAGTTGCTTAAAACGTTTGATAAACTCTGTTTGTGAAAGGTTTCCAAGAAAATCTTTTGAAATTATAAAACACTATTCAACCCCCTTCTAGTGTTTCCTGTGGTTTCTACATTCAAATCTTTTACCAGACAGGGAAACTGCTGAAACCCGGTACCTGCACGTGTCAGAACCTGGTACCTGCACTTGCAACAGACAAAGTCAGAAGCTTTTTAGAAGATTGTATCAAAACGGTCTTAACAACATTTAATGTTATTTCACAACGGTGGTCTATCAATCTTCAACAGACTCAAGTTGAAATCCTATATAAAGCTTCATGAGGAATTCCAAAAGAGATAGAGACAGAAGACAATTTTTATCAAGCCTTTACGCTGAAAAAATCTCACTGCTACACTCTGATATTTTTGTACATAGAAACATTTCAAATGTATCCTGAGTTTCACTCAGTTATCCTTTGTACAAGATTATTTCTGTTTAAGTTTCTAGGAACTTAAACTTATATTCACTGTAAACACTCTCAAGTGTCTGAGAGCCTGAAGAGGCTTGGTGGAACAAACAATACTTGTGTTTTAGCCTGGAGAGGCTGTGTCCAAAAATTACTTGTAGTTTAGCCTGGAGAGGCTGTGGCCAAATAATATTGTAATATCTGAGATTAGTGGAAAATCCTTTGTTGGTTTTGCATTGGGACTGGACGTAGCTCATGGATGATGTGAGTGAACCAGGATAAATCCTTGGCTAAGTCTTCTCTACCCTTATCTTATATTTGTTATTTAAGCTAACAGGAGGGTTCTAAGTAATCTTTTTATAAGTTGGAACTGAAAAATAATCCAAACGTTTTAAAAACAAGTTTCCAAAACTGTTTTATTAGACATGATGAAGCAACTTCAGCAAGTACCTGAACTTTTAGTTTCAGCAAGTTGCTTAAAATCTTTGAGAAAAGTTTTGCTTGTTAAAGGTTTTCTTAAGATCAGTTTGAAATTATAAAACACTATTCAAACCCCCAATCTAGTGTTTCCTGTGGTTTCTATAGTTGGTATCAGAGCTCAACCTCGGGTTGAGCATCTAACAAGTGCTGAGGGAAGAAGATCCAGATGGAAACCTCAACAAGCTATGGTCTCTTCATCTCTGAAGGAGCATCTGTAACCAGACCTCCAGTTTTCAACAGAAAAGATTATTTCTACTGGAGAGAACATATGAAGTTGTTCATGGAAAACTATAATCTAGATCTATGGGATATAGTGGCTGATGGTGACTATGTTCCCATGAGAAATGGAGTACCTATTTCCAAAGCTGAGTGGTCTTATGAGCAAAAAATAAAAGTTCAACTTAATGCTCTAGCCAAGCTCTTCTTGATTTGTTCTTTGAACAAAACTGAGTATGAAATGTTTAAAGGATGTAACTCTCCTAAGGAAATATGGGATTGGCTAGCTTCATATGCTCAAGAAGATGATGAAGATAACAAGTCTGTAGAGGATCACACTCCAGAAGATTAAGAGGACTCATCTAAAGAGACAACTCCGTGCTTAATGGAAAATCAATTCATATCTGAAGAAACAAATTCTAAGGTAACATCTTTAACTCTTCAAGATGAATATGATGATCTGGTTGATAGTTCCAAGGAACTTTTCAGAAAGTATAAGAAGCTCTCAAATGCATATGCTGGCAATATGCAATAAAAACAAGAATCTTGAAAATGAGAATCTTATACTCAAAGAAGAGTTTCAAGAAAAAGAGAATAGTAATTCCAAAAATCTACTTGAAGAAAAATTGGAACTTCAAGGACGGATTAATGAACTTACTAAAGACCTACCCAACTTTACTGAAGGAACTAATAATCTTAACAGATTATTGGAAACTCAGAAAAGGTTAAATGATAAAAGAGGCTTAGGTTTCTATGGAAAACTATCATCTAAATCATAAGATTCTAAGTTGCATAAAAAGGCTAAGAAAAAGGTTGATGGGTGTCCTCACTATGATAAACAGAGACTTTTTAAGTCTGAATGTAAACAAAAAGAGAAACCCTTACCAGAAACTGACCCAAGTGGACCCAAGAAAATATGGGTACCAATAACCTTTATTATTTCTCTTGCAGATGTGTTGAATAAATCAAAGAGAACTCCCAGGATCACTACTGAAGAATGGATGAGAGGAACTCTTGATGAAAAGAAGGTTTATGTTCCAAGAACATTCAACACAAGCTGCTGAAAATATTTATCTTATCTCTGAAAGCAATGTTGAGTCTCAACAAATACAAATCATCAACTCAAATCCTTAAGTATCCCTGCTAGTAACATTGTTTAATATTGCAGCTTAAATATCTGAGATTATTTGTCTTATGTGAAAATCTGTAAAAATATGATGTGTATAACGTTTTGAAATTGCATGAACTCTCTGAAATATGTGTGTCTGCTGAGATTTATACTTGCTAAAATACATGAACCTGCTGAACACATATACCTTCTGAAACTGGCACTCAATGACATGGCACCCTGAGACCGTTGGCTTTTCACCTATCCTCTGAAGTCTGCACGTTGCACGTCTCCCCATATCTGCGCAACTTGTAACTGTCATCATTAATTTTATGTCTGGAGGCTATTTATAGAGCGCGTGAGAAGCTTCATTGGTTACACTCTCTTTGCTCTCCTACTCTCTACAATCAGAAACTCCTTGTGCTTTCAAGTTTCCAGGCTCTCTCAAACCCTACCTTCAACACTTTGCTCTCTGAACTGTAATGGCTCCCAAGAAGAACGATGGTGCTTCATCTAAGGCTGGTGGGAAGATTGTCCCATCCAGGTGTGTGAAGTTCAAAAACTTGGTTGAGAATGGTTTTGACCTCACTGAGTATTTCAAGTGTGCTAGTTGGTTGCCGTTCTTTGAGGTGATCAACTGTGGCTGGCATGAAGAAAGTTTGTTTGAGTTCTGGAGGAATATTAGAGTGGTAGAACATGAGAATAGAGTCTACCTTGGTGCTACGGTGATGGGGAAGAACTTCACCATCAAGACTTTTTTACTCTTGAAGAAGTTACTGGTGCCAAAGCTGAAGGGACTTCGATTTGCCTAGACTGGGAGATTCATCATGGAGGTATAAAGAAATATAACCAAATGTGGTTTGGTTCAAATAATCCCAAAAATGCGAAGGGAACTGGGTTGTTGCTTGTTATCAATGGATGCTGCAATATCCCCAAGGGTGGAGGAAAGGTCCACATTTCTGAAATGGAGAGGTTTTGCTTGATTCACTTGTTGCAGAAAAATAAGATTAACCTTCCTTGGATCATTCTCTACAGTATGATCAAGAGGGCTAGAGATTCTGCTGCTAATCTTCCTCACAACACCCTCATCATGAAGATTCTGATTCACTACAAGCTTCTTGTAGAGGGGATGTTTGATCACAGACCCCCAAGATACTTTACAGCAACTACTTTGAAAAAACTGGGATCTCTCTGAGAAGAGCCTACTGGTGATGCTCCTGAAACAAGCCAGAAGGCCCATGTTGCTAAGTTCCAGAAATCCATGCTGCAAAAACTGGAAGAAGAACTTCATGGAGATGTCAAAAAGGAGGAGTTCAAACCTGCTAAAGTAACTCCTGAATAGAAGATAATAAAGAAGAAAAGGACCAAGTCTGGTCAGGCTACTCTTAATCTTGCTGATCTGGAAAGAGTGAGGAAGGTGAGAGCATCATTCCAGAAGGCAACCCCATCAGAAAACGTGGTTGAGGTAACTCAACAGAAGGCTTATGAACCTATTCAGAAGGTTCAAAATGAACCTACTGAAATTGGGTTAGAATGCTGAAGTAGAAGTTACTGAAACCACTAAGCCTACCTTTTTGGGACAGGTTGTGGTGGGTGATGTTACAAGTGGTAGTTCCTCTGAGAAGCCATTCAAAGTGATGCCCCTTGCTACTAGTCACCCAGATCCAGAACTACAAGAGATTGTTGCTCTAGCAAATTCTCTTGAAGAGGAGGAATTGAGGAAAATAAAGGAGCAGGAAGAAAATGACAGAGCCTTAGCAGAAGCTGCTCAAAAGGCTATGATTGAAGATGAAAAGTTGGAGAAAGCTGTTGTGACAAGGAGGAAGAGGCCTTCAAAAGCTACAAGATCTAAACACAAGAGGTTGTTATCCCCTGTTAGAGAAGAAGCTCCTCCCCAAATGATCACTAGGAGCAAATCCATCCCTAAGGATGATGCTGAAATTTTTCAGGAAGCACTCAAACAAGTCAAGACTCAGAGTGGTTGGATTTAAAAAAGGAAAGGATTGTTAAGAGACAAGTCAAACCTCCTACACCCTTTGTTCTTTATGATCTTACAAAGACAAAGCTATACAAGAGGAAGCTCCAGGAAGCTGCCATGAAGCACTTGCCTATAGAGGAACCTTACAAAAGAATCAAAGTTAATTTTGGGAACCTTGATCCCATAGATTTAGAAGATGATATGAGTCCCTCCGAAGTACTAGTGAAGGTGGTAGAAGCTGCTGCTATTACTGATAAGGTGTCTGATCCACTTGCTGATGAGGTTCCTGCATTTGTTGATGCTACAAAGGATGTTGAACCTCTTGGTGTTGATCCTATTGTTGTAGAACCTGTTGCTGCTACTGAGGAAGTTATCCAACCTATTGCTGATAAGGTTGAAGAGGTTGCACCTGCTGATAACACCATAGGTGAACCTACTGAAGATACAACTGCTGATAAAATTGTTGCACCTGCTGATAGTGAAAAGGTTGCAGAATCTGTTGTTACCATGGATATAGATCCAACTGTTGATGTTGTGGAACCCCTCTCTGTTATTCCATTAAGATCTAAACCTGCTGAGGTTTCTGATCCTCTATCACCTACTCCTCAACCATCACCTTTTAACATAGATCTCAATGATGAAGAGATGCCTACACAACTTGCCTTTTTTCCTGCTGAAGCCAGGACACTCGATTGAGAGAAGTAAGGGAAGCTATGTTAGTACTGGGAATGGTAAATTTGTTTGGGAAGGCAACTTGACTCATAGAGAGAAGTTTCTTAAGCCTAAGTCAAGAGATATTTCCAGGAGGCCAACCTTTGACAAGGTCATGCCCATTATAAGCTTTGATGACTTGCTGAGAGCTGCTGAGTTCCCTCATAGATTTTACCAGTCTGCTTATGCTCAAAGAAGAAGATTGCCTAGGTTTCCAAACCAATATGAAGAGCTACTATATTTCAAGAATCATCTGCCACTGCACAAGCATATTGGTCTTCATTTGGACTCTCTGGAGGATGCTAGATTAAGGAGATTGGCCAAGGCTTCAGGGGGAGTATCTGATCAGCTAGAAAAGATCAGACAAGGAGTGCAACCACCCAAGCACTACTGGAAAAGAATATATATTGACTCACCTGACCAAGTGAGGATACCTGCTGAAGATTGGATTCTGATCAGACATCTGAATTTGGAAGCTGAGTTATACTCCAGATATATTGCTGCTAATGCTGGGTGCAGAGATTTAAAGCCTTCAAAACCACTCACCATGAAGCCCTCAACCAAAATCTTTTGGCAACCTGATAGAATTGTGCCAAAGAAACCATTTGGTGAAGGTCCTAAAAATAAAAGAAAGAACCAAAATTTTACTCTGCCTATATGGATGAACCTGAGCCTTTCACCAAAGAAGAATGGGAAAGACTCCCTGAAGTTCTAGAAGCCTATAGGGGTTTTGACCACACCTACAGAGAAAGGATATGGAATTCTTACTTGCATGAGAGGGAAACGAAGGGTCATGCTCTGGAACAAAGTATGATTTTGCAGATTCTATGACCAAGAGCACCCTTTCTGTTTAGGAAGTCTGTACTTGGTTTCCTGGAACTTTCCCTGGTTCCAAGCATGATTTACATGAGGAATGGACTGTGCAGAAGTTGACCCCTGCAATCTACACTTGGTTAGTAGTTAAACCTACTGATTATGGTTTTCCAAATGGCTTCGTGGAGATCACTTTTACCTGGAAGCATGTGTCAATCATCTACAAAGAACTTATCTCTCTAAAGCTCTTGAAATTAGAGAGAATGAAATTAGAAGGCTGAGGAGAAGAAACCATAGGCTTCAGAGTTTAGTGAGGTAACTAAATGCTGCTCCTGTTCATCCTCAAAGTGAAGAATCCAAGCCCAAGCTCAAGAGGAACAACAACTTTTAGCTTGCCATGTTTTCAGAAAGTCTATGTGTTTATGCTATTTTTCTTTTAACTGAACCTTCTGAATATTTAATATGATCATGTTGATTACTCTCTGATTTGACTACATGACTTTATTGCTTATCATCGTATTTACTTCGTTATGGACGCTATAAATCTGAAATCATTGGAATTAATTGCTATGTGTGTTGCAACTATAGTTTCTAAATCAATCACTGTCTACCTACCCTGTATTTATTATTCTATGTACATTTATTTATTCTGTATCTTTTACCTACCCTTTTGATTGATGACAAAAGGGGGAGATATAAACATATAAACCAACAAATATCTGAAGTATAAATGTTTTCAGAAATGAACTCACGGATTCAGGGGGAGTAAGGCATTTTGATTAAGTATCTGAAAAAGGGAGATTTCTCAAACTTATCTTATTTTCCCTTCAAATATTTGAAAATTTTAAGCAAATTTGTCATCATTAAAAAGGGGGAGAATGATGAGTCTAAAAATATTATTAAGAGATTAATAATTTTAAGTCTCATAAATCCTAAGTTTTAATAAGTAACAAATTTGGTTAGAATATGCTAAAAGTACAAAATCTCTCAAAGGTATTTCATTGTGTTTCAGCAACTTTCTGAAGGAGCAACCCTCTGAGTGGTGCAACCTTCTGAAAGACGAGAACCTACTGAAAACAATCAACCTTCTGAAAGTGATATATTATCTGAATCAAGAAGAACTACTGAAGACTCTCTACATGACATTTGACTAAAGTCAGAAGGCTTTCTGCTCAAGACTTTAATGCACCTCAAACGTCCTCTGCAAGTTTGATTTAATTAAGGAATGTTATAGAGACCCTTTATGAAGATTTCAAATCTTTTACCAGCAAGGGACTTCTTAAACCTGGTACCGATGCACGTGTCAGAACCTAATCCTGCACCTGCAACACACAAATTCATAAGCTTTTAGAAGATTGTATCACAACGGTCTTAACACATTTAATGCTATTTCACAATGGTGGTCTATCAATCTTCAACGGACTCAAGTTGAAATCCTATAAAAGCTTCATGAAGAATTCCAAAAGAGAGAGAAGACAATTTTTATCAAGCCTATACGCTGCAAAAATCTCACTGCTACTCTCTGATATTTTTGTACATAGAAATATTTGAAATGTATCCTGAGTTTCACTCAGTTATCCTTTGTTCAAGATTATTTCTGTTCAAGTTTCACAGGAACTTAAACTTATATTCACTGTAAACACTCTCAAGTGTCTGAGAGCCTGAAGAGGCTTGGTGGAACAAACAATACTTGTGTTTTAGCCTCGAGAAGTTGTGTCCAAAAATACTTGTAGTTTAGCCTGGAGAGGCTGTGTCCAAAGAATACTTGTTGTTTAGCCTGAAGAGGCTGTGGCCAAATAATAATTGTAATCTCTGAGATTAGTGGAAAATCCTTTGTTGGTTTGGCATTGGGACTGGACGTAGCTTACGGTGGATGTGAGTGAACCAGGATAAATCCTTGGCTAAGTCTTCTCTACCCTTATCTCATTATATTTGTTATTTAAGTTAACAGGAGGATTCTGAGTAATCTGTTTTATAAGTTGGAACTAAAAAATAATCCAAACGTTTTAAAAACGAATTTCTAAAACTGTTTTATTGGACCTGTTGAAGCAACTTCACACAAGTACCTGAACTTTCAGTTTCAGCAAGTTCCTTAAAATCTTTGAGAAAAGTTTTGCTTGTTAAAGGTTTTCCTAAGATCAGTTTGAAATTATAAAACACTATTCAACCCCCCTTCTAGTGTTTCCTATGATTTCTACAAATTGGTGTTTAAGGGATTGTTCTAAGGATTTCGTATTTGAGGGATCTTTATGAATGAATTTTATTTGGGCTTCATATTTATAATTATAAATTCCTAAATTCCATTGATTTCCAAAATACAGAGGGGTGCGACAGATGAAGTTCAATCCTAGTTCTCTTTATTATTATTCAATCTTCTGCAAATTTGTCTTGATCTCACAATTTATTTGTTTTGTTTTATTTTTTTTATTTTATTTTATTTTATTGCCACAATTATTAAACCAAAATCACAAAAATTTACCTCATTCATTAGATTGGCTACTAAGAATTTATTTTGTACCGTTCCTTGTGGGTACGACAACCCTTTCTCTTACTATTATACTGTTGCGATATTAGTACACTTGCCAAGATCTCAATAAGTATTTTTGGTGCCATTACCGGGAACGGTGTTTCAAATTTAAATTCTTAGTTCTATCTTTTATAGCTGTTCATATTTGTATATTTTCATTTTCATTTTCTTTTTAATTTTTGTAATTATTTATTTTATTTTATTTTATTTTATTTCTTTATTTTTCATTTAACTATGTTTCAAGCTTCTTGATTTATGCTCTTGAGAGGTCAGGTATCAAAAGTGCTATTGGAATTTGACCCGAAAATAGAAAAGACATCAAGAAGAATAGGAGCAAAAACAGGAAGAAAAGAGAGTAGTCAACCAAAGGAGATAATTTCAACACTCTCTTTTCAACCACCCAATAAGAAACAAAAGAAGAAGAGATGGTTGAGGAGCAAGTAAATCCTCTACCACCACCAAGAAGGACATTAGGAGAATATGCAATGCAATAAGGGCCAAGATATTTCTCAAGCATAGTTATACCTGCTACTGCAAAATTACTGGAGATGAAGCCGACATTTTTAACTCTTTTCAGTGCACATCAATTCACAAGATTGGATCATGAAGATCCTTATACACACTTGTCTACTTTTTATGAATTGATAGTGTTAGGTATATGCACTAGAGACTTATATGTTATTGAAACATCCATCACATGTATCATATTATTTTATAAAGGCAATTCATTCCTTTAAGAAAACAATTAATGTCCTTAGAATAGTAAGATCAAACTTCATAAGAAATCAAGTAGATGACTTGATCGTGAGATCTTATGAAGAACTATTCTTAAATAGTCCCCTAGTCAAGTATCATCTTAGGACAAAAATGCATTTAGACTAGTATGTGAGTTCATTGATGATCACATCTCACGGATATGAAATATCGTGTGCTCACATAGGTACACATTAAGAGTAATGGTGTACTGGACAAACCCACCTTAAGAACGTTGCATGGATTGTTACATAAGTGTCATGAACGTTTCTTAAATTGATAAATATTATATGAAGTCCTTCGACCTGAAATCAGTACGATTCCTAGATAAGGAGTTATATGTTTTAATTATCATCAAACGTTGCCTGTAACAGGGTAATCATAAAGTTGGTTTTTGGACATATAATAAATTATGTGGTGGGATGTGAGTGACCTAGATGGGATTTGTCCCTCCTATGTAACAGGAGTAATATCTGTAGGCCTCTTGATAAAGTGAGACTGCAAAATGCATGGCCATTGTAAAGTCCAAGAATCCTCCCAAGTGGTTTCAATGTTGACAACATATCAAAATTCACTTGTCATAATTATGATTTTTATGGAACTGATCATATCACTTGAGATTGTGTTAAGGAAAATACAGGTGAATTACTAAAAGAAGATACATGATAAAGTCCAAAGGTGAAGCTTGTTGATTTGTCATAACTGTCCTTAAAGATACCTCAAGTCATTTACGAATGAAAAATCTGTGAAGGAAAGAAATAAAATATACAGAAGAAGAATCTCTAGCTTCAAAAGCTCTGCAGAAGAAACAAGATATACTTTCCCATAAGTAAAGCATAATTCAATTCAAGACAAAAACATATTAGAAGGAAGATTCACTTCTGTAATATCGAGTATAAACTCCTGTATGGAAATAACCATCCTCTACAGAAGGAAGACAGACATTCTGCAGAAGAATGTTGCTGTCAGTCTTGCCCAGAAGAAGTAGAACTGAGTAAATTCTGATTTTTGAACTGCAACTAAATAAAACACTTCAAATATATTCATCAAGCATATTTGGGACCTCTGCATGTCTATAGAAGATAACGGCTGCAAAGTACATAAGATTTCCTATCTGCAGAAGAAGGGTCTTGAGAAGAAGCAGCTGGTCAAGATGACAGCTGTTTACAAGCAAAGACAGCAAAGACAGTTGTACCTTGATAGTGACAGGTGCTAAAAACCAGTTGGAAGGCTCCAACGGTTACCTCCTTTGTTTCTCTATAAAAGGAAGTGTTTTCCTCAAGAAAAGACACACCTCATCCAGACCATTGAGAATTGCTGGAGCATCACTCCATATCTTTTGGAATTTTCTCTCTCTTATATTCTTTGAAGTTCTGGTCTGAAAGTACATCTGAGAGAGAGTCGGCTCATACTCAAGCTTTTGCTGCATCAAATCTGTAACTTTTGAGCCTTGTATTTTCATAATTTTTTCTTCTGTTAGCAGTAAAAGAGTGTGCAGGTGCATATTCTTCTGGGATATTGTTAGGGAAAGATTTTTGTGAGGTGTTGTGAGATCAAGTGATCTCAGCTGTTCTGACAAGGCTACAAAAGGTACTTGCAGTTCTCTATTTTACTAGATCTTCTGCAGAAGGTTCTGCAGTAAGTCACCAGTTTGAGAAAGAGTGAATTTGTGTTAGAAATAGCCTGAAGCGGACAGAGAAAGAATACTAGTGGTAAGGTTACCTAAGAAAATTGTAATTTGATTTAGTGAAGAAAAATCCTACAGGTGTAGGGACTGGACGTAGCCTCAGGTTGGAAGAGGTGAACCAGTATAAAAATTTTGTGCGCCTTCTTCTTTATTCCTTATTACTTTATAACTTCACTACTTAAAAAAGTAAACAATTAAATAACTTAATCTTCTGCAGTTGCTTATTTAACTAACAGTTATCTTCTGGAAAGTTTTCCTTTCAATACTCAGCCAAGATAATTCTTGAGCAGCAATAGTTTTGAAAGAGATTGCAGAAATATTTAAAACACAATTCAACCCCCCTTCTTGTGTTCAAATCTCAACTTCAATTGGTACCAGAGCTTGCCTCTAGGGTTGGACTTACTTAACAGTAAGAGAGGAAAAGATCAAGGGAGATGGCCAATCATGGAGTTGCAATGTTCATACCAGAAGGATCATCTACAAACAGACCACCAGCATTTGATGGTAAAGATTAATACTATTGGAAGGATAGAATGAAATTGTTTTTAGAATCCCAAGACATTGATCTTTGGGATATTGTTGAGAAAGGAAATTTCATTCCCATGGTAAGAAGAACCAGAATCCTCTCTCAGTCTAAAGAAGGAGAATCAGAAGTACAAGAAGAAGCTCCTCAACCTAAAGAAATAGAACAATGGACCTCAGAAGATAAGCAGAAGTATCTTCTGAATTCCAAAGCCAAATTCTTCCTTCTCTGTGCACTAAGTAGAGGAGAATATGATAAAGTTGCAGGTTATACAACAGCAAAAGAAATATGGGATACACTTAAGATAGCCCATGAAGGAACTGATCAGTCAAGGAATCAAAAATCAACATATTGATTCATCAATATGAAATGTTCAGCATGGTTGAACATGAATCTATTTATGAAATGTTTAATAGATTCACTGTTATTATAAATGATCTAAAATCTCTTGGAAAAGCTATTCAAACAAGAGCAAGTTAGAAAAATCCTTAGAAGTCTTCCAAAAATTTGGAGACCTAAGGTAACAACCATTCAAGAAGCCAAGGACCTTGCTGTCCTAAAATTGGATGAACTACTTGGTTCACTAAAAGTTCATGAGCAAGAGCTCATGGATGAGTTACCAAGAAGAGGAAAATCCATTGCCTTAAAATCCAGCATCTCCAGAAGGAACAGTCTGACCCCAACAGAAGAAATTGATACAGAAGATAATGAGACTTCATCTGAAAAAGATGATGAAATTGTCTTCATTTCAAGAAGAATCCAGAAACTAATCAGAAGAAAAGGCAGAGGAAGAAAAACCTTCAACTTCAAGAAAGATGGACAAAAGGTGAAAACTCCAAAGCACAACTCATCTGTTTTGAGTGCAATAAGCCAGGGCACTTAAAATCAGAATGTCCTCAGCTGAAGAGATCAAAAAGTCTTCCAGAAGAAGAAGGCTATGATGGCAACATGGGATGACTCAGAAAGTTCCTCAGAATAAGAATCTGAAGAAGAATCAGCAAACATATGTCTCATGGCTGGAAGTGATGATGAAAATGAGGTAATTACCTATACTCCCACTGCATATAAAGAACTAGAAGATGTATGTGAAAACCTATTATCTGATTCACACACTCTAGCTTAAAAATGTGCACTTCTCAAGGAACAACTCATTAAATCTAAACAAGAAAATGAAAAACTAAAAGAAGAAAATGATAGACTAGTTAAAACTAATCATTTCCTGCAGCAATCACACTTTAAACTATCTGAACAGATTAAGCAGAAATCTGCAGAAGATACAGAATTTGCATCACTGCAGAAAGAAAACTATCTTCTGCAGAAAAGAATTAGTGAATTACAAACTGATTTAGGCAAATTTGTTAGTAGCACACACAACCTAAACAAATTAATAGGAAATGGTTAGAGAAATATCAGATAAAAGAGGTCTAGGTTTTAATGAATAGGACCATCAAAAATCAAGAAAACAGTTTTTGTTCATGCTAAAGGCAAACTCCTAAATGTTCTTGGTTGTAACAAATTTGGACACATTGCTCATAATTGTTACAAAAGAAAAGGGAGCTTTAGAAGAAAGGTATCTAACCCTTCAGGACCCAAAAAGATTTGGGTACATAAATCATTACTTTATTCTGATGTAGGAAAAAGGAAAATCCCTCAAGAAGAAAGAGCTATGGTTCTTGGATAGTGGCTGCTCAAGACATATGACTGGAGAAAAGAGCAAATTCATACTTCTTCACAGAATGGAAGGTGGAATAGTTACCTTTGGAGACAACAACAAAGCTCACATCAAAGGTATTGGAAAGATAGGTATGAAAAATTCTACTCAAATTAATAATGTGTATTATGTGAAAGGGTTAAAGCATAATCTTCTTAGCATAAGTCAACTATGTGACAGTGGCTATGAAGTTATGTTTCAACCAACATTTTGTGAGATTAGAGAAGCATCTACAAAGAAGGTCCTATTTTCTGGCATTAGAAGCAAATCTTATACAACATATGTTTAGAAGAACTATCTGATCATACATGTTTTGCTTCTTTTGAAAATGACAAATGGACATGGCATAGGAAAGTAGGTCATCTAAACATGAAAAACATTTCCAAACTGTCTAAACTCGATCTAGTTAGAGGTTTACTGCGACACCCTTAGTTATACCGCTAAGAATGTCACATATGACACGTGACCAACGAACTTACTGTTTTCAAAAACGTCAAAATACAGAATTTTTTTTTTTTGAAAAGGGTTTAGGTGTCATTGGCCTATTACCTCTCTAGCTTTATTTTAAGTACTTATGAAATATCCTTTCCTTAAATTTAAAACTCATTTTTCTGAAAACATCTAGACGCTTATTACCGCGCCTACCTACACAGCATACACATAGTTATAAATGAATCATAATGAAGGAAACATCATAAATATATATATATATACATACATACATCACGGTGCAATGTACTTTTTGAGCCAACAAGGCAACCACGCAAAACATGAGTTCCAGTAGTAGACTAAAATAAATAAGACCTCAACAAAATACAAAACAAGAGGTCGCTAGATCAGAGCTGCCACTACCTAGACTCAACACATCCTAGTCCTTCTCAAGTACAAGAGGAAGTCTGGGGTGCGTGATGATGACACAGACTCCCTCTCCATAGAACTCACACCTGCGCGGATACTCGTCGCCCACCGGGTGTCCCTTCGGCAACCTGAGTCGCACCTGCATTGACGTCATGACGGAAGTCCTCGATACCGACTATCAACGTGACGAGAAGAGCATAGAAAGAAAACATAGAACAGGAGGGTGAGAACATCGCATGAACTCACAACATGTAGGATACAGCAAACTAGAGCACACACACAGAGGCAATCCACACAGTCGAATCAATAAGCAATCATGGCATCTCATTATGGTGTACTCATATGGACGCAACTCTACTATTATAATGTAATATCTAATGCATGCGGGCCCAGGGAAACATCACCATCGGCAGAGCACATAGCAGCTTCCCGACCATATACACAGCACGTCAGGAGTTAGAGTCTGTACTAGCATTGGTACAAAGAGCATTGCTCATACATTTTGGCCAAATCATTTAAGCGTTCTTCCAGACAATCTCAACTGACCCGAAAATCATGAGAGCGACAGGAATAGCTAAGCTGAGTTCCCCAATCTCGACAGTAGGGAGCTAATCTACGTCCCCTGAGATCTTCCGGGAGCTAGGCTATCCTCAGGGCTGGCGTCCCTTTTGAGGACCCACTGGCGTTCTTTGCAAAACCCAGTTGCACCCTTCCCAACCGATTTCACACTATACCAAGTGCTACTGTCATATAGGTCATAAGGTTTTCAACCTCGAACATCAACAATGCTTCATGATGCATTTGTCACACAACAACATGCTCACGACATTCACATCCCTTACAGGCAAAGCCCATTGAAACCATTCAACGTCACCACATCCACGTGGCACGGCCCAATTCAATGTCTTCCTTCAAGGAAAATCGAACCCTACCTTGGGTTGGAACCGCACTCTCTCACTAAGCTTCTCAAGTTTTATGAAGAAAGAGTGTGTTTGTTATAGCCTTTTAAGGTAGTTTGTACTATCGTTCTGATAATCATGTCCACTTAAGTCCTATAATTTACTAAGACTTATGATTGTGTCTTATGGATAGCATTGCTTATCCTAATTCCCTTGTATGACTAATTTAAGATTAAGTTTAATCTTTAATTACAATTAGTTTTCATTAACTGAACTATAATTAGTCTTAATCTTCTTTAATTAAGTCTAATCCTTACTTAAGATCCTAATTAATTCCTAATTATTCCTTAATCTCTCCTTAATCTTGGATAAGCTTTTAATTATATTTGAGTCAAGGTTAATTAATTTTAGCCTTAATTTATTATCTTTACTTAATTAAACTTAAGTAGATTAGGTTAATTAACTTAGATAACTAAATTAGCCAAAGTCCACTAATTAACTCTGTAGTTTTAATATTAATAACTTGGATTAGAGTTGAAGTGCCAACTCCAATTAACTTTAATTTCATAATCTAATCTTGATTGACTCTTAATGAGTCTTTAACTCCTTTTCTTAAAGGTTTTAAACCTTAAATTAATAGCCTAAGGTTTTATAACTCTTAGGAACTTATTTTTTAGTCATGGAAACCTAAAATATTGACCTTTAAGTTGACTTTTACTTTGGTTGGAATTGGAAATCGAATTTGTTTTATTTATTTTTAAAGACTCATTCTTAATTGCACTTTAGAGTCCTTTTACTTGTAAAATTGGCTTCTTAGTCCTTTGGACCACCAAAGCCCATAAACATGTTTTTATCAACATACCCTTGACCTTTTAAGAATCAAAAACGGTAATTCTTGATGAGTTTTCATCAAGAACACTTATGAACATCAAGAACAACTTGAATGTTCATCACAAACTTCAAATTTTCACAAACTCCAATCTATCACCAAACTTCACACATTCATCAAAAAACATCTAAATGCCAAAATATCATACTAATCCACTCAAAATCATCCATATACACCATTAAAGTTCAATACTTCATTTTCAAGCTCATAAACAAATATTTTTCAAAGATCAATATCCAAAACAATTCGTATCACCTTCAACCAACTTCATGCATGTTCAGAGATTCATCATATACAAACACATTCCAAGCACCAAAAAAAATTTTGAAACACATGCAACCCCCAAAGATCCCGTCAAGGCCGAGAGGCTTATTAGAGGAAAAAGGGGAAAAATTTTTCCAAAAATTGTTTCTTGGCTTGCATGCACCAACAATCACAATCCAAACACATTCCAAGCATCAAAATAAACTTAAAAACATGTACACAAACCCAGCTCCAAGAATCCAAAACATTTGCTCAAAGAAAAGCTCAAAAAGTGAGATTTTTTTCAAGGAGAACAAGAGTAAAAAACAGGATTTTAAGGGCAAATCCTTGACTCTAGTTACCAATCACCACTAGAGTTCAAGTTCTCCCCCCTTTACCTAAGGAATTTTATGTAAAAATAAGGTGGTAGTAACAGCCCCAAAACATCTCCAAGATCCTCCTCTTGATACACCAACAAGGACTTCTACAAGGTTGGAGGCTAGGTGTTTAAGCTTAGGTTCAAAAATGGAAACCTTTAGCTTGAATGTGTTTGGAAGAAAAATGGAAAACTTGAGAGAAAACTGGGAAGGAAGCTCACAGCTGCAAGTGGATGAGAATGAGTGAAATGAGAGAAAAAAATTCTGGTTTGCATGTGAAAGGAAAAGGAAGAAAGTGGAGTTTTTGCTTTAGGAAACATAAATGACACATGGCTTATTTGCTTGCACACTTGTCTTGTAAGGAAGGGGAAAATTTACAAGTGTCTCCCATGCACATTATTCTGCATGCACGGCTGTTATGATGTGTCAAGGTAAATCAGTGTAAATTTTTCTGGCCCGGATCAAGAGTATTCGGGCCCGGTTCAAGGGACAGGAGGGGCAAAAAGGTCATTTTCACAAAAAAAACCCCAAAAATTCCCTAAAAATAGGAAATTTAATTCTAAATCCAAAAATATAAATTTTGATGATTAAAAATAATTTTAATCACTCAAAATCCAATAAAACACTCAAAACGGCAAAACAGTAAAAACGCGGGTGTTACATTTACCTAAAATCAAATTTGAAAAGGATAGAATGTGTGATGCATGTGTTAAAGGAAAACATACACAATCAAGTTTTCATCCTAAGAATGTAATCACTACTAAAAGAATATTGGAACTGCTGCATATAGATTTGTTTGGACCTTCTAAAACACCAAGTCTAGGAGGAAAGAAATATGGTCTTTGTAATTGTAGATGACTACTCTAGATTCACATGGGTTTTATTTCTTACAACTAAGGATGAATCTTTCGATGCTTTAAAGATCTTCTCCAAGAAGATACAAATGAAAGTAGCCCAATTGATAGCTTCTGTAAGAAGTGATCATGGAGGGGAATTTGAAAATCACTCTTTTAAGAACTTCTTTGATGAAAAGGAATTCCACACAACTTTTCTTGTCCTAGAACTCCACAACAAAATGGAGTTGTATAAAGAAAAATAGAACCCTCTAAGAAATGGCTAGAACCATGTTAAGTGAAAGTGACATCAAAAATACTTTTAGGCTGAAGCTGTATCAACTGCTTTTCTATATACTTAACAGGGTTTCCATCAAAAGCATACTAAATAAAACTCCATATGAAATATGGAAAGAAAGAAACCCAACATTGGATATTTTCATGTATTTTAATGTGATTGTTTCATCTTGAACAATAAGGAAATCTTGAAAAAGTTTGATGCAAAATCTGAAAAAAGGATTTTTTTCTTGGATATTCTACTACTTATAAAAGCATATAGAATCTATATATCAAGAATCAAACCATAGAAGAAAGCATGCATGTAGTTTTCAAGATACTAATCCCTTTTGTCAAGAAAAAGATAGAAAAGAATCAGATGATGAAGGTGAGCTACTGCAGAAGCAATCTTCTGACAGAAAAAGGGCTCACCAGAAGATACAGCAGAACAGGAAATTCCTGCGAAGGTTCTGCAGAAGATACTGGTGTAGCTAAAGAGAGCCTTCCTAAGAGCTGGAATCTAATCACCAATCATCCTCAATGAACAAATCATTGGAAGCACTGCAGAAGGAGTCAGAACCAGACCACAACTCAGAAATAATGAGAACAGTTCAGCATTCTTGTCTCAAATTGAACCAAAGAATGTAAATAAAGCCCTAGAAGATGAATCTTGGGTAGAAGCAATGAAAGAGGAACTGGATCAATTTGAGAAGAACAAGGTGTGGACACTAGTACCTTCTCCAAAAGATCACCCCATTATTGGCACTAAATGGGTTTTCAGAAACAAAATGGATGAAGAAGGTAATGTAATTAGAAACAAAGCAAGGTTAGTGGCTCAAGGGTATATAACCAACAAGAAGGTATTGAATTTGATGAAACTTTGCACCTGTAGCTAGATTAGAAGCTATTAGAATCATACTTGCTTTTGCTGCATACAAAACTTTAAACTTTACCAAAAGGATATTAAAAATGCATTTCTAAATGGTTACATAAATGAGGAGGTGTTTGTGCACCAACCCCTGGTTTTGAAAATCAAAACATCCAAATCATGTTTTTAAACTCACTAAAGCTTTATATGGATTAAAACAAGCTCCTAGAGCTTGGTATGAAAGATTAAGCAGTATTCTTCTTAACAATGAATTTACTAGAGGAAAAATTGACATTACTTTGTTTAAGAAAACTTTTAAGAAGGATATACTAATTGTGCAAATTTATGTTGATGACATCATCTTTGGATCTACAAATGTAAAATTGTGTCAAGAATTTTCTAATATAATGAAAGGAGAATTTGAAATGAGTCTTATGGGAGAACTTAAATATTTTCTTGGATTACAAATAAACAAGAAGAATCTGGAATTTTTATTTACCAAGAAAAATACACCAAGGATCTTCTCAGAAGATACAAATGGAAGGATCAAATCTATGGGAACTCCCATGCATCCTTCTACAGTTTTAGACTTAGATGAAAAAGGAAAACCTATATCTGAGAAGGAGTATAGGGGAATGATAGGGTCCTTGTTGTATTTAACTGCTAGTAGACCAGATATACTATTTCTGTAGGACTGTGTGCAAGGTTTCAATCTTCTCCAAAAGAATCTCATGTTGTATTTAACTGATCTTGGTCTTTGGTACAAGAAAGGTACAAAATTTGAATTGACAGGATATTGTGATGCTGACTATGCTGGAGATAGACTAGATAGAAAAAGCACAAGTGGTGGATGTCAATTTCTTGGAGAAACATTGGTATCTTGGTCCTGTAAGAAGCAACCTACCATAGATTTATCTACTGCAGAAGTAGAATATGTATCTGCTGCAAGCTGCTATTCTCAAATGTTATGGATAAAGCATCAAATGGAGGACTATTGCATAAGGTACACAAAAATCCCTATATTATGTGACAATACAAGTGCAATAAACTTGTCCAAGAATCCTATACAACATTCTAGGTCTAAACACTTTGACATAAAGCATCATTTCATTAGGGATCATGTTCAGAAAAATGAAATTGAACTTAAATTTATAGAACCAAGCTTCAAGTTGCTGACATTTTCACCAAACCACTTGTAGAAGATAGGTTTGTGTTTATTAGAGAGAAATTAAATATGTGCAGATTATTAAATTGAATGCATTTGAATGGATTGATTGCCTTGATTGAATTTTAATTCTATCATGAACGCAGAAGATACTTATATCTTCTGCAGAAGCTATAGCCTTAAAAATTTGCATCTTTTGCAAAATAGAAGACATTTTATCTTCTGGTCATGAATACATATACCTGGGCACATATTCTGCAAAATTCAGTTTGCAAAATTAAGCATTCAAAATAGTCAATAAAATATATTAGCCACTCTGCCCGAAAAGCTGGAACATTTTTGCTGATATGTTTTCCCATTCCTAGGAACTAGGAATGTCACTTTGAGCTTGCAAAAAAAACTGATTAAAAATTAGTTCAAAAAGTCAAAGCTGACTTCCGCTGTATCCTGCGCAGCCCACCCATGCTTTTCTAAATGATTAAGTATGAAAAGCCTCTTTTTGTCCCTTAACATTAAAAGGATAATCATTTCACACAAATTGGGCAATTAAGAAAGTGACTGTTTTGTGCAACTAACCCATTCTAAAAAACTGCGCGCGTTTCACTCTCCTTAAACTTTCCATCTTCAAACGGCTAGTTGAGAGAAGACTCTTAGGATACTATATGCTATATAGGAAGCCTTTCTCACCACTTCTAAGCTATTCCCAACATTCTCTTCAATCAGAAACCTCACAACTTGTGACACTTTGTTTTTCATTTCTTTCTCTCTCGCGAAACCATGAGGATCAAGTGCACTGTAGACAGGAAACAAGCACCTACTGCTAGAGAATCTGAAGGCTCTCACAGTAGCCATGAGAGTGTAGAAGTTGCTGGAAATGAGATAATCCCATTCACTGAGGTGCTAGAAGTTGAACCTCTGTCAACCAAGCATCCATTAGAGCATGTAACTTCTTCTGCAAAACCACCTTTGCGACACCCTTAGTTATACCGCTAAGAATATCACATTATAACACGTAACCGTCCAACTTACTGTTTTAAAAACGTCAAAAAATGGAATTTTTTTTTGAAAAGAGTTTAGTCATTACCAATCTATTATATCTCTAATTCATTTTAAGTATTTATGAAATATCCTCTCCTTAAGTTCGAAACTCGTTTTCTGAAAACATCTAGACGATTATCACCTCGCGTACATACACAACATACACGCAGTTATAAAATCAGTTAAAAGGGAAGAAACATCATAAATATATACATACATCACAGTGTCAGCGTATCTATCGAGTCATTAAGATATCCACATCAAAACATGAGTTCTAGTAGTAGACTAAAATAAACGAGACCTCAACAAAATACAAAATAAGAGGTTACTAAATCAGAGCTGCTACTACCTAGACTCAACAAAACCTAGTCCTTCTCAGGTACAAGAGGAAGTCAGGGGTGCGTGATGATGACACAGACTCCCCCTCCATAGAAATCACACCTACGTGGGATACTCGTCACCCTCCGGGTGCCCCTCGGCAACCATCTGAGTCGCACCTGCATTGACGTCATGACGGAAGTCCTAGATACCGACTATCAATGTGACGAGAAGAGGATAGAAAGAAAAGATAGAACAGGAGGGTGAGAACATCGCATGAACTCACAGCATGTAGGATACAGCAAACTAGAGCACACACACAGAGGCAATCCACACAGTCGAATCAATAAGCAATCACGACATCTCGTTATGGTGTACTCATATGAACGCAACTTTACTATTATAATGTAATATCTAATGCATGCGGGCCTAGGGCAAATCACCATTGGCAGAGCACATAGCAGCTGCCCGACCATATATACACATATGTACTAGCATTGGTACAAAGAGCATTGCTCATACATTTTGGCCAAATCATTTAAGCGTTCTTCCAGACAATCTCAACTGACCCGAAAATCATGAGAGCGACAGGAATAGCTAAGCTGGGTTCCCCAATCTCGACAGTAAGGAGCTAATCTACGTCACCTGAGATCTTCCGGGAGCTAGGCTATCCTCAGGGCTGGCAACCCTTTTGAGGACCCACTGGCGTTCTTTGCAAAACCCAGTTGCACCCTTCCCAACCGATTTCACACTGTACCAAGTGCTACTGTCATGTAGGTCATAAGGTTTTCAACCTCGAACATCAACAATGCTTCATGATGCATGTCACACAACAATGCTCACAACATTCACATCCTTACAGGCAAAGCCCATTGAACCATTCAATGTCACCACATCCCCGTGGCACGGCCCGAATTCAATGTCTTTCCTTCAAGGAAAACCGAACCCTACCTTGGGTTGGAACCGCACTCTCTCACTAAGCTTCTCAAGTTTTATGAAGAAAGAGTTAGTTTGTTATAGCCTTTTAAGGTAGTTTGTACTAATGTTCTTGATAATCATGTCCACTTAAGTCCTATAATTTACTAAGACTTATGATTGTGTCTTATGAATAGTATTACTTATCCTAATTTTCTTTGTATGACTAATTAAGATTAGGTTTGACTTTTAATCATAATTAGCCTTCATTAACTGGATTTCAATTAATTTTAATCCTCTTTAATTAAGTCTTAATCTTTACTTAAGATTCTAATTAATTCCTAATCATCCCCTAATCTTCTCCTTAAACTTGGATTAGAGTTTTAATTATACTTGATTTAGGTTAATCATGATTAATTAGTTCTTAATCAACATTCTTGATCAATTACTTAATTAATACTTTCATCAAGGTTAATTAACTTTAGACTTAATTAATCATCCTGTACTTAATTAACTTAAGTGAATTAGGTTAGTTAACTTAGGTAATTGAATTAGTTAAGCCCACTAATTAATCCGAAGTTTTTAATTTTTATTAACTTGGTTTAGAGTTGAAGTCCAACTCTAATCTAAGCCCAATTTCATAAATTATTTTTGGTTGACTTTTAAATGAGTCTTTGACTCTCTTTTTGAAGGCTTTGGGCCCAAACCAAAGTCCCAAAGGTTTGATGACTCATGGGAGCCCATTTTTATACACAACAAGCCAAAATGTTGACTTTTATGTTGACTTCTAATTATATTTTTGTTGTAATCCGAATTTAATTTTTTTAATGTTTCTAAAACATATTTCTTTTTGAAAGTAAATTCTTTTATTTAATTAGATTTATTGGCCCATGAAAATTTTAAGGCCCAAAAACACATTTTTCAAGTTTTACTTGGATCTCTTGGATCAAAAGGCATTCTTGATGAATTTCATCAAGAACAACCTCATGAACATCAAGAACACCTTGAATGTTCATCAATTTTTCCAGAATTTCCAGCAACCATACAATCATTTTAAAACCACAAAGATCACACCAAATCATATCAAAATCACCAATGCACACATTCAAGTTCAAACCTCACTTTTTTAAGCTCAAAAGTAGCACTTTCTCAAGCATCAACCATCAAAACAATGTCTCAACTTGAAACAACTCCATGCATGTCCTTAAAATCATCATTAAAACACATTCCAAGCACCAAATTAATTTTGAACCACATGCACACAAGCACATTAACAAGCAAGTCTCTTTTTTAAAAAAAAAACTTCAAATATACAGCCACTGTGCAGATCAAGTATCTCCCAGCCTAATCATTGTATCAATGATCCGACCGTTCAAAATGAAGACTCGGATGTTATGAACCAGCCATTAAAATTTCTGCCCGATCCAACGGTTAACGAATCTGCAGTCGCCATTTTATGGTCGCTGCTCTAGGTAAAAACGGGAAAAATTTCTTTCCAATCAATTTCACAATTTGCATGCATCAACAACCACAATCCAAGCACTTTTCAAGTATCAAAATAAAGTTCAAAACACACACACAGCCCAGCTCAAGAAATCTAAGACATTTCATTGAAAAGGAGGTTCCAAAAGTGATTTTTTTTTCAAGAGAAAAAGAGGATCAAGACAAGGATCAAGGGTAATCCTTGACTCTAGTTACCAATCCTACTAGAGTTCAAGTTCTCCCCCCCCTTACCTAAGGAATTTCCTCAAGGATAAAGTGCAGCAACAGCTCACAAAACAGCTCCAAAGATGCCTCCTTTAGTCACCAACAAGGATCTTTCAAGGCTAGAAGGCTTAGAAATTTAAGCTTTGGTTCAAAAGATTGAACCTTGGCTTGGTGTGTTTAAGGGGAGATGAAAAATTTGGAGAGAAAGTGTGAGAGAGTCTCACGGCCAAGAGGAAGAAAAGGAGAGAAAATGAGAGAGTTTCCAAGCTTTCATGTAGGAAAGAAAGAAGGAATGGTGAGTTATGGTGTAGTAAATGCCATAAAAACTCATTTTTTTTAACACATGGCTTGGATGGGAGGAAAGGAGGAGACAAGTGTCTCTCATGCACCAAGGCTGCATTATGCACGGTCTTCTAGGAGGAAAAAGGGAAGGTTTGTGCAATTTTTCTGGCTCGGATCAAGAGTATTCGGGCCCGGTTCAAGAGACAGGAGGGGCAAAAAGGTCATTTTTCAGAAAAATCCCAAAAATTCCCAGAAATTCCCTAAAAATAGGAAATTCAATTATAAATCCAAAATATAAATTTTGATGATAAAAAAATAATTTTAATTAATCAAAATCCAATAAAACACTTAAAATGGCAAAAATGGTAAAACGCGGGTGTTACAACTCTCCCCCTCTAAAAAGAAATTTCGTCCTCGAAATTTGTGCGTACCTTCTTGAAATAAATGAGGATAAGACTTCTTCATTTGCTCTGCCAACTCCCAGGTTACATTCCCTTCATCAGTTGCACTACAAATAACCTTTACCAACGGAATCTCTTTTCCTCTCATCTGCTTAATCCTTCGGTCTCCGATTCGCACAGGTAATACTTCATAAGTTAAGTTTTCTTTTAATTGTATTACGTCAGGTTCTATGACGTGCGAAGGGTCAGGAATATACTTTCGGAGTTGTGACACATGGAACACATTATGAAGATTAGAAAGAAAAGGTGGCAAAGCAATTTGGTAAGCAACAAGGCCAATTCTTTTCAAAATTTGGTAGGGACCAATGAATTTGGGCGTAAGCTTTCGAGATCGCATTGCCCTACCAACCCCAGTCGTTGGTGTAACTCTCAAAAATACGTGATCTCCTTCTTTGAATTCAAGGGGTTTCCTCCTCCGATCATAGTAAACTCTTCTGCCTGCTCTGTGATATTTTCATCCTTTCCTGAATCATCTTGATCTTTTCTGTGGTTTGCTGAATCATCTCAGGCCCCAACACTAGGCCATCGCCAGATTCAAACCAACACAAAGGTGTTCTACACTTTCTACCATACAGGGCTTCATATGGTGCCATTCCAATACTAGAATGGAAACTATTGTTGTAGGTGAACTCGATCAGTGCCAACAACTGATCCCAACTTCCCTTGTGTTCTAACACACATGCCCTCAGCAAATCCTCTAGGGATTGGATAGTCCGCTCAGACTGACCATCTGTTTGAGGGTGATATGATGAACTAAGCCTCAACTTGGTTCCTAAAGCTTGTTGCAGACTACCCCAAAATCTGGATGTAAACCTAGGGTCTCTATCTAACACTATGCTAGACGGAACCCCATGTAGTCTTATTACTTCCTTAATATACAACTGGGTAAACTTTTCTAAAGAAAACTTAATGTTAATGGGCAAGAAATGAGCAGATTTTGTTAACCTATCAACAATTAACCATATAGAATCAAAACCTGCAGAAGTTCTAGGTAAACCTACCACAAAATCCATAGATATGCTATCCCATTTCCACTCAGGGACATCTAAAGGCTGTAACTCTCCTGATGGTCTTTGATGTTCAATCTTAGCTTTCTGACAAACCAAACAAGAAGCTATATACTTAGCTACTTCCTTTTTCATTCCAGACCACCAAAACATCTTCTTCAGATCTTGATATATCTTAGTTGTTCCAGGGTGAATACTCAATCCACTCTTATGAGCCTCTTCTAAGATCAGTTTCCTTATTCACTTATCATCAGGTATACATATCCTATTTTTGAATCTAATAATCCCATCAGTTCCCTTACAAAACTCAGATTCTCCTTTCTTAGGGACTAGATCCTTCAAAACTTGCAAAGATTGATCCACTTCCTGTGCTACGCGAACTTGCTCCAAGAAATCACTTGAAATCTTCAAGGTTCCCAATCTTATACTCTTAGGACCAAATCCAACATCTAGGTTTAGGTCTCTAAACTTTTCTATCAGCTCTAGCTCCTTAACCATCATTGCTGACATGTGCAAAGATTTCCTACTCAACGCATCAGCCACTACATTGGCTTTCCCAGGGTGGTATTGCAGACTAAAATCATAGTCCTTTAAAAAAACTCCATCCATCGTCTCTGCCTCATATTCAATTCCTTCTGATCAAACAGATACTTCAAGCTCTTTTGGTCACTAAAGACTTCAAACCTAGCGCCATACAGATGGTGCCTCCAAATCTTCAGAGCAAAAACTATGGTTGCCAACTCTAGATCATGCGTAGGGTAATTTACTTCGTGTGTTCGCAGTTGCCTAGAGGCGTAAGCCACCACTTTTCCTTTTTGCATCAACACACAACCTAATCCTTGTTTCGAAGCGTCACAATATACTTCAAAACTCTCTTGCGGGGCAGGTAAAACTAAGACAGACGCATAAGTTAACCTCTTTTTCAACTCTTAAAAGTTATCCTCACACTTCTGGCTCCAAACGAAAGGTTGATATTTCCTAATCAGACGGGTCAACGGGGTTGCTATTCTAGAAAAATTCTCAATAAACTTACGATAGTAACCGGCTAACCCCAAAAAGCTTCTTACTTCCGTCACAGTCTTAGGTGCTTCCCACTGTAACACAGTTTCTACCTTACCTGGGTCTACGCTAACCCATCCACTAGAGATTACATGACCTAGGAAGTTCACTTCCTTCAACCAAAATTCACACTTTGATAGCTTAGCATACAACTTTCTGTAAGGCTATTCTAAGATGTTCTGCATGCTCTTCCTCACTCTTGGAATATATGAGAATGTCTTCTATGAAGACCACAACGAATTTGTCCAAGTAAGGATGGAAAACTCAGTTCATATAATCCATGAAAACCGCGAACGCATTGGTTACACCAAACGACATCACTAAATACTCATAATGCCCATAGCGTGTTCTGAAAGCTGTCTTTGGAATATCCTCAGATTTAACACGTATCTGGTGGTAACTTGACTTTAGGTCAATTTTTGAGAATACAGTTGCTCTTTTAATTGATACATCAATTCGTCTATCCTAGGCAAAGGATACCTATTCTTTACCGTCACCTTATTTAACTGAAGATAATCTACACACAGCCTCATGCTACCATCTTTCTTCTTAACCAACAACACTGGTGCTCCCCAAGGGGACACACTAGGCCTAACAAACTATTTTTCTAACAACTCTTCTAGCTGCTTCTTTAACTCAGCTAACTCTAATGGGGACATCCTATACGGAGCTATAGAAATAGGTTCGGTTCCAGGCACCAACTCTATGTTAAACTCTATCTCTCGCTCTGGCGGCAAACCAGGAATATCTTCCGGAAACACTTCAGGAAATTCCTTCACCACAGGCAGCTTACTGATGTCAGATTCCCGTTCTTCCTCCAAAGAAGAAAGTATCACGTAGATTTGAGCTCCTTCTCTCAAAGAAGCATTCACTTGGTTGGCAGACAAGAATCTCGAACTTACCGAATTAAGAGTAGAGGGAGAAGAACAATCAAACACAACAGATTTATTATAACAGTCGAGTTGGACTCGATTGGAAGATAACCAGTCCATTCCCAAAACAATATCAAGTTGAGAAGGGGGCAAACAAATCAAATCAGCAGAGAAGGTTTTATCACCAATGGTGATTGGACAGTTCAAACAGGCTAATGAAGTGATCACAGGTTTAGCAGTAGGAGTAGAAACAACAAGATCATAGGGCAATTTAGCAACAGGTAATTTCAATCGTTTCACACACTCCAGAGAAATAAAAGAATGCGTCGCACCCAAATCATATAATACAATTAAAGGAATTCCACTTATGACACACTTACCTTGGATCAGATCCTCGGATTCAGCAGCTTCAGCACCGCTCATGGTAAACACTCTACCTCTGGTTCTGGGCCTTCCAGCTTGCGCATTCAGATTTGACACAGGTGCACTTGCAACGCCGCTACCACTTCCTCTCAGAGCAGGGCAATCCCTCTTGATATGGCCACCTTGTTTGCAATGATAGCAGATGGGTCCGCCGGATGGGTTTGCAGTTTGGTTCTTGACTGGACAGTCCTTCAAAAGATGATTCCTCTTACAACGTGGACAACTGGCATAGCTGTTGTCGGTACTGCTTGCAGGACTTACTCCACTAGCAACCACTGATTGCGGTCTCGCGGCACTCCCAGACGATGAGCCAAAGTTGTTCCTTAGGACGAAATAAGGTTTCCTCCTTTCTTGTGTAACCTTGGTTTGTTCCTCTACGGGCCGAAATTCTTCCACTGAGCTTGCCTCGCCTTAGTGTCATCCTCAAAGATGCGACACATGTTGATCATCTTAGAGAACTCGGTGATCTGCTGATAGCCAATGGCTTGCTTGATCTCTAGCCTCAACCCACTTTCAAACTTAGAGCATTTGGATCCTTCATCTACCGTGTTCTGGAAGTATGGGCAGAACTTGGATAATTCCTCAAACTTTACGGCATACTCTCCAACAGTCATGATCCCTTGTTCCAACTTCAGAAATTCCACTTCCTTGCGCTTCCTCAGGTTAGTGGGAAAATACTTCTGGAGAAAAGTCTCCTTGAACAGATTCCAAGTGATCAGTCTCCCAGTAGCTTCTAACTGACGCCTGGCATACTCCCACCAGTGCTGAGCTTCTCCAACCATCATAAACACAGCCAAAGTTACCTTCTGCTCATCAGGACAACCCATAGCTAAGAAAATCTTCTCTAGTTCTTCTAACCATAGTTGAGATCCATCAGGGTCATGACCTCCTTTGAATTGCGGTGGGTTATTCTTCTTGAAGGTAGACAGCCCACGGTAAGCGTCAGGGATATTGTTCTGGTTCTGATTACGGGATTGACTGATCTCGTCCAACGTTTGCTGCTGGTTCTCTAGAACGTTCACGATCCTACCCAGGAGATCGTTCATCACAGGGTTACCTCTTCCTTCCATGGAATCCTGCATTAACAGAACTAATCAGCTTCTTCCTTTTCATGCAGAATCATTCAAGCAAGAATAAGTAACGCTACACGGATTCTCATATTACAAAGGTAGTAATATAAGAGCAAACAGTTCACACAAGGCAATCAATTCACACAAACAAACAATCAACACAGAGTAAACACAGAGAGAAGGGTATTATAGACCATACCTGAGGCCAAAAGGAAAGAACAGCTCTGATACCACCTAAATGCGACACCCTTAGTTATACCGCTAAGAATATCACATTATAACACGTAACCGTCCAGCTTACTGTTTTAAAAACATCAAAATATGGAAAAAAAAATTTTGAAAAGAGTTTAGTCATTACCAATTTATTATATCTCTAATTCATTTTAAGTATTTATGAAATATCCTTTCCTTAAGTTCGAAACTCGTTTTCTGAAAACATCTAGATGATTATCACCTCGCATACATACACAGCATACACGCAGTTATAAAATCAGTTAAAAGGGAATAAACATCATAAATATATACATACATCACAGTGTCAGCGTATCTCTCGAGTCATTAAGATATCCACATCAAAACATGAGTTCTAGTAGTAGACTAAAATAAACGAGACCTCAACAAAATACAAATAAGAGGTTACTAAATCAGAGTTGCTACTACCTAGACTCAACACAACCTAGTCCTTCTCAGGTACAAGAGGAAGTCTGGGGTGCGTGATGATGACACATACTCCCCTCCATAGAACTCACACCTGCGCGGGATACTCGTCACCCTCCGGGTGCCCCTCGGCAACCATCTGAGTCGCACCTGCATTGACGTCATGACGGAAGTCCTCGATACCGACTATCAACGTGAAGAGAAGAGCATAGAAAGAAAAGATAGAATAGGAGGGTGAGAACATCGCATGAACTCACAACATGTAGGATACAACAAACTAGAGCACACACACAGAGGCAATCCACACAGTCGAATCAATAAGCAATCATGACATCTCATTATGGTGTACTCATATGAACGCAACTTTACTATTATAATGTAATATCTAATGCATGCGGGCCCAGGGAAAACATCACCATCGGCAGAGCACATAGCAGCTGCCCGGCCATATATACACAGCACGTCAGGAGTTAGAGTCTGTACTAGCATTGGTACAAAAAGCATTGCTCATACATTTTGGCCAAATCATTTAAGCGTTCTTCCAGACAATCTCAACTGACCCGAAAATCATGAGAGCGACAGGAATAGCTAAGCTGGGTTCCCCAATCTCGACAGTAGGGAGCTAATCTACGTCACCTGAGATCTTCCGGGAGCTAGGCTATCATCAGGGCTGGCGTCCCTTTTGAGGACCCACCGGCGTTCTTTGCAAAACCCAGTTGCACCCTTCCCAACCGATTTCACACTGTACCAAGTGCTACTGTCATATAGGTCATAAGGTTTTCAACCTCGAACATCAACAATGCTTCATGATGCATGTCACACAACAATGCTCACAACATTCACATCCTTACAGGCAAAGACTATTGAACCATTCAACGTCACCACATCCCCGTGGCACGACCCGAATTCAATGTCTTTCCTTCAAGGAAAACTGAACCCTACCTTGGGTTGGAACCGCACTCTCTCACTAAGCTTCTCAAGTTTTATGAAGAAAGAGTGTGTTTGTTATAGCCTTTTAAGGTAGTTTGTACTAATGTTCTTGATAATCATGTCCACTTAAGTCCTATAATTTACTAAGACTTATGATTGTGTCTTATGAATAGTATTACTTATCCTAATTTTCTTTGTATGACTAATTAAGATTAGGTTTGACTTTTAATCATAATTAGCCTTCATTAACTGGGTTTCAATTAATTTTAATCCTCTTTAATTAAGTCTTAATTTTTACTTAAGATTCTAATTAATTCCTAATCATCCCCTAATCTTCTCCTTAAACTTGGATTAGAGTTTTAATTATACTTGATTGAGGTTAATCATGATTAATTAGTTCTTAATCAACATTCTTGATCAATTACTTAATTAATACTTTCATCAAGGTTAATTAAATTTAGACTTAATTAATCATCCTGTACTTAATTAACTTAAGTGAATTAGGTTAGTTAACTTAGGTAATTGAATTAGTTAAGCCCACTAATTAATCCGAAGTTTTTAATTTTTATTAACTTGGTTTAGAGTTGAAGTCCAACTCTAATCTAAGCCCAATTTCATAAATTATTTTTGGTTGACTTTTTAAATGAGTCTTTGACTCTCTTTTTGAAGGCTTTGGGCCCAAACCAAAGGCCCAAAGATTTGATGACTAATGGGAGCCCATTTTTGTACACAACAAACCAAAATGTTGACTTTTATGTTGACTTCTAATTAGATTTTTATTGTAATCCGAATTTAATTTTTTTAATGTTTCTAAAACATATTTCTATTTGAAAGTAAATTCTTTTAGTTAATTAGATTTATTGGCCCATGAAAATTTTAAGGCCCAAAAACACCTTTTTCAAGTTTTACTTCGATCTCTTGGATCAAAAGGCATTCTTGATGAATTTCATCAAGAACAACCTCATGAACATCAAGAACACCTTGAATGTTCATCAATTTTTCCAGAATTTCCAGCAACCATACAATAATTTTAAAACCACAAAGATCACACCAAATCATATCAAAATCACCAATGCACACATTCAAGTTCAAACCTCACTTTTTTAAGCTCAAAAGTAGCACTTTCTCAAGCATCATCCATCAAAACAATGCCTTAACTTGAAACAACTCCATGCATGTCCTTAAAATCATCATTAAAACACATTCCAAGCACCAAATTAATTTTGAACCACATGCACACAAGCACATTAACAAGCAAGTCTCTTTTTTTTAAAAAAAACTTCAAATATATAGCCACTGTGCAGATCAAGTATCTCCCATCCTAATCATCGTATCAATGATCCGACCGTTCAAAATGAAGACTCAGATGTTATAAACCAGCCATTAAAATGTCAGCCCGATCCAACGGTGAACGAATCTGCAGTCGCCATTTTATGGTCGCTGCTCTAGGTAAAAACGGGAAAAATTTCTTTCCAATCAATTTCACAATTTGCATGCATCAACAACCACAATCCAAGCACTTTTCAAGTATCAAAATAAAGTTCAAAACACACACACAGCCCAGATCAAGAAATCTAAGACATTTCATTCAAAAGGAGGTTCCAAAAGTGATTTTTTTTTTCAAGAGAAAAAGAAGATCAAGACAAGGATCAAGGGTAATCCTTGACTCTAGTTACCAATCCTACTAGAGTTCAAGTTCTCCCCCCCCCCCCTTACCTAAGGAATTTCCTCAAGGATAAAGTGCAGCAACAACTCACAAAACAGCTCCAAAGATGCCTCCTTTAGTCACCAACAAGGATCTTTCAAGGCTAGAAGGCTTAGAAATTTAAGCTTTGGTTCAAAAGATGGAACCTTGGCTTGGTGTGTTTAAGGGGAGATGAAAAATTTGGAGATAAAGTGTGAGAGAGTCTCACGGCCAAGATGAAGAAAAGAGAGAAAATGAGAGAGTTTCCAAGCTTGCATGTAGGAAAGAAAGAAGGAATGGTGAGTTATGGTGTAGTAAATGCCATAAAAACTCATTTTTGTTTAACACATGGCTTGGATGGGAGGAAAGGAGGAGACAAGTGTCTCTCATACACCAAGGCTGCATTATGCACGGTCTTCTAGGAGGAAAAAGGGAAGGTTTGTGCAGTTTTTCTGGCCCGGATCAAGAGTATTCAGGCCCGGTTCAAGAGACAGGAGGGGGCAAGAAGGTCATTTTTCAGAAAAATCCCAAAAATTCCCAGAAATTCCCTAAAAATAGGAAATTCAATTCTAAATCCAAAAATATAAATTTTGATGATAAAAAAAATTTTAATTAATCAAAATCCAATAAAACACTTAAAACGGCAAAAAACGGTAAAACGCGGGTGTTACAACCTTCATCTTCTGAACCCTCTACCTCAAATCCTCTACCCTCTGATGTTCCCATAGTGAGGGTTAGAATGTCAGACAGATTAAAAACCTCATTTCACACCATTGGCAATGATCCTGAAAACCCCATTGGAATTGATTCACCTCCTTCTAAATCACAGCCTAATTCTTCTTCATTCAAGCTAAGCCAAAGTCCACAGTCTAGCCAAAAGAATGTTCCCACCTCCACTCTAGAAGAAAGCAGTGAGGAAAGTGATCCTTCTGAAGGATCAGAAGATGCTAACTTGAATTTATTTCAAGATGAAAACATGCTGATGACCTTCTATGAGAAATGGGAGTGGAAGAACATAATCCCTGGGAGAATCTTTCTTCTGAAGGAGATTAGGAAGAATGGATGGGATGTAAACCACTTTGTAAAGAAGCAGCAGTGGGGAGACTTCCTTCTAATTAAAGAACCAATTTTTCCAAGACTTGTTAAGGCATTCTTTGCTTCTACAAGTTCCTACAGGAGTGATGGAAACTCTCTGGTAGTTGACATCAAGGGCTCAACCATCATCCTCACTCCAGAGTCCATAGAAGTTGCTTTAGGAATTTCTCCTTGTGAAAACCAGTTATATGATGATTCTTGGTTTGCTTCTGCTGGTGTATCTAGAGAAAAAGTCATTAGAAAGGTTGTTCCCAATCCTGAATCAAGACTCCTATCCAGTCAGCTCATTCCCATCTGTAGGATATTTAATAAGATGTGTTGTTATTCCATCTTACCTAGAGCTGGTACTTTGGAAAAGGGTCACTGACCTAGACCTTCTTGTCATCTACCATCTTCTGCAAGGTATTCCTTTGTCCTTATCCTACCTTATTTTGAGAGGGATGATTTATGCAGCCAATCCTCAAAGGGCTTATGCCAGCCTTCCCTATGGAATGGTACTTACAAGAATTTTCAGACATCATGTTAACTTGGATGGAGAAGAGTTTATGGAGTCTTTTACTTATTTTGACAGAAGAAATGTGAGTAAAATGCACATTGAAAAACCAATCTCATCTCACTTATTCTCCAGCAAGCAACAACAGTGAGGAAGAGAAAAACACAGAAGGACCTTGTGCTCCAAGGACTAAGAAGAAGCAGCGGGAACTTCAAACCTTTTTCAGAAAAAGAAAAGAGGTTCCTAAGGAGGTAGCTGCATCTTCTATAGTTGTTGGTCCAAGTAAAATGCCAAAGAATGATGATGCTGAAAAAGAGAAGGTTGAATCCTCTTGCCCTGCACCTCCAAGCCCATTCACCTAAGAAGAAAGTGAACTAAAATCCTCTGTAAGCTTTGGTGAGCAGGAAGTTGCCTCACAGATGCATGAGGACTTTGAAGAAGAGAATGAAGTGGCCAATATGGATATTGATGTTGATCATACAATGGAAGCACCTACAGAAGAAGCAAAAGATATGTCCTGGGATAGTGCTTCTGCAGAAGGAGTGGTGATGACAACCACTCAGTGGACCTCTAAACTGACAGCTGATGGCTAGGGTCAACATTGGAGCTGCTTGAAATGTTTAGAGTTGAACCAAGCATGAGTCTTCCTTCATGAGGGTCAACCCTTGACCATTGACCAAGAAGCCAAAGTCAACATGCAAGGCTCACTTAATTAGGAATCAATATAATTAGAATTTATGATGTAATTAGGATTTGTGTTGTAATTAGGACATGTTTGTCATTTTCCTTAATTAGGGGCGCTACATGTATAGTTTTATTGGTTAGTAGGTTGCCTTACTATGTGGTTTAGGAAGTCATGGGTTCTAATCCCACCTAGGATAGGAAATTTACTCATCTTTTATTTTCCTATGTAAAAGGGGCGCTAATTAGGAGGTTTATTGGCTTAAGGCTTAGCTTAGCCATAAACCTTTAGGAGCTTGGGTTCAAATCCCACTTAGGATGGGTTTGCACCCATCTTTTATTTTTTCCCTTTTATTCCATGTAGTGGCCCACCCCTTCCCCCCCTTCAACTCCTATATAAAGGAGTCTTCTCCTCTTGTATTGGACACATTGAATTTTGAAGTAAAGGCATTATGCCAAATTTTCCTCCTCCCTTTGTGAGTTGAGTGAGGCTTGGTGGTTGTTGCTCAAACCATACTGAGACTTATCTAATTCTCCTGAATTAGTGGCGTCTGGCATTGGACTTATCTGCTGCAAGTGGACTCTTGCTTCAGTGGCGTCCTTCCCATTTCTTTCTCTCCACTTTTTCTTTCATTTTCCCTCATTTTCTATCACTTTCTTGCGCAAAATAAGCTGCTTCCCTGCACCTTATTTTCGCAATTTATTCACTATATTTTGATTCTAATCGGTTGGTTTTGCTCAATTCTAGATCCTACACCCATCCGACTATCAATTGGTCATCAGAGCTTGTTGAATTTGCGCAAATTTGGAGCAAATTGGGGCTGTTTGGGCACGCAAAACTGCACCTATATTGTGCAGAATTTTCATCATTTTAGTGTAATTCCATCCCTCTTTTCAATTGTAATTTGGACTTGGACTGTTTCCCCGGGCACGAGGTGCCTGTCTGCTGCTATCAGCACTTGTCTGTCTTGTTTGAATTGGTTGATTTCTTGCTAGTTTGGGGGCTGTTTTGGGCTGCTAATTCCCACCCCCTAGGTGTTTGTTTAAATGCCTCTTAATTGCTATACTTGTTCTTGAGTGATTTCTACAATTAATTGCTATAAACTGCTTGTTTGTTGGTGAAGTGTGGTAAGAGGAGGCATTGTTGTCTTCATTTTTCCAAAGATCGTTCACCTACATTTCTCCCCTTCACCATTAATTGTTCATCCCCCATATTCATCTCTTTACTTTCCGCTTTTAATTTCTCCGCCATTTAATTTCCGCTTCTCCCCATCCTTTTAATTTCTTGCTCTCCCCTTTACATTCTGCCATTTACATTTCTGCTCTCCCCATCCTTTTAATTTCCGCTTCCCCCTTTACTTTCAGTCATTTACTTTCAGTCCTCCCCATCCTTTTAATTTCCGCTTCCCCCTTTACATTTCTGCTCTCCCCATCCTTTTACTTTCTGCCATTTACATTTCTGTCCTCCCTATCCTTTTAATTTCAGTTTTCCCCCTTTAATTTCTTGCCATTTAATTTTGCACAATTTTTCCTTTTTATTTTTGCCATTTTATGCGCATTTTTGGGCTCTTGTGTTGTTCAATTTCCTACTCTTGTTATGTCTGTTTGATTGGCATTCTGATTGCAAATTTGGATTGACTGCTATCTCTACCTTGGACTTTCCCTGTTTGATTGTGCAAAACGCTCACCTATAGGATTCTTTTTGGTTCATAGTATTGGAAGAAGATCAACAAATTCTAATTGTTGATTTTCCTTCAAATTTTAATTCCAATCTTAAAATTGAGCCAAGCGCATTTCTGTGACCATATCGGTTTTGTATAATCAACAAGGAAGTGCTAAGCAATTTTTTTGGCCATTTTTGAAATCAAGTTGCCATCACGTTTTTACAGTCTTTAGAAATCAGTTTATTCATTATTTTTGCTTTTTCTGGGCCACTTGGACCAGTTTACTGTAAAAAAATTCCAAAAATATTACAGTAGGTACAGTTAATTTTCTTTTCATTGTGTACATATTTTTTTAATTTTCTGTTGGGGAAAAAGACAAAAAAAGAAAGAAAAGACAAGAAAAATACATAAGGTACGTACGTGCCAAAAATAGAAAAAGAGGTGTAAAAAGCCAAAAAGGGTGCAAAAGTCAACAACAAGGAAGAAAAAGTCAAAAGACCACCCAAAAAGAGTCAAAAATTCAAAAAATTCAAAAAAATAGAAAAACAAAAACAAAGAAGTATCCCAACAATACAGTGACAGTTTTATTGTAATTTTCTTTTTCTTTTCCCTGTATACCGTAATTTAGTTGTATTTGCTGTTTTTCTAAAATGACAATTTGGCAACTCTTTTTCAAAAATTACCAAAAACAATTCTCTTTGCAATTTCTTCCGTCTTGTCTTGTTTGTTGTCTGCTCTTGTGTATAAGCTTGTTTGAGTGCCAGCTTTTCTTGTTTGTCATATCAATTCTTTTGTTTTGTCTTAGGATTTTTTCCAATCTTCTTCCAGTAGGTATTTTCTTTGTTAGTGCGCTTCTATTTGGGTAAGGATTAAGACTTAGACTCACGTTGGTCTTTGCAACTTCTAATCAACCTCCAACCGAGTAGAAGAGGCAAGAGAATATCATTATAGAAAAAGCCTAAAAAGAGTGACATACACGAGTGTTAACATTCCATCGAGTGTAAACACTTAGTGAGTGGAAAGGTCCAAATTCTTGAAAATAAAAAATTTTAACAATGGGTAGTAGGAACTCACCACCTCCTTCACCTAGAACTTTGAGGTATAGGGCCGAGTTGCAACATGCAATTCAAGACATGGCCAGAATGATGAGGCATGAGATGAGTGAACTTAGGAAAGAACTAAGTGGGAATAAGAGGGAGAGAAGGCATTCTTCTCGAGAAGGAGGAAGTGAGGATAGGTATAGTGTTGTTAGGAGTGAAGATAGGTACCATGCTGAGAGTAGTGAGGGAGAGAGACACTCTAGCCATACCTATAGGAGAAGGGAAAGGGAAAGAGAGCATAGAAGGCCTAGGAGGCGTGAGGAACCTAGAGGGTTTAGAGAAGACTACTATGAGGAAATCCCTAGGAGAGAAAGAGAGGAGTATTATGAAGAAAATCCTAGGAGGCATAGGAGAGAGCATAGGAGAGAAGAAGAGCCTAGAAGGGAACAAGGTTTTAGAGGGGTAAAAATAGAAGTCCCAACCTTTAATGGGAGAAATGATGTAGAACAATACCTAGAATGGGAACTTAGAATTGAACAAATCTTTAGTTGCCATAGGTATAGGGAAGAGGAAAAAGTTAAGATTGCCTCTCTAGAATTCAAGAACTACGCCTTAGTTTGGTGGCATCAGCTTCAGGCTGAAAGAAGAAGGTGCAATGCTCCTTTGGTTTCCTCTTGGGAGGAAATGAAGTCCATCATGAGAAAGAGGTTCATACCTCAACATTACACTAGGGAGTTGCACATCAAACTCCAAACTCTTAAGCAAGGATCTAAGAGTGTAGATGAGTACTTTAAGGAAATGGAACTTGCTTTAATTAGGGCCAACATAGTTGAGGATAGTGAAGCAACTATGGCTAGGTTTATCAATGGACTTAATTTCGACATAAGGGACATAGTGGAATTGCATCCTTATGTAGAAATGGAGGACTTGGTACACTAAGCCATTAAAATTGAAACTCAACTAAAAAGAAAGGGTAGCTATAAAAGAGGAAACACTAGTTTTACAACTAGGAACAAGGAAACCCTAAAAGAAGATAAGGGAAAGAGCCAAGAGAAGGAGGAACCTAAGGTTCCTAGGGTTACTTCTAACCCCACTCCTTCTACTAAAAAGGAAGAGCCCTCTACCTCCACAAGAAACATCAAATGTTTCAAGTGTGATGGCAAGGGACACATAGCTTCCCAATGCCCAAATAGGAGGGCAATGTTGGTTAAAGAGAATGGAGAATACACTAGTGCAAGTGAGAATGAACAAAGTGAGGATGAGGAAAAAGAAACTAGTGAAGAAGAGAATGAAATTAAGAAAGAAGTATATAGGACCGAGGGTAAACTTTGCATGGTGAGAAGGTCCCTAGGAAATCAAATAATAAGAGAAGATGAACAAAGGCAAACTGTCTTCCACACTAGATGCATGGTAGAGGGACGGATTTGCTCCCTAATTGTTGATAGTGGAAGTTTCACTAACATTGCAAGTGCAAGAATGGTGGAAAAACTTGGTTTATCTACCACTCCCCACCCCAGACCATACAAGTTATCTTGGATATGTGATGATGGGGAAAGGGAAGTAAATAAGCAAACTCTCATCTTTATTTCCATAGGTGATTATGATGATAATGTTCTTTGTGATGTTGTACCTATGGACGCCACACATATCTTGTTGGGTAGGCCTTGGCAGTTTGATAAGAGAGCCATCCATGATGGATACTCTAATCAAATATCTTTTAAACATGATGGAGCTAAAATTACTTTGATTCCAATGTCAATCCAAGAAATATATGAGGATCAAGCTCACATGAAGAGAGAGATAGAACTTGAGAAAATTAAGAGACTTAAGATAGAAGATGAAGATAGAAAGAAAAAGAAAGAAGAAACATCAAGAGTAATGATAGAAAAGGTGAAAACCAAAGAGAGACAAAAAATAAAAGGGAAGTCATGTTATTACTTCATCAATTCAAAATTGTTGATCTTAATTGTTTTGGAGGAGATCAAGAAAGGGAGCTGCTGATTAAGGAAGGAGGGCGTAGCAACACTACAAGGGAGTTTCCTTTAACCTTTTCTCCTATTTCTTCTTCTTCTTCCACTTCCCTTCTTTCTTCCACCACTCTTTCTTTCACCAAAACTCCCTACATGATTCCCAAGTACTATTGTTATGAGCATTAGAGGATACATACTTGGGAATAATGAGTCTTCTTTTCTATGTTGACTAGGTGGCAAGGATGTCCATTGTTGAAAACCTAGCAAGGATTCACTAATCCTAAAGGGAAGCCGCCACCTTCTCCTCTTTGTCATCCATTCTTTTATTCCTCTTCTACCACTTATATTCTTCTCATTTTCAGATTTGAGGACAAATGCTTTTCAAGGGGGAGGGGATGATGACAACCAGTCAGTGGACCTCTAAACTGACAACTGATGGCTAGGGTCAACATTGGAGCTGCTTGAAATGTTTGGAGCTGAACCAAGCATGAGTCTTCCTTCATGAGGGTCAACCTTTGACCATTGACCAAGAAGCCAAAGTCAACATGCAAGGCTCAACTTAATTAGGAATCAATATAATTAGAATTTATGATGTAATTAGGATTTGTGTTGTAATTAGGATATGTTTGTCATTTTCCTTAATTAGGGGCGCTACATGTATAGTTTTATTGGTTAGTAGGTTGCCTTACTATGTGGTTTAGGAAGTCATGGGTTCTAATCCCACCTAGGATAGGAAATTTATTCATCTTTTATTTTCCTATGTAAAAGGGGCGCTAATTAGGAGGTTTATTGGCTTAAGGCTTAGCTTAGCCATAAACCTTTAGGAGCTTGGGTTCAAATCCCACTTAGGATGGGTTTGCACCCATCTTTTATTTTTTCCCTTTTATTCCATGTAGTGGCCGCTCCTCCCCCCTTCAACTCCTATATAAAGGAGTCTTCTCCTCTTGTATTGGACACATTGAATTTTGAAATAAAGGCATTATGCCAAATTTTCTCCTCCCTTTGTGAGTTGAGTGAGGCTTGGTGGTTGTTGCTCAAACCATACTGAGACTTATCTAATTCTCCTGAATTAGTGGCGTCTGGCATTGGACTTATCTGCTGCAAGTGGACTCTTGCTTCAGTGGCGTCCTTCCCATTTCTTCCTCTCCACTTTTTCTTTCATTTTCTCTTATTTTCTATCACTTTCTTGCGCAAAATAAGCTGCTGCCCTGCACCTTATTTTCGCAATTTATTCACTATATTTTGATTCTAATCGGTTGGTTTTACTCAATTCTAGATCCTACACCCATCCGGCTATCAAGTGGCTGCCACTACTCTGGCAATGATGGCCCACACCTACTCTGAACCTGCTCCCTTTAACACTGCTCTACCTCTCCTGCAAGATCAAGCAACCATGCTTGCCCTACCAGAACCCTGGAAAACTGAAGAACTACACCTATCAGAAGAAGAAGAAGAAGAAGAAGAAGAAGAAGAACATCAGAAGGAGGAATTCCAATCAGCTCCCTCAGTAGGTACTTTTGGGATTGATGTGGTTAACCAGTTTCTGGCCTCACCAATCCTAGACTCCACCATTCCTTCCACAGCTCCTTTAAGAGATAGTATTCCTGTTATTTCTGCCCATCTATCATCCATGGAAACCTATCTCCAGCAGCTGAGTTCAGAAAAGGCTCAACACCCTTCTTCTGAACCATTAGAGAAGCCTGCCCCAGCTGCTAAGGAGCCTGCTGGATCTTCTGCTGCTCAAACTTCCTCCAATTCTGTTGAAAGGAGTTTATCCAAGATGAAGGCTGACATCAAGAAGCTATTTTCTAATGTCAATGTCCTTCAAAATACTGTGAATGACATGATTGATAGGTTTACCCAACACCAGCACTGGTTCAACACCTTTGTTCTTCTTGCAATTGCACCACAAGCTCCTGAAATGCCTTTTGTTCCATTTCAGCCTCCTCACAACATTCTCCAGCCTTCTACTTCATTATCTTCAGATCACTCCTCACCCTCCAAATAGAAGTTGATAATACTGCTTCTCCTTGTTGTTTTTTGATTGATGACAAAGGGGAAGAAGTAGTAAATTTAGCATAGGCAGACATTTTGATTAGGAATGTAATTTCTGATTGCGCTATGCATAGGCTGGTTGATGCTTCAAATATGCTTTAAATTGCTCTGTTGTAGTTCTCCTTGATTAAAAATTGCTGTAACAATCTTATCTTGACTTTTTGATAATATGAAGTTACTTACATCATCTTTCTGCCTATTTAAATGAACTAATAACCTGAGCATAAATTCAGGGGGAGTTACTTCTATATGTTTAAAAGAAATCAGAATCATACAAGCTAAATTTTGAATGTTGTCATCATAAAAAGGGGGAGATTGTAAAGTCCAAGAATCCTCCCAAGTGGTTTCAATGTTGACAACATATTAAAATCCACTTGTCATAATTCTGATTCTTATGGAACTGATCATTTCACTTGAGATTGTGTTAAGGAAAAGATACAAATGAATTACTACAAGAAGATACATGATAAAGTCCAAAGGTGAAGCTTGTTGATTTGTCATAACTGTCCTTAAAGATACTTCAAGTCATTTAAGAATGACAAATCTGTGAAGGAAAGAAATAAAATTTACAGAAGAAGAATCTCTAGCTTCAAAAGCTCTGCAGAAGAAATAAAATATACTATCCCATAAGTAAAGCATAACTCAATTCAAGCAGAAAACATATTAGAAGGAAGATTTACTTCTGTAATATCGAGTATAAACTCCTGTGTGGCAATAACCATCCTCTACAGAAGGAAGACAGACATTCTGCAGAAGAATGTCAGCTTGCCCAGAAGAAGTAGAACTGAGTAAATTCTGATTTTTGAACTACAACCAAAATAAAACACTTCAAATATATTCATCAAGCATATTTGGGACCTCTGCATGTCTACAGAAGATAACAACTGCAAAGTACATAAGATTTCCTATCTGCAGAAGAAGGGTCTTGAGAAGAAGCAGCTGGTCAAAGATGACAGTTGTTCTGCTGCATCAAATCTGTAACTTTTGAGCCTTGTATTTTCATAATTCTTTCTTCTGTTAACAGTAAAAGAGTGTGCAGGTGCATATTCTTCTGGGATATGGTTAGGGAAATATTTTTGTGAGGTGTTGTGAGATCAGGTGATCTCAGCTGTTCTGACTGAGGCTGCAGAAGGTACTTGCAGTTCTCTGTTTTACTGGATCTTCTGCCGAAAGTCACCAGTTTGAGAAAGAGTGAATTTGTGTTAGAAATAGCCTGAAGAGGTTGGAGAAAGAATACTAGTGGTAAGGTTACCCAAGAAAATTGTAATTTGATTTAGTGAAGAAAAATCCTACAGGTTTAGGGACTGGACGTAGCCTCGGGTTGGAAGAGGTGAACCAGTATAAAAATTTTGTGTGCCTTCTTCTTTATTCCTTATTACTTTATAACTGCACTACTTAAAATAAGTAAACAATTAAATAACTTAATCTTCTACACCTGCTTATTTAACTAATAGTTATCTTCTGGAAAGTTTTCCTTTCAATACTCAGCCAAGATAATTCTTGAGCAGCAATAGTTTTGAAAGATATTGCAGAAATATTTAAAACACAATTCAACCCCCCTTCTTGTGTTCAAATCTCAACTTCAGCCATGCTCAGGAGGATAAACATGAGATGTTTATTTTTTGTACAGTCTACTTAGGGATCAAGGAAAACATAAATTGAACTATATAAGGTTGACGCATACCATGCCCTTGTGTTCAATTAGATATTTGGAAAAAGGGACAAATCATATAAATTATCATAAAATAGGATTCGTCAATGTTGTTGATAATCTCAATATTTGGGTAGTGATGTATTGCTAGATACCGCTCACTATTTATGATATTAAATATAAAAGGGTTTTATTTTAATATCATTGTTTGAAAGTCCCACATTGACTAGTGATAAGGCCATTTAATAGTATATAAGCCTTGGGCAGTCCTCACCCTATAAGCTAGCTTTTGGGGTTGAGTTAGGCCCAGGTCCAAAATCTAATATGGTATCAGAGCCTAACGAGAGATAACCCTAGTCCGTGCCTTCCCAGTGGACCCACTGTCCAATGGTGTCAATTTTTTTTTCCGGAAGTCGTGTCTCATTCCGGTTTTCGGTCTGCTCGTGTTGCCGTGTTATTTTTCCGGCACTTTTTCTCTCTTCCGTCGCTTTCGCCGCCTCCCGCCATGAATCCAACCAGAGCAACCACCGTCGGACTCGCGTCGTCAATCCGAGTCCAACGCCGTCGGAATCGTGTCCATCGGAGCAGAGACACGCTCTCACACAACGTTTCTTCACCGGCACGTTTCTCCTCCACCAGTCGCCGTCAGCCGCACGTGGAGGCGCATTCGGCCACCGTTCCGGCCGCCCTCGCCGCCGCCAGACTCACCTCGGTGTCCTCTATCCCGATCTGGTCTTTGTTTGTGAGTTTCAGGTCTGGTAGTCGCGGGTTCTTCCTTTTTTGGACGTTTTTTTCTCTCTCCTGTGGCTGTTTCTCTCTCATACAATTGAGGCATGGCTACTCCTACTACTACTAGGTCTGATACTCCCATATCCACTTCCGCTGCTCATCCAGTACCACCGACTATCTTGAATGAGTTCCTTAAATGGTATGAGGATCGTCAGGCCTTCGGTTCCACTGCTTCTGTTGCGCACATGGGTAATTCCTTTGCTGGTCTCACTCACTCCACCTCCCTTGGCCCTTGGGTTCTTGATTCTGGTGCCACCGATCATATTACTGGTAATATATCCCTTTTCTCTACCCTTTCCACTTTTGGTTACTTACCGTCGGTGACTTTAGCTAATGGCTCCCAGGCCCCATCCCATGGTGTTGGTAGTGTCCAACCTCTTCCTTCTCTCTCCATTGATAATGTCCTTTATGTCCCTGGGTCTGCATTTAACTTATTATCCATTAGCCGTCTCACTCGTTTTCTTGATTGTGTCATTTCTTTTACTAAAGACTGTTTTCTTACAGGACCGGAGTTCGGGATGGATGATTGGCGCCGTATGAGTCTCATGGCCTTTATCAGCTTCGTACTTCTGCTCATGTTGGCTTGGTGGTGGATTCTCCCCTTCTCATCCATGCTCAGTTGGGTCACCCTAGCCTTGCCAAGCTACAACAACTAGTACTGAGTCTGTCTAAGTTGTCAACTTTGTCGTGTGAGAGTCATGTCAATTAGGAAAACATAGTCGTAGTCCATTTCCTAGGAGTGTCTATAACAGAGCTTCGTCTCCTTTTGCTTTAGTTCACTCTGATATTTGGGGTCCGAGTCGTATTAGGTCTACTTTAGGGTTTCAGTATTTTGTTACTTTCATTGATGATTATTCTCGATGCACCTGGTTGTTTTTAATGAAAAATCGTTCTGAGTTGTTTTCTATATTTCAATCCTTTTATAACGAAGTCAAAAATCAATTTGGTGTTTCTATCCGTGCTCTCCGCAGTGATAATGCTCGTGAGTATCTCTCCTATTCTTTTCAAACATTTATGGCTTCCCATGGTATTCTTCATCAGACCTCTTGTTGATGAGATTCTAGCAAGCGTACCAAAAATCCAGCAGTATAATAGTAAGTATGAGTTATCGTATCCACAGGGAACTGTTCACTTCGTATAATTTTAGTGATCAGATTATCAAGTGAGAAACTATTTTTGGAATGATAATTGATATGCATAATTTAAATTGCATATAGTAGATAAAGCAATAAAATAGGGAGAGATAAATTTACTTGGATTAGGATTGGACTTCGTATCATTGCACCCCTTATATATGTGAATCCCTTCTTTAATTATGAATTTATTTTTTTATAATACCTTAGCCAACTCTATTGTCTTACCCCGAGTTACCAGAAATAATCCACTCGACGGTAGCCCATGCGGGCTCTCCCAGGTGACAAACTACCACAGATTGATTGTTTTATTAGTCTGTTGTTAAAACTATCATTTAAACATATTTTCCTATAGATGCTCCTATGAAGGGGCTGTCACCTTCCAATCCTTCAATCATCAGACTCCACCTATATTCCCATATGACCAATGAGTACAATTAGCAATCGGAATTTGAGTTTCCTATGTCTAGGCTCCCCCAAACTCTAATACTAGCCGGAAATCTCTATCACGTTGTATCCTGAAACTAGTCTATAACTTCGGCGCACGCGCGGAAGCTATGCATGAAGAAAAGCATAAAAGTACCGATATATATAAAAACAGGGATTTATAATTAAATACGAGAATTCACATACACTTGGGGATTGAATCAACTAAATCCAATCCAACTGGAGAGTTTAGCTACTCATGGTAGCCATTACAAACCAATGAAGAATTTGTCACCTTCTTCAATCTGTGTGCCTCTATCTTCACACTCTATTCTAAGCTCAATGACTCTCTTCAAAAGCTCTCTTTGATCTATGCAAAAGGTCCTATTTATAGATGAAGGAAAGCTATCTGAAATCTGGAAGGAATCTGACTTGAATTCAAATTGAAAACAAATCCCTTGTTCCTGCGCTTAGCGCATCTGAAGCGCAGAATCCAGAGAGGAATCCTGTTAGTTACGCTTCACCTGCGCTGAGCGCAGGTGGAGCAAATTTCTCGATCAGCTTCTCTCGATTCTCTCCCTTTTTTAGCTTGATCTCTTCCTGATCTTATCTTTGTTTGCTTGGCTTTCCTTGTTTCCCACTTTTTGATCTGATTCTCTGTCTATCTTGACTTTGAATTTAAATTGGGAAGTTATCCGTAGAATCCTTGTTTAAATGGCTGCTGATCTTATCTTTATTTGCTCTCATTTAAACTTCAAATCTACAGATCCTATCCTCAATTAATGCTATCTTCTTTTCTCGTTCAAATCTCTCTCATAAATCTGCTAAATCAACAGATTTTCTATTAAAATAGCATCAAATTAAAATTAAAATTAAAATTAAATAAACATAATTATTACAATTATTAATAAAAAGGGATTATTTTGGGGCATAAATTACTATTTTACCCTTGATAAGTGCAGTAAAAATACAAGAATATATCATATAATTTGCAATTATCACTTGTGCATATACCCCACAACAAAATGGGGTTGCAAAGCGCAAGAATAGACATCTCATTGAAACAACTCGAACCCTTTTACTTCATGGTCATGTCCCTCAACAATTTTGGGATGATAATGTTCTCACTCCGTGCTATCTCATCAATCGCATGCCCTCTTTTGTCCTAAACAATCAGGTCCCTAACTCTATATTGTTCCCTCATCAGCCTCTCCACCCCTTACCTCCTAGAGTCTTCGGGTCTACGTGCTTTGTTCACAACCTTAGTCCTGGTCTTGATAAATTGTCCGCTAAGTCTCATAAGTGTGTCTTTTAGGCTTCACTCGATCTCAAAGGGGGTATAAGTGTTTCTCACCCTCTTTTCGTAGATATCTCATTTCAGCTGATGTCATGTTCTTTGAGTCTTCTCTCTACTTTGAGTCTAATTACTTAACCTTTGGGTCTGACTTAGTATCCACCACCACCCCTTTTGTCTTTGATCCCTCAAACATGCCCATTGTGCAGGGAGATCAACCACCTCAGCCACCTCTACAGGTTTATCATCGTCGGCAACATCCGCACCTTCCAGACGGGCCGCTTATTGACTCTCCTTCGGAGCCAACTCCTCCGTCTCCTCCGATCCTACCTCCTCCGGCCCCTTCGGCCCCACCTCCTGAGTCTGATCTCCCTATTGCACTTCGTAAAGGTATACGCTCCACTCGTAATCCTTCACCTCATTATGTCACTCTCAGTTATCACAGGTTATCCCCATCCTATTATACTTGTCTCTCTTTGATTTCCTTTGTGTCTATTCCTAAAACTGAAAGTGATGCCTTAGCCCACCCTGGTTGGAGACAAGCTATGATTGATGAGATGTGTGCTCTTCAGAGCAGCGGTACTTGGGATCTTGTTCCTTTGCCTCCTGGGAAATCTGTTGTTGGTTGTCAGTGGATCTTCACAGTGAAAGTTGGCCCTGATGTCACAATTGATCGGCTCAAAGCTCGATTAGTAGCCAAAGGTTATACTCAGATATTCGGGTTAGACTACGGTGACACTTTTTCTCCCGTCGCCAAGATGGCTTCTGTCAGATTATTTTTAGCCCTGACTGCTATTCATCATTGGCCCTTCTATCAAATAGATGTCAAAAGTGCCTTCCTCCATGGTGACCTGTTGGAGGAAGTTTATATGGAGCAATCTCTTGGTTTTGTTGCTCAGGGGGGGTCTTCAGGCTTAGTGTGTCGTCTCCGCAAGTCTTTATACGATCTTAAGCAGTCTCCCAAGGCTTGGTTTGGTAGATTCAGTACATTAGTCCAGCAGTTTGGTATGACTTGGAGTGAGGCTTACCATTCTGTGTTTTATCGCCATTCAGTTGCTGGGTGTATCTATTTGGTAGTGTATGTTGACAACTTTGTCATTACAGGTAGTGATCACCATGGCATTTCACAGATGAAACAACACCTTTGTCATCATTTTTAGACTAAAGACCTTGGCAGACTAAGATACTTCTTGGGGATTGAGGTGGCACAATCTAAGAATGGAATTGTAATTTCTCAGAGGAAGTATGCATTGGATATTTTAGAGGAGACTGGGCTAATGAATTCCAAGTCCGTTGACACACCTATGGATCCAAATGCTAAACTTCTACCAGGTCAGGGGGAGCCACTTTTAGATCCTGAGAGATACAGGAGACTAGTTGGAAAACTGAACTACCTCATTGTCACTCGTCCAGACATCTCTTTTGCAGTTAGTGTGGTAAGTCAGTTTCTTAATTCTCCTTGTGCAAGTCATTTGTTGAGTCTCAAAATTAATTTAAGTATTTAAATTAGACTTAAGACTCATTATCCTTAGGTTTTAATGATTAACAAATTAGATCATATAAGAACAGGTTCTATTGAGAAAGGTATTGTTATGTGCATTGTGTTTCAGGTAACAGGATGAAGCATCCATCTGAAGACAAGAAGATGAAGATAGCCGAGAAAGACAAAGCAAATCTGAACAAGAAGAAACTCTGAACGAAGAAATCTGCTAAAGAAGAACAAAGCAACAAGAGCATTGAAGTAACTATCTGAACGCGACCAACTATCTGAAGAAAATGTGGAAAGAAGAAGTATATCTGTGGAATCAGAAATAAAGACAAGCTTAAAACCCATGAAAGTCTGTCAATCAAAAGAACATCAATTTGTCTTAGACAAACATACTTCAGATCATTCATTCAGATGATGCAAACATACTTCAGATCATTCATTCAGACGATGTAAACATACTTTAGATCATTCATTCAGATGATGCAATCATACTTCAGATCATTCATTCAGAAGATGCAAGCATACTTCAGATGATTCATTTCAGACAAATAAATAATAAACCATGCAGAAGTAGCTCAACCTTCTGAATCAAAGATAGAATTGAAGAGAAGTAACCGACAAAAGAAGGAAGACATACTGAAGGAAGAACAAAGAGGCAATATGCTGAAGAAAGGAACTTGCCAAAAATCAACCAACCTACTGAACCAAAGAAATAGTCTAGAAGAAAAGAATGAGTACATCGGGGCAAAGCTGAAATGAAGATAAATCAAGCTGAAGTAATGCAACCTGCTGAAAGTGTGTGTACTAAAGTTGAACCTGTTGAACACATACTTTCTGAACATAATGACGTGGCATTCCAAACCCTCTAAAGTAGAAGAAGCCAGACACGTCATACAACTCTCTGAAGATTTATGAGTCAATCTGAACAACTTATTAAGAGACTTGAATCTCAGCAAATATGAGTGGTGAAGCTGAATTGGTGCAAAGAAAAACAAAGGCCTTTGGGCTCAGCTTCAGAACTCAACATGAAAGAGGAAGCCTACTGTAGAAAAGCAAATAGATGTCGGAGATAGGTCAGCGCTGCTGCACACCTACTTTTGTATCTTCTCTACAACACTCTATCAGAGGCATCTACCTCAAGTGAAAAGAAAAGCAGAAAGCACAACAGGACAAAAATAAAGTCTAACACTGTAATTTCTAAAGACTTCCCGGTGTAAAGAAATCAGAAGAAGAAAGAAAGAAGCAAGCCAAGCAAAAAGAAGCAGAACTCACAACGGTCAAAAGAAGTAGACTAACGGATCTTTATATCCTATCTCCTTACACTTTGAAGAAGACAAATGAAGAAAGAAGTGAGAGAGAAGAAATATGAACCTGCTGAAGACGAAGAAAATCTCTCATGATTAAGAGCTTATCTACAGTGTGTCAGAACCAAGTCATCTGCACACCTAATCTGCTTAAGAAAGAAGCTACCAAATGAGAAGTTATTTCACAACGGCTCTATGAGCTTAATCATTTCTTATCAACTGTAAAATCAACAATTCTCAAACGGCTATATTTTCAGAACATATAAATAGCCTCAAGAAAGTCTTGAAAAGTGCTGATGGGTCGGCCAAATTCCTAAAGATTCATTCACTGGGAACTGACCATAATGTGCTGCCATGAACTTTAAATTATCTACCTTTGAACTATGGCATTCATCAAGCCCACAGAAGAAATTGGCCAAGCTTAATACATATTTTATAAAGCCAACCTTCTGATCCTACAGAGATGAATTAGAGCTTAGAATTAAACACTTGTATCTCTGTTATACCTTGTACTTAGATTTATTGCATGTATCCTGAGTAGTACTCAGTTAACCCATAGTACAAGATGAACCTCGGTTTAAGTTTCTAGGAAACTTAAACTTTTCATTGTAAACACTATTAAGTGTCTGAGAGCCTGGTGAGGCTTGGAGAAAGAAAGAATACTCTAGAGATCCTGGAGAGGCTTGGAGAAAGAAAGAATACTCTAGAGAGCCTGAAGAGGCTTGGAGGAAGAAAGAATACTCTGGAGAGCCTGGAGAGGCTTGGAGGAAGAAAGAATACTCGGTTTAAGCCTGGGGAGGCTTGGTTAAAAAGGAATACTTGGTTGAGAGCCTGAAGAGGCTTGATGATAAAAGAATACTTGTATCTGTGATCAGATAGTGGAAAATCCAGTGGTGGTTTGCCCTGGGACTAGATGTAGCTCACTGGATTAGTGGGTGAACCAAGATAAATTCTTGTCTGAATCTTCTCTATCCCTTAAGCTATTTTAATTCAGTTTTCATCTAACAAAGGGAATCTAAAAGTATTTAAGTGAGAACTTTTCTTCTGAATTAAACTTGTTTTCAAACTATTTTGAGTCTGACCCCAGTTCAGAAGGTAATCAAAACTTCATACTGAAACTCATCGTCTGAATCTTTTCAGAAGCGATTCTATCTACCCTTAACTCTTCACTCTCCGCTATTATCTGATTATTTCTAACTAGGAAAGAGTCTGAAAAGTAAAATCACAATCAACATAGTAAAACTCCACTCTTGACCAAATCATTTTAAACAAAAGTACTTACTGAACCTTCTGAAGTGGGTTCAGCAAGTTCTTTAACAAATCAGTTTTCAGCAAGTTACTGAAACGTTTAATACATTAGTGTAAATCATTTTTGAAACATCATGTTTTCTATTTTGAATTCTTTACTTATCAAAATTAGTTTAAACAAGTTTCTAAAATGTTTTCATTAAATCATCTGAAGTGATCTCAGAAAGCACATTAGTAATTATCAAATTCAGTAAGTCCCTGAAAAACTCTCTTTCTTATAGCCCACGCTTAACTCTGATATTATTCACTATTTGGCAAAAAAGGTTTTTTTTTATAAGAACCTGCAAAGGTTTAATAGGAATTACAATTTGTTCAAAAGGATTTCCGAAAATTAGCGTAAAGTCTGAAACACTATTCAACCCCCCCCTTCTAGTGTTTCTTGTGGTTTCAACATCATTGGGATGCAGTCATTCCCATTCTAAAATATATTAAAGGAGCCCCAGGAAAAAGGTTTGTTATATGAAGACAATAAACATACTCGAGTTGTGGGATACTCAAATGCAGATTGGGCAGGTTCTCCTGCTGATAGGATATCCACTTCTGGATATTGTGTCTTTATTGGTGACAACTTGATTTCCTAGAAAAGCAAGAAGCAAAATGTGGTGGCGAGATCCAGTGCAGAAGCAGAGTATAGAGCTATGGCTTCAGCTACTTGTGAGCTTATTTGGCTTAAACAATTACTTGAAGAACTGAGATTTGGGGAGGTTACACAAATGTCTCATTTGTGATAACCAAGCTGCCCTTCACATTGCCTCTAATCTAGTATTCCATGAGAGGACCAAACATATTGAGATAGATTGCCATTTCATAAAGGAAATGATTTTATCTGGAGACATTACTACTCAGTTTGTTAATTCCAATGATCAGTTGGCAGATGTCTTCACCAAATCATTGAGGGGTCCTAGGATTGATTATATATGTAACAAGCTTGGTTCATATGATTTATATGCTCCAGCTTGAGGGGGAGTATTAGATTGTTTGTTAGATTGTTATTGTTAGTGTATCATATGATAGATATGGGCTTGGGCCTATCACTATGTATATTTGTAAATACACTTATGTGTATATATATTATTTTCGCTCTGTATTCTAAACACACACGGATTCTATCATATGTCTCTCGTTTTCTCTTCATCTCAACATGGTATTCTTTTGGGGTTGAGTTAGGCCCAAGTCCGAAATCTAATATGGTATTAGAGCCTATCATAGATCCGTTGTTATTGGGCCACCACTCGTATAGTTGTCCACGCTCCAGATGTCCAATCCTGGGCGTGAGGGGGTGTGCTGGAAAGTCCCACGTTGACTAGTGATAAGGCCATTTAATAGTATATAAGCCTTGGGCAGTCCTCACCCTATAAGCTAGCTTTCGGGGTTGAGTTAGGCCCAGGTCAGAAATCTAATAATCATAACCAAATATTAAAAGCCTATTGGGTCACACGCATACAACAAGCCACTAGGAAAAGATAATAATTCTAATTTGATTAGAATTATAACCTAATGGGCCAGTGTTAGGAATATGCACTAGAGACTTATATATATATTTATGAACATCCATCACTTGTATCATATTATTTTATAAAGGCAAAATTATTCTTTTAGAATATGATTATTGTCCTTAGAATAGTAAGCTTAAACTTCATAAGAAATCAAGTAGATGACTTGATCGTGAGATCTTATGAAGAACTATTCTTAAATAGTCCCTAGTCAAGTATCATCTTAGGACAAAGATGCATTTAGACTAGTATGTGAGCGCATAGATGATCATATCTCATAGATCATGGATATGAGATATCATGTGCTCACATAGGTACACATTGAGAGTAATGGTGTACTGTACAGACCCACCTTAAGAACATTGCATGGGTTGTTACATAAGTGTCATGAACGTTTCTTAAATTGATAAATGTTATATGAAGTCCTTCGACCTGAAATCACTACGATTCCTACATAAGGAATTATATGTTTTAATTATCATCAAACGTTACCTGTAACAGGGTAATCATAAACTTGGTTTTGGACATATAATAAATTATGTGGTGGAATGTGAGGGCCCTAGATGGGATTTGTCCCTCCTATGTAATAAGAGTTATATCTGTAGGCCTCTTGATAAAGTGAGACTGCAAAATGCATGGCCATTCTCAGGAGGATAAATATGAGATATTTATTTTCTGTACAGTCTACTTGGGGATCAAGAAAATATAAATTGAACTATACAAGGTTGGCACAATCCATGCCCTTGTGTTCAATTAGATATTTGGACAAAGGGACAGATCATATAAATTATTATCATAAAATAGGATTTATCAAAGTTATTGATAATCTCAATATTTGGATAGTGATGTGTTGCTAGATACCGCTCACTATTTATGATATTAAATATAAAAGGGGTTTTATTTTAATATCATAACCAAATATTAAAATCTTATTGGGTCACACGCATACAACAAGCCACTAGGAAAAGGATAATAATTCTAATTTAATTTAATTAGAATTATTATAACATAATGGGCCAGGCCCATAAGTGTGAGGGTTAAGTGAGTGAGGGGGTAAAACCCTAGCCACCACTCTATAAATAGAGCATGAGATGCACTACCTCATACACACATGAGCAATCACTTTTTACTCTCTAAGGCTACTAGCAGAGTCAAGGAGGGTTTCCTAGTACGGTTGTTAGCGTTGATACCAATAGAGACGCGACTACTCTTTCCTCGTTTGTAATCCTAATAAGTTACGACCTTTCGTTTCAATACCTTTTATCCCTTGATTCGTGTTTTCGCAAAACGATCATAACAAGGGAGGAAATCCATTTATTTTCGCTGCACCCTGACCATATGCTTGATTCCCTTCAATTGGTATCAAAGCGTTGGTTTGCGATAAACACGTTTTGGGCTTTTAAATCGTTTTGAATATGTTGATATTCTGTTTTTCTGCTAAAAAACGCGTCTGCAAGACTATCGTTGTTATGTGCGCTTCATCGGCGCTGGGCGCATGTGAAGCGCAGCATACGGGATTTTGTTTCTCGAAACTGCGCTTCACTCACGTTGAGTGCAAGTTAAGCGCATATGAAGCGGAAGTGAAGCGCAGGTAAAACGCATATTACAGAAAATAAAAAAAAACGTAGTGCTGATATCTGGGCTGCAAGCTAGGCTGCAGCGCAGACTGAAGCGCAATTTACGTATTTTGATTCTGATACTTGCGCTTCACCTGCGCTGTAGCGCAGGTAAAGCGCAAGTGAAGCGCAACTGTCAGAATCAGTTTATTTTGTTCCCTTTATTGATTGTTTTATGTGCGATGTATATATATGTTTATATGTTTTAAAGTTGGAGGGTCCCAAGGAACATGAAAGAGTTCATGTCTTGGGCATCAAAGGGTTCAATTGTTGAAACCTTGTCTTGACTCAAATATTGGCTGCGATAAACATGCCATTTATCAATTTGCTGACAAGAGCATATTCAAATGATACGAGGGACTTACTTGTTTATCGGTTCGTAAAGTATTCGTTTGATGCGAGACACTTATTGATGATTGGTTGGGTGTTTATCAAATCCAGTTTTTGTTTTGAGACATTGCGTATTGTGTTTTTTCGTATGCGCGTAATCAAACCTCGCTTAATATATATACATCTTATTATATCAATTGTTTTACAACCAATGGATGTTGAATTTGCATGATGGTTGGTTATGGCCTTAGTTGTTTTAATTTAAATGCGACCTGCGTGTCATACCTTACCTCTAAACATTCCTCTTGTAATTCTCTTCTCATCTCTATCCCCTTGTATGTTAAAATGAGGTTTCTTCTTGTTATATAATGTAACCGGGAAGAGCATGGAATCAAAGGAGCATGTGGAGACATGTGGATGGAGACTTCAAGATTATATGTGATGTAATTTTGTATTGGAATTTTAGGAGGCCATAACCATATCATGTGTGTTTGTATGAGATGCATGCTTGTATGTTAAAAGGTTTAACAACGAATAAAAATTAAAGCGATCAAATCCCTCAATGCCTGTTTTGCCTTCCAATGAATGACACACGTCAAGACTAGAATCGATTAAATGTGGGTATGCCAAAGCAGGATACATTTATCTATTCTAGTGAGACACAAAAGGATAAAAGTAATATCCGATTGTCAACCATTGGTCTTTGATTGGGTACATTCAATATGATTGAAAAAAGCCTAGAGGCACTAATATTAAGTCATGTTTTGCCTTCCAATGTATGGCACTCGTCTAGGCTTGAATCGATTAAATGTGGGTCTGCCAAAGCAGGGTACATTATCCATTTTAGTGAGGCGCGATGAAATAAATGTGGTTCTGCCAAAGTAGGGTACATTTATCTATTGTCAACCATTGGGTTTTGACTTAACTAGTTGTATTCAATAGGATTGAAGAAACTAGAGGCACTAAGGTAGGAATTAATTCATAAGATGAATTAGAAAAAGAGTTATTCACCTAACTATCCAAGAGTTGTATGAGATGCAATTGGAAAGCGTGTTCCTACCTAAATAACCTTTTCTTAAGCGATCAGCCAAAGCTGACATAAAATAAGGTGAAAATGGATCTTGGCCCACTAAGAAAAATCTAGTGATGGGATATTTTGATTCTTTATATTGAGGGTACTTGTTTTGAATCAAAATAGTGGGAGACATATTTATTTAAAGACCTTATTAAATATGTTTGTTATATGATACTTACGTGCATAGCAACGAGCACAACAAGTAACTTTTATTGCGATCTGTCCTTGAGAAGGACAAACTGTCTGCAATTAACTTTCTAGACTGGTATAAAACCTAAGGATTGTCCTTAAGAAAGGTTGTATGTCCTGGAAGGGCCTATTCCTGAAACACCCGCTGCAAATACTTCGAAAGCTGACAAGGATGCTTTTAGAAAGCATCTGGATGTTACTCTCGATGTAGGTTTCCTTGTGCTTGCTACCATGAATGCTGAAAACAGCATGAGAACATGGAGGCGTACAATATGATTGTACACTTAAAGAGACCTTATCAAGGACAAGCTAGGCTTGAATGATTTGAAGTCTCATAAGCACTTTATCAATGTAGACTGGCAGAGGGAACCCCTGTTGGTGCTCATGTACTCAAAACAATTGGGTACATTGAAAAACCTAAAAAGGCTTGGATTCCCATTAGGCCAAGAGTTGGCCACTGATCTTGTCCTGCAATCGTTGTTGGACAGCTATAGTCGATTCATCATGAACTATAACTTGAATGATTTTGAAAAACCACTGCCAGAATTGCTAAGCATGTTAAGAACAACTGAGCAAAACATTAATAAAGATAAAGGGAAGGCCATATTGATGGTCCAACCTGGAAAAGGCAAAGGGCAAGAAGAAGTTTAAGAAGCCCTATTTCAAACCAAAGGACAAAGGCAAGGATAAGCCTAGTACCTTTGTTTTGAAGCCTATGGGTGGGATAGCTAAGGAAGGAAAATTGTTTCCACTGTGGCTAATCAAGACATTGGAGACTATGTAAAGTACCTGGAGGAGATCAAGAAAAAGGGAAGTGAGACTCCCGCTTCAGAGATATATGTTATAGAAGTCAATTTACCTACTTCTGTATCTTGGGTATTGGATATCGGATGTGAATCTCACATTAATGTGAATGTGAAGGATCTAAATGAAGTAGGTCATTGGCTAAAGGAGGAGTCGACCTACGTGTGGAAAAGGAGCAAGAGTTTTTGCCTTAGCCGTAGGAACCTATTATTTAACTTTGCCAACTGGACTAGTTATTGAACTAAATAATTGTTATTTTGTGCCTACCATTAGTGGGAATTTTAATTCTGTTTCTTGTTTAGAAAAGAGTGTTTTTATAAAGAATAATTCAATTTATTTGAATGATATGGTTGTGCAAAGTTGAACAATATGTTCTTGACATGGAAGTGCCTATCTATAACATAAGTTCTAAGAGGGTCAAAACAAATGATTTGAACCCAACTTATCTTTGGCATTGTCACTTGGGCTACATAGATGAGAAATGCATATCCAAACTCCATCAAGATGGCTATTTGGAATCTTTTGATTTTGAATCAATTGAAACATATGAATCTTGTTTATTAAGGAAGATGACCAAAACCCCATTCACTGGAAACGGTGAAAGGGCTGGTGATCTTCTTGGTCTCATACATAGTGATGTATGTGGGTCCATGGGCACAATGGCTAGAGGAGGTTTTCAATACTTCATCACTTTTACTGATGATTTTAGTACATATGGATTTGTGTATCTGATGGAACACAAATCCGAATCCTTTGAAGAGTTCAAGGAATTTAAGAATGAAGTATAAAACCAACTTGGCAAGACTGTTAGTGGGAATTTTAATTCTGTTTCTTGTTTAGAAAAGAGTGTTTTTATAAAGAATAATTCAATTTATTTGAATGATATGGTTGTGCAAAGTTGAACAATATGTTCTTGACATGGAAGTGCCTATCTATAACATAAGTTCTAAGAGGGTCAAAACAAATGATTTGAACCCAACTTATCTTTGGCATTGTCACTTGGGCTACATAGATGAGAAATGCATATCCAAACTCCATCAAGATGGCTATTTGGAATCTTTTGATTTTGAATCAATTGAAACATATGAATCTTGTTTATTAAGGAAGATGACCAAAACCCCATTCACTGGAAACGGTGAAAGGGCTGGTGATCTTCTTGGTCTCATACATAGTGATGTATGTGGGTCCATGGGCACAATGGCTAGAGGAGGTTTTCAATACTTCATCACTTTTACTGATGATTTCAGTACATATGGATTTGTGTATCTGATGGAACACAAATCCGAATCCTTTGAAGAGTTCAAGGAATTTAAGAATGAAGTATAAAACCAACTTGGCAAGACTATTAAAACACTTCAATGAGATCGAGGTGGAGAATACTCGAGCCAACAATTTGATGACTATCTAAGAGATTATGTGATAACATCTCAACTCACTCCTCCTGGAACACCTCAATGGAATGGAGTTTCAGAAAGGAGAAATCGAACTCTATTAGATATTGTTCGATTTATGATGAGTCATACTGATCTCCCCGACTCCTTTTGGGGTCATGCTTTGTTAATAGTAGCCTTCACACTAAACCGTGTTCCATCTAAGGCTATCATAAAGACACCATATGAGATATGGACTAGGAAACGACCCAGTATGTCTTTTATGAAGATTTGGGATTATGAAGCTTATGAGAAACGGCAAGTTTCAAATAAGCTAGGACCCAAATCAGATAAGTGCTTATTTGTGGGATACCCAAAAGAAACTGAGGGTTACTATTTCCATAATCCTAGCAAAGGCAGAGTGGTTGTCGCTGGGACTGCTGTATTCTTAGAGAAGGAATCTGTCTCTAAGAAAATAAGTTGGAGGAAAGTAGAACTTGAAGTAATTCAAGTACCACAAAGTAGCAATGAGCCAATGATGGAGCAAGAGCATATATCACAAAGTGTTGTGGAGCCAGCTGCTCAAGTAGCACAAGACTTGTGTAGGTCAGATAGGGTACGTCACCAAACTGAGAGATATGGTTTCCTTGTGTCTCAGGAAAGGGATGTATTGCTAATGGATCAAGGTGAACCAGTTATCTACCAAGAAGCTCTTTTGAGTCCAGAATCTGAGAAATGGCTTGATGCCATGAGATTTGAAATGGATTCCATGTACACTAACAAGGTATGGACCTTGATTAAGCCACCCGAAGGGATAAAACCCATAGGATGCAAGTGGGTTTTCAAAGAGGAAAACTGACATGGATGGTAATGTAAGTACCTTTAAAGCACGGTTGGTGGCTAAAGGGTTTCACGCAAATTCATAGTATAGACTATGATGAAACCTTTTTCCCCAGTTGCCACGCTTAAATCTGTTCGGATCTTGCTTGCTGTTGCAGTTTACCATGATTGTGGAATCTGGCAAATGGGTATCAAGACAACTTTCCTAAATATGAGCCTTCTTGAAGATGTGTATATGACACAACCTGAAGTTTTTTTTTGTTATACCTAAAATACTGGAAAGGTATGCAAGTTGCAACAATCCATTTATGGATTAAAGCAAGCCTCTAGAAGCTGGAATCTTCATTTTGATGAAGTTGTAAAGCAGTTTGGTTTCATTAAAAATGAGGATGGACCTTGTGTCTACAAAATGGTTAGTGACAATATAGTTGTTTTTCTGGTTTTGTATGTAGATGACATACTCCTCATAGGAAATGACATTCCTACCCTTCAGTCTGTAAAGACTTGGTTAGGAGATTGTTTTTCCTATGAAGGATTTGGGCAAAGCGACCTATGTGTTAGGTATCAGGATCTATAGAGATACATCTCGAAGATTACTTGGCCTAAGTCAAAGTACATACATAGACGAAGTGTTAAAATGGTTTAACATGCAAGACTCTAAGAAGGGATCTTTGCCTATGTCACGTGGTATAAGCCTATCTAAGGCTCATTCTCCTTCCAGTGAAGAAGAGATAGGTCGCATGAATAAGATTCCTTATGCATCTGGTATAGGATCTATCATGTTTGCCATGTTATGTACTTAACCAGAAATATCATATGCTTTAAGCATGACTAGCAGATACCAGTCTGATCTTGGTGAAGGTCACTAGACAATAGTCAAGAACATCCTTAAGTACTTGAGAAGAACTAAGTATTCATTCTTGAAATATGGAGGGGAGGAAGAGCTGCTTGTGAAGGGTTACACTGATGCTAGCTTCCAAATCGACAAAGATAATTGAAGATCGCAATAAGGTTATATGTTTTGTTTGAATGGTGGCGCTGTGAGCTGGAAAAGTTCGAAGCAAGAAACAGTCACTCTTACAAACCTATTAGACCCCTTGTGCAGCAGAAGCATGAAGGGCGCACTAGATCATTAGGCATAAGAGTTATGTCTGAATGTCTCTAGTACATGTGGGAGATTGTTAGGAATATGCACTAGAGACTTATATATATATTTATGAATATCCATCACTTGTATCATGTTATTTTATAAATGCAAACTTATTCTTTTAGAATATAATTATTGTCCTTAGAATAGTAAGCTTAAACTTCATAAGAAATCAAGTAGATGACTTGATCGTTAGATCTTATGAAGAACTATTCTTAAATAGTCCCTAGTCAAGTATCATCTTAGGACAAAGATGCATTTATACTAGTATGTGAGCGCATAGATGATCATATCTCACAGATCATGGATATGAGATATCATGTGCTCACATAGGTACACATTAAGAGTAATGGTGTAATGGACAGACCCACCTTAAGAACGTTGCATGGGTTGTTACATAAGTGTCATGAACGTTTCTTAAATTGATAAATGTTATATGAAGTCCTTCGACCTGAAATCACTACGATTCCTACATAAGGAATTATATGTTTTAATTATCATCAAACGTTACCTGTAATAGGGTAATCATAAAGTTGGTTTTTGGACATATAATAAATTATGTGGTGGAATGTGAGTGCCCTAGATGGGATTTGTCCCTCCTATGTAACAGGAGTTATATTTGTAGGCCTCTTGATAAAGTGAGACTGCAAAATGCATGGCCATGCTCAGAAGGATAAATATGAGATATTTATTTTTTGTACAGTCTACTTGGGGATCAAGAAAATATAAATTGAACTATACAAGGTTGACACAATCCATGCCCTTGTGTTCAATTAGATATTTGGACAAAGGGACAGATCATATAAATTATTATCATAAAATAGGATTTATCAAAGTTATTGATAATCTCAATATTTGGATAGTAATGTGTTGCTAGATACCGCTCACTATTTATGATATTAAATATAAAAGGGGTTTTATTTTAATATCATAACCAAATTTTAAAATCCTATTGGGTCACACGCATACAACAAGCCACTAGGAAAAGGATAATAATTCTAATTTAATTTAATTAGAATTATTATAACATAATGGGCCAGGCCCATAAGTGTGAGGGTTAAGTGAGTGAGGGGGTAAAACCCTAGCCACCACTCTATAAATAGAGCATGAGATGCACTACCTCATACACACATGAGCAATCACTTTTTACTCTCTAAGGCTACTAGCAAAGTCAAGGAGGGTTTCCTAGTACGACTGTTGGCGTTGATACCAATAGAGACGCGACTACTCTTGCCTCGTTTGTAATCCTAATAAGGTACGACCTTTCGTTTCAATACCTTTTATGCCTTGATTCGTGTTTTCGAAAAACGATCATAACAAGGGAGGGGATCCATATATTTCCACTGCACCCTAACCATATGCTTGATTCCCTTCAGCCAAGCCCATATGTGTTAGGGATAAGTGAGTGAAAGGTAATACCCTAGCCACCACTCTATAAATATAGCATAAGATGAATTACCCCAATACACATGAAAAGATGAGCAGTCACTCTTACTCTCTAAACACTACTAGCAGAGTTGAGGAGGGTTTCCTAGTCCGGCTGTTGGCGTGGACACCACTAGAGACGTGGCTGCTATTGCCTCGTTCGCAATCCTTAAAAGGTACGACCTTTTGTTTTATGTCTTTTATGCCTTAATTCGTGTTTTCACATTAACGATCATAACAAGGGAGGGAATCCATTTATTCCGCTGCACCCTGACCACATGCTTGATTCCTTTCAATTGGTATCAGAGCCTGGTTTGCGATAAACACGTTTTAGGCTTTTAATCGTTTTGAATATGTTGATATTCTGTTTCTCTCTTAAAAAAAGTGCAGTTTGTACGTTGAACGCTGTTATCTGCGCTGGGCGCAGGTGAAGCACAACATACAGGATTTTGAATCTGATAACTGCGCTTCACTCACGTTGAGTGCAAGTAAAGCTCAAGTGAAGCGGAAGTGAAGCGCATCTTACAGAATTTAAAACTGAAACTTGTGTTTCACCCACGCTGGGCGCAGGTGAAGCACAGGTGCGCGTTTCAGTTTATTTTGTTTCCTTTATTGATTGTTTTATGTGCGATGTATATATATTTATATGTTCTGGTGTTAGAGGGTCCCGTGGATCATGAAGAGATCATGTATTGGGCGTCAAAGGGTTCAATTGTTGAAACCTTGTCTCGACTCAAATATTGGTTGCGATAAACATGCCACTTATCAATTTGATGCTGTTTGTGGTGATAAAATACAAATTTGAAAATTGAATTTATCACTTTGATTCTAAGAACAATCTGGGGATTAGAATCAGATCCTCTTACGGACTCTTTTGAAATAGTAGATTTATGGTGCTTCAGATTTGTAAAAGGTTTTCAAAAAGTTCAATTTTCTGGAAAAATGATTGATTGGTACAGAATTTTTCCAAGTCAATTGTTATGTTTCAAATATCCAGAAATGATAAGTTTCAAAGAGTTTGATTCATAATTCTAGCAAAAAACTTATCTTTTACAAAGAGTTAGAACTACTTGATTCAGAATTTTATCAAAGTTCTAAGTTTTTACTTGACTTCTGTTAGATTCACAAAAGTATGAACGCAAATTTCAGAGTAAAGAAAGGAAATTGCTCGAAAGATAAAATGCAAAATGTAAAGTGCAAAAAGTAAAAGAATTGAAAGAAAAAGTTGCATAAAGATAAAAGTGGATGGGTTCATCACATACAGTCAATCCTTGTAAACCTATTAGTCGCTGTGTGATCGGACGTGAAGGTGTTTAAGGGTATGAGTGTAATGAATTGCCAACCCTTATTACATCAAGAGTTCACATATTTATAGTTTCCTAATCCTAACGGCTAACTAATGTACATATGACACATCATCTAGCCCTATGTGCTAGCAGCGTTCATGCTTGCCACGTCTTCTGTTAACCAGAAAACCGTTTCTGATCTTCAATAACTGTCTTCTGACTTTTCAAACTTCCTTTTGATTTCTTCAGAAAACTTCTAAGTCCTCAGATATCTTGTCTTCGAATTCTCTGTTCCTGTTTCTCGAATTCTTGCTTTCTGATTTCTCGAATCTTCTATTTGTTTTCTCGAAATCTTCTTTCTATTTTCTCGAAATCTTATTTCTGGGATTTTGACTTCATGGATTCGAGAAAATCCTTAACTTTAAGACTTAGTCTTTTCTTGACATTTGAACTTAATGAGTTTTTCTCTTTTCGAGATTTTGACTACAGTCTTCCCTGTGCCACATGTCAAACTTCATTTGACCATTCCAAAGATCATAAAGACCACCGGCCACCGTCCACTTAACTTAATTATGAGAATTCTTCTCATTGGACGTTAAAATAGTGTTATTAATGGCACTTGCCTCTTTTCACTCCTATAAATAAGACTCTTTTGCACATTCTTTTCACAATTCTTCATTCTCTCTTCTTCTCTTTTCTTCTAAATTCTTCAAAGAAACTATTCAAAGAATATGAAGAAGTTAATTCCTTTGGCTATTATGTTCAATCCAATCTGGAATGATTTCATTTTTTATAGGATTGACGTAATGGCCAAAGCCATTGGCTTTTTCAAACTTTTCCTTTAAAATTTTGTTTTTGGATTGTACGTAATAGCCAAATATAGATTCATTTATATAATAAATGAATCTATTATTGTTTTCCCAAGTCGACCTTGATTTCTTCCCCAAGTCGAAGGTGATTCAACAAATTGGAAAACATATTCACCTTTGCTTTGGCTCTATCAAAGCCTGTGGGGCATGAAGAAGAGAAAGAGGTGTGGAAGACATGAGTCAAGGACTCATTATAACTTAGGATAGTTTCCTTTCTAATGTATTAGGCACTTAGGATAGCTTCCTTTCTAATATATTTCCAATGTATTCGAACTAATGTAATTCGAATTTGGATCATGAATAAAAGAACTATCACATGCCTTTTGAAATACCTGCAATGTATTATTTCTCGAATTTACACTTGTCTTCTTTTCGAATTCCTAAAGTCTTTTTGCCTTGACTTCTGTTCAAGAATTTTTCAAAGTTAACAGACTTATTATCATAATTCGAAATGAGGTGATTTTACCTCTTCTATAAATTCGAAATGGCATCATACCCTTGTCACTTTTGGAATTCGAAACAATTAAAAATCAAATCCCAACAGATGCCCCCCCAAAAATAGTCTCTTTCAAGAAACAATCTATTTGTCTTTGCAGAAAGAGATATTTTTGGAACAAACCTTTGGTATTCCAAATAATAATTATTCAAAATTTAAAAGGAAAACTTAAATATATGTTTCAGATAAAAAACCTTTCATTTTCCAATTAAATTAATATTTCAGTTACTTTTTGAGAGTTAACTGACTTTCCCATGTTTTTGGGCTTATTAGCTCACGTTCCAAGAAAACGTGTAATCATGATTACTTTTAAACTTCTTTGTAATCATGTCTTTTCTTTCTTATATAAACACCAAGTGAAAAACTTTTCAGTTCCCACTTTTCATCTTCAACCTCCAAACAAACTCTTGCTATTCTTTCTTCACGGCGCTTTTTTCTTATCTTCAAGGTATAATCTTTATGCTTTTAAATCAGTTTTTTGATGTTTTAATCTTGATTTTCACCGATTAAACATCTCAAAGTATCTGATTTTACCTTTCTTGATGTGTTTTCAGCTCATTTGCACCGTAACATTACTCTCTGTTTTCTCTCTCAAGAACTTCAAGACTCCATTAATGGCTACTGAAGGCTCTGTTCCAGTTCCTCTTGCCATTGTTAAAGGGGATTTTCTTGCTAGGGATGATCAGGTCTATGTCCCTGAGCCTGAAAATATTGAAGAGAAAGTAGCTATCTGGAATTCCCAAGTACTCATTCCTTATTCCATTAGGAAGAAAAACTTTGCTTTCTTGGGTCCGCTCACTTCTCCTTATTCTCTTGACCAATACAATGAGTTTTTTCCAAGTATAAAAAAGGAAAAGATTCGAATTTTTGGTTCTTTAATTCGAACGGACCATCTCGAAAATGTTAGTGATGTCTTTCGAGCAACTCCTCCTGCTGGAAAGGATTCTTATGTCATGTGGTTAAACAGGGTCGAAAATACCATGGGGACTCTATGGAAGCAACTTGGTATTTTCGATCTTATTCAACTAAGTAAATTTGACCTTAGTTTCGATCCTGCTATGATATTTTCTTCTCTCCTTTTCTGGGAAAGATCTACCAATTCTTTTCATTTACCCTATGGCATGATAACACCAACTCTTTTTTATGTTGCTGCCATCACTGGCCTTCGACCTAAAGGCCAATTGATTCTTCCTTTTCTGAAAGTTCCCGAACCGCTAATTGAACCAAATTTCGATAAACTGACCTATTCTCATTTCATTCAGAACAATACCAAATCTGGCAAAGTCTCTAAAAAAGAACATGTTGCATTCCTTCTTTATTGGTTGTCTGCTTTTGTTTTCTGTTCCAGATCAAACCAAATTCCTAAATCTTTCCTTCCCATGGTTCAGATGTTAGCCAAAGGGATCAAAATTGATCTGAATAGGTATCTTTTAGCTCATGTCTATGACATGCTCTCTGAAGCTATTGGTACTATCAAATTAAAAGACCTTGTTCGAAATCTCTGTGGTCCTTTCTGGTTTCTTCAGTTTTGGCTAAATGCCATTTTCCAAAATAACTCGAAAGTTCTGAGCCTTCATATTCCAATCTTCCTACTTCTGCTGAAGGTTATAGGTTGTCTTACCTCACTCCTTGCTCTAAAAAGAATCGTCAAGAACATTTCAAGTCTTACATCTCTTCTTTTCTTAACATAAAGAAACATTCTCCTAATCTTGCACCTTTCTCATCTCGAACTCGAGGACTTGAGTGGTTTACTCGAAAATTCCCATGTGATACTCTAGGTGCTCAGTCTGAAAGTCTCAAAATCTGGAAACAATTTTTAACTCCTGATCTTTTATATTATGGTTTCCAACTAAAAGATTTTCGAGTCTTTCACTACCAACCACAATTGGTAGCCCGTCAATTTGGTCTCAGTCAATTTCGTCCTACACCATCATATACTTCATAGGACCAAATTTTAATAGAAGACTTAGTCGATGGAGAAAAGGGCTTTGAAAAATTACAACTTGCAAAGGTGCACAAACCATTGTCTCTTGACCCAGTCTCCTTCGAGCTTTCATACTACAGTACTTTGTCTTTTGAAGAGTGGTGGTCCAGATATTACTCTAGTATTCAAGTAGATGAAGCTACTTGCCCCTCAAGACTAACCAACGATGTTGCTCCTTCGCAGAAATCTGGCAGGAAGGCTAAAGGTACGCATATCAAAGAAATTGAAGCTTTCGAGAAATATTTTCATGTGTTCTATATTCCCAATAAGATTCATAGAACTATTTCTGAAGCAGCTTTTTGTTTAAAAGAAAAAATTTCTTTGAATCAACAGAATTTTAAACTTGTTAATCCCAAAGGCAAAACTGTTTTCGAAAAATATTGTCCAAAGTTTCCTCCTTTACCAACAGCAAAATTTGGTTTGGCAAAAAGCTTATATGGTCCTGAATGGACTAGACCTGTACCTATTGATCTTCTTTTTAATCATCTCAAACCTCTTCCTAAAAGAGTCACTTTAACCAAATCCACTTTGGACAATTACCCTTTTATACCCCATGTGGATATAGAACATGTGAGAATAGTTTCTAGAAACTTCATGGTTCAAGGTAATAACAGAAACATTTCTTTTCCTTTTCTAACTTATCCCAATTTTATACTTATGAGTTTCTTCTCTTTCCAGCTTAAGAGTGCAAACTCTCGAAGGATGCTGAAGAAGACTGGGAAAGTGACAAAAATGAAGAAGAAAAGAAATCTAAGAAAAGGAAGACTCCCTCTTCTTCTCAAAAACCCCCTGTAAGTTTTATTTTGAAATCTGACTTTATTTTAAATTCTCAATTTCGAAATCTAACTTCTTTTTCTCTATTTCTTTTCAGGCTACTGCTTCTAAATCTCAAAAGAAGGCTAAATCCAATAAGGTCGAAAAGAATGACGAACCTTCGGATAAAAGCCAATCTGCTTCTGTGAGTAAGAAGGAAAAAGCAGATGATTCTAAATCTTCCAAGAAGAAAATAGTAAAGGGTCAAGAGACGAGTCAATCTGAAAAATCTGGAAAATCTGATGAACAATCTCCCTCAAAGGTATCTTCGAATTTTCTTGTCCATTTCGAAATTTTAATAGAATTCGAAGAATTTAACTTGTTCTTTTCTTTAACAGGAAAGCACTCCTGAAAAACAAATTATCCCTTTGAGAGAAAAAATTACAAAGAAGGAGAAGAAAGAAAAGAAAATTCCTAAGCAAAAAATTCTTTCGGTCATTCCTCCTGGAAAGACCATTGGAGCAGTAAGTTTTCAACTTCTCTCATCTTTCGAATTATCTTTGAAAATCCTCTTTTTTCATTCTGATTTTGGAATTTGTTTTCTTTATGTAAAACATCAGAGAGTTGGCCAAAGATTTAAGATTAAGGCCTATAAGAAACAAATCCCAAGTGGGGTTGTGGAACAAGTAAACCTTCCACTCTCTTTCCAAAAGAAAAAATATCAACTTCTTCTCTTCTTTCCCGTTTACCTTACTTAGGTTCTTTGCTATTTTCAGGTGAATATTTCTTCGAGTTCCCAAGCTGATAGTGGTGCCAACGAAGAAAAAACAATAGAAAGCCCACTGCAAGCAACCTCTTCGAAAATTTTTTTACCGAAAGGTAAATCTTTTAGATCATATTGGAGAGGGTAATAAGGAACTGGAAGAAGAAAAAGGGGAAGAAGAAGAAGTACAATCCCCTTCAAATCCATCCACTAAAAATACTCCCATGGAAGAAGGAAAAGATAATCCTTCAGCTTCTCAAAATCCAGATTCTCGAGGGACCAAGGATTCTGCCTTAAAGGAAACTCAAACCACTCAGACTGAATCAGGCACTCCTGAAAAGGCTCCAGGATATTCGAGGGATTCATCTAGGTCAACACCTGTATATAGTGCCAAAGACTTAGATGACTGCCTCAAAGGTCTGGATGAGAATCCATTCTTGATCCTAGAAGTGCTTTCGGGAGAAGTCTCTTTGTCATCTGCCCACTTCGAAGCAACAGTTCAAAATTCTTTGAGTGAGGAAGGTTCCCGGATAAAGCTCTTCAAAATTTTAAGAAGTTGGTCTTCGAGAAGCCCATGATGAAGGAAATCCCGAAGGATCATCTTTACAGAGAAGAAGTTGAGAGCTATCTCATCTACTTTGACAGGAAGAATTCTCATTTTTCTGAACCCCAACAAAAATGGATAAAGAGCTTTGCTGAACTCTATCAGAGTAGCATTGGGATTGTTGACCCAATCGAGCAGACTACATCTAAATTGGTCATACAGAAAAATGAACAAGCTGAATTGGTTGATAAGATGCATGATAGCAAGGTCAAAGTGAATAAATATGAACAGTCTATTCAGCAGAATTCTTCGAAGATTGAAGAATTAGAAAAAGAAAATTTAAGGCTCGAAGGCCTTGTCAAACAGTATCAAGAAGAGCTTGAACAAACCAAAAAGACTAAGAGTGAGCTCGAAATCACACTTTTGAAGCAGATGTCTACTCGAGTGGATATTCTGAACACCGTTCGAGGTAGTTCCAGAGATGCTATTCGAGTTTCCAAAGATATCGAAAATCTGGAAAGGAACAACCAAAGTCTCAAGATATATTATGAAGACCTCATGCACAATTTCGCTAAGTTAAAGAGCGAAGCTCCTTTTAGCCTATTTCATGGTTTTTTTTTTAATTTTTATTTCGAGCATGGGCTCGAATTTATATTGTCCCTTGAACAATTTATTTTCCTTTATGCACAATTTTGATTTCTTGCAAGTTTGGTTTATATTCTTTCAAATATTTTCCATTGATTGACATTATGCGCAAATCACCAACTAACTCTTGAATTGAATACGCATTACTGGAAAATACTTTTTCAATTTCGAAAGATCCCTCCCAATTAGGTGACCATTTACCAAACTTCTTAGACTTTTTATCAATTGGCAGAATTAACTTCCAAACATAATCACCAACCTGGAACTCTTTTTTCTTAACCTTTCTATTATAACAACGAGTAATTTGCTCTTTCTGTCTTATTATATTTTTAAGAGCAACCAACCTTTCTTCATCAAGTTGATTTAATTCATCAAACATCAAGTTCCAATAATCTTGAGAAGGTAACTCAAACTGTTTTTGAACCCTTATTGATTGTAAGTTTACCTCAACTGGTAATATAGCATCATGACCATATACCAATTTGTAAGGTGTAGTTCGAGTAGCCTCTCTTGGAGAATTTCTATAAGCCCAAAGAATTTGATTTAAAGTCTCGTGCCAATTTCTGGGACGTTGCCCAATATGCCTTTTAATCAAAGCAATAATAGTTTTATTAACTGCTTCAACTTGACCATTGGCTTGTGCATAATAAGGTGTAGAAGAAAGTAACTTTATTCCTTTTGATTCAGCAAACCTAACCATTTTTCTTCCAGTAAACATTGTTCCTTGATCTGTTGTAATAGTTTCTGGTAAGCCAAATTGAAATATAATATTTTATTCTATGAAACGAATGATATCTTCTTGAGTAACTTCTCTTAGAGGAATTGCTTCTACCCACTTGGTAAAATAATCAACTCCAACTAAAATAAACCTGTGATTTCTCGAAGAAGCTAGTATCATTCCAATTAAGTCTAAAGCCCATCCTCTGAAAGGCCAAGGCTTTATTATTGAATGCAATTCACTTGCTGGAACTTATTGTACATTTCCATGCTTTTGACATTCTTCACAAGATTTTGCGAAATTGTGACAATCTTTGGCCATTGAAGGCCAAAAGAATAATTTTCTTTTCAAAATCCATTCCATTTTCTTTCCTTCTTGGTGAGAGCCACAAGCTCCTTCATGGACTTCAACTAAAGCCAAGTATGCTTCAGTTTCTCCTAAACATCGAAGTAAATTCCCATCAATAGCTTCACCTAAAACACAGTAGTTCAAAATTTTATATATCAAGTGTCTTTTATTTACCAAGGAAGGATTTTGCATAAGATTCACAATTTCACTTCTCCAATCATTCTGATCTAAAGATTTATATTATGGATGTCAAATTCCTTCATTGGAAACCTTCTCTGAATGTCACTGATTTTTCTGAGAGTTCCAATTGAAATTCTATATCCTGAAGCTATTTAAGCCAATTCATTGGCTTCGAAATTTTGACCTCTGGGAATATGTTCAATTTTTACTTCATCAAACATTTCCAGAAGTTTATTGGCTTGAACCAAATACTTAGCCAATTTTGGATCTAAACATTTATACTCCTTAGTTACCTGCTTGATAACTAATTGTGAATCTCCTCGAATATGAACATTTCTCGAATTTAGAGAAACCAGAATTTTGAGACCAGCAATAAGAGCTTCATACTCTACTGCATTATTCGAACAAGGATGTTTTATTTCAAACATCATTCGAGTTGGGAATCCTTTGGGTGAAATTAGTAGAATTCCAATCCCTGATCCATTCTTATGTTTGGATCCATCAAAATATAGTTTCTAAGGCTCCAAGCCTACATATGTTGATTCTTCAATTGGAATTGGGGGATGATCAACTAAGAAATCTGCAACCACTTGTCCTTTCATAGATTTCAAAGGGACAAATTTTAACGAAAACTCAGTTAATGCCAATGCCCATTTTCCAACTCTACTGTGCAATATAGGCTTTAATAACATGTGCTTTATTATATCAAAGTGTGAAATTACAAATACATCATGAGGTTTGACATAATACTTAAGTTTAGTACAAGAAAAGTACAAACATAAACATAATTTTTCTATAGCACAGTATCTAGTTTCTACATCATTAAGGACTCTACTCAGATAATAAACAGCTCTTTCCACGCCATTTTCGTCCTCTTGAGCCAACATACTTCCAATTGTGGCTTCTGAAGCAGAAATATATAACTTCAAAGGTTTCCCTAGCAAATGAGGAGTCATAATTGGAGGAGTTGTCAAATATTTCTTGATTTCCTCGAAGACTCTTTGATGTTCATCCTCCCATTTGAAGTTTTCTTCTTTCTTTAATTTCAATAATGGGGAAAACACCCTAGTCTTTCCTGATAGATTCGAGATGAACCTTCGAAGGAAATTCACTTTTCCAAGAAAAGATTGCAATTGCTTCTTGGTAGTAGGTGGAGATGCTTCGAGAATAGCTTTAGCTTTGTTTTTATCAATCTCAACACCTTTCTTGTGTACAAGAAACCCTAAGAAATTCCCTGCAGATACACCAAAAGCACATTTAATAGGATTCATTTTAAAACCATGCTTTCTCATTTTCTCGAAAGCTTGTCTCAAATGATCTAAATGTAAGTCTTTTGATTCAGACTTAACCACAACATCATCTATATAGACTTGCATAAATTTTCCTATTAAATCATGAAAGATCGAATTCATGGCTCTTTGATATGTGGCACCAGCATTCTTTAAGCCAAAGGGCATCATAACCCATTCATAAGTGTCTATTTCCCCAGGACATCGAAAAGCTGTTTTCGAAATATCCTCTTCAGCAATGAAGATTTGATTATAACCTGAATACCCATCTAACATACTTAAAAGTTCATTTCCTGCTGCCGAATCTATTAACATATCAGCAATCGACATTCATCTTTAGGGGTTGCATTATTAAGATCTCGAAAATCAATACATACCCTTAAAGATCCATTTTTCTTGATAACAGGCACAATATTAGAAATCCAGTTAACATACCTGGCAGTTCGAATGAACTTAGCATTTAGAAGACGCTCTATTTCTTCTTTGATTTTTTAAACTATTTCTGGAGCAAATCTTCTTGGAGCCTGTTTTACTGGTCGCTTTTCTGGAAAGGTTGGAAGTCTATGCTCTACCAGTTCTCGGCTCAAACCAGACATTTCGTGATAATCCCAAGCAAAACAATCTTTATATTCTTTCAACAAATCAATAATTTTCTCTTTGAAATTTCCTTCATGATTCTGACTATAAACGTGGGTCTTTTTTTCAATATTATTTCCCAAATTTACTTCCTCTAAAGGATCATGAGCTTCCATTTTCTTAATGCCTTGAGACAAAAATCCTTCAAAACCTAAAGGGGAGTCATCATAAATGCAATCTAGTTTCTCGAACTCAAACCCTTGTGTTTCTTGAACATATGTCTCGACCTTTTTGACCATCTCCTCAAGATATTCCTTCTCAGAATCTTTATTTTTCTTAGTAGAATTTTTATCTTTTTCAGAAATTTTTTCTTCTATTATCTCCTCAATAACCATCCTTCCTTCTTGCCATTCGGCCTTGGGGGCCGTTTCTTCTTTATCCTGTTTATTTTGATTAAAATCGGCTTCGAGAGCCGCTTCTACTCTTTTTTCGGCCATATAGGCCGAAATTCGAGCCCAAAAGCTCGAATCTATTCTGGGTTTGACCATTCAGCTATTTTTGCGGCCTCGAAAGGGCCGACATCACATTGTAACATAAAACAACAATTAGGGTTCAATCTCAATGAATAAGGTACCTTGGTAGGCACCAACATATACTTATCAATTACTTCATATGGTCTAGTTTTCATAACCTTATTTTCTTACTCACATCCACAGCATCTTCTTCAACTTTAAAATAATTCTTGTCCCCATCAACATAAATGGGTACACCTTCTTTGGTCCACATGCAAAGCCTCTGATGCATTGAAGATGGAACAACACCTATCCCATGGATCCATTCCCTTCCAAGTAACAGATTATAGTTTGCTTTCGCATCAACCACAACAAACATAGTGGGTCTCATGATGGTTCCCACTGTTAACTCTAAGCATAACACACCTTCTGATCAAACTTGGTCTTCATTAATTTCTTCATCATAAATTTCGGCATCAGATTTACTGCCACTCCAGAATCTAGGAGTACCTTTCCAATACTTACATCCCCAACTAAAGCTCTGATAAACAAAGGCTTCATGTGCAGCTGCATTTCCTCAGTTGGTTTTTTGAATACTGCAGAAGTATTCTGGAAAATTTGTTTGCCAATGTAAGTATAACATATTGGATCCTCGCCTATATCATCTTCCTCAAAGTCCTCATCTTCTAAGCCTTTTTCAAGTTCCTCAGCATACTCAGCAGGTAATACAGAAACAACTGCACAAATGTCATCCAGACCATCTGCAAACCTAGTTTCGAAATTTTCTGTTAATAAGTCATCTTCATTCTCATCAAAACCTCCAATAACTTGGAATGAAGGCTTCTTTTTCAACACTTGAGCATAAGATGGGTGATTAGAATTTGCTTGGATTTGAATTACTTGAGCATTTTTTGCTTGCACAGGCTTAGGTTGTTGATTGTTTTGTTCAACAATCATGTTCTTCTTTCCTTGTTCCTCGAAGGCAGCCTTTCTCATTCTTTGTGCCCTTCTCCACTGGGTCTTCGTCATTTGAGGCCTATTTCCGTAATAAGGTTTCTGGTGAAAACCTCGGAAATTATTCTGATATTTCATGTAGCCAGGACGAACCCATTGATTCGGGGGAGTTGATGATGATGGTACAAAAGTTCGAGACTTCCTGTCTTCATGAAATTTTGGATTCATGGGTTGTTTTCCCTTATCGAACCTATTCATGTTAACAGGTGCCTTTCCTCCAGAAATGAATTCAGACTTCGAAATCCAACCCCCATAAGAAGGATGAGGCTTCTTCTGCTTATTTTCTTTTTGCTGATGTTGGGCAGCCACTTGCTGATAGTGTGTCTTCATTTCTGATCCACGAAAAGCCTTGGCTGCAGACGTATCGAATACAACATTACACCTTGGACAAAGTTCAATTGAGGCATCTTCTTCCTTCTTTCGATTCAGAAATTCCAACAAGGATTCACCTCCTTTTGGATAAACATCATGTAATTCCTGATCTCCATCAAGGGCCATCTCTGTGGCCTGTCCCACAGAATTGGAATCTTCCAATTCGACCATATTCACACTTGTAGGTTCAGCGTAATTGGCGTTCACCTGGAGTGGGTCAGAGTCAATCTTCATGGCCATTGGAACCTTTTCTTTGAATTTCAGTCTACCTTGTTTGATAGCTTCTTGGATAATATCCCTGAAATGAACACAACTATTAGTCCAATGTCCATAAGTATAATGATACTTATAATACTTTTGACCTCTTCTCTACTCTTGAGAAGGAATTTTATGGTCATCACTTAGAGTTATTTGATTGTCTTTTACCAATATGTCGAAAATTTGGTCTGCTTTCGAAATATCGAAATCATAATTTTTCTTAGGAAACCTATCTTTAATATCATTATTAGTATTTCCAACAGGTTTCAAAGTTTGACAAACATAAGGAGGTCCAGACTTAAGTTCTGCCACATGAACATCATTATCCTCTATGTCATATTTGAAATCACTATCATCAGATACTTCTCAGGTTTTCGAAATCTCTCTTTTTCTTTCTTAAGATGTTCAATTTGCCTAACTTTATCAGCTAATTGGGCCATATCTCTAAGTTGTTGATTAATCAATTTCTTTCGAATTGAATAATCCAACCCTCCAGCAGCCATTTGGACTAACTCATATTCAGGAATTTGGGTAAAACACCTTGCTTTCATTTGCCTGAATCTATTCAAATAATCATCTATGGATTCATTTGAAGATCTTTTAATGTTCACTAAATCCATAAGAGTAACTTTTGTTTCCCCTCTAAAGAACTGTTCATGAAAACTTCTTTCTAATTGATTCCATGAATGAATAGAATTTGGGGAAAGAGTTGTAAACCAAGTAAAAGCATTCTTGGTTAAAGAACTAGGAAAATATTTCATTTTCAGTTCTTCATTATTTGCCAAATCACCTGCTTCGATTTGATATCGAGCAATGTGTTCGACAATTCCAACAACATTTTGTTGCCCCCTAAGTTATTTGCTCTTATCCTTTCGAGGATTTCATCAGCATTCTGATTTCTATTTAGGATAACTCTAGGAGCATTTTCTTCCCTATTTTCGACAGGATTAACAAGATTTGGTATTTGATTATTTTGATTCTCTTGATTCACAGGGGGATTCATATTAGCCACTTGTCTTACTATAGGATCTGTGGGTGCTCCAAACACATCCGCAATCCTCTCCATTTGCCTAGCCAACAAATTATAATTATTATTTGTTGTTTGTACTAGTGGATCAAACATTGTGGCCATCTTCCTTGTCAACATATTTACCATTTCATGGTTTTTTCATCCATTTGTTGCCTTAGAGTTTTCAACGTAGAATTTGTAATAGATGAAGAAGAACTTCCCACAAAGGGATTAAAAATGGGTCCACGAGTTACTGTAGGACCTACTGTTGACATAGTTAGAGGGGCCGTCCCAGAATTTGGGACGAATCCATATGGCAACCCATACACTGGTTGTCCATTTTGAGATATAGAAACAAAATTGGGTATAGGGATAGTAGAACCAATTTGACTTACTACAAGCTGTTCTGGCATAATAGTAGTAGTTGTAGTAGTTGTTGATGGTTCTCTGTTAACACTATTATTTGCCCCATTCTCATTATTGTTTATAGACTCATTTCTATGGGGTGATGAATTCTCAGAATTCGTAACATTAGTATTATCCCTATTGTTGTTTCCATTTGCATTTTGTCTTGAATTATTAGCCATTTGAACAGAAATTGTTCTTCCAATTCTCAAGCGCATGCAAGAACAGATTTTTTCAGAAAATCAAAACACACACTGCTTTTTGGAAAATTTGTCCCACTGGGCATGCCAATTTGTTTGTGGTGATAAAATACAAATTCGAAAATTGAATTTATCACTTTGATTCTAAGAACAATATGGGGATTAGAATCAGATCCTCTTACGGGACTCTTTTGAAAAAGTAGATTTATGGTGCTTCAGATTTGTAAAAGGTTTTCAAAAAGTTCAATTTTTTGGAAAAATGATTGACTGGTACAGAATTTCACCAAGTCAATTGTTATGTTTCAAATATCCAAAAATGATAAGTTTCAAAGAGTTTGATTCAGAATTCTATCAAAAAACTTATCTTTTACAAAGAGTTAGAACTACTTGATTCAGAATTTTATCAAAATTCTAAGTTTTTACTTGACTTCTGTTAGATTCACAAAAGTATGAACGCAAATTTCAGAGTAAAGAAAGGAAATTGCTCAAAAGATAAAATGCAGAATGTAAAGTGCAGAAAGTAAAAGAATTGAAAGAAAAAGTTGCATAAAGATAAAAGTGGATGGGTTCATCACATACAGTCAATCCTTGTAAACCTGTTAGTCGCTGTGTGATCGGACGTGAAGGTGTTTAAGGGTATGAGTGTAATGAATTGCTAACCCTTATTACATCAAGAGGTCACCTATTCATAGTTTCCTAATCCTAACGACTAACTAATGTACATATGACACATAATCTAGCCCTATGTGCTGGCAGCGTGCATGCTTGCCACGTCTTCTGTTAACCAGAAAACCGTTTCTGATCTTCAATAACTATCTTCTGACTTTTCAAACTTCCTTTTGATTTCTCCAGAAATCTACTAAGTCCTCAGATATCTTGTCTTCGAATTCTCTGTTCCTGTTTCTCGAATTCTTGCTTTCTGATTTCTCGAAATCTTCTTTCTGTTTTCTCGAAATCTTCTTTCTGTTTTCTCGAAATCTTCTTTCTGGGATTTTGACTTCATCGATTCGAGAAAATCCTTAACTTTAAAACTTAGTATTTTCTTGACATTTGAACTTAATGAGTTTTTCTCTTTTTGAGATTTTGACTACAGTCTTCCCTGTGCCACATGGCAAACTTCATTTGACCATTCCAAAGATCATAAAGACCACCGGCCATCGTCCACTTAACTTAATTATGAGAATTCTTCTCATTGGACGTTAAAATGGTGTTATTAATGGCACTTGCCTCTTTTCACTCCTATAAATAAGACTCTTTTGCACATTCTTTTCACAATTCTTCATTCTCTCTTCTTCTCTTTTCTTCTAAATTCTTCAAAGAAACTCTTCAAAGAATACGAAGAAGTTAATCCTTTGGCTATTACGTTTAATCCAATCTGGAATGATTTCATTTTTGATAGGATTGACGTAATGGCCAAAGCGATTGGCTTTTTCAAACTTTTCCTTTAAAATTTTGCTTTTGGATTGTACGTAATAGCCAAATATAGGTTTATTTATATAATAAATGAATCTATTATTGTTTTCCCATGCCGACCTTGATTTCTTCCCCAAGTCGAAGGTGATTCAACAAATTGGAAAACATATTCACCTTTTCTTTGGCTCTATCAAAGCCTGTGGGGGAGGAAGAAGAGAAAGAGGTGCGGAAGACATGAGTCAAGGACTCATTATAACTTAGGATAGTTTCCTTTCTAATGTATTAGGCACTTAGGATAGCTTCCTTTCTAATATATTTCCAATGTATTCGAACTAATGTAATTCGAATTTGGATCATGAATAAAAGAACTATCACTTGCCTTTTGAAATACCTGCAATGTATTATTTCTCAAATTTACACTTGTCTTCTTTTCAAATTCCTAAAGTCTTTTTGCCTTGACTTCTGTTCAAGAATTTTTCTAAGTTAACAGACTTATTATCATAATTCGAAATGAGGTGATTTTACCTCTTTTGTAAATTCGAAATGGCATCATACCCTTGTCACTTGTGGAATTCGAAACAATTAAAAATCAAATCCCAACAGATGCCAAGAGCGTATTCGAATGATACCAGGGACTTACCTGTTTACAGGTTCGTGAAGTATTCGTTTGATGCGAGACACTTATTGATGATTGGTTGAGTGTTTATCAAATACAATTTTTTGGGCCGGGGCGCTGCCCCAAACCCCGCAAGGGGCGGCCTCCCCTTGATCCCCGTGCTAACATTGCGTAGTGTGTTATTTCGTTTGCACATAATCAAACCTCGCTCAATATATGGAACGAATTATATCACTTGTTTTACAATCTATATGGATGATGATTGGTTATGGCCTTAGTTGTTTTATTTAAATACGACCTACGTGACGTGCTTTACCTCTTATATTCTATTTGTAATTCTTTTCTCATCTCTGTCCCCTCGTGTGTTAAACGAGGTTTCTTCTTGCTATGTAATATATCCGGGAAGACATGGAGTCAATGGAGCATGTAGAGACATGTGAATGGAGACTTCAAGATTATATGTGATGTAATTTTGTATTGGAATTTTAGGAGGCCATAACCATATCATTTATATGTATGAGATGCATGCTTGTATGTTTTGTTAAATAGTTTAACAAACGAATAAAATTAAAGCGATCAAATCCCTCAATGTTTGTTTTGCCTTCCAATGAATGACACTCGTCAAGACTAGAATCGATTAAGTGTGGGTCTGCCAAAGCAGGGTACATTTATCTATTCTAGTGAGGCACGATAGGATAAAATTAATATCTGATTATCAACCATTGGGTTTTGATTGGGTATATTCAATAGGATTGAAAAACCTAGAGGCACTAATATTAAGTCATGTTTTTCCTTCCAATGTATGACACTCGTCAAGGCTTGAATCGATTAAATGTGGGTCTGCCAAAGCAGGGTACATTTATCTATTTTTGTAAGGCGTGATAAGGATAAAAGTAATATCCGACTGTCATCCATTGGGTTTTGACTTAACTAGGTATATTTAATAGGATTGAAGAACCTAGAGGCATTAAGTTAGGCATTAATTCATAAGATGAATTAGAATAAGAGTTATTCACCTAACTATCCAAGAGTTGTATGAGATGCAATTGGAAAGCGTGTTCCTACCTAAATAATCTTTTCTTAATCGATCAGCCAAAGTTGACTTAAAATTAGGTGAAATATGGATCTTGGCCCACTAGAAAATCTAGTGATGGGATTTTCTGATTCTTTATATTGAGGGTACTTGTTTTTAAATCAAAATAGTGGGAGGCATATTTATTTAAAGACCTTATTAAATATGTTTGTCATATGATACTTACGTGCATAATTACCATGGCAACGAACACAACAAGTAACTTTTATTGCGATATGTCCTTGAGAAGGACAGACTATCTGGAATTAACTTTCTAGAAAAGGTTGTATGTCCTGGAAGAGCCCGTTCCTGAAACACCCACTTTCGAAAGCTGACAAGGATACTTTTAAGAAGCATCAGGATGATGCTCTCGATGTAGGTTGCCTTATGCTTGCTACCAAGAATGTTGAAATAACATGAGAACATGGAGGCGTATGATATGATCGTACATTTAAGGAGACCTTATCAAGGCCAAGCTAGGCATGAACGATTTGAAGTCTCATAGGCACTTTATAAATGTAGACTAGCAGAGGGAAGCCCTGTAGGTGCTCATGTACTCAAGATGATTGGGTACATTGAAAACCTAGAAAGGCTTGGATTCCTATTAGGCCAAGAGTTAGCCACTGATCTTGTCCCGCAATCGTTGTCGGACAACTATAGTCAATTCGTCATGAACTACAACATGAATGAATTTGACAAACTACTGCCAGAATTGCTAAGCATATTAAGAACAGTTGAGCAAAGCATTAATAAAGGTAAAGGGAAGACCATATTGATGGTCCAACCTAGAAAAGGCAAGGGCAAGAAGAAGTTCAAGAAACCCTATTTCAAACCAAAGGACAAAGGCAAGGATAAGCCTAATACCTCTGCTTTGAAGCCTATGGGCGGGATAGCTAAGGAAGGAAAATGTTTCCACTATGGCCAATCAAGACATTGGAAGAGAAACTGTGTAAAGTACCTGGAGGAGATCAATAAGAAGGGAAGTGAGACTTCCACTTCAGGTGTCTATGTTATAGAAGTCAATTTATCTACTTCTGCATCTTGGGTATTGGATACCGGATGTGGATCTCACATCTGTGTGGATGTGCAGGATCTAAAAGGAGTAGGTCATTGGCTAAAGGCGAAGTTGACCTACGTGTGGAAATGGGGCAAGAGTTGCTGCCTTAGCCGTAGGAACCTATTATTTAACTTTGCCAACTGGGCTAGTTATTGAACTAAATAATTGTTATTTTGTGCCTGCCATTAGTGGGAATATTATTTTCGTTTCTTGTTTAGACAAGAGTGGTTTTTCATTCATAATAAAGAACAATAGTTGTTCAATTTATTTGAATGATATGTTTTATGGTTGTGCAAAGTTGAACGATGGACTATATGTTCGTGATTTGGAAGTGTCTATCTATAACATAAGTTCTAAGAGGGTCAAAACAAATGATTTGAACCCAACTTATCTTTGGCATTGTCGCCTAGGCCACATAAATGAGAAACACATATCCAAACTCAACCAAGATGGTTATTTGGACTCATTTGATTTTGAATCAATTGAGACATGTGAATCTTGTTTATTGGGGAAGATGACCAAAATCCTATTCACCAGAAAAGGTGAAAGGGTCGGTGATCTTCTTGGTCTCATACATAGTGATGTATGTGGGCCCATGGGCACGATGTCTAGAGGAGGTTTACGGTACTTCATCACTTTTACTGATGATTTCAGTAGATATGGATTTGTGTATCTTATGAAACACAAATCTGAGTCCTTTGAAGAGTTCAAGGAATTTCAGAATGAAGTACAAAACCAACTTGGCAAGACTATTAAAACACTTCGATGAGATCAAGGTAGAGAATATTTGAGCCAACAACTTGATGACTATCTAAGAGAGTGTGGGATAACATCTCAGCTCACTCCTCCTGGAACACCTTAATGGAATGGCGTTTCAGAAAGGAGAAATCGAACTCTATTAGATAAGGTTCGATCTATGATAAGTCATAATGATCTCCCCAACTCCTTTTGGGGTCATGCTTTGTTAACAACATCCTTCACACTAAATCGTGTTTCATCTAAGGTTGTTATAAAGACACCATATGAGATATGGACTGGGAAACGACCTAGTATGTCTTTTATGAAGATTTGTGGTTGTGAAACTTATGTGAAATGCCAAGTTTCACATAAACTAGGACCCAAATCAGATAAGTGCTTATTTGTGGAATACCCAAGGAAACTAAGGGCTACTACTTCTATAATCCTAACAAAGGCAAAATGTTTGTCGCTAGGACTACTGTATTCTTAGAGAAGGAATTTGTCTCTAAGAAAATCAGTGGGAGGAAAGTAGAACTTGAAGAAATTCAATTACCACAGAGTAGCAATGAGTCAATGATGGAATAAGAGCAGATACCACAAATTGTTGTGGAGCCACCTGCTCAAGTAGCTCAAGACTTGCGTAAGTTAGATAGGGTACGTCACTAACCTGAGAGATATGGTTTCCTTGTGTCTCAGGAAAGGGATGTATTGCTAATGGATCAAGGTGAACCAGTGATCTACCAAGAAGCTCTTTTGATTCCAGAATCTGAGAAATGGCTTGATGCCATGAGATCTGAAATGGATTCCATGTACACTAACAAGGTATGGACCTTGATTAAGCCACCCGAAGGGATAAAACCCATAGGATGCAAGTGGGTTTTCAAAGAGGAAAACTGACATGGATGGTAATGTAAGTACCTTTAAAGCACGGTTGGTGGCTAAAGGGTTTCACGCAAATACATAGTATAGACTATGATGAAACCTTTTTCCCCAGTTGCCAGGCTTAAAACTGTTCGGATCTTGCTTGCTGTTGCAGTTTACCATGATTGTGGAATCTGGCAAATGGGTATCAAGATAGCTTTCCTAAATAGGAGCCTTCTTGAAGATGTGTATATGACACAACCTGAAGTTTTTTTTGTTATACCAGAAATACTGGAAAGGTATGCAAGTTGCAACAATCCATTTATGGATTAAAGCAAGCCTCTAGAAGCTGGAATCTTAATTTTGATGAAGTTGTAAAGCAGTTTGGTTTCATTAAAAATGAGGATGGACCTTGTGTCTACAAAATGGTTAGTGACAATATAGTTGTTTTTTTGGTTTTTTATGTAGATGACATACTCCTCATAGGAAATGACATTCCTACCCTTCAGTCTGTAAAGACTTGGTTAGGAGATTGTTTTTCCTATGAAGGATTTGGGCAAAGCGACCTATGTGTTAGGTATCAGGATCTATAGAGATAGATCTCGAAGATTACTTGGCCTAAGTCAAAGTACATACATAGACGAAGTGTTAAAATGGTTTAACATGCAAGACTCTAAGAAGGGATCTTTGCCTATGTCACGTGGTATAAGCCTATCTAAGGCTCATTCTCCTTCCAGTGAAGAAGAGAGAGGTCGCATGAATAACATTCCTTATGCATCCAGTATAGGATCTATCATGTATGCAATGTTATGTACTCAACCAGACATATCATATGCTCTAAGCATGACTAGCAGATATCAATCTGATCCTGGTAAAGGTCACTGGACAGTAGTCAAGAACATCCTTTAGTACTTGAGAAGAACTAAGGATTCATTCTTGATATATGGAGGTGAGGAAGAGCTAGTTGTAAAGAGTTACACTGATGCTGGCTTCCAAACCGAAAAAGCTGATTCTAGATCGCAATTAGGTTATGTGTTATGTTTGAATGGTGGCACTGTGACTTGAAAAGTTCAAAGAAGGAAACAGTCGCTGATTCTACCACATCAACAAAACCCCTTGTGCAGCAGAAGCATGAAGGGCACACTAGATCATTAGGCATAAGAGTTATGTCTGAATGTCTCTAGTGCAAGTGGGAGATTGTTAGGTATATGCACTAGAGACTTATATGTTTTTGAAACATCCATCACACGTATCATATTATTTTATAAAGGCAATTCATTCTTTTAAGAATATAATTAATGTCCTTAGAATAGTAAGCTCAAACTTCATAAGAAATCAAGTAGATGACTTGATCGTGAGATCTTATGAAGAACTATTCTTAAATAGTCCCTAGTCAAGTATCATCTTAGGATAAAGATGCATTTAGACTAGTATGTGAGTTCATTGATTATCACATCTCACGGATCATGGATATGAGATATCGTGTGCTCACATAGGTACACATTAAGAGTAATGGTGTACTGGACAAACCCACCTTAAAAACGTTGCATGGATTGTTACATAAGTGTCATGAACGTTTCTTAAATTGATAAATATTATATGAAGTCCTTCAACCTGAAATCACTATTATTCCTACATAAGGAGTTATATGTTTTAAATATCATCAAACGTTGCTTGTAACAGAGTAATCATAAAGTTGGTTTTTGGACATATAATAAATTATGTGGTGGGATGTGAGTGACCTAGATGGGATTTTTCCCTCCTATATAACAAGAGTAATATCTGTAGGCCTCTTGATAAAGTGAGACTGCAAAATGCATGGCCATGCTCAGGAGGATACACATGAGATGTTTATTTTCTGTACAGTCTACTTGGGGATCAAGGAAAACATAAATTGAACTATATAAGGTTGACACATACCATGCCCTTGTGTTCAATTAGATATTTGGACAAAGGGACAGATCATATAAATTATCATAAAATAGGATTCATCAAAGTTGTTGATAATCTCAATATTTGGGTATTGACATATTGCTAGATACCACTCACTATTTATGATATTAAATATAAAAGGGTTTTATATTAATATCATAACCAAATATTAAAAGCCTATTGGGTCACACGCATACAACAAGCCACTAGGAAAAGATAATAATTCTAATTTGATTAGAATTATAACCTAATGGGCCAGGTCCATATGTGTTAGGGATAAGTGAGTGAAGGGTAAAACCCTAGCCACCACTCTATAAATATAGCATAAGATGCATTACCCCAATACACATGGAAAGATGAGCAGTCGCTCTTACTCTCTAAACACTACTAGCAGAGTTGAGGAGGGTTTCCTAGTCCGGCTGTTGGCATGGACACCACTAGAGACGTGGTTTCTATTGCCTCGTTCGCAATCCTTAAAAGGTATGACCTTTTGTTTTTTGCCTTTTATGCCTTAATTCGTGTTTTCGCATTAACGATCATAACAAGGGAGGGAATCCATTTATTCTGCTACACCCTGACCACATGCTTGATTCCCTTCAGATTGGTACTATGGGTTTTGAGGAAGGAGATCTAGAATCTGTATATTTACGTTTATTCCCTTTCTCTTTGATAGGTAAAGCTAAAGAATGGATGAAAGCTCCAAACGTTTCATACATGAACAAGGAAGTAACCATAACGTATAATCTCCACACAAGCTCCAATCGATACAATTATTCAACAAACATAACAAGTATCTAAGTATATAGAACATAAATAAGTACTAAACTATCCATGCCATACAACTCCTACTGATCATCTCCATCCTGAGGAGTATCCTGCACAACTAAAATATTGTTTCCACGGAATGGGGTGAGACCAACGTCCCAGTGGGCATGAAAAAAGACACTCCAGGGGAACATACAGGCAATTATCATGCTTCTCAAACAACCATTATAATCAAATAACCACTTCACATCAATCAAACACAACACAAAATAATAATAAAGCTGATAAATGCATGTATGTGAAGTGTTGTAACCCGACACCCGGGGTCTTTTCACTATAACATGACTGTGATTGATCACACGGCCATGAATCCAAGGACCGTCATCCAGGGAAACCTGAGATTATGTTTTATCTGAACATGATGTACACATAACTTGTTTTATTATCATGATTGAGGGTCCCCCTTCTTCCCCTTGGCCGAGAGATCGATGAGTTCGCCTCGTATTGTTTAAACATGATTGCCCTAACGCCTGAGATGGTGTGAAGACCCCTGAATTAGCCCGGAGGCTCTGAAATGGCTGTAAGCCTTGTGATAAGTAACTCATAATGAATAACTGTGATGGCCAAAGGCCCATGATCATGTATAAATATGCTTAAAGATCGCTACACATACTTATCTAAGTCTCCTATCCTATGGTTCACGTAAATCACATACCAAACAACCATCACATTTGCACTTCCTAACGTACACATCAAGACTCAATGAAAGAAAGGGAAGGAAAGATAGGGGGTCATGCTCTGAAATTCAAATAGCAAAGAAACAGATAATCATACCCACCTGAGGTTCGAGAAAACGAAGAACAAACGGAAGAGAGGAAGCGTTGGAGGTGAGTAGATTGGTGGGGGACTTGATCTTGAAGAGTAGAAATCGTTCTTGATCTTCACTAGGGCATTCTCTCACTAGAACCTCTCTTTCTCTCTCTGGAAGAACGAAAAAGGGAAGAGAAACTGAGTGGGAAACTGCCCGCAATCGTGTTTTAAAAATGATGTAACCGTCTTCTCGCTCAAGCGAGATTCTAGCTTGAGCGAGATGGTCATTCTAGCTCAAGCGAGACCATTTAGCTTGAACGAGAATGCCCATGAAAATACACTCTCCCTGGAGTATTTTCGCTTAAGCGAGAACTGCTAGCATGAGCGAAAATCATCCAGAGAGCAACACATTTTGTGTCCTGTATCTCGCTTGAGCGAGAGTTACAGAACAAAAATCCTAAAGTTTTTGCTGCATAATTCGCTTCAGCGAGACCTACTCGCTTGAGCGAAAACCCCTAATGAATCTGCGATAATACCCAGCTAATCCTAAGAAACCCCTAATGAATCTGCGATAATACCCAGCTAATCCTAAGAAACTCCTAACCTCACTGACTAACGTGGGTCTCTCCCAACCAATCACCGCCTCTATCTTACTAGGATCCACTGACACACCCTCACTGGATATAACATGTCCTAGGAAATGAACCTTATCCAACCAAAACTCACATTTCTCAGGGTTAGCAAGTAGTTGCTTCTCCCGCAACACTCCTAAAACTACTCTAAGGTGTTGCTCATGTTCTTCTGAGGTTTTAGAATAGATAAGGATGTCGTTGATGAATACAACCACAAACTTATCCAAGTAGGGCCTAAAGATTCGATTCATGTAGTCCATGAATACAGCTGGAGCGTTGGTTAAGCCAAATGGCATCACCAAATACTCATAATGCCCATATGTAGTCCTAAAAGCAGTTTTGGGGATGTCCTCACTCCTAATCTTTATCTGATGGTAACCTGACCTCAAGTCTATCTTAGAAAATACTACCGCCCCTCTAATTTGGTCTAACAGGTCATCTATCCTAGGCAAGGGATATTTGTTCTTGATTGTTACCTTGTTCAACTGCCTATAATCAACACACAACCTCATGCTACCATTCTTCTTCTTGACGAGGAGCACTGGAGCTCCCCAAGGGGACACACTAGGCCTAATGAATTGCTTCTCTATTAGTTCTTCTAGCTGCTTCTTAAGTTCACTCATCTCAAAGGGTGACATTCTATAGGGAGCCTTAGAAATAGGCCTTGTGCCCGGCACAAGGTCTATTGAAAACTCAGTAGCTTGATTCGAAGGTAAGGTGGTCACCTCACTAGGGAAAACGTCCTGGAACTCCCTAACAATGGCTATGCTATCTAGGTCGGGTTTCGACTCTACAGTTGAGGAAAACAGTAATATAAAACAACAACTACCATCAGTTAGGCATTCAAAAATTTGAGTGGAACAAGAAAATAAGCAAGATGGCCTCTCCCTCGGATGAAGGGGAAGAGTGGGAAAGACAATTTCTTTATTAAAACAATCTAACATGACCTGATTACGAGATAACCAGTTCATGCCCAAAATGATATCGAGTTTCTCTAATGGCAAACAAATCAAATCAACATTGAAAACTCTACCTTGGATTTCTAAGGGACAAGCAAGACATACCAAGGAAGTGGAAATTACGTCCTTAGCCGGGGTATGAATATTCAAATGATAGGGTAAAGGAGTAGCAGGTAATTTCATCCTTTCCACACAATCACAGGAGATGAAGGAATGGGTTGCCCCAAAATCATACAGTACAATCAAAGGAGTATCATTTAGAGTACATGTACCTTGCATCAGATCATCAGCCTGAGCCACCACCTCACCATTGAGGGTAAAGACTCTTCCGGTAGCTTGGGGTTTGGGGTGATCCCTGTTCCTCTTTGGACAGTCTAACAACACATGTCCTGGCTCACGGCAGTAGAAGAAAACTCGTTGCCCTGCCAAACACTCGCCTCGATGGTGTTTGCCACACTTGGGACAAACTGGATTAGCTTAAGGGCAGGGAATGGAGACCTGCATGCCCTTTCCGCCCTGAAACTGAGGTCGAAAGTTCTTACTAGCGGGTGCATCCTCTCTTTTTCTCTTACCCTCAACCCAAGTCCTAACTGTCGGCTTGGGTGCCTCATCCACCAAACTTTGCTCGACGACCAAACATTTGGTCACCAAGGTTGAGAACTCTCTAAGCTGGAAGGCTGGAACAATTTTTCTGATTTCGGGCTTGAGACCCACCTCTAAGTGAGAACACTTCCAACCCTCATTAGGAATGGCATGCAGTAGTGAATGGTACTTAGACAGCTCCTCAAACATGGCCAAAATTTGGCCCACGGTCATGTTGCCTTGCTTTATTTGAAGGAACTCAAGCTCTTTCTGTTTCCTGGCTGGTTCAGGGAAGAATTTCTCCAGGAATGCATGCTGGAACGCATCCCAAGAGAGCAAGGCTCCAAGAGGGTTCAAACTGGTCTTCACACTCTTCATCTAATTGTTCGCTTCCCCTTGTAACATATAAGTAGAAAATCTGACCTTGAGATCATCCATGCACGCCATCACATCAAAGATTTTGTTCATGGCACTAAGCCATGATTCTGCTACTGCTGGGTCTGGGTCATACGCCCCACTTAAAGCTGGGGGATGGTGCTTCCTGAACTCAGTTAACCTCTGAAGTAAAGGGTCTGGCATACCCATCGGTGGAGGAGTACTGGTGGTCTGTCTTTGCAAGGCCTGAAGATTTGCAGCATTAAAAGCTGTTTTCTCTCCCATGATTTGAGTGAGCATCCGGAGGGCTGTCGTCACAGAATCCTGAGATTAATCCTGTGAGGGAGGAGGTGAGTTGGCACGAGGACCCCTCTCCTACTGGTAGCCATGGTTCTATACACATTATTAAGAAATATCCAGGTGATCAGTCTATCAATTCCCTAATAATGCATACCAGACTATAACTAACTTAAGGAGTAACACATAACCACAGTCCAATTGGATTGAACTGCTCTGATACCAAAATGTAACGTCCTAATTTCTAAATTCAGAAATAATGCCTATTGGAAGCACTATTTCCTAATTCGTGAAATCATTTCGTTCATTTCGCGTATCGACATACACATCACTCGCTTAAGTAATCCAACACTTACTAAAGCTCCAAACATTTCATACATGAACAAGGAAGTAACCATAACCTATACTCGCCACACAGGCTCCAGTCGATACAATTATTCAATAAACATAACAAGTATCTAAGTATATAGAACATAAATAAGTACTAAACTATCAATGCCATACAGCTCCTACTGATCATCTCCATCCTGAGGAGTATCCTGCACAACTAAAATATTGTTTCCACGGAATGGGGTGAGACCAACGTCCCAGTGGGCATGAAAAAAGACACTCCAGGGGAACATACAGGCAATTATCATGCTTCTCAAACAACCATTATAATCAAATAACCACTTCACATCAATCAAACACAACACAAAATAATAATAAAGCTGATATATGCATGTATGTGAAGTGTTGTAACCCGACACCCGGGGTCTTTTCACTGTAACATGACTGTGATTGAGCGCTCGACCATGAATCCAAGGACCGTTGTCTAGGGAAAGTTGAGATTAAGTTTTATCTGAACATGATGTACACATAACTTGTTTTATTATCAGGATTGAGGGTCCCCCATCTTCCCCTTGGCCGAGAGGTCGATGAGTTCGCCTCATCTTGCTTAAACATGATTGCCCGTAGGCCTGAGATGGTCCGAAGGCCCCTGAATTAGCTCGGAGGCTCTGAAGTGGTTGTAAGCCTTGTGATAATTAACTCATAATGCATAACTGTGATGGCCAAAGGCACATGATCATGTATAAATATGCTTAAAGATCGCTACACATACTTATCTAAGTCTCCTATCGTATGGTTCACTTAAATCACATACCAAACAACCATCACATTTGCACTTCCTAACGTACACATCAAGACTCAATTAAAGAAAGGGAAGGAAAGATAGTGGGTCATGCTCTGAAATTCAAATAGAAAAGAAATAGACAATCACACCCACCTGAGGTTCGAGAAAACGAAGAACGAAAGGAAGAGAGGAAGCGTTAGAGGTGAGTAGATTGGTGGGGGACTTGATCTTGGAGAGTAGAAAACGTTTTTGATTCTTCACTGGAGCATTCTCTAACTAGAACCTCTCTTTATCTCTCTGGAAGAACGAAAAAGGGAAGAGAAACTGAGTGGGAAATTTCCTGCAATCATGTTTTAAAAATGTTGTAACCGTCTTCTCGCTCAAGCGAGATTCTAGCTTAAGCGAGATGGTCATTCTAGCTCAAGCGAGACCATTTAGCTTGAGCGAGAATACCCACAAAAATACACTCTCTCTGAAGTATTTTCGCTTAAGCGAGAATTGCTAGCTTAAGCGAAAATCATCCAGAGAGAAACACATTTTGTGTCCTTTATCTCGCTTGAGCGAGACTTGGAGAACCAAAATCCTAAAGTTTTTGCTGCATAATTCGCTTCAGCGAGACCTACTCGCTTGAGCGAAAACCCTTATGCATGAAACCCTTATTTTTGCCTCTTAAGCTTCTCCTTATCAATTCCTTACTTCATCCGATTCATGTTATCAATTTCCTATAAGTTAAAGTCTCTAATAGTGGGATGTTACAATTCTACCCCCCTTAAAACAATTTTGTCCCAAAAATTGACTAAAGAATAAAATGGGGAATTGAAGTTCCTTACCTCAAATGAATAACTCTGGAAATTAAGAATGAAGATCCTCCTCTTTTTCCCAAGTTGCTTCCTCGGGCGACTGACCCTCCCAAAACACCTTCACTAACGGAATGGTCTTATTCCTCAAGGTTTTGACGCTTCGGTCAATAATCTGTGCAGGCCTCGTAGGAATGGTAAAATCCTCCCACAATTGTACTGATTCTGAACTTATGATGTGGGAAGGGTCATGAAGGTATTTTCTAAGTTGTGAGACGTGGAACACATCATGGATGTTGGCCAAATGGGGTGGAAGGGCTATTCTGTATGCAAGGGAACCAATCCTTTGCAAGATTTGAAAAGGACCCACAAAACGGGGATTCAACTGTTGAGTCTCAAAATTAATTTAAGTATTTAAATTAGATTTAAGACTCATTAACCTCAGGTTTTAATGATTAACAAATTAGATCATATAAGAACAGGTTCTACTGAGAAATGTATTGTTTTGTGCATTGTGTTTCAGGTTGCAGGATGAAGCATCCATCTGAAGACAAGAAGATGAAGAAAGCCAAAGAAGAAAGCAAAAGATAGGAAGAGGAAATCCGAATAAAGACAAAGCAACTATCTGAACGCGATCAACTATCTGAAGAAAATCTGAAAGAAGAAGTATATTTGTGGAATCATGAAAATCATTCACTCAGATGATACAAACATACTTTAGATCATTCATTCAGATGATGCAAACGTACTTGAGATCTTTCATTTAGAAGATTCAAGCATACTTCAGATGATTCATTTCAGACAAATAAACAATGAACCATGCAGAAACAGCTCCACCTTCTGAATTACAGATAGACTTGAAGAGAAATAACCAACCAAAGAAGGAAGACATACTGAAGGAAGAACAAAAAGGCAATATACTAAATTAAGGAACTTTCCAAAAATTAACCAACCTACTAAACCAAAGAAATAGTCTAGAATGAAGAAGAAAGAAACAAACATCCGAAGAAGAAACTCGATGAAGGAAGGATCTCGCTGAAAGCATCCATAAGATGAAAAGCTAAATCAAGCTGAAGAAATGCAACCTACTGAAAGTATGTGTATACTAAAGTTGAATCTGCTGAACACATACCTTCTGAACGTGATGACATGGAATCTCATACTCTCTGAAGAAGAAGAAGCCAGACATGTTAGGTCCTAGCCTAATGTGTTCAGGCAGCATACTCCATTTCCACACCTTTGAGCTTTCTCCTTGCTGAATCTCGACAATGGGATCTTTAGATTGTGTTGACTCTGAAGATGATGATGATGAAGATGGTGGTGATGATTGAGGTGATGATGGTGATGGTGATGGTGATGCTCTTTCTTCTTCCTTCTCTATAGGTTGCCTTTCTTCTTCTTCTTTATCCTCTTGTTTCTTTTCAGGTGAGGAAGGAGGTGATGGAGTCACATTGTCAAACCTCACCCTTGGGCTTTTCACAGGGAGTTTGACCTGATCAGGTTCAGACACCTTCTCCCTTTCAGCTTGTTTTTCTTCTCTTTTCTTCTTGAAATAGAGATTGGCCTTTACGAAGTTCTGGTACTTGCTAGCTTCATCCAAAGCTTCCATTTGGCTAGCAATGCTCCTTGTAACCCTAGTAGTGGGTTCAGGAGCTGTCTCAAGAATCTTGCTCTTGGTTCTCCTCCTTTGCTGAACCCTAGACCTCTTTCTCTTCTTATTACTTTGAGCCAAGGTAGCTTGCCTTTCATCTTCTGTCACGGCTAGCTGAGAGGCCACAGTGATAGCATAGTCTGTCTTCTCTTGCTCAGCCTTCATATCCAATTCTTCTTGTTCTAAGGCAGTAGCTATGGCTGCCACTTGAATCAATTCTGGATCAGAGGGGCAAGCTGCTACAGCTTCAAGATCAGCAAGGTTAGCAATCTCTTCCTCATGAGCCTTTCCTTCTATGTCAGAAGTAGGCTTGAGAGGTTTTGTGCCTTCAGAAGCCTGACCCACTATTTCAAATGGCTTTTGCAAAGCCTTCTGAATAGGTTCAGATGCCTGAGTGTGCAGAGTAGAGGCTGCTGAAGATACCTTTGCTGCACTCCTCACAAGGAGCTTCTTCAGCTTCGGTTGAGGGGATGGTTTGGAGGCCTTGAACTCTCCTTTTCTGATGTCCCCTTGAAGCTCTTGTTCAAGAATCTCTATTATGCTTCCTCTTCTTGAGGCCTTCTCCATGAGGACACTCTCCTTCAGAGTAGGAGATGGAGGTCTTGGAGTGAGAGGGTTCTTCAGGTTCATGCTCTTTAGATTCGACTCACCAAAGAATGCGGGTGACTTGTGATCAAACAATCTTTCAATAGGTACTTTAAAGTGCAAGAGTACCTTTGTAATGAGAGTGTTGTGAGGTAGATTTGCACCAGAGTCTCTAATCTTCTTCTGCATGTGGAACATGATGATGCTGGGAAGATTGACTTTCTTCTTCTACAGCAAGTGAATCATGCAGAATCTCTCCAATTCAGACACGTGGTTTCTGCTTCCACTCTTAGGGATTATGGAGCACCCTAAGATGGAGTGAAGTACTTTGACCTTATCCAGCAAGAACTTAGAATCAGGAGTCTTGGGTTCTTCTGTACCATACAGCATCTTTGTGTACTTCTTTTGCCCACCATTCCTCAATTCCCATCCAGGAGTAAAGGTTTCTCCTTCAGCCTTGACCTTGGCAATGGTGGAGAGAATCCCTTCATCAACAAAAATAGGGACTCCTAGAACAGTAGCCTTGATGCTTTCATATACTCCCTTGGAGTTAGGGATTCCTCTAGCTGAAGCCCAGAAATCTATGACACTCTGCTCGTGCCATGAACAGTAGATGTTGTCAAAGAATGGAGTCCAGCCAGCAGCATCAAATTCCTCAACCAAATCCATACCAAGATTTCGAAGCTCTTCAAGGTCCACATCTTTCGATCTGACCACATTTCCACCGGAGCTGGAAGACTTCTTTGGTGCCATTGATGAGTTGCAGAAAAACTTGAGAGAAAACGGTTGCTAGAGAGAAGAAGAAGTTCAAATAGTGTTGAGAGAAAATGTAAGACTTCCTCGACACTCTTACTCCTGCATTTATAGACCCACGATGCAATGATGGCATGTACCGGCTGTGCGGACATTGGGTATCGTGCGAAGTGGAAGAGACAAAATAAATGGAATTCAACCATCTCAGATAGCCACGTCAGTAAGTCATTTCAGACAAGTGAGAAATTTCAGACACATATAAAATTTCAGAAACCCTAGAATTTCAGACATGTCACAATTTCAGACACCCTGGAATTTCAGATGCTCTTAACATATCAGACACAATCAATTATTAGAAAATGCATGTATGTTCAAATTATTGCATATGAACTTAAATCTATCTTCAGTCAGGGGTTTTGTGAATATATCTGCCCATTGATGCTCTGTGTCAATGAACTGAATATCAAAAACACCTTTCTGAACATAGTCTCTAATAAAATGATGCTTGATTTCTATATGCTTAGCCCTAGAATGTTGGATAGGATTTTTAGATAAATTAATTGCACTTGTATTATCACACAAAACAGGTATAGCAGAGATAGGAATATTAAAGTCCTCAAGCTGATACTTCACCCATAGCAGTTGTGAACAACAACTGGCTGCTGAGATGTATTCTGCTTCTGCTGTTGATAATGGAATGGTGCTTTGTCTTTTGCTTGACCAGCTGATCATGTTATTTCCAAAGAAATGACATCCTTCACTGGTGCTCTTTCTTTCTATTCTATCTCCAGCAAAGCCAGCATCACAGTATCCTATTAACCTGCAATCCTTGTCTTTCTTATAGCATAAACCAAGATTAGTAGTGCCTAAGATATCTAAAAATTCTCTTAACAGCTTTGTAATGAGTAGTTCTTGGATCTGATTGAAATCTAGCACAAAGACACACATTGAACATTATGTCAGGTCTGCTTGCTGTTAGATACAATAAAGAGCCAATCATTCCTCTATACAAAGTTCGATTTACTGGTTCTTCATTTTCATCCTTGCTTAAGGATGAAGATGGATGCATAGGAGTTGACATGGGTTTGCAATCATTTAAGTTAAACTTTTTGAGCATTTCTTTTGTATATTTTTCTTGATGGATCCATATACAATCAGAATCTTGCTTAATCTAAAGTCCTAAGAAAAATTTTAGTTCTCCCATTAAACTCATTTCAAACTCTGATTGCATTAACTCAGAAAACTCCTTGCACAGGGAAGAATTAGTTGAACCAAAAATAATGTCATCAACATATATCTGGACAAGTATAAGATCTTTGTTAGACTGTTTTCTAAAAAGAGTTGCATCTACTTTTCCTCTTTCAAAACCATTTTTTATAAGAAAACTGCTCAATCGGTCATACCAAGCTCTTGGGGCTTGTTTCAGACCATAAAGAGCCTTTTTCAGTTTGAAAACATGATCAGGAAAATCTATATCTTCAAAACTAGGGGGTTGTCTAACATAAACCTCTTCTTCAATGAATCCATTGAGAAAAGCACTTTTGACATCCATTTGGTATAGTTTGATGCCATTGTTTACAGCATAAGAAAGAAGAATTCTAATTGCTTCTAACCTGGCAACAGGGGCAAAGGTTTCAGTGAAGTCAATACCTTCTTGTTGATTGTACCCTTGAGCCACCAATCTTGCCTTGTTTCTGACCACTTTTCCTTCTTCAGACAGCTTGTTTCTGAACACCCATTTGGTTCCAATAATAGTTTTCCCATGGGGTTTAGGAAAAAGGGTCCAGACATCACTCCTAGCAAATTGATTCAGCTCTTCTTGCATAGCTAGGATCCACCCTTCATCATGCAGAGCTTCATCAATGTTCTTTGGCTCAATTTCAGACAGGAAAGCAAGAGAATTCAGATTCTTGAATTTTGATCTTGTCTTCACTCCTTCTAAAGTGCTGCCAATGATTTGCTCCTTAGGATGATGTGACTTGTATCTCCAGTTAGTTTTCTGAGATACTGTTTGATCTGTCTGAGGCTCAACATTTGTCTGAAGAGGTTCAATGACAGATGGTACTTCAGACAACTGTTCATCCTTCAAGCTATCATGGTCATTCAGCTCCATACCTGCAAAATCATCTTCTAGATCTGACAGTTCCCTATCAGTCTCTTTCATGTTATTGAATTTAACATGAATTGATTCCTCTACAATTAAAGTTCTAGAGTTATACACTCTATAGGCTTTAGAGGTTTCAGAATAACCTATGAAAAATCCTTTGTCAGACTTTGCATCAAATTTTCCAAGATCATCCTTGGTGTTGAGTATGAAACACTCACATCCAAAGGGATGGAAATATGATATGTTGGGTTTCCTTCCTTTCCAAAATTCATAAGGAGTCTTTCTCAGAATTGGTCTTACCAATATTCTGTTTTGAAGGTAGCAAGTTGTGTTAATAGCTTCTGCCCAGAAGGATCTTGGTAGGTTGCAAGAGTTGAGCATGGTTCTTCCCATTTCTTGCAAGCTTCTGTTCTTTCTTTCAACAACCCCATTTTGCTGAAGTGTTCTTGCCACAGAGAAATTGTGTGAGATCCCATTCTCATCACAGAACAGTTGAAAGTTTGCATTCTCAAACTCTCCACCATGATCACTTCTGATGATAGATATACATAATCCTTTTTCGTTCTGTACCTTCTTGCAGAATATTGTGAAATTCTTGAAAGTCTCATCCTTGCTTCTTAGGAATAACACCCATGTAAATCTAGAGTAGTCATCAACAATGACCAAACCATATTTCTTACCACTCATGCTTTCTGTTCTAATAGGACAAAACAGGTCAATATGTAGTAGTTGTAATGGTCTGCTAGTATAAACAACATCCTTACTCTTAAAAGAGTGTCTTGTTTGTTTTCCTTTCAGACAACTTTCTCATAAAATGTCAAATTTGTAAGAAAGCATGGGCAGTCCTTTAACAAGGTTGTATTTCGCTAATTTTGAGATTAATCTCAAGCTGGCATGCCCAAGTCTTTGATGCCAAATCTGTTTTTCATCTTCAACAGAGATAAAACATTTTACATTTTGACTTGTAAGCTCCTCTAGATCAATTTTGTACACATTACTGTGTCTCTTAGCAGTAAAAAGGATTTGATCAAGAGAGTCTTTGACTATACATCCTTCTTTGGTAAAGGAGACCACATATCCACTGTCACACAATTGACTTATTCTCAGTAGAATGTGCTGAAGTCCCTCTACTAGAAGAACATTCTTAATAAGGGATAAAGGAGATATACCTACAGTCCCTATACCAGTGATTTTCCCTTGTTGGTTTCCACCAAAGGTGACCACACCTCCTGCTCTGGGTCTAAGGTTTTGGAACAAAGACCTTTCTCCTGTCATGTGTCGCGAGCACCCACTGTCCAGGTACCATTTGTGGGGTTTCCTTTGTCCTGTTAAACACATCTGCAACAGGAATGATCAAGTTTTTAGGTACCCATATTCTTTTGGGTCCTTTCTTGTTAGCTTTGGGCCTTGCTTTTCTCTTGTGTTTGCACTGAGCCACATTGTGCCCAGGCTTGCCACAATGAGAACACCGAATAACCTTCTTTTTGCCTTTAGTAAAATTTAAGACAGTAGGAGGTTCAGAGGTGTTGTGATCACAAAAGCCTAAACCACTTTTGTCAAGAGGATCCCTTTGATTGCCCAACAATCTGTTAAGGTTATTTGTCCCTTTGACAAACTTAGCTAAGTCTTTTGTCAGTTTCCCAACTTGTTTCTGAAGTTTTTTATTTTCTTTAGAGACAGTTTGTGAACTGCTGCTTTCAGTTACAAGGATTTTCTCCTTGAGCATAATATTTTTTTATCTCAAGAGCCTCATATTCGCTGCATATTTTCTGTGTGGACTTTGGATAGATTCTTATACTCTTGGAAAAGTTCCTTGGAACTTTCCATCAAGTCATCATACATCTCTTGCAGAGTTAAGGGAAATACCTCAGCTTCAGAGCTGTCTGATGAGGGCAGGCTGGCCATGAGACACAGGTTGGCCTCTTCTGAAGTGTCTTCCTCTTCTTCTGAGGTGGACTCATCAAGATCCTCCCATGTTGCCATCAGTCCCTTCTTCCTCTTGAAGATCTTCTTCTTTTTTAGGCTGTTTTTCTTCAGTTTTGGGCATTCAGCTATCATATGACCTGGCTGTTTGCATTCATAGCAAGTAATTTTGTCATTTTGAAAATCCTTACCTGACTTACCTACTTTAGAGGTTGAAGGTTGGTTCTTTCTCAGCTTTCCTCTGTTTTGTAGCATCCTCTTGATTTTCCTGCTGAAAAGAGCAAGATCATCGTCTTCTGAGCTATCTTCAGAGTCGTCATCTGCTTCTGAAGTTTCCTCAGCTTGCATAGCCTTCATGCTGCCATGCCTAGGCTGTTTGACCTTGGAGTTTAGTGCTAGAGACTTCTTCTTGTTGTCATCTTCTTCAAGTTCAAGCTCATGGACCTTGAGAGATCCCAACAGTTCTTCCATTCTAAGAGAGTTTAAGTCTCTTGCTTCTTGAATGGCAGTGACTTTGGGTCTCCAAGACTTAGGCAAACTTCTTAGAATCTTTCTATTGTTGTCTCCAGATTCATAAGTTCTACCTAAGGACCTGAGTCCATTAGTTATAGTGTGAAACCTTCCAAACATCTGGTCAATGGTTTCAGATTCCTCCATCTTGAACATCTCATATTGATGTATGAGCATGCTGATCTTGGATTGCTTGACTGTTTCTGTCCCTTCATGGGCTGCTGCAAGAGTATCCCAGATCTCCTTGGCAGAAGTACATCCATGAACCTTCTCATACTCTGATTTATTTTAAAGAACATATCAGATAGAGTTTGGCTTTGGCATTCATTTGTACTCTAGCCTTCTGCTCCGAGGTCCATTCAGCCTTAGGAATGAGCACTCCATTATGCATAGGCATATAGTCTCCATCAGTGACCACATCCCAGAGATCAATGTTGTTGCTCTCAATGAACAACTTCATACGATCCCTCCAGTAGTGGTAATCCACTCCATTGAATGCTGGGGGCCTTGTGATTGTGGCTCCTTCATAGATGTATTATCTGTTGTGTTGGAAGCTTCCATCTGGATCTTTAGTCCTCAACACTTGTAAAGTGCTCAACCCTGAGTTAAGCTCTGGTACCAACTGTAGAAACACAAGGAAACACTAAAAAGGGGGTTGAATAGTGTTTCTTAATAATTTATGTAAGCTTTTCACAAACGATTAAATTCAAAGCAGTTTCAGACAGGTTTAGAAAGCTGTCTGAAGTTAAGAAGACTTCTGAAAGTAATTTTAAATAAGTTTTCTTGCTTCTTTTAAAATTATTGAAACAATCTTCAATACCTATGGGTTAGTATTAAATAAATTGACAAGAGATAAGGGATAGAAAATTTAGCCAAGAAATTTATCCTGGTTCACCCACTAACTCAGTGAGCTACGTCCAGTCCCAATGGCAAACAACCACTGGATTTCCACTATATGAATATTCAGATTACAAGCTCAAATATGAGTACAGTCCCTCCAGAAACAACGAGTACAGTCTCTCCAGACACAACGAGAACAGTCTCTCCAGACACAACGAGTACAGTCTCTCCAGACATACCGAGTACAGTCTCTCCAGACACAACGAGTACAGTCTCTCCAGACACACCGAGTACAGTCTCTCCAAACACAATGAGTATAGTCTCTCCAGACACCACCAAGTATTCTTTTTCAGTCTAGCCTCTCCAGGCTCTTCAACTAAGTATTCTTTATCAGTCTAGCCTCTCCAGGCTCTTCAACTAAGTATTCTTTATCAATCTAGCTTCTCCAGGCTCTTCAACTAAGTATTCTTTGTTTCAGACAAGCCTCTCCAGGCTCAATATGCAGTATTACAATGAAATGTGTCTAAGCTTTTGAACTACACAAGTTTCAAGCTTAAGCAGACACGGTGCACAATAATAACTGAGGTATACTCAGGATATACAGATGATGTGCAAAGAAGATGAATCAGAGAGTTTTTCTAAGTAAAGCTCGCAGCGGAATATCTCAGGCTTTCTTGCAATAATTTCTCTATATCTCTGTCTTTGATGGTCTTCATGGAGGGGTATTTATAACCAATCTTTAATCTGTTGAAATACCACCGTTTAGAGATAGCATTAAATGCTATTTGATCCTTTGTGAGACATGCTTATGAGAGCTCTGATATTTCTGACATGGTACAAGGTTGCTCCTTCCATAAAGCTGCTACATATGTTGCTGCAGAGGCTGCGTTGCAGAGATTTCCTCAGTGGTGTATGAAATTCAAAAATACCAGGAAAGATCTCTGTGTTCCTTGCTAAAAACGTGTTACGTGCAGCAGAGGTTCAGAAAAATCTTCACAAGCTTCAGCAAAGGGTGCCACGACATTAATGAGACTTTAGACAGCTTCAACACTTCAGACGGGTAGTACACTTCAGACGGCTTCAACGCTTCAGACGTGTTGAACCTTCAGAAGGCTTAACTCCTCAGACAGGTTGAAAGCACTTCACATAGTCTTTATATAAGCTTATAATGGCTTGCTGAAATCATAGATAAATCATTGAAACATATGTATCTATGATAAATATTTTAACTCAAATTTGTTAAGCATTAAAACTTGGGAATTGAGCTGTCTTAAACATCATATTTTCTCTTATGATATTTTTGAGACTCAACATGTACCTCAAGTGAAAAGAAAAGCAGAAAGCACAACAGGACAAAAGTGAAGTGTAATGTTGTCATTTCTAAAGACTTCCTTTGTAAACAAATGAGAAGAAGAAAGAAAGAAAGAAACAAGCCAAGCAAGAGAAGCAGAACTCGCAATGGTGAAAAGGAGCAGACTAACGGATCTTTATATCCTATCTCCTTACACTCTGAAGAAGACAACTGAAGCAAGAAGTGAGAGAGAAGAAATATCAACCTGCTGAAGACGAAGAAAATCTCTCATGATTAAGAGCTTATCTACAATGTGTTAGAACCAAGTCATCTGCACACCTAACCTGCTTAAGAAAGAAGCTACCAAATGAGAAGTTATTTCACAATGGCTCTATGAGCTTAATCATTTCTTCTCAATAGTAAAATCAACAATCTTCAAACGGCTATATTTTTAGAACATATCAATAGCCTCAAGAAAGTCTTAAATGTGAGCGAGAAGGGTCGGCCAAATTCCTGAAGATTCATTCACTAGAACTGACCATGATGAGCTGCCATGAATTCCAAATTATCTACCCTTGAACTATGGCATTCATCAACCCCACAGAAGAAATTGTCCAAGCTTAATACAGATTTTATCAAGCCAACCTTCTGATCCTACAAAGGTGAATTAGAGCTTAGAATCAAACACTTGTATCTCTGTTATACCATGTACTTAGATTTACTGCATGTATCCTGAGTAGTACTCAGTTAACCCATAGTACAAGATGAACCTCAGTTTAAGTTTCTAGGAAACTTAAACTTTTCATTGTAAACATTATTAAGTGTCTGAGAGCCTGGAGAGGCTTGGAGGAAGAAAGAATACTCTTGAGCGCCTGGAGAGGCTTGGAGAAAGAAAGAATACTCTTGAGAGCCTGGAGAGGCTTGAAGAAAGAAAGAATACTCTTAAGAGCCTGGAGAGGCTTGGAGAAAGAAAGAATACTCTTAAGAGCCTGTAGAGGCTTGGAGGAAGAACGAATACTCTTAAGAGCCTGGAGAGGATTGGAGGAAGAAAGAATACTCGGTTTAAGCCTGGAGAGGCTTGGTTAAGAAATAATACTTGGTTTTAGTCTGGAGAGGCTTGGTTAAGAAAGAATACTCGGTTGAGAGCCTGAAGAGGCTTGATGATAAAAGAATACTTGTATCTGTGTTCAGATAGTGGAAAATCCAATGGTGGTTTTCCCTGGGACCAGATGTAACTCAATGGATTAGTGGGTGAACCAGGATAAATTCTTATCTAAGTCTTATCTATCCCTTAACCTATTTTAATTCAGTTTTCATCTAACTAAGGCTATTTAAAAGTATTTAAGTAAGAACTTTACTTCTGAATTAAACTCGTTTTCAAACTACTTTGAGTCTAAACCAAGTTCAGAAGGTAATCAAAACTTCAGACTGAAACTCATCGTCTGAATATTTTAGAAGCTATTTTCTCTACCCTTAACCTTTACACTCCGCTATTATCTGATTATTTCTAACTAGGAAAGAGTCTGAAAAGTAATATCACAATCAACATAATAAAACTCCACTCTTGACCAAATCATTTTAAACAGGAGTACTTACTGAACCTTCTGAAGTAGGTTCAGCAAGTTCTTTAACAAATCCGTCTTCAACATGTTATTGAAATGTTTAATACATTAGTATAAATCATTTTTGAAACAACATGTTTTCTATTTTGAAGTCTTTACTTATCAAAATTAGTTTAAACAAGTTTCTAAAATGTTTTCATTAAATCATCTGAAGTGATCTCAGAAAGCACATTTGTATTTATCTAAGTTCAGCAAGTTTCTAAAAAACTCTCTTTCAATAGCCCTCGCGTAACTCTGATATTATTTACTATTTAGAAAAATAGTTTTTCATAATAACTTGCACAAGTTATTTGATTTATAAGATGGTTTTACAAAGGGGTTTCCAAAATTAGCGTAAAGTTTTAAAACACTATTCAACCCCCCTTCTAGTGTTTCCTGTTGTTCCAACAATTGGTATCAGAGCTCAGCTTTGGGTTGAGCATCTAACATATGCTGAAGGATCCTCAGAAGATGGAAACCTCAATCTGAAGCAACTCTGAGATAAAGTGGAAAAACGAATGAGTAAAGAGTATATTCTCTTAAACTCATTATTCAAGCTGTTGAAGCATCTTTCAGAAGGGCATGGTGAGAAAAGGAAAACACGTTCAATTCAAATTCCCTCATTGGTAACATCTTTCCTATCTCAACCTATATGCAATTATGTGATAAATATTTATAAGAATCATCTGAAGATTGCATATAGTCTCTGTTGTATGAGAAATGGACTTGCTGATATATGTTTGTATGAAATGTGCTTACTTGCTGAAAATCATTTATCAGATTATCTTTTTGATTTAAGTAATTATGTTAAGTAATTTTTTAAATTGGAAGTTGAAATATCTTTAAAATTTAAACATTTTGTCAAAAACGATGATCTGGCTCTAAGTGGATTAATGGATTATCAACCGTCTCCTCATAGTGGCACGATGCACATCTCTCCATAACTGCTCAGTTCATGTAACCACCGTCATCAATGTCTCAAGCAAGCCTATTTATAAGGACTGAGGGAGTATCATAAGAACTACATTCTAATCAGAAAATCCTCAGAGCTAACTTCATTCTCTTCAAGTACCTTAACTTTTGAAGTTCAAAAACCTTGCTCAAATGGCTGCTGAGTCTGCTACTTCATGTGATTCAAATCAATCAAAGATTAATGAGAAAATCATTCCTTCAAGGATGGTTCGTCTCTTTGAATTTGAAGAAGCAGGATTCAATATCTCTGAGTACTTTGATTTTGTTGGATGGACCCCATTCTTTAACAATATTTCCTCTACATGGCATGAGGAAAGTGTTATGGAATTTTGGAACAACTCTAAAGTTGTTTCTCATCCAGAACATACTGGGATCAACACGACTGTAATGGGGAGATCCATCTTTGTGAACTGCAAAGTAATTGCTGAAGTAATTGGTGTTCCTTCACGGGGAGAAAATTTCTATCAGAATTGGGAAGTACACCATGGAGGCTACTTGATATTTGATCAGTTGCTGTTTGGCAGAAGACGCTCTGGTCCCACCAAACACTCCCAACTTATGGATATTCCCAGATTTCTCCTTGCTGTTCTCAACTATTGTATCCTTCCGAAAGGAAGTAATAATATTTTCATTAAGGAAATTGAAAGGTTTGTGGTGGCAAACTTGCTGTTGAAGAAGAAGATCAATCTTCCATGGATTCTTCTATATCAGATGATAGTCAGAGAAGAATTGGATGCTAAAGATCTCTTCCCCCACAACACCTTAATCATGAAAATCTTGATTCAGAAGGGCTTTCCTATGGACAATCTTCTTGATCAAGCACCTCCTTCCTTCTTCACTCCGGTTATGTTTGCTCAGTCAGACCGGACTCTATCTGAAAGAGAAGAAGCCCTAGAGAACAGGATAGCTGAAGTTCCTCTTGTGTCATCCCATGTCAAAGAGAGAAGGACAAGAGTCTCTGGTCATCTGGGTGCTCACGGAAGAATTAGAAAGGTGCTTGTTGCATACAATGTGAAACATCTGCACGCTCGTGTGAATCAGTTAGCAAGGAGGCTGAAGAAAACTCAGAAGGAGCTACTAAAGCTTAAAGCAGAAAAGGAGAGTGTCAATGCTAATGAGGAACTACCTACTAATAGTCCTTAATCCATTCAAAGAGCCTTATCATTTTCTTTTAATAATTTTAAAAGGATTTATTTTAATAAAACTCATTTTTTAAATGATTAAAATCTATATTGTAGTGTTCCCATAACTGTTTATATTTTCTGCTTACGTTGCCTATAAGTAAGTATGTGTTTTTCTGTCTGTGCTGTTTATATTATATTTTCTTCAGATTAATAAAAATACTTAAAACTAAATATTACTACCCTGCTGAAACACTTGGAACCCTCTAAGGAAAAGATTTTCGTTAATAATAGAACCTTTAAATCAAGCAGTCTTCAGAAAGTAATAACAAACTCAGGGGGAGTATCTTTCAATGAAAAATCCTTAAAGAAAGATAAATTCCCACAAGTATATGATTTAAGGAGAGAATGTTGTGTAAAGCTAAATTCTTAAGATATTTTCGCAATAATTAAAAAATTTAATTGAGCAAATTCAGATGCTGCTGAAAGGTATTTTGGTTTGTGAATGTTTCAGCAAACAGGTCTTTAAAAAGGAACTTATAAAGCTGATCATCAGAATGCAACATCATCTGAAGGAATGACTGATGTGGCATCACTCTTAGCCTTCGAACCTGTTCAGAAAGTTCACAACGAACTTACTGAAATTGTGGGTCAGGAATGCTGAGGAGATTGTTACTTAAGTCTTTGAGCCTACCTTAATTCTTGAAAAAAGGGGCATGATTGTTGTTTCTGATAGAAAGGAAGTTAGAAAGGCTATAAAGCATAAAGATCAAGATTATGCTGCTGATGCGCTACAAGCAATTTCATAGAATAAAAGTAACAAGACTATTCATAAAGACATAGTTGAGTCTCAGCAACTACGAAATCCTGAGTATCCCTACTGGTGACATTGTTCTACATTACAACTTAAAAATCTGTGCCAATGTGAAATTAGTTTGTAAGCATATTGCACCTTGTTAATTTGAGAATACTTGCTGAAATTTTTTTCTTTCTTAAAAAAAAATTTATATTTAAAGTATTCTATTTAAATATTTATTCTTTTTCTTTCTCTTTTCAAAAGAGGTTAAAAATCTGTTTGATCTCTACAATCAACATTAATGATCTGATTCCCTATGAATGTTGGCTCTTCACTTGTCCAGTCAGTGATACACGTTACACTTCTTCCAATGTCTGAAACCGTCATCATTAATGTTATCTGAGCCTATTCATGTTCCGTGTAAAATCGTCCAAAAGATTCAATCTCCGTGTCTCTCTCTGTTATCTCTTGTCTCAAAGTCCTATAAAATCTCAAGAGCCTTCAATACAAACTCATCACTTCAAAGTTCTTCTTTCACTTTGGATGAGATCTGGGTGTATGCTCTCTGAGGGATAATGAAGAAGCGGGAGGAAACAGAAGAGGTGACCCTGGAACATGATTTGGAGAAGAACGACCTCCCATGGATGATGTATGGAATGATAAGCAAGGAAAAGGTTTCTTTCGGAATACCTGCCCCTTTATGCTTGGACCATGGAGATCTTGTTGCATCACAAGCATACTGGAAGACCACTGGTAGATCCCAAAATAACCAATCTTATGAAGGGAACCACTCCAAATGTGGTCTTGATGATAAAGGTTGTTGCTGGTGGTCGAAACACTGTGTTAAATGATGCACCTCCACTGTTCCAGTTGTTGAAAGGAGATTGCATGCTCAATGCACGGTTGTGGAACAGACACAGGCTCAAGAGGCACTTATGAGGCTTCAGGCCGAAGAAGTAACGACAGCTGACACTGAAGAGAAAGTTGCTGATAAGGCTACGCCTCAGCCTATCATACAGCCTATCATAGGAATCAAGAGAGTTAGCATTGATAAACATATATTTTCATGTAATTATGATATATTTCCAAGATGTTTACAAAATTTTAAATAATATAAAGATCTTTCTTTTAGTAATCTTTATTATGTGCATCTTAAAATCATTTGCTTTGGTCTAAAGTGATATTCTTCTTAAAATCCTATCATATTGACAATGCATTAATCTTGTTATCTGTTAAAAGTTGTTTTCCCAATCAAACCTTTTTAAATAATGACAAAAGGGGGAGAAACAATATAACTAAACAAATTTCTTGAAGATAAAACATAAGCATAACTAAACAAATTACTGAAAAGAAAAGAGGAAAATGGTTTTTAGATATATATTCAAGCATCTTGGTAAAAATTAAAAAGGGTAGAAATATAATATTGTCCACCTTAGGGGGAGTTTTCCAACCCAAATCATCATTCTGGAAAACATACTCCATTTGGATCTATCTGATATTTGTTAAGTTATATCTAATTTGTCATCATTAAAAAGGGGGAGAATGTTGAGTCTCAGAATTAATTTAAGTATTTAAATTAGATTTAAGACTCATTAGCCTCAGGTTTTAATGATTAACAAATTAGATCATATAAGAACAGGTTCTACTGAGAAAGGTATTGTTTTGTGCATTGTATTACAGGTTACAGGATGAAGCATCCATCTGAAGACAAGAAGATGAAGATAGCCAAAGAAGCAAGAAAAAGACAGGAAGAGGAAATCCGAAGAAAGACAAAGCAACTATCTGAACGCGATCAACTATCTGAAGAAAATCTGAAAGAAGAAGTATATTTGTGGAATCACGAAAATCATTTACTCAGATGATACAAACATACTTCAGATCATTCATTTAGATGATGCAAACGTACTTGAGACCTTTCATTCAGAAGATTCAAGCATACTTCAGATGATTCATTTTAGACAAATAAACAATGAACCATGTAGAAGCAGCTCAACCTTCTGAATCACAGATAGACTTGAAGAGAAGTAACCGACCAAAGAAGGAATACATACTGAAGGAAGAACAAAAAGGCAATATACTGAAGTAAGGAACTTCCCAAAAATTAACAAACCTACTGAACCAAAGAAAGAGTCTAGAATGAAGAAAAAAGAAGCAAACATCCGAAGAAGAAACTCATTGAAGGAAGGAACTCGCTGAAAGCATCCCTAAGATGAAAAGCTAAATCAAGCTGAAGAAATGCAACCTGCTGAAAGTATGTGTATACTAAAGTTGGATCTACTGAACACATACCTTCTGAACGGGATGACGTGGCATCTCAAACTCTCTGAAGAAGAAGAAGCCAGACATGTTATACAACTCTCTGAAGACTTATGAGCGAATCTGAATAAGTTAATTAAAAGACTTAAGTCTCGGCAAACATGAGTGGTGAAGCTAAATTGATGCAAATAAAGACAAAGGCCTTCGGGCTCAGCTTCAGAACCTAACATGAAAGAGGAAGCCTACTGTAGAAAAGCAAATAGATGTCAGAGATAGGTCAGCGTTGCTGTACACCTACTTCTGTATCTTCTCTGTAACACGCTATTAGAGGCATGTACCTCAAGTGAAAAGAAAAGCAGAAAGCACAACAGGACAAAAGTGAAGTCTAATGTTGTCATTTCTAAAGACTTCCTTTGTAAACAAATGAGAAGAAGAAAGAAAGAAACAAGCCAAGCAAAGAGAAGCAGAACTCACAACGGTCAAAAGGAGTAGACTAACGGATCTTTATATCCTATCTCCTTACACTCTGAAGAAGACAAGTGAAGCAAGAAGTGGGAGAGAAGAAATATCAACCTGCTGAAGATGAAGAAAATCTCTCATGATTAAGAGCTTATCTACAATGTGTCAGAACCAAGTCATCTGCACACCTAACCTGCTTAAGAAAGAAGCTACCAAATGAGAAGTTATTTCAAAACGGCTCTATGAGCTTAATCATTTCTTCTCAATGATAAAATCAACAATCTTCAAACGACTATATTTTTAGAACATATCAATAGCCTCAAAAAAGTCTTAAATGTGAGCGAGAGGGGTCGGCCAAATTCCTGAATATTCATTCACTAGAACTGACCATGATGAGCTTCCATGAATTCCAAATTATCTACCCTTGAACTATGGCATTCATCAACCCCACAGAAGAAATTGTCCAAGCTTAATACAGATTTTATCAAGCCAACCTTCTGATCCTACAGAGATGAATTATATCTTAGAATCAAACACTTGTATCTCTGTTATACCTTGTACTCAGATTTACTGCATGTATCCTGAGTAGTACTCAATTAACCCATAGTACAAGATGAACCTCAGTTTAAGTTTCTAGGAAACTTAAACTTTTCATTGTAAACACTATTAAGTGTCTGAGAGCCTGGAGAGGCTTGGAGGAAGAAAGAATACTCTTGAGATCCTGGAGAGGCTTGGAGAAAGAAAGAGTACTCTTAAGAGCCTGGAGAGGCTTGGAGAAAGAAAGAATACTCTTAAGAGCCTGGAGAGGCTTGGAGGAAGAAAGAATACTTGGTTTAAGCCTGGAGAGGCTTGGTTAAGAAAGAATACTTGGTTTAAGCCTGGAGAGGCTTGGTTAAGAAAGAATACTCGGTTGAGATCCTGAAAAGGCTTGATGATAAAAGAATACTTGTATCTATATTCAGATAGTGGAATATCCAGTGGTGGTTTGCCCTGGGACTGGATGTAGCTCACTGGATTAGTGGGTGAACCAGGATAAATTCTTGTCTAAATCTTCTCTATCCCTTAACCTATTTTAATTCAGTTTTCATCTAACTAAGGGGATTTAAAAGTATTTAAGTAAGAACTTCAATTCTAAATTAAACTCGTTTTCAAACTACTTTGAGTCTGAACCTAGTTCAGAAGGTAATCAAAACTTCAGACTGAAACTCATCGTCTGAATATTTTTCAGAAGCTATTTTCTCTACCCTTAACCTTTACACTCCGCTATTATCTGATTTTTTCTAATTAGGGAAGAGTCTGAAAAGTAATACCATAATCAACATAATAAAACTCCACTCTTGGCCAAATCATTTTAAACAGGAGTATTTACTGAACCTTCTGAAGTGGGTTCAGCAAGTTCTTTAACAAATCAGTCTTCTGCATGTTACTGAAATGTTTAATACATTAATATAAATCATTTTTGAAACAACATGTTTTCTATTTTGAAGTCTTTACTTATCAAAATTAGTTTAAACAAGTTTCTAAAATGTTTCCATTAAATCATCTGAAGAGATCTCAGAAAGCACATTTGTATTTATCTAAGTTCAGCAAGTCTCTAAAAAACTCTCTTTCAATAGCCCTCGCGTAACTCTGATATTATTTACTATTTGGCAAAAGAGTTTTTCATAATAACCTGCATAGGTTATTTGATTTATAAGATGGTTTTACAAAGGGGTTTCCAAAATTAGCGTAAAGTTTTAAAACACTATTCAACCCCCCCTTTCTAGTGTTTCCTGTGGTTCCAACATCAACTTCTTGGCCTTAATGGCTTTTCCAATGCCAATGATGGGAGTAAATATCAAAAACACATGGTCACCTTCCTCAAACCCTAGGTCCCTCCTTCTCCTATCAGCATAACTTTTCTGCCGGCTTTGGGCAGTTACCAGTTTCTCCCTAATCCTCTTAATCTTTTCTGTAGTTTCCTGCACCAACTCCGGTCCTAACAAACTTTTCTCTCCAACCTCACAACAACACAAAGTTGAGTTACACTCCCTACCATACAAAGCCTCATAGGGTGCCATACCTATACTGCTATGAAAACTGTTGTTGTAGGCAAATTCTATGAGTGGTAAGTACTTGTCCCAACTACCCTTCTCTTCCAAAACACAGGATCTAAGCATGTCCTCTAGTCTGGATGGTTCTTTCAGACTGCCCGTCAGTCTGAGGGTGGTAAGTGGTGCTAAACTTCAGTTTAGTACCGAAAGCCTGATGTAAAGCATTCCAAAACCTAGAGGTAAATCTAGGGTCTCTATCTGACACAATGCTGGAAGGTACACCATGGAGCTTCACAATCTCCTTGATGTATAAGACTGCTAGTTTGGTCAAAGGGAAAGTTGCTTTGATTGGTAAGAAATGGGCTGACTTGGTCAGCCGGTCCACTATCACCCAAATGGCACCAAAGCCGGTCGGGACCCAAGGTAGTCCCATCACAAAATCCATGGATATGGCCTCCCATTTCCACTCGGGAATTTCTAAGGGTTGGAGTGTACCTGAGGGCTTCTGGTGTTCTATCTTAACCTGTTGACATGCAAGACACCTAGAAACGAACGCAACTATCTCTCTCTTCATTCCGTCCCACTAAAACATGGACCTCAAGTCATGGTACATCTTGGTAATGCCAGGATGCACCGTGAACTTGCTCTTATGAGCCTCCTCTAGAATTTCCTCTCTAAGGCTACCCCCTTAGGAATGCAAACTCTCTCTTGGAAGAGAATCATCCTATCACTTGACTCGGAAAATCCTGGTTGTCCCTTCCGGGACTGGAGCTCTAAGTCTGAGACCTGAGCCTCTCCAATCCTAGCCCTCAAGTCATTCACCACCTCTAGCCTGTAGAGCCTCATACTATCCCCCTAATAATTCCCTTGAAGTTTCAGATCCCTAAACTTTTCTAACAATTCTAACTCATGCACCATCATGGATGACGCATGCAGGGATTTTCTACTTAAGGCGTCGGCCACTACATTGGCCTTGCCTGGGTGATACTTAACCTCAAAACCATAGTCCTTTAAAAATTCCATCCACCTTCTCTGCCTCATGTTAAGTTCTTTCTGATCAAGAGGTACTTAAGGCTCTTATGGTCACTAAAGACCTCAAATTGCACTCCATACAGGTAGTGTCTCCACACCTTAAGAGCAAACACTACTGCGGCTAACTCTAAGTCATGGGTTGGATAGTTTTCCTCATGGGGTCTAAGCTGTCTAGAGGCATAAGCCACTACCCTCTTATCCTGCATCAAAACACAGCCTAAACCCTTCCCTGAAGCGTCACTGTACACTTCAAAGGATTTGGTTAAATCCAGCAATACTAATACCGGGGTGGTGGTTAGCTTCTCTTTGAGTTCCTTGAAACTTTTCTCACATTTCTCATCCCAGACAAAAGCATGACCCTTACGGGTCAGCCGGGTGAGAGGTAAGGCCAACTGAGAAAAACCCCTAATGAATCTGCGATAATACCCAGCTAATCCTAAGAAACTCCTAACCTCACTGACTGACGTGGGTCTCTCCCAACCAATCACCGCCTCTATCTTACTAGGATCCACTGACACACCCTCACTGGATATAACATGTCCTAGGAAATGAACCTTATCCAACCAAAACTCACATTTCTCAGGGTTAGCAAATAGTTGCTTCTCCCTCAACACTCCCAAAACTACTCTAAGGTGTTGCTAATGTTCTTCTGAGGTTTTAGAATAGATAAGGATGTCGTCAATGAATACGACCACAAACTTATCCAAGTAGGGCCTAAAGATTCGATTCATTTAGTCCATGAATACAGCTGGAGCGTTGGTTAAGCCAAATGACATCACCAAATACTCATAATGCCCATATCTAGTCCTAAAAGTAGTTTTAGGGATGTCCTCACTCCTAATCTTTATCTGATGGTAACCTGACCTCAAGTCTATCTTAGAAAATACTGCCGCCCCTCTAAGTTGGTCTAACAGGTCATTTATCCTAGGCAAGGGATATTTGTTCTTGATTTTTACCTTGTTCAACTGCCTATAATCAACACACAACCTTATGCTACCATTCTTCTTCTTGACGAGGAGCACTGGAGCTCCCCAAGGGGACACACTAGGCCTAATGAATTGCTCCTCTATTAGTTCTTCTAGCTGCTTCTTAAGTTCACTCATCTCCAAGGGTGACATTCTATAGGGAGCCTTAGAAATAGGCCCTATGCCCGGCACAAGGTCTATTGAAAACTCAGTCTCTCGATCCGGAGGTAAGGTGGTCACCTCACTAGGGAAAACGTCCTGGAACTCCCTAACAATGCCTATGCTATCAGTCAGGCATTCAGAAATTTGAGTGGAACTAAAAATAAGCAAGATGGCCTCTCCCTCGGAGGAAGGGGGAGAGTGGGAAAGAAAAATTCTTTATTAAAACAATCTAGCATGACCTGATAACGAGATAACCAGTTCATGCCCAAAATGATATCGAGTTTCTCTAATAGTAAACAAATCAAATCAACATTGAAAAATCTACCTTAGATTTCTAAGGGACAAGCAAGACATACCAAGGAAGTGGAAATGGCCTCCTTAGCCGGGGTATGAATATTCAAATGATAGGGTAAAGGATTAACAGGTAATTTCATCCTTTCCACACAATCACAAGAGATGAAGGAATGGGTTTCCCCAGAATCATACAGTACAATCAAAGGAGTATCATTTAGAGTACATGTACCTTGCATTAGATCATTAGCCTGAGCCGCCACCGCACCATTGAGGGTAAAGACTCTTCTGGTAGCTTGGGGTTTGGGGTGATCCCTGTTCCTCTTTGGACAATCAAACAACACATGGCCTGGTTCACGGCAGTAGAAGCAAACTCGTTGCCCTGCCAAACACTCGCCTCGATGGTGTTTGCCACACTTGGGACAAACTGGATTAGCTGGAGGGGAGGGAAGAGCGACCTACTTTCCCTTTCCGCCCTGAAACTGAGGTCGAAAGTTCTTGCTAGCGGGTGCATCCTCTCTTTTTCTCTTACCCTCAACCCAAGTCCTAGCTGCTGGCCTGGGTGCCTCATCCACCAAACTTTGCTCAACGACCAAACATTTGGTCACCAAGGTTGAGAACTCTCTAAGATGGAAGGCTGAAACAATTTTTCTGATTTCGGGCTTGAGACCCGCCTCCAAGTGAGACACTTTAAACCCTCATTGGGATTGGCTTGCAGTAGTGAATGGTATATAGACAGCTCCTCAAACATGGCCACAAATTGGCCCACGATTATGTTGCCTTGCTTCAGTTGAAGGAACTCTAGCTCTTTCTGTTTCTTGGCTGGTTCTTGGAAGTATTTCTCCAGGAATGCATGCTGGACCGCATCCCAAGAGAGCAAGGCTCCAAGAGGGCTTAAACTGGTCTTCACACTCTTCCACCAATTGTCCGCTTCCGCTTGTAACATATAAGTAGCAAATCTGACCTTGAGATCATCCATGCACGCCATCACTTCAAACATTTTATTCATGGCACTAAGCCATGCGTCTGCTACTGCTGGGTCATACGCCCCACTGAAAGCTGGGGGATGGTGCTTCCTGAACTCAGTTAACCCCTGAAGGAAAGGGTCTAGCATACCCATCGGTGGAGGAGTACCGGTGGTCTGTCTTTGCAAGGCCTGAAGAACTACAGCATTAGAAGTTGTTTGCTCTCCCATGATTTGAGTGAGCATCCAGAGGGTTGCCGTCACGGAATCCTGAGATTGATCCTGTGAGGGAGGAGGTGAGTTGGCACGAGGACGCCCTCTCCTACCGCTAGCCATGGTCCTATACACATTATTAAGAAATATCCAAGTGAAGGAATGGGTTGCCCCAGAATCATACAGTACAATCAAAGGAGTATCATTTAGAGTACATGTACCTTACATCAGATCATCAGCCTGAGCCGCCACCGCTCCATTGAGGGTAAAGACTCTTCCGGTAGCTTGGGGTTTGGGGTGATCCCTGTTCCTCTTTGGACAATATAACAACACATTGCCTGGCTCACGGCAGTAGAAGCAAACTAGTTGCCCTTCCAAACAATCGCCCCGATGGTGTTTGCCACACTTGGGACAAACTGGATTAGCTGGAGAGGAGGGAAGGGCGACTTGCTTGCCCTTTCCACTCTGAAACTGAGGTCGAAAGTTCTTGCTAGCGGGTACATCCTCTTTTTTTCTCTTACCCTCAACCCAAGTCCTAGCTGCCGGCCTGGGTGCCTCATCCACCAAACTTTGCTTGACGACCAAACATTTGGTCACCAAGGTTGAGAACTCTCTAAGCTGGAAGGCTGAAACAATTTTTCTGATTTCGGGCTTGAGACCCGCCTCCAAGTGAGAACACTTCCAACCCTCATTGGGATTGGCTTGCAGTAGTGAATGGTACTTAGACAGCTCCTCAAACTTGGCCACAAATTGGCCCACGGTTATGTTTCCTTGGTTTAGTTGAAGGAACTCTAGCTCTTTCTGTTTCCTGGCTGGTTCTGGGAAGTATTTCTCCAGGAATGCATGCTGGAACGCATCCTAAGAGAGCAAGGCTCCAGGAGGGCTCAAACTGGTCTTCACACTCTTCCACCAATTGTCCGCTTCCCCTTGTAACATATAAGTAGAAAATCTGACCTTGAGATCATCCATGCACGCCATCACTTCAAACATTTTGTTCATGGCACTAAGCCATGAGTCTGCTGTTGGGTCATACGCCCCACTGAAAGCTGGGGGATGGTGCTTCTTGTACTCAGTTAACCCCTGAAGGAATGGGTATAGCATACCCATCGGTGGAGGAGTACCGGTGGTTTGTCTTTGCAAGGCCAGAAGAACTGCAGCATTAGAAGTTGTTTGCTCTCCCATGATTTGAGTGAGCATCCGGAGGGCTGCCGTCACGGAATCCTGTGACTGATCCTGTGAGGGAGGAGGTGAGTTGGAACGAGGACGCCCTCTCCTACCGCTAGCCATGGTCCTATACACATTATTAAGAAATATCCAAGTGATCAGTCTATCAATTCCCTAATAATGCATACCAGACTATAACTAACTTAAGGAGTAACACATAACCACAGTCCAATTGGATTGAACTGCTCTGATACTAAAATGTAACGTCCTAATTTCTAAATTCAGAAATAATGCCTGTTGGAAGCACTTTTTCCAAATTCGTGAAATCATTTCGTTCATTTCGCGTATCGGCATACACATCATTCGCTTAAGTAATTCAACACTTACTAAAGCTCCAAACATTTCATACATGAACATGGAAGTAACCATAACCTATACTCGCCACACAGGCTCCAGTCGATACAATTATTCAACAAACATAACAAGTATCTAAGTATATACAACATAACAAAGTACTAAACTATCCATGCCATACAGCTCCTACTGATTATCTCCTTCCTGAGGAGTATCCTGCACAACTAAAATATTGTTTCCACGGAATGGGGTGAGACCAACGTCCCAGTGGGCATGAACAAAGACACTCCAATGGAACATACAGGCAATTATCATGCTTCTCAAACAACCATTATAATCAAATAACAACTTCATATCAATCAAACACAACACAAAATAATAATAAAGCTGATAAATGCATGTCTGTGAAGTGTTGTAACCCGACACCCGGGGTCTTTTCACTGTAACATGACTGTGATTGAGCGCTCGGCCATGAATCCAAGGACCGTCGTCCAGGGAAACCTGAGATTAAGTTTTATCTGAACATGATGTACACATAACTTGTTTTATTATCATGATTGAGGGTCCCCCATCTTCCCCTTGGCCGAGAGGTCGATTAGTTCGCCTCGTCTTACTTAAACATGATTGCCCGAAGGCCTGAGATGGTCCGAAAAACCCTGAATTAGCCTGGAGGCTCTGAAGTGGCTGTAAGCTTTGTGATAATTAACTCATAATGCATAACTGTGATGGCCAAAGGCCCATGATCATGTATAAATATGCTTAAAGATCGCTACACATACTTATCTAAGTCTCCTATCCTATGGTTCACGTAAATCACATACCAAACAACCATCACATTTGCACTTCCTAACGTACACATTAAGACTCAATGAAAGAAAGGGAAGGAAAGATAGGGGTCATGCTCTGAAATTCAAATAGCAAAGAAACAAACAATCACACCCACTTGAGGTTCGATAAAACAAAGAACGAACGGAAGAGAGGAAGCATTGGAGGTGAGTAGATTGGTGGGGGACTTGATCTTGGAGAGTATAAATCGTTCTTGATCTTCACTGGGGCATTCTCTCACTAGAACCTCTCTTTCTCTCTCTGGAAGAATGAAAAAGGGAAGAGAAACTGAGTGGGAAACTGCCTGCAATCGTGTTTTAAAAATGTTGTAACTGTCTTCTCGCTCAAGCGAGATTCTAGCTTGAGCGAGATGGTCATTCTATAGCTCAAGCGAGACCATTTAGCTTGAGCGAGAATGCCCACGAAAATACACTCTCTCTGAAGTATTTTCGCTTAAGCAAGAACTGTTATCTTGAGTGAAAATCATCTAGAGAGCAATACATTTTGTGTCCTGTATCTCGCTTGAGCGAGACTTGCAGAACCAAAATCCTAAAGTTTTTGCTGCATAATTCACTTGAGCGAGACCTACTCGCTTGAGCGAAAACCCTGATGCATGAAACCCTGATTTTTGCCTCTTAAGCTTATCCTTATCAATTCCTTACTTCATCTTATTCATCTTATGAATTTCCTATAAGTTAAAGTCTCTAATAGTGGGATGTTACAACTTTTGTGGAGGTGACCATCCCAGTGGCCATTGCTCTTATCAAGACATTCAAGAAGAGCAAGTTAACTATATGTGTAATCAAGGGAGACCAGGAAATTTCTCCAACAACAACCAGTTTTCAAATAATTACACACAAGGTTGGAGAAATAATCAGATCAACAATTTTGGTTGGAGATATGATGCAGGATTCTCTACTAGGCAACCTCCCTTTCTACAGCAATAGCAACACTATCCTTCAATACATGACAGAACTTCAAAATTGGAAGAGAAACTAGACAAGTTCATACAAGATTTAGATTCTAATCAAAAGACTACAGAAGCAACACTCAGAAACCTAGCGATTCAAGTGGAGCAATTGAGGAAGCAGTTTTCTACGCAACATGAACAATGCAAATCAATCTCTACCAGGAGTGGTAAGATAGTAGGAAGAGGGATTGGTGATAACCTTGCTGTGGAGGAGGAAGTTTCAGAGAAGAAAGAAAAGGAGAATAATGAAGAGAAAAATGAGAGTGAAGAGGTAGAGGAGGAAAATAGAGAGTTTGTAAGTATAGAAAAAAATTAAAGAAAAAGAAAAGGAGATTGATAATGAAAAGAGTGAGAAAAAGAAGGAGAAGGGAGAAATACAGGTACCTCATGTGACACCCTTCTACCCTAAGCTCTTATACGTTTAATAAATCGAAGTGTAGAAAAGGTAACGTCCCACAATGGGTAAAAGGTTCACATAACTCTCTTATTAAAAACCTCATTAGTTCGAAAACAACTTAACTAAAATAAAAATAAAACTCAAATGTATTCAAATACTCATGCAGCAGAATCTCCAAAGAAATAAAAGTAACTAAACATCCTACTTATCGTGCAAGGAATCCAAAACAGTTTACAAAAAAACCTTCCTAACTAGAAACATAAAGAAAGAAACCCCAAAATTATGCCCTGATGTCACATATACCAGAGCACACTCCCTTTAATCAAAACTTGACACCAGTTGTGTCATCATCATCACCTGTAAAAATATCCACAGTATAAGGGTGAGGAAAAGAATACTACTCATACATACACATAGGAGGCTACCCTATCCTCACCCACATATAAATAACATCATCATTCGCCACACCACATACCCCAAACATCACATAATTCATCAGATAATAATCATCTATAAATCAGCATATAACTATTCATCTATATCATCATATAAATCTCATACCATTATTCACCAAAGGAATCACATACTCTATTTTCACACATAATGCTCATTCATCATTAATACTCATGACATCTTTATTTAATTCAGTTTCATCATCAAATATATCTCATATATACATCCATCATCACAAGCACCAAAACTCATCAATATCATTATATAACTCAATTTCATCATTCAGTATAACGCATCATCATATGCACCAAAACTCATCACCTCACCTACCCAAAGATCATGACTTGGAACTCCGCACAATGGGTGCACCTCGTCAATCACTCTAGTTAGTACCAAGATAGTCTACCGGTGTCACCACACACAATCCGATAGGTTGTACCCCCTCTATGGGCCCGCACAACGACATTCGACCCTAGGTTGCACCCCCTCTATGGGCCAGTACAAATCATCCCTAGGTTGCACCCCCTCAATGGGCCCGTGCATCGAACGCCCTATCTTGATCCCCTGAGTTGTACCCCCTCTATTGGCCTGCACAACTCAGTTCACCTCATGAATTGTACCCCCTCTATGGGCCCGCACAATTCAGGTCTCATCACATATGCTCAAGGCATCTCTCCTAAGTTGTACCCCCTCTATGGGCCCGCACAACTTAGGTAACATCATCATCAAAAGGTTATATACACCATCATCATTATCATCATCATCATGCATTATTATGATCATCATTAAGCATCATCATCATAAAGTGATATACACTATCATCATTAACATCATCATAACATTCACCATCATCATTAATCACATTGCATATTATGCACACAAAAATATCATCAATCACATGGCATATTCACCAATCATTATGCACACCCAATCATCATCAATCACATTGCTTAATCACCATTCATTATCAACACCATAATCATAATAAAGCATTATCAAACAACATCAATCATCATCAAGCACCTAGGATCTCAAAATCCACTCTGGTAATCGATTACCAACCTCTAGTAATCGATTACCTGCAAACAAGGTCTCTGGTAATCGATTACAACCACCTTGTAATCGATTACCTGCAACCAAACACTCTGGTAATCGATTACAGTATCCCTGTAATCGATTACCTGCAAGCAATCTCTCTGGTAATCGATTACCACAATCCTGTAATCGATTACCAGCGAACAAACAACACTTCTGGGCTACCCAGAACACACTGGTAATCGATTACCCGCGACGCAGATCGCAGTTCTCACGATTTTTATCATCTCTAAACCTCATTTTTCAATCCCTAATCAATCATCTTTGTAAAATAATGACTCTTATGCGTTTATAACATCAAAACTCAGTAAAACAACAATCTTTTCACAGATTATACAACCAATCCATCAAAATCCCTAATTTCCCCCTTTTCATTATTCTCAATATCCTCTTTAATTTCACCCAATAAATCATCAATATTCATCCAATCAATCATAAATCAACAGTTTTAATCATTCATTCTCAGTTATAACATATACCAATAGGAATTTCTAGTCTTAAATTACTATCCAAGCACCCCTACATGCATATACAAGCAGCACCCTCTTCCCCACCGTACCTTAAGCGAAGATCGATTAACCGCAAGGAAGTCCCTTTCTTGGTTCTTGATGCTCACTCTGCAGCAATCCCCTCTTGAGATTCGGTTTCTCCCCTCCTTAGCGTTTTGCTCTCTGAAGATTATACGAATAAGGATTAGGGTGAACAGATAACCCCTCCTTACTAGAATGCCTAATTGGGCTTGGGCCCACTCTCAACCCCCTTATCTTCTTTTTAAAATGAAGTAGCTTTATGGATAAAACTAATAATAATATTAATCCTATTATTTATTCATCTATTTAATTAATTATTTCCTCTACTTATTTATTTAATTTAATTAATATGTTACTTAATAAAATTTAGGATGTTACAACTCTCCCCTCCTAGAAAGAAAATTCGACCTCGAATTTTACCTGGAGCGAATAACTCTGGATAGGACTCCTTCATCTTCTCTTCCAGTTCCCAAGTAGCACTCTCGGGTGTAGGTCCTCCCCAGATTACCTTAACTAAAGGAATCTCTTTACCTCGAAGTTGTTTCACCCTCCGATCCTCAACTCTCACCGGCATGGTTTCCACCATCAGGTTTTCCTTAACTTCAAGATGATCTGACTCGATCACATGCGAAGGATCGTGAATGTATTTCCGGAGTTGAGAAACATGGAAAACATTATGAAGGTTTGACAAGTGTGGAGGTAAGGCAATCTGATAGGCAACATTATCATGATGGCTCTTCTGCCTACTCTGAGTTGTCCTCATCCTTTCCTGGATTATCCTAACCTTATCAGTGGTTTGCTGCACTATCTCAGGTCCTAACGCAAGGCTCTCCCTCGGCTCACACCAACACAAAGTTGTTCTACATCTCCTACCATATAATGCCTCATAAGGCGCCATACCTATGCTAGAGTGAAAACTATTGTTATAGGTAAACTCTATCAAAGGTAAGAAGCTATCCCAACTACCCCCTTGGTCTAACACGCAAGCCCTAAGCAAATCCTCTAAGGATTGAATGGTTCTCTCGGTCTGACCACCAGTTTGAGGGTGATAAGTTGAACTAAGCCTAAGTTGGGTCCCCAGGGCCTGCTGCAAACTCTCCCAAAATCTAGAGGTGAACCTGGGATCTTTATCTGAAACTATACTAGATGGTATGCCATGCAACCTTACAATCTCACTGTTGTACAGCTGGGCTAGTTTCTCTAAGGAGTACTTAATGTTAATAGGAAGGAAATGTGCACTCTTAGTTAACCTATCCACAATAACCCAAATGGAGTCATGCCCCCTCACAGTCTTAGGCAAAGCAACTACAAAGTCCATGGAAATACTATCCCACTTCCACTCAGGTATACTTAAGGGTTGAAGCAATCCTGAAGGCTTTTGATGTTCTACCTTAGACTTTTGGCACACTAAGCAAGCACTCACAAACTCCTCTATGTCCCTTTTCATTCTAGGCCACCAGAACACTTTCTTCAAATCTTGATACATCTTAGTCGATCATGGGTGGAAACTAAGCTTACTTCAATGCCCTTCTTCTAGCATTAAACGCTTAATAGTAGGTTCACTAGGCACACACACACGGTCTCAAAATCTCACTACCCCATCGGTACCTATCACAAACTCTCCCCCATTACCTCATTCTATAGCTTCTCGCCTATTTACCAAAAATGGGTCCTCTAATTGGGCCTTGCTAATATCCTTCAACAGATCATTACTTAGTCTAGTCATCCCTAACCTCACACTAACAGAAGTCACTTCACAAGCTAAACTCAAATCCCTAAATTGGGTTAAAAGATCCATCTCCTTAATCATCAGGGAACTAACATGGATAGATTCCTACTTAAAGCATCAGCCACTACATTAGCCTTACCAGGATGGTAACTTAACTCAAAATCATAATCCCTAAGAAACTCTAACCACCTCCTCTGCCTCATGTTCAGCTCCTTCTGATCAAACAAGTATCTAAGGCTCTTATGGTCACTAAAAACCTCAAACCTGGCACCATACAAATAATGCCTCCAAATCTTCAACACAAACACTACGACCGCTAGCTCAAGGTCATGGGTAGGGTAGTTCCTCTCATGGATTTTCAATTGCCTAGAAGCATAAGCTACTAATTTACTCTCTTGCATCAACACCCCACCTAAACCCATCTTAGAGGCATCACAGTATACTACAAAGGATTTGCTAAGGCCAGGCAACACTAACACTGGTGCACTAGTCAACTTTTCCTTAAGGGTTTGGAAACTAATATCGCACTTACTATTCCACACAAAGGCAACTCCCTTCCTAGTCAACTCAGTCAAAGGCAAGGCTAACTTAGAAAACCCTTCTATGAATCTCCTATAGTACCCCGCCAACCCAAGGAAACTTCTAATCTTGCTTACTGACTTAGGAGCCTCCCACTTAAGCACAACTTCTACCTTAGAAGGATCTACGCCTATACCTCCCTTAGAAATCACATGGCCTAAGAAACTTACTTCTTCTAGCCAGAACTCACACTTGGACATCTTAGCATATAACTGTTTATCCTTAAGAACCTGAAGTACTACCTTTAAATGTTCCTCATGCTTCTCTTTAGTTGTGGAATAAATTAGTATATTATCTATGAAGACAACTACGAATTTATCCAAATAAGGGTGAAAAATTCGGTTCATGTAATCCATAAAAATTGCAGGAGCATTAGTCACACCGAAAGGCATTACTAGATATTCATAGTGTCCATACCTAGTTCTAAAAGCTATCTTAGGTATATCCTCTTCCTTAACTCTAATCTGATGATAGCCCGATCTAAGGTCTATCTTGCTAAACACACATGCCCCCACTAGCTGATCCATCAAATCATCTATCCTAGGCAAATGATACCTATTCTTAATGGTAACCTTATTTAGCTGGCGGTAATCTGTACATAACCTCATGCTACCATCCTTCTTCTTAACAAAAAAAAAAACAGGCGCTCCCCAGGGTGACACACTAGGCCTTACAAACTTCTTCTCTAACAAATCTTCTAATTGCCTCTTAAGTTATGCTAACTCTATTGGTGACATCCTATAAGGTGTAGTTGAAATCGGTCCCGTCCCCGGTACTAAGTCTATAGAAAACTCTATCTCTCTCTCCGGTGGTAGACTAGACACATTATCTGCAAACACTTTAGGGTACTCACACACTAAAGGTATCACACTCACAACAGTGCTACTATCAGATTTCAAAGAAGCTAAAAGCATGTAAACCTAGGCATCTTCCCTTAGAGACACCTTTACCTGATTGGCAGTCATAAAGTCCTTATTCTTACTCTCAACAGGGTGACCAAACATGATAGTTTTATCAGCACAGTTTAATAGGACATGGTTGGAAGATAACTAGTCCATTCCCAGAATAATGTCTAGTTGACTTAGAGGTAAGCAAATCAAATCAACTAGGAATTTTCTATCATTAACAGAAACAGAACAGTTTAAGCACACATCCGAAGTAGAAACTGACCCACTAGCTGGCGTTTCCACACTCAATACAAAAGGCAAGGAAGAAACAGGCAATTTTAACTTAGACACACAAGCATGTGATATGCAAGAATGAGTCGCACCAGAATCAAATAAAATAACTAAAGGATTACCCGCAATGTAACCAATACCTTGGATCAAGTCCTCGGATTGAGCAGCTTCAGTACCACTCAAGGCAAAGACTCTCTCCCAGTAGCCTTAGGTTTACTGGCGCTTCCACCGGCATCTCCACTTGCCGCTACCGTTCCTTGTGTCTTTTGAGGACAGTCACGAGAAATATGTCCTTTCTCCTGACAGACGTAACAGGTGACCTCTCTATCTCCACATCGGTTTGCTCGATGACCCTCCTTTCCGCATTTGAAGCAAGTAATAGGAGTGGTAGAACCAACACTCCCTCCTTTTGACGCTTGACCAGCAGCTGGAGCATAATTCTTCTTTTGCACCGTACCTTCACTGCCACCTCCAATCTTGGGATTTCCCGTTGCACGAGAATATGGCTTGCCCTTGTTAGTCGCTTGGAACTTGTTCTGATTCCTCAAAGGCCCTCCACTCTTGTAATGTGCCGCCTTTGCCCGATTGTCTTCATCATAAATTCTGCACTTGTTCACTAGCTCGTGAAAGCGCGTTATCCCTTGATAGTTGAATACTTGTTTAATCTCAGGACGAAGGTCGCTGAGAAACTTGACGCACTTTGATTCTTCATTAGCAGCTCCTTCATATGTCGGGCAGAATCGTACTAGTGCTTCAAACTTTGATACGTAGTCTACCACGGTGCCATCCCCTTGCTTTAAATCTAGGAACTCTATTTGCTTCTTGTTGCGCACATCATGTGGGAAGTACTTCTCCAGGAATAACCTCTTGAAGTTATCCCAGCTCAGCGTTGTGCCCTCATCGATCATACTCTGGCAGGTGCTCTACCACCAGAAGTCAGCATCCCCTGATAACATGAATGCTGCTAACGTCACCTTCTATAGTATAGAGCAGTCCATCGCTCTGAAGATCTTCTCGATTTCGTATATCCAATCGGCAGCACCATCGGGGTCATAACCCCCACGGAACGTAGGTGGATGGTTCCTCTGGAACCGTGCAAGCCAATCCGTCTCGTGATGTTGGTTAAGGTTACCAACAGCCTGTGCCATAGCCATTAAGGCATCGACCATTGCTCGATCATTCCGACCCCCAGCCATAACTCCTTCTATATCAAATAAAGGGTAAGCAAACATACTAGGTAAAGCGGAAAAGTAAAGAAATCAAACAAACAAACAATTAAGCCAAAGCAACACAATTCACTCAAGCAATCAATCAGATAAACACCTCAGAAGCATAGTAAACTCATAACTCAAGGTCGGTGAACAAACCTGCTCTGATACCAACTAATGTGACACCCTTCTACCCCAAGCTCTTATACGTTTAATAAATCGAAGTGTAGAAAAGGTAACGTCCCACAATGGGTAAAAGGTTCACATAACTCTCTTATTAAAAACCTCATTAGTTCGAAAATAACTTAATTAAAATAAAATAAAACTCAAATGTATTCAAATACTCATGTAGCAGAATCTCCAAAGAAATAAAAGTAACTAAACATCCTACTTGTCGTGCAAGGCATCCAAAACAATTTACAAAAAAACCTTCCTAACTAGAAATTTAAAGAAAGAACTCCCAAAATTATGCCCTGATGTCACATATACCAGAGCACACTCCCTTTAATCAAAACACGACACCAGTCGTGTCATCATCATCACCTGTAAAAATATCCACAGTATAACGGTGAGGAAAAGAATACTACACATACATACACATAGGAGGCTACCCTATCCTCACCCACATATAAATAACATCATCATTCGCCACACCACATACCCTAAACATCACATAATTCATCAGATAATAATCATCTATAAATCAGCATATAACTATTCATCTATATCATCATATAAATCTCATACCATCATTCACCAAAGGAATCACATACTTTATTTTCACACATAATGCTCATTCATCATTAATACTCATGACATATTTATTTAACTCAGTTTCATCATCAAATATATCTCATATATACATCCATCATCAAAAGCACCAAAACTCATCAATATCATTATATAACTAAATATCATCATTCAGTATAACGCATCATCATATGCACCAAAACTCATCACCTCACCTACCCAAAGATCATGACTTGGAACTCCGCACAATGGGTGCACCTCGTCAATCACTCTAGTTAGTACCAAGATAGTCTACTGGTGTCACCACACACAATCCGATAGGTTGTACCCCCTCTATGGGCCCGCACAACGACATTCGACCCTAGGTTGCACCCCCTCTATGGGCCAGTACAAATTATCCCTAGGTTGCACCCCCTCTATGGGCCCGTGCATCGAACGCCCCATCTTGATCCCCTGAGTTGTACCCCCCCTTTATGGGCCCGCACAACTCAGTTCACCTCCTGAATTGTACCCCCTCTATGGGCCCGCACAACTCAGTTCACCTCCTGAATTGTACTCCCTCTATGGGCCCGCACAACTTAGGTAACATCATCATCGAAAGGTGATATAAACCATCATCATTATCATCATCATCATGCATTATTATGCTCATCAGTAAGCACCATCATCATAAAGTGCTATACACTATCATCATTAACATCATCATCAATAAGTGATATACACTATCCTCATAACATTCACCATCATCATTAATCACATTGCATATTATGCACACCAAAATATCATCAATCACATGACATATTCACCAATCATTATGCACACCCAATCATCATCAATCACATTGCATAATCACCGATCATTAATCACACCAAATCATCATCAACATCATTAATCATCAACACCATAATCATAATAAAGCATTATCAAACAACATCAATCATCATCAAGCACCTAGGATCTCAAAATCCACTCTGGTAATCGATTACCAACCTCTAGTAATCGATTACCTGCAAACAAGGTCTCTGGTAATCGATTACAACCACCTTGTAATCGATTACCTGCAACCAAACACTCTGGTAATCGATTACAGCATCCCTGTAATCGATTACCTGCAAGCAATCGCTCTAGTAATCGATTACCACAATCCTGTAATCGATTACCAGTGAACAAACAACACTTCTGGGCTACCCAGAACACACTGGTAATCGATTACACACCCTGGTAATCGATTACTCGCGAAGCAGATCGCAGTTCTCACGATTTTTATCATCTCTAAACCTCTCTTTTCAATCCCTAATCAATCATCTTTGTTAAATAATCAGTCTTATGCGTTTATAACATCAAAACTCAGTAAAACAACAATCTTTTCACAGATTATACAACCAATCCATCAAAATCCCTAATTTCCCCCTTTTCATTATTCTCAATATCCTCTTTAATTTCACCCAATAAATCATCAATATTCATCCAATCAATCATAAATCAACAGTTTTAATCATTCATTCTCAGTTATAACATTTACCAATACGAATTTCTAGTCTTAAATTACTACCCAAGCACCCCTACATGCATATACAAGCAGCACCCTCTTCCCCACCGTACCTTAAACGAAGATCGATTAACTGCAAGGAAGTCCCTTTCTTGGTTCTTGATGCTCACTCTACAGCAATCCCCTCTTGAGATTCGATTTCTCCCCTCCTTAGTGTTTCGCTCTCTGGAGATTATACGAATAAGGATTAGGGTGAACAGATAACCCCTCCTTACTAGAATGCCTAATTGGGCTTGGGCCAACTCTCAACCCTCTTATCTTCTTTTTAAAATGAAGTAGCTTTATGCATAAAACTAATAATAATATTAATTCTATTATTTATTCATCTATTTAATTAATTATTTCCCCTACTTATTTATTTAATTTAATTAATATTTTACTTAATAAAATTTAGGATGTTACACCTCAGCTGAAGAGTTTACCATACTCTAAAAATTCTTCCAAGAAAGATAAAGAAAGGCAGTTTGCAAGATTCATGGATATCTTCAAGAGGCTGCAAATCAACATCCCATTTGTGGAGGCTATGGAGCAGATGCCAACATATTCCAAGTTCATGAAAGAGCTCCTAACTAAGAAGAGGAGATTTACTAATGAGACAGTGGAGCTAGAGGCAGGATGTAGTGCCATCGTTCAGAAGTCATTGCCTTAGAAGTCTAAAGACCCTAGAAGCTTCACTATACCAGTCAAAATTGGGAAATAACCAGTGGGGAAGGCACTACTTGATTTAGGTGCTAGCATTAATTTGATGCCCTTATCCATGCTAAAGAGGATTAGAGATCTAGAAGTGAAACCTACAAGAATGACTTTACATCTAGCTGACAGATCAATGAAGTATCCCTATGGGTAGCAGAAGATGTGTTAGCAAAGGTAGATAAGTTTATGTTCCCAGTTGATTTTGTGGTGATGGATATAGAGGAAGATGTTGAAGTTCCTCTCATACTGGGAAGGCCCTTCATGAAGACTGTTAAGGTCATCATTGATGTAGATGATGGGAACTTGAAAGTAAGGGTACATGATGATGAAGTTAGTTTTAATGTCTTTGAAGCAATGCAACATCCCAAGGACAAGCATCAATGCCTCAGGATCGATGAAGCGGATGAGATTTTTCTAGAAGCCCAGAAGCAGTTGACAAAAGCAAGCCCCCTTGAGAAGGCATTGATAGGCACTTTTAATGAGTTTGAAGAAGAAAATGTGAATGACGTTGAAGAATATTTGAAGCATCTGGATCTAGCCAAGGAAGTTTCATCCGATAAAGTAAAATCTGAGAAATTGCAACAGGAGGAGAAAACTGAAAGTCAGAAGCTGGAGTTAAAGGTATTACCTTCTCACCTTAAATATGTCATTCTTGCTGATAATGAAAATAAGGTTGTTGTAATAAGTAATGCCCTAACCCCATCCGAGGAGGAAAAGTTAATTTCTGTTTTGAAGGCCAATGAGGGAGCTATAGGATGGAATCTATCTGACCTTAAGGGTATTAGTCCATCTTATTGCATGCACAAGATACACATGGAGGAGGAGTAAAAACCAGTGGCACAACCTCAAAGGCGACTGAATCCAACCATGAAGGAAGTGGTAAAGAAAGAAGTACTAAAACTCCTTGATGTTGGTATGATCTATCTTATCTCTGACAGCGCCTAGGTCAGTCCGGTTCAGGTAGTTCCTAAAAAAGGAGGTATGATTGTAGTTAAAAATGATAAGAATGAATTAATCCCTACTAGGACAGTCACATGTTGGAGAATGTGTATAGATTATAGTAAATTGAATTAGGAAACTAGGAAAGATCATTTCCCTTTACCCTTTATGGATCAAATGTTAGAAAGGTTAGCAGGACAAGCTTTTTATTGTTTTCTGGATGCTTACTCTGGTTATAGTCAAATAGCTATAAATCCAGAAGACCAAGAAAAAACCTCTTTTACTTGTCCTTTTGGTGTTTTTGCTTATAGGAAAATGTCATTTGGATTATGCAATGCACCAGCAACCTTTCAGAGATGCATGTTGGCCATCTTCTCAGACTTGGAGGAAAAATTCATAGAGGTCTTCATGAATGAGTTCTCAGTTTTTGGAGCCTCATTTGATAACTGCTTGGAGAACCTGAACAACGTACTGAAGCGGTGTGTTGAAACTAATCTTGTGCTGAACTGGGAGAAATGTCACTTCATGGTGACTGAAGGTGTAGTGCTGGGCGACAAAATTTCTGCTAGAGGCATTGAAGTGGACAAGGAAAAAGTGGAGGTCATTGAGAAGCTACCATCACCAATAAATGTAAAAGGAGTCAGAAGCTTTTTAGGACATGTTGGTTTCTATAGGAGATTTATCAAAGACTTTTCGAAGATAGCAAAGCCACTCAACAATCTTCTTAACAAGGATACTCCTTTTATTTTTTATGCTGAATGCTTAATTACTTTTAACCTGTTGAAACAAAAATTGATTTCTGCTCCTGTTATAATTGGCCCTAACTAGAATTTAGATTTTGAATTAATCTTTGATCCTAGTGATTATGCTATAGGGGCAGTTCTAGGACAAAGAAAGTCGAAAGTTTTCCATGTTATACATTATGCTAGTAAAGTTCTTAATGAGGCACAAATTAATTATGCAATTACTGAAAAAGAACTGTTAGCAATAGTGTATGCATTAGAAAATTTTAGACCTTATCTGATTGGCTCAACTGTCATTGTTTATATTGATCATGCTGCACTCAAATATCTGTTAACCAAATTTGATTCTAAACCTAGACTAATTAGATGGATTCTGTTGTTGTAGGAATTTGATTTGGTGATCAAGGATAAGAAGGGAAGCGAGAATGTTGTGGCTGATCACCTCTCAAGATTGATCAACAAGGAGGTGACAAATGTTCAAACAAAGATGCAAGAAGAATTCTCTAATGAGAAGCTTATGATGATACAAGAAAGGCCATGGTTTGCTGACATGGCTAATTACAAGGCAGCAGGAGTGATACCTGAGGATTTCAACTAGCATCAAAAGAGAAAGTTCCTAAAGGATGCACAGCGATATATGTGGGATGATCCACACCTTTTCAAGATTGGAGTTGATAACTTATTGAGAAGATGGGTCTCTGATAAAGAAGGCCAGAGCATCTTGTGGCATTGTCACAGCTCACCTTATGGAGAACACTTTAATGGAGAAAGGACTACTGCAAAGGCCCTACAATCTGGATTCTACTGGCTTAGTTTGTTCAAGGATGCTCACCGCTACGTTCAACAGTGTAACAGCTGTCAAAGAACAGGAGGAATATCTAGAAGACATGAGATGCCATTAAATAACATCTTGGAGGTAGAGGTCTTTGACTACTGGGGGATAGACTTTGTGGGACCTCTACCACCCTCTTTTGGCAAAGAATATCTTTTAGTGGCTGTCGAGTATGTATCCAAGTGGGTGGAGGCTATTGCAACTGCAAAAGCTAATGTGAAGACAGTAGTACAGTTCTTGAAAAGGAACATCTTCTATAGATTTGGTTCACCAAAGGTCCTAATTAGTGATGGAGGTTCTCACTTCTGTATTTCACCACTACAGAAGGTCTTGGAGCACTACGGGGTGAGACATAAGGTAGCATCTCCTTACCATCCTCAGAAAAATGGCCAAGCTGAAGTCTCAAATAGAGAGATCAAGAGAATCCTTGAGAAGACTGTAAGCTCTTCTAGAAATGATTGGTCCATCAAGCTATATGATGCATTGTGGGCGTACAGAACTGCTTACAAATCACCCAAAGGTCTCTCTCCTTTTCAACTAATTTATGGAAAGGCGTGTCACTTGCCTGTTGAATTAGAGCACAAGGCTTACTGGGCATTGAAGGTCTTGAACATGGATAAGCAAGTAGCTGGGAGAAGAAGAATATTATAGTCGCATGAGTTAGAAGAGATGAGACTCAATGCCTATGAATCTTCAAGAATTTACAAGGAAAAGACCAAAGCCTATCATGACAAGAAGCTCATCAAAAGGAGGTTCTATCCAGGCCAATCAGTTCTTTTGTTCAACTCCAGGTTGAAACTTTTCCCTGGGAAGTTGAAATCAAAATGGTCTGGACCATTTCTTGTCAAGGAAGTTAGACACTATGGAGCTGTGAAATTGGAAGATCCTGAATCAAAGAGATGCTGGGTGGTGAACGGGCAAAGGCTGAAGCCCTATTTAGGAGGTGAATTTGACTGAAGCTCCACTGTCATTGAACTTCAAGAACCTTAAAGAAACCGGTGTCAAGCTATATGACGTTAAACGAGCGCTTCCTCGGAGGCAACCCAATGTTTTATTAATTTTACAGTTTTGATTTTAATTTTTATTGTGGTCTATACATATTGTGTTAGATAGTTTTTTGTGTTTGTTTAGTTTAGGAATTGTTAGGAACTGGTTAAGTGTGTGTGAGAGAAATACAGACACCTTGATAACTAGGAAGTAGAAGAAAATTTGACTAAGTGTTGCAGTAATTTCATTCTGTTATCTGCGCTTCACCTGCGCTCAGCGCAGGTAAAGCGCTGTTGAGAATCTGGCAAGCGTACCAAAATCCCAGCAGTATAATGGTAAGTAAGAGTATCGTATCCACAGGGAACGATTCAACTTATAAAGATTAGTGGTCACAACTATCAAGTAATAGCGTATGGTTGTTTATTGAGAATTGTGAAAGTAAATAAAATTGAACTTAAATGAGAGAGATAGAGACAGTTACTTGGACTAGGATTGAACTTCGTTTCATCACACCCTTTTCGTATGTGATCCTCAATATTATTTATGAATATATAATTATGATACCCTAGCCAAACTATATTATTTTACCCTGGTCTCCACAGTGACAAAATACTCAGAAATAATTCATGCAGGTTTTCCCAAGCGACAAATTACCCCGGCTTTAAAGATCTACTTTTCCGTTTGTTAAAACTATCATTTCGCCCCGGTCTCCACAGTGACTACTATGAGTATTTTTACCAATCAGAGTTCAAGTTTCCTATCTCTAGGCTCCCCCAAACTCGTTATTGGTTCTACTTGAATATCCTCATAAGAGCAGTGACCATTGGGGTGGTCACCTCCGCAAAAGTCACAAATCAACTGTTGGGCTTGACAAGGTTGAGATTGCACTGTTTGCAGTTGTTGCGAAAGTGCTTTTAATTGCTCGATGAGTGCCTCTAGATGTTGCTTGATGAGCTTGTTTTCTGCTAATAGTGCATCATTGCTTTTTAGCTCTAGCAACTCCTTCTTCTGAACCGGCTCCCCCCAATATTGAGCTTGTTGGTTATTCATTGCAAAATTCTCAATTATTGTGAGAGCACGCTCTTCATCCACCGCCAGAATAGTCCCTCCTGTTGCAGCATCTATGTAAGACTTTGAATCGTGTTTGAGTCCATTGCAGAAAATGTTTAATGTGCAATAGTATCAAAACCATGATTTGGGCACTTTTGCAGCAAGGACTTGAATCGCTCCCAGGCTTCACATAGTGGTTCGTCCTCTCTTTTCCTGAATATGGAGATGTTTGTCTTTGCTTGAATGTAGCGTGATATTGGAAAGAATCTTTTCAGAAATATATCTTCTACCACGCTCCAATTGCTCAGACTTTGGCTACGATGCAATTTCAGCCACTCCTTTGCCTTACCTGTTAAAGAAAAGGGAAACAATCGTAAGTAGGCTGATTCTAAATCTTCTTCCTCAAATCCCATAACACCAATCAATTCATAGAAAGTAGAAAGATGTGTATGTGGATCCTCGTGATCCAATCCTGTGAATTGGTGGGCACTGATGAGGTTTAAATGTGCAATCTTTATCTCCAAGGACTTCGCTATAGCTGATAGAGCTATGCTTGAGTAATGACGAGGTCCTTGGTGCATGACATAGTCTCCTAAGACTCTCTTCCTTGGTTGTTCTCCAGTCATATTTTTGTTTTCTTCTTCACCTCTCCTTTGTCTCCTTTGTCTCCTTTGTCTCCTTCATCGCACCCCTTTCGTATGTGATCATCAATATTATTTATGAATATATAATTTTGATACCCTAGCCAAACTATATTATTTTACCCTGATCTCCACAGTGATAAAATACTTGGAAATAATTCATGCGGGTTCTCCCAAGCGACAAATTACCCCGGCTTTAAAGATCTACTTTTCCGTTTATTAAAACTATCAATTCGCCTTGGTCTCCATGGTGACTACTATGAGTATTTTTACCAATCAGAGTTCAAGTTTCCTATCTCTAGGCTCCCCCAAACTCGCTATTGGTTCTAGAGAACCACCTCTCGAATGCGCCCCATAAAACCAACCTATAACTCCGGAACACAGGCGAAAGTTACGCATTGAGCAAAGTAAAAAAATACCGATATCATAAAAATAGGGATTCATAAATAATAAGGATAATTCACATACAATTGGGGATTGAATCAACTACATTCAATCCTATTGGAGAGCTTAGCTACGCATGGTAGCCATTACACACCATCGGAGAAATTGTCACACTTTTCTCCAGCCCTTGCTCTGCTCTATCGTCTCTCCAAAAGCTCCTTTGATCTTTGCAAAGGTTCTATTTATAGAAGTTGGAAAGTTATCTGAAATCTGGAAGGAATCTGATTTGAAATTTGTTTGAAAAACTGATTCGTATCCTGCGCTTCATCCTGCGCTCAGCGTGTTTTGAAGCGCAGGTTCCATAATGGAATTTAAATGTTGCGCTCAGCGTGAGTTATGTTCCAGCTTTCCTTGATTTTCTCTTTTTCAGTTTGATCTCTTCCTGATCTTATCCTTGTTTGATCTGCTTTCCTTATTTCCCTCTTTTTAGCTTGATCTTGTGCTGATTTGATCTTAAATTTGAATTTAAAATTAAATCTACAGAATCCTTATCCCAATAATTGCTAATCTTATCCAAATCAGCTGCCATTTAAATCCTTATCTCGCAGATTCTCTCTTCAAATAAATGTTATCTTGTTTCTTCTTTTAAAACTTGTCCTTTTATCTGCAAAATCAACATATTTTCTATCAAAATAGCATCATATTCAAATTTAAATCAAATATTCACAATTTATGCATTTATTACTAAAAAGAGTTAATTTGGGGCACTAATTTACTATTTTACCCTTGATAAGTGTAGTAATTGTACACTAAATTATCATATATTTTTCACTTATCAAGCGCAAAAATGCACCAAAACTTTTTGCTTTGGATGCTTCACCTGCGCTGAGCAAGACGCTAACTGTGTATTTGTTTGAATTTCTCTACAGTTCCCAACATATCTGCAATGGCCTGAGGACAGTCCTATTTTCCCGGGGGAGTGGAGCTGGACCAGCTTTTGATGATCCTGCAGCTGCAACCAGTCATTGTTTTACACGGTGTTTTTCTCTCTTTTATTTTCTTTTCTTTTTATTTGATAATTTGGTATCTTAATTAACTTAGGATTAGGATTAGAAATAAATATTGATTTGGATTCAATTTAATTTTTTAATGCTAATACAACCAAACTGACTAAATTAGGAGAGAAAAAGACATTAAGTTTTTGAATTCATAATCATTTAGATTTAGATTCTTGTACAGAAAAGATTAATTAAGTCAATAGTTGTTCAATAAGTGATTCTATCAAGGAAAATAGCCTAAGCCTGTGAGTGTGAGAAACTAAACACTTTGAGAGATTTCACTGTTTTTGTCAATTGTTATTGCTTGAGTTTCTTAATTTTATTTTGCACATGATAAGCATGGAAATGATCAAGGCAACTTGTATATATAATAATTGCTCAGTGCCAAATAGTCAACCCTTGAATAATTTTTCCAATTTTTTATAACCCATTTGGGCTTGAAAATTTCTTTTCTTATGCACCCTAGCCACATCAATAAGTATATCCTATCCCTTACACACTAAGGGATAGAGAGCATAGGTGCAGTTTATTCATTTTGAATGGGTGAATAGTTGGTTATCTGAAAAGTGCAAAAACAGGGCACAAGCAAATAATGGAATTCACTCCTTCATATACTCTCCACCCTCTACTCAACCAAAGGTAAGAAGGGATCATTGGAGGACTCATATTCTCTCTTACAAATTCTCAAAGCTCCAAGAGCTCCTTCCACAATTTTCTTATCATTCTAGTCCTAAGACCCCTCTTTTGTGGTATTTAAATTTTTAGTCAAGCTTGGAGCTCTTCACCTTCATACCCACGGTTTATACACTTTATGTAAGGGGGGAGAACTCATGAAACTCTAGTAGGATTGGTGACTAGAGTGAGGGTGTTCCTTGACCCTCTTCCCTTTTCATTTTTCCTCTTTAAAACATTGAAAGTATGAACTTTTTCTTGTATGTATACAATTCGGTTTTCTTCATATGTATGGGTATGATTGATTATAATTTTGTGTGTTGGTTGGAATGTGTTAATATGAAGGACATAAGCTTTTAAAAATTACTACTTTGAATTAAACAAGTTGTTGTATGATTAAATCTTGAAAATAAAGTGTTGTGACCATATTTAAATGTATGAGCTTTTGTGTATGTAAAGATGATATTTGATGATTTGATATGATAAGATGGATATTTGGCATGATTAGAGCAACATGCTTGAGTTTTACAATTTTTGGAAATTTATTGATTTTCATGAAATTCATGAGGGTTCATATGTGTTCATGAGTGTTCTTGTTAAGTTCATGATGGATGAAGGTGTTTGATTCATTTGTGTGAATGATGATGAGTAAGAAGGTGTTTGTGGGCTTGAGTGGCCCAATTGGGATAGGTTAAAATACTAAAGGCAAGAAGGTAAAAGTAAAAGAGAAGTTAAGTGAGTGGGCAACTTAATGAAATTCGGGTAAAACCCTACATGGATCAAAAAGTCAACCAAACACTTTCAATTCAAGGTTAAAACATGAAGGAAAGGACCCCCATGGGTCATACTATAGTTGGGCCACTAGTTTGGGCCCTAATACTCACCATACACTCATAAAACACCCAATAATGGTAAGATAAAGTAAATAATTAATAAGATACATATGGGCTTGGATTAGACTTGGGCCTCAACCCAAATCCTACCCATGGGAAGTTAAGACTCAAATTAAGCTAAGAAGTCCATTGTGCTAATCATACAAGTTAATCAACTAGGGTTGATTTAATTAAGATTATCCTTAATTACCTAGATTAATGATGATTGGTAATAAGATTAAGACTTAAAGGAGATTAAGATTTAAGTAATTAAGGTCAACCCAAATCAATCTTAATTGAGATTAACAAGGTAACTAAGAGATGACTAAGGATTAAGTAATCATAATTAACCCTAATCAAGAATCATTAAGGCTTAATGAAAGATTAAAAGTTAATTAAGAATTGGTTAATAATTAAGTAATCATGATTAACCCTAATCAAGTAAGATTAAGACTTAATCAAGAATCAAGAATGTGATTAAGGTTTAATTAAGCATCTAATTAAGGATTAACACTTAATTAAGGATAAATTACACTTAATTAAGGACTAAACCTAAGATTACTCAATGGATAAAGACTTATTAGGCCTTAATTACCTAAGACAAGACTTAATTAAAGAAGATTAACCTTAAGCACAACTTAATTAAGGAAGATTAATCTTAAACAAGACTCAACTAAGGGTCAAACCTAATCATACTTAGCTAATCAAGGATTGTTGAGCTTGTATTAACCATATTAAGCTTTTATTGAGGAAAGATAGGCTCAATTAAGATAAGGTAAAACCTAAGGAAGATACTTTTACTTAACCCTAATAATACACATATGATGAACTAAGATGTGTAATATTATTCATAAGACACAACCATAAGCCTTAGTAAGTTATAGGATCTAGGTGAAAGTAATCATTAGTCTTAAGGACGAATGAATACAACTTATCCTAAAAGCTTATAACAAACACACTCTTCTTGCATAAGACTTGAGAAGCCTAGAGAGAGAGTGAGTGTGGATTGACCCAAGATGGGGTTTGGATTTTCCTTACGAAGAAAAGCCATTGGATTTGTGGTTGTGCCACGGGGAGTTGTTACGCAGAAGGATTTGATTGGCTTTGCCGGTAAGGGATGTGTGTGCTGTGAAAGCATAGGATGTATGGCATGCATCATTGAGCATTGGTGATGTCTAAGGTTGTGTACCTTATGACTAAACGTGGAAGTGACACATTGGTACAGTGTGAAACTGGTTGGGACTGGTGCACTGGGTCTTGCAAAGGACTCCAACGGGTCTTGAAAAGGACGCCAGCCCTGAGGATAGTCGAGTTCCGGACTGAATATCAGGGGACGTAGGCTAGCTACCTACTGTCGCTCTCAAGGTTTCAGGATCAGTAAAGATTGTCTGGAAGTATCACAAAAGTAAGATCGATCGAAAAAAATATATGAGCAAGGCTCTTAGTACCGGGACTAGTATAGACTCTAACTCCTGATTACTTCCATATGATTTTGCAGTTGTTGTGTGCACTGCGGTGGTGATTTCCCCGGGCCCTTATGCATTGCTTGGTACATGGTAGACACTTGAAATCCATGGTGAATGACATGGTTGCTTGCATTGTATGAGCATATCGCACAATTTTATGATGTTGTGACCCTCTATGTGAATGATTGGATATATTGTTGTATGAATTGTGTGATTTCTCATATCTGTTTACTTTAGTCATCACATCCTGCGTTAAGTGAGTTCATGTAAAGTGTTCTCACCCCTTTTTCTTTCTTTTTCGTTGTCTGTCATTCTTTTGGCACCTAAAAGGGCATGGACTCTGGAGGGATGCACGTTGTTCTGAAGATAGACGTGGCGTTCAGGTTGAACCGGATCTTGATGAGTCAAGTGGTAGTGTTTAGGGACATATATATATATATAAGTAGCAGTATACAATAAAGAAAGGTCGTAGCCAGATAGAAAGTCCACTTTCTTTTTGTAATGTATTTTGCTATAATCCCAACTTTGATGTATGTTATTTCCGTTGTAATCCTAAATAGTAATGAAATGATATTTTTAGTACTAATATGTTTCTTCTTGTTTTATCCCAATTATAAATCATTAATCAAAGATAATGCTTTTAAAAAAATCGTTGATTTTCTTCACTTCCTTAAAAGAGTAATTAACAAATCGTAACTGAGTCAGACGAGTGATACCCGTCATGGAATGAGGGTGTTACATTAGTGGTATCAGAGCAGTTCGATCCAACCAGACTGTGAGTTTGGGTTTGATGGTTATATTGAGTCTAGTTTGATCCGGTTTAGGTGTTTAGAAGTCTTTATGGTCTTGCAAGGTTGATGTGCTTCTGACTACTCTGGTACAGGACAATGGGACTGGCCACCCCAATGGCCTGTTCAGGTTAGAAGGAAGTGTGACAACTTGCAGTTGTGAGTGTTAAGAATACAAAACTGATAATTTCAGCTTGATTAGTTGTGAAGTTAAGAGAGGAAGTTTTGGTCATCTGTATTATGAACATGAGTGGTTATAAAGAGATGGAGTTATGTTGTCTATTGAGTTCGTCTTCTTGTTGATGTCTTGAGTAAAACCCTATGTGTTGGAATTAAGTTATTCTTTTCATGATTTTGTTTGGGTTGATGAACTGGTATGTAAGTGATTGCTTCATGTTGTTTTATGCATATGTTGAATGACGTGACTTTGGTATGTTAAACTTGACTTCCTACTAGTATGTAGTAGTTTGCGACATGCTTGCTGTTTAGAAATTAATTGACTTTTGAGTCTGGGAAAGAATATAGGAGTTGTATGTGGATATTAATTATTTAAAATTCTTAAATACATATGTATATATAAAACACTTAGATCTGCCTGTGTTTCTTCCTTGTGAGTTGAATTATCCTAATCCTTATTCTTAGATCTCTCCTCTTTCCCTCATGAGAGTTTCTACCATTAAAAGTTAGTTGAATTAAAGAACGAACCAAGTAGTCAACCTTCTAAAACGGGTTTTCTAAGACCTCTAGGTCCTGAGGTTGTACACTAGTGTAGTCAATAATTGATCAGGATTGTGATTTTAGGTGATGAACGAAATGTCAAAGGTTAGGATAGGATAACCAGTAAGGATAGGTTTCCATTCCTTTAGATGAATGACCTAGTGGATCAACGACGGATTCGAGGTTGTCAATTCAAGGTCTAAGATGATTGATCATTAAGGTTTACTTATGAAGGGTCGTTTTGATATTGATCTAGGATTTATATTGATAGCTCTTGAGAATTCGATTATTGAAAATCGATTTGTTAAAATGAGTTAGAAGTGATTGATGACTTGGGGTATACTGAGGATAAATGATGATGGAGTTAAGGATAGGAGTGACAAATATACGATATAAGATTAGATTTTAGCAGTTAAGGCATATTTGGATACCTTATTGTTTGACTTGAAGTCTGAAAGGGTTTGACTGTAGGATAGGTGCCATGCTTGAAGTTTAATAGATACAATAGAGTATGATTGCTATCTCTAATGGATTGATAACATAAGGGTTTACAGAATGAAGTTGAAAAATATGATTTAAGACGAAGGATATCGAAGTGTTGAGACCAATAACATAAGATGTGATTCTTAAGAATTTTTAGTCAAAGAATAGAACATGACTAAGCAAATGATCTGTTACTATCAAGATTGCTCAGAGGAGATTGAAGAAAGAAATCATGGAATAGGGAATTAAATGTATGAGTAGGCACTACAAGAACTATATTTTTATGAAATAAGTAAGGATAACACTTCCATGAGGATAGTAGAAATAATAGATATGAAAAACAATGAGGCATTATTGTATGTGTTAACCTTGATGATAAAGAGATATACTTGATTGACGCTTCTGTAATTTGAAATAGGTATGTGAGTGAAATCCTATAAATGATTAGATTGGATTTGGTAAAAGTTACGGGTGTGTTGATTGAGTATGATCTTGCTAATTTATAGGATTAGTTTATGCATTGATCTTGATGGGCTTAGATTCTCAAGGAAGAGTATTTCAATCAGTAAATATTTAGGCAGGGTTTTGAAGATTGGAATAGTACTAAACATAAGTAGGTGATGTTTCGTGTAAGGATACCCTAGGGAACAAATGCAACCCATGGAAGTAGAATGACCTTAAAGAATAAAAAAAATTAATATTTTCTAAGATAGGTTTAAAGATTGATTACCTCTAACTATGTATCAAGACTATAGGTGGTCCTACAAACTGCTTTTGGGTTTTGCTATGAATGCTATAGGTGTCTAGTAATTACATCTGGATTGGTTGTCATTGGTGCTCCTTTCCCTCCTCGGTGAACCCAATATTCTGGCCTCATTCAAGCCAACTTATCTTCATTATTACATGCAACGTTCTCCCCTATTCCTAGGATCTAATAGAATGTATAGAATTCTTTGGAATAATCTCGGGGTTATTAGGAAAAGTAGGTTATAAGTGGAATTGTCTAATTATAAGCCTTAGTTAGATAAAAGTAAAATTCTTGAGATACATTTTATTTAGGAAAAGGATATGGGTGGCAAATAAAAAAAAGAGTAGTTTTGCGGTAAAAAGGACGTAAGGTGATGGTGGGTGGTGAGGCCTTCTTGGGAGTAACAACTTATCATAGATGGAGTTAAGCCTTAGTTATAAGTGGCGATTGATATTTTAGGTAGGAAGATCCTACAACAATATACAGTGATAGATAAAGCAAAAACAAACTGATACATGTGTCAAAGGATTTCATCTTAATGGGATAAAGATAAATTTAAGATTCTTGAGAGAAAGAACTTAGAATCTTTATACAGGGAAGTGATGGAAGATTAACTAGATCAGTAAAAGTGTTGATATTAAGACCAAGGGAACTAATGTAATCATTGGTATAATAAACAATACCTGTAACTATTGTGGAATTAGGTATTCAAACATGGTGAAGGAAAATGGATATTTTAGGATCGTAAGAAAACAAGACATTATGAGAAGTCATTGTGAATAAGAGAAGATGTTAAGAAAAATAGTTATTGGGGGAAACATACTTGGTGATTCTTAAGTTAAGTCTTAGGAAATTTTGATGGTTTTTCTTATGGATTCAAATTGTGCGTTTCATTAGGTATTATAACTCTATGTTGATTATAGATCAAAAGGGAGTGTACAATTGCTTACTTAATATGCTAGGAATTCAAGGTAAAACATCAATAATACTTAGAGAGACCATTGAATCTTAAGCATCCTAGGAAGGAAATGGAGTATCATAGTAGCACACCCCATAATGTATTTACTTATTACTCCATTAAGATAGAAGGTAGTATGAGTAATGATTGAAATATTGATAGGGTCTGCTCATTAACAATAGGTGTTCTCGATCGAATCGTATATTAGATGGAATATTAGATCGTACCAGAATTTTTAAGGTAATGTGTTAGGTCAAGGCTTCTGATTTGCTATTGGTTTTTAAAGAAGAGGTAAGACTTTGAAGGCTAGGTTAATCTTAATTTAGGATATCATCCCTACATCCACAAGTAGTTTAAAATGATCATCCAACCTTTAGGGAACCGTTGAGGTCTTATATGATCCAAATATAGGAGTAACTCTTAAAGCTTAAGAAAATAGATTTAGTCCTATCCAACAATAGGAACTCCAAATTTCGAGGACGAAATTTCTTGTAGGAGGGGAGAGATGTAACACCCACAATTTCCCCTAACAGTATATATAAATAAGATAGAGAAAGTTTAGAAATAAAAATTATGAGGTATTTAGGAACTATTGATAAACAATCAAATTTAGATTTTTTGAAATATCCAACCATAATTTTAAATAATTTTCCTAAAGAGGAGTTTGGGAAAATGACCTGAATACCCATAGTAATTGTACAGTTAAAGAAAATATAAATCTAATTATGAAAAGTATCTAAAACTTAAGGGGATCTATATTTTTAATCAAAATGGTCTTATTATAATTAATAATGAATTTTAGAAATTAATTTAGAATTTTTCTGGCATTTTTGGGCAAAAGGACCAAAACGCCCCTGGTTAGCAGCGCAATCCTAACCAGTATATGAAAATTCGTGGAATAATATGGAAAATATACTTTGGACCTTAATAGTGGATTAAAAATCATATTTATAACTTTATAGAATTTTTGTGTGTAACACCACAATTTTTCTATCTGCTTACTCTTGTTGAAATTTGATTGTTTGTGTGTGAAAACTGGGAAAATAGGGAAGTAAGAGAGTTTAAGTGAGAAGTGAGTTCTAATCACATTTTTAGGCTTAAAATAGGTTAGAACAGTTTATAGGAATTTTTCTAGATTTTTTGGTAATTTTTCTAGATTTTTCCATTGTGGAATGACCATTTTGCCCTTGGGAGCAGTGTGGAGTTACCAAACCGGCACTGTCTTATTTTCCCACTGTTATACATAAATTAGGATCAATTATTCATATTCCCTCCATGAAATTTGAATTTGGACAATAGAGCAAAAGAAAAGTAGGTTTATTCCCTTGTCTACAAATGTCACTTTCACTCTTACCTTTCCCCTCTCCTACTTTTGACTATATAAGCTAAAATATTATTTTTTATTCATTTCTAACCCTAACCCTAAGTGGAATTCGTCCAGCAGCAGCTGGTGCCCTCTCCACTCTCCCTCAAACTCTTCCTCTTCCTCTCCTCCATTCCTCCATAGTCATACCTCCAAAGTTACACAAAAACCTAACTTTCTACCATCTTCATTCATTTTAAGAGTTAGGATCATACATAGAACTTCATCTACTCTCCACCCTCTACTCAACCAAAGGTAAGAAGGGATCATTGGAAGTCTCATATTCTCTCTTACACATTGTCAAAGCTCCAAGAGCTCCCTCCACTATTTTCTTATCACTCTAGTCCTAAGAACCCCTCTTTTGTGGTATTTAGATTTTTGGTCAAGCTTGGAGCTCTTAACCTTCATACCCACGGTTGATACACTTTAGGTAAGGGGGGAGAACCCATGAAACTCTAGTAGGATTGGTGACTAGAGTGAGGGTGATCCTTGACCCTCTTCCCTTTTCATTCTTCCTCTTCAAAACTTTGAAAGTATGAACTTTTTCGTGTATGTATAGAATTCAATTTTTTTCATATGTATGGGTATGATTGATTATAATTTTGTGTGTTGCTTGGAATGTGTTAATATGATGGACATAAGCTTTTAAAAATTACTACTTTGAATTAAACAAGTTGTTGTATGATTAAATCTTGAAAATAAAGTGTTGTGACCATATTTAAATGTATGAGCTTTTGTGTATGTAAAGATGATATTTGGCATGAGTAGAGCAACATGCTTGAGTTTTACAAATTTTGGAAATTTATTGATTTTCATGAAATTCATGAGTGTTCATATGTGTTCTTGAGTGTTCTTGTTGAATTCATGATGGATGAAGGTGTTTGATTCATTTGTGTGAATGATGATGAGTAAGAAGGTGTTTCTGGGCTTGAGTGGCCCAATAGGGTTAGGTTAAAATACTAAAGGCAAAAAGGTAAAAGTAAAAGAGAAGTTAAGTGAGTGGGCAACTTAATGAAATTCGGGTAAAACCCTACATGGATCAAAAAGTCAACCAAACACTTTCAGTTCAAGGTTAAAACATGAAGGAAATGACCCCCATGGGTCATACTATAGTCGGGCCACTAGTTTGGGCCTTAAAACTCACCATACACTCATAAAACACCCAATAATGGTAAGATAAAGTAAATAATTAATAAGATACATATGGGCTTGGATTAGACTTGAGCCTCAACACTAATCCTACCCATGGGAAGTTAAGGCTCAAATTAAGCTAAGAAGTCCACTTTGCTAATCATACAAGTTAATCAACTAGGGTTTATTTAATTAAGATTATCCTCAATTACCTAGATTAATGATGATTGGTAATAAAATTAAGACTTAAAGGAGAACAAGATTTAAGTAATTAAGGTCAACCCTAATCAATCTTAATTGAGATTAACAAGGTAACTAAGAGATGACTAAGGATTAAGTAATCATAATTAACCCTAATCAAGAATCATTAAGACTTAATGAAAGATTAAAAGTTAATTAAGAATTGGTTAATGATTAAGTAATCATGATTAACCCTAATCAAGTAAGATTAAGACTTAATCAATAATTAAGAATGTGATTAAGGTTCAATTAAACATCTAATTAAGGATTAACACTTAATTAAGGATTAATTACACTTAATTAAGGACTAAACCTAAGATTACTCGATGGATAAAGACTTATTAGGCCTTAATTACCTAAGACAAGACTTAATTAAAGAAGAATAACCTTAAGCACAACTTAATTAAGGAAGATTAATCTTAAACAAGACTCAACTAAGGGTCAAACCTAATCCTACTTAGCTAATCAAGGATTGTTAAGCTTGTATTAACCATATTAAGCTTTTATTGACGAAAGATAGTGTAACACCCTCATTCCATGACGGGTATTACTCGACTAACTCGGTTGAGATTTGTTAATTACTCTTTTAAGAATGTGAAGAAAATTGGCGATATTTTTTTAGAAAGCATTATTATTTTTATTATTAATGAATTATAATTGGATAAAACAAGAAGAAACATATTAGTACTAAAAATATCATTTCATTACTATTCAAGATTACAACGGAAATAACATACATCTAAGTTGGAATTATAGCATAATACATTACAAAAAGAAAGTGGACTTTCTATCCGGCTACGACCTATCTTTTCTGTATACTGCAACTTATATATACCGCTAAACACTACCACTTGACTTATCAAGATCCGATTCAACCTAAACTCCACGTCTATCTTCAGAACATCGTGCATCCTTCCAGAGTCCATGACCTTTTAGGTAACAAAAGAGTGACGGACAACGAAAAAGAAAGACAAGGGGGTGAGAACACTTTACATGAACTCACTTAACGTAGGATATAATGACTAAAGTAAACAGATACGGGAATTCACACAATTCATACAACAACAAACACAATCATTCACATATAGGGTAACAACATCATAAAATTGTGTGATATGCTCATACAATGCAAGCAACCACGTCATTCACCAAGGATTTCAAATGACTACCATATACCATGAAATGCATGAGGGACCAGGGAAATCACCACCGCAGTGCACACAGCAACTGCAAAATCATATGGAAGTAATCAGGAGTTAGAGTCTGTACCAGTCCTGGTACTAAGAGCCTTGCTCATATATTTTTTTTTCGACCGATCTTTCTTTTGTGATACCTCCAGACAATCTCTATTAATCCTGAAACCTTGAGAGCGACAGGCATAGTCAAGTTTAATCCCCTGAACTCGACAGTAGGTAGCTAGCCTACGTCCCCTGATATTCAGTCTGGAACTCAATTATCCTCAGGGTTGGCGTCCTTTTCAAGACCCGCTAGAGTCCTTTGCAAGACCCAGTGCACCAATCCCAACCAGTTTCACACTGTACCAATGTGTCACTTCTACATTTAGTCATAAGGTACACAACCTTAGACATCACCAATGCTCAATGATGCATGTCATACATCCAATGTTTTCACAGCACACACATCCCTTACCGGCAAATCCAATCGAATCCTTCCACGTAACCACTCCCCGTGGCACGACCACAGGTCCAATGACTTTCCTTTATAAGGAAATCCAAACCCCTTCTTGGGTCAATGCACACTCTTCTAGGCTTCTCAAGTCTTATGCAAGTAGAGTGTGTTTGTTATAAGCTTTTTAGGGTAAGTTGTATTCATTCCTCTTTAAGACTAATGATTACTTTCACTTAGGCCCTATAACTTACTAAGGCTTACGGTTGTGTCTTAAGAATAGTACTACACGTCTTAGTTCATCATATGTATATGATTAGGGTTAAGTATAAAAGTATCTCCCTTAGGTGTTACCTTATCTTAATTGAGTCTATCTTTCCTTGATAAGAGTTTAGTATGTTTAACAATCCTTAATTAACCAATTAGGGTTAGGTTTAATCCCTAATTATACCTTAATTAAGGTTAATCTTCCTGAATTAGGCGATGATTAAGGCTAATCTTTCCTAATTAAGTCTTAATATTTACTTATGATCCTAATTAACTCTTAATCATCCCTTGACCTCTTCCTTAATCATGGATTAAACTTTTAATTACACTTAATTAAGGTTAACCACAATTAATTAGTCCTTAATCGTCATTAGGTCTTAATTATATTATTAACACATCATTAATGATTAATGATTAAGATTAATTATGATCATATGTAATTAAGACTTAATTATAATTAGACTTTATTAGGGTAAATCTTGATTAAGATTAGGGTTAATCCTCATTAGGGTTGATTAAGGTTAATCTTAATTACTTAAGTGTTAACTCATATTAAGTCTCACTTCTATTATTAATCATAGCTGACTTAGATAATTAAGAGTGATCTTAATTAACTCTTACCTAATTGACCAACTTAAGTGATTTAACTTAGTGGACTCACTAACTTAATTTGAGTCTTGATTCCTTATGAGTAGGATTAGGGTTGAGGCCCAACACTAATCCAAGCCCAATGTTCTTTAGTTATTTTTGTTTGGCCATATAGAGTGTTTTATGAGTTTTTTTTAAGGTATTTGGGCCAAACTAGAGGCCCAATGGTTAGGTAACTCATAGGGGTTCATTTTACTAAGTTACCACCAAGTAAAATGAGTTTTTATGGTGGTTTTACCCGAATTTTGCTTTAACTTTCACACTTAGAGTTATCATCTTTTACCTTTACTTTGTTACTTCATGTTTTTAACTTTAACTTATTGGGCTACTAAGGCCCACAAACACACCAACACCATTCTCATCAACATTTCAAGATCAAAACTTATTCATCTCATGAACATAATCAAGAACACTAAGAACATTCAGGAACACCATAAATTTCACCAAAATTCAATAAATTCTCAAAAATTGTGAAACTCAAGTATAATGTCCTACATTTACCACAAGCCAATATTATCATGCCAACTTATCCAAACATACATATTCTCGTAGAAAAGTTCATACCTTGAAACATAGTTAAAATATCTCATTTCCATGATTCAACCAAGCAAACAAGTTATCTAAATTCAAGTAACAATTTGCATGCACCTATAATCATCATATCAACATGTTTCAACCATCAAACGAATTTTAAAAGCATGCACACACATATAATTAGGCTTGGCCGAACCATTTTCATAAGGAAATAGGTTCCTACGTTCAACTTTCATGGTGACAAAAGGGAGAGGGAAAGAGGGTCAAGGGTCACCCTCACTCTAGTCACCAATCCTACTAGAGTTCAAAGTTCTCCCCCCTTACTAATGAAGCCAAGCTCTCAACAATGGAGGATGGAATTTATGAACTCCACCAAGTCAAGTGATCTACCCCTCTTTGTACTCCTTGTGATCTCCCAAACAAACTTTCTCAAAGGATGAAGGTGAAAATATTTGAGTTAAAGGCTCAAAAATGGAACCTTTAACCAAGAGTAAAATGAAATATGGAGAGGAGAGGAAGAAGGGTGTCTCACGGCTGTTAGGGGTAGAAGGAAGGGGAAGAAAAAGTTGCTTTTACATTTGGAAAGAAGACAATGTTACTTTTTAGGTGGTGCATCATGATGTAAACTTCTCTCTCCTACTTTTTGACCAAGGAAGTGTGTCATACAAGTTATGGTGATTCCTCCTCAATGCACACAGTATGTGAGTCCCTTAAATGAGGGATTTTTTTGAAATGTTGGAGGAATTTTCGAATTTGATACAAGGGAATTTTGGTCAATTTCCAAAAAGGGTAGGGGTAAAAAGGTAACTTCACACCAAAATTCCCAAAAATTCTAGAAAAATTCCTATAATTGTTCTAACCTATTTTAAGCCTAAAAATATGATTAGAACTCACTTCTCACTTAATCTCTCTTATTTCCCAATTTTCCCAGATTTCACACACAAACAGTCAAATTTCAACAAGAGTAAGCAGATAGAAAAATTGCGGTGTTACACACAAAAATTTTATAAAGTTATAAATATGATTTTTAATCCACTATTAAGGTCCAAAGTATATTTTCCATATTATTCCACGAGTTTTCATATATTGGCTAGGATTGCATTACTAACCAGGGGCGTTTTGGTCCTTTTGCTCAAAAGTGCCAGAAAAATTCTAAATTAATTTCTAAAATTCATTATTAATTATAATAAGACCATTTTGATTAAAATATAGATCCCTTAAGTTTTAGATACTTTTCATAATTAGGTTTATATTTTCTTTAACTGTACAATTACTAAGGGTATTCAGGTTATTTTCCAAACTCCTCTTTAGGAAAATTATTTAAAATTATGGTTGGATAGTTCCAAAAATCTAAATTTGATTGTTTATCAATAGTTCCTAAATACCTCATAATTTTTATTTCTAAACTTTCTCTATCTTATTTATATATACTGGTAGGGGAAATTGTGGGTGTTACAGATAGACTCAATTAAGATAAGGTAATACCTAAGGAAGATACTTTTAGACTTAACCCTAATAATACACATATGATGAATTAAGGTGTGTAGTATTATTCATAAGACACAACCATAAGCCTTAGTAAGTTATAGGATCTAGCTGAAAGTAATCATTAGTCTTAAGGACGAATGAATACAACTTATCCTAAAAGCTTATAACAAACACACTCTTCTTGCATAAGACTTGAGAAGCCTAGAGAGAGAGTGTGGATTGACCCAAGATGGGTTTGGATTTTCCTTACGAAGAAAAGTCATTGGACTTGTGGTTGTGCCACGGGGAATGGTTACGCGGAAGGATTCGATTGGCTTTGCTGGTAAGGGATATGTGTGCTGTGAAAGCATAGGATGTATAACATGCATCATTGAGCATTGGTGATGTCTAAGGTTGTGTACTTTATGACAAAACGTGGAAGTGACACATTGGTACAGTGTGAAATTGGTTGGGACTGGTGCGCTGGGTCTTGCAAAGGACTCCAACGGGTCTTGAAAAGGACGCCAGCCCTGAGGATAGTCGAGTTCCGGACTGAATATCAGGGGACGTAGGCTAGCTACCTACTATCGCTCTCAAGGTTTCAAGATCAGTAGAGATTGTCTGGAAGTATCACAAAAGAAAGATCGGTCGAAAAAAAAATATATGAGCAAGGCTCTTAGTACCGGGACTAGTACAGACTCTAACTCTTGATTACTTCCATATGATTTTGCAGTTGCTGTGTGCACTGCGGTGGTGATTTCCGCGGGCCCTCATGCATTGCTTGGTACATGGTAGACACTTGAAATCCTTGGTGAATGACATGGTTGCTTGCATTGTATGAGTATATCGCACAATTTTATGATGTTGTGACCCTCTGTGTGAATGATTGGGTATATTGTTGTATGAATTGTGTGAATTCTCGTATCTGTTTACTTTAGTCATCATATCCTGCGTTAAGTGAGTTCATGTAAAGTGTTCTCACCCCTTTTTCTTTCTTTTTCGTTGCCTGTCATTCTTTTGGCACCTAAAAGAGCATGAACTCTGGAGGGATGCACGTTATTCTGAAGATAGACGTGGCGTTTAGGTTGAACCGGATCTTAATGAGTCATGTGGTAGTGTTTAGGGATATATATATATAAGTAGTAGTATACAGTAAAGATAGGTCGTAGCCGGATAGAAAGTCTACTTTCTTTTTGTAATGTATTATGCTATAATCCCAACTTTGATGTGTGTTATTTCCGTTGTAATCCTGAATAGTAATGAAATGATATTTTTAGTACTAATATGTTTCTTTTTGTTTTATCCCAATTATAATTCATAAATCAAAGATAATGCTTTTAAAAAAAATCGCCGATTTTCTTCACTTCCTTAAAAGAGTAATTAACAAATCGCAACCGAGTCAGTCGAGTAATACCCGTCACGGAATGAGGGTGTTACAGCGATAGATGAAGTTCAATCCTAGTTCTCTTTATTATTATTCAATCTTCTGAAAAATTGTCTTGATCTCACAATTTATTTATTTTATTTTATTTATTTTATTGCCACAGTTATTAAACCAAAATCACAAAAATTTACCTCATTCAATTAGATTGGCTTCTAAGAATTTATTTTGTACCATTCCTCGTGGGTACGACAACCCTTTCTCTTACTACTATACTGCTGCGAAATTGGTACGCTTGCCAAGATCTCAACACTTGTGTCTTGCTTCCACCCAAAATTCTGGTTCTGATTATTCCTCCAACCTTGTGAGAAATTATTTGAGAATTGATTGCTGTTGGAGAAATTGTCTGGCCTTTCTTGATTTTCCATGTAATTAACTTGCTCTTCCTGAGTGCCTTGATAAGAGCAGTGACCATAAGGGTGGTCACCTCCGCAAAAATCACAAGTCAATTGTGGTGACTGACCAGGATTTGACTGAACTGCATGCAACTGCTGCGGAAGCTTGGACATCTTCTTCGTGAGTGCCTCTATTTGTTGGGTGAGAATCTTGTTCTGAGCCAAGATTGCATCTGAAGTATTCATTTATAGCACTCCCTTCCTCTGCACTGGTTGTTTTCTATCTTGAGCTTGTTGATCAGTTGATGCTAATGCTTCAATAATCCTAGTAGTTTGCTCTACATCCACAGACATCATTGTGCCACCTGCTGCAGCATCCAGTATCATCTTGGTATCAGGCCTGAGTCCATTGCAAAAGATGTTGAGTTGAGCAATGTCTTCAAATCCATGGTTAGGACACCTCCTCAACAAGGATTTGAATCTTTCCCAAGCTTCACAAAATGGCTCTTCTGGTCCCTGCCTGAATGTGGAAATGTCTGACTTGGCCTTGATGTAGCGAAATGGTGGGAAAATCTGTTTAAGAACTTTTCCTCCACATTTCCCCAGCTAGTCAGACTCTGATTTGGGTGTGACTTCAACCATTCCTTAGCTTTACCTATCAAAGAGAAAGGAAACAAACGTAAGTATACATCTTCTAAATCACCTTCCTCAAAACCCATAGTACCAATCAATTCATAAAAAGTTTAGAGATGAGTATATGGATCCTCATGATCCATTCCCGTGAATTGATTAGCACTGATTAGACTTAGGAATGTTGGCTTCATCTCCAAAGATTTTGCAGTGGCTGGTTCAACTATGCTTGAGAAATGTCTTGGTCCTTGTTGCATAGTATAATCTCCTAATGTTCTTCTTCACGGAGTGGGATTTGGTCGCTCCTCATCCATATCTTCAGCTTTTATCTCACTTGGGATGGGTGATTCGAGAGTGTTGAGATTGTCTCCTATAGCTTGGACTTTCCTTTTCTTCCTGTTTTTTGCTCCAGTTCCTTCTGGATGTCTTTTCGATCTCAGGATCAATTTCCAGCTGCTCTTTAGACACCTGACCTCGCAAGAGCATAAATCACAGAAACTATAGAAAGAATTAGCTCAGAAGAGAGGAATAAGAATAAAATTAATTGCAGAAAAATAAAAATAAAAATAATTACAACTCAATAAGATGAACTAAGAATTTAAATTGAAACACTGTTCCCCGGCAACGGCGCCAAAAAATACTTGTTGAGATCTTGGCAAGCGTACCAATATCGCAATAGTATAATAGTTTGAAAAGTAGGGGTTGTCGTACCCACGAGGAACGATTCAAAATAAATCCTTAGGACTCAAACTTACTGAGTAAATATGATTGGGAATGATTGAATTTGTTCTAAGAAAGTAAATTTAAAGATGTTGTAAAAGAATTTAAGACAAAAAGAAATATGGATGAAATTGAGCAGTTGAGAAACTAGGATTGAACTTCATCTATCACACCCCTCTTGTATTTTGGGAACCAATAATATCAAGGAATTTGTAATTATCAATATTGAAGCACAAATAAATTTCATTCACATTGATCCCTCAAATATGAATTTTTTAGAACAATCTCTTAAACATCGATCCCTCGGATATTTAACAAATTTCCTAGCATTAAGAAAAGTTGTTATAAAGCTATAAATATCTAACCCTATTCCTAGTGATTCAATCTATTGAGTATTTTTATTCAAATCAGATTTAAAGAAATGGCTCCCGGCCAAATCAAGAAATCGAAATCATAATTCCATTGGGTAAATAGAATTAAGCATTAAGTAAAGAATAAAAACACCAATATTGGTAAAACAAGGATTCCTAAATATCAAAGATCCAAAATACAATTGGGGTTTGAATCGACTACATTCAATCCCACAGAGAAGTTTAGCTACTCATGGTAGCAATTACAACCCACAAGAATTAAGGAGAAAGATTGCAGTGAGGCCTTTCAGCTCTGTTGTCTTCTTTCCCTTGCTCCAGAATGGTCTCTGTTCTTCCCCACAAACTGTATCTCCCAAAAACTCTCTAATCCAAAAAACTCCCTTAAAAACTATCTGACGACTCATTAAACTCTAGGTTTATGATTCATGCGCTCAGCGCAAGTGAAGCGTAGGAAACAATAACAATTGAGCAATCCTGCGCTTCACCCTGCGCTCAGCGCAAGTGAAGCGCAGGGAAGAGAACCAATTAAGCAATCCTGAGCTTCATCCTGCGCTCAGCTTAGGTGAAGCTCAGGAAACAACATCCTTTGAAACTTGCTCTCCACTGCTCCTGTCTCTGCTCACTGCTCACTTGATGCTTCAACTTGTACCTTAACTCCTCATCTGTAAAAATCAAAAATTTCTTTATTAAAATAGCATCAAATTAGAATTCATTATTTACAATAGTCACAAACTAAGCAAAGATAGGTGATTTTGGAGTATAAATTCATGAAATTGCTGCCCACAAGTGCTTTATTTACACATAAATCTAATAAATCTTAGCACTTATCATCAGGATGAGATTGATGATCACTCTAAAATAGAAGAAAAGAGTAGAGATCAGACTGAGCTTGAGCCAGTGAACCAAACTGTACCTAAGACTCAACATGATCATGCCTCTGAGATGCCCAGAAGCTGGAGAATAGTTAGATCTCATCCAAGGGACCAAATCATTGGAGAGACCTCAGACAGAGTCAGAACAAGATCATCATTTAGAAATGCTAAAAATATGATGGCTCTCCTATCTGAAATAGAGCCCAAGGACATCCAAGAAGCCTTAAATGATGAGTCATGGGTCAAAGCAATGGAAGAGGATCTCAGCCAGTTTGATAAAAGCATAGTCTGGGATCTGGTTCCTCCTCCTTCTCACCAATCCATAATTGGTACTAGATGGGTGTATCGCAACAAGCTCAATGAGAAAGGAAAGTTCATGAGAAACAAAGCAAGACTGATGGCTCAAGGATATAATCAACATGAAGGGATTGATTATTATGAGACATCCGCACCAGTGGCAAGACTTGAAGCCATAAGGATACTCCTAGCCTTTGCAGCGCATAAAGACTTCAAGCTCTATCAAATGGATGTGAAGAGTGCCTTCTTAAATGGGGTAATAGAAGAAGAAGAAGTCTATGTGAGACAACCCTCTGGGTTTGAAGATCCAAAACACCCTGAGTACTTGCTAAGACTGAGAAAAGCTCTGTATGGACTCAAGCAAGCACCTAGAGCTTGGTATAACAGACTGAGCTCATTCCTTGTTCACAATGGGTTCTCTAGAGCTCAGATTGACACAACCTTATTCAAAAGGGAGTATAATAAAGATTTATTAATTGCTCAAATATATGTAGATGATATTATTTTTGGTTCAACTAATGAATCTCTTTGTCAAGAATTCTCAAGTCTCATGTAGGGTGAGTTTGAGATGAGTATGATGGGTGAGCTGAGATTTTTCTTGGCTTATAAATCAAGCAACAATCAAATGACATCTTCATACATCAAGAGAAGTATGCAAGAGATCTGTTGAAGAAATTCAAGATAAATGATGCTAAGCCAACGAAAACTCCTATGCATCCATCAACTCAGATTGACATAGATGAGCAAGGTAAGTTAGTCTCAGATAAGCTGTACAGAGGTATGATTGGATCTCTTATGTATTTAACTACTAGTAGGCCTTATATTCAATATGTTGTGGGTATCTGTGCTAGATACCAATCTGATCCAAAAGGGTCTCACCTCTCAGCTGTAAAAAGAATTTTTAGATATTTAATTGGAACTACTAAGCTTGGCCTTTGGTATAAGAAAGGTAATAGATTTGATCTCACAAGATAGTGATGCTGACTTTGCTGGAGACAAGTTGGATAGGAAAAATCACAAGTGGAACCTACCAGTTTCCTCGTAAAATGCCATGTCTCATGGTCATGCAAGAAGCAAAACACAATAGCACTTTCAACAACTGAAGTTGAGTATGTCTCAGCTTCAGCTTGCTATACTCAAATCTTGTGGATCAAATCTCAGATGTTGGACTATGCTCTAAGGTATTCTAAAATTCCAATTCTTTGTGATAATACGCGTGCTATAAACTTAGCTAAAAATCCCATTCATCATTCAAGATCAAAACACATTGATATTAAGCACCATTTTATTAGAGATCATGTTCAAAAGGGAAATATTGAACTTATTTTTGTTGAGACAAAGAGTCAGCTTGCTAACATCTTTACTAAGCTTCTTGTTGAAGATAGGTTCAATTATATCATAAATCTTTTAAACATGCGTGCTTATGAGTAAGTGTTTAGATTTAAATTTTAAATTAAAATATGGTATGGAACTGAGACTGAAACTGTGTCCAGATCTGAGACTGAGCTCAGACCTGAGACTCATTCTGAGATAGTGCTAAGATGAGACCAAGATTGGGTCTAAGCTTAGAAGCCGAAACGATTAAAGAGACGTTGATAACCGTCTCTAAGCCACTGACCACTAACGGCTAGTTGCGCGGAACGGTTACCTCAAAAAGCGCCTCACTAACCGTCACATTTAAAAGGCCCCCAACCGCTCAATTGCCTCTCACACTTCACGAGTTATTCTCCTCTCTCTCTCTCTGTCTCACCTCATTTCTATAAAAGGAAAAATTCTTCAAACAATCCTTAATCATGCGCATCAAGATTCCTGCAATCAAACTCCCTCCTTCTCATCTCTCTTCATCTCCAGAGTTAAGCATGTCTTCTAACTCAAGTGAATAAATGGGTTCTTTGGCTTCAAGCCAAGATAGATTGGCATGTTCTCCTACTCCACAACCAAGTATTGAGTCTGAGTACACCCAAACTCCATCTAAGCCATCCTCCAAGACAAAGTCCACCTCTACTCTTAAAACAAAATCCCCATCTTCTTACAAGAAAAGGTCACCATCCAGGAAATCAATTAGGATAGCCTCCGACGTAGTTAAAACTTATGCACCCAAGAAGCCTAGATCCCCTGCCCATGTGGATCTCACTGTTCCATCCTCCTCTGTCAAAGGTAAGGGAAAGCTTGGAGAAGGCAGCGAGAGCAAGAAGCTGTCTTTTCAGTTTGACTGATTTGAAAATGAAACCGTAGAAAGCAAGTTTATGGGAAGGTTCTCTAAAATAAAAGTTGTGATTGGGAGAGTCATTCTCCCTATGAAACTGAGGCAAGCAAACTGGGATGTGATCCCATATTTTAAAAAGTGAGGCTGGGAAGCTTACTTAAGCATGTTTGAGCCCGTTTATCCCATGCTTACTAAGGCATTCTATGCCTTATGTACAACTATGAAAGGGGCGTCTGAAGGTTTTCCCCATGTCGTGGCTAATCTCAAAGGGGTTCACATGGAGCTAACTGAAGAAGTGCTTGGAGCCATCATTCAAGCACCAGTTGCTGGAAACATAATTTACAATGAGGAACAGTGGTGGAAACCCCTTGACATCTCATCTGAGATCGTTGGAGCATCCCTCTTCAGTCAAGCTGAGATAAGCCTTTTTGCCTCTACTCTTAATCACTTTGGTCGTTTTCTCTTCCAGTTGTTTGTCAAATCCATCATCCCAAGGGATGAGACGTTTGACAAAATGTATGCAACTGACTTGATGGTCATGTACCATCTTAAGCATGGGATTGTGCTGAACCTCCCCTATCTGATTCTCAAGCACATGGAACACGCGTTCAATAATGCCAAGATGACTGCCTCCCTTCCATTTGTTATGCTCATTACCAGAATTCTGAAACACTTCAAGGTTGATCTCTCCGGGGCTGAAGAGACTCAGGAGAAGTTCTCATATTTTAGAAAATCAAATATCCTTGCCTTGAAGCTTGATGGTAAGTCTATTCCACCCCCTACTTTTATTATACCCTCTGACTCACCTTCAAAGGTTCCTCCTACTATACAAGCATCTCCATCATTCAAATGTCATGTCCAAAGACAGTGACAAAGAAGAAGGACAAGAAAAGAAAAGAGTGTGTGAGACTCTTGGTGAAGACTCACAGGCCGCAACTGAAGCCACAAGGAAGAAGAAAAATAAGGTCAAGAAAGTAAGTGCTTATGTTGCCTTAGTTCAATCTGAACCACTGCCTTTGAGGTCAGAACCATCTATGCCTGTTGAGACTCAAGCTCATGCTGAATCTCAGACTGAAGATCCTCAGTCTCAATTCCCCAACTCTCACCTCATCCTTCTCCTTCTCATAATCCATCACCCTCTCCAATCACCAAAGTAGTTGTTGAGACCCTTGAAAGTATGCACAAGGAAGTCCCTGATTAGTCTAACCCAACTGAGACTGTGCAAGAGGAGAGAGTCTCACCACCTAGACATGAGGAACAAGTCCCTGAGACTCAAGAAAGATGTAAGACCCTTGTCTACTCTCCTCCCGCTTACTCTCATCAAACTTCACTTCCTACTCCTGGGATGTTCTTTGTGGATTCACTCTTCCAGTCTCCCCCTCGCTTTGATCAATCAACACCACCACCTTCTGCATCTACACAGTCAATTCCCACACATATCTCTGATTCCATCAATACTTTTCTCAACCAACTGCATGAGGAACAACAGCAGCAATAAGAGTTTGGTACACGTCAGCAAAATCTGCAAAGGAAAATCTTCAAGGAGCTGAAAAGGCACAAGAGAAGGCAAGATTCTATTCTCAATGGGTTGGACATGGTGCTTCAAGCTATAAGAGCTTCAAATGAGTAAAATCATCAGATTCACCAACACTTGTCTAATCTACCTCCTCTTCCTGATGTGCCTCAAGTTGTACCCAAACCGCCTGAGTCTCCCTCTAGCTCTTCTTTGTCCCCAACAATATAGTCTCTGTTCTTTGATAATGGCAAAAGGGGGAATAAATGTTAGGGATTTTAGGGAACTTGGATGTTTTGTTTTGCTGGCTGTATGTATGAATCTTAAAATTCTCTTATGTGATCTTAATTATATTTTGATTACCTGATGTAATCATAGCTTTATCATGATCAATGAAAGATTCACTGTTTTGTATATGTCAAAATTCTCCTCATTATTCATTTGAGCTATGTTTTAATTTTGACATTAAAAGAAAATCTCAACTCTGGAATCTTAAATGATAAATCAAAATTTGAGAAAAAAAATTACTAAGTCTTAAATCCCTTGAACTCAGTGGGAGTTAAGACTCAGGGGGAGTTAAGTTTCATATTACTCAACCTTAGATATCCTTTAAGCTTACAAAACTTTTATGGTTTGCCATCATAAAAAATGGGGAGATTGTTAAGACAAACTCACTCCTAAGAGTTTTAATGAAATTAAACCATCAAAAGTGAGAAAGCAAAGAAGTATATCTGAACTTTCCAAAGTCCAAAAGAGTGAATCTCCTTCACTGCAGATATTGATCTCCGGATCCAAAGGTTGAAGACGATGGTACAGGGGTACCTGCAAGGGACTCCGATGCTTAACGTAAGTATCAGTTTAAGCAAGTGAATAACGGTTCTGAAATGAACAGAATGCGTACCTTTTTTGGCTCTGAAGACATGTATTTATAGGACATTTTAGGCGGGAAAGTTAGTTACTCTTGTAACTGCTTCCGTAAACTGCGGGTTCACGCGCCACAGATAGAATAAGTTCACGCGCCAAGGGTAAACCTCGGAGACGAGATAGCCTCTATCGTTAACCTCGGGAAACCATCTCGACTTATTATCTCGAGATGTCGATTCTCGACATAATTCTCAGAATGTATATAAAAGCATCTCGACAACAGTGTCAAGTGTGCCATGTTTAATATTATTGTCGCGTACGGAGCATGTCGTCGCACAACGGTAGTTTATGACGGCACCTATTTGTCGTCAAGTCATGTCAACTTGGAGTATGATTTTACTCCAGAACAGTTGCCCCCAAAGTCGATTGATTCTCAAGGAATTATTCGACTTTTTGTTTCGAGATGATATTTTAAATTTTAACCTTGCCGGCAAATTTCATCAAGCGTCGAGATTGCGTCGTTTGATTTTCCGTTAATTTTTTGAAATTATTATTTTATGCCTATTTTATGCCAAGTGTCATGATCTTAGGTATTTGGGCCCTATGGGCCTTTCTGACTCAGAAGATCTGAATCGTTCGCTGAAATATAAAATGTGAACGGTTGGGGAATTCTTCATTTCCCGCAACTGTTCACATTTCATGTCAAAAGTCTAGAACTTTCTCAACTCCTTTGTTCACCTTTGCTGCTCCCACGCTACTGCTTCTGCACAGATTTTTCACCCCTCTATTCTTGCGTTGCTGGTTCGTGCTTCCTTTGTATGAGCTTTGGTGTTGTTGAACTCCTCGAAGACTTCAGAGACTTACGAAAAAGAATTGTTCCAGGTAATCCCCTCCTCTTGTTACTTTGAGTATGGTGCTTACTAGGGCTAAGTCTATGGCCCTTAGGTTAGAAAGAAAACGGGAAAGTATTATTGTGTTTGATGATTTGGAGGATCCCAGTATCCCCAATCTCATACTTAAAAGGAAAAGGATACCAAAAACTTCAAGTTTTTATCATTCCCATGAGTCAGTTATTTGTACTGCTCACATCTTGAGGAGATATGGTATACCGGGGCATTCCGCGGGATCTTCCGTGATTAACTTAGTTGATCATGGAATTGATTCATCATCTCAAGTCGATTTTAACTCAGGACTTTTGGACAGGTCCGAGATGGTAAAGCGGAAGATTTACACTTCCCCTGCTACCAACGTCCCGGTGCCGCAGGCTTTGTCGAGTATGACATGGGTGGACACGGAGGCGATTGGGACCTCCAGTATTTATACTTCCGAGGTGTCGATGGAACTCGGATTCAGAGACGTGGAATGGGTGGAAGAGGGCAACGAGGATAGTTGGGTTCTGGTGCCCCCAAGTGTTGATGATAGAATATGTTCTCAAGGCGACTTGGAAGAAAATCTTTTTGTTCCGATGTACAAAACGCTGTTTGAGGATCTCGGATTTTGGCTACCTTTTCATTGGTTCGAGTTGGAGGTTCTTCATCATCTCGAAGTGGCTCCCTCCCAACTTCATCCAAATTCCTGGGCCTTCGTTCGGAGTTTTATGCTTCTATGTTACGGGTTGATCTGGAGCTCAACTCGGATATATTTTTTTATTTCTTCCGCCCCCTCGTAGTTAAGAATGGTTCCACAAGATTTTCATGGCTTTCTCTCCAGCCCGGTAATTGGGGAAAGATTTTCGAAATCTTCCAAGAATCCTATCGCAACTTTAAGGACAAATTTGTTTTGTGTAAACCTATTGGAAAGGGTCGACGAAACATCCTCGGCAGGGATGGTCGTGGAATTATCCGACCATATTGGAATCAAGACCATTTCGCTAAATCGTCCTCGGAGTATACTGTCGCATATAAAGAGTTGTCCACCGAGGAGCAAAGTGTGGTCGACAAAATCAAGAAATTCGTAAGAGATTTTGGGACCTTGCCGAGCAGTGAGATAATTGAGATGGACAGCGACGTAACTCGAGAGTCATTGGGTAAATGTTCTATTTTCTTTTCTTCTTTCGGGAATTATGTTTTGTTCCTAATCATTTATTTCAAATTTTGCAGAGACTATGGCAGCAGCGCAGAGAGCCAAGCTTGCAGAGAAGCTGTTGAAAAAGAAGGAGCTGGAGGCTTAGAAGAGAGAGAGAGAGAGCGAAGTCCCTGTCGCATCCAAGAAGAAGGAGGTCAAGGAGAGGGTCGAGGTTATCGACCCGACAAAAGTTAAGAAGGCAGGGTTGGAGAGCTCGAGTGGAGTGAATGTAAACGAGATTCCCCTTTTCAGCCCTCAGAAGGGAAGAAGATTGATGATGTCAAGAGGACTTCGTCATGGTATTCCGAAGATGCCAACCGGGAGGAAGGGTCGAGCTATAGCAGTCTGCCCCCATCCAATATGAGCAAGGAGGAGGTCCGACGTTACTTAGCGATTCAGGCTCAAAGCCTGTTTAATAATAAGTCTGAGAATGAAATCGCCGAGTTCATGAACCATGCCTCGAGCTGGGCAATGCGATTCGCCATGATTTCGCAGTATTTTGCCAGTTCGGTTCGTGATTTAAACGCTCTTCTGCCCCTGAAGGAGGAGTTAGAAAGGGTGAGGGGAAAACTCGAGGCTGATGAGCTGAGGATGCAGTAGGCTGTTGGCGAGGTCAAGCTGATAAGGGCAGAAAAGGAGAAACTTTATGAAGATAACCTTGCTCTTGAGTCTCAAGTGAAGAACTTGAGTGTCGAGAAGGAAACTGCCGAGAGGAAAGTTGAATCGACTTCCTCTGAGCTTGCCGAGGTTAAGGAAGAAAGTAAAAAGGCGCTCGAAGCTGTTAAGTCCGCCCAAGCGGAGAATTCCGAATTGAAAGAGAAGGTGAAGGAATTGGAAGCAAAGTTAGCTGAGGAGACTGCCGAGAAGATACAAACTGAAAAGCTGTGGATTGATGCTTCAGCTTTGTACTTCTATGAGGCCATTAAGTAAATGAAGTTCCTTAACCCCGGGGTGGACCTGAACACTAGGGGAATGTCGACTATTTGTACCGTGAAAGACGGGAAATGGTACAATGTTCTTCCGACTGGAGATGTTGAGGCGAACCCTGGGGATGAGGTACCGAGCACTCCGAAGCTCCGAGCGGACGAGGAAAAGGAGAAGTTGATCCAAAATGAAGGTATTCCTGCTGCTGAGGTCGACGCATGAATTGTAGGCCCACGTAGCTTTTGTAACAGTTTTTAATGAAAATTTACTTGTACTCTAAGACGTATTTAACTTATGAATGAATAGTTGTTTCTTTATTTTTGAAGTGTTAGTTGTGATAATTAATTTGCCAAGTATGTTTTCCTTACTTTATTGTTGAAATATTGTTGCTCGGGGTGTTCCCGGCATAAAATGCGGAGTCGAGAGATTTAACCCGACATTGCTCGAGAAGCGTATTCTCGACACGAGGTGAGATTTCGAGGTCGAGGGACTTAGCCAGAAATTGCTCGAGAAGCGTATTCTCGATGCGGAGTGAAATTTCGAAGTCGAGGGACTAAGCCTGAAATTGTTCGAGAAGCGTATTCTCGACGCGGAGTGAAATTTCAAAGTCGAGGGACTAAGCCCGAAATTGCTCGAGAAGCATATTCTCGACGCAACTTGCAATTCTTGTAATTTTGAAACTCCATGGTCAAAAGATTAATGAATCATTCATAGGTGATTACCATTAACTAAAATATTTTCGAAGTTTGTCCACATTCCATGTTCGAGGTATTGGAATTCCGGGTAAGGTTTCTAGTTGATATGCCCCCGTGCCTGTTTTGGAGATAACTCTATATGGGCCTTCCTAATTTTCCGCTAACTTTCCCTAGGCTACATTTTTATTTCCGACATCGGCCCTTCTCAAGACTAAATCCCCGACTTCAAACGTGCGAGGAACAACAATTTTCTGTCGACGTCTTGCTGACTGTGACTTGATGGCTACTTCTCTAATTGATGCCTTTTCTCGAACTTCATCGATCAAATCCAGTTCTTCGCGCATCCTAGCTTCATTGAAATTTTGATTATAGGCGTGAAGTCGAAAGCTCTCCTCCCCGACTTCCACAGGGATCACTGCATCAGCCCCGTAAGCCAACCTGAATGGGGTTTCCCCTGTTGTTGAATGTGGAGTAGTATGGTAAGCCCAGAGGACATTTGGTAGCTGGTCGGCCCAGAGTCCTTTTGCAGATTCAAGTCGTTTTTTCAATCCTTTGAGAATTACTTTATTGGCAGATTCTGCTTGCCCGTTCGTTTGAGAATGTTCCACCGATGAGAATCTGTGAGTTCTGTGAAATCCGACATTAGCTTTCGGAATCCTTTGTCGGTAAATTGAGTGCCATTATCCGATATGACTGTGTTTGGGATCCCGAACCTACAAATGATGAACCGATATACAAATTTAGATAGATTCTTGGCGGTGATCTTTGCTAACGGTTGCGCCTCAATCCATTTAGTGAAATAGTCGATAGCTACGGCGAGATATTTGAGCTGTCCAGTGGCTGTTGGGAAAGGACCTAGTATGTCGATTCCCCACCATGAGAATGGCCAAGGAGCAGAGATAGACCACAATGCTTCAGCAGGTGCTCGATGAACATCGGCGTGCCTTTGGCAAGAAGGGCATTTTCTAACATACTGTAAACAGTCGGCTTCCATAGTCAGCCAGTAGTATCTGACTCTCAATATTTTTCGTGACAGTGAATGCCCGTCGGGATGATGACCACAGATCCCTTCATGAACTTCAGCCATGACATAGTCGACTAAGTTTCCTGAGATGCATTTCAAGAGTGGTTGGGCCAAACCCCTCCTATAGAGAACTCCGTCAACCATACAGTATCTGGCGGCTTGTCTGAAAGTTCATTTTGAATTTTCGGGATCATCCGATACAGTTCCATGTTGTAAGTATTTCTGAATTGTCGTGTACCAGCATTCTCCTTCTTCAATTGCCATAATAACAGTCGGGGTTGAAATAACTTCTTGAACCACAGACTTGTTGTTTCCAGATGACCTTGTGCTAGCGAGCTTGGAGAGTATGTCGGCTCTTGCATTTCTTTCCCTCAGTATATGATTAACTTCGACTTCGAGGAAGCTGTTGCATAATTTTTTGACGACTTCTAAGTATTTTTCGAGCAGAGGATCTTTAACTTGGTAATTGCCATTGATCTGTGATACCACCAACTGTGAGTCACTATTAACTCGTACTCGCCTTGCTCCCACTTTTGTAGCCATCCTTAATCCGGCTATCATAGCTTCGTATTCGGCTTGATTATTCGATGTCGGGAACGATAGACTTAGAGAATGCTCCAAGATCACCCCTTCAGAATTTTCCAAGAGAATGCCAGCTCCACTTCCTTTTTGATTAGAGGACCCGTCGACGTGGATGTCCCACCAACCATCATCAAAAATGGGTTGCGTCGGGGTTAATTCTGCTACAAAGTCAGATAAATCTTGGGCCTTGATTGCTTGCCGAGGTTCATACATTATGCCAAATTCGGATAATTCAACCGCCCAAGATACCATCCTCCCCGCTAAATCTGGTCTATGAAGAATTTGTCTAATCGGTTGATTCGTCCTTACTACTATTTGATGAGCTTGAAAATAATGACGGAGTCTCCAAGCTGTTACGATCACTGTTAAAGCAACTTTTTCGACTTTCGGATACCTCAACTCTGGTCCCTGTAGAGCTTTGCTGACAAAGAATACCGGTAGCTGTAGTCCTTCAGTTTCTCAGATTAGCACTGCCGCAATTGCCTCGTCTACAACCGACATATACAAGTATAGAATTTCTCCTACTGATGGTTTTGAAAAAACTGGTGGCGATGTTAATATCGACTTTATACGCTGGAACGCTTCCTCGCATTCATCATCCCAAGCGAATGACTTTCCTTTCTTTAGAAGTCGGAAGAAAGGGAGTGCTCGAGATGCTGATCTCGAAATAAATCTTGTTAAGGCTGCGATCCTCCCGGTCAGCTGTTGGACTTCCTTCACCGAGGTTGGAGTTTTCATCTCAATAACTGCCCGACATTTGTCCGGGTTGGCTTCTACCCCGCGCTCTGTCAGCATGAATCCCAGAAATTTCCCGACCCGAACCCCAAAAGTGCATTTTTTGGGATTGAGCCTCATGTTATATCGACGAAGTTGGTCGAAAACTCCTCCGAGATCACGCACATGATTCTCTTCGGTTAGGCTTTTTTCTATCATGTCGTCAACATAAACTTCAATCGTTCGTCTGATTTGTTCTCGGAACACCATGTTCATCATCCGCTGGTATGTTGCCCCAGCATTCTTTAATCTGAAAGGCATCATCTTGTAACAATAATTGGCTCCTTCTGTCATGAACGCCGTTTTTTCTTGGTCGGGTGGGTACATTGGTATTTGATTATACCCGGAATACGCATCCATAAAAGATAAAAGTCGGAATCCAGAAGATTTGTCGACCAGCTGGTCGATATTAGGCAAGGGATAAGAATCTTTGGGACATGCTTTATTCAAGCTGGTATAATCTACACACATTCGCCATTTTCCATTGGATTTTTTGACTAGAACTACATTAGAGAGCCATGTCGTATACTTGACTTCTTTGATGAAACCAGCATTAAGTAACTCCGTCACTTGTTGCTTTACAGGCTCGGCCCTTTCTGTCGACATGTTTCTCCTGCGTTGCTCGACCGGCTTGACTTTTGGATCAATGGAGAGTCGATGACATATGACATCGGGGTCTAAGCCCGGCATATCAGAGGCGGTCCAAGCAAACAAGTCTGCATTTCGGCGAATGAGTGTGCACAGTTCTTCTTCCACTTCTTCAGATAGCCCACAGCCAATCTGCACAGTCTGCTCCGGTACGGACCCAATCTGTAGTGTTTTAAATTCTCCGTCAGGAATGGGTCGAGTTTCTTTAAAATTAGCACGGACATCCAGGTCGGTTAGCATTACTCCCGCGGAAGATGGATGTTCTTAATTTTTTCGGTTGTCAGAAGTTTTTCGGGTTTCTTAATTTTCAAGGATTCCTTATAGCAGGAACGCGCCATGACTTGATCTCCCCGGATGCTGATCACCTTCCCGTCGTCACTCCAGAACTTCATCATCAAATGATTGGTTGAAATTATGGCTCCGATAGTGTTGAGAGTTGGTCTCCCAAGAATGGCATTGTAGGTTGACGGGCAGTAGACTACGAGAAAGCACACCCTGGTGATTTTGGTTAGAGGTAGCTGTCCGAGAGTTACAAGGAGTTCGACGTAACCGTTCGGCTGAACCTTATCCCCCGTGAATCCAATCAGATCAACACCCTTATAAGGTACGAGGTCCGTGTTTGGAATGTGAAGAAGATGAAATGTCTTTAAGAATAACACATCAGTTGAACTCCCTTGATCAATAAATACTCTCCTGACTTCATGGTTTGCCATCATGACCTTGATAAGCATGGGATCATCATGACCTGGAATAACTGGACCGTAATCGTCATCTGAGAAGGTTAAGGGGGGTAATTTCCGGCGGGGGCCCCGCGAACAGGATGTGAAGAAGTGGAAGCTGATAATATTTCTTTTAGATGCCTTTTCTTGGAATTGCTAGATTCTCCTCCTCCAGCAAATCCTCCTGCTATCACATAGATTACTGGATGTTTAGATGAGGGCTCCTCTCTGGACGGGGTGTGATGCCGAGATGTACTCCTATGTTCTTGCTGAGAGCTGCGGGCTAGGGACCTATCACGGGATGGCCTTCTTGAACTTGACCTCGTAGGTCGGGGTGATCTGGTTCGTGACCTGCTTGGTTCGTGTCGATCAGAACCATGTCGCCTTTCATCTGCTCTATCATCACGTCTACTTTGTGAATCGTCACGTCTGGAATGAGATTCGTGATCTTTTTTGAATCTACTGAGCTTCCCCCGCTGGATGAGTTCTTCTATGGAGTCCTTCAAATTAAGGCATTGATCTGTATCATGACCATGTGATCTATGGAACCTACAATATTTCGTCTTGTCAGTATTTGGTCCTGCCTTCTGTGCCCGCGGTCTTCTCATCCCGGCTTCATACATCTCGACATGGAGAATCTCATTCATGATCTTACTTCTCGACTGGTTTAACGGGGTATAAGAGGTATAACGGCCTAGAGGTTCTTTGTCACCCTTATTTTCTTTGTTCTTGTTTTTCTGTCCTTGCTCCTTTTGTGTCTGGTTAGAAGAAACAGCATCTTTCAACTTCAAGGCCATTTCTTCGTCTTCCAGACTAATGTATCCTTCAGCTCGACTTAGAAATTCCTCCATGCTATTCGGCTCCTTTTTGGATAAGTCGATCCAAAAAGGCGAATGTGGAATGAGTCCATCCTTTGCCAGCATAAGCTGCACCCCAGGCTGAAGGCCTTGGACCAACAAAGCTTCCTTCGTAAATCTACTTCATATAGTCACGCAGAGATTCAGAAGGTCCTTGTCGAATTTGTTTCAACGATGCTTCCGTCTTTGGTTGAACCTTACTGGTAGTGAAGCTGGTGATAAACTTAGCTCGCAAGTCGGCCCAAGTATTAATAGATCTCGGCGGAAGAGTCTGAAACCACCTGAATGCAGTTTCTTCAATGATAACGGAAATACTCGACACATGATTGGTCCAGATGCACTCCTAACCGACATTGACAGACTCGTAGACATCCAAATGCTCCAACGGATCTCCAGTGTCCGTCATACAACTCCGGTACCGGAACTTTTCTCGAATCTCTTATCAATAGGAAAGAGCATAATTCTTTCGGAAAAAGGGAGCACAACTTGAATTACTTCTTCATCTTGCACTTCTCTTGATTCGTCATTCACTAAGTTGGTTCTAAGTGGCGGAGGAGAATTGGAATGCACTGATTGAACCGATACCCTAGGGGAAGGTTGAGTCGGTGCTGGAGTTGGAATTCTGTCACGTCTTGATACATGTTCAACTCTCTGTGATGAATGACGCTGTGCCATTCTTTATCACTCTACTGTGAGGTCATCCGCAACACGATGGTTGAGGTTTTCTACTGCCCTGTTATGCTCCAGCTGGTTGAGACGTTGAGCATATTGCTGGAGCATTTCCCCTTGGCGACGAATGAAATCTAACAATTCTCCGTGTTGTGGTTGGCTCGGTGGTACTTCACGGTTCACTTGAGGTGGTGAAGGAGGACTCCTCATGCGAGGGGAAATCGTCATCGGAATTGGAATCGGCACACCAGCTAGCGACGACACCATTCCGGCCATCGATGAAACCATAGCAGGAGCAGTTCCTCTTGCAGTTGTTTGAGATTGTCCGCTTCTAGTAGTCACCATTGTTTCGGGAGCTTAGATTGAGGATTAGATAGGGAGATCGAGGTTGATTAAATGAAACTGAGAGTCAAAGTCGTTTCCCACAGACGGCGCCAATGAACTTTCCAAAGTCCAAAAGAGTGAATCTCCTTCACTGCAGATATTGATCTCCGGATCCAAAGGTTGAAGACGATGGTGCAGGGGTACCTGCAAGGGACTCCGATGCTTAACGTAAGTATCAGTTTAAGCGAGTGAATAAGGGTTCTGAAATGAACAGAATGCGTACCTTTTTTGGCTCTGAAGACATGTATTTATAGGACATTTTAGGCGGGAAAGTTAGTTACGGTTGTAACTGCTTCCGTAAACTGCGGATTCACGCTCCACAGATAGAATAAGTTCACGCGCCAAGGGTAAACCTCGGAGACGAGATAGCCTCTATCGTTAACCTCGGGAAACCATCTCGACTTATTATCTCGAGATGCCGATTCTCGACATAATTCTCAGAATGTATATAAAAGCATCTCGACAACAGTGTCAAGTGTGCCATGTTTAATATTATTGTCGCGTACGGAGCATGTCGTCGCGCAGCGATAGTTTACGACGGCACCTATTTGTCGTCAAGTCATGTCGACTTGGAGTATGATTTTACTCCAGAACAATATCTAAGATGTATGTTTTACTAACTGTGTGCTCAAGTGGTTGCAGCTCTTAGATCCATACAATGCAGGATAATTTTTATTGATTAAGGGCAAGTTGAGATGTTGAATCAAACTGCGTCTAAAGAAAGAATACTTAAGATTCAAAACGAAGAATGAAGCTGAAGTGTAAAAGAATCAAAATCTTTAGATCAAAAGATGCAAAATGCTCACACAATCAGACAAGGTCAAAGACTACAAGAGCTAAGGACTGTAAGATAGAGACTGAGACAGACACACTGCCAAGCTGAGACTCACCAAGACTCAGACTAAGACTCACTGCACATAAGAGACTGAGACTTAGATATGAAGATAAGACTGAGCCAAAGACTGAGACTCAGACAGAGACTCAACTTCAGACACATGCTCCAGTATTAAAATAAAGTCAATGCATGTACACTGCAAGTGCTGCAGAGCACATCAGAGAAGACCTGGCCCGTGTCAGAAAAAAGTGTAAAGCAGTCTTCTCTCCTCTAATAGCTAGTCACGACTAGTCTCATTTGATATAAAGATGAAGTCAAGTCAAAGTATGGTGAGCGACACCATTGAATATTCTCTTACTTATTTGTCTTAACTGAATCTCAAGTCAAGCTCAACTCAATCTCAACTATCCATGAGTGCATCTTAAGTCTGTTCTCTTTATTTTTCATCACTTGCTTGTAACTCTTGGAAGAGAAACACCTAGCTGAGCTCACTTTATATTCGTACTTTGTACGTAGCCTAAGTAGTCAAATCATCTTTACTCCATCATCTTTGTAATAGTCTCAACAGAGATAGAGGAGGCTAAACTCAGTGTGAGTAGTGTAGAGCCTGAGAGGCAAGTAAAGAATATTGGACTCAACCAGGTAGGAGGTGCCTAAGCTGTGTGAGAGGGTGTCCTGAAGAGCGCAAAGAAGCTTGTAATTGACAGGTTGTCATAGTGGAAATCTCACAGGTGTGAGGACTGGACGTAGCCCAGGGAGTGGGTGAACCAGGATAATTCTCTGTATCTCTTCTCTCTACCGCTTACTAATTGCTTACAATTTACTGAAGCTTAAGTTAAATTCATTCAATAGACTGAATTGAACTTAATTTTAAATAAACAAAAATTGTCAAAGCTAAGCTTAAGTCTTTCTATTAATTCTAATGAGTTTCACTAATTTGTCCTTGCCAATTCAATCTGAGACTCCAAGCCGCTGAGCTGAGAACTAAGCTCAGTCTGGTTTTAAGTTTTTCAGGAATAAATTTTTACACGTCTCTAGTCAACCCCCCCTTCTAGGAGAATTCAACCAACTTCCTAATTCAATTGCCACAACATGATCATTGTAACTGGCTAGACAAACTAACACATAAATTCGTTTGTCACGTCAGCGTCAAAGTTAATGGTGTTAGGGGAGGATAAAGTTCGTGATTTTCAGAACATAGGACCCAAACCAACGATTTTAAAGTTTTTGGACTAAACCAATTCGAGTCAAACTTTAGGAGGAAAACATTGCATCTATCTATTAGTGAGTTTGAGTGACTCATGTGCTAGAATATATCGTGACACCTCTAATGTGCAATTACTATAAATGACACTAAAAAAGTAACAAAGGGAGTATATTTTTAAAGACAAATTAAAGTTTTTATTAAACATTAACATTAATATATATCAATGTGTAAATGTGATTTGTACCAAAAAACTGTTAATGTAAAATGATGTTAAATAGTAAAGAGAAAATTGTATTAATAATATTTTTGTATAACTTTCTATACAATAAAAGAAAATAGTAAGAGAAGGACATTGTGAGATAAGTTATTAATGTGATAAAAAGAAATTAAAAATAGGTTCAGTTAAGCTTTTGGTCCCCAAATTTTAAATTTTTCAAGTGATCCTCCAATATGATTTTTTTCTCAAATGATTCAATTGATTTTTACCATAAAGTGCTGACATGACAGAAAACAGAGGGACTATTTGAAAAAATCGTCAAATTTTAGGGTCTATTTAGAAATTGAGATATTTTATATACACTAGTTTGAAAATCTAATGATTTTTATGGATCATTTGGAAAACAATAATTGTAAAAAAATAGAGTGATCATTTAGAAAAAAAATCATTTTGGGAGGATAATTCTAAAAAAATAAAAATGAGGACCAAATAAAATATCCTGATATTTTGGACAAAACCATAATTAAACAAAAAATTGTGGAAGAAACTAGAAAGTCCATAAAAATGTAAAGAAATAATGTCACTCCCGAACTAGATGGAAAAACCTGTTTGAAAATTGGATCGACTGGTCCATTGAATCCCTAAAAATCGGTTGCTCTTCATAACCGCGTGAGAACTGGTCAAGACCGGTGAAAATCGGTATAAACCGCTACCAAAAACCCGTCGAACCGGTCATTTTCTACAATTTTCAATTTCTATTTTATTTTTTTTAATTTATTTTTAATTTTTTTTTAATTTTGTTTAATCTTAAATATTTTAAATAAATAAAATATGTTTTAAGAATTATACATAAATATTTATTATTTTACTAATTATTATTTTTTTATCTTATAACTTATAAGGCTTATAATAAGATTATTTATATTAACTTACGACTTTAATATCTTATTTATTATAATTTTATATTATTTTATTATTTAAAAATTTATATAATATTTATATAATATTTAATTTATATCGGGTTCGATAAGCGGTGAATCGTGATTATTTCACCGGTTCAATCACGTTTTTAAAATATTGTGGAAAGTATAACAGTGTAATAGCGTAGTAGCGGTAGTAGAAACATGAGTAGGACTGTAAGAGGTTTCTGTTTTGTAAATTGGACAGGTAGCTACTTCCATTTTCCTTTTGGTACCGTTGCGTATGGCCTATGCAATACAATATATAGGAATCAGCTACGAGTGGCAAAGACCAATTTTTGCCTTCAGTTCATCGGTACTCCTCTCTCTCTCCTTTCAATTTCAATTATTTAGGTCACTCACCTCGCTCACTATTCTCATCGTTTTCATTTTTGTTTTATTTGGGTTTCTGCTGTTTACTCTTTCCATTTGTGTTTTATTAATTCCTTCCAATTTATGTATGCTGCTTACAATCTGCATTCTTATGGTCTTTTATTATTATTTTTTAATTTTACTGATTCCAACTTCAGCCTTCTTCATTTCATGTAATTGTTAAAGACAAACATCAAATTACAGTTTGGCCTTCAAAGAACGATTCAAGGTTTTCCATAATTACTAAATATATTTGGGCATTTAATTTCGTTTAGTTAATGTGGAAGATTGTGGGTTCGTGTCAACACTAGAGTACAAACATCCACATGAACTAGTTGGCTGGTAGGATAGTAAGCTAACAAAAGCTTAACTGAATGCTTCGTTGAAAGTTAAGAAAGCAAACTGTGAGAAGTTCATAAGAACAGAGTGGTGACCATCTCAGAGAAGAGTCTTCTGTCCTGGAAGAAAGCTGCTAGTGCTAAACAAGATTTTCAAACATTTTTATATGACAGAAATTCTTATTCTTATTCTGAGCAAGTACTCTCAAAGAATCTGGACATTAAGATGCCAAATGTCTCATTATGATATTCTACATAGAAGAATGTGTTCTTCTGTACTGGAAGCTATATAATTAAAGTATTTCAGTATATATTAGTGGCTAATGGCAAATAATTGTGTTATTTGGAATGGCTTTATCTTGCCATGATCTTTTATCATGTTTGCTTCATATATGCAAAGTGATGGATAAGGGAATGACTGCTGAGTTTGATTCAACGTATGCTCCTGAACCTCACAAGATGTCTCGAGCTTCATCTGCAGCACCACTAGTGGCCAAAAGCCATCTATGTTTGCTGCCAAATCTGGATTTGTCATCCCCAAAAACCAAATTTCAGGTTCATTGGTCCCTATTTTCCGAGGGGCTAAAAAACGTGGGGTTACTGGACCATCAATGAAGAAAGTTCAAAACAAATTGAGAGGAGCTCAAAATGGGGACCTGACCTGACACAGGATGCAGCTGTCAAGAGGGGAAAGGCTTTGGCTTTGCAGTGTTTTCTAGAATCCTTTCAAATCATACTCCATTAACATTTCTACTTAGTATTCATTGTTTTCTTATTATTCCATTTTCATTTCCTTGAAAATATTGAATTACAGGTTAAGATATATTCTTTATAAGTTTTGATTAAAACAGTCATGTTTGCTACCCTTTACCACCCCCACCCCCCTGAAGTTTTGTGAGGTTTCTTCCCTTCCTTTGGATGTGAGTTTAATCATGATCAATTGCTCATGGTACCCCTTACCACTAGTGCTTTCCTAGCAACTTAAACACTGAATATTTTCTTGTTGTGAGACACACAGAAATATTTTACTTATATGAAATCATGGATTGAAATTGGTAAAGAAGTATTTTTGCCAGATTTTGGGATGAAATATGTCATTCTTAGCTAGAAGCTATTAAAATTCCCTTTAAGTTGGGTGCTATTGCATGCGCATCTGTGTGAATAATTTGCATAGATTCTTGTTCCAAGGTGTCAAACGTGATACTTGTTACATCATTTTTTAGATTCGAGTGGATCAAATTACAAGCAGTTGGAATCAGAAAATTGGAGATGAGGAACACACAGAATTTGCCGTTAGTGGCTGAGGATCCAGATCAAAAACAAGCCTGGCCTCTCAAATTAACAAGGTTAACAACTATTGACACTGTTCCTTTTAATTGTTATTACTTGTTGATTTTTTTTAGATGCTGTGTATCTATTCTTAAATAAATACTGATGTTTATTTATGTATCTAGAAGTCGAAATGCTTGAACTTAAAAAAAAAAAACAAAAAAAAGCTGAGAGCAAGAGAGCTGAAGCAATAGGTTCGTTCTCCTTAATGATATCTTTCCATTTGTTCCCTCCCACTCAATTCTTATAGGCTGATTATTCCATAACAATGTTGATCCTGATCATTTCCAGGTGAAATACTAAAATTAGATCCCAGTTACAAGCCTCCACCTGGTTTTACACCATTGTTAAAAGAAGCCAGCGTTCCTTGCCTGTAAGTATTCGTTCTAAAATGCTGCTGGACCCAATTATGTACTGTTTAAATTTCATTGTTAACTTCTTATAGTTATGAAAAGTAAAAGCTACATTTCCTGGATTTAGAGTTCAACATCATTTTATGTGCATCTAGCATGTTTTGTACAATTTCTTTTCATGTTATGGTGAATTGTAATATTTTGTATTTTCATGCTTTGTCAAATCCATATTATCATTATTAAGGGTGTAGCCAAGGTTTTGTGGGCCTTATAATATTTCTTTTTGTTGTGAGGTGGTGAGGCAGTTTTTAGGAGATTAGCATTAAAACTATTTTTAGGTGGTGGGACCTTATATTATTTCTTATGGGTTTGACTTGAAGGGTTCATGGTATTTGACTTGAGCATGTGACAAGTGTTAATTAACTGACCAAAACAGAGCTCATTTCCAGAGTTTTTCTTTTCCAGAAATGATCTTCTCATCCATTTTCCTTGACTGTTTTCGTGAAGGTTCATGTTGTCGGAGCTCCTTATATTCTTGAGAGAAAGTTGATAACTTAAGTTGTACTATAAGATGTATCAGTGAATTGAGCATAACAATTGAGTCACACTAAACCTCAGCCTAAATTACAATATATTAGTAGGATTGCTCTGCAGAGTAAGATTACAAATGACAGCCTCTTTGATTCTGATATGCTAATGCTAAACTTTGGCACCCCCTTGTTATATAATTTTAAGAATGATCTGTTATAGTTTTCAAAAATAAAATATCTTTATCTAAACCTGAAGTTCTGGAATACAATGAAAACTCTTATCTGCAATACCTTCTTACAGGTCCAAGAATATCCTGGGTACAAATTTATTGGTCTAATATATGGGCCTGAAGGTGATAATCAAAGCGACTAGAAAAGGTACAACCATTGTGGTATCTGATCTTCATCTGGTGATCTGCAGTGAGCAAGCTTTATCTATTGATTGAGATAGCTTAATTAAATTCTATTCACTTTTTCAATTGATCTTTGATATATACATATGTCAGGAAACTGGTGCCAAGATAAAAATCCATGGAACCAAAGCAGACACAGGAGACACAGTAAATTCAGTTTTATTCTGCGTGAATAACTTTTAAATACTTAAACTTGATTTTGTTAGGAAAGAACTCTAGTTGTTTGCATTTGCTTTTTGTTTTCCATTTTAACTGTTACATTTTCAGGGTGAAATTAAACCAGGATCTGATATGCAGTGCAGTTACAAAGAGATGCATGTTAACATATCAGCTGATAGTTTGACAAAGTGGATGCTGCAGTGTCCATCATTGAACTACTAATTACCTCTGTAACTGTGAGTTTTGTCATTTTACAGAATGTGACAGGCTTTTATGATTTATGTCCAGCTCAGTTATGTTGTAGCACTTTTTTTGTTTCTATTTTATAGTAATTTTATTTGTTCTATTATTTTGATTGTTCTGGCAACCATTGCTGACTTCTATTCAGGTTCAGGGGAACTCAGCTGCTGGTTTTACACCTTCTGTATCTGTTTCTGGTGACAGCACTAATGTTCTGAGTCAAAGCCAAGATGGGGCCACTTCTCATGCAGTTTCTCTATCTTTGGAAAACCAGGCTGTGTTGCAACCAGCAGTCATTACACAAAATCCTGTAGATCACTTTCAATACGCAGGTCCATGGTTTTCAGCAGCTTCATCTCATACCCCTTTATTTTCTTCTCTGGCAGTATAGTGTCTCCAATCCACCAGGTCTTGCTAGAACTCCCCACTTTCCATCACAGACAATGAATCCTTCAAACACAGCTTCAGCTTTTGGTTCTCAACCTGTACCTGTTGCTGGATTACACCCTATCATTCCAAATCAACATGTTTCTATGCAAGGACCACCATCAAGACAGATTTTACAGCAGTCGCATATGACTCAGGCAAGTCCTTTAGGTCACATTGGGCAACCAAGAAATCCTTCTATGATATCTGTACTAAATTTATCAGCTCCAACAAATGCTTCAACTTCATTTCCAGTTACTTTAAGCCAACCAACACCAATAGGACAACTTAAGACACCAGTGTCTTTGATGCCTCAACCTATGTCTGGTATATCACCATCACCAATGCCTAACCACCCATTGACCCCACTGGGGGTATCTTCTGGACAGAGTGGAGGACCTGTCACAGTTCAAATGTCTGTTGGTCTCAGCAATGTGGGGCCCATGGCTCCACCAGCAGTTCCTCCTACAAGACCTGTTTCTCTAGGTCCACAACCGGATGTTGCATTTAAGCCCCCACAGTCAAATATGCTAATTACGCCACGATCTTCCACTTTTCCTCCACATCAAGCTGGAATTTCCCCTCGACCACCATCATCTTTGGGACCAATGCCTCCACCAATACCTGCACCTACTCATTCATCTGTGAACCATTTATCTGGACCTGTTTCATTTCCTTCGCCAGGATTATCACCTTCTCTTCCATTACCTCGGCAATCAGGAATGCCTAATTCTGCTTCTGGAGTTACTCCTTATCACACACATGTAAAACCACCAGTCTTGATGACTTCGAATTCTGGAAATTTTACTTTTCAATCACTGGGGCCTCATGCAGACTACTGTCAAGTGGTTTCCAGACCAAACAGTCAAGCAACTACTCAGGGTGTTATACAAGAGCCACCTTCTGGTCCACGGCCACCACCATTTGGGTTAGCTGTGCCTGATCAGCCTCTTCAAATGTTTCCAAGGACACAAGTCCCCAGCCAGGTGAATCAAACTCATAGTCATGTGTCTGCTATTCCCTTTGGGGGGAGATCAGGTTCTGTTTCAATTCCACCCAGACACACTGTATTTCCATATGCTGGTCAGCCTTCACCTAGATCTCCAGTCCCACCAATAGGTATGAAGAACTTCATTTCTGCCCCTCAAATGCCAAACTTGCCCACTCCTGGTGCCCGAAGTGGCATGCACATTGGACAAAGCTATCCTGCTCAGAGAACATGGTCAGATATCCCAATGCCTCTGAATCAGAAGTTTGGCAACAATCCCTGTGGCTTCTAGTAAGCCGGCATATCCTGCGGACCAAATTTATGATCCCTTTTCACCCACTTCTGTTGCACCTCCACAACAGAGAGGTAATCCTGGAAAATGAGAGGATTGGATATGGCTACATACCTACCTAATACTGACAAAGTGAAAATTTAAGATGTGGCTGCACTTTTTGGCACAGACACGATACTAATTTCATAGATTAATAAGGAAACGGTTGTAAAATCTTGTTATTTCTAAACAGAGTTGGTTGGCTCCCTTTGATGACTTATTGTATTACTTTTTTATTTGGTCTTTCTTTTCTGAATGCTCATTGCACATGCTTGATTAGGAATTCATTTTTATGAATCTTTGCCAGAATATAGTAGTATTTTTCATTTTATGTGAACCACGTGTCATTCATTTGGATTTTTCACATCAATTGTTTGCATTTTAGCTCGATTTGATATGTATTGTTGTGGTATCTGCTGTGTCATACACCTTTGGTTAATATTTATCTTTTAATCAACAGACTAATGATTATAATAACAGTAATAACAACTTATTTGGTCCCATGTTTAGGATGTTGGCGACTAAACCTGCAGTTTAAAAAAAAATCATGTCTCAGTAACCAATATTTACTTTGATAATTTAAAGGCTGGTTGATTGTTGCTCGTAGTCTTAGAATAGGTGCAATTTTGTTTAGTCAATAAATGAAGGTGCACTTTTGAGGACTTCCATTATTCTCTCCTTACAAGTACTAGCTTTTTTTTCTTTGGTCAAGAAGTACTAGCATGTTTGGATAACACTAAAACCATGCTACAAACGTGGATCCAGTACAACACTAGAAGCATCCAGTTCAACACCTATGAAGTGCACATAGAGACTTTGGACGTCTACTGATGGCATCTGCCAAAAGGAAGAGGCTGAAGTTGGAGTGGCTTGGGCCAGCAAGGGGCGCAAGACCCAAGAAGCCCATTCATGAAGAGTTGAACAAATACCCCTCTTCCTTTTCTTGGTTGGAGCTCCTTCTTCAAAAGTAAAGGACTCATGTATATCCATCCATGTGCCATCAACCAACAAGCATGGATCCTCTTTCTTCGTAATCCACTCATCATTCAATTCAATATCGGATAAGCATATAGGATCATAAGTATCACTCTTCTCCTCTATAGACTTTTGTCTCATCTCAAGTTGAAGATTATATTTGACAAAGACAAGAGCATTTAATCTTTTGTTGCTCTAAGCAGTTTGTTCGCATAGTATAAATTTGATCAAATATGCTCCAATTTCTTTCACACCCAATAGCACTACAAGTGAGACTCAAAACTCTCATTGCTAGCTTTTGTAACTCTTTGCCCTCTCCACCATACCTTTCCCACCAAAGAGCTATTAAAACAAAGGGCAAAAAAAAAAAAACTCAATATAGGTTGCCATGCTCTTTGCAAAATCATGAAAATTAATATAAAATTTACCAGGTTACTTCCTTTCTCTAGTGTCTATTGCCATGCTCTTTCCAAAGAACCTATCAAGTTGTTGATCAATTGTAAATCTAGTTCTATCTAAAACCATTCTCTTAATGTTCTCATATATAAACGAATTAAATCTTCACTATTCGGATTGAATTTTTTTCATAATGCAACCTAATAAAATAAGGAAAAGTGATTTTTCAATTAACTTTCTACAATGCAGTCTGTAAAACTTAACAAGGGAGATACTTAGAATTAAGATAGTAAGCAACAACATGGAGAGGCCTATGTAATTGCAAATTCCAACGGGTATCAATTATTTTGCAGACTTTTTTATATCTTGATTTTTCAAGCTTGCAGCTATTTGTTCTTTAGCTCTATCCATAGCTTCATAGATATATGGCATGACAGGTTTTGAGTCTCCATCTATAAGCCTTAAAACCTTAGTAAGTGGAGTCATACACTTCAAGAAATATTGGATGGATTTTCAAAATCTTGCATCACACAGAACTATTCATCACTTGTTTAGCCTCACTTTTACTAGTATAATTACTAGTAGCAAAGTCCTCCAAAGCAAACATAGATCGAAGAGCATTCTTTTATTGCATTATACATCGTAGGGTGACAAAAGCAGTTGCAAACCTTGTGACTGCTGGTCTAGCTAATTCCTTTCTTTTAGAATGCTTTTTAAATAAGTTTAGAACCCATGTGTGCCTACAATTGAGAGTTGAATTTTTTTGCATTTGCAATGTCATTATAAAATATCAGAAACTGTCCAATATCTTCCAAAATTAGACCAAGGCTATGAGCTGCACAAGTAGACAAATAATTTGGTTCTCTTTCCTCTAACATCTTCCTAGCTACCACAAGATTAGAAGCACCATCTGTCACAACTTGCACTACATTCTCCTCCCCAATTTTTTCTATCATGGAAACCAATAACTCAAACATTTGCTTAGCGTCTTTTGATCACATCACTAGTGTCAACAAATTTTAGGAAAACATATTCGCTTAGACTATTGACTGAAAAATTTGTAAGTGACCTACCTTTTCCATCTATCCAACCATCACGCATCAAAGTGCAACCCCATTTTCCCCATTCAATCTTGTACTTCTCCAAATTTGCTTGAACATTGTCAACTGCATTTTCAAGTAAGACACCCCCACCTTATCATAAGTAAGGTTTTAGACCTCTTCCATATTCACCCACAGATTCAAGCATTTGGATTAACAAAAGCCTTCTAACCAAATTAAAAGGCAAAACATTGTCATAGATGCATTTGCAAATGTTTTGAATCACCAAATCTCTATCTTTCAGCTCCTCATTCATTGTCTTTTGCTTCATAGGTGGTGGAGTTCCTCCCTTCCCTTTCCTGGCATCTTGGGTACCCTCTCTGTAACATTCTTAGCTAGTAGACTCTTTATCCTTTTGATTATCTTTTAACAATTTTATGAAATATCTTTCACTACATCTGGAACAGATGTAAAGGCACTCACATTCTCCCTTGTTCTAGCAAGGTGATAATTCACTCTTGCAATACCGCCCCAACAAGTATATAAATGATACTTGAATTTAACATAAAGCCTGTATGGTGGAACAACTTCACAGTGATTCCATGTGATATCAACCTGTTTTTTCTTTGTTTGACCCATTTCCTACTCCACTAACAAATTTTAAATAGTAGCAAACAATAGGAAAAAATAGTGGTAAAAGAAGTATGTAGCTACGTGGACAGTGTAGGACAAATTGAAGAGAGATGGCGAAGGAAAGTAAAAGAGTTGGAGAATAAAAAAAGGGGCAAGAAGGGACCAATAGAATAAAAATGATGCAGTGGGAGTGTGGGACAATGAAATAGTGGAAGAATAAACAATTGCACATTGTTAGAGGCAGAAAAATAGAAAGAAATATAGTGGGAACCAACCCTAACCAATGTTTGTGGTTAATGGGTCTTTAATCTTACTTGGTTCAAAAGGATTTCTAATTTTTGGCCTTTTCGGGGAAATTTATAAAAAAAATTACAAAAAAGGTTAGATTTAGTGGGATTTCAAACCGGGTCACGCGCAATAAGACTCGTTTGGTGCACGACCCAATTGATGAGTTTTGATCGATTCATATTTGATTTGTGATTCCTGTGATTCTACACAAAACAGGAAATGGTTTTGGACTAATGTAGATACACAATGTGATTTTCATCGCTAGGTGTGTGAATTGTCACGTATTGCGAAATCTATCTCATGATACGTGCGATGCTGATAACCATGGTACAACCAATTAGGATCCTAATTAGAGATTACAAAACATCTAATTTACAGAAAAGGAAAGAATTCAAACTATCATTTACAATCAGGGATATAATCCCTTAGTTTCGACTATCCTAATAATGTACAATTAATCAGAAATTAAGCCCCTCTGATTTAGGAATTTGTTTATATGGGCTTTCCTATGTCAATATCCAACATTCCCCCTTAAATTGGGTCATAGATATTAATCATGCCCAACATAGACCTCAGATTTTCATATTGTCTCGGTTAATATGTCAACAGTTTGGTCCTTGAGGATGTGTTTAAGCTTCACCGTTCCACCATTAACCTTTTCCTTGATGAAGTGACGACCAATTTCTACATGTTCAGTTCTATTGAGATAAATGGGATTCTTAGAAATGTTAATAGCAGCTTCACTACAAGAATGAACGCATTTAGACGCGACAGGTTAGCGACGGCCCTGAGCCGTCACTAAGGTGTTTTATAATTAAAATTTTTTTATTACCAAAAAAACCATACTGACGGCTTGGCCATCGCTAGATGTGAATAACGTAGCGACGACCAGGTCGTCGCTATGGTGAAAATAGTCATTAGCGACGGCCATCGTGGAATTTGCGACGACTTGGTCGTTGCTAAGTGAAAATGGAAGCTAGCGACGGCTGGCCGTCGCTAAAACCGTCGCTATTTTGAAAATTTAAACGCAAGTTGTAGTTAAAAATTAAATTGTAGCGACGAGTTTATTGGCATTAGCGTCTTCCTAACTGTTGCTAGTTAAGAATAAATGTAGTGACGGCCTGGTCGTCGCAAAAGTCGTCGCTATGTCTGAAACTTATGCGCCATCGGCTCCCCTTTCTTCTTTCTCTTTTCTTCTTCCTTTCTTTTTTCTCCTCTGCCACGATTTCTCCCCCTTCCCTCCAATCATCTCTCAAGCTCTCCATCACTGTCCCTCAAGCTGTCTCTCTCCTTCAACCTCTCCCTTTCACTAAACTCTTCAATCTCACTAATTATTTTTGTGAAACAACCCCTTTTTTGTTAAAGGGGAGGTGGACGGCGGCCAACCACCGTGGGAGGACATTGTCGGTTGTCAAGCTCTGTCGTGGGCATCGAACTGGTACCGTGTTCACTCCTATGTGTGATGAATCTATTGTAATTTGCGTTTAAGAATGTTTGTTAGTGGAGAGTTGAGCTCAATATAGGTGAGAACCTATAAAGGGTGCTGGTTATGTGCTGATAATATAGAATTGTGCATGTGTTTGTGTTGTTTGTTAGTGGAGAGCTGAGCTCAATAGGTGAGACCCTATGAAGGGTGCTGGTTGTGTGCTGATAATATAGAATTGTGCATGTCTTTGTGTTGTGATATGTGAAACTGTTATGCTGAAATTATATAATTGTTGAATTGTAGACAAATGGATCGTAGATGGATGTATAATAGGATTGATTCTTCTAGGAGAATGAATTATGAGTTTATCGATGGGGTTTCGAAATTTGTTAACAAGGCTATGGAACAACCTTCGTTTATGTCTGAAGGAGGGATTAGGTGTCCATGTGTGAAATGTAATTGTGAGAAGATTCTGAGACCACCTTTAGTTAGAGCTCATTTAATGAAGTCTGGATTTAAACCAAACTATTGGGTATGGACTGAACACGAAGAAGAAGAAGTGTCATATAATGTTGAGTTGGGGGATGATGATGATAGTAATAGTGTTGAATATGAGTTATGAACCTCAGTCTGCCTCAGTGAGTCAAATGATGTATGACGCATTTAGACCTATACATGATGAAACAGATGATAATGAGCATGAGCCACCTAACTCAGATGCCCAACGGTTTTATGATATGTTACTATCTGCAAATCAGCCAATCTATGATGGAGCAAATGAATCTATGTTATCAATAGATGTGGGGTTATTAGCAGCTAGAACTAGCTGGCATGTTACTAAAAGGTGTTTGGATTATTTCATGCCAATGCTAGTTGATGTAGCTCCAAAACCCAATAGCATTTCAAAAAAATTTATCAAGCGACGAAATTGGTATCTAAGTTAGGTTTGAAGGCTGAAAAAATTGATTGTTGTAGCAATGGTGCATGTTGTATTACAAGGATGATAAACTTTTAACTGAATGCAAGTTTTGTAATGCTCCGAGGTTTGTTCCTCGTAAGGTTGCGAAGGGAAGATACAAAGATGTTCCGGTGAAGAGAATCTTCTATTTGCCAATTATTCCAAGGTTGTAGCGATTGCATGCGTCAGTAGAGTCTGCTGCACAAATGCGGTGGCATCATGAGAACATGAACGATTCTGGTTTATTGCGTCATCCATTGGACGGGAAAGCATGGAAACACTTTGATAATGTGTATCCTTATTTTGCAAATGAGCCTAGAAATGTATGATTGGGGTATGTGTTGATGGGTTTACACCCTACATTCAAGCTTCGACTTCACCATATTCATGTTGGCCTGTTATTGTTACACCATATAATCTCCCCCCTGAATTGTGCATGACTAAGCCATATATGTTTTTGACTTGTCTAATACCCGATCCAACTAACCCAAAATCAAACATAGATGTGTTTCTGTAGCCTTTAATAGATGATCTCCAACAGTTGTGGAGGTATGGTGTTCTAACTTATGACATTTCCACAAAACAACTTTGTCATGCGTGCATGTTTGATGTGGACTATCAATGATTTTCCGGCGTATGGAATGTTATCTGGTTGGCAAACAAAGGGTAAATTAGCATGTTCACACTGTATGGAAGACACAAAAGCTTTCACATTGCAGCATGGTGGAAAAAACTCATGGTTTGATTGTCATCGTAGATTCTTGCAAAGTGATCACCCTTTCAGAAGGAGTAAAAGAGCGTTTACGAGAAACAGGGCTGAGCATGATGGACCACCTTGTATGTTGACAGGGCCTCAAATTTGGGAATTTATGCAAGACTTTCCAAAGGTGACAGATGGTAATTGTTCCAAACTGTCAGGGTATGGACAGTTTCATAATTGGGTTAAACACAATATATTTTGGATCTTCTATATTGGAAGGACAACTTGTTAAGGCATAATCTTGATGTCATGCATATAGAGAAAATTTTCTTTGATAATGTCTTTAACAATGTCATGAATGTTACGGGTAAAACCAAGGACAATGTAAAGGCAAGGATGGATGTGTCTGCGTTCTGTGCGCGAGGTGACTTGGAGTTGGTTGACCTGGGTAATGGAAAGTTGGGAAAACCATATGCAAACTACACTTTAGAACCAAAGGATGCAAAACTGGTTTGTAAATGGATTTCAGAATTGAAATTTTCGCATGGTTACGCCTCAAATCTTGCAAAATGTGCAGATATCAGTAGGGGTACAATGCATGGGATGAAAAGTCGTGATTGTCATGTATTCATGAAGTGTTTACTCCCAATTGCATTTCGATCCTTGTCAGACTGTGTGTGGAAACCGGTTGCTGAATTAAGTCGATTCTTCAAAGAATTATGTTGTAATACATTGAGGATGGATGGTGTGGTTAGATTGGAACAAAATATATCAATCATTCTTTGCAAATTGGAAATGATATTTCCACCGGGATTCTTTGATTCAATGGAGCACCCACCTATTATCTTCCTATGGAAGCAAGACTTGGAAGTCCAGTTCAATATCGGTGGATGTATCCATTTGATAGGTTAGTTAATAAGACTATTATTTATTTTAATTTATCTTTAATGAAAGTCAAATAACAATCTATTATTTTTCTAGAATGATGGGAGATGCAAAACGATCTGTGGGTAACTTGGCGAGGGTGGAAGGCTCAATATGCTCATTCCACTTACACTGGGAAACCACATATTTTTGTTAGCATTATTTTCAGAATGCAAGTTTGTTGTCAAACACGGTTACATTCAGTTATACCTTATAACATTAAATATGTCCCACTTTCAAGGTAGGTTACATTCAATCACACTTGAGATTTTGTTCGACTGATAACATACTAAATCTTATGTATATGTCTTATGCATTCACCTCACCCTCACTCAAGTATTATATCATAGGGTTTCACGCTTCGTAGGATCCACTTCCTAATATAATTAAACTATGTAACTTCAAACTTGAGTCATGATGTATTATGATTAAGTGTATAATTAATCTCCATGTATTAAGTCTACCTCTTTTAGGTTTATCTTGCCTTACTTTAGCTTAATCTTCCTTGATTAAATCTTATCTTAGGTAATTAGAGTTTAATAAGTCCTATTCGACTAGGTAAACTTAGGTTTAGTTAATTAAGTGTAATTCATCCTTAATTAAATGTTAATCCTTGATTTGGTACTCAATTAAACTTTAATTCATTCTTAATCACCCTCTTAATCCTTCATTAAATCTTAATCATACTTGATTAGGGTTAATCATGATTGCTTAATCCTTAATCAATTCTTAATTACCTTCTTAATCTTTGATTAATTTTTAATCATATTTGATTAGGGTTAATCATGATTACTTAATCCTTAATCAATTCTTAATTACCTTCTTAATCTTTGATTGTCTTAATCATATTTGATTAGGGTTAATCATGATACTTAATCCTAATCATTCTTAATTATTCATTAAGTCTTAATCACATTGTTATTAACATTAATCTTGGATGGTGAAGATTAACCTTAAACTACACTTGATTAGTTGATTAACTTGGATATTTAGGTTAATGGGTTTCTAAATCAAATGAGACCCTTAATTATTCAGGGATCAAATTAGTGTTGAGGCCCAACACTAATCCAAGTCCAATTGTTTATTATGAATTATTTATTTTATCTTATCTTTATTGGGTATTTTATGAGTATTTATTGAGTATTAGGGCCAAACTAGTGGCCCGAATGTTATATGACCCATGGGGGTTCATTTGCTTATGTTTTAGTCATGAAATTAAAGTGTTTTTTGACTTTTAAGTAAACCTAGGTTTTACCTAAATTTATACTTTAATTACTTACACTTTTCTTTTACTTTATCCTTTACCTTAGTCTTTTAACTTAACTTAATGAGCCACTTAAACCCACAATTACTTCCATACTCATTATCATCAATTCATATGGATAAAAACATAACACAAGTATGAATTTGGTATGAGTTTCATCAAGAAATATGTAAATCAATAAATTTCCAAAATATGTAAAACTCATATATGATGAACTACTTATATCCAACATCAAGATTATCATGTCAAATCATCAACGTACATGTTCACTCATATCAAAGGTCATAGCTTTAGAAATAACACCAACACTTTTTCCAAGGATTTAAATTCATAAACAATTTATTTAATTCAAAACAACCATACATTCATGCTTCTAATCAACCATACATCACATTTACAAGGCCAAATCAAATTAAAAGTCAACCACACATACTCATGAAGAAAAACTGAATAGATACCACATACACACACAAACACACACACACACACACACACACACACACACACTCATGTTTCATCAAAATTTCAACAAAGGAAAAGGGAAAGGCAAGAGGGTCAAGGATCACCCTCACTCTAGTCACCAATCCTACTAGAGATTCATGAGTTCTACCCCCTTACCTAAGTGAAGTTTCAAGCTTTCAACAATGGAGATGATGATTTTGCAACTCCACCAAATCCTATGCTAAAAAATGGAGCTAAGGTGAAAATATTATTAGAAGCTAAAAAATGGACCTTTTAATCAAAGTGGGAAAATGAAGGAGGAGAGGAAGGAGAAGCATTCCACGACCAGGGCATGATGCAATGTTGGACTCTACTAACCATGATAATTTAGAAAAATAAGTTTAACATGATAGCTTGAAAATCATTTTAACATGAACTACTAACCCAGCAGCAGAGGTCTTATCACTTGCCGTGCAGTTAGACTGAGCCCAGACTACAAGGGATATCTCTCTTGGGGACATAACGTCGCCAACGTTACCATGACGGCCGAAGCCAAGTTTTAACATGATTGGTCCAAGACCCGTGATGGCCGAAACCTTAACATGAATCTTTCACTTGAATATTAAGTAGCTTGATTACTTGAACATGATGGTCCAAGACCCGTGATGGCCAAAGCCTAACATGATTCTTTTCACTTGAATTACTTGAGTACTTGAATATGTGAATAGTGTTCCTTGAACTTGAACATGATTCATGAAAACATGTGTACTTGACTGTTAGAATTAGTCACATGTCTTATTTCTGTACAAATCCCATATTAGGTGCTAATTAGCCTTAGATTTAGAATTACATTCATTTGTAATTAATGTGCATTATAATAATACAGTGGTGTGTGGTCTGGTTTAGACACACAGAAATTCAAATTCAGTATGGTATCAGTTGCTGAAAGATCCTAAGGATCACTGTGCGGTTGTGCCTTCTCTTCCGGTGGTCCTCTTCTTCTTCTTTTTTTATTTTTTTCCAAACAGTTGTGCCCTAACTAGCTGCTCCACCACTTCCGGTGATACCCACCATGACGACCACCACCAGACCAGAAGCCGCTGACGACCCAGACGCTGGAGCCCCGCCGCACGCGTCGCGACAATCTTCTGCGCGTTTTCTGCACGTGCCCCCTTTTTGAGCCCGTTTTGCATTTCCGACCACCTTTTCACGCCGACGAAAACTGTGGGAGGCCGTTTTACCTCCGTCTGACCTTTACCTCTCTACAGTGTGCCTTACATCTACTCCTACCCTCCGACGATGTCTACCGCTGCTCCTGTTTAAGATGTTGTTGCTGTTAGCTTTACCAATGTCCCACTAATCCCCTGCGACAAACTTGTAGGTGCTGCCAATTATTCCTCCTGGGCTGCTACTGTTGAATTATGGTTTGAAGGCCAAGGACGTAAAGACCATTTGGTCAAACAGACCAAGGATATCCCCACCAAGGACCAATCCCGATGGAAACAGATTGATGCATCTCTGTGTAGTGTTCTGTGGTTCTCTATTGATTCCAAACTTCAAACGCAATACCGGTCTTTTAAGACATGTTATGATGTTTGGACAAAATCAAAGAAGGTGTACTCCAACGATATCAATCGTCTCTACACCGTAGTCTCTAATCTCATTTCCGTGAAGAAACAGGACATGGACATGCAAAGCTATTTGAGTAAGCTTGATAGTTTGATTGTTGACTTGATTCACTTATGCCATTTACTGACAATGCAGATGATCATGCTAAGCAATGTGGGAAGTTTTTCATGGTTCTTGCCCTTGCCGGACTACCACATGACCTTGACTCCGTCCGCAAACAAATACTCTCTAGTCCCATTGTTCCTTCATATGATACTGTTTGTGAATAGTTACTGCGGCTCTCCGTTCCTCAATCTTTCGCTCCATCAACTTTTGTGTCCTTTCCTGTTTCCGATGATTCTACTGCACTGGTTTCTAATTCTTATCATCGAGGTGGACGAGGAGGTCATGGAGGCTATCGCACCCGCCCTCGATGTAACTATTGCAAAAGGTTTGGTCATGTTGAGGAGCAATGCAGAACCAAGGAAAATCAACAGCAGCCTAAGATTTGAATGTTGCTCAATTCGTAGCTTCTGGCACTAGTGATCAGGTCTCACTTTCCACTGCAGAGTATGATGAGTACATACAACTCAAGGCAGCTATGCAACCCACTACACCAGTCGCTTCCGTTGCTCATACTGGTAATCATGTTGCCTTTGTCTCTCAGTCCTCATCCCTTGGACCTTGGATTCTCGACTCAGGCGCTTCTGATCATATGTCTGGTAACAAATCCCTGTTTTCTCACCTTACTTATATGAACTCACTTCCAAATGTTACCTTAGCTAATGGTTCCCAAACCCCCGTACAGGGCATTGGCCAGACTAACCCACTTCCTACACTTTCATTGGATTCTGTTCTTTATGTTCCTGGATGCCTTTTAATTTGATCTCCATTAGTAAACTCACTCGTACATTACCTTACTATGTTACCTTTGTTAATAATTTTATTCTTGTGCAGGATCGGAGTACTGGATAGACGATTGGAGTAGGACATGAGTCTCGAGGATTGTATCACCTTTCAAATCCTCCCATTACATGTTCAGCAGTTGAGTCTGCACATCTCATTCATCAATGTTTGGGACATCCTGGCCTTCCCAAGTTGCGTCTTATGGTTCCTAGCTTGTCTAAATTGTCCACCCTAGAATGTGAGTCGTGTCAGTTTGGGAAACATGTCAGAAGTTCTTTTCCCTATAGAGTCAACAAACGAGTTGCGTCTCCTTTTCATTTAGTTCATTCAGATATTGGGGTCCTAGTCGTGTTACTTCATGTTTGGGTTATCAATATTTGTTACCTTTATTGACGATTTTCACGTAATACTTGCTTATTCCTCATGAAAAATCGATCAGATATTTTTCCAATCTTTCAAGCTTTCTTTTCAGAAATAAACACAATTTGGAACCCCAATTAAAATATTACAAGGTGACAATGCTCGTGAATATTTGTCTATACCATTTCAGTTCTTTTTGTCATCACAGGGTATCATCCATCAGACGTCATGTGCTCATACCCCTCAACAAAATGGTGTCGCGGCGGAAAGGAAAATAGACATTTGGTTGAAACAGCTCGTACCTTGCTTCTTCACAACAATGTACCACTTCGTTTCTGGGGGATGCAATTCTCACTGCTTGCTACTTAATCAGTCGAATGCCTTCCTCTGTCCTAAACAACCAGGTACCACAAGCTATATTGTTTCCTACACGAGATCTTTATTCTCTTCCTCCCCGCATCTTCGGGTGCACATTTTTGTCCATGACCTCACTCCAGGGAAAGATAAGCTTGCTTCCAAGTCACTCAAGTGTGTGTTCCTCGGCTACTCACGGATGCAAAAAGGTTACCGCTGCTACTCTCCTAACCTTGGTCGGTACATTGTCACCGCGAATGTAACCTTTTTTTAGACTCGTCCTTTCTTTTCTACTCCTATTGAGTCACATGATCTAGGTAATGAACTTCTTTCTCAACCTTCTCATATTCCCACCCCTATTTTTGTCCCTCCTCTTCGCATTTATCAAAGGAGGCCTCACCCACAACCAATTGCTCCAGATGATCATCCTCCTCCAAACTCATTTACTGCTCCACCAGACTCTCCTGCTCCGCATCCTGCACTAGAACTTCCTCTTGCATTACAAAAGGTATCAGGTCCTCTCGGAATCCTAATCCTGTTTATGCCTGTCATTTGAATATAATAGATTATCTCTTTCCCTATTCTGCCTTTGTGTTTTCGTTGGATTCTATGTCTATTCCCAAAACTACAGGTGAAGCTATGTCTGATTCGGGCTGGCTATGGTGGATGAAATGGCTGCCTTACACTCCAGTGGAACTTGGGACTTGGTTCCCTTGCCTGATGGAAAACAAACAGTTGGTGTCGATGGGTTTATACTGTCAAGATTGGCCCTGATGAAAGGTTGATCGTTTAAAATCCCGCCTAGTAGCCAAGGCTACACACAAATTTTTGACTTGACTATGGCGATACCTTTTCTCTAGTAGTGAAGATTGCCTCTGTTAGACTTTTTCTCGCTTTGGCTGCTATTCATCAATGGCCTCTCCATCAACTTGACATAAAAAATGCATTCTTACATGGTGAGTTACAGGAGGAGGTGTATATGGAACAACCACCCGACTTCATTGCTAGTGGTGCTTCACACTTGGTTTGTTGATTGCGTCGCTCTCTCTACGGTTTGAAACAGTCTCCCTGTGCTTGGTGTGGGAGGTTTAGCACTGTTCTACAACAGTTTGGTATGACCAGATGTGAAGCTGACTACTCTGTCTTCTTTTTGCCACTCCTCGCCAACCACATGTATCTACCTGCTTGTTTTGTGTCGATGATATCATCACCACTGGTAATGATCAGCCTGACATTTAGAAGCTCAAACAATACTTGTCCACTCACTTTCAGACTAAAGACTTGGGTCTTCTAAAATATTTTCTAGGGATTGAGGTTGCACAATCCAAGACAGGTGTTGCTATCACCCAACGCAAATATGCTCTATATATACTTGAGGAAACAAGCATGCTGGATTATCGACCAAGTGATACTCCTATGGATCCCAGTTGTCAAGCTACTACCGGGTCAGGGGGAGCCATTGAAAGACCCGGGTATATAGCAGCATGTGAACTTACTTGGCTAAGACAATTACTCCAATAACTAAAATTGGGAGATGACAAGGAGATGAAATTGATTTGTGACAATGAAGTTGCATTGCATATTGCTTCCAACTCGGTTTTCCATGAAAGGACAACATATAGAGATTGACTGCCATTTTGTAAGAGAGAAGGTTCTTTCAGGAGAAATCACTACTGATTTTGTTGGTCTAATGATCAATTGGCTGATATGTTTACTAAGTCTCTTAGGGGTCCTCGGGTTGAATATATTTGTAACAGGCTTGGTGCATATGATATATACGCTCCAGCTTGAGGGGATGTGTTAGAATTAGTCACATGTCTTATTTCTGTACAAATCCCAGATTAGGTGATAATTAGCCTTAGATTTAGAAATTACATTCATTTGTAATTAATGTGCATATATTATAAATACAGTGGTGTGTGGTCTAGTTTAGACACACAGAAATTCAAATTCAATATTGATGATAAACATGAATATGAGCATTAGCATGAACATGAGCAGTTTAATCAATGAACAATAATCTAGGCTTCTAATCATGCAATAAAGTATACATATATGCCATAGAAAATAAAATCTCTTAATAATAACATGAGCAGGAACCACTATATCAAGTTCTCTAGCCTAGAGTTTTCCAACAATGAGTCTCAAATAATAACAATCATATTCATCACATTTCATACATCCATCAAAATCATAATATCCCGTAAGAACAGCAAAAGCTCCCAATCCCTAGAGAAAATCCCAATTTCAAACCCTAAGTGGGGGTCTAACCTCAATCTCTTTCAAATACCCAAACAGCTGAAAATCAATTGGTGAAAATCATAAATAAGCACATACAACCTAAAGAAAGAGATAGGGACGAGTGGGATCATGGAGGATTTCACACAAGAGGAAGGTGAAGTGTGTGAGCTCTACTCACCTCAAGAGCTAAAAATGGAGCAGGGGAAGAAGGTTGAAGAAGGTTGGATGGGTGGATCCTTGACTCCCCAAGCTTCCTCCTAGCTCCAAGCATGGTTTCTCTCTCTCTAAAATTCTCCCCTCTCTCTAAAAACCCTAAAGGAGGAAGAAGAATGAATAAGAGAGAGAACTTTACGCGTTTTTTTAAAACCAAGGACGCGTTCGTGCGCTCAAGCGTGCAAAAGCACGTAAATTATCTGAGTTATGCGCGCTCAAGCGCGCAAACTCTCTGAGTTGCGTGCGCTCAAGCGCACTCAGCACGCTCGAGCGGCCAAACTTTCTATTTGGAGGTGCAAATGAGGTCGGAATACTATTGTATAATATATCAAACTGAAGCCCCAGATATTAACTTTCTAATGCAAGTGGAATCACCTCAATTGGACACCTATAACTCTAGATATTATGAAATTAGTGCACCAAGGTCATTAAGCTTAAAACCCAAAATTAAGCAATAACCTTGGTTGAAGCCAAACGGGGCACACTTTACATTAATCATGTGATAACTCTTCATTTCACTCCAATAAGGCTAACATCAAGGGTTCTAAGTGTCCATGAGACTATGTTCCTCTATTCCCTTGTCCCTTTCCATAAGATCACCTTCTACCCAGGTTCCTTGAGTCTACGCCTCTCTTCTTCCTTCAGGTCAATTCGTTTAAGCTTAGTTCCTTCCGTCTTAATCTAATTCCCTAGTTCCAATGTCTCTACTTCCTTCCTCACCTCTTCACCATGCTAGCCTTTCTACCACTGAGTGTGACTTCTCTTATGCTAACTCTACAGTCAGGTTTGGCTTAATACTTACTTTTTTTCCCTTTTCGGTTCCCTCAAACTTATAACTCTTAATCGACTCCTTAACTCTCTTCTTATTTTCCCTTCCAACCCCTAAGTTCTAATCTTGCATCTAACTTCCTTTAGATTCTTCTTAGGTCCAATTTTCGGGATGTTACATTTCTACCCCCCTTAAATAAATTTTGTCCTCAAAATTTTAGGTTATCATGTTTTACCTCCACTCTCAGTCACACTTCCCTTCTTATCTGTGCTGGTACACTATGAAATTCTCCAATCAACACCTGATCAAAAACACTTCATTACCCTAAGGGTGGCTATGGGAAACTAAGGGTCGATTGGCTTCCTAGCCTTACCTCTTCATCCTTTATTCACCGATCAAGTCTCGGGTTTCATTATCTCTTTAATCTCGCTCTAAGTCGAACTGTGATAATTTCATTACCCCACTTTCAGATTACAACTTTAAATTACAATATAGGATGTTATAGTTTATAACACTCTTACCGATAATCCGACAGTCTCCCCTATAAATTGGACATTTCCAAAATTTTCATTTCAACCTGAAACCTAGAAAATCCAGCCAATACAATATACAATAGTACAATGTAGTTTTTCAAAGTCAAATGAGCCTCTGTGGCTAGTGAAAAAGATTTTAAAAGGGGATGTTACAATTCCACCTAAACATTAGTGTTGTTGTATAACCCGGTCTTAATTTGAAAGTTTTCATTGATTTCTAATTCACCATATGATCTCCCTGAAACTAATGCTAACAACACACTCACATGCAATCAATCAATCCCTGAATCATGAAACTTGCACCGAAGAGGTAATTCGGTACTTGAAATGCATCCAAGGAACATCTACTAACATAAGTAGCATATGCAACTATCAATAATCTTGAAGGACAATGAAGCACATAGGCAAAGCTGGGGAAATGCTAACGACCTGAACATGCAATACTCCTATCATTAGGGCAAGTGCAACCTCTAAGGGTTAAGGAATGACTCTGGTGTACCATGTATTATCTCGTATCCTATTCTCATGAGTTTCCTTTCCAGGTCCAAAACACAGGCTACCCCCCCTAATTATCAAGGCTCCCCTGGCTTAGTTCTAGGAGTCAACCCAAATCCTGAAGGCTCAAGGCTCTAATTTTCTCCTCAGGGTGTCCCACTCAAGATCATAAAACTTAACTCTACGCCCTCCAGCATACCTAACTACTTCTAGCCCGAAGTAAGTTAGGGTGTTGCGACTCAGCCGTTACTATTCCCCACCTAAGTACTGGTCATAGGTGAAAGTGGGGTTTTCTTGATTCTAGGGGTTTCTCAACTAAGGTTATTGACTAATCTGGGGAAATAATGGACAGTCTAAGATAGATTTCATCTTGGTTTCGGACTAGGGGACCATCAAAGCAATCAATCAGGTGATAGGGATACCTTAAATAACTGATATCACTACTAGTATATTAACTTGTACATAGAGAGACCAACACCAAATGCTAAAATGTTCAAATTGATTCATTGAGGTGCCAAAGTAAACCTTTGTAACATTCCTTACAAAACCACGAAGGATTACCCGTAACTATTATGGGTAGGGACCAAATGTAAAAGGATAGGAACTTATGATCTAAGCATGGATTCTAGGAGGGCTTCTCAAATACTTGAACAGTAGAGACAAGGAACCTTGTTCCTTAAGTGCTAATAGCTAAGTAGACATAGAGCCGAAATAACCAACCATGATAACAACCTTCCAGGTACATTCCACTGTCCTAGTTTCCAGATTCACTCATTATCCTCATATTACTGGATGAAACCATTTAGGAAGGCACTCTTAACATCCATTTGATATAGTTTGATGCTATTATTTGCTGCGTAGGAAAGTAAAATTCTAATTGCTTCTAGTCTAGCTACTGGAGCAAAAGTTTCAGTAAAATCAATACCTTCTTGCTGATTGTAGCCTTGAGCAACCAGTCTGGCCTTGTTTCTGATAACTTGACCATCTTCAGAGAGTTTGTTTCTAAAAACCCATTTGGTTCCTATGATCGTTTTCCCATGGGGTTTAGGAACAAGAGTCCAAACATCAATTTTAGCAAACTGATTTAGTTCTTCTTGCATAGTTAGGATCCACCCTTTATCATGGATTACTCCCTAACTCAACAGAACTGACTATGAGGTCATCGTCAAGCATACAACTTGTCTAAAAAAAATGAATATCGTTATTACACATAAGGAGTTTAATCACAAGGGAAGCTTTGGGGTAAACAAGGTGGACATTGAGTTATGGTTACTAATCTTAGATCTTCACTATTTGCTCATTGTAGTCTGAATTTTATCGTGTTCCTTAATAATTCCAAAAATCATTACCTCGATTCATCTAGTACAATCCCCGTCCTTCATCCCCTATGCAAGTCCCATATGGCTCATGATTCACCTTAACCACTAGTCCTAGCCTCAGGCCTAGGTACCCTTCCAATCCAAAGATCAAAGGTTCTCAACAAATAACAATCTTTCCACACATTTTCCTTATCATCTACCCAAACATGAATTTTCCATTCTGTCAATCCTAATTCACAGGGCCATTCAATTCATGCCTAAGAGATTCACAATCAATCACACACATACATTATATTCAAATGACTAGGTCACCCATATGAAATCATTTGCAAAACTTAAGGTCAAAGACATTAGGATTACATATCATGTGTTTCACCTATGTAGGTTCTTCCTAATGGGGCTCATATTTGCTAGACTCTAGCCATGATATTCTATAAGGTGCCCTAGGTAAATGTCTGGTCCTAGGGAATAAGCCTATGAACTTCTTTCTCTCTAACGGGGTAGGCACTAACCTTGTTAGGGACACATCCTAAATCCCTGTCAAGGCATCCCTATTCGAGTCACTAACTACAATCCCACATACAATGCACACAATATAGGGGTGATCAGTCCCTATAAGGTGTACAAGGTACTATAGGATTGTAGGAAGTCACTGGCAATTAGCCTAACCACAGTCCAGTTGGATTGAACTGCTCTGATACCATAATGTAACGTTCTAATTCCCAGAATGAGGAAATTATGTCCGTTGGAAGCATAAGTCCCGAATTGAGGGAATTATTTTCACGACATTAATGATATCAATAACTAAGTTACAAGCATGCTTAACTAAATCCAACGTTTATTTAAACATGACCTGAGAAAACTTACTTACAACCAAACCAAGGATAATACAATACATGTGCCTCTACAAGCGGAAGCATAATAAACTACACATGCACTGATAATCCTTCCAGTATCGCATACATATACATTCATCTAAGAACTATAATAAAAGAGAGGCTCCAAAGTCAACAACAACTCCTAAGCTGCAGCTGTGCCATATCCTCACGACCTGCCTGTGAATCAAAAATGTAAACCTACGACGGGGTGAGACTAATGCCTCAGTGAGCAAAGCAGAGCATACATACATGGCATACAATCAGTGAGCATGGCAAGATAAGGGTGACATGTGATAACTGTTAGGACCATAGGAAACACTGGAAGGGGGGTTGAATAGTGTTTTATAATCGTTAACAGATTTTCTGGAAAACCTTTTAAACAAGCAAAGATATTTTCAACGTTCAAACTACTTGCTGAAAAATGAGTTTTTCAGTGACTTGCTGAGATACTTCAGCAGGTCCAGTAAAATTGACTTTTAAAATGATTTGAGTAATAAGTGAAATTGTTTTTGCTGCGCAAATTATAAACTCACTTTTCAGAACCTTCCTTGGTTAGAAATAAACAGATAAAAGCGGAAAGTAAAATGTGAAGGGTTGAGAGAACTTAACAACAGAGATTTATCCTGGTTCACCCACTAACACCGTGAGCTACGTCCAGTCCCAGGGCAAACCACCACTGGATTTTCCACTAATCCTGCAAGATTACAAGTATTGTTTGCACACCTGGCCTCCCCAGGCCCAACGAGTATTCTTTGTTTTCAACTGCCTCTCCAGGAAACTTAAGCAGTATTCTTTTACAGACAAGCCTCTCCAGGCTCAACCAAGTATTCTTTGAACACACAGCCTCTCCAGGCTGAAAACCCAAGTATTCTTTTAACACAGCCTCTTCAGGCTAACCCATCAAATACAGTTTTGAAAGACGAATGCTCAAACTCTGAAACTACACAAGTTTTAGAGCTCGAACTGGGAAAAAAATGTACAAATAACTGAGTAAGACCCAGGATATAGAAGTTGTTGTACAAAGAACAAATAATGAAACAGATGACTAGAAATTTCTGCAGCGTTTCAGCAAGTTGAATTCTCTGTTCTCTGTTCTCTGTTTCTTTCTTCATGAAGTCTGGTATTTATAGACAGGAGAGCTTTCGTCCGTTGAACTCCAATCGATTTACGGTTGAGAGATAACATTTAATGCAAATGCTCCCGTTGTGACACATAGCCTGAACCCTCAGCAGTAGCAGGTAGTAGAGTCAGCTCACAGACTTCACTTTTTTCTGAGTCGTTTGTACTTTTCTGCAGACTTTTCCTTTTTGGTGAGAGAAATTTGAAATATGCCAAAAAGCACTTTCTCTGACTTTCCAGAAGAATAAGAGGCACAAGTAATCTGAGACTGCTACAAGAGACTTGAGTCTTCAAGGAGAATTTCTGAGAGTATAATATTGAAGACGAACAGGCAAAAGTACGTTGTCTCACAACTTCAGGAGGTTCAATGCTTTCAGTAGGTAGCACTCTCTCAGCAGGTTTCCTTGCTTCGGAAGGTTTCACGTACTTCAGATGATATGATTTCTTCAGACTGCACCTTCTGAAATACTGAACAAATACCTTTAGCAGAAGTTTATACTTTCACGTTAAAGCCAAATTTGTTTTTCATTAAAACTTTGGAGTTGCGAGACTTAAAACATTATTATCCTCTTAATAACATTTTGAGACTCAACATTCCCCCCCCCCCCTTTTAATGATGACAAATTTGCTTTAAGAAGGAAATCAAATATCTGAAGGGAAGAGATAATAATATATTAGAGTAAAGCTCCCCCTAAATCAGATGCTTTTCGACTTGAATTTGCTCTTAATCTGCTCCCCCTGAATCTGAGAATTCTTCTGAAAAACAATTAATCTGCTCCCCCTGAATCTGAGAATTCTTCTAAAAACACTTAACTTCATATTTTGTTAGTTTCTTAATACTCCCCTTTTTGTCATCAGTCAAAAGGGTAAACAGAGTGTTCTGAAGAAGTGAAATATAAGCAAGAAAGGAAGAATTCAGGATACCACTTATGCAAATGAAAACTTTTTATGAAGTAAGAAGAAGATTCAATTTTCAGAAATAGAGAGAATATTCAAATTTTGTCTGATAAACTTGAATCTATCTTCAGTAAGTGGTTTAGTGAATATATCAGCCCATTGATGTTATGTATCAATGAATTGTATATCAATAATTCCCTTCTGAACATAGATATGAATATGAGCATGAGCATGAACGTGAGCAGTTTAATCAATGAACCATAATCTATACTTCTAATCATGCAATAAAGTATACATATATGCCATAGAAAATAAAATCTCTTAATAATAACATGAGCATGAACCATTATATCAAGTTCTCTAGCCTAGGGTTTTCCAACAATGAGTCTCAAATAATAGCAATCATATTCATCACATTTCATACATCCATCAAAATCATAATATCCAGTAAGAATAGCAAAAGCTTCCAATCCCTAGAGAAAATCCCAATTTCAAACCCTAACTGGGGGTCTAACCTCAATCTCTTTCAATTACCCAAAACAACTGAAAATCAATCGATGAAATATCATAAATAAGCACATACAACCTAAAGAAAGGGATAGGGTGGAGTGGGATCATGGAGGATTTCACACAAGAGGGAGGTGAAGTGTGTGAGCTCTACTCACCTCAAGAGCTAAAAATGGAGAAGGGGAAGAAGATTGAAGGTTGGATGGGTGGATCTTTGACTCCCCAAGCTTCCTCCTAGTTCCATGCATGGTTTCTCTCTCTAAAATTCTCCCATCTTTCTCTAAAAACCCTAAAGGAGGAAGAAGAATGAATAAGGGGGAGAATTCTGCACGTTTTTTAAAGCCAAGGACGCGTTCGCGTGCTCAAGTGCACAAAAGCACGCAAATTCTCTTAGTTGTGCGCGCTCAAGCGCGCATCAGGGCGCTAGCGCGCACCAACGCGCAAACTCTCTGAGTTGCGCGCGCTCAAGCGTACTCAGTGCGCTCGATCGGCCAAACTTTCTATTTGGAGGTGCAAATGAGGTCGGAATACTATTGTATAGCATATCTAACTAAAGCCCCGGATGAGCGTCCAATTTCGGGATGTTACACTTTATGGTGTTTAATGAAGAGTTAATCAATTCTAATTGTATGTGGATATATTAATTAAGGATTAAGGTATTGTGTTAGGAAAAAATAGAGAATTAGGTTTAAAGGCATTTTGGTAATTTAGTAAGTCACTAAGGGTATTATAGTCTTTTAATTAAATAAATTCCACAAAAATTATACAAAATTAAAAATACCATTACTAACCTATTTTTAAATTCCATAATGTATTTTATTTATTATTTCTCGAATTCTAATATACTAGTTAGGGTTACACTAATAACCAGAGGCATTTTGGTCATTTTGCCCAAAAGTGCTAGAAAAATTCTAAATTCTAAACTTCATTATTAATGATACTTACACTATTTTAACTAAAAATATAGCTTCCCTTAATTTTGGATATTTTTCATAATCAAATTTATATTTTCTTTAATCGTACAATTACTAAGGGTATTTAGGTAATTTTTTTCCAAACTATAGTTTAGGGAAATCTATAATTATACAATCCTATAGGTATTTTATTAATTTTTTCACTATTCATTCAATTTATTATAATATTTTATTAGTTATTTTATTATTGTTGTTACTACTTTTTGTTATCAAAAGTCGTGTCATCTTTTTTATTTAAAATAAAATTGTTTAGTATGTAGACATTGATACACATAAGTACAGATAAATTTGTTGAGATTAATATCGAATTTTGGATGTGGTAATATAACAAAATATGTTGAATTACATCTATCTATAATCTTTCTATAATTATACAATCCTTTAGGTTTTTTAATATTTTTTCCACTATTCATTCAATTTATTACAATATTTTATTAGTTATTTTGATCTTATTGTTACTATTTTTTGTTATCAAAAGTCGTGTCATCTTTTTTATTTAAAATAAAATTGTTTAATATGTAGATATTGATACACATAAGCACAGATAAATTTGTTGAGATTAATATCGAAGTTTGGATGTGGTAATATAACAAAATATGTTGAATTACATCTATCTATAATCTATCTATAATTATACAATCCTATAGGTATTTTATTAATTTTTTTACTATTCATTCAATTTATTACAATATTTTATTAGTTATTTTATTATTGTTGTTACTACTTTTTGTTATCAAAAGTCGTGTCATTTTTTCTATTTAAAATAAAATTATTTATTATGTAGACATTGATACACATAAGCACAGATAAATTTGTTGGGATTAATATCGAAGTTTGGATGTGGTAATATAACAAAATATGTTGAATTACATCTATCTATAATATTTCTATAATTATACAATCCTATAGGTTTTTTAATATTTTTTCCACTATTCATTCATTTTATTACAATATTTTATTAGTTATTTTATTATTAGGCTTAAATAACTTTTTGGTCCTTGTAAAATATGTGATTTTTGCTTTTGGTCCTTATAAAATTATTTTTATTCTTTTGGTCCTCATAAAATTTGAAAATTTTGAAAAAGGTCTTTATTATCATTTTTTGATGATATGTCATGCATCTAGACACACCACATCATATGCCACCTCAACATGATTACTTATGTGACATGGTTGGATGTATGACAAGTGACAATAAGGACATTTTTCAAAGTTTCTGAATTTTATGAGGACCAAAAGAATAAAAATAATTTTATAATTAAGGGCTAAAAGCAAAAACCATATATTTTACAGGGACCAACAATTGTTTTATTCAAACTAAAATTATTTAATTTGTAGATATTGATACACATGAGTATAAATATATTTGTTGAGATTGATACTAAAGTTTGGATGTGGTAATATAATAAAATGTGTTGATTTACATCGAATTTATTGTGTATTTTCCTAATATTTTATTTACATTAAAATTGTTTAATTTGTAGATATTGATACACATGAGTACAAACATATTTGTTGATATTGATACTAAAGTTTGGATGTGTAATATAATAAAATATGTTGATTTACATCAAATTTATTGAGTGTTTTCCTAATATATTTTTTAGGGGTGTTCATTGGTTAGGTTCAATCCGATGAACCCGATAAACGCTAAACCCTACCGAACCAATCTGATTGGTTTGAATTTTTTTAGCTAAATCAGGTCGGACCCGAACCGAACCAATCAAACCCATCAATGATTGGTTTTGGTAACGGATTAGAGATATTGGATCTGTTACGCGAACCGAACCGGACCACCCTAAATAAAAAAACTATACTAAAATAAAAAAAATTGGAAGAGATGAGAGATTAAACTTCAACACGCACATGAGTACATATTTATTTGTTGAGATATTATTTAGGGTTTAGGGTTTGCTACATGGATTAATGATTGTTAATATGGTAGAGTGTTATGATACTTTATCTTTATATATCAATATATAAAGCAAAATGAAATAACAAAACAATACATATAGTCACTCGGATTCTTGCATTTAGCCTTATAATGTGATATAATGGTGACATCCTTTTATGGTCTCATTGGTGTCACATCGACTAAAGCAAACTCAGGTGGATATACACAATTTTACTACTAAACATTCACTGGATCCTATATATTACCACTTGAGTTCCCTATAACCTATATCATTTAGTCAGATTGTGTTTCTACTATCGCACCATATGTACATACACAAAATTCAATTTAAAAAAAAACAGTCTTCTCACCATTCTTTCAAAATCAATTTCTTAAGTGATCTCGTACATTGCACGGGTTATACACTTGTTATTTAAAATTATGGTTGGATAGTTCCAATATTCTAAGTTGGATTATTTATCAATAATTTCTAAAAAATTCTCTATCTTTTTTATATATATTAGTAGAGGAAATTATGAGTGTTACAAAATCATCAATAATCAAATGTAAAAAAAAGTTAATATATTAATAAAATGTTAATTTATAGTAAGAAAATTCATAATTAATATTTATCAAATTATGTTATCGTCTCTTGTATTTGATATTATAAATTTTTTTTTTTTTCATTTTTGGTGTGTCTAAGTATAAAATTTATTTTAAAAAAGATATTATTTAAAAATTATTATTCACAAATGAACAAGACTTTAAAAAATAAACAAAGCTTTTAACAAAAAAAAACTTCTCATTACCTCAATTTGCAACCAATGTGAAATTCTAATGATAAAGATTCATGTCATTGAATTAATATAATAGATTAAAATATTATTTTCGTAACATTTAACATAATAATATTTTTATATTATTGTTACAAATAAAACACTTAATATCCGCGCATTGCGCGGGTCAAATCTAATTAAATTTAAATCCTCATTCTTAATTCTTATGAAGTCACGTTGTTCTCTCTTCCCATGATGTTGTATGTCTCACTAGGTAAGAGTTTGCAATTTAAATTTCTTATTTTTTTTTGTGCAAAACCATAGGTATTCTCCACAGGAGTCAATCCAATTCGAGTCGGGTAGGACCTCTATGAGAACAAATCTCTCCCTTCGAGTATGGCTTAAACTCGAGACCATTGATTAAACCGAAACAAATTCTTACTAGTTGATCCACATACTTAGAAGTATTTAAATTTCCTAATAAGTCTCCAAGAAGTTTATCGATTGTTTGTCAATTGTTATTTTAAATGTTACATGCTATGCTTTTTTCTTTTTTTTTCAATGTTTCATATATTAATTTATTAGTCAAGTTTTGTATTAAAAGAAAAATTAGCCTCCTCAAAATTAAACAACTCTTTAATAAAACATAATTTTTTTCTTTAATATTATTTATCTTTTAGATATTTTTCTGAATTAGTTACTCAATTAAAAGGGTTTATTACTTTCCTTAATCTCTTCAATTAACATTAAACATGATAAGATATTTTTAAATCATTAAACTAAATTTTTATTGATTAGACCAACTTTTTAGACTTTAAAAAAGTTTTAGACCAGCTTTAAATATTTCATTTTATATCTTCATTTATTTTTACATCATTAAAAATAAATTTTGCTAATTAATTTTTTAAAAAAATTTCAAATTTAATTTCCTATATTTTTTATAAAAACACTCATGCAATAATACAAATGCATAGTATAATAACGTTGAAGTTTCATTGATAAATCTATTACAAAATCCATATTTAAATTAACTAAAATATGGATAATAATAAAATGTTGATAATAATCCCAAATATGAATACATAATTGCCTTATACGTAAAAATTATAATATCGATGTTACCACTCAGTCTTAAACGAGTATGAAACCAAATATAATTATTTCAGGGTTCAACTTAAGTTACACTAAGTATTACATTATTGATAATTTCAAATTGTATGTGAATTTTATTGATTTAATCGCTTAATTATAATTATTAATCATCGAGATTATTTGTATAAAATTTCGTAAAATTTTGACACTAATAATTTGATAATTGAATCGTTGATATTTTCATATATTTCAAAAATATATGACGTTAATCTTAGACATATCTTTGTGATGTTTTAAATAATTTTGGATCAATGTAAAATTTTGTAAAAATAGTCTATATGATATTAACTTTCAATCCAATAGTAGATTTTGAAAAATAATCATTTGTAAAAAACTTATTCAATGATGTAATATTTGGTGTAACTTACATCCATGTAAGTTGAACTCTCTTTATTTGACAAACTAATGAAACTTCAACGTTATTATACCTTAGCATTTGTATTCTTGAGGACGGTTCAACTTACACCACTACTAATCATCAAAATTATGTGTCAAACTTTCATAAAATTTAAATAAAATATTACCTCAACTTAGATCCTACTAATTACCATCTCCAAAATGGCCACTTCATTTTGCCTAGAGTAATTAGAAACCCATGGCCACTTGATTTAGCCTAGAGAACATTTGAAACCTACCAACAGGAACATTGCCCTGGTTGTGAATTTTAAAATATAGAATAATAATTCAAATTATAAAACATTCATTCCTTTAGGTAGAGTCCAAAAGTTTTACCATTTTAAGACTTGAAAATTAACAACTCAATATTACTTATAAAGAATTCTTGTAGGTTGTGTTAATTTTAAAATTCCTGAAATCAATAATAAGTGTTGATTAAAAAGAGAGTTGTGTATTGAAAGGGTTGTAAATGATAATTAAAAAAGTTAAAAATATCATAGAAATATTAAAATTCTTTCTCAATGTTTCATTTAAAATTCCTCCTTTTCATCATTAAAAGTTCTTTCTTTTACTGTCAAACACAAAATATGTAATTTAAAATTATACTTTTTCTGTGTCCAAACACGAGGTTAAGTCTATCTTAATCACATCCGTTAATAAATGCATTAGTGGTTCATCATTAAAATTTGTCAATACATGACATGATAATTTTAAAGAAAACATAAAAGCGCAGCTACTTAAAAGTTGCGTCCTGTAAATCTACTATTTTTCCCCTTCTCTGTCAGACTCATTGTATAATAGCTAGCTTAAAATGTTAAAGTGCTAACTATCCAAATAAGGAGAAGGATGAAACATGTCAATATTCCAATCCAATAACAAAAATGCTTCGCTATTTTTCAGACAATCTCAAGTACCAGCTAAGATTGATTGCACAACATTCCCTCGAACATTGGAGATGATGGTACAGTCATACCCGCGAGATCGTAAAAACCATAGGAGGCGGCAAGTTGGAATTCCAAAATTCTCGCTCTGACCTTAAACAAGCAAAACGGCGTTTATACATCCATCATTTTCTGGGTTATTGGTAACCTGAGCATATTTACCTGATCCATGGCAAATAAAAATCCAATGCATATCAATTTTAGTTAAAATTTCAGCCAATTATGACAGCCAAAATATAACAAATAATCTTACCCCACACAACTTTCCCCGCAGGTGTGACCAGACCAAGTTCACTGACATTCACCTGAAATTACAATAAGCAGAGAAATGACCAAAACATTTTGATAATGATTCATATTACATTTACATTATAACTCAGTGCATATCACCAAATAAAAGCGGAAAATTGGGATCATAGTTATTAATTATGGATAGCGATGTGCAGTAGAAAACCCCCAAAAACTATACAGCAGGATAGGCTGCTATACTGAAATTTTAGATACAGGTTAAATAATTTATTCTGCAAATATATAATAAAAAATAAGTAACTCAAAATTAAAGACATTCATAACTAATAATCAAAAGTCATGTGTTAAACGAAAAAGTCAAGAAATCAAATAAGCCTATAAGGAAGGTAGAGGAAAAAAAGGAATGAGAGGTCTGAAGACCTGGAATAATTTGAGACACCAAAAACAAATCCAACAAAACAGAACAGAAGCATTCGGGACAGAGGACAGGGCCGGAAAATGCAACAAGACCAGTCAACACCAAGGCTTGGTCAGAAAATACCAGAGCTCCGCTGGAAGTGAGTTGTGGTTCCAATGGGATTTCGTAGACACAAAGTTAAGAGGCGGAAATGTATAAGACAAAGGGTTTATTTTCCAAACCTTTCTGAATCCTTTTCTCTGAGGCAGACCAAATGAAAACCCAAAATTATATCCCCAAAAATTTCTTTGCTAATGTGAGGGTTGAGGGCAAAAATAGGCTTTCAGAGGATTTCACAATTGCAGTTGCAATCTCCACAAAAAGACTGCAATAGTGCCTCCAACTGTCCAACAGTCAGTCACAATAAAAAATCACAATGCAATGTTGAAAATATAGCAACCAGTGGCTGCGATGCAATGCTCCACCATGATAGCATGAAATCCACTACTATGGTTGGGATCATGGTTGTCAAACTCGCGAGTTAAGAGTTTACGTTTCTAGGTAGGGATAACGGGTTAACTCGCATACAGACTCGTTTCTGAACAGACTCGGGTAAACTCGGATAGACTCGCTCAAACTTGCGAGTTTACTGCCGAGTTCACAAGTTTGATGAAAACAGCTTATGAAGCTAAAAAACTAGTTGTGTTTCACTTAGGGTTGTGTCTTCTAACTTGTTCTCAACCTCAAGACCATCTGCACTCACTAAAGTGGCCAAAGCATATGCATTTACGCTGTTGCAGCTGCATATACTTGTTCGAATTCAAATCTGATTTGTTCCCTCTTCTTTGCAAAACTGGTGCTTTTAAATTTGCTTATTTCTAGCTCAAACTGTTTTAATTTTTTCGCTGCACATAATAGGTTCAACACTGTTTACTCAAACCCCACCATTGGAATCACAGAGGCACATATAATCAGCTCTTGTTTTAAATGATTTTACCTTGTGCACTTGTGATTTGATCGTATGTGTATGATTAAGATTTGTACCATGACATTTTAATGTTATTGTTTGCTTTATTTTGGACTTATAATGTTGAATTGATGTTATTGAATTTTGTTTGTTCACTATTTATGGATTTTTTAATGTTATTTTTATACTAGGTAGACTCTTACGAGTCTACGAGTCGAGTCTACGGAAGCTCCACGAGTTTGCGTAGACTCTCGTGTTTGACAACCTTGGTTGGGATCAACTTAGATGCCTTAAATTGTATGATTATCAAATCGAGATTCGAATCATGAATCGGAAGACCTATTTTCCGAATCGTGAATCGAATCTTTTTATGAATCGTAAAATACATGATCAATGACATAAACAACATAAACATATATATTTTCATATAAAATACATTGAAAACATAAAATTATTAGCATTTCTCAGATAAATAAGTGAGCAATTCATTGCATAAACTAATATATAAGCTAATATAACATATATGAAATAAAAAATAGAGAAAAGTGAGGGGACCAGTAGAATACAAAAAATGTTGTAGTGGGTGTGGGAGTGTGGGACAATAAACAGTGGAAGAATAGTAGAATACACAGCCGCAAGAGATAGAATGCGTACAGAGGAACTTGGGAAGACAAACAACTATTATAATTTGACCTAAATCAAACAAAGCAGCTTTTCAGCCCCTTCTCCCCTTTTTTCCTAAAAAAATAACAAAAATAAAATATATTCTGCATGTTTTTAAAACCAGGTCGCGCGACCGGACCCGGTTTGGTGGTGCGCGACCTGTGTTATTGTATCTCTTGAATCGGAACTGGAATCGAGATACAAGCGATACTCATTTGTATCGCAAGATTCAGCAACGATTCATGACAAAAAAGATTCAACGTGCGATCTGTATCGCTGAGTTCTGATTTCGTTGCGTTTCGGGAGTCGTATCGTATGAATCGTAAGATACTAACTAATAACCTTCAATTAGAAGAGCAAGAAATATAAATACCTCAATTATAGTTCCCTTGGTCATGACACCAAGAGAGGTGTACATAGGGCCATTAGGGTTTTTCTTCACTCCAATTATTTCTAGATTGAATGTGCATTTAAGTTCTGGATGAGTAACATGAGCTTTAGTGAACCGCAATCCTGTAGGACGAATGAACCTCTCATACTTTGGAGGTTTTCTGGTAAAACCAGGGCCAACAAATGTAGCTTTGGTAACCATCCTCTTCCATTGCTTGGCTGCAAAATGGTGAGTCACATACTATCAGATGTGTTTCTAAAAATGATCATTGGGCATTCTGTCTAATACCCGTGTTTCTAAAAATGATCACTGTGCATTCTGTCTAAAAATGATCATTGTGCATTCTGTCTAATACCCCCTTCAAGTGCTTACAATGAACCAACACACTACAGAACTGTAAGACACCTTCACAAACAAGAAAAAAAAATCTCTGATAAAAGAGTTAGTGTTTTGAATTACCCAAGCACCTCAACTTATTCAAGCATAGAAATACAGAGTATTTAGCTGCGTCAATAAACACACTAAGAGGGAACTAAGAATAAAGAAATGACAATCTTGTGATGCATAGAAATACAGAGTATTTAGCTGCGTCAATAAACACACTAAGAGGGAACTAAGAATAAAGAAATGACAATCTTGTAATGCAACTAGTACTTGAAAAATAATATTTTGTACCATTTCAATCATGTGACACCAATTAAGATCATAAGACCAGAAGTAATAAATGTAATACTTACTCTTTCTTTTACCAGTCCGGACCACTTTGAACATTTCATCTTCAGCCACAGGGCGTACCTGAAGAAATGAGAAAGCACACATGGGTAGCAAATTTCAAGAGATATTATTTAACATCATCTGCACAAAGTATTGATCGCAATCTCACTTTTGGTAGAGGAACATCCCATTTCCCAGCCTTCTCCTTCCTCTTTTGCTTAATGGTGTTGCTGAGAACCTAAAAATAAAAATTAGTCAGATTACTTGCAAGAATGCAAAAGAATCAGGAGTCAAAGCTGTCTTTTAATTCTGCATGTGTGACATACCTTTGCTCTCGTCGTGTTCTCACGATCCAGAAGATATGCAGGAACAGCTCCATCTTGAACATTGTCATCAGCCTTGCGCCTAGATGTGGACTCTTCATGCATTTTCAAACTGTTGACACACAATAATGAAATCATTTTCCCATAAATTTGACAACCTAAGAACAAATCTATAACAAAGAAAAACTAGTGTTGATTATCTAACATCAACCAATAACACTCTTGAACAAACATGTCATTAAAAAATAATCTACATTTATGGAGTCAACCACAATTTTTGTATATCAACACATATGCTATATATCAACAGTAAAATTAAAAGTGCTGACACTGCATCATGACCACTAGCTAACCTATAACATTAATGAAAAGGGAAAAGAGGTCAACATAACACCATATAAAATAAAGTTAAAAATAACAGAGGAAATAAAGAAAGATAACACACGTTTTCTTCATTTGTGCCTTCTCGGCATAATTTTTCTTGGCAATCATCTTCCCCTTAATACCCAGAGCCTGTTCCACTCAAATTAACAAGAACCCAATCAGAACTATGATAATAAAATACATTAACTAGTTTAAATAAAAGCAATTTAAATTATATTTTTTATGAAAAGAAAAAAGAATAAGAGAAGATGGGGATTAGTGAAACCTTCTGGGCCATTGCAGAGCGCTTGTGAACTTCACGAGCCTCTTTCTTGCGCTTGCGCTCAAAGTGATCAAGGCGGTAGCCATAATCTCTTCTGTGACGTTCTATGTAATCCCCTTGTGGCTACAATTACACAAACACAAAAGAAGACACCCAAAAAAGAAAAAGAAAAACGAAAAGAAAGAATAGAATCAGAAAATGCATGTGAAATTCAAAAATCATTAAGAAGCTTCAAATGAAAGGGTTGTTAAGTAGCTGGCCTAGCCCACTTTTAATGAGATGTTAAACAATTAAAGGGAAAACAAACCCACCATTGTCTCTTGAAACTGAACTCAAAGATAGCTACTAGAAGCACGAACTGGTTCTGCTTATAATGGAACTCTTCCACTTAAGCAAATGGCTTCACCTCACCTCCAATACCACTGGAAGAATGTAATTTTAACTCAGCATAGTTTCAGAAAAACTAATTGACAAAAACATGCAGTTTTACCACAAAAAATTGGCAATTCATGTAGAAGATTAACTATTAAAAAAGAATTATCATATGAACTTAATAAAAATTCAACAAAAACAGAGAACCCAAAAAATTAGTTAACAACAAAAACGGGTTGAAAGTGAGCAGAAAATATTTTTTGTGACTAAGAAGAAACAATGCACACTATTGCCAATCACGAAGTGCACACTAACTGGACACTAAAGAGACATCCAAACTTTGAAGAAACTTAAGAAAAAACTAATAGAACAGATTAGTATCAAGAGTCCAGCATATGTCATAACCTGTAACACGGAGACATTTTTAACATAAACAATTAAACAGTAAAACTATTTCTGCCCTATAACTAACAGCAGAAGCAAGACCAAACCAGAATTATAAACCATCAAATAAGTAGAAACCCCAAAACTAAAATAAATATAAAATCCCCTCCATTTCTCACCAGTCATCAATCTTTCTCAAGTGAATACCTAAACAAAGAGAGGGGAGTGGGACACAGCATTTTACAGACAGTGAATTTCATTGACTATAAGAATCACTCGTTAAACTATACATCATATAAAAATAGGTTCAACGATCTTAAGTAACTTTCCAATTAACAGAAATATTACATGCATAGTTAAAAAAGCATAATAACAGAAATCTTAAGTATCTGCTCGCTGATGAAAAACGCATATACGGGGGTTCACTATACTATACGAGAAAAATATCGGGATATCAGTATCACTATGCAAGAGACTCAAAACGAAAGAGAAGCAAACCGTGACGGTGTCTCTCTGCCTCTACTAGTACGGGTTCGCTCTCGGAAAGCTCTGACGGCGGCGTAAGCCTGCTGCTATTCGTTCCTCCGGAATAGCTGCTGCGAGCAGTGTCCCTGTGCCTCTTCCCGCGACCAAAGAGAGCCGCTGGCCTCTGCAGAATGCGGTGCTGAGATGGTTTGAGAGAGAGAGGCAGCCGCTCGTAACAAGAACCCTAAAACCGTTATGATGATTTTAATTCTTGAATCAGATTTTTTTTTTTAAGTGGTAATATATAAATAAAATTTAATTAATTTCATCTTATCTACCGAGATTATTTTAAAATATTTTTGGTTTAATTTAAATTTTATTTTCTAACTACTGTATTTAATAAATCATGTGTTAATAGAAAAGAGAATATGTCCACTTGAAACAAATTTCAATAAAATTAAATGTAGAGTAATTTAGGTAATGTAAATACACAATTACTTTTTTAAAATTCTATTTAATTAAACAAGTAAGGCTTAAGCTTTTAAAAAGACTATTAAACCAGTTGGGCCAACCTGTTTAAGGGGGCCTATTATAATTTATAAAAAATATTTTTTGTGCCTATAAAAAATATAATATATAATAAATTATTTTTTATTTTAATAATTCTATTCACATTTTTTTTATTCTCTAAAATTGGAAACCCTAAAATCAAACTCCATACTCCATAGGGTGTAATCGGTCTGGTTGGGTCGGGTTTGGGTAAGTAGATGTCCAAACCAATAGAATCTTATCGGTTTGGGTTTGGTCGGTTCCAACGTTTTTTACTATACAACCTGAGTCGAACCAACCCGATCTTCAACAGGTTGGTTCGCGTCAGATACCAGGTTCAAAATAAAATAATATTAAATTCTTGGATGTATAGAAAAACGTGAAAAAGATTAAAAAATCTGAAAAATTTGAGCAAACTCCCCAACACCACATGAACTAGCCCTACAAAGACTAACACTCAAAAGCTCCAAAGGAGGGTCAAATTTGGGCTTAGAAGCATTCACCAACCAGCAATCAAGAAGAAGATCATCTTCCCTGATACCACAAGTGGTGTTATCCGAAGAAGCATTAATAGCCATAAAGCCATAACCTTTGGGAACCACAAAGGAATTCAAACTGCCCCAACACTCCATCACGTGGTTATCCTCTTGAACGTCACAGAAATGACGTGATCGGCGTAGTAGGATCCCCTGATGGCGCAGATATGATTCCTTGTCAGCGGCGATGTTAGGTTAAGCTATGTTCCGGGCACGAGAAGGGAATAAACAGCAAGGGGAGAGAAGCGGCGCACAGTGAGAGGATGAGGGGATGAGAGACGGAGGGAGGCGCAACGAAACGAAAGAAAATTGAAAAATGAAAAGTGAAACTGAATAAAACACAAATCCCACACAAAAACACACACGTTGGCTACCCCCGGTTCGGGTTCGGGTTGTTCAGTTTTAAAAAACACAAATTTGATACCCGAACCAATTAAGGTTGGGTTTTTCTAAAAATGACTCGAACCGACCCAAGACCCAACGTAACACGTTTTCTGGTTTGGTTCGGTTCGGGTTGGCAAGTCAACATGTACCCACTTACACCCCTACTCCAGATTCACATTTTCATCGTCCCTCCTTGAGTCCTTGACCTTGAGCCATTACGCTACGCCACTGCATTCACTATCGTCCGTCGTACCCTTCCCCACTTGAGTCCTTGACCTTGAGCCATTACGCTACGCCACCCACCGCTCGCCAATGCACCGTCCATTCACTACCGTCCGTCGTACCCTTCCCCACTGTGACCGCCACGATGGCGCCACCGTTCTGAAGTCGTCATCCCGTTCCAACCTTCCACGGATCAAACACCGTTCAGATCCATCCGTTCTGAAGTCGTCGTTGTCGTCACCTTCCATCCTTCCACGAATCGAACACCATTGAAATCCATCCAAGGACCAGTTCGTTTCATTTTATTTCTCAAAGCTTATGCTTGTCTTGCGATGTTAGCATGTGTTTGTTTGCTCTAGATTTTAAATTAGGATAATTATGGTTGTGGGGTAGGGGTTGATCTCTTATCTGTGTTGATGCCATTGGTGACCAATGACTGAGGGGAAAAACAAAGTGATATTCAGGTGTAAATAAGATTTAGTAGGTGAACAAAATTAGCTTGACCAAGTAGTTAGTTTGAGGGTTTTCTATTTCGATGAGGCATACTCCCTCAGGACTTAAATATAAATAAAAAAAATTCACATTTGGTGGACTAAAATATAAGCAAATCTTAACTACTTTTACCCTATTTAATGAGATAAATCCAAAATGTCCTTTGATTTTACTTTCTAACCATTCTATTTAATGAATCACGTGCCAATAGAAAGAGAGTATGTCTACTTGAAATAATTTTCAATAAAATTGAATGTTGGGTAATTTAGGCAATGCAAGTACTTTTTACATGATACCAAGAAAATTTAATGAGTTTAACCAACTTTCTTAATATGTGTGAATTTAGTTATTTTTGCTTATATTCAAGTCCAGAGTAATATATGTTAAGTACAGTATTGGGCTCACATCACAAGTAGTTGTACATATTTGACCTATAAATTAGTACAACAAGCACATGCATCAAGTAGCAGAGTTGCATCAAGCACCTAATTTTAATATATAGAGGCGTGTGCATGTGTGTGTCTCTCTCTATGCTACCGCAGCTATCGGTTTATTGAAATAGATAGATTAGAATAGAATATATAGAAGGTTTCATTTAGAACCTATGAAAATTTAAGAGCTAGATTTTGTTGTATATATGAAAGGAAAAGTACAATTAGGCTATTAAAATGCGTGTGTCACTAGATCTTTAAGACAAATTTTTCTCTTGTTAAGGAGAACAGTAAGTAACAAATGTACAAAGTATGATAGGTATAAAAAATGCAGAACTAAGTAAACTCACTGCTTATTGCACCCGAAAAGTTTTTCATTCTGTGGCTCTTGTCATTAGCTAGTTTTGAACCCTCACTTTCAAATATGTGATTGGAGAAAACAAAATAAAAATTTTAAGTGAAATATTAAAGGTGATAATAAATGTGTTTAAAATATCATTTCATATATGATTTATTTAAAATTAATAATAAGACGTTTGAAATTATTTGTTGGTGATATTATTATGTTAGCTTACAGAACCTTTTGGTGTGAGGGGAAAAGGAGAAGAAAAAAATAGAGAAGAGAGAAATAGGAAAGGGATGCATGAAGAAGATTTATAGGTTATTTGGTGTGGCGGAAGTAGATAAGAAATAGAAGAGAAATAAGAAATTTAGTTATTTGGTTAGATATAAAGTGATAGGGGAGAAATGGTATTTATTTATAAATTTGTGCATTACTCCTGCCAAGAAATTTCATATAATCACATTCGTTGAGATAATTGTTTGTTACCAAGTCACATTTTAATCTTTCCACACTAGAAGCAACATAATCGATTTTATTGTACTCAGAAGGTGACCTTTCCCAAATGAGGTTCATTTCAATCGATTTAAATGCCATGCAAATCGATTGTCCAAAACTCATAATATGAGTTTTGTATTTCAAATTCTGTAATGATTTTATAGGCCATATAAAATCACATGATTGTTTCCTAAACCTCCATAAGTATATTTACCTATTATGTATCTTGACAAATCAATCCTTTGTAAGAAAAATCATGTTAGTGGTGATGGAGTAAGTGCTTATGCTCTTGTTTCTAATATTGTGCACCACTGGCGTCAACTAACATTAGCTCTATGACTTAAAAACGGAAAATCATTTTCTTTCATGCTTCTATGTATATCAAGCATGTTGTTGTCAAAGACCATGTGATCGAGGTCGTACTCAATAAATAAAAGGAATTAAGTGCAATAGGGTTAATTTAACCCAAAGTCATCTCTCAAAGGAATCATTTCATTACACTCACACACACTCAAGGGGTTTTGTTTGTTTATGGAAATCATTAATCACTAAAAACAGAATTCGAATTACAAAAAACAATTCAAGAAAACAGATTGATTCACAAGAGCATTCACATTAGGATCTTTCATTGGTTCATTGATCTATTTCAATTTCCTTACAAATCTGAATTTACTAATGAAGCATTAATCAATTCTTAATAGTCTTATACATAGATTAAGCAAATTTGTATCAAGAACCTAATCCCTAAACTTCTGAATTAAGCAAACAATAGGTTCATTTTGGAATTAAGAAAACTAAAATACGAATTTCAGATTAAGAACATAAACCGAATTCATGAAGCATGCATTCAATTCAAGATTCAGAAACCCAAATTCTAGAGATTAGGAGAAGATAGGAATTGTGCAAAAAATTGAAATACGAAATTGAATTAAAGGAACCTCAACATCCAATGTTCATGACACTTGAGAATCAATCCTCAATGCTCAACCTTCCAAGGAGGAAGTGGAGAATTCGAAAATGGAAAAGAAGAGGGAAAACATATGAAGCAAGGAAGAGAGAAAAGAGAGGGAAAATGAAAAGTCTAAATTCTAAATTTTGGAAAATGAACCGAAAGTCCCTAAACAACTTAGCAAGGATCCTATTTATACTAACTACAAACTAATAATATGATTAGGCCTAAATTGGGCCGAAAATAAGTAAAACAGGCCCAAAACCAAATTACTGAACTAAGTCACTTCGGGTTCCCTTTAGATAGCAACAGTGGATATTTTTAAATAATAACTCGTCCTAGGTCTGTCATGGAAATACTATCATGTAGAATATCAAATTAAAGTCTTAGATCTTAGCTTTCCAACGCCACTAGAATCACCCAAATCGTCCACCTATAGCTCCAGATATCATCAAATCAATACAGATAGGTCAATAGGATTAAATTCCGAAATTAAGCAACAATTTTAATTATAGCCCAATTAGGTAAATTTCAATTAAAATAGTGGAATTAATCACAATTACAGTCCAATAAAGTTTGATTAAAGGTGCAAAGTGTGAATAAAAATATGCTCATCAAATTCCCCCACACTTGCCATTTTGCACTCCTGGAAAAATACCACACCAACTCAAAAATCAACAAGGAAACACAATGCAAATACAAAATGGCATAATCATCAAGAGATCTTAGGAATGCATAGGAGTAGACAAAATACAACATTCAAGGAATTAAGGAATAAAGAAAAATGTGAATGACATTCCCCCACAAACTAACAAATAAAAGAGTTAATCAAATCAAAGGGTGAATTAATGGTGATAGAATCCTCACAATACATACTCTCCAACTCTCAAGTGTTTAGGCTTATGTATACACTTAAAGCACTCATGAAAGCAAACACTACCACAAGCTTGACAAAACTCTAATATCCACTTGAATCACATGCAAGTAAAGATAAAAAAAGACTTCATATAAGATGTAATGGGGCCAAGGTAAAGGTAGAAAAATCAAAGATAAGAAGCTATGAACCAAATAGAATAGAGGAGCAATATGGAATAAATCCAAAAATAAATGCAAGTAGCATACCCCTCAAGAATGCAATTAAACTCCTCTTTTCTATCTTTTGACTCAATTTTTTTCATTTATTTCAAACAATTTATTTCTTTGCTTTTTTTTTTACACTTTTCTTTGAACTTTCCTTTATTCTTTATATTTTTTCTTGCTTTCCTTTTCTTTGAAAAACAACAAAATAACCTATATACAAAACAGTAAAAACAACAAATATAAAGTAAAAATAACTATTGTTTAATTATAAAACAATTCTAAAAATTACTAAACATCCTAAAATTTATAATCCTAAAAATATACTAAAATCCTAAAAACAATCATAAAGTCCTAAAACTACATATCTCTTTCCCCACACTTAAATCACACATTGTCCTTAATGTAAAAATAATCAAAGATATACCAATAGACAATATGCAATGAAAAAGTGGGAAAAGAGAAACTCCCTCATCAAGGTGCAAAAATTTGCACTTAAGGGAATGTGGGAGGCTCCAAAGTAAGCTCCTTAACCGTCTCCTCCACCAAAACGGGGCTCTCATGAAATAGCTTGAGACGGTGGCCATTGACCTTGAAGGTCTTATTGGTGGATTCACTTTTCAGCTCTACAACACCATAAGGATAAACGTCAAGAATAATAAAAGGACCAATCCACCTAGAAAGGAGCTTACTAGGCATGAGCTTATGTCTAGAATTAAACAATAAAACCTTTTGGCCTACATAAAAATCTTTTCTAGCAATACATTGATCATGAAATTTTTTAGTCTTCTCTTTTTAGAATTTAGAATTCTCATAGGCTTCCAGGCGGATCTCATAAAGCTCCTACAGCTTAAGCTTCCTCTGCTCTCCCGCCTGGTTAAAATCCAAGTTGCAAGCTCTAACTACCCAGTATGTCATATGCTCAATCTCCAAAGGTGAGTGACAGCCTTGCCAAAGACAACTCTAAAGGGAGATATCCCAAGAGGTGCTCTGTAGGAAGTCCTATGAGCCTAGAGAGCATCATCAAGGCGGCGAATCTAGTCCTTCTTATTAGACTACACCATCTTCTCTAGAATCCGCTTGATCTCTCTATTGGAGATCTCTGTCTGTCCATTAGTCAGGGGTGGTATGGTGTAGAAACTTTGTCTACCACCCCATACTTCTTCAACAATGCCTCCATGGACCGTTTAAAAAAATGGGTCCCCTGATAACTGATGATGGCTCGAGGTACTCTGAACCTGCAAAAGATATAAGACCTGACAAAATCCACAACAACTCGAGGATCATTAGTCATTGGCTATAGCCTCCACACACATGAAGACATAGTCCACAATAAGCAATATATATATATAACCAAAAGAAACAGGAAATGGGCCCATAAAATTGATACCCCACACATAAAAAATCTTACAAAATAACATAGGCTGTTGGGGCATCTGCTGCCTACTAGTAATGGTCGCTCCTGCTCTCTGGAACTGCTCACACGTAGAGGAGACTCTCCAAGCGTCTCTAAAAATGGTAGGCCAATAAAACCCACAATCCAACACCTTTCGTACTGTCCTCTAGGGTCTAATATGTCCTCCAACAGGTGAGGCATGACAGAATTGAAGTACATATTGGATCTCATGGTCCGAAATGCACCTACGAATAACCTGGTCACTACAAAAATGCCATAAATAAGGGTCATCTTATACATAGTACTTGACATCATTCTTAAGTCTATCTCTCTGAGCCCTAAATGCCAAGGGTGGAAAAACAAATGCAATAGTATAATTTACAATATCAGCAAACCATGAGGTAAGGGGAGAGGGATGGGAATCATGTAAAACCATAAGATGCTCATCCGGAAAGTCATCCCGGATAGGAAAAGAATCCTCCGCTCTCTCAATGCGACACAAAATGGTCTACTACAAGATTATGTGCACCTCTCCTATCTTGAATGTCCAAGTTAAACTCCTGGACCAGTAGCATCCACCTAATCATCCTGGGATTTTGAATCTGTCTTTTTCAAAAGAAACTTCAAAGTTGTCTTTATATATAAATTTGTCCACTTATATTTATCTAGTAAACCCATTTTAGTAATTTTATATCCAAAAGTGATTTTACTTTATCTCATCCAAACAAAATCAATTTGTGCCAACCCACTTTTATAATTAGGTATCCAAACAAAAATCAATTCTACCAAAATCAATTCTACCCAAATCAATTCCTGCAAACTATAAACAAAACGGGCTCCAAGTGTTTATAAAGAAAGATGAACTTAGAACACAAAGTTCTTCGTTCAGAAGTATATACAAATAGAACAGTGATCTAACACAGGATATGGAAGTTTTTGTACAAAGAAATCAGAGTAAATCTAAGAAGATTTTAGCAGCGTGTTCTTTCAAAGAATTTGTGGGTAAGTTTCTATTACTTTGCTTCACAAAGACCATTGGTATTTATAGGCTTTGAGCTTAAAAACGTCGTTGAGAAGTCCGTTGAGAGATAACATTTAATGCTCTTCATCCCGTTGAGACACAACTCTGACACAGTACAAGGGTGTAGCGTTGTTTTGACTTTTGCAACTCCTGCAGTGCAATATTTCCTCATTTTTGCTTGTATTTCAAATCTCAGCCAAAAGTGATCTTTTGTCACACCTGATTTGTGTTCTGAGGTTGCGTGAAGGAATGAAATAGTCTTTGACTTGCCACATCAGAAAGGGTCTTGGCTTCAGAAAGCTTGGCTTCAGACATCACTTCAGTTATCAAATCATACTTTAGACTTCAGACTTCAGAAGGTGCTTTAGAACCAATTGCTTTAGAACACCTTGAACTCTTCAGACAAGCCTTCCTTCAGAACCTTGGTGTACTTCAGACATCTTTTGAGATTTAGTTGTTTAGCATATCTTAAATATTTGAATAATCATCAGTATAATTGTGAAGTCTTAAAGAGTTTATTTTAAGTTTATACTCATCAAAATCTAAGTATGGGGGTGTCTTAGACTTTCAAAGTCTTGAGACTCAACATTCTCCCCCTTTTTGATGATGACAAACTTAAATAAACTTTTTAAATCTAATTAAGTTAAGGGATTGAGAAAATGGAATTTTTTAAAGCTCCCCCTCAGTTAGATAGCTTCTTTCAACTTGCTCCCCCTGAACTGCACACTTCAGATTTAAAGTTGGTATATAATAACTCCCCCCTTTTGTCACATTGTTAAGACAAACCCTCAGATGCATAAGGTTTTAATGATTGGTAATTCCTATGACTAAGTTAAAAATTTTAAGTTTGAATCTGAGTTACTTTTGTATCTGACCCATTTACTTGAGTGCGCAACATTTTTAGAATCTAATTAAGATGCAGATACAAAGGCTTAAAAATCACTCCTCATCAAGAACTAAAGAAAATCCTAGAGTCAGACGCAAAAGAATGCAACACAGACTCAAAATCAAATGGCGGAGACATAGTCAAAACTCATAAACAAGAGTTAAAGCCTCAAGATCCTTAAAAGAATCATTTGCTCAAGATGCAAGAAGCACAATGTAACATCCCAAAAAATAGGGCCTAGAAAATAAAGTGAAAGCCTTGGGCTGCGAATCCCACTAAGAGATGAAAGCTAGGAGTAGAACGAGAACTTTAGGGTTTTAGTGTAAATTAAGACAAGAATTAGAGAATGTATTAAGAGCTATGAGTTTTAAGAGAATTTAGAATGGAAACAAAGTGTTAAGCCAAACACAACTGCAAACTGAACTTAGGGGAATCACACCCTGAGACGAGAGGATTACAAGATATGAGTTTGAGGGGATGAGGTTTAAATTAAAGGAACTAAGTTAGAAAAGTATTTTTATGAAAAAGGAATTAAGAAAAGAGGGTAACAATCAATGGGGAAGGTTTGGAATGGGAGTTTGGAATTCCCATTCTGCAGCATGCTTGTTCAAGCGAGAAAGGTCTCGCTTGAGTGAGGGGGGGTCCTCGCTCAAGCGAGAGTGCCTTGCCTAGGCGGGCATATCAATAAAAATCAACATTTTTGGTTACTGATAAGGTCACTCGAGCGAGAGTTTCTCGCTCAAGCGCAATTAAGCTAGAAATAGAGAGTTTTCTCTTTGACTTACTCTCGCTCAAGCGAGAGGACTCTTGCTTGAGTGAGATGAATTCAGAGAGGTTTTGGGGTTTTGCTGGGAGAATTGCGCTCAAGCGAGCACGTGCTCGCTTGAGCGAGAACCCAAATCTTCCAGGGAATATCCCATGTCGCTCAAGCGAGAAAGCCTCGCTTGAGCGAGAATGCACAAATCTGTTTCTTTAAAAATCGCGTTGAGGGCTTTGCCCTCACTCTTTTCCCATTTCCTTCTTATAGAGAGAGAAGTTAGAGAGAGAGAGGTTGTGCTAGGGCTTGGGCTTGAAGGAGGAGGAGAAGTTGGGAGCTCCACCTCCGCCCTCTAGGACTCCTTCCCTTCCGTTTGCTCGGCCTTAGGTGAGTGTTAACCCACACACTCACTCTCATTTCGGTTAAAGCTCATGTATGACCCCTCCTTTGTATCTTTCTCCTTCCATATTGCTCTATGATAGATGTATGATCATGTTTCAAGTTTTCCCTAACCCTAGGTGTTGTGATTGTCTTGGATTTTTGGAAAATGGTTTTACCCTAGGGTTAGGGTTTGGGCTTTTGGAATTGGGAGTTTGGTTTATGTAATATAAAGCATGATAGATTTAAGCGTGTCCCCCTATGTATGATGAATATGTGCATTAATCATGGTAACCTAGGTTTTGCCCTAGGATTGGACTAGCCTTTCCCTTGGGGGTTTTGGGAACATAATGGTTGATTCATGTTCAGTGGTTCATGTGAGACTTTGTATGTAGTAGGCAAGGTTTACATTTCAAGTAGAAGTTCATGCATCATGTCACTAATAAACATCCATGTTCATATGCACTTCACATTGCACGGAACGCAAGTAATCATATAAGAATTAATCATGTTCGGCTTCGGCTACCACGGGTCTAGGACCACCATGTTTCATAAGAATCTAAGACCGAGTCCCAATAGATCTTGGGTTCGGGCCATGAAAGGTTCCCTTAGGGGAATAATCCACCTTAGGGGGGTGGAGAAGCTCGAGTAGTTATCGCTCCAGACCCAGTCATGGGCCAAATTTGAGGGTCGTATTCGGTGCTGGGGCGTTACACACAAAGGCGCTTTTTAGGACCATCATGTTAATTGTTTTTAAAACTAGGCTTCGACCGTCAGATAACGGCAACGACTTTATGTCCCCAAGGAAGATATCCTTTGTAGTCTGAGCTCATGTCTAATTGTAGGAAAGTGATAAGACCCCATGGTGATTGGTTAAGCACTCCAGGAAAAACATTATTATGTTCAGTTCATGTTTCAATTGGAAAAATCATCATGCATGAAAGCCATGTTTAATTCACGTTCAGATGTTGCATTTTTTATGGTTGAAGTGTTTAATGCTCGCATTACATTTGCTTGTTGTACCCACACTGCATGTTTGGTTGCATTCACTAGGACGTTAGTCTCACCAAATGTTTGTGGAACCACCTTCAGTTTTGTAGGGGCCCCTTTTAGCTTGAGACTCCAAGACAAGGATTTATAAGCTTGAGGAAATTTGTTGTCATGTTTAGAATGTATTAGAATGATCATGTGGTTCTATTATGCTATTATTACAGTTTAAGGCGGTATTTGTGTAATTGTCAATGTTTATTGAGCCATTGATGGCATTTATCTATTTAGACTTAGTTCATGTTTATGTGTTAAGCTTAAGTAATGTTGAATTGCCTAAGCGTCGTTGCAATGTGTATGCGACGATATCGATAATGACGCGAAATAATTTCAGGAATTTAGGAATAGTGTCTCCAACAGACATTATTCTTGAATTTAGAAATTAGGACGTTACACACGAAGTCAGAAGCATATCTCAGATGTACTTCTCAAGTTAGAAGCAAAACCAAGTTCAGACACAAAAGCATCACTCAGTCACAGAAACAAGTTAGACGCAGAAGCATTCTGTGTCCAGATAGAAGCAAGTTCCTGACACAAAGTGAAAACAACTGTTGGGAGATTCCTGTGGCTATAAACGACTAGATTCAAGGGTGATCCTATAGAAAGCCATGAGGAACTCAGAACCATTAAGAATATCACACACAAAAGAACAGAAACTCTGCAAGAACAATTCTCTACTGTTTTATTCATGCATCTTACTTGCTTTTGACCCACATAATCTTCATTGTTTATCAACTCTTTGAGTTTTATTTGTGGGATTTATTAATTGTGAGATCCATTGTAACTTGACTTGAGGATTTCATTGTTGATTCACGCTTTGTGTGTTTACAACCTCAAGTTAAGAAAAACCTTTTCTTTCTTCCATCTTTGTTGTATCTCCTCCACAAGTCAGAAGATGTTTCTGGATTGTGGTGTTGAGTGGAGAAGCTTGGAGAAGCTTGGACAAGAATACTCAGGAGCCTAAAGATGCCCGTAAAGGAGAATACTTAGGAGCCTAAAGAGGCCCTGTAAGGAGAATACTTGTAACTTGTTGAAGTTAGTGGATAAATCTCACTGAGGTTAGGACTGTTCATAGCTCTTGGTTGATAAGAGTGAACCATTATAAATCTTGTTGTGGTTATCTTCTTCTAACTCTATTTCTCATTTATTTCTAACTTTGCATTCATTAATCTAAAGTTTCTTATGAGTTTATTAAACGTAAGTCTTGAAGTTGAACTTTAACTCAGAAACTGTTTTCACTACTTGGAATTAATTGAATCAAATTTTGATAAAGGAGATCAGAAGCAAAATTTCTTAACTTAACTAAGATCAAGTCAGATCCTTATTCGCATCTGTCTATAATTAATTCTCTGACATCCAAGTGAATTCACTTGAGAACTCTAGTCAGAAATGACTATACATGCCAAACATCCATATTATCATATCAAATCATAAACTTGCACATTTTATCACATAGACGTTCATATATTTTAAAATAACCTCAACATTTTTTTTTCAAAACCATTAATTCACAAACAATTTTTTTTAATTCAAAGTAGTGATACATACATGCTTCAAATCATCATGCAAACACATTCCAACCATCAAATCAAATTAAAAATCAATCAAGCATGCCCAACACCTCATGGCCGAATCATACCATACACACATTGATGAGGACATGAACCAGAAAAAGGCACTTGAAGGACTTGGGGGACCTATGACCCGGGCAAGGGCGAAACAGGCAAAAGAGGCTTTGCAGCTAATAGTGGCATCCCTACAAACTAAGGGCGCAGACCTTAAAGAACCATTCCCTAAAGTAGTTCTTTGTCTCAAGCATGAAGAAGAAAATGGTAGCATGGAATTCAATGAAGTCCAGTTGCCATTAATGCATCAAACGACTTAAAGCCAAGGAAAGTGGGAGAAGGGGGCGGCCAAGGGAATGCATGGCTGAGTTGTTTTCCTTATTTTATGACTTTCAATAAGCATTATGTGGTTGTTACATACTCATTCATGTGGCTGGTTGGTTACAAAGGAGAATTGAAAGAATTGAAGTCAAAACGGTTACAAGGAGACAAGGAATTAATGACAATGAAGCACTTGTTGGGAGTTACTTTTGGCTCTCATTGTTGCGAACAACAAGTGATGAATTTGGCTGATTTCTCGACCTAAAGTAGGCGGCCAACATGTGCACAAAATGGCTCATTCATGATCATTAAAAGGGTGTCCAACATGTGATGAATTGAGAGAGTGAAGACCACTTATGGTGGGCGGCCAACACATGGTTAATATGGGTTAATTTCTTTCAATTTGTAACATATGGTAGTTGAATTGTTTAGGCACATGGGTGGCCATCTTAGGGTTCTAATTGCTGAATTTCAATTGCCTTAATTAAGAGAAAGATGACTAACCACAAGGGTGTAATAGGGGGCAGCTACATAGGAGTTTTAGGCATAGTTTAATTACTTTATTAAGCATTTTTATTTCTTTTTATTGTAATGGGCTGAATACTAAGAGCCATACATGGTGTGCATGAGGCTATTTAAGGAGCATGCAAGCCATGCAAGAGTTTTAGAATGTTTATGTTAAAAATTATCAATCAAAAGGGAGCGTATCTCTTATTTTCTTGACTTGTCAAGAGTGAGGTTTATCAAAGGTTCTTCACCTTTGTGTGTGTAATCTCAAGGAGTTATCTTTCAAACCTTGAAAGTGTGACGTCCAACTTTCTTTCTTCTTGTTAATCTTCTATGTTTCTTAGACAAGAATCTTATTTCTATGCGTGTAGCTTGATTGTATGTGATTTACTATTCAAGTTCATAAGGGCCTAGTTACATTTCTTGTTGAGAAAAAGTGCATTATCTTCAAGTATCAATTTAGTATGTTAATCAAATTCAAGGACAGAAAATCAAAGAAAATAGAAAAAAAGAAAGAAAATACAAGTGTTTCAGAAAAGTACAAGATTCAGCCTCATATTTCTAAAGGTCCCTTATTTTCGAACATTGTGATTCATATACATGTTCATACTTCAAAATTTTAACAAGGAAAAATCAAAAGGGGAGGATCAAGGTTCACCTTCACTCTAGTCACCAATCCTACTAGAGTTCAAGGGTTCTCCTCTCCTTACCTAAGTGAGAATACCTTAATTAATGATTAAGGCATTAGGTTAGGGAAAAAAGAGGATTAGGTCAAAGGGGATTTTAAATTTCTAGTAAGGGTATGGGTAACCTTGTAATCTCACACCTAAAAATTCTCCAAAAATTGTAGAAAAATAGTAAAATCATTACTAACCTTAATTAAACCCTAAATGATTATTAAATTTAGTTTAATAACCTATTCACATAATATCACACATATAAATTCATATAAGCAAAAGTGTGGATATTACACTCCCTAATCTCTCAAATAATCTAATTGCATAAGTAGTCCTCGCATTTTCGTAATATTCGTATATTGGTTCTTGTCAAGGACCAATATGAAAAATATTGTGAAAATTAGAGGACTAATGTAACAGAAATTTAAAAATTCACGAGACTTACTTATATGACTAGATTAGACTTGTGCGTTGCACAAACGATTAATATAAATTATGATAATATTAATTGATTGAAAAATATTATATTAAAGGGTAAAATATCTTTTTAGTCCTTATAAAATATCCGAGTTTTGATTTTCGTCCCTGGAAAATTTTTCTTTTTTATTTCATCCTTATAAAATGTTTAAGTTATTTTTTAGTCTCTGTTGTTGATTTTACTTTTAAATGTGGATGTGTCTAATATCCATCACAGTCAATAATAATATGTGTAACACCCTAACACATTATACAACATTGCTTGCATCTATAAACTCATTCAGATATTGTTTATGATAAATAGGAAGGAGGAAATATATCAAGAATTTCAGTTCAAGTCGGACATGAAATCTGACTCTCTGAATGAGTTTAAGGAGTGTAACACTCTTATATAATGTGTCAGGGTACTTCTCAAGTATTAATCACTATTATAAATGTTCAACACATCCACAATTAACAGTAGAATCAATATTGGG